>WACJ01000027.1:0-1400512 GCA_008973525.1 Stenopsyche tienmushanensis
TTTGGTAGACTGTAACACCGATTAAAAAAAAGTTTGCTTGGGTGTAAAATTTCGTATGCTACCTCCCGTTTTAAAAAAATATTGCATATGATCCTATTTAATTAACTCTGATACTGATGATATTAATTAGTTCAACACTATTATATTAGGTAGACCTGAAAGTATTTGGAGATTTAGTAAAAAATGTTCAAATTTATCAATAACAAAAATCTTGTTTTCAACATTATTTTAACATTACCGACCGATTGAGGGAGTTAAGAGGAGTCATCGGTTGGCCTTGACTGCGAGAGGACGTCCTTCTCGCAGCCAGATCTCTCGTGCTGAATAAAAGTTTACCCAGAGAAGAGTCTTTTTGTCCGACGCACATCTATTCCCATCCATCCATCCAGCTACGACGAAAGATGAACGGACCAGGGTGTTAGCGCGGCCATCCCAATGTGTAAACACTTCTTAGTTTGATTCCCGTACTTTATCCAGTGTCAATTTTGCTTTTTGAGAGCGCGCAAGGGCAGTCATAGGGTGCGGTACCCATCCTACTCCATAACACCCATCCTATTCGTTTTAGTCGATAAATTTTACATGCGTTTGTACAGTAGTCCATGGGAATCCCAGTCTTTGCAATAAGTCCTAAATTGTTTGTCGTGGATCTGATTCGATTAGAGTTTTTAGTGCATAGTTAATAAAACTCGAGAGTCTTTTCATTTGTGGTTCATCCCTTAAGCTTCTTTAGCCCGATTTAAATGTCTGGAAGAAATACTAGTATCTGCGGACTATTATCACTTCACCATAAATAGGTTAGAGTGTTTTACTAGCTTTTGTGGCATTCCAACCCAAAGTAAAAAAACGAACTTTTGCAAACAATTGAAGAACTAGTACGAAATGAAGAAGAATTTTCTGACATTTTTGGAAGTCTCCTTGGTGATATTGTCTCGGAAAAACTTGGTTATAAGAAGCTGTGTGCGAGATGACTTTAATACATTATTATTTTTAGTTGTAAACGTAAGGTATATATTATCTTTACGTAAAGAGAAGAATAAAATCGACTGATGACCTCGGGCGTGGGAAGATATATTCCTCCCGTTAGCATCGTTTATCGTCTCGCAGCTGTTTAATTCGAGCATTTTTCGATCCTTGTTAAATGTTGCGACCTTGCTTTCTAGACTATCATTATATTTAGCAATTGATTTTTAAGGAACAGTATATTTGATTGATGAGAATCAGCAATTTAAAGCAGTGATCGGCTTTGAGTACGCATGGATCTCCTTGGGTCTTGATTAGAACGTCATACAAAGCCCGTAAAATAAAGTTTATGTGACTAGATAGAGTGTGAATTTCATTTTTGATTTGGAAATGATGAAATTCAACATGATGACGTTCATATTCATTAAAAAGAAACGATGTAATTTCATCGATTTTAATCAAACAATCGCGCAAAATAACAAAAAGTCAAACGACAACAGACGGATATATTTTATACAATGGCTGGAATTATCAATATTTTTAATTAATCACGCTTATAACAACAATAATAGTCAGCAAAATATGATAATTATCTTTCTGTTGTAATCTATGATTCAAGTGTTTACACTAGTTCATCTTGCCTAATATCAATTAGATCGGCTAGAAATGGATACATAAAGTTGTGTTCGCATAATTCAATATTTTTTATAAAGCACCCAAAGCTGCATATGAATATATCAATAGGTCCAATAATTTAAAAAAATTATAAACAATGGCCTTATCTAAAATAACCATAGCAGTACTGCAATCATTATCATTTGTATTTATATCTAATCAGGTACATATTAAATTCAGATTTTCTACGATTCGATATAAAAACAGGTATGAAATTTTGATAAGCAGTACCACAAGGTGTGTCAATTGTCATCTAAAATGGCGTTTCGTGGCTTATTTGTATTTTTGTCAACGCTGTTGCTTTCTTCGGTTTTGGTCCAATCTGCAAGTCTAAAAGAGTTTAAGCCATCCGATTTGGAAGTTGGAACATTGGGACCGGAAGATAAACTTCTTTTCATGTATGAACATATAATAGTTGCTGCATAAAAACATATTGATCATTGTGATATTTATCAAGTTTCTGTGTTTTAGAATTTATCAAGAACTTTTTCCAGTTCCTGGTATCGAACATGTCGATTCTGGTATTAGGAGCGATCATGTCACCTTGACATATATTACGGCCACAGAACAAGGAAATCATCCCGATGCAAGATCGGCTTTATTAGAAGGAGGACCAGGAACTGGGACTGCAATAATCAGGATGACGCCAGGACCGAGCCTTGGATTCAATTATACAATCAACATGTATGGATATGAACCACCCCTTCCTGAAGGTGTCACAAGGCACGTGGAAAGGGTGGAAAAAACTAAATTGATTGACTAAATACAGATCTGTATTTATTTATGCGTATAATATATTATTCGTAATCAATCCTGTCTTTATCCTTGATTTTTTTAAATCCTGACTTTGACTATGAGAGGATCAATCGTTTGCGTTTTATTTGCATGCAACGAAAATTAATTTTGATAACTGACACACGTTGTTCAACACTATAACTTTCTATAATAATTTGCCATATATTATTAAAAAAAATACAATAAATTTTATAGATATTTATTTAATAATATAGCTGTTATAGTCTGACAAATGTAGAGCGTCCTTGTTGAAAGATCCTATATTAAGTTACATTAATCCACGCTTTATAATCAGATTTTATCTAGATTTGTTTAATCAAAAACATGTTTTCTTTGAGATTTCGGATTATTCATACGAAGATTTAGGTCATAATTCATCGAAATGCATCAATTTTATTAAGAAAAATATCGCTTATAACCCTATTTTTTATTTTCTCAACGCTGTTGATCTTATAGATGCGTGCTAAATTCATCAACGTGAAAGAACCCAGGATAAAAGATTCTAATATAGAAATTAGATTCACGGGATTAGAAGATTATTCTCAATTTTAATGGGGGTATTCAAGTCTAGAATTAAGAAAAAATCTTTAAACGCGTTTATCTCAAAACTATTTTTTTAAACACGGTTGACATGATATCTCAAGTTTTAAATAACAGATTTATTTCAAATTTGGTATAAACCTTACTTATATAATCTTATATTGTTTCTACCAGATTTATGTTAAAATTTTATTTTTAACCATTTAAAAAAATATATTAAAGCAGTGAAAAAATAAGGCTAAAAATTGATTTTTTTTAAAAGAGTCGCAATTTAGTGAAAATATTTCTTTTTTTCTTTTTTGAGGCTGGAACTATATCGACATCTTTACTAATTTCCGGTTCCCAAAAAAATGTTTTTTGTTCCCACCAGTTTTAGGAGCCCCTAAAACGACCCTTTCGTATCCCTTCCAAATAGACAGCTACACATTCCAACGAGCAAAATAATCATTTATCCTATGGTCAACATGCTGTTCTATTAGATACAAGTGAAAAAAAATGTTACTTTGCTTTTTAATTCAATAATACTAACGATGAAAAAATATGTCGAATGACATTCGACATGAGACCCACGCGGTAGGAATCGATGTCGAATGAGCTTCGACATAGGACCGGAAAGGGCTAAAATTTTTTTTTTACTTTAGGATAAATATAAGCGTTGAAATCAGTTATATCAGAAGGTGACCAATTCATCTATAAACAATCAGAAACAATCGCACAAAAACATGTATTAATCATATTGCCGAATAAATACATCAAGTTTGTACCAATTCATTTATATCGGATAGGCAAAAAAAAATATTCCAGATGCCTCCGTAGATTCATTACATACCAGGAAACAGGTGGGCTTATTCAATGGGATTACCTTTGTTAGTAGATAATATTTGCCGAAAACATTACGCTCTTATTGTGGGAGATTAGGGTGGTAAATACGAAATGTATTTGTTTTTTGATATCTTTTAGTTTAGCGATGGTTTCATTAATTAGTATGTGGAATAATTCGCATTCATCTTGGCTGGAGGGTCAATATTTAACAAAAATGGATTTATTTTTTCTATTACAAAAAAAAAAAGGATTTCATCGTGGGATGTCCTCTATTTATGAGAGTCATCCAGAAAGTAAGGTTACAACACACGGCGATCATTTCGCATTTATTCTTCAAATATAAATGAAATTTACGGTGAAATGTTACCATTACAAGGTGCTGATTTTGGTTTTCTAAATTTAAATAGAACTGAAACTGAAAAACCCTTAATTTTGGATGCCGCACGAACTGTCCGATGATAACAAAGGAGAGCAACGAAACAAGTTCAAAGTTTTGTTGTCAAGACAAAAAGTTCATCCCTTTTTGCACCAAATTATGGCTGGGGATAAAAAATGGGTCGTTTATGATAACAAGTAATATTTTGACGACCCAAAAAATAAACAATTTTTAATAATTTTTTTCTCAGTAAATACACCATATAATGAAATGAATCTTTTTGAGATTTATTATGGCACTCTTATATAATAATAAAAAAATAAATTCGTAATTTAAAAAAATATATATTAGGGGTACCGGAAACTAATCCATTTTTTTGCATGCCTTATTTGTGATCAGTCTGTCTCTGGACACCGTGAAGAGAACATCGTCGTAAGTTTTTCTTTTTATAGTACTGTTTCTCGGGTTTATTTTTTTGTCCCATAAATATTTTTTATTATTAGCAGTAAGATGAGCAAGCCCGATGCAACAGAGCAACATATACGGCACTGCATGCTCCTTTTTTTCGATGAAGGCTGGAATGCGACGAAGACGGCCAAAAATCTCAAAAAGCTTTATGGAGCGAAAGTAACAGCTAACAGATGTCAGTTTTGGTTCCGACGATTTAAATCGGGCGATAGAAGCTTGAAAGATGAACCAAGATCAGGAAAACCGTGGAAATTCGTAGACGATATGCTGAAGGCCATGGTGGAATCCGATACTCATTTAAGTATCCAGGAATTATCAAAAAAACTCGATGTTCCATGGTCCACAGTTCAAAAGTACATGAAAAAAATCGGCAAAGTTCACAGAATGGGAGTTTGGATTGCACATGCGCTGTCCGAAGACAACAAAAATGCACGCATAGATGCGTGCAATTCGTTTTTAATTAGACATAATTCTGATCCATTTTTGAGTCGAATTGTAACTAGTGACGATAAATGGATCGTCTACGACAATGGGAAATAAAAAAACAATGGCTTTCGAAGAACGCAGTACCTGTTCCGACCCCTAAGCCGGGTCTCACCCTCCGCAAGGTTCTATTGTGTGTATAGTGGGATAGTCGTGGAATTATCCATTATGAACTTTTAAAACCGGGCAAAACGGTAACTGCTGCAATTTATTGTGAACATCTTGAAAGAATGAATGAAAAATTAAAAGTGAAACGACCTTCTTTGGTCAATCGAAAAGGGGCGATTCTTCTTCACGACAACGCGCGCCCATACAAGGCAGCGGTGACCTCCGAAAAAAAATCTGAGCTTAATTTCGAAGTTTTAAATCATCCTCCATACTCACCAGATCTCGCACTATCTGACTTTTATTTGTTTCGCTCGTTGGAGCATTCTTTAAACGATAAAAAATAGTATTCTAAATGACGTTGAAAACTTTTTAAATTCGTATTTTTCCTCAAAGACATCCAACTTCTACAAAAAGGGGATTGAAAAGCTGCCAGAAAGATGGCAAACAGTCCTTAATAATAATGGAAATTATATTTTATAATGATATGTAAATATATTTCAATAAGTTTTTGTTATGTTTAAAAAATGGATTATTTTCCGGTACCCCTAATATTATATCGTTTTTGAAGCATCAAAATGACATGTCAAAAAAGATGCAAGTCCATGATGTGGAACAATTTTTTCATTCAGGCTTACTTGAAACAAAAAATCAAAAAGATTCTTAATCTGTAAGTGTGTCGCTATCGCATTAGCGTTAATGAAAAGTTTTTGTTTAAAAGTAACAAAATGGCGCTGGTTTGAAAAAACATTTGGAAAAAAACACTTTTTTTGGGGGTATTTTTTAATATAAAACATAAGATAAAATAAACATTTTGACCTGATTTTGCGAACTGCCATAGCCATATATATTTAAAATAAGCTCATAAAATTTCAGTCCAATCGGCGACTTGTTTTTTCAAAATTCTTTCCACACCACATGCAAAAATGTCGTTTCGAGAAAAACGCGTTTAAAGTTTTAAGTACCATAAAATTGTTGAAAAAGAAAATATATTACTAATCAGCGATTCCAGATTCATAAAAAAAATCTTCAGCTACCTCAGCTTCTTCTTTTTTGGCAGATTTGGCGTATCTGTGAACTGTTCTAGCTTATTTAGAAGATTCGGAGCTTTGGCGGTTGGCAAGGCGTATGCGTTCTTAGTTGCGCGTCTCCATGAATCGCAATGCATCTTTTTATCCATCATTTTTAAAACAGGTTTAAATGCTTCGTTAAAAATGCAGGCTGTAGTATGTGTTGCGATTTCTAGTATTTTTTGCCATAAAAAATATATTCTGGTACCAGAGACCACTCGTTGAAACGAGCCAAGGCATCTTTCCAATAAATTATCCAATAAATTGTGATAGTATGTGGCCCAAATAGCATTTTTCAATTTTTTTATTAAATAAAAATGTAGGCGGATAGCTAAGCCAAAATAATTAGATCTATTTTTAAATAATTTATTAGCAAGCTATTCGGTTTTCGAAGCATTTCATACAGAGCTCTTTCTTTTTTGGCCCTTACTTTCCACTTGCTTATTCGCCTTTTTTAAAATCTGTATCAACATTTTTTTGACTTAATTTGCTCCTTACTAGAACAAAGATAAGAAAAGTCCCCTATAGGAACCTCTGACCTACAAACAAAAGCAGGTACAGGTCTCAGAATGGCTGGAGTGCAATCTAGATGGAGGGATTGTTTCGAGCGCATTACGCGAATCAGCTGTAAAACATTGAAATAATCTGAATTTCTTCACCAAAATTATGGATGACTTTCATAGAGATATGTCCTTTTGAAAAATGAGATTTAAAAAAAACGATTTTTTTGACGTGATAAAGTGAGATTACCCCTTAAATTAAAATGATTTTTCACACATTTGATATGGTGATCCATGGAAAATATCTCGATTATTATTTTATTTGATTATTGGTTGCTGTACAAATAGTGACTCATAATAAAATGCATTTTAAATCATACATATAACTGATAAAAAAACATCTGTATGACAACAACTTGCGACATCGTGATTCAGTCTTCATAATTTCTTATCATTGATTAACACCCTGGAGTATGGCAATGACTTTATTCTATACACTTAATTTGAATTTAAATCCAATGCTAAAAATACATTATTTACGCAACATCTACGCTCATTAAGGGCGATAAATCGAATTATTTAGGAGGCACTCAATTGTAAATATCTTTATTGACTATTTGGAGAACTATCGTAAAAGCTCAGAAGGGGGAGGAATATTCATGTAATATAAAAGCCCCCTTCCTGAAAATTAATTACAGCGTTCAAAGAACTCTATAGAGGTTTTCAAGGTAAGGAAATAGCGTTTTAGCGCTAAACGAAGAACAATATTATAAGGTGTTTTAATTGCTTGAAAATAACCAAAGTAATTTAATAATAATACAACAGAGGAAATTCTTTTTATTTTGCAAAGGCCCGATAAAAACACGTTTTTTTAACGAAAATGGCCGCCAAAAATGTATGGAAATATTGGCAAATTAATATCATAAATGTGATTCAATCTTATCTAGGAAATCATTAAAAAAAACCGTATTTTTATCGTATTTAAATCAATAAAAAAATATTTTATATTCATTGTCAGTTTCGACTTCAACATGAAGCCATTAAACTGTTGTCTGTTTGTGTTAACTTTGTTAGTAATAGGTCACTTTCCTGTGCAATCAGCTAATTTGAAGTTACAATATTCATCTAACTTGGAGGCTGGAACTTTAGGACCTGACGATATTGCCCTATTCACGTAAGTGTCTTCAATTTGAATTTCGCTTATGTAGAACATAAGTTTGAGGAATGGTCAATGGAATGATTTTAATTGTTTCAGAATAACGTCTATACTTCGTCCGAATCCCAATATAATAACCGAATATAGGGATATAGGTGTGGAAGATGGTAATTTTATCATCACATATTTGAGCGCGATTGAAAGCGGCAAATATCCCGAAGCAAGATCGGAAATATTGGTCGGAGGACCTGGTGAAAATTTTGTTACGATCCGATTAACACCAGGATCTCCACAAGGATTCAATTATACGACAATAATATATATCAAAAATGAATCAGCTGGGGATTTAGGGAAAATGAAGACGTTCGAGAGAGATTTAAAGGCAGAAATTATGGTTTAAAATTTGATCATTGTAGTAAATCAACTGAAATAAAACCACAATAAAACCTATACAACCTAACATATACACAGTATATATTTAAATTAATTTTATTACATCAAAAGCGTTTTTATAATGCTTAAACACAGTTCCCTGGTGTGTCACCAAAGCGATATAATTACTTTAGATTTAAGTTAAACTAAAACAATAACTCTAGGAATCAATCAATCAAGCCTTGACTGTGGGAGGACGTCCTTCCCGCGCCAAAACGTCCTTCACCGCGCCGACTTTAATTCTTTAATATATAAGCAAATAAGTGACATGACTTCTTCGCACGATTTGTCCAGTTTACTGAGAAGCGCCCATATGAATTGTTTGTCTGTTATTTTGACAAGGTTTACACAATAAAATCACCTCGTTACCCACTTATTAGCAATCATCGAGATACGTCGTTTAATCCTACAACATGACAAACATTTTTAATTGTTTCCAGCGATGGAATCAAACAATGATTTGATCCAAACACATCGATTAGGTTGAATTTGCTTATAATCCATATTGTTCAATGCGGATAGATAGAACATAGCGATTTCCATTTTATCAACATGGATTTATCTTTGAAGGTCAACGACTTAAAATCAAATACCGATAATAAACATAGTGAAAATATTTTCAAATGTTTTGCTATGAAAAGATGATTGTGAATTACCTGAATGCTCGTTGTCAGACCGTCGAAATTTCAGGAATGGTATTTCATATACGCTCATTGGGAGTATTGATCCAATCAGACCGATGATCGATGATCACAGCATCTGTAAAATAAAATTTAAATATATTAGATTAGATTAACACTATAAATGCCAATGATACAACATATGTATCATGATCTCGGCAATCATTATACGCTGATGGTACAACATATGTATCACATTTCCCAAATGTATAGATCTCAAGTTTAACTAAATTCCTTTGCTAATAAAATATCGTTAGTGCCATGGGCAAACAAAGGATGACGAGCACAAATCTGGCTCGAAGTGGGTTGCATCCAAGAAAAGTGATGTTGTTTTGTGAGATTTTAAAGGGATTTTGAAGGAATAAAGTGGCGTAACTACTAATTGACGAGCTTAGGCGACGCCCAGGGGCAGTAGCTGTCTAATCTATGTATACATATATATGGAGTACATAAATGTTTTTCAAATTGTTATATTAACCTTTCCCTACCGGTGATGTATTTACTACACCTCGACTCTAATAATGGGATTATTGATATGAAATATAATAGATACGGGCTTCAAATTTTTTGTATTCTTCCGTAATATAATTACGAACCACATCGAAGTATTATAGTATATAAGTATTCATCTGAAACGACGGAAAAAAATAATTTGTCGGGAAATCGGGATTTTTGCGAGTTTTAGTCCTTGTCTCAGCAGAAAGGAATTTTATCAGAATCGAATAAATTTGTACAACAGCAGAATTCAAAAAACGGCACGTAATTTTGGCACTACCGATATAAAAGTACTCAAATTCAAAGATTTCATTAGAGTTATCCATGTATGGGACGAATTTGTATGGAAGTACATGGAACTCGGTCGAATATCGTACAATTAATGGTGGTTGTGAACAGTTTAGATTGTACTATCAATACAAACACGATGCAAAGCCGCACGATAAGATAGCACCATGTGTTTTCTACAACAAATAAATTAATTAAAATGCTAATTAAACAGAAGGGTCGGGTTCAAATCGCAAAAAGGACAAACATCGCCTGTTTGCCGGAGGATAATCTTCATTCATAATTCAACGACCGAAAAAATAGACCGACCCTCGTATTTGCGGACGATTGAATCGAACTCCACTCTGTAATTGTAAACGCGTGGCCATTCAATTTGTACGTTTAAAATGCACAAAAGTGCATTGGAGCAAATATTTTCATTTGTGCATCCAGAACGCATATGCAGGTAGTCTGCCACAGAATAAACATTGTGTTCATGAAATGGCATTTATGACCGCTCATACTTCTGCAGGCAGAACAAACAATGTAATTTTGCTACTATTTGTGTACTATCCTGTACGTGGCATTAATACCATCCTCCCGGATAAATATGATGCACAAATTGTATTAAATTCAAGCAAGGGCGTTGAATACTGCGGGAGGATATAGGATTTTTACGATGCATTGAAGATATATCCCGTATTATTTACTATTTTACAGTGGTAATAAAATTGGACAACGGAAGTCTGCAAGACTACCAGAGGCATGACGTATCTTCATCGAGACGCTCCTTATGTAATATACACATATAAATGAATTTATGTCGCGAAGCGACGGGTTTGCTAGTTATGCATTCTTATACCATCTATTAGATTACAATGAAACTTTGGTGAATTATTGGGCATGTATTCGAAAAGGTTTTTTTTATTAGTACGATCATTGTTCATTGTTTTGCGAGACGTTTAACGGATGCACAATATTGGCGCATAATGATCTGATGAAGTGAAGCACATAACATTTTTTCAAATGTCATAAGCCATTTTATTTTAGTAGAAGATTGTATAATTTTAAACATTTTACAGTCTGAAAAATTTATATTTGGCAATTTTTCTTGAAAAAAAAAAACTCAAACCTGTATTTTTAAGGCTTTGTATAAAAACGATGCGAAATATAATATGGAAAACGTTGTAAATTTTATCAATAGTCTGTAAACAAAATGCTTATTGAAGTCTTAAATGACGATAAGGACATTGTATCGACGTGTGACCTACATTCGATCATACATAAGAGGGTTTGAATTTATTATACGCGTTGTAAATCAATGGTGATCAAAAATATTGAGCTCCACACGCGTATAAATACATAGGTTCAATTAATATGTTGTTGCTCGTTTTTGTTTGTGTTCGTTGAAGGCACCCATCCTATCCCATAACACCCATCCTATTCGATTTGCCAAGTGATCCATAGATATTTAAAGTTATGGAATCAATGTAAACATCTGCGGACTGTTACCACTTCACCATGAACATCTTTTAGTATTTTACTGGCTTGATGGTGTTTTCGTCACTGTTTCTGGACACAGGATAAGTTCGAAAAATAATAAAAAATCCCATTGAACTTCCAACCTGTTGCTGTCAAATTGTTGCTAGTATCAAATTTGGAAAACGAAAACAATTTATTTCAACAAGAAAGTTAAAAAAGTACGGCAATATAAGCGCAAATTTGAATTTATTGTATTGTTTATAGTGTAGATGGTTTACGGAGAGGCACGGTATGCGAACTATATAATAATTTTTGCTTTAGGTTGAGTTAGTCGGGACGATTCAATTTTAAGTCGGGAGGAGTGTGGCGTGATCGTTATTAATTGGGTTACGCTTAGAGCTTAGATTCGAGAATCACCACCCGGTCGAAGGAACGTGTAAGGTGTTCAGTGGCGTATGTAGCCGAGTTTAGTCAATGTTTTATGAAAATGTATTTTCATTAGAATAAAATCAGTAAATTAAAAGGCTTTCACGGTAATCCCTATTAAAGTATGATGGTACATGTAAAAATATTTAAAATTGGCCATTAGCGCGATCGCTTGTATAAAAACGACATACTTGAAGATCATCACTTGTCTGTTCAACAACTTCTAGGGAAATATTTTTATTAAATTCAACAAGATGTTAAGTAAACACTCATCTATGCAATCTAATCACAATTGATATCCTATGATGTTTTATGTTTGCACGGTATAAATAAGAATACAAGAGACACACTTAGACATATCAGTGATATATCCAAGTCTAAAATGGCATGGAATCGATTTAATATGTGGCTGTGGACGCTCTTCATGGTTTATGTTG
This sequence comes from Stenopsyche tienmushanensis, assembly GCA_008973525.1. Lineage (NCBI taxonomy): Eukaryota > Metazoa > Arthropoda > Insecta > Trichoptera > Stenopsychidae > Stenopsyche > Stenopsyche tienmushanensis. The sequence continues at coordinate 12,170 of WACJ01000027.1, forward strand.
GTGTCCAATCCGCTAGTTTTGCTCCTGCAAAGCCTTCCGATATGGAAGTCGGAACATATGGACCTGGAGATATATTCCTTTCCAGGTGAGTTTATGCATGTTTTAAAAAAAAAAATTATTGTATGGAATGTCCGATTTATGATGGAATTTTCTAGGATTCCGGTTGAAAATGAACCTAAACCGGGTGTACTTTTCATAGACGCTGGCATCAGAGGTGATTACATCAATATTACATATATAATGGCTGTTGAATCGGGAAGATATCCAGATGCCAGATCTAGATTGTTGGAAGGCGGTCCGGGATTTAGTTATGGTTTTGTCAGAATGACGCCTGGACCTTCTTTAGGGTTTAATTACACCATTGACATATGTGGAAAAATTTTGGCTGGATTTGCATTGGATAAAAAATTGCAGATTTATCGAGAGGTTAAATATGCATAATAAGTGTTTGTATCCCAATTGAAATGTATTAAAAATTAAAGCATTTTATTTTTATATATTTGACTGAGGGAAGGACATCTTCTCGCAGCCAAGGCTAATCCTTATGACTCCTCTCGACTCCCGCCTCCTTCATATCACGTACAAAAAGTGATCTATCCGTATTGCAGGCGCAACGTGCGCATTTTAAACAAGGAAGTTCCCCTGCTGCACCCTATAGTATTTAATTAAAAATCGACATTTATACAGATTGTAAATAAATTATAATTTTAAAGTTCATTTTCCCTCAACATCTCGTTACGAGCAACAAGTCGTTGCTCTTTGTTCATAAACATCAAGACCTTTTGAGGAATATTTTTAGATTTAATACCAAGTGCTCAAAATCTATGGTAATTCAACGATGTTTATTCGGTGGTTGAGGATATCGCATTACAAACACGTTCCAACAATGGAATCTTACAACGATCTGAAAATAGAATATCCAGGATACAAAAGAGGAGAAGGGTGGTATTTAAGAACGATACAATGATTCACATAAATATGTGTAATACCCCGTAAGAAGTATTACAGAATGTCCAATATTACACATCATGCGGGATGAAAATGAGGATTTTAAGCAAATAATTCCCATTTCCATGTATCAAAATAAATTCATGCTAAAATATTTGACATTATCTTATTAAATTTAGGGTCCAGGCACATAATAATAAAGTCGGGGTGGGTTTGATGGAATTCCGCCGTACGAATATTTTTTAAAGCCGCCCTCCCAAATACCATTTATTATATTCGCAAAGCCGCGAATACATACATCGCATTATAATAAATCATAACGAATGTTTTAATATCGCGATAATGTTGTGGCGCTGCCACATTAATTTTATTATGGACGTTTTTCGGGCGTCCAGAAGATGAAATTGCCATCCGAAGGCGAAACGTATCGCCGGAAAGTTTTCAGCGCGGAACACTTTAAATTTCCCTATAATTATTTTCGGTACAAGTTCTTGAGGCGTTGAAATAATAGGGGGAGGTTTACAAAAAGACCATCCTCGACGTTCATAAAAAGTTGGACCTTTGTGATCAAAACACTAAGGCGTAAAAAATAATGCTTGGGAGTACAAAAATAGACAATTCGACAAAAAAAAAAAACATGAAAAATGGTGTGAAAATGTCTAGTCTTCTCCCATAAAAATATATATAATACATCTCCCCGCAGATAAACGATGTAGAGCCTTATTTTTTGATATTGTGCCGATAAATAAAGCTTTCGTGATTTTTTTGCCGGTTTATAAATTTGTATTTGCATTCTTGTACTACGTGATATTAAATTAAAGATAGGAGGTCGAAATTCCGACATGGTATTTAAAAAATCATATATAATGGTGAATATTTAATATTAATATACAAGGAAATAAATGGATAAAACTAAGAAAGTTAAACAAAGACAGGGGGAATCTCAATGGTCAGTTTGTTTGGTCGCACGTGTTTGTCGGCCATTTTGTTCAGTCAAAGTAAATTCTTCCGATGAACAGGTCGTCGTGCGCTTAAACAGAAAAGAACCATTAACACATCCCCGTCGGGTTACGCATATGTGCGCCTTTAACTATTATACTTTAACTAAGTTGAGACATTCTCGCCGAAATCTGGACGCTTGGAAACAGTGGCGTAATTACTAATTGGCGAGCTTGGGCAACGTCTAGGGGCTGTAACTGTCTAATCTATGCATACATATATACAGTATACATATATGTTTTTCAAATTGTTATATTAATCTTTCCCTATCGGTGATGTATTTACTACACATCGACTCTAATAATGGGAATATCGATATGAAATATAATAGATACGGTGCTCAGAATTTTTGTATTCCTCCGTAATATAATTAAGAATCACATCAAAGTATTATAGTGTATAAGTATTCATCTGCAGCGATGGAAATAAATAATTTGTCGGGAAATCGGGAATTTTGCGAGTTTTAGTCCGTGTCTCGGCAGAAAGGAACGGTCATCAATTCGAACTAGCATTTAAATATCTGATGACGATAACACGATACGAAAAATGCTCCAAACTAATATCAGCTGGCAAGCATGGAGTTTGTTTATAAAAATATGACAGAAAAAGAAATAAAAGAAAGTATAACAACGCCTTTTTTTCCTGTTTTTCGAGACAATATTATGTGTAACCCGACGGGAATGTGTTAATATTCCCAATTAATCATCTAAAATCAGGTTAATTTACTGTTTGTAAAAAAAAATATTCTGTGATGTTTAATAAAGTTGATCAGGATCACTCAATAATGTTTAAAAAAAAATGATAATTTTTAAATTTTTGCAAAAAACATTTACATATTCAAATAATCTTATACTAGTTTAATCACACGTGGAAAGCAAAGAAAAAGATATTTGCAGTATTTGACCCTTATTTTTATGTTTTGATAGAAAATCATAAGCAGAGAGTCATTTTCGGATGATAGATAAATAGAATAAATCAGATATTATTCGTTTTTTATTAAGTTATTCAGAAAGTTCGTTAAAAATAAATTCAAATATATGTAGCTTCTGTCAGGAGTCTGCTCTTTCCTTTACAATAGTAAAGTATTGGGCGGCAGAATTTAAACGAGGTCGTTCGAGCTGCCAAGACGAACACCGCAATGGTCGACCAAATGAGGTGACCACGCCAGAAATGGCGAAGAAAATCCACGAAATGGTATTGGATGATCGTCGACTGTAAATGGGCGAGCTAGCATACATTTAAAAAAGTGCAATATATCATATATTTACTGAAAATTTGTACATGACAAAGCAATGCGCAATATAGGTGCCGCATTTGCTCATATTAAATTCGTAATAAATTCAAGTAAATGTAATTTATTTGAAATATTGGATTTTTATCATTCCTATTTGGACACTATTTTTGTCTTTTTCGAATTATTCTTTCAGAAATCGATCGTTTTTCGAATGCTTTTTGTGAATGCGATTTTTTTTGACGCGGATTTGCCCGTTCGTGGATTAACTAAACCCGCGAACATGAACCCGGTAGGAGATTCGAAATATCGAAAATGACGCTGAAAATGCTGATACCCTTTACATCAAACATATTTACTTCTCTGTGTTATATTGCGTTTATTAAACTTTATCGGACTTCAGAAAAAAGTTTTTTTTTCAATACACGCTGATTGCAATTAATTAAAATTCAATATTACTTCATTTTGAATGTAAAACTACGCAGCTTTGGATCTTCATTTGGAGCGCTTTGCTGTGATTACTCATCGAAAAAACGGGATAAACCATCGCCCGAACCAAAAATATACCAAAACTTAATGAATAGCATTTAAAAAAACACATTTCAAAAGTCAAAATCACTCAATGTCTCAAAACAAAGTGAGTGAGCTTATATTTAATGCCGGATTTGACAGTCGGTTTTGTACGGGGATGATGAATGCACGTCAACATGTCACACGTCACTCTGAATAAGCTGATGAAATTTTCGTATTTTTAAATTCAAATAACTTTTTTGTGGATATTCAGATTAGATCGTTGTGAATTCTGAGCATCAGGAAAAAAAATGTGAAAGCTCCATCCGAAGAATGTCTCATATTTGCGGAATACAATCAGAATCTATTATGATATGAAGATCAGCATGTATAATACAGTCAAGCCTTCTATAGCGTCGACATAGGGATCATGCTATTGAAGCATGCCGCAAATGAAGTGGATGCTATAAGAGGGTTGACTGTATCTATGAACGTTGTGGATAGATTTGAAATAACTCTAAAATTATTTTTAAATCTGGGCTAACCGTAACACGTAGATTTAGTTCGATCAATCAATGTCATTTTAGATCGGACTTCAGATAAATATTTCCCAGTTATTTTCGGGCCGGAATTTTTTAATCGATCTTGATAAAATTAGCATTTTTAGAACGATGTTTATGCAGATTTATGGTTGATCTTAAGAGATTGCGGTGCTGTATATATTGGCTCTGACGAAGACAGGTTTGGACGCCCTTCGTCCTTAATCAATGCGAAGATCGTCGGTCAACACGATGGTGATTGATGAAGGCTGCGATGCAATATTTCATACTCTGTCATTGTGGACCTTATCTAGATTCAATTAGAATATGAAATTTGCAATTAGGCATGAAAAAACATTTACATTTACATTTACAAGAACATTTAAATGATGTTAGTCGAGTAGCACTCTGCGTAATTAAAAATGAGCGGTTTGCGCGTGGCGGCCTTTCTGTTTTCTGCTCCATTAAATTTGCGGATTTAAAATGCTTTATCCTTTTTAATTGCTGGTGATGTGTTAAACAATGGGGTCAGGTCTGGAGAGCTGGCTGGATGAGAAAATGTTTTTCATCCCATGTTGATGATTTTAACTTTTTAATTTTTTTTATTGCGTGGTTTTAGCCTTGTTATTAATCATATTATAGTTTTTATCATGAAAAGTGAGCATTAAAAAATATATCTGATAATTTGCCACACAAAGAGAATAAAATAACTTATAATATTTCGAAAATTTCTCGAGATATAAGCAAAATCGAGAACTTTTCTGAAAGTCCCCGGGCGGCTTCCTACTCCCATACGCTCGTCGGGATGGCCACGCTAAAGCACGGGTACGTTTTTATTTCGGATCATGTATAACCGGACGAATGGATGGGGATGGACGAGCGTCGGATCAAAGCATCTGACTGATCTGACTGCGAGAAGGACGTCTTCCCGCAGCCAAGGCCAACCAACGACTCCTTTCGACTCCCTGCGCGTCGGTATTCCAGGTGCAATGTCCCCGCAGTGCTACAGAAGATGATGCTGTTAAAATAGCACATTGCACCTAAAGAGAGACGGAAGATGTCGCTGTTAATCGGGCGAATTAAATCTGTTCAGACCAACAGCGCTATTGCATTTTTAAAGTTTTAATAACACAATAAATTCATTGGATGACATATAGTTGTTACAGAAAACATAAAAAGGTCAACAAAAAACAGTTTTGGTCAATCGTAAATTGAAGCTGCGTGAGATAACTGATACCTTGAAGATATAAAAAGGCAGTGCATTCATCATTTTACACCAAAATTTGTCCATGAGAAAGCTTTATACGAAGTGGATACCGTGTTTGCTCACACTCGATCAACGCGTCCAAAATTCAGAGCGCTGTTTGGAGTTATATCAGCTCAATAAAAATGTTTTTTTCTTGCGGTATATGATAATGGATAAAACAATCAAATCGTCAGTCAGCTGATTGGACGGCAACCGATGAAAGCCACCTATGGCGAAAAAAATTCTATTTTGAGACCGAAAATATATCGTTCTTCAAAAAACGAAATATTAGAGAAAAATTGTTATGTTGATGAACAAAGTCGAATTTTGTCTAAGATTTGCTGTTTTATTAGTCATCCTATGAACTTAATGAGTGACGTGTTATGGTTCAATATGTCAAAAAAATGTTTGCACATTTCTAACATTCAAACACATATTATTTTTATTTAAGTAGTAACAAAAGATATGTCGAATATATATTCATTCCGAAAGTTGAAAGACTTTCGTACGATTGAAATATTGTTTGGAATAAGATGTTTTTCGTATATATTGTTTATCGTTTCTGATAAATTTATGTCGAAAATTTTCAATGTTTAGCAAGGTTTTTGTGATTTTAAGCCAAAACAGATGTGAATATAATACTTCAAAGAAAATATTTCGTAGTTCTTCGGAATTTTTGATCCGATTTTACTTTAGATGGTATGTGTTTTTGAAGGGTTATTTAATATATACAAAATATGTTTAAGTGTTTACCACAATTCCAGTTGTTTTATTATATTGCATAGATGAATAGATCATTCGATACCTTTTATACGATCCGATAGTAAACGAACCTCATCGGCCGTCCAGAAAGTAAAACGTCATAATACCTTAATAGATAAAATTCCTTTCTGCCGAGACAAGGACTAAAACTCGCAAAATTCCCGATTACCCGACAAATTATTTATTTCCGTCGCTGCAGATGAATACTTATATACTATAATACATTGATGTGATTTGTAATTATATTACGGAAGAATATAAAAATTCTGAAGCCCGTATCTATTATATTTCATATCGATATTACCATTATTAGAGTCGAAGTGTAGTAAATACATCACCGGAAGGGAAAGTTTAGTATAACAATTTTAAAAACATATATAATTGACTCTGTCATTAGTCAAAATAACAAAAACAAAGTGAAGATATGCAAGTGGGAACAGACACGCGCAGGACGCTCTCCGTACTGTACGCAGGAAGCTCTCCGTCTCTGTCTTCCATACAGAGTTACCGAACTGCGCCACGTTTTTCCATCTCTTTCACTCTCCGAGCTCAGCGTACGGGAGTGCACTTTCTGAATCACTGGAACGCATTCGCACATTGGTGATTATCCTTTATTGTTAACACTTTCGTAGCAAAGATCGTTCAATGAGCAGCCCTGATGACCTTTGTTAAATTTATTTAAAAATAAAAAGGATCTGAAGAAAAATTTACCCAATTAAGGATTATTCGCCAAAGTTTGCCGCAAAACATGGCCTTCATTTGAGTAAATGTCAAGCATTTTTTTGATGATGAAAACCTAGGATATAAAGTGTATTTGTCCACTTGTTGGAGTGCTGAAAGGGATGTTGTACTTAGGGCGCGGTTTCGTTTGTTTACGACTATCGAAGCCTTCGTCCATTGTCCCGGACAATACATTAGGGATGTGGGCTGAAAGTTTTCAGTAAGAACTATTTCCCCTTGAGATATTAATGGTCCTGGATGTCGGTCGTGAGCCGCCACTGACAGCCCGTTTTTTGTTTGACGGCGGTTAATTACAGCCAGGACCTTCCGCCACTCCCATCGGGCAAATTGGCCAGCGACAATGGAAGAGTTCAAACATTGACCGGAGACAATGGATCTCTTATGCCGACTCGGCATTGCCAACAAATTAGCGTTGACCCGTGTTACGACGGTCCTAAGATGCGAACTCGTAATTGCTTCTTCGGGCTCGCATACTTTCTACTTTGAGGCCTCGCCAGGGCAGAGCTCCTCAACAGTGGAAGATTTGGTCCGGAGATGAATAAAACATGCTTTAATTACGGACAGACCAAACAGTGAAATTGCGTTTTCGGTGTAATCTACCCGACCATTTTACATATTCATGAAGTACACACTATAATGTGTGTTTGTTTCTTGATTTAATTTGCGATTTTTTCTTACAAACAAGATGATCCATTAGATACATCCCTGGAGCCTGTATAATTTTATGAAAAAAAAACGTATTCAATTATCATAAAAAGCAATGGGCAAGGATTAAGATGATGATTGCATGCGAATTTCTCTGCCTTACATGAAATTTTTGCTTCCGTAACATCTAACAATCACAATTGAGTTAAAAGAACATCTTGTATCTGCTTTGTCCTTTAATATTTATATTTCTGAATTACACTATCATTATGATAATAACAGCACTTCATTTAAGTGCTATTATAAATCCAAGAAGTCTATCTTAATACACTGATGCCTTTCAGCATTTTTTGCCTGGATGATACTTTCTTCATTATAGATAAGTGCTCCAGTAAGATCTACTGCAATATACTATGTATAATATTTTAGATATTGGCTCTATAAAGGCTAAATTATCAAATCGTAAGATCATTTTGTTTGTGTTTGAAGCGTGGGCGAAATGGAATCTCCACGCAAAGGTGCTGTCAATCTGCATATATCCCATTTCTGACACCAGCGTAATGTGTAGTCCCCGGGCAGCTCACCGCTCCCACGTGTTCACCAAGATGTATGTATGTTTCTTGGAAATAGGTCGCCTTTTAGTGTTGATCGGAAAGATAAAACCATCATATTGAGTGCATCGTAATATTAACCATATAAATACCGTCCGCCCAGATCTATGCGTTTCATTCATTCAAAATTATAGCACAAAAACTACAAGTTTTATAACAAAAAAATACTCTTACTGCCAAAAATACTTTGATGAGCATAATTTTACCATTATCATTTTTAAAAATAATGTATATCTATTGGAAAATAATATACTTATAATTGATTCAATAAAATATAACTCTTCCTCGAGCAGGATGACAAAATAGTCTATAAAATAGTATACGCCGACTGTAAATTGAAGTTGCGTGAGATAGATGACACTTTAAATATATTAGAATCAACATTTGTCTATGAGAAAGCTGTGTTCGAAATGGGTACCGTGTTTGCTTACATTCGATCAAAAGCATCAACGCGTCCACAATTCAGAGCGCTGTTTGGAGCTATTTCAGCGCAATAAAAAGGATTTTTTGATGCAATATTTGACAATGGATCAAATATGGATATATTATTATACTCCAGAATCAGCTGAGTGGACATTGGTGTATTTGATGGAAGATATTACGAAAAATAACCCAAAATAAAGTAGAACTAACGCGAAAAAAATCCTATGAACTTATTGAGTGATGTGTCATTTTACCATCTTGATAATATCGTGCTTAATCTTACCTTCCCACATCGATTCTTTTATGCGTCGATCTCACTTGAATAGTCTTTATTTAGAAAATAATTGACGACATTTGTAGTTTCTATTTTGGTGGACATCCCAGAGGTGTACCATGTTACATTATCAAATTGAAACATCAAATTGGCTCCAATAAAAGCTCTGTTTGTTGAGCTTTCAACTTAATAAACGCCAATAAAAATGGCAAAAAGCAGGTCAGTATACCATTATTACAATTAGATTAATTGAATAGAAGGTGGGAGAAAATGGAGGTCAATGCTGGATGGCTTTGACAACAGCATTAGTTGGGTGGAATTATCATTCATCAAGTCGGCACTGGGACGAGCCTACTATGAAATTATCTTAAACACGTAATTTGTGTCACGCAGAAAATGGGTCAATGAGTAAATTGTAATAAAAAGAGATTAATGAGGCAAATTTTCCGCTTTAAATTACGTTAAAATAATTCGCCCCACTGAAAAAACCGCACCAAAACGAAGCTCCACTCTTCCCTTATAATATAATCTGACAGTAACTGCAAAAGAATTTCGGGCCGATCATGTTAAGTTGAAAAAATTCGCTTCAAATTCGTATTTATCGGATGGGAAAATATAAATTTATTTGTTTTCGTGGGAATAAAAGCGAAATTTCTATGAATGTTTCATGCGAAAAGTTTCCTCCTCCAGACGACGGCTCATGGCAATATATGAAGAATTTTTACGTGAAGGTATTTATGAAGGAATATTTGTCGCAAGCGAAAGTATAATTACAAAAATATATATTTACCGAGTTCCGAATGTATAATATATTTTATGTCATCCGCATAATCTCATACATGATAATAATGTCATAAAGGGCGCATAAATAACCCTCTAATATGATAGGCGAAATTAATGAGTGACATTGATTATGAAGACGCATAATATGAAGTCACGCCATGTATTATTTATATATGATGGGACTCGAATGAGGATAATATAAGTAGAAGCTAGATTCTATTCTGGGGGAGTTTGCTACTTAGTTTACAACAGTAAAATATTGGGTGGCAGAGTTTAAACGAGGCCGTACGATTTGCCAAGACGAACATCGCAATGGTCGACCAAATAAGGTGATCACGCCAAAAATGGCGAAGAAAATACACATGGACCGAAAATTTGTACACGAGAAAGCTGTGCGCGAGACGGATGCCGCATTTTTATTCGGCACGAAAGAGATTTGGCTGCGGAAGGACGTTCTCCCGCAGCCAAGGTCAACCGCCGAAACGTAAAATATAAAAAATAATTTGAAAGCGAAAGAATTTTATTTATTTAAGAAAAGATAAAAATAAAATTCAAAAATAGATAAATAAAACTCCAAAAAATTCAAATATTATTTTGAAAATGTGCCCGAAATAACATTAAAGCATCGAGTGTTTTGTCATTTAGTCTGGATCTAATTTTGGAAGCTGAGGCATGGACTGAAACTCGCAAAATTCCCGATTTCCCGACAAATCATTTATTTCCGTCGCTGCAGATGAATACTTTTATACTATAATACTTTGATATGATTCGTAATTGTATTACGGAAGAATACAAAAATTTTGAACCCCGTATCTATTATATTTCACATCGATATTCCCATTATTAGAGTCGACGTGTAGTAAATACATCACCGGTAGCGAAAGGTTAATATAACAATTGAAAAACATATATGTACTGTATATATGTATACATAGTTTAGACAATTACTGCCTTTAGGGGTCACATAAGTTCGCCAATTAGTAGTAACACCACTGTTTCCAAGCGTCCAGATGTCAAAATGTTCTAATTACCAGACAACCGTGTGGACCGCGTGTTGTGTAATATAATAAAATGGGCTACTGTTCTAGTGATTGCGTTATGCTGCGCGGCGCATGCGCGTATCGTTTTATGACATATTTATGGCATGTGGAGACATTGCGAACGACTATTTTTTTCTTTTCGACCAACTGCGTAGTTATTTCGGTTTCGATCGAATGCTTGGAGATGTTTCACAGCAAAAAAGCCAAGTTTTTGCGTCGATTTATAACAATCCATCACTTCACACCTGAGCCGAGGGACAATGGACAATGGAAGGGGAGGATCGGCTCCAAAAAAGGCGAACATAGTTTCATCTGTAGGCAAAATCATGGCGTCAGTCAGAAAAATATATAGACACAATCTATTCAATTGCAATGAAACTTTAGGAAGTTAATTTTTGCACCTTCGTAAATACATATTATATTATAGCATACGCATTATTCGTGTGAAGAATTTGTTTTACAAGACGTTTAACGGATGCATCATGTTGGCGCATATCGGTCTGAATAATTAAAGTGGGACCGCGGGGCGGGGCGGGGAGAGAGAGATAGATGTACGCAAAATGCGGCGGAGGGAGGGAGACAGTCGGTCTTTGAAATGAGAGAGAGTGCATGCAAACTTTTGAATCCTAACCTCTCAGCCCTTCAAATCCATTTTAGTTGATAACTGCAAGAGTTAAACGATTAAATATTAATTGAATACAAAACAAATAGGCTATTGTATGAGCATGTTAGGTGCGCACTTAAGCGAACCAAAGAGAGTATGCTCGCACATGTGGCGTGCAGTGTTCCATATTGCATTATTTTCAATATCAGGCCTACCCTTTTTTATTAATCATCTCATTTTTTTAGATTCAGGATATAGACCCATGAACGGGGATATTAAGACCTCAAACCTCCCAAATTTGTTGATCCAGTACAATTTATTTCGATGCCATCGACTGATAATATCCACTTCAAATGTCAACGTGCATAATCAGTAAACGTTTGGCGAGATTCAATAAAAGTAATTTATTATGGGCTATTAAAAGCAGGACGAATACACTAATCAATTAATTAAATCAGAATAAAAGTAAAAAAATGGGAATCAGACTATATAAGGGAGACCCAAAAATAATTGCGTAATTTGAAATGTATTCGGACATAGCAACAGAAACCTCTTTGTAAGCTATTTTTTTGTATAACTATTGTTAAGCATTATTTTTGTTTTTATTATTAAGGCTAAAATGTCTTTGAATATTGATAACGATGCATTAAAATCCCAAATCAGATCCACGGCAAATAATCGAGAAATTGTCGCAAAATTGTGATACCCAAAACGAATAGGATGGATGTTATGGGGTAGGATGGGTACCGCACACCTTGATATGGGACTTGAATTGCACGTCCTCACGAAGCAAAATCGACACTTAATAAAATTGGATTGGAAATTTTGCCATCCAGCGTTTCCACAGATAATTTATAGGACAAACGAAATTCTATATTCTAGTCTAGAATATTGTAAAAAAATTTTTTTTGTTGCATTTTTTCAAAGTTTAGATATTTAAGAATATAGTCTTCAAAGAAATTTCCAAAATTCCAATTATTTACAGAGTTATAGCTATTTTCGTGAGGCGGTAACTAAACCAGAATCAAAAATTTAAACGCGGTTGACATAATATCTCAGGTTGTAATTGATTAATTTACTTCAAATTTGGTACGAATCTTTTCTGTATAATTTTCTATTGTTCCTACCAGATTTATGTTAAAATTTTATTTTTTACTATTAATTTATCCACAAATTGTATTTAAGATTAAATGGAATATTCTTTGAAATATGATATAAATTTATAATAAATATATAATATAGACGAGGTTCTATTTAATGATGCCTTTCGCAAATAGAACCACAATTTCATGTTATTCCCCCGGGATGGTTTTTATTCCTAATGGTACGATGAATTATTAAAATGTCAAAATACAGGTAGTTTCAATTTCTCGATAATATTACACAAAGGAATCGTATCGTCGTAATTTGATGAATAATGTATTATTTTGTATGAGAATATCTATATTACTATCAAACAATGAGACTTTGGATATACTTTTTCGTATTAATTGTAAAGGCGGGTTATATGGGAAGCTTTTTATCTGAAATAAAGCCATTTTATCCAGAGTCTAGACTGTATAAAACTATATTAATACGGACAAAGTAAATACTGAGAATGAAATCGGCACTTCATGTATACATATTTGGATGTTTGAATGATTTATGTTGGATTGTCAGCGTTGAGTTCAAAGAATCATTGATATATTTGAATTGGAAATTTGAGCCCTGTGACACATAAGCTCGTTTCAACCCTTCAACGCTCGGAATTTGCGATATTTCAACATTTTTTCCTGTCTTCAAGAGTCAACTTTATTGCTCGCAAGGACCGTATATTGAGGGGTGTCATCGGAAATAGGTCAGTGGGTTGAAATGACGACACTACATCCATAAAAGATAAACCCTAATAGTTTTAATGAATACAAATAGCAGAACTTAGACACTGAAAGTCTAATCTTGCCCACTGAAGGGGATGATGAAAAGCAAAAGCGCCACCATAAATAACGATCAAATAACGTCTCCAACCAAATAAGCAGTTTACGAGCAGAATATAAAATGAATGACTAATCATACTCGACATACACGAGCTCGACAAATGGAAAGAGTACTCGATACATTGGCGAAACAATCGAATTTATAGCTCATCGTATAATGTGTAATTTAGTTTTACGATCGAATACGTCCAGGCCCTGAAAATCTGCACCGTCTCCGGGAATAAATCAAAGGAAGTTTAAATACTGTGTGCCGATGTTAATTGATAACTTTTGTTCCCTTTTTTTGTAATTAAAGGCAAGAGGGAAACATTTAATTAATTCCGCAGTTAACCCTAACAAGAGTAGGCGGTGGGCTCACTTAAATAATGTATTTACTTAAAGGGGTTGCTCTCCTTTCAATTATGAACTTCAGATATAATGGATCAGCAGGTTTAAAGCTTACAAACTTCACGGACAATATATACTATTAAAAATTCACAGAGGGATTTATGTGTTGACTAATAATAGAGCAAACATGGAGCGTTCATATTCGATGGAATCAAACTGAATTTAATAGACCAAGTGTTTGACCACAAATTGTTTGCTTTATAGACATTGAATTTGCTTTATTTTATTATACAAATATAATAAATGAAACATTGATGGACAGTATAATTACTGAATAAAAACTGAATATATAAGGTGCGGCAGGGAAACTTCCTTATTTGAAACGCATGCCCTGAAGCGACAATATATTAAAAAAATCATAAAATGATATTTAATCGAAACAACAAGACTTAATGTTTTTATAAATAACAATCATGCGATGGATTAACCCGTTGATGAGTAATAACGCATATATGCTTTTGGATTCCAGTGATACAGAAAGAGAATTCTCGCACATTGAGCGCTGAAAGAGAAATCGCAGTCAGAAACAGTTGTTTTTAGGGAATCCAATTCCGAGTAAAAATTTCGATCCCGGCATTTCGGGATTGCATTAGACGGATCCCGGGATCGAGATTTTCAATAGTTTAAGTAATTACATTGATGAATTTGAACAAAAATTACTAATAAGTCCATTTGATTAATATAAAAAATAATTTCAAAAATAGATAAACACTAAATAAAATTATTTATTTTTGTCGCTGCAGATGAATACTTATATACTATAATACTTTGATGTGATTTGTAACTATATTATGGAGGAATAAAAAAATTCTGAAGCCCGTATCTGTTATATTTCATATCGATATTCCCATTATTAGAGTCGAGGTGTAGTAAATACATCACCGGTAGGGAAAGGTTAATATAACAATTTGAAAAACATATATGTACTGTATATATGTATACATAGAGTAGACAGTAACTACTAATTGGCCGCTTAATAATACGAGTATTGTATATATACGAGTGCTATCAATGGTGTTAAGGTTCATTTGTAGATATACAGGCTTGACTCGCGCTGCATGCATTATACTTTTTGACAAAGACAAAGTAAAACGACTTAGCTTTGTCTTTACCACAATAACGACAGAAAGTCGAGATTGAAATCATACACGGTCGTGCTGTAAAGGTACCCCTACACTTCTAAATATTGAAAAAAGCGATCCACAGCGCTTCATTTTCAATTATTATAACAACGGGTCGTGTTCCTGATCGAAAATCGATACTTTTATTGGTGGATAGCTTTAGGAAAACCGGTGAAGTACAGAAAGAAAACCCGAAAGTTCAAGAGCCGTTAGACCATCCAGCAGGTTAAGCAGTCAAGAAGCTTAAAAACTCGATTATTTCAATGCATTGCCCAAAATGGAGTCCACTTTTATGATATAATTTTAAAAACATGATAAATAATAATCTTTAAATATCTCTCTGTAATATGAAAAAAATAATTAAACTAATATCTCCTATAATGTTGTTAGTATTAATAATTTTTAAAATAAGATCGTTTCATCATATTCGCACAACCATCGCAAACCATTTCTATATTTGTGATTGTATTAATATTATTTTTTATATAATCAATGGATATAAGCATTTAATACGTATTGTGATATGAATTAAAAAGGCATTGTGTAGAATCATCAATTAAATTAATGCAAATCTGCATGATGATCCTAAGTGTCCGAGTTTCATTTTGACATGAATGTCCATCATGCAAATTTATCAGATTTATTAATATTTTATGGAACATTTGATATGATATATTCATTGCGATCGTCTAATTATTGAATACATCTCGTTTGCTAAGCATCTGCATGATTTACGGAGATCAAATCAAAATAGATAGATGCAAAATAGTCGATCGATGAAAACCGATTTAATTACGTTACTAAATCTATCTATCGTTTGTGTCGAATGCGTCTAGCATATTTCGAGCATAAGTTTGTAAACACCACGCTAGTATTAATATATACATCCGCGAATATATTCGCAGTTCGATGGCAATCGCCAGATCAAGTGTTGCTGAATACACTAATTTTTGGTTCATTGTGAATTGTTCGCAAGTCGTAACAAATCTTCTAAAAAACTTTTCTAACATAAACAAGCTAATTTTAATATTGATCGGCATGAACTGAATAGTTTTTTTCTTTGGGCTTATTTCGAAAGATGACTAGACGTATCTGCTAACACATCACTCAATAAATTCGTAGGATGACTAATAAAACAACAGCATTATTCATCAATTGGTGAAAGAACCCTTTTTAATCCATTCCTGAAGCATCAAAAAATACAGAGGCCAAAACTTTACCAAGTGTAGTGATGCGTCCATGTTTCATCCATTGGCATATGTGGAATGAAAAAATCCTTTTTATTGTGCTAAAATAGCTCCAAACAGCGCTCTGAATTGTGGACGCGTTGTCGTTTTCTATCGAGTGTGAGCAAACGCAGTACACACTTCGTACAAAGCTTTCAAAAATAAATAATTTGTTCTGTGTACATATATGCTTTTCAAATTGTTTTACTAACCTTTCCCCACCGGTGATGTATTTACTACACCTCGTCTCTAATAATGCTAATATCGATACGAAATATAATAGATACGGGTTTCAGAATTTTTTTATTCCTCCGTAATAAAATTACGAACCACATCAAAGAATAATAGTATATAAGTATTCATCTGCAGTGAGGGAAATAAATAAATTGTCGGGAAATCGGGAATTTTGCGAGTTTTAGTCCGTGTCTCAGCAGACAGGAATTTTATCAGTCACAGTCACCGAGCGTGCATTTTCAGCAGCAAGTTGTATTTAAAACCGATGTAATTTTTTTTTTAATGAAAGAAACTGCAGTTTACCCTTCTATAGCGTCCATGGCTATGGAGTCTTTTCGTATAGCGGTCCATTCTATAGTGTATTTTGTGACACTAAACGCTTTCGGGGTATCACTGGCGTGACATTTTGAAGAACGTTCCAGGGGTATTCATTACAATACAGTAAGAAAAAATATCTACTTGTATATCTATTAATATTAATAATAATATTATCTAATAACTAATGACATAATAAAACCACTGTAATATTTATGAAAAACTTAACTCCAAATTTTGTATTGGCGCCTAACTTTCTATAGTATTTTTTCTATAGCCCAACCCCTATCTATACGTTGTAGAAGGGTTGTCTGTATATAGAAAGATAAGATACTCCATTTGTATTTTTATGTAACACTGATAAATTTGTACAGCAAAATTCCGGGTTATATTTGAATCACCTTTGTACTTGTTTTTTAAAGGCTAAACAATTTCTCGACAAACGTTATTTTTACAGAATCATTGGAAATGCGAAAAAAAGTAAATTTTACAAATCAGCCAAAGGGACGAAGTTGGGAAATTAAATTATTCCACTATAAATTTTCCTGGGGATGTTTTAAGTTGACCTGAAAGGAAAATCCCTGTTTTTCCCTCATTTTTAGGCTCGCTAAAGGGGAATGAAAATAAAATGCAAAGTAAGTAATTACATTGTTTTTCCTCCCCATGAGCGTTTTAAGTTCAAAAACTCTTATTTTTTCGCTATTGAAATCATTTTCGATGCTGTGTAGAAGATGTCAGTATCAGAGCTTCGCATATTAAAGTCATTTTTCAATATCCACCCTCGTCAGGCAACTTCCAAAGCAATATATAAAAAGTTTGAGCTTCACACTCACTTAATCCGAGAGCTTTTTTCCTTCACACAAATGTATATATTTACAGATCTCGACAGTATGCGAAATGAAATACTTAGAAAGTTCTTTAACGGCGACATTTCCACTCTCGCGACTTACTGGGTCACGTTCGCCTCTGCGAACATCAAAAATGTATCACAAAATAATATTCTGACCTGAAAATGTATTTCCTATTCCCACTCCAGTTTTCGATGGTATTTTCAAAAAATATGTGCCATCCAATTGACGGGTTTTCAAGGAAGATTGACAGCGCGGAAGTTATACAGTGTAAATTCTTTGATCGCAATATTTTCGCAAGGGTCTAAAAGGGAAAAGGGAGTTATTCTCCAGATTCGAACCCATTTGTCAATGCCAATAAAATGGTTTCGAGTAGATTCAATGTTTTCAGCGTTATATTCACCGATGGCCAATGCTCCGTTATAAATTATTCCTTCACGCACAATAAATTTATTCTGAATCAGTTCAGCCATTTTTCAGGCCGCTCTGTTTGGCGTACCTTGAACGGGGGATGATATAATTTTGATATTCCAGATTCCTTTTATGCCTCCAACGTACTGAGGGTACGGAGCATGTGATATGAATATAACATAACGTGGACTTCCACATAATTGTTTTGTTTGGGATAGTCTCATCCATTTACCTCATACATTTTTAGTGACGATTTAAGAGTCTCGGTTTTCATCCAGGAAAATCTACATCCATCTTTCATTCATATCCTTGTTATTCGTTGATAATTGAGTCAGTTCTTGGCAATGTTTTAAATTCGTCCGAATAAATACACTTTTATCTCAGGACCGCGCAGCATGACTCAAGCTTGTATATCAATAAATGAACCTTAACACTATCGATAGCACACAATATTCGTTAATTTATTTGCGTAAACATAAACAATATACATGTGTGTTTTCATTTTAAACAACAAAATTATGTCTTTATTGAAGCTTGAAGTCGATTAATTTGATAAATTTGGGTTAACGATCGATACAATCGTACGATGTACGCAAGATACTAACCAAAGAGCTAAGGTTCATAATGTAAAAGGATAATCTGATTTGAAAATTTAGTTTTTAATAGAAATTGTAAGCTAAACGATTACATTCTGTTTTGTGTAATATAATAAAATAGGCGCAATACTGGTGGGTCTAGTGGCTGCCTTATGCTATGTTTAGACGCACAGAGTAAATGTGATGCGGCGCATGCGCATAGCATCTTTATAATGTGTGATCGTACATCAGCGGCGGTTAAGTCCCCTGTCAGAATGTCATCCGTCGGTCTTCAAGTACCCGGGTACTCTATGCGCAGTGTTTCACACTGCGTCCTCCAGAGGATGCAAGACATCATGAAGAAGACTAATTTCAGGATACATGCACCCAAAGGTGCGGGAATAAAGGAGATAATGAGATAAAAAGGGGAACTACCGCGAGGTTACTGCTATGACGAGTTCAATCTTAGATTGAAGGGAGTTGCAACAGATTTTTTTCAACAACAGGACTTTAGGGGCTTCTAGGGGACCTAGCCAGGGAGACGACGACACGGACACACTACAAACGATTCTTTTTCTGATTAACTGCCGCTTAAAGTTTCCAATTTGTCTTGATTTTTTGAATCACAGTTTTATGAAATATACGGTGTGGCAGGGAAACTACCTTATTTTATAAATAAATAACACAAACAGTATAAAAGATATCGCCTTAATTATTTTTTCATAATAAAGAAAAATATTTGATGTTTTTATTATTTATCTTTTAAAATTTATATTAATATCATTGTTCTTTGTTCTGGTCAATGGCATTGAGATAGTCGAATTTTGAAGCTTCTCTCCATTTTTTTTTTTTGGAATTTCCTGGAATTGAATGTTGTTTTTCAAACCAGGATCCTTGAACACTCAATGTGAATTAGACAATTTAGAATCCAGATATTTCTCACATCAATTTCAATAAGTTTTGTTAAAAAAGGGGATTTTAAGGAAGTTTCCATGCCGTATCCCGATGAGATGCTTCAAAACGGTAGTCATTTTAATGATATAATTTTTAAATCATAATAAATAAAATATTTATATATTTTTCTGCAACATGGAGAAAAAACTGAACTGATATTTATTATACTGTTTGTGTTATTCATTTTTAAAATAAGGTAGTTTCCCTGCCGCACTCTGTATGATATAAATGCACATTGATGCAATCACCATGATCATCATTTTTCATCCAGTCTGTTATTAATTTAATTAAAATAAATATTTTTACCGAGGATTATTCCAGAGTTAATATTCTTCCCAGAGGATTAAAATTTGATCCGTTTCTCATTTTGAATAAACCTGCACTAGGGCAAAATATTCAGTCAAAAGCGTACTTCGTCCTTTCGCAAATGCTAATCCCGGGCATCGTTTTCGACTGCAATAAATAAAATAGGATTAAATCCTTTACAGATTATAAGCAATCCGAAAATAAGCAAAATACACTGCCAAAAGCCACCGCATGAAAATTGAGGGCGGCATTTTTGGGCTCAAAATATGAAAGAGTATTCAATACGAGTGATCATATCCACTCTGACATCTGAGTACCACCGCATAAAATACGCATAAAAATAATAATAAAATGCATATGAAGGTCTATCGGGCTTTCATCCCCCATAACTCAAACGCGAGAATGGCCCCAATATATATTTTATACTACGGGGCTCGTCTTAAAAAACAGCACTTTCATCCGCTGTCCCCCACGTATGCAAATGTATCTTTAGCAGATCCTCATTTGCATGATATCATGCAAAAGAAGAATGTTTGTGTCCCGGACATAAACTCGGTATACGATAGAAAATTGCGAGGTGGAATTTGCTCCGCGACATTGCGACATCCTAAAAAATGTATTTTTTAGTGCAAAAAACTTTTGCTTTTGTGGCGAAAAATTTATATTCAACGCGTACGATATATATATTAGGTTGGCATTAGGCTACCTGCGTACGAGAGTTTTATTTGCTATACTTTTTGCATCGTCAAAGGAGGTCTCATGTTACGCACGCGCAAATTGAAGCGACCCCATTGACTGGGTCGTATGTCGACGACATGTCCATTAGCCCTCTCGTTATCAAGCTTCAGCTATGCAAATATATTTGTACGCATGTGAATATTAAAAAGCACCTGTTTTGAATTATTCGGGCACAGATTATTTAAATTTGTGGCAGAACATGTTTTAAGCGATTTTCATTTAGACGTGTATGGGTACCTTTACAGACGTAAGACACTGTGGTCTCTTTTTCCGATACACTAATCTCCGCACTATAAATATATATATATATATATTATATCTTTAAGACATATGTTAAACAGTAACGTTAAATAATTCGAAATGATTTTTAATATATTAGAAAAAAAATGTTTAAAAAAAATACGAAACGTTTTGTATTTTGTGTATTTCTATGGTTTTTATATGAAATTTCAGTGTAAATATTAAAGCGTTACATATCAAATGCATTGACTGGAAAGAAATCAAAATTTGGAAATGAACCCTTTTAAAGTCAATTTGTATTGAGACACAGTTCAGGAAACACACATTTTTTATTATCATTAACAAAAGAGCACTATTCATTCATTTTTGTTGCTTTTAATGGATTTTTTCACGTTATTTTTTAAATAGTGCCAAAGCTAAAATCGATGCTGAACATTTACGCAATCATATTCGGTTTATATTCAACCAGAGAATGAAAGCAAATTTAGTAATGGAAACATTGATATATACAGAGATTAAGTTTTTTTCATTTATTTTATTTAGAAATTTATTCACAGCTTACGCCATATTACATAAAAACAAGTGAAATGAAATACAATGTAAAAAAAAAAAAATATAATGTAAAAATAAAAAAGATAAATATAAAATAAAATAAAGATAAAAAAAAAAAAAAAAAAATAAAATACATATAAATATAATAAAAAATAATAAAAAATATAAAATAAATATAAATGAAATTAATCATAAAAAATAAAAATTAATAACGATAAATAAAAGAATAATCAAATTTTTAGAAGAACAAAATAAAAATATGCATAAATATATATATATAATAATAAAAAAAAAATAAAACATTAACCATGTTAACGGAAATTGTTAGCTAAAATATTATGCTGTATTTGTGTAATATATAATAAAATAGGCTTACTATTGGTGTAGGGGTTGCTTTATGTTACTCCTGGCGCTTAAGCCCATTTGTCTTACTGCGCTTATAAAAGTTTCACACAAGCTTACCTTATCTCACAGTACATAAAATATCCTTATTTCAAATGATTGAACAACAAAATAACTTACAACGGAAAATCTGGGAGTCCCTTAATATTTACATAGCAAATATATAAGCTAAACGAAATACATACTAATTCTTAGAATTCCAAACGGTTCAATTCTGAGAAAACCCGCGAAGAGGGACTTTTTTAAAAGTAAGACAGTGCTACCTATATGTGATTAGGGAATCTAATCCCGGACAGGATTAGTAAATGTAATCCCGAAAAATTCTGGATTAAAAAATTAAATATAACAGAAATCGTACACTTCATCAGCACGTTGAATGATACTAAATCGAGACATTTTCGCCGAAATCTGGACGCTTGGAAACAGTGGCGTAACTACTAATTAGCGAGCTTAGGCGACGCCTAGGGGAAGTAGCTGTCTAATCTATGTATACATATATATGGAGTATATGTATATTTTTCAAATTGTTATATTAACCGCTCCCAACCGGTGATGTATTTACTACACCTCGACTCTTATAATGGGAATATCGATATGAAATATAATAGATACGGGCTTCAAAATTTTTGTATTCATCCGTATTATAAATACGAATCGCATCAAAGTATTATAGTATGTAAGTATTCATCTGCAGGGACGAAAATAAATAATTTTTCGGGAAATCGGGAATTTTGCGAGTTTTAGTCCGTGTCTCCTCACTAATATGACTTAAAAAGTTAAATATATCAAATTATTTTGACATTTGTACATGAGAAAGCTCTGTTCGAAGTCCGTGTCTCGGCAGAAAGGAATTTTATCAGTCCTTTCAATAGGGACGCTCAAATTTGTTAGGTTATAGCGGCCATGTTGTTATGAATTATTCAGTAGTATATAACATCAGGGATGCTTTTATAACGATCGTTAATCGTCGTTAATCGCATTACAACACAGAGCAATTGGTACATCTCTTTTATACGAATATGAATTTTGATTTGCGACGAGAAGTGGATAGTTTTCAATTACCATAAGCACAATAAATAATACATTTGGCGTAATTTACAATAACTACCTTTAAATCATCAACGACAAAGAAAAAAACAGAAGTAATATAAACATTTTCTTAACCCTTCAATGAGTATGCACGCATATGTGGAGTGCAGCGCTTTATTTACAATGCCGTGCTTCTATTTCTAATACAATAATATTATGTGTTCAAGTTATGACGTCAAACACGTATTTTTGGCAATACCGAAAAATATTTTTAATATATAAACATTTATTTCTGTTTGTTCGTATGCAATGCACTGCCATACGGTTCATAAGATTGCAATAAAACATCGTTAAATTATTGATAAAGATTGCGCGAATAACATAGGCATAGTCTAATGTATAAAAATCAATGTTTGTTTGTTCGTATTTAATGCGCTACCATACCGTTCATCCGATTGCAATAAAACTTTGTCAACTTATTGTTTATACTTGCGGAAATAAAATAGGCATAGTAAAAATATTGTTGTTGTATGAAATTTGTTATACGAAACGTAACATTGCAACTAGTAAGTAATAAAATCATAAATGCTGTGATTTAATGATCGTGTTTTATTACTTTTTTGATCAATATTAAATGATCTATTAATACTTTTTCTATGTGTGTTTGTTATATAAAAGTTTGGATGGAATTTAGATTTTTTTTCCGTACTGATATAAAAATAGAAAATCATTCATAGAGCCCTTTTTTCGATAATTTTCTCAGTGGCAGGTGGATTTTTTGATTGAAGTGCCTATATTATTATATTGGTCCTGAAATATTTGTCCCTTGGGATGCGAGCGCAATTTTCTTCAAACGTATATATGCAATATGCATTTTGAAAAGTGTTGCGGGCAAAAACGTTTTACTTTGATATCTATGACAGAAAAACACGAAGATGTCTACTTCCAAGTCGACCGAAGTAACTCTATCGTAACAATTTGGGTTTTCTTTTAGGGCGAAAAAAATGAGAGAGGAAAATAAGTTGTTTTACATATAAAACACGCTCAAAGCTATAACCCTGCCTTATTGGTAGCATATAGTTTGTGTCACTAGAAACTGAAACCGGATTATCTGAAAAAAAAAACGCGATTTTTTCCCACAAGAACCCGCCCCTAACCCTCATCGAAAATGGCTTAATAAAAATGCCTCAGGGATAGCGCCGGATTTTTTTGCCTGACATGCAAAAAGGAGACATGTCAAAAAAATGGAACTAATTAAATCGAAGCCCGATATAAAATATATTGGACGGTTAATGGAGTCCATATTACGGTCTGAATATTTATTAAAAATCATCATAAACGCGGAATAATGATCATTTTACAGCCCCTAAGAATAAATACACATTTAACAAATGTCGTCAATCAAACGTCAATCACCTTATAATAGATTTGGATTTGTTTGTAAAATATTGAAAGAAAATTTAACCCTTGAAAGCTCGCAAAATAAACATTATGTATATTTCACAATGCGAAATATTCAACCCCCAAATTTTACTCCCTTGAGGCCAAAATTTAATTGACAGATAATCCAACCGAATTGAATGGAGTCTCTTTATGTCGTCATTGTTTACGGATTTATTATAAAATGTATTAATAATATCGATTTTTGGGGTGGAAAATTGATTAAAATAGCATGATTGGATGTTAACCCTTTGAGTGCTAAGCGACGATATATCGTCGATTGTGAAACTAATGAGACTGCAAATAATGATCGCTATTGGCAAATAGACAAATAGAAATACTCAGCAAGCAGATAAAAATTCTTTGATCAAAAGAATGTAATTTAAATGTATAAATAATTTGGAGCGCAGATTGATCATGAGAATATGAAGACTTGCTTGGGTCATAGATTGGCAAGTTTAACAAAGCTATTACAGTCTTAAATGGCAATACTTGGGTTGACCAAATTTGCATATTTATCAAAGTTTTTTAAATGTAAATTCTCGTGTTTTTTGTATTATATTTTTTTCCCACAATTTTGTGTTTTGTTAGGTAATTCGTCAGATTTACAATGACATCTTCCGTCTCTTTTTAGGTGCAATGTGTCAATTTACCAGAGTCATCTTCTGTGGCGTTGCGGATACATTGCATCTGAAATTACAACACCGATCGTTTCTTGCGCATGCTGTTGTTTTTGTGTTAGTTCAGCGGTGGCGTGCAGAAGGCGGGAGTTTTGAAGAGACGTCGGATAGCCTTGGCTACGGGAGGACGTCCTTCCCGCAGCCATATCTTTCTTTCACTCGGCACTCTGCCCCGCGAGCGCTCCCACTTCTGCGCTTTATATTAATTTAAAATACTTTTTCCTGCTCTACAAACTTATATGGTTCAATTTTCCTTATTAATTGATTTTAAAACACTTTCATGCTTTTGAAATGGAAATTTAAAGAGGTAAAAAATATTATTTTCGACGTCTGCTCTATTAAGCCTTTTGTCATGATCAAAACACCATGGAAACAGCTAACAACATTTGTAACGCGTATGGAGTAAATGCTATAACTCTGTTCAGAATCAAGCAAGATCTTCATTCCAAGAAGACAATGATCTGCATCTGGTGGGACTGGAAGGTGTGATCTACTAAAAAATGCTGGAGAAGAATAAAACTGTCGACAAAGAATGTTATTCATCGCGTAATCAAGTCATTCTTCTTCATAATGATAATGACTTTCTAGATCTTGAGCTAACGGATTATCATCTTTTCTGCTCCATATTGAATCAAATACGGGCGGTTACCTTCGCCAATGATGACGACCTCAAATACTGGCTCACCCACTTCTTCAACATACCGTAACGTGGAAAGATCGGTTAGCCGGGATCGTTCACTAGAATAATGATACGCGTCTCTAATGACCCTGAGGTG
The DNA here is from genome assembly GCA_008973525.1 of Stenopsyche tienmushanensis. Taxonomy (NCBI): domain Eukaryota; kingdom Metazoa; phylum Arthropoda; class Insecta; order Trichoptera; family Stenopsychidae; genus Stenopsyche; species Stenopsyche tienmushanensis. The sequence continues at coordinate 37,733 of WACJ01000027.1, forward strand.
CGGTCCCCGCGCCCGAACAAAGTCACAGTCGGATACATTGACAGCAGCGAAGGCAACGAAACGGGCTAAGTCGACAATCGACCTAATCGTTTTGTTTATTATTAATTAAAAATAGAATCATGTTTCCATAGAACAGTTTGAGGAATCTCGAACTAAAGGCTATGCAAGTCCGACAACTCGATTGTATGTTCATGTTCTGATAATTAGACTACAATGCCAATATTAGGCTCAAATCGCAATGCGATCAATAGTTTCAAAGTATCGTTCGTGTATCAGATGTACAAAATGGCACTGATACAAGTTCAAGTATGCAGCTTTAATGCATTTCTGATTAAAACGTGTTATGATAATAGGCTAGATAAAGCCGAAAGTAATTTTTACTGATGTACAAATGTCACATTGGCTGCACGTTATCTTTTCCGATATCGGATTTATCGCCAATTTGTGCATTTTTTTCGTATTCCAGCATCCAAGGCGATCGATGCTAGTTTATAGTATATTTGCGTAATATTAAAGGGAACCAAAAATATTCGCGTATTTTGAGATCTTATGTTTGAACATAGTTTGGGTTCGGACACTTTATCCGTTAACTTGCCTTTTCCCGAAGCTTTTCTTGCATATATGTTTTTCAAATTGTTAAATTAACCTTTCCCTACCGGTGATGTATTTACTACACCTCGACTCTAATAATGGTAATATCGATATGAAATATAATAGTTACGGGGTTCAGAATTTTTGTATTTCTCCGTAATGTAATTACGAATCACATAAAAGTATTATAGTATATAAGTATTCATCTGCAGTGATGGAAATAAATCTTTTGTCAGGAAATCGGGAATATTGCGAGTTTTAGTTCGTATTTCAGCCTTCAACCTTTCAAAAAATATTGTCAGTCCATGTGCAAAAACATCATGTAAAGTTACCTTATTACTTTGTAAATATTTCATATTTCGATTTTAATTCTTTCCACTGGGACTGGGATCCCCATGGACCAATATGCAAACCCATTTAAAACTCATCGGCAAAACGAATAGGATGGGTGTTATGGGGTAGGATGGGTACCGCACGTCTTGACCTACAACAACGAGCTACAAAAACTTTTTTTACTAAATTTTCGAATATAATACTTTCAGCTCCCTCAATATCAACATTTTTATACATTAAATTTGATTAGCATAATAAAATAATTCATATTACAGAATTTGAGACACCATTGTATTCTCCAATTGTGGTCCGTTGATGGATTGCAATCAAACACTGTGTGATTGGCAATTTGTAACGTTGAATCATATTCCGAATTTGTATTCATCTCTCTCGATTTAAAATTAATGCAGTATTAATTTGAATTGATATTTGTGGCAAAATCTTGATATTGATATATATCCATGAATTTCTTCATATGTAAGCCATATAATAATCACGTACTTGGCCATTGATATCAGCTTATACTGGCCTGAAAAACCTTTTAATCCCAATGAAAAAATTATCGATGTAATATGAAACAGCTGTTGAGAAAGCTTCTCTGAACAAATACCAGCTGCATTCGTGGCAAAGTTTATATTGGCTGAAAATTTTTTGAATTGACACGAAGCACACATTGAATTTGCTGCGGCATGTTGAGCACGTACTGTAAGTTTTATGGAATGTAAATGTAATATCGTTTATAAATCTGCTTTTTCAGACGAATTTTCTTCAATAGCAAGCGTGTCAACATGAATTGCTTTATATCATGAAAGCATAAGGCCAACAAATCGTCGTGAAGATGTCATAGAATCATCAATTCAAATGTATTTACGAGACATAGAACAGGCATAAAAAAACAGATCGGGTTCCAATAGCAAAGAACTGAAATATTTTAATTTTAAATCTGAGAAAAATATGTTTATTAAAAGTGTTAAAACAATTTTTCTTCATCATATTAATTAGCACTGAGCAAAGTTCTTTTCAAATTGCCTAAATATTTTCATTTTCTGAGCTTTCTTCAGCAACATCTTGCTGTTATGACGTTATGATTTATACAAAAATATGTTATTTTTGGTTCATTATGTTTAACTAAGAACTTGTAGAATTATCTCTTTATTTTTCGCTTCTTTCCATGGAAGACCGTTATTAATAATTACCCTATTTAATTTTAAGCATTTTTAAAATAGATTAAGAAAGTAAGTTGACGCACTTGGCATGTGTGGGGGACGCTAACGGTCATTTTGTTTGGTCTCGCGTATTTGTTGGCCATTTTGTTCAGTCACAGTAAATTCTTCCGACGGAGAGGTTATCGCGCTCTCCCACCACCTACCGTCATCCGTTTTTTGACTTTGAAAAAACTTGAATACAAGAAGTTGTGTGCGAGACGGGATATTGTCAACCCCCCCCCCCCCTCTATTCGCATACTTGGCATCTTTGGACCATCATATTTTCTCTAAATTGAAATAATGATAGAAATAATGAAATTTATATTTTATTTTGTTGGTTTTGTTATAAATATGAACAAACATACAAACATTGATTTTTATATATAAAATCTATTGTGAGTTAATTTTAATATACCTATATTATTTGAGAAAGTGCAAACAATAAGTCGACAAAGTTTTACCGCAATCAAATAAACGGTATGGTAGCGTATTAAATACGGACAAACAAACATTGATTTTTATACATTAGACTATGCCTATGTTACTCGCAAAATTCTCAGCAATAAGTGAACGAAGTTTTATTGCAATCAAATGAACGGTGTGGCAGCGCATTTCGAACGAACAAAACCCAATTCATTTGTATATATTAGATTTGCGATTTTATGATAAATTCATATAAAATGCATGCTACTAAGTAGGCTCTTGAGGCCGGGGAATTTTTTTAATTTTAAAGTTTGCACACTTGGCATGTAGGGGAGATCTTAAAAGTCAGTTTCTTTAGTCCTGCGTGTTCGTCGGCCATTTTGTTAAGTCACAATAAATTCTTCCGTCGGGGAAGTCGTCGCGCTCTGCCGCTACGTGGCAATTATGTAGAAATATAGTTTAATATATTTGTGAAGTATCCTGTGAATTACTGTAAATAAATGTTGTATCCTTACTTTTTGGTTGATCCTCGTATTAACAAGTATGACTTTAATAAATCATTATTTTAAGTTATAAACGTAAGCTATGTAGGACCACTGCGTAAAGAGAAGAAGAAAATCGACCGATGACCTTGGCTGCGGGAAGGTAAATTCCATCCGCCAGCATCGTTTGTAATCTCGCAGACGTCTAAGCTGTCTGTAAGCTAAAATAGTAAAAAAAATCATATTGATTACCTGTTTCTATCCTTCAACTATAATTATATAAATAACAATTTTGAATTGATCAAATATGTTCAGACAATGACATCAGTAATTGGGGTGCATTTTGGGCAAATGGGATCATTGGGACACATTTATTCGAAGATGGTGCTTCAAATGCTGTTACTGTGAATGCAGTCTGATGTCTATTTTCAGCGAAGACGGTCCTACATGTTGCACAATTCAAGAAATCATTTCAAAAAAGCATTTAGATGTCATGATTGGATAACCTTTTGCTTTAACAAGTTGACTTTATATCTAATTCTAGCAAATTGCTTGTTTTTCAGCAAATTACCCCATCCATCTGCATCATCATTTCTTATTATTTTTTGATATAAATATCGTCATATTGAACGCGTTATAGCGTAGTTTTAAAAATGGTCCATCATCAGCTCATTTTTGCACGTTTAAACAGATTTGTGCAGGTGTAATGGATTACAAACTGTTATACATTTCGTTCTCAGCATCATTCGCACCATGTTTGAGATTTGATAATGTATTATTTAATTTGGCAGAGCTCAAAGGAAATTCCAAGGAATGGTGGATATCAGATGGTGCATGTGAATAATGTCTGTCACCGCTCAAGAATAAATAACAATTTATATTGTAGGCTTGCGTGAGCTTATTAGTTTCGAGAGAATCCCCTAAATAAACACTGTCTGCAGTCTCCACGTCTCCAATAATGGACGAGACCAATAAACTTACGTATAGTTTACCGCAAAGTTTGCTCTCCTCGTTAGCAATTGTAGTGGATGGAAGTCTCTACAGAATAGAATGTCTTCGCTTGAAAGCGATGTCTTCCGAGGGTGTTGACGACCATCGAGCATAGAACGACGCCAATTTAACCTTTTAACTATCAACAAGTTTTGAGATATTATAAATTGCATAAAAAGTTGTTTGCCTTATATATATTTTATTGTCTAAAGGCAATGTGTATGCGTATGTTAGTGGGCCGCAAAAGCAAAACACACACAAAAAAACAAAAGGTACATAGCGAAAAGGAAGGACGTCTTCCCGCAGTCAAGGCCAACCAACGACTCCTTTCGATTTCCACCTTCTGCGCATCATCACCCAACCGGCAACGGTGCACACGCAAGAAGCAATCGGTCGGTGTTGCAGGTGCAATGTCTCCGTAGGGCGACAAGAGATGGCGCTGTTAAAATAGCACCATGCACCTAAAGAGAGACGGAAGATGTCGCTGTTGTGTGTGTGGCAAATTAAATTTGTTCAAACTAATAACGCTATTGCATGGGGATGGTAAATCGTCCGCGTTATAGTATTCACAAATATATTTCCCTCGCATATTAATTTTAGGAATAAAAAAATATATTTGTCTACGAAAAAATATAGCGTCTCACCGGTGAGTCGCTGGCGCTTAGGCGGTTAAATTTATCGACGTGTCCCACATTTTGCCGTTGTATAATCAAAGATGTCTATAATTGAAGATGATTACTCAATTAAGACGAGCTAATTTTCCCCAAAGACCTGCTGCAGACAGCTCGCAGCATTTCCGATCAATACAGCCAATTTAATTACTGAAAAACAACCCTCGACATGAAAAAAAAAATCAAATGTATGCACCCTAACTTCTCGGCGAATATAAATTACAACGCGGCGAAATGTTGATTCTACATTGATAAAATATTTTTGTACCGACCTCCGCATTATTCGTAGAAAATACATAAAAGAGTGATTTAAGGGAGATCATTTCGCCTTGCCGCCTTCATTTTTTCTCAGATTCCAAATACTGTATAAAATATTAATAAGACCATAAAGGGGGCTTTATCGTTAGCATAATGTTATAAAAACACATAAAGATGCTTTATATGCATAGAGTACGCAGGCTTCCTGCTTCTAAATTGAATAACGAGTGTGTGAAAAAAGAATCCGACGAATAACACATTAAATAAAGAATATGCATATAGAGAAAATCAGGGGAAAACTTTCAAGCGCAAATAAAATCGAAAAGCAGCCATCATACGCTGGAGGTATTGGGGCGTACCACATGAACGTTCGGAATTCATAGATAACAAATAAATTCATAGACAACTGTGGAGGTTAAACAAATTCCGTTGCGTATGCTGCGAGTTCGTCTCGAGGCTGCGGGGCCCCATTGCTAATGAGAGCGGAGCCCCTACGCTTTTCGTCGCCAGGCCAAGATGCGGGCCCCTGAAGACGGCGAGGTGTTGAAACGCAACAATATGTTTTTTTGTGAAGAAAATAGCGACTCACCGTTGAGTCACTGATGGTCAAGTGGTTAAAATCAATAAATTGTAAAAATTTAGGCAGAGTGGCTTGAAGAGCAAGATTAATACTTGCAAATGCATATATATAATTTACCTAACAACAAAAAATTGTGGGAAAATTATATAATACAAAAAACGCGAGAATTTATTACACAATCCAATATTTATATTTATAAAATCTCATGAATATACAAATTTGGTCAGATCTGTACCTGTATCCCACGATTAAGCGATTGAACTAATAACTTTATCATCTTGGGTTCAGATTTATGGACGGCTGATGATCAAATATAAAAAAATACATATACAATCAACCCTCCTATGGCGTCTACTTCATTTGCGGCGTCTTTCACGTAAGCAACCGTTAACAAGCAAGAACTCTCTATGGCGTGGTCACTATCTCGACGTTATAGAAGGGTTGACTGTGCGTTGGCGATTAATTGATTTTAACCAATAAAACATTCAAACTCTAGAATTATCTTGTCCCGGCTTCGGAGCTTTTTATTCCTTAAATTCCAAATTGCGAAAAAGATAAAAATCTGATGAACAAATTTGACAAATCAGGTAGATGTGAATTCTTGAGATAGTATGGGCTCAATATTTAGATTTTATGACAACACGAATCAATAGAAATAGCAACAATGACTCTGTACTTTGAAGACTGTAATATCTTTGTTAATTTCAAATGCGAGGGTTATCTAAAAAAGCAAGGTTTTGAGGCTTTCAGAGGCCGGGGATTTTTTTTGTTTCGAAGTTGGCGCGCCTGGTGTGTAGGGGGGGATCCTAACGGTCAGTTTGTTTGGTCTCGTGTGTTTATCGGCCATTTTGTTCAGTAACAGTATATCATTCCGATGGAGAAGTCGTCGCGCGACCGTTGGTTGTGATTATGAAATATTGCACGGAACCTTTCAATTCAATATTTGACTGATTGATATTCCGAATTTTCATGTGAAACGCCCTAATACTTTGAGTAATCACTCAATTTTTTACAAGAAATAGTTATTAAACCAATATATATGTCAATTTTATACAGAAAATACTATTGTTTTTCTTATCGATTTATTCTATAGAGTACGCCAAATCAAGTGTTATCAATTTTCTTGCAAATTTGCTTCCTCATCATTATCACAATTATACAATCAAAATGTCTTTATTCTAATAATTTAACGAAGTTTGTACCAAAGCCAATTCCTTGGCAGTACGAAGCGTATAATTTGGAGATCTCCGTATTATCCACAATAAATCGCAGTATTTGATGACTCAATATTCTATAAAAAATTTGCATATCTATCCAAAACGAGAGGCTTTGCCAAAATACATGTTTTGTATGAAATCTATGAGGCGAGGCAATCATTATTTTATTCAGATTCCCCACAATTAGATCTATTCAATATTTATAATGGCATTAATCTCGAAAAAGCTGGAGCTTAACCGATATTTTTTGTCTTGGCACAAGTATATTGGTAACACTTGATTTGTCGAGTTTTATAGAATTTATCGTTAAGAAAAAAAAAACGTATTTTCTATATAAAAATTGATGTATGTATTTGGTATAGTGATTATTTATTCGACTCTAACTAAATAGGTATTAATAAAATCCAGATTATGGATGCAAATTTGGGAGATTACTTATTTATTTACTTAAAATATTAGGACATTCCACATGAAAATTCAGTTGTAGATTGAGAAAAATTCTGCGCAATATAAGTATAACTACTAGAGTCATCTATAGCAGAGATGACTCTTTTAGTAACTTGCCCATTTCCAAGAAAATCAGAAAACCTTTCCTAAACCAGTCCAAAAATAAAAATAAAAAAATAAATACTGTGATATGATAATATTACATCGTCTTCTGATGCTTATGTTTTATGCTTCCGTAGGAACGCTCTCCGTTTGTCTTAGTAGTGAAGACACAAACATCATCCTTATCGCTCTGAAGAGTTTTGTTTCTTTAAGCTCGGATACAGATAGAGACAGAAAGAGAACGTAGCGCAGTTCGGGAGACAGAGACGGAGAGCTTCTCCGCATAAATTGCACGATTGTATAGATCAGGGGTGGCCAACCCAAATGATCTTGCGGGCCACTTTGGCAATGCATCATAACTCCGCGGGCCGCATGTAAAATTTTATATCCCCATATTAGATTTAGATATACTATAGACATTTTTTGGAGTAAAATTGAAACATAACGATTTGTTATAATTGGGTTTACTATTATTCTCAAATGTAAACATAGATAATATCGACGTCATAGCCGTAACGAGGGTATGAAGCGCCCGTGGCAAGTATCTGACATGCGCCCCCCCCTCCCACAATTTAAAAAAGTTAGTCACTTAGGGATCATCCGTTATCGTATCGATCATAGAAAATGTCGCAAAAAGTCCTGAAAGAGGACGGAGTGGCCATAAGGTCTGTGTGTCCAACTGGTCCACTTTTCGGACCACTGACATGACGAATGAGCACTTCGCGATCAGATGCCATACTCGAACATGCCTACAAAGTGACTACGAACTCTCATTACAAAACGAAGTTGTGCGAAGAAGACTGATCAGATGCTTTGTTTAAATTTTACAAACGGTCAAAAATATTTTTGTCTTTATCGCCGCGGATTGGCTCACACACAACCATTTTTGTATTCGAGTTTTTTCGACATAATAACACCAAGGAGACTTAGAAAAATGTAAGGATGTTCTTTAAAAGCGTCACACGACGATTATTTCATGCTTGTTCTACAAATGTATGCACAAGTTCGTCAGAAATCACTGATCCTGAAATCCCATATCCTGATCATACGGTCTTCTTTGAACAACCTAATCTACTTTGTGAAATGCTGTTGACTCATCACATCACTACCATAAACTTCCATGAGTTTCTGATAGATATTTGTGGCGGTATTATTCTGCAAAGTCAAAAAACGGATAACCATGCTAATTCCGCACGAACGGTAGTGGCGAGAGCGCGCGATGACTTCTCCATTGGATAAATATACTGTGACTGAACAAAATGGCCGACAAACATGCAGGATGAAACAAACTGACTATTAAGATCCCCCTATACGCCAGGTGCGTCAACTTCGAAACTATATAATGTGAGTCTGTATTGGAAAGCAAAATCTGAGAATTATGAATCTGATAGCATCGAGAAAATACATATCGAGTTTTGCACATTGAATTTGATATGATTTCATAAAAATAAAGTACTATATAGCACCGTACGATGCCATTGATTGTCATGTCTGCTTGTATTAAATGTCGAAGTCTCTTTTTTGTACGGAGAAATGTGTGTTTTATATTGAGGTTGAAGTATGCTCGTCGAGAGTGAAAATGTCCTCGAGATCGACTACGTCTGGATAAATTGTTTGGAAAAATGCTGGCGCTTCGGTATGGGATCAGGTGTTTTTTTTTGGGGGAGTATTGAAAGGTGGGATAAACGTGGGCATTGCAAACGTCAGCAATTTTTTGCATAAATAAATCAACGCAGATAAAATAATGAGCGCGTCAAATAAGTGATTTATTTGAATGAAAGTTGTGTCGAAAAATTTCGCATTTATAGTATTTCGCGGGATCAACGCCACCCGAATCGGCCCTATTTTGAAGTTAAGCCTTTTGAGGGGAATTTCTGGAAATTATTTCGACAGATGAGACTTTCGCCGAAAGAAATAACGCTTTTACGTGATACCGTTTGACATCTGACACGATTTTCTTCGATGAGTTTTGGCATGTACTTCTTCCAAACACAAATTGACTTTTGCAAACATCAATGGAATCATAAAATCATGTCGGATGAATTTTATTTAATTTTTTTTCTGCAAGATTGATGACCGCTCGAGTTGTTTTCGAGACCGAAAGTGTTAACCCTCGTACATTATTTTTTGTATGAAAATTGAGAGGCTATACATCAAGTCATGAAGAGGGGATGATAAGCGCGATGAAAGGACCGCAAACTCTTTTCTGGAAATTCTTAAAAAGTTTTTGACGAAGGTTCAGTCATAATATTTGCGCGTGGAGCTCAACATTTTCGCAGATTTTAATTTGGGGGAACAAATCAAGTTGACAAACATAATGAATCATACATACACAAGAATATATTAATATTTACGAGTTTATTGGCTTAAACGTCACGAAAAATGAAACTTCAAACGGCGTTTAGTCGGAATGAGAAGGATAATCGTTTGTAGTAAATCCATGTCCATCGCATATTTCATAGAGAAGCTATGCGCATACGCTGAATCGCTTCTATCGCACGTGCTTATTTATGCGTAACATAAATGACCCCTACACCACAATAGCAAGCCTATTTTATTATATATTACACAAACACGGCGAAATTTTTCAACAAAAAAATTCGTTGACAAACGGAGAAAATAATATATACCATTAGCATATCATAAAAAATAGTATATATAACGATAAGAATTTAAAAAATATGCATCGGCCGGGAATCGAACCCGGGCCGCCCGCGTGGCAGGCGAGCATTCTACCACTGAACCACCGATGCTCATACAAAAATGGCGTTGTTTTTGCATATTTTTGTATAACTTCGTTATATATTATTCATGGACATAGGTTCTTAAACTGGGGTCCGCTAAATTATCATATTTTGCGATTTGTATTCTGTTCGTTCTGCAGTAAAATCCGTCTGTGATACCAATATTATGTTTTGAAGATGTCAATGGAGCAGCGAATCCCACTTCTGACACCAATATTATATATTTGAATTTGCGTAATGTTGTTCTATAGCAAAAAACACTAGTCCAGAGGAGTTACGCGGACTACGTGAGTTTAAGAAGCGCATTTTAAAAAAATAAAAGCTTTAATATGAGTCATGTTCAGAAAGTAAGTGTACTGTGAACACAACGGGATGTAGTTTTTTGAAGGCTGGCATATTGAGTGATGTCAGTAAGAAATTCTGCCAAGTGAGAGCGGGTTAATAGCACCCGCGGCTCAAAAAGAGCATTCAAAATAAAATGAAGGGGAATGCCGACGAGAGAAGTGTGCTTGTTGCACGACAACGCCCATCCTAACACAGCCTTAGACACTAAGGCACTCTTGGACTCATTTGGTCGGGAGCTGGCGAGAGCTTGTACCACGGCTCCCAACATGTATTAAATGGTATTACGATTTCGAGATACATAAACAATAACCTGTAAATCAAATACACTTTTAAAAAAAAAAATCTAGTACACTTACTTTCTGAACATTCTTCGAAATGCAAAAATTGTGAAATTCCAAAATAATATTAAAAAGGCCTCTGCACTAGATGCTTTTATCGAAAATTGAATTAATTTAATTTTAATCGACTTATGCAGATATTTTCTCATTTCAATATTTGCAGGTCGCGTAGTTTCACAATCAAATATCAGCAGAGATCGAATACAAAGGCGCTCAGCATTATTTTTATTTTCAATCGGCTTGCTCTACGCTATAAACGTGATGGTATATGGACTTTAATGGAAAAATATTGAGAGCACCTGCATTCATTCGAAAAACAAAATGATAAATGGAATACTTCATCTATTGCTAATTAATGGAAGCCTGTTGGTACATATGTTGTATCATCCATGATATTATACATATGCCATATCATCGACTGTAAATTAAAAAATACATTTTTTTTTCAAATCATCTTTCATATTTTTGGTCCGTGCCAAAATTAATCGGACTCCGGGTTGAGTTTAATGCGAAGCACTCGGGCTGTAAAGTGTTAAAACTGTAATATTTATACATTGTACTGTTACTGCTTGTACTTGTTAATCTGAGCAGATTGACAACGATATTTTCCGTCTCTCTTCAGATGCAATGTGTTATTTTAACAGCTCCATCTCTTGTGGCTCTACGGAGATATTGCACCTGCGTACTGACGGATCGCTTCTTGTGCGTGCACCGTTGCCAGTTGGGTAGAGACGCGCAGGAGGCGAGAGTCGGGAGAGTCGTTGGTTAGCCTTGGCTGCGGGAGTTCGTCCTTCCTGCAGCCAGATCTCTCTCTCTTTGTGTGGAATAAATAGTTATTTAGAGAAGAGAGTCTTTCTGTTCGACGCCCGTCTATTCCCATCCATTCATCCAGCAACATCACGGCTCGATGGAAAAACGGACCTGTGCGCTAGCGCGGCCATCCCGAGGAGCACGTGGTGGTGGGGGAGCCGCCCGGGGATTCTGTCCCCGTGAGCGCCCCCGTCACAACGTTACAGTACCATATCTATTATTCAGCTTAGGTAATGGTGATTTCCTATGCTCAAAGTAACATAGTCTGGATCTGATTTTGGTAGACAGACAACCTGCTGCTGAAAATGCACGCTCAGCCTCCATACTCGTTGGAGGTATCGTCATCACATATTTAAATGCTAGTTCGAGTTGATGATCACGTGAGCCCCCATTTTCGTATAACACCATCAATGTGACTGATAAAATTCCTATCTGCTGAGACATGGACTAAAACTTGCAAAATTCCCGATTTCCCGACAAATTATTTATTTCCATCGCTGCAGATGAATACCTATATACTATAATACTTTGATGTGATAAGTAATTATATTACGGAAGAATATAAAAATTCTGAACCCCGTATCTATTATATTTCATATCGATATTACCATTATTAGAGTGGAAGTGTAGTAAATACATCACCGGTGGGGATAGGTTAATATAAAATTTTGAAAAACACATATTACCACAGACAGTTACTGACACTAGGCATCGCCTAAGCTCACCAATTAGTAGTTACGCCACTGTTTCCAAGCATCTACATTTCGGCGGGAATGTCTCAATTTAGTAGCTTTGTGAGGTGTATGATTTATTTTCGATAATAATTTTAATCCTGAATTTTTCGGAATTACGTTTACTAATCCCGGAATTCACATATTATTCAATGCTAAAACAATTATAATTATCAAATACAAATGAGTTTTTTGCCTTGTATGTACTTTTATACAAACGTAATTAATGTACGAATTCAAAGCATCCCCTAAATCGATGAGTCTCTCAACGTCGTTCTTACGACTTCCACTTTAATTTTAATGTTGATACATTATACAAGGGGCGAAATTTACAGCGACGTAAATGTCAAGAAATTCTCTTTGTTTTGCGGTTAGCAAATTTAACATCAAGATGTTATACATTATAAATACAATTTCTTGAATTTGAAAGCACACTTATTAAATTTTACGGCCCGGAAGACTGCTGCAAAACAACAACGCGATGAACGGTTCAATTTTAATCCGCGAATCCACTCCTTGGCCGTGTATTTACATACGTAATTATATCCCGGGGAGCGCGTATGGATGTTATTTATTGGAACAATATTTTCCTTGTTAGATAACGTCCGTGAACTTCACAAAATTAAGGGAGGACGTGAAGGTCGGCGAGAGTAGATTGATCGGCGAGTTTGATTAGTGAGAGGAAAAAGGATCACGTAACATATTTATGAAACACAATAAGAGCATCTGTGTATGATGTGTAAACACAAAAAGATACAGAAACAATGTTTTATTAGCCGCCTTTGATAAAATGTATACACACTTAGCGAGCTTAGAAAAAAATCCTCTTTGTTCCAGGAACAGGAAGACGTCATACGTACATTCATTACAATGACCATACACTTAATGTATTGGAATTTTCAAAATGTTATCCATGGAAATGCGTGGAATCTAATCAAGATGTTTATCATTTCGCTTCCGGCGCTCGTTTGTCCGGAGAATATAAATTTCAAAGTTTCACATTGAGGACAAAAGGATTTACGCCCGTCGGAGAGAAACTTTCAGAAAAGTCGTTAAGAAAAACAAATCATGAAATATCCATAAGAAGAGGAAAAATAAGATGAATAGTATGCTCTATATTTAGAAAGAATTGAAAACAAGAAGGTGAATCTTCATTGCTTATATCTTATCAATATAAAGCGTATGAAAAACAAAACCATCAATATATTTCATATTATTTACGGAATACAGCCTTTGCCAAGTGGAATAAATTTCTTTATATTATAATAACATAAATATTACATTTTCAACAAAAAAATGTCACAATACTAAAATATCATAAGTATGATTGGAGATATTCACGAAAGCGCGCGTCAAGAGTCACTATCTGTGTCTTAGGATTTTATCCGGGCAGCAGCCCCTTTCCTTTGTATCTCTAGCAGGTAGGCGAAACACTATGAAGGATCATAAAAACCAATATTCCTTTCCAAATACTGTCTTTAACACGATATGCAAAATAAAATCACATGATTTTAAATCTGAGTAGGGAAAAAATGCAGAAACAAAATGTCGAGTCAGACTCGACATAAGACCGCAAGGGGTGAACCTACATCTTTTTAAAATGATACATGGAAAATAATTGAAGGGTTATCGCATCCCTGTGAATCCCTGTGCAAACACATTTAAAACTCATCGAAAAAATGAATAGGATGGGTGTTATGGGATAGGATAGGTGCCGCACCCAAAAAAACGAGCGACAAAACACAAACTATGCCTTTTTGACAACACAAAAAATAGTTTCATTTTGAATTACATTATAAATGGTGATGATTAAAAAAACAATGGATTTTACGATTTAATTCATTTTATTCTTCCGTCTCTCTTTAAGCTTAGTGTGTCAATTTAACAGCGCCATCTTCTGTAGCGTTGCGGACACATTGCGTCTGAAAGAATGACACCGATCGCTTATTGCGCGTGCATAGTTGTCACCGAAGGCGTCGGATGGCCTTAACTGCGGGAGGACGTCCTTCCCGCGGCCAGATCTTGTTTAATATAGGCATAATCTAAAAAAAGGTTTTTCTGTTCGATGCCAGTCCTTTTATCAATGAATATCATATTGAATTGATACAATGCGCTCAAAGAGAGATGAAAGACGTCGCCTTTAATCTGTACAGATGATAATTTGCCACACACTAAAGTAAGTTATGTGTGGTTTATTATGAACGTTTATTTTTCCACTTTGCGGCGGTTACGAGGCGTAGACGGTTCTTCCGAGCGACTCCAGAACGAAACCCATCTCAAACTGAACCTTTAATTCGCTTTGAATTCTTAATCGATCTGGGTAAAGTCCCATTCTCGTGAGAATCGAACACCATGCTTCAATACTTCAAGAATCATCATCCGGTCAGTGGCACGTGTAAGGTTTCCAGTGGCGTGGGTATCAGAGTTTTGTCAATTCTTATATTAAATTTATATTTTTAAAAGTGAATTGGTAAACTAAAAGCTTTTCACGACAAGCTTAATATTTTCACGTTGCAATGCAGTAAAAAACAATTAAATAAAAGTTTATTGTTGATAATTAGAAGCAGCAACGCTTCATGAACCCGTTGATTTTTGACGGCCACTGGGATGCTTTTTTCATCAAAAATCTTGTAGAAAGTCTTTTATGCCCTAAAATTAGAGGGAGGGATCATAAGATTTCCGTGTTCAATCGGTCCGAATTTCGGACCACTGGCACATCGAAAAAGCGTCTTGCGATTAGACGCCACGCCGGAATATGTGTCCACAGGATACGGTCTGCGTTCATGAACGGATCTTCGCATGGACATTCCGAAGTCGTTGAAAGCTTAAACCTACCTACCCTAATATAATAAGACATTTACGTACGAAATATAGAGATATAATTAGGGAATTTGTATTAAGCAGTCGATGGAAATTGAATGAAATTCCTTGATTATTTTCTATAAAATATGCGTAAAGACATTAATTTCAGATAGTTATAATCATATTTTTCTTAAATATTGTACAAAAAAAGGACATTTCATATGAAAATACCTATTGTATAATGTATTAAAATGATTCCTAGAGGGAAAATTTAATATTAATTAAATATGTCCAAGACCAGGGAACAATATATGCATCAAGTCCCAAGAAATAATGCCGCTGAAACGTATCGAATGTATTATATAGCATAAGCAGCTTTCAGGAAATAATTCCTTGAGCACAGCTTGAAGTCGCTCGAGTGCTTCAAAGGGCTTAAGAAATTCATGGTAAGATTGGTGAAACTTAAGAGAATTATGCTGCTGCAATATTTGAGAGCCAAATCCGCATATTAAAAAATATGAATTCATGCTATGAGTGCCATTTTTCCGCGCCCGGTCTAATTAAAATTGGGGATGAATTTCGGTTCGAATTACGCGTGTTTGTTTTCGAAATTAGTATTCCTGGGACATTATGTTGCGCAACCTTCATGCAAATGGTGCTAAATCTGAAATTAATGTACGCCGAAAGAATGCCAAAATAATTGATGAAATATTCGGATCGAAGCTGTTTTTCCACGCGCACGCATGAAATTTATTCTGTTGATGAATTATTATATTTTCGAGGTTTTTCGGGGTTGCAATGCGTGGGTGCTTGTATACTGTTGAGGGTGGGTATTTTTTGCCGATTGAAAGAACGCTTTGTTTGCGACTATCAATCACGCCAGTGTTTTCAACGAACCCGCTGGAAAGTATCTTCGCTTTACGAAGGCAGAAAATGTTTGGCTTCCGAATAATTGGATCATGTGAGCTCTCCACTTATGCTCGAGAGCGAAGTTTGTCCAAACAACATAAGAGTTGAAAGTGAAATGGATTGCCAAGGGTGATAATTAGATTTGATACCAGATGAAAATTTGTCGAGGCAATCGATTTTATTTCATACTCGGCAAAGTTTACGAGGAAAGACTTCGAATTATCGAAGAAATGACTCTAATTCAATTAAGGGTTGATTCATACCAGAATTTAATTGACGAAAATTGAATTAGAAGCGTGTCATCTCGGATCTACCGGAGCAAAATAATGACACGCGAAATGTTGCAAAGAAAAAGTGAAAGGATTCAACGTCACCGACGTCACGCTTCATTATTCGCAACGTCGAATTGACGTCTCTCTCGACGTCGAAGAATTTCGATTTTATTTACCACCAATTATGGACCGTTATGTACACTCTGTGCCAAAAGTTTAAATCCAATAAAAGAAATGTTGCCCAAGTAAAGGCCGGGGCTTGCACAATTGAAAGGTGAACATATGGCGCTCGTTCCATGTGAACCAATAATAACTTCATAATGGATATGAAATATTATCAATTGGAATTAATATAATTCGATTTCGATTCGACCATCTGTCGTTAAGTCTGAAACGAGATTAAATGCAAATATTTTAACTTTGTCTTTGCCACGAGTATAATGCATTAGGGGGACCCGAAAGTATTCGAAAATTTAGTAAAAATGTTCTTCATCATTCAACAGATCTTATCGTTGTAAAAAAGCAGCATAGATCCTTATCGTCCTCACAAATCCAATATTCTCTCAGGATCGCGCAGTGCGAGTCAAGCTTGTATATTAATAAATGAACCCTAACACCGTTGATAGTATACACCATTCATTAATTTCTTCGCGTAAACATAAACAATACACATGCCTGTCTTCAATTTTAGTAGCAAAATTTAACTATTTATTATCATTAATAGAAGATCACCAACGATCTAAATAGACCTCAGACCTAATGGTTTTCAATCGGATATGGAAAAAATCTGGACACGATATTCTGTGGACACGTTCAGGTACGAAGTCCGGTCAGCGGTTCGAGAATCGGACCGGTTGGACACACATACTTTGAGGATAAATGCATACCGGGGGTCTTATATAATCTGTACGATCACGCAAGTACCTAGTAGTAAGCCACACGAAGTTGAGATTGAGTGTGTCTTTGCGGACATTGATATTAAATTTTTGTTGAGCAGGCTGGCATGCCCCCAAATAGCGGGACCAATAAAATCGTGTCATTGGAGGGTCACCTTATTCCATTGTCTCAAGTGTTTGAACTTTCTCCGATCTCTGAGTGTCCATATAGAGAGCCGTTCATGAACGCAAGTCATATTCTTTGGACACGTTCGGGTATGGAGTCAGGTCAGCGGTCCGAGAAGCGGACCGGTTGGACACACAGATTTTTGGCGATAAATGATCTAAACGATCACGCAAGTACCCCCACGCCCAGAGCACAAGTGGCCACCCGAAGTTGAGAATGAGCGTGTTCTTGCGGACATGAATATTAAATTCTAGTTTTGCACCTTTATTGAGCGGTCACTGGAGAGCCCTCATATCCCTTTGTCTCAGGTGTGAAGCGATAGATCCATATTTCATCCATGGTTATGAATTGATTCAAAAACTCGGCTTTATTGCTATGAAACGTATTGTCAAACGTTTGATTGAGACATCATCACTATGCTATTTTTGTTCCATTGTGAGAAAACGCGGCACCCATTTTGCGCACAGCTTTTTCGTGTGCAAATTTTCAGTCAATGTACGATGTACAGCGTTTTTCGAATGGTCTACTGTGTCTTCTAGCTCATTTATAATCGACGGTCATACAATACTATTTTGTGGATTTTACTTACTTCTTTTGGAGTCTTGGAAGCTCTTACGGCCTCGTATAAATTCTGTCACCTCATCTTACAATTGTAAACGAAGGCGCAGACTCCCCGAGAGTAAAATCCAGCTCAGTTTTCATATTAGTATTTTTAAAAAAATAACAACCTCCGTATATACTAGATCAGGTACTTCTGGGACTATTTTTGTATACTAAAAATATTTCTGGGAGGGTTGAGGAGGAGCACGCAAGTTAGATATTTTCCGCCGGCGCTTCGTATCCTCATTACGGTTCTTGTGACGAGCAGGAGTGGGAAATTGTGAGAATTCATCAGATAGCCTTGGCTGCAGGAAGATATCCTTCACGCGGCCAAATCTCTCTTTCGTGATTAATAAAAAAGTTATCTAAGACGAAAATCTTTGTATTCGACGCCTGTCCACCCACATCCATCCGTTCGTCCACCTTTATCCATATAGCCGGCTACACAACGGTACGAGAGTAGAACGGACCCGCGTGTAGACGCAGCCATCTTGGTAAGCAAGTGGAAACAGAGTGCCACCCGGGACGCCCCCATTACACCACACCTTTAAAGAAATACAAGTGATTCTTTGTGTGAGTGGGTACTAGGTACTGGGTACTAGTGGTTACGTGATTTATTGCTTCGGGTCACGTAGCTGTACTACTGCTTTACTTTTCAAATAATTATTCAGCATGTGTGGCATTGCAACGCTTACCATTTATTCGCTATTGTAAGTGTTGCCAGACTATTTACTGCTTGTTATCACCTTATAGATCGCAAAAAAAAAACACAACAGCCGGCAATTGGTCGAAAAGAGAAAGAGAATCGTTTGTATTTCCCCCGTCTCTGTCGCATATATCATACGCATCATTGTCTGTGTAGAATAAAGCAACCACTAGAACAGTAGCTTGCCTATTTTATTATATATTACACAAACTTTTGCACATTTTTTGTATACATACATTTTTAGTTATCATATCTGTTCATTTTAAAAACACGTTTAAATCAGATATATTACATAATTAGTACCAAACTATTGTATACCAAAATGCATTATTATACTTGAAAGTTAACAATGGAAACCTCAACCGTCTCAAATAAATGATTCGGACGAAAAATAAATATTTACTGCGACTCTTTCCTTTCAATAAGGGACTAAAGGCTTCGGTTAGCGAAAGGATGAAAACCCATCGAGCGCAATTCCACCCTGGACCAACATTATTTGCCATCGACAAACAGACTCGTTGAAAGAAGGATACCTAAAAGATTGTATGTAACCAATTCCTTTAATGCCAGAAAAAGTACTGTCTGCCGCCATGTGAAATATGATCGACCTAACTGCTCCCATTCTTCCCAATCCCATATTGTCTTCGATTTCAATAGGAATTAACGGCCTGTCCTCTGCCTCGATTGTCACCGAAGGCTCTCGGCGTGACTCTTGCAAATGAACTATCAATAAATTACCCGGGATCCATTTTTTATCCCGTTTATTCCATCCGCATCCAATCACGATCTTCCCTCTGTGTGTGTGATTTTTCATTTACCTATCGCTCGTCATTTATCATACGTCTTCCATTCTTCGACGCACCATTTATCCCCGATCATACGTCGTCTATCGTCGAATTCGTCGCTTAACATCTGAGGCCTCTCATCCTGCGTACTCTGGATTTGTCACCTTACTCCTGTTAAAAAAAAATTCAATTTGATATCCGATGAAACGTGTTCAATCATCGCGCGATATCCACGTGTAAACGTCGACCAAACTCATGCTTCCGATTCTTCAATATGAAATTCTTTATACGGGGCATACATCATGCTTGAAAGATACAAAGCATACATGGCGAATAATGCCGAACAGAGATTCGTTCATCCAGAAGGCCTAATATCACATTTGACCCGATTGTATTGGATGAACGTGGATTTAGCTCCGTACATCAATCTTTAGGTCTTAACATGTGGTCATTCAATACGAACACGACATTCTGAGTATTTCAATAATGACGCCCAATTTTTAAATGTAAATAAAACAAGTTTTTTTTAAGATATCTACTCATTTTTTTTTGTATATAAAAGAATATTTAATGGCATTAAATATAAAATATAAAATTGTTCAAATATTTTTCACAATTTTGCTTCGTGATACATATTCGAGAGGTGCAATTTTCGATCACTTTGTCGCATAAATCTGCCTGAATTTACTGAATGGCGTTCGTTATGTTGACTTTCAGGACATTTGTTGTTTGCCAAGTATACACATAAACCTAAGATTTAAGATGGTCTCAAAGGAAAAAGTCTAAAGGTGTTAAATCTCATGATCTAAGTAGCGTCAGTTAACCATGTCCTCAAATCGTTCATGCAGAATGTCCATCGTGCATCTCGAACGGACTTGTTTTCAACATTATAATCTTTTATAATAATTTGCCAAATATTATTTAATAATTCACAATAAATTTGAAAAATTTTGCTTTATAATCTAAAAAATTAAATGCAATTTTTATTTATTAAAGATTGTCTTTGAAATCGTTTTGGATCTTATGGAGGGTCTGATGATTATTGTATTATTGTAGTACCTTTTAGATTTTTTATAAATCGATTACATTACGCTCCAAATACGTTTCATCAATAAGTTATCAACAACATCGCCAATAAAATAAAATCATTTCCTATTAAATATTAAACATTCAATCAAATCATAGCGTCTGGGTAATAATTCAATACGGATTCAATTTTGTTGGATGATTTAACACTTTTACGTTATTTTCCTTCTCTCATGTGGCTTCCGAAAATATCCGTTCTGATAATGTAAATAGCTTTCAATCAAATATGTATGGAAAATATCATCTAATTTGAAGAATTTGTATGAAAAATGTGTATAATATGTGAAGCGATATTATATTCATTTAGCACGAGATTCAGATTTATATAGATATGGTAAGATTTTGGACTTATTTTGGATTATGGATGTAGGTGGACAGGCGTCGAATAGAAAGATGTTCGTCTATAGATAACTTATTTATTAATCACGAAAGAGAGATTTGGCCGCGTGAAGGATGTCTTCCTACAGCCAAGGCTATCTGACGAATTCTCACAATTTCCCATTCCTGCTCGTCACAAGAACCGTAATGAGGATATGAAGCGCTGGTGGCAAATATCTAACTTGCGTGCTCCCCCTCAACCCTCCCAGAAATATTTTTATTATACAAAAATAGTCCCAGAAGTACCTGACCTAATATATACGGAGGTTGTTATTTCTTTTTTTAAATACTAATATCAAATTCTATTCGCGAAGAGTATGCGCCTTCGTTTACAACAGTAAGATGTTGGGTGGCAGAATTTATACGAGGCCGTAAGAGCTGCCAAGACTCCAAAAGAGGTAACCATGTCAGATATGGTGAAGAAAATCCACAAAATGGTATTGGATGACCGTCGATTATAAATGAGCTAGCAGATACGTTAGACCATTCAAAAAACGCTGTACATCGTACATTGGCTAAAAATTTGCACACGAAAAAGCTGTGCGCAAGATGGATGCCGCGTTTGCTCACAATGAAATAAAAACAGCATTGTGATGTTTCATAGCAATAAAGCCGAGTTTTTGAATCAATTCATAACCAAGGATGAAATATGGATCTATCGCTTCACACCTGAGACATAGGGATATGAGGGCTCTCCAGTGACCGCTCAATAAAAGTGCATAGCAAGGTGCAAAACTTGAATTTAATATCCATGTCCGCAAGAACACGCTCATTCTCAACTTCGGGTGGCCACTTGTACTCTCTACTTGCGTGATCGTTCAGATCATTTATCGCCAAAAATCTGTGTGTCCAACCGGTCCGCTTCTCGGACCGCTGACCTGACTCCATACCCAAACGTGTCCAAAGAATATGACTTGCGTTCATGAACGGCTCTCTATATGGACACTCAGAGATCGGAGAAAGTTCAAGCCTAAAAAGTTTTTAAAATGAACAAATATGATATGAAAAATTTGCAGAAGCATGGATCCAAAAACATGAGCGCGCTCGCTCTCATCTCGAAGACCGACTGTCTCTTTTTCTCCGCCATTTTGTGCACGCATATTTCCTCTCCGCAACTCCACGGCAATAATGGTGCATTCGTTAAATGTCTCGCAAAACAAATTGCGTACATAAAAATACTTGGACTAATTCAAAAATATTTATGGAAATGTGACTATATGGCTGGGAAATTTCCTTCATTGAAATAAGCACTCCTTCATCGTTCACTGCATGATTGTTACTAAACATTTACATAATGTTAAAAAAACGTTAAATTTCATTCTTTTAAATGAGTCTTACTCTATTCTTATCGAAATAATTGTTGCTACAGGGTGTGCATTTCAAATGAAGAAGTTTCCCTGCTGCACCCTCTATTAATAAAAAAAATTATGTGGTCTATCATTAAGATAGTGCTGATTTTTAACGAGAATATTAAAATAAATCCGACATTTAATTTTATGATATATTCGTGCAGTAAATTTGCAGTTATTGTCCTGTTTTGAGTGCCCGTTACAATATCATGAATCACTTTTAGGATGTGTAATATACGGTTGTTTGTGCATATTCTGGGCTTGATTATGTTGACACTTGAAAAGGCCTATCCTCATTCATCATTTACCTTTTCAATATACTTCCGTCATATTCTGCGCAAACAGAACACAAAGCCGTCGGAAATACATTGTGCCGAATTCGCCAAAAATCTATATTTTAAATTAGGGCCGAATTTATATCCTAAGCATTGAAAGTGTATCGGCAATGGACGTGAAAAATCTTTCGGCAGTCAGAGCGGCCCGAATCAGCCAGAGGGAAGATTACATGAGGTCAATCTAATCCCCGGAGGACACTTCTTCTCGTTCCCGAGGATCTCGAGGGTCAATTTTGGGCGAGATTTAAAGAAACGTACCGTCCGCATGATGAAATAAATTGTTCCGCTAATATATGCCGAAACCTTAAGGGAATACCTTTATCGATCTGCGACACACGCAAGTAGGCCATACGATCTTGATTTACGCGATTTCTTAATGAGCATACCATGAAATAAGGTCGCCAGACCTTATTTGTCAGTACAAATGTTTAAACAATAAATATTGTTTTAATGAATTACAGCTGTGAAGACTTAAGTTATAATTTTGCATAATGTCTCCATGTAAAATCTACGGTATGAGCATCGGTGGTTCAGTGGTAGAATGCTCGCCTGCCACGCGGGCGGCCCGGGTTCGATTCCCGGCCGATGCATTTTTATTACCAAATAAGGGTTATAAACCCTCTGATTAAAGTGGTGGATTAGTAAAGGTGTGGGTTCAATACTAACATCAATTTTTTAATGGAATTTTTCGTTGAATGTAGTCACGGTACAAGATGAAACTGTGTCTATTTGATAAGTTCTGGACGAATTCCATCGAGTTTCTTCTTCAATCTCTCTAATTGTTGACAATATATACCTAAAGTAAACGATAAATTAATTGGCAACAATTCAAATGAACGATCTCTTTAAAATCCCATTCTTCTTGGATGCAACCCACTTCAAGCCTGTATTTGTGCTCACTATCCTTTTTTCACCCATTTTCTTTTATATTAATTGCTTAACAGACTTAGATTTGTCTGCATTAAACCTCGTAGAACGTCGGCATTAAATGTGTTAAACCTCCAACGACCTGATTCATCCAGTAACGAAAAATACTTGATCAAAAATGGGTGTTATCGATATAAACGCAAATGTTTTGGAAAAAACAAAATACAGCTTTATACGAGGCATATCCAGAAAGTAATTGTACTTTGGGATTAAAAAGGCATCATTTTAAAACGATATCATCGGATGAACAGATGCAGAAAAAGGTTCTGTAGTGGGTGTTAGAGCTGGTGGGAGAGTACTTCGAGGAGGGCTTAAAGAAACCTGTGCTACGTCTCACCAGATACATCGAACGAGAGAGCGATTATGTTAAAAAATAGTTAACAAGTGTATTCTTTTTTTACATACACTTTTTGTAAAAAATATAAAAATTTAGTACACTTACTTTCGGGACATAGCTCATATGTGTATTTCAATTTTAATTTTAGTAACAAATGAGTAACATTTGGTCAAGCTTGAAT
Source organism: Stenopsyche tienmushanensis (assembly GCA_008973525.1). Lineage (NCBI taxonomy): Eukaryota > Metazoa > Arthropoda > Insecta > Trichoptera > Stenopsychidae > Stenopsyche > Stenopsyche tienmushanensis. The sequence continues at coordinate 61,729 of WACJ01000027.1, forward strand.
TGAAACCCATAATTGTGTCTCAATCGGGATCATCTTTGGTATTTATTGCATTAAAAATAGAAATACGGCATTGAAAATAAAGCACTGTGGGACGCTGCACGCCACATGTGCGTGCATACTCTATCTGGATCGCTCGAGTATGCACTCAACATGGTACGGGCTAATGGAGAATTGGATCTGTGGTTAAAGATGAGAAACATGATTTTTAAAGTCAAACAGTTCTCTTAAGACAGCAAATAACTATCCCGAATAAATCTGCAGTTTTACGGGGTGCGGCAGGGAAACTACCTTATTTCAAAAGTGAATAAAACAAACAATATGGAAAATATCGGTTTAATTATTTTTTCATATTAAAGAAAAATAATTAAAGTGTTTATATAATATAGCTTAAAATTATATAATTAAGGTGGTCTCCGATTTGGTCTGGTATTAAGAAATTTAAATTAATTTTGTCGATACATATAAGCATCGGTGGTTCAGTGGTAGAATGCTCGCCTGCCACGCGGGCGGCCCGGGTTCGATTCCCGGCCGATGCATTTTTATTACAAAATAAGGGTTGTAAACCCTCTGATTAGAATTATTTTTTAAAATCATAAGAATAAACATCATTTTTTTTATATTTAGATTGAAGAAATAAAAAAGCAGTGGTTTTTGATAGTGCCAAAAGTACGTACCGTTTCTTCGACCAGTTTTATTTTATGTTTTTTTTGTATATAAAAACAATTAAAAATACAAAGGAGCAATACCAGGGGATTAAGGTGGATACAATATTAAATCCCATTTAAAATCTCTAGTTTTTTAAATGGAATTTTTCGTTGAATGGAGTCATAGTGCAAGAAGACTTTCGGGATATACCTCATATGTGTTTCAATTTTAATTTCAATAATAAATGAGTAACATTTGGTCAAGCTTGAAATCAATACATTTGGGAGCCATAAAAAATTCTCAATTGGGATTACTTTTGGTATTCATTTTATTAGAAATAAATACTGTGGGTTGCTGCACGTCACATGTGCGTGCATACTCTCCCTGGATCGCTCGAGTATGCACTCAACGTGTGAATCCATCACGGTTTAAATGTCATTTTTTAGTATTCATTGTATGCAGTATATAGAAATGGCGGTTGAAATAATAATCTTCCATTGAAAAACTAGGTCTTTTCTATCGCCTACATGCCGCGTAATAGTAAAATCGTATAATAGGAAACCGCGCATAATGAAACCAAATGGGCGAATTGAGAATTGGATCTGTGATTAAAGATGAGAAGCATGATTTTTAAAATCAAACAGTTATCTTAAGACACAGCGAATAACTATCACGAATACATCTGCAGTTTTACGGGGTGCAGCAGGGAAACTACCTTATTTTAAAATTGAATAAAACAAACAATATAGATGATATTGGTTTAATTATTTTTTTATATTAAAGAAAAATAATTAAAGTTTTTATATAGTATAGCTAAAAAATTATATAATTAAGGTGGTCTCCGATTTGGTCTGGTATTAATAAATTTAAATTAATTTTGTCGATACATACAAGCATCGGTGGTTCAGTGGTAGAATGCTCGCCTGCCACGCGGGCGGCCCGGGTTCGATTCCCGGCCGATGCAATAATATTTTTGCTTATATTCCCGAAATTTGCCACGAAAATAAGTACAATGAAACGCCATTAAAATCTGTTTATATTTATATTATATTATATGGCCATACTTAAAAATCATATAATATTATAATCCTTTTTATATCCGGATTATTCCCAATCCCGGCGTTCCCACAATAATCGTAAAATTATAACATAAAAGCCCATGAAAATTTCACAACGAAAAATAAAGACTCATAAAAATTTCATTTTTATTCATAGGTTGGAAATCCCCAAAAAAATTCAATTCAGATACCTTTTTTGGGTACCCGTTTTATGTTTTTCAGCATAGAATTATAAAGCCTTTGAAACATATTTAAGCAGTTTTAACGACTCGTATGAAATAGCAATAAAATATTAATTGTGCAAAAATCATATTCTTTATCACATATTTGAGCCAAAATACTGTTTAATTGAGCCAATGATTGTTATAACATTTTTTTACATGGCATTCCTTAGAAAACTAGGATATGTGGTAAGAATGGTATGGTTTAAGTTCGTTAAAATGGCTACTGAATCATACAATCTTATCTGGAATTATTAAAACATGATCTTCCATAGCTATAACAACACAGAAAAATCCCTACCGTCCACTATGAAAAATAGAACAACACAAGTGGGCGCTAGGGACCAGGTTGATTACCACTAATTTAGCATATTTCTGTGTCTTGATAATTTGATTCTATTAGAGACGTTTTTCATAGATCTTATCAATGAGTTTGGGTCGCAATAATCTTCTTCTTCATTATATAAAAATGAATTGGGTTTTGTTCATATGAAATGCGCTGCCATATTGTTTATCGGATTGCAATAAAACTTCGTCCACTTATTGCTAAGGATTTCGCGAGTAACATAGGCATAGTCTAATATATAAAAAAATAATGATTAAACAAGATAACTCTTTCAAATTTCAAACAATATTTTTAGAATTAATACTTCTGTGGTAGTAACGCGCCGGATACCAGATGATATAATTGTGCAAATGATAAAAACCAATATATGGCTAATATTATTAAATAATACCCACGTATGGACAGTTGAATGGCATTGATAAACAGTCCGGTTGGCTGAATATGAAACGGTTCGGCGAGCCCGTTCCAGATGAACAACCAATACGAGAACAAATATTTAAACCAAAGATGTATGGTGGATATCAAAAGAAAAATTGAGAAGATCTGAGGCAAGTTTTCATCGTTTTCAACAAAAAAAAGCCATTCGATGTGAGCTCAAAGATCGGATTTCATACGGTTTTAGCTTCAATAACGTCTTCAAAATCCGCTAGCTTCGCGATATCATATTTTTATCATCATACAATATCAAATGCATATAAATCTGAATAAATATATTTTTATATTAGATGGACCGGAAAATAATCAAAATTTTAGGATTTATTCTATTTTTTAGAACCGTTTAATAACAGTTTCGATGAATTGTATAATTTATGATGGGTCAATCAAAGTTGAAGCGGCTCGGCGAGCCCCCTCTAAAAAAATCTATAGGGTATTGATTAAAAATGGTTCAATGTATCGAATTAGATTCGATGAAAATAACAGAATGTCAAAGAATAAGGAACACGACGCGTTTGAATCGATAAGACCGACGTAAACTTTCTTCAAAGTACGAAAGCATGGAGCAACTTTTGATTTAAATGAAGTCGAGTTATTTGTGCGCAAGATAAATTCTGTTTATTTCGCACGTTGTTCCCGTTAATCCATTGCATCCATCTTCTTTTTGCATTACATCCCATACTATTAATACGATCTTCCAGAAGCAGCTTACGGTGTTGTTTGCGAGCGAAGATTTAGTGTTCATTATAACACAAACTTCACGATAATATGTACCGTCCGACTTGTGTTAGTTATTCGATATGGCATCTGAAGTTTCCCATTCCAGTTATAATACATTTTTGTAACACGAAAAATGACTGATTGTATCATATGATTCTCATTTTAGCCACTTATTCAGTATTGGATATAGAATGTTGGGGTATTGAAAAGTATTCGCGTATTTTGAGACCTTATGTTTGAGCTCAGTCTGTGTCCGGACACAGTGATGGAAACATCTTTGTAAACCATTTTATTTGTAAAACTATTGTTAAACATTATATTTGGGCAACGGATTTATTTTTATTGCTAAGGGTAAAATTTCCAGACCCGAAACTAATTTACATTCTTCATTTGGCATTGTACGCTATTTTTTTAAATTTGGGTTGCAATGCCATAAAAGCCAGTAAAACATTCAAAGATGTTTATGGTGAAGTAATAACAGTCCACAGATGCCAAAATTGATTCCAGAAATTTAAATCGGGCAATAGAAGCTTAAGGGATGAACCGAACACCACAAAAACGAGCGACGAAACGCGCGCTATGTCTTGTTGATAGGACAATAAAGTTGTTCTTTTATGAATAGCATTGTAACTGGCGATGACAAATAGCTCATTTACAATAATACAAGACGAAAAAATTAATGGCTTTCTCGAAAAAAAAAACCCTAATTCTAACGCTGGATCAACAATAAAAAGGTTCTTTTGGGTGTATAATAAGACCGGGGGAAACTATAACTGCATAAGAAGATCTTCTTAGTATTAAAACAGAGTTTCTTTCATTTTTTCTGTATAATCTATGACCGGGGATGGTTTAGTTTCAAAATAGAAGGCCAGTCAATTTTATTAGATGTATATGAAATCTTCTGTTAAACTTCACATTCGGCAGCAGATAGACCTCTTGAATTGGTATTTTCTTCAATTGTCAACCCTTGTCAAATAACACCTCGTAAAGTGTCTCTCAAAACGACGTCTCTCATTGGTTGAAAAATCATAACAAAATGATGAGTAGGAACAGCATTCGTCACAGAACCTGGGACACTATCGGCGTAATATTAATTCTAATTTAGTTAAATGAGAAGTGTTATAAAGTATATGATATAGTGTTTATAGAATATTGTTGTAGTCTTTATAAATTATTTTACACAAAGCCACGTGTTTATCGTGTCAAACGACTCCCAAATTGTGAACAAGTTTGAACGAAATGATTCAAAAGTATATTGCATATAACCCACCTAAATACTAAAAATAAAACCAAAAAGCATTTATTGTTACTAAACATCTGAGAATTATGGCCATTCATAGATAAGGATTCATATATTCGTCCAAAAAAAAATTAAAAAAACTACAAACTTTATACAAAACCCCGCGCAAATCGAATCGGCGTAATAATAATTTAATATAAATGAATACATACCCAACTATATTAAATAGAAAGTTGAGTTGTTCCCTTATAATGAGCAATGACATTGTATTTGCTTAGTATCGAAAGAATCTATCTCTGCCAATGTTTAGTATCTTTATAATAATTTATAATAACTCGAAAGGTAATGTTCAGCAAATGGGTTCATGACCCATTGAAACTCAGATTTATACCAAGAAGATCTATAAATTGGTTACAAAATTCTGTCTGAGTTGATAGCCTGTAGATTCATTTTAAAGTTGCGGGATAGAGTTGGCAGCCCTAGTCAAAAAATAGTCCCGAATTAACGTGTGGTCACACTACTTTTCAGCCTTAATTTTTATAATTTCTGACTTTTTACGCTGTGTGTGAACAAGGCAAAAGATGACGAATCGCTTCATGATAGTGTAGTGTGGGCGAAATGTCATCCCCATGTAATGGCGCTGTTATTCTGTGCAGATTCAATCAAGCAACATATTCCATATTTTTGTAGGTTCAATATACAGCGAGCACCGTTGTTAGTTAGGTGATGACGCGCAGAAGGTGGGAGTCGTGAAAAGTCGTTGGATAGCCTTGGCTGCGGGAAGACGTTCTTCCCGCTGCCAGATCTCTGTCTTTTGGTAATGGATATAGAAATCACTTCCATTCATCCGCTCGGCTTCCACAACGACTCGAAAGCATAACGGACCCGCGTGAGAGCCCAGATATCTTGGCAAATACGTTCCAATACGCCTTCATAAAGCATAATTGGCACTGGATAAAATACAGGAATTAAACTGGGAAGTGTTCACTATTTAAAAAATGCAGTTGAAATGGAAATGCATTTAAAATCGTTTTTTGCTTCTAAGCTGGATTTTCTTTTTACAAAAAAGGGATCAAATATTAGGTTGTCCCATAAGTTTCTTTCGCAAATGAACACAGATCTAATCATAGCCATGGTTGAAGATAATCCGCGATATACTGTTCGTGAAATAGCTAACAAGTTAGAAATTCCACGACCATCCGTCCATAATCATCTTCCTCATGAGCTGACTGACTCAAATAAACTTCAGCGTATTTCAACATGCGATCTTCTTCTCCAACAACATAATAGCCAACTTTTTTGAAGAGACTTGTCACTGGAGATGAAAGTTGGATATGGAATTTTAATTCAAAAAATGATATAAAAATGTTCCTTGATCAATATTTTGCCAACAAACCTGGGAAATTTTGGCAAGGAAGCATTATGAGGCTTCCGAAGAGATGAAGAAAGGTAATAGAACAGAATGGTTCATATATTATTCAATAAATTTTGATGTAATACAAATTATTGATTATATTTTTCTTAATATAAAAACGAAAGAAACTTATGGGACACCATAATAGACCAATACCATAGTAAGATGTGTTGAATATTAAATTTTATACTAAATACGCGAATACTTTTCGATACCCCTATGGATTTAGGATTAGGACACAATCGAAAAAAAAATACAAGCGAACAGACGATTTAAGCATGTCGGGGTTTGTTAATAAGGGTCTATGTGCTCCCGAATTAGCTCCAATTTCAAAGGAAACTCTTCAATCTCATTAATTTCTTGAATGTCCCCTTCAATACTTTTCGGGACTATTCTCATATAGTCCCGGAGGATTTCTTTCAGGACATGATGTTTATGCTTATTCTCCTTATTGAAACTTTTCCCATTTGTGCCGGACGTAATTGGGCGTGCTTAAACTATTTTTATTATAAAAATACACAAAGATCGAAAAAAATCGACGCGGGTCCAATTATAGCTCGCCATTGTAGTTCGTAATCAAATTTATGGCCATCCAGCATGAAACAATTATTAGTTAGTTTTAACTCCAACAACAGCTGTCGGATACAGCGGCCCGAGAAAAAATACCGAAATAATACCATGTCCATGGTATTTTTTATGGTGTTTGTATCTTTCCTTTGCAGGCTTATTTCTCGCCGGTGTGATTTTCCACAAAATATCGGATTTTTTGCCTTTCCATTTGGAAGCACCCGATTGCTTATTGAGGCAAAAAGATGCGGTTAATATATATTTTTCTATTAAATAGCAAAAAAATACGATAATTACTTTCTGGGAAAAATAAAAGCGTGTGTTTGAATATTCAAATCATTATATTAGAACGATCCTGAATTCGCACAAAGACGATTTTCCTCAAGTCGAGTTCCAATTTGACTTTATTATATCGTGCCTAAAATATTATATTGTAACGCGAGAGGTTTTGAACTGCGTTATTAAAGTTAAAGCTGTATGAAATCTAATTTTTGGGCTATTTTAGGATGGTAATATTTATGCCTCATCTTGTGAGTCTCATCGCCGACTTTTTTCTTTCTAAATAAGAGATGAAAGCACATCTTAAATCTTGTTGTTATCTCTTCAATATCTACAATCTATGTATAATTTAAAAATTGACTCTCGAATCTGATATTTTACTGGGACGGGTCACCAAATATATAGAAATAGAAAAATGTCATTAAAAATAAAGTGTTATAGAGCACTGCCCGCAACATGTGCGAGCATACTCTCTCTGGATTATTTTAATGCATTTTTAATGATAGATTAGCTTGCATATAAAAATATAATTTACTAAAGTAAGATTCAACTTGAATACCAGTTGTGCCAAAAAGGGTAAACTATATTTTCAGAGGCATTTAAAACAAAATCAAAAACAGAAAAAAATATTAATTCGGCCGTTAGAGTTTCGGAAAAGGCATTAGAAGCTAGTTACTTTGATGCAAAATTAATTGTACTTCAGAAAAAACTACATACTATCATCGAAACACATATCAAAACTTTTATTATTCTTTATTGTTCGTATTCTTATTATGTATTTTTTAAATGTTTACGTCTTTTTTCTTTTCTTTATGTATGAAAAATATCCGGAAAGTAAGTGTACTGTAACTATAGCGGGCTGTGGTTTTTTGATCGTTGGCAATACTGGATGGCAGAGGGAGATTTTCTGATAAAGCGAGCTTCTCAGTAACATGGTAGTACATAAACTCAGTCGTCACAGTGGGATCACACCAATTTCTCATCTGCCAAAAAAAATAAAAACCACAATTTCTGACAAAGAAATCATAGCCTTAGTGTTCCGAGACCGAAAAGGCGTAATTTTGGTCGATTTTTTGGCGCAAGAGAGAGACCATAAATGCACAACGATATTGTAAGACTCAAAACTCAAAAGAAGCATTCTAAACAAAAGGAGGTGTATGTTGATGGGGGAAGAAGCTAGTTTTTCTTTCGTTCTTCGAGGAGGGTATAAAGAAGCTTGTGCCACGGCTCACCAGATGCATTGAACAGGATGGCGATTATGTTAAAAAATAGTTTTTTTTTTACTTTTTCTAAAAAAATGTAATACACTTACTTTCAGGATATTCCTCGTATTATGGCGAAAGCTATTTTAAAATAAATAAATCATCAGATATTAACTCTGGGGAATATTTGATTCATATGTGTCGGCCATCGCTTCCGTCATATGTCGTTTCGATTTTTTTGGAACAATCATCCGGTAGTCGGTGCGTATAAGATTTCCAATGGCGTAGTTATCCGAGTTTGGCCAATTTAAAGCTAAATTTATCTTTTTAGAAGACTTGTACGGCAACCCCATAATTTTATTTTTGTGAGGCCTATAAACTGTTTTATGATTACATTATGTCTGATTTCTGATAATTTATTATAATGGCATCCCTAAATTTAATTGATAGAGTTGAATATAAATATCAATTTAATGCCATCTAATTAGCATTCAACTCATTTTTGCGACGAGAAGTCCAATGGGACTTTATAGAGAGTGTTAATTAAATAAATACTAATGGCGTCACACTTTTTTTATAATGCAAAAGAGTCCCAGAGGATTCGTCTTCATCTTCTTAAAATGCCATTACCATTATTGAATTTAGATTTCCATGTATAGACGCAGTGTTATATTAGTCCACCTGCTTATCCCGCGTTTTGTCGGCCAATTTGTTCAGTCACAGTAAATTCTTCCATGTACAGGTCATCGCGCACTCGGGCATCCGTTTTTTGATTTTGCAGAACAATACCGCCATAAATATCCATCTAAACGATATCTACAATCAATGATTTCTGACGAAGTTGTGCAAAAATTTGAAGAAAAAATGCGAAATAACCACCGTGTGATCCTTGATGCTCTTTATTAAGAATTTGCTGGCATTTCTTGAAGTGTCCTTGGTTATATTATGTCAGAAAAACTTGATTACAAGAAGTTGTGTGCGAAATATTTGCCCAGAATGTTAACACGGGAGAATTTTGGATACTTTTACACAGGAAAGAGAAGCTTTTTTAGACTATCGTGAAGCGGGATGAATCGTATTTCAAGGGTTAAATCATGTTTTGCATGGATAAATATGAATGCAATGCGTATTTTTCAGCAAATGGAAACCTTTTATTGCGTGTTTTTCAAATATAACGTATTCGACTGATTAAAATCGTGCATCATTATCAAGTTTCAACACATATTTCGCCGCATATTCCCAAAGGGTCGGGGGCAAAAAAACGGGGGCGACGAAAGACTGCGCGAATGAAAATTCCCGCGGGACGAATTTTTCTAGCTATGTAGAACAACTTCCAAAATTAATTAAATGTATTTCAATTTTCCGCATACGTTTTGTGCTGTCTCCCGCCATACTAAATAGTCACGAAGCACTTCGCTGACCCCATGGGTGTTTTAAAACAGAAAGAACTGGGTTGACGTTGACAAATGTATTCTTTTAGAAGTGTGCTCAATGAACTGCGAGAAGACCGCGAAATTAACAATTTCAAAATAGAACGACCGCATAATATATACGTGAGCTAATGCTAATTAATCATAACCCTTGGCGGACGTTTGATCTACTTAAAGTGGACATTAAGCGCGTCGCTTAATTGAATTAATTATTTTGAGTAAAAACTTACCTTTTTTTCGCAGTGTTCTGCAAATAGATAAACCGGATTAGTTAGCATGTGCTGTTTGAATATGGCAGACGATACAAGGCAGACATGTTGGATGTCATAATATGTGAGCTTATGTTACATATCAGTCTTTGTGTGCACAAAAGAGGAAATAATGTTGAGATATGCTGTCAAGGGCTTTCCTTTTTGTGAGCCGTCCTTTTTACATGGCTAAACATGCACTAAAGTTCTATATGACTGAACATTTTTCTAGTTTGAGAATTCTCTCGTCTCTGAAAAGCAGAGGAGGCTTTACATTTAACATTCAAAGAGGATGACGCAGTAATTTACTATGTATGTCATACTCATGGATACCGTATGCTATATTATAATAATTTGCATTAAAGCTACTGTTAATATGTATGCGATATAGAAATGATAAAATGATAGCCTTGGTTTTAGGAAAATGTTTTCTTCCAGCGGATAACGAGTTAAATAAAGATCATACAGATACCTATTCAATATTCGTTGGTCCAAATTCAAATTAACTGGTTCTATAAATAATCAGTCAATATCAGTACGTCACGGAAACGTAAGGTCTGCTGAAAACATCGTTGATGTGCGTGAGAGTGTACGGGAGAACCCGAGGCAGTTGATATTTCATCATCTGAAGCAGTATAAAATCCAACGATGATGATATTTTAATTAATGTTGAAAACTACATCCATGTTTAATTAAGGGAATCAATATTAAAAAGCACGTCCTAAAACCACAGTTATTCCTAAAAGGGTGGAATGACGCCTCTAAGGCGAACGCACGTTCCTCTGTCGTCTATTAAAAATTCGTTACTAAATCTACATGATAAAAAACGTTAGATTCTGTTCTATCTAATTAATAACATTCTATTTTTTTTCAAAGAAAAATGTCACTTCAGAACGCGCATTTTAAATAAGGAAGTTTCCCTGCCGCTTAAATTAATAACTTTGATATTATAATGATTAATAAATAGTAGGAACAGATACAGATATAGACATCGAAGAATAATAAATAAATGTAGGAAAGTCCATTTGGTAAAATACCTGAAGCTGCCAACTAAGTTAAAGTGCCTAAGTTTCATTTTTTATTGTTCAATCCTTGAACAATAACTTAATTATGGCTAAAAAATAATCGAGTTTCTTGAAAATTTAGTGATATTTTGGTTATAAAATAATCATCGCTTAACCGGTAACGACTCACCGGCAAGTTCAATAACAAGACAAAGTTGGAGTTAAATTTTTACCTGTATTCGATATTTCGAATCTCCTGTCGGGTTCATGTTCGCGGTTTAACCTTTTGAGGAAGGAGCAAATTTAAAATCGTTGAAGTTGTTGATGCTTTACATCGAATATGTCAGATCCTATCAGCGCAAGACAATCTTCAATTCGAGGTACAACAGTCAATTGTAAATAAACACTGTTGATAGCATACAAGACCACGTCATTACTTTACATAAACAAATACATAAAAAATCGATTCATTTGCTCCCGCTTTAGAAGAAAATGATAATTGAACAAAGACTCATTCCTCAAGTAGCGACGAACAGGAAGCAATTAAATTAATTAACACTGTCGATAGCACAAAATATTCTGTTCTTCATTGTATCATTTACACATCAATATTAGTCGATAAATTTGGGGGTAAACGATTGATACGATCGTGCAATGTATGCGGGGAAGCTCTCCGTCTCTGTCTCCCGAACTGCGCTACGTTCTCTTTCTGTCTCTGTCTGTGTCTGAGCCCAATATACAATAATGCTCTTTCTGAATAGCGTAGTCCCAGGCCATGAGATAGTACTCCTTTGGGGGTTAAGTCAATCTGCGTCCAAATAGTCAAACGCTGATTTGATCAGAAATGGGCAGTTTGAATTTCTCGGAATTAAATATTTCGTTAGTTTTCGAATAATTTGAAAAGGACAAAAATAATAAATTGTAAAAAAGGGACAAGTGGGTGCCACACGAACGGTCGATATCTAAATGTGATGCCTAGAAGTGATGTTTTTTCCATATCAGATATATTAACCTATATGGTAGGATGATCGCGTATTTGCGAGCGAATTCCAGTGATTCAGAAAAAGCACCTTTGTACGTTGGACTCGGAGAGAGACAGAGACGGAGCTCGGTAACTGTGCATGGGAGACAGAGACGGAGATCTTCAAGACTAACTAATATTGATGCGTGAATGATATAATTAATCGACTTCAAGCGTATTGTTTAATTCGCACAAATACGATTTTATAAGTTGAATTATTTATATTTAATGAAATTAGCACATGCAAATATATTTTTCATCGCTTAACCGGCAGTGACTCACCGGAGAGTCGCTAAGTTTTTTTATAGAAAAATAAATATTCTTTTAAACCTAAAAATTGAAAAAAATATGTCTTCATATTTTAATATCGAATGTCGCATTAGATACTTTTTTTAAAAGGCAATGAATCCCATGGCCCGCCTAGGAAATCCTGGGATTTCGGGATTGCATTAGACCATCCCGGGATCAGTCCATCAATGTGACTGATAAAATTCCTTTCTGCCGAGACACGGACTAAAACTCGCAAAATTCCCGATTTCTCGACAAATTATTTATTTCCATCGCCGCGGATGAATATTTAAATACTATAATACTTTGATGTGATTCGTAATAATATTACGGAGAAATACAAAAATTCTAAACTCCGCATCTATTATATTTCTTATCGATATCCCCATTATTAGAGCCGAGGTGTAATAAATACATCACCGGCAGGGAAAGATTAATATAACAATTTGAAAAACAGTGTTTACTTATTTAACTCGTTCGTCGCTTCCAACTCACTTTGTTTTTATTAAATTGACTAATGACAGAGTCAAGCTTATCGATATAAGTTAAAACAATACCTGTTAGTCCCGTTCGTTTTAATATTGCAGCGCTATTCTTTCTGTTTACGCTCCGACTATCGAATTTGCGCCCCGTGATAAACAACACCGATTCATGTCGGGCGACGAGAGTGTTAAATATGAGTTTCTAATACTATGAAGATTTTAAATTAGTTCACTACTCAAAGGGTTAATATTATTAAATTGCGTCCATAAAAAGTCACTCAACGTTGATTGCTATCGCTTTGTAACAGAAACTTATTTTGGGTGTAGACATCTTTCTTGAATAATTCAAAGACTTTCATCGCCCCATTTTTTATTTGAAAACAATGAATCTGTCATTCATTGTCAATGCTTAAAATTGTGCTATTTTCTATTAAAACAAAATGGCTTATATAATTTGATTCAATTCAAAATTCGTACGCATTCTTAGATATTTCTTAATGTTTTTTTTGAGTACATTGGTTTTTGTGGGATTATTTATAATCCAAGGGATCTGCAATGAATACCAAAGGGCAATAATCGTATCAGATTGTTTCGAAAATTGAGCAAAACAACTTTTTGTAGATTTAATCAAAACTGGTTGACCTATTTGACCGAAATGGCACGCGGAAGAAAGAAACGCTTCAGCGTATTCCCCCGAGGAATTTTCAGCGTCGGAAAAAATCATCAAACGTGCAAAAAATACATGACACTTTCTTTCATGAGGCGAAACTGAAAAGCAACAAGGTTTCCCATTGTCATTTCAGCGAAATATTCCCCGATACAAAGGTTTTATGAAATGAAAAACGGAATTTATGTGGCGTCGTGGGCGAAATTATGTTTACGATTCAATTTTATAGGGCTTAAGGCACACATCAGGCCATTCTTTGGATCCGTAATTAACGCCGGCACTCTGGCGGCACTTTTTTAATTAACAAATTCTTTCCCTATGCCGTCCCAACCGGCTCCCGATAATATTTGGCGCGTGTGCGTTGTTTTTCTTCCCGGGAACACTGCGAAAGATAAGGCATAAAATATGAGCGATACCCTCGCTAAATCATCAATTAAGGCCATCATTACGATGACAGACGTTCGCTCTTCATTCGTCGTTGTATGATTTTATGGGAGGTGAAAGCGTTTATATGTGTTTCAGCTGAACTAATTATGGATGAAAGCGATTTAATCTCTTCACGGACGCCCGAAGAAGATGCTTAAAAACTCATTTAAAATGCTAATTCATCCTCGGATTATCCGAAAGTCTTCAATGAATATGAATCTTAATGTATTCAAATACAATATAGCGTGTCCTTGTTATTAAATTGAGCACTGGATCTCCATACGCTGCTTTTATGTAAGTCGAGAAGCAAATATGAGCATATCTACTTACAACGAGTCTCTTTGATATAAAGACTTTGTTCAGAAAAAGTTTTATTGCTCTTGGAAGAGTGAAGACGCTATTTGTTACAAACAAGTTAAGAGCTCTGCATTATTATGAAAATGTTACAAAATTACACCTTTCAGCTATAATAAAGACCGGGGGCATCGTATGTGTTAAGTGATTATACTCTAGAAGAGTCTGTTCCTTACTCAAAAATGCTGAACATCATATATTAACTAAATATTTAAACATGAGAAAGCTGTGCACAAGATGGGTGCCACGTTTACTCAAAATGTAACAAAAACAGCGTCGTGATGATGTTTCAATCGAATGTTTGGCGATGTTTCACAGCAATAATGTCGAGTTTTTGCATAAATTCAGCATGAAACATGGGTCCATCATAAAGGAATACGGAGATCCTCAACTGATCTGAGCTTCCTTGATCGCATAGATCATAGAAAATGCCTGCAATAAGTCCTAAGAGAGGACGGAATGGCTACGAAGGTCTGTGCGTCCAATCGGTCCGCTTTTCCGATCGCTGATATGACGAATGAACGCCTTGCAATCGGACGCCATACCTGAACGTTATAGCTGTTTGAAATAAATATTATATCTAAATACTATATATAAATATTATATTATCAGCCACGTATATTGAAGCTCTAGCCACTTTGTTTCAAAAGTAGATGATGCTTATTTAACAATAATTAACGTAGAGCTAATTGTAGACAAAAAAACAGCTTTGTAGATTTTAGTTTAATGTCGATATTTACGATTATTCAATATGTACGCAAAGTTTGGGTATATCCAAACATTAAATTAAATACAAAAACGATGCAAATTTGGGTCACCATCCATTTTGTTTGTTTTTATGGTGTGACAAGGATTTATTTTAACCATTGAAAAATAGGTAGGATTGTAGTTTATTTATCACGGAGAATTCCCCTAAGAACCCATTGGGCTCTTAATGTGGAAGATACACATTTTTCATGTATACTGTTTGTTGCATATTAAATCAGAGCTGTCAAACTCGCCGCCAACATGATAACTCTAAAGTTGTAGACATTTCCAAGAAAGAAATTGTAAATTCATAGCCCCTACATAATATAGAAGCAGAAATTGACTGTGATACGTTAACTAACGAATCGAACAACGAAAAATCGTAGTAAGAAACCGCGTTTATCGGAGGCCGAATGAGTTGAGAGAAAAATTGTTTTTTTTTGCGGTCCACTTACATTTAAGTTTTTATTTTATTTTGCCTCGTGTTAGCCTTTGAGTTTGACTCCTCTGCTGTAAAGTATTTATACACTAAGTTAAAATAATGCGCTACGTGTTGTGTAATATATAATAAAATGGGATACGTATAGACACACATACACAGTAGATGCAGTGCGGCGCATGCGCGTAGTGTTTATATGATATATAATAGACACGGATACACTAATAAAACTTCATTACCGGTAAGTCAATTGCTATAAAGCCATGCAACTTGCTGCTGATACTCGCAAAATTCCCGATTTCCCGACAAATTATTTATTTCCATTCCTGCGGATGAATATTTAAATACTATAATACTTTGAGGTGATTCATAATAATATTACGGAGGAATACAAAAAATCTGAAGCCCGTATCTATTATATTTCATATCGATATTCCCATTATTAGAGTCGAGGTGTAGTAAATACATCACCGGTAGGGAAAGGTTAATATGACAATTTGAAAAACAGTGTTTACTTATTTAACTCGCTCGTCGCTACGCTCAAATTTATATTTAAAAATTGAGCTTCCTTATTGAGACGTCCCCATGGCAATCTTAGGTATAAATTGAATAGCGTGTAGGCGCAAGATGATTACCACGCTATTTACAGAGCTCCCGTGGGAAGATGTCAAGTGCATAGGAGGGAAGAACGTCATCACAGGGACGATTGGAGTGTTCACGACAATGGATGTTAATCAATCAATATTGTCTGGTAGATGATAATATTTTAGGCGTGGATAGAAATTAATACGGTAGAATCAATGAATACGATTCGACGTGACGGATATCGATAAAGATATGATGGATTTTTGGTTCTAATATAATTTATCGAGGCTTTATATTACGAAATATGACTTAATGTGTCATTTGATTTCATAGATATGATGTAATAAATGCGCACGAGGATGCAAATTTGTAATAAGTGGAGAAATGGTATTATTGAATAGTATTTGAGGGACTTGAAAAGACTCGGGAAATGTGGAAATGGATTAATAAAAATCTACGGTACAGGAGGATAAAAGATGAGACTGGTTCCGGATGGAAGCAAATTGAAAATCTGAAAATTAATTCCCAGTATTGTCCACGTTTTTGAAAGATAAAATTTGCTTGAGGAACAAAGGAGGAAGAAGACTGTTCATTTTGTATGATTTTTTTTTGAAAAGGGGAAAAAGAGTTGCTTCAGCAATTTTACAGATAGCAACAGCTGCAATCCAAACATTTCGTTTTGCGCTTTCAGGAGACAATAATAAAATTATAAAGGTCCTCCTTTACTGGTCCAGATTGAAAGGAAAATGAGATCGGATGTAAACAGAAGGTTTACATTAATTGACACGGCGGAATTACATTCAATAAACTCCTTTTTATCGTCGAACTTCGAGGAGTCCCGGTCCTCTTAAAAAAGAACAATAAATTACATCTCTTTAACGACTGCCAAACAGTTACGGCCAAGTTAAAAACTGAAATAAAAAGGCAATAAAGCACATTTAGTGCTGAGAAATAATATTGAAAAATTGCTACGGCACTAAATGGTTCGAAAGTGTACACGAAAGCTCGTTTTACGAGTACTCCAATCCCGAATTTATATTTTTTAGTATTCAAACATTAAAGTGTGGGGTCTTTTTGCAATCATTTATTCGACTGCACAAGATGAGAAATAAAATTAAGCGAACATCGCCGAATAAAAACTTTGCTCGTTGCAAATGTAAATGTTAGCATTTTTGCAGAAGAAAAGATCGTACAAAGTTTCGAAAATTTCAGCGACTTGATTGTTTAACTCCTTTATGAAATGCACTTTGAAAACTTTTGCTTCCATCCAGACGAGTGTTAACTCGAAGAACTTTTGCCTTTTAAGAAACA
Organism: Stenopsyche tienmushanensis; assembly: GCA_008973525.1. NCBI lineage: Eukaryota > Metazoa > Arthropoda > Insecta > Trichoptera > Stenopsychidae > Stenopsyche > Stenopsyche tienmushanensis. The sequence goes on from WACJ01000027.1 coordinate 78,858, forward strand.
CAACTTTGTCTTATGTCTTATTCACTTTTAATCAATCAAAATTATTAGCTCAGTTTATATATAAACTTAAACTTAATTATTTAAAATTTAGAGAGAAATAGCATGGATGGAAACGACGAAATTATAAAGAATTTGATTTTAACACATTCCCGTCGGGTTACGCATATCCCGTCATTCGACTGACGCGAGGCATATTTGCGGAAATAACCGCGGCCAAGACTGTCGGTCGACTCATTATTTATTTTTCTTGTGCATCTACAATTCAACTTCGCGGATGTCCAGAAAAACATAAAGAATTTGTTATTATTACAGAAACTCCATGGATCACAGAGATACAGAATCATATAAAAAATTTTGAAAAACGAAACGGAATAGTTTGTACAGGGTCTTTTAATAGAGATTTAAATTTGCTAGATAATAGTGACCATATTATTAAAGAAACATCTTTAAAATTTAATAGAGTATGGAAAATTATTGCGTAAGGGAATCCAATCCTGAGATCCTGGCCAATTTTAGGTGCTCATGAATCCCGGGATTAGTAAACGTAATCCCGAAAAATTCGAGATTGAATTTTATATCTAACAGAAATCGTACACCTCACCAGCGTGATGAAGGCTACTTTTTTTTTTAAAGTCCTTATGACGTCCATCAAAGGATGAATCTTTGATGTGTCATATCCGATGTCGGATATAGGGGATCTCCATAGGAGATCTTACTTGGGAAATGATTTAATGTGGTGGTTTCCCGTTGCCTTCCACACGTGGTAAAGTAAGGATAGGATTATTTTGAAAGTAAGAGTGAGTAGCGAAATTATCATTATATATAAATGATAATTTAATTATTGTTGCAAATTAAATTACGTCTCAGAATCATAATCGTCTCAGAATTTACTTTTTCTAATCCAGGAAATCAGGGTATCGAGACGATCGATCAGAAATATTAATATTTCCGATCTCCCAAATTTGTTGGTACGGTGAAAATTTTTTCCACAATCTGGATTTGAACCCGAACCTTTGCAACAAGAGTCCAGGATCTAAGAAGGCTACTTAAACCGAGACATTCCCGCCGAAATATGGACGATGATGATCCCTACCGATGATGTATTTACTACACGTCGACTCTAATAATGGGAATATCGATATGAAATATAATAGATACGGGCTTCAAAATTTTTGTATTCCTCTGTAATATAATTACGAATCACATCAAAGTATTATAGTATATAAGTATGCATCTGCAGCGACGGAAATAAATAATTTGTCGGGAAATCGGGAATTTTGCGAGTTTCAGCAGCAAGTTCTTCCAAGCTTGGCTTCCAAAATCATGGACACGGAGTTTTAGTCCGTGTCTCGGTCATCGGTCAAAATGAAACTGGCATTGTCATAACCGTCAATGGCAAGTGCTACAGATTAATCATAAGCATACAGCGCATGCCACGGAGGACATTCTGCACGAGCGATTTGAGGGCAACTGACGTGAACTGGCCACCAAGATTATACGATTTAACGCCTTTAAACTTCTTCTTTTAATGTTATTTTAATCCTAAACCAGGAGACACACAGTTGCGCCTCCCGCGCCTACCGCGATAATACCCAAAAGCGTAAGCCGACGGGAATGTGTTAAAATGATACATATCACATCTGACTGTCTGATATATCATGGCGTATATTATTCATAGTATCCATTAGGAACATTACCATATAAAATATGCGATCTTCAGCAACATGTTAATAGGCGCAATTAAAAATCCATTTATGACATAATTTATACGCGAGAGCTCAACGCTCTATCTAATTTCGGTTTTAATTCGCAAGAAATAAAAATACAATATTATCATCCCTTAATGCAGCTCCATAGGCTCAGGGTGGAATTTAAATCGGTATAATTTGAGCATTAACGAGATTTGTTATTGCAGATGTTATAAATTAGGGCCCCGGCGCTTTGCGTAGCATTAATATGAAAGAATGTCTTTCGGACATAAAAATGTCATTAAAGATGTACAGGGCGTGTTATATTAAATTTGGAGCCCTATTAGATGGTCTTTTATTGAGGCTTCTTAATTTTTTTTCTACGATGAACATTTGGTATAAAATGTTGGATATGTATCTGATGTCTTCGATTTGATCGATGATAAAAAAATGATAGATCGTATCGTGGACATTTGGATCACGAAAGTGCTCCGTCGAGTCTATTTGAACAACAATGAATGGACTTATAAGAAGAGAAAGTATCCCTTTTTGTAGGGTTCAATCATATTGATTCGCGTGTCTTTGACATATTAATTGTATGTGGTGATAGTGCTTTTAAATGTATTATTTTGTTAAAGTCTCCAGCGGGACGAAGAGCACTTAGAGAGTCATAAAACAAAAATTGAATGACGGAATAAGTATAGGACATAAATTAATCGACATCAGTTAGGGACTCTAAAGTAGAGTATTGTGTTCGTATACGGTTGAGAAGTTTCCACATGGGACACGTACGCGCCTTATTAATCGAAGCAAGGAAGATTGTATGTAAATGGTTCGTTGAAATAAGCTCTACCTATGCTGTTATCAGTGCTTCTCAAAATATCAAAATAAAAAGCCCAAGGAATATCAAAATATATCTTTGAATGCGAAAAATTGGTGTTGTTTGAAGGTTTGGAATTAATATATTATTTTTGAGGATTCCTCTATTTCGGTGTCGTCGAATGAGCATTCGGAAATAAAGAATCGGCCCCTCTACGGAGGTAAAATACGGATTTCTGTCGCGTGTGCTGCGAGTCCGTCTCGGGGCTGCGGAGCCCCATCGCTACTAAGGCGTGGACGCGCCTTCAAGCTAAGATAAGGGGCGCACGGGTGCGTACTGTCCTGCGATTCGAAACACCCCTCGTGGTAGACAGCTTGAGGCAGTTGCGACGAGGATTGCGAGCGCCTGGAGACGGCGAACAATGATGAAAAATACCCCAGAAGACTTCAACAATGCTGATGATCATTAGACGCGATACAACATGCTCAAATATTTGATCATATAAAATCAAATGTGTGTCTATCTGTTCGTATTAACGCGTTTGCGGACACATATTAGCGATGCAATTCATGAACATAGAATTAGAAGACGTTAAAAATACCTCGGCTTGGGATGGGATCCGCAAAAAAAATGTTATTTAGGCCAAAAAAAAATAATGCTCCAGAGGGGATCCATGGACTATATTTGATTAAGAACATATTCATCATCAAAAGAAGACATCTTTTTTTAAAAAATATATTTAAAGTTATATCAAAATGTAATTCTAATATTTAATCGGCATATAAATAAGGTCATGACTTGGGCTTATTAGTGCAAATTATATTCGCAGACATATCCGACGTAATAAACACTTATCCGTCTGCAATTGCAGACGTGTCCACGAAACGGTTAAGCCTTTCAATCAATCTTGTATTAGATGTATCGATGAGTTCTTACCGATTTTTATAGATGAGTAAAATATGTTATTTGGACAAACAAACATTGTTTTTTTTATATTAGACTATGCCTATGCTACTTGCAAAACTATTAGTAATAAGTGTACGAATTTTTATTGCAATCCGATGAACGGTATGGCAGCGCATTTCGAACGAACAAAACCCAATTCATTCCAATTGAGAGTCAAACGTCCAGAATTAATCAGAAACAATTTAGTAATTCAGCAATTTGACAATGCGCGACAAGGTAAAGAAGACGACTGAAAAATTCAGGGAATTAAAATGGGAAGAACGTCCACATTCTACATATTCACCATATTCAGATTTTAATCATTCAAATTTATTACCTACTTGAAATACTGAACTGGATTTGTCTGAATTGACAATAGATAATTCATAGCAATTTGTTAGATAGTATTAAATAAATCATGGTTGAATAGCGTAGATGACAAAGACGATGTCGATATAATCTTCATTCTGCAGCTACAGTTTGTTGCCAATAAACCAAATTGATTTTGCTTGAACATGTTGCATCTACAACAATGTAAGAGGTTGTAAAATCTCGTTTATGTATTTCAAGCAAAATACCTCTCAAAATGAAGTCTGAACATACATTCACAACCGAATATGAATGCATTCCATTGATATTTTAGCGTTTATTATGTTGTCATCTGTTGATGAATGATTTGTAATTTGTCTATTGTGTTTGTTGGAAATTTAATTTAAACGCGATAAAATAATAAATAAATGATAACGTCGAGTGCATAGCCTCTCCGGATCACCTGAGTGTGCACACAACATGTGCGTGCATACTCATCAAAGCGATAACAAATTTTGACTACTCATTATGAATTCAAAAACATTTTCTCATATGTTTAATGATAAAATACGAAGATTTGAATATAAAGGCTCCAGATTTTGGAGTAAGAATTTTTACGTCAAAGAAGGACGCTATAATAGAAAAGCCTCATGCCCACGCAATCATTTAAACGCGAGATACCATCAAATATGAGACTTGTTTAATATGAATTCCAAATTTAGCTCCTTTGGATTATTTTATATTTCGATATTCATAAAAAAATGTATTAGAAGAGAGGCGATTTTGTATTATAAAGATGTAAAGGAAGCGACGACGAACAGCTTTGTTGAACAATCAGAATATTATCCTCCATGAGGATTACGTCGGTAGAGAAGAAAACGAGTATTTTAGCGATTATATTTATAAATAAAATATAATTTTTTCGATACAAGGTGTTTATATCCTGGTTATAAATATGAATACTTCCTCTAATAATAATAAGACTGTATTTATTTTACATTTGCATACTTAATATGAAATAAATATTATACAGGATTACACAGGATAAACACACTATTTTTCAATGTAACCGTCGTCGAATTGAAGATATTTCTTTAGTCGGGACATCAGCTTTTGTATGCCAATACCATAAACATCTACCACCAGCTCTGTTTATATTGTCTTTTAGATTTTGGTCTCATGTCTCATCCCGCATCACGATAGAGTCCAGAAAAACTTCTCCCTCCGGTGAAAAATGATCCAAAATACTCCGGTGTGAACATTCTGGGCACCTATTTCGTCCACAACTTCTTGTAACCAAGTTTTCCCGACACAATATCACCAAGAAGATTTCGAGAAATGTCAGGATATTCTTCGTGAAAGTCGTCAAGCATCACACGGTCGTTATTTCGCACTTATTCTTTAATTTTTCGTAGAAGTTCGTCAGAAATGACCGATGATCTTCCATTTCTTGTCTCGTCACGAGTAGGGAATCCAATCCCGAGCCGAAATTTCGATCACAGGATTTCGGGATTGCATTAGATCATCCTGAGATCAGTCCCGGGATCCCTTGATCGGGGTTTTCAATAGTTTTAGATATTACGTTGATAAATTTTAATCAAAAATTACTAATAAATCCATGGATCTGATTTTGGAAGCCAGGCAACTTGCTGCTGAAACTCGCAAAATTCCCGATTTCCCGACAAACTATTTATTTCCGTCGCTGCAGATGAATACTTATATACTATACTAGTTTGATGTAATTCATAATTATATTACGGAGGAATACAAAAATTCTGAACCCCGCATCTATTATATTTCATATCGATATTCCCATTATTAGAGTCGAGGTGTAGTAAATACATCACCGGTAGTGAAAGGTTAATATAACAATTTGATATGTCCTGTATATATGTATACATAGATTAGACCGTTACTGTCCCTAAGCGTTGCATAAGCTCGCCAATTAATAGTTACGCCACTGTTTCCAAGCGTTCAGATTTCGGCGGATATGTCTTGATTTAGTAGCCTTCGTCGTGCAGGTGAGGTGTAAGATTCTTATTAGATAAAAATTTCAATCCAGAATTTTTCGGGATTACGTTTATTAATCCCGGGATTCATGAGCACCTAAAACTGGCTGGGATCCCGGGATTGGATTCTACTTCATTTGTTGCGCCTTTTAAGTACAATGGCCTCTCGCGCCTTTTAGTTACTTGCACTTGATATCAAACTAAACACGTACGCATTTTCTATAGCGTTTTGCTTCTATAGCATGGTTCCCAAGTCGACGCTATAGAAGCGTTGACTATAAGTCAATTGCTATAAATGGTACTCCATTTGTATACAAAAAAAAACGGATGACCTCGTGGAGTCACGCGGATGGGTGGTGGTGGAAGCGCGCGACGACTTCTCCATCGGAAGAATTTACCATGACTGTATTTACATTGTGAATTTACATATTTAATCATCATCCAATCAAACATACCTGTATGGTAGGATGATCGCGTATTTGCGAGCGAATTCCAGTGATTCAGAAAGAGTACTCTTATACGGTGAGCACGGAGAGCGACAGAGACGGAGAGTTTCATGCGTACATCGCACGATTGCATAGAGCGTTAACACAAATTCATCGAATAATAATGATGTGGGAATGATATAATGAATCGATTTCAAATGTATTGCTTATATTTACTTAAAGAAATGATCGGATATTTTGCGCTAACGACAGTATTTATTTATTTAACTCGTTCGTCGCTGCGTCCACCAGATATGGGCATCTCCGAAAAGCGAATCCAGCGTCTCATTGTTACGTATTTCTATATCGACTTGCAAACGTTGTATTTGCGACCGTCTTTCTATAATGTCTTTCAGATGACAAATGTCTAAATATCTTTCGAGATCGATCTCGAAGCTTGCATCCCTAACTTTTTGTTAATTTGAACAATGACAGAGTCAAGTTTATCGATTTAATATAAAACAACAACCGAGAGAAGATGCACCACAAAAGAGTTAAAAAAGATCGCTGCGGTTCTGACAGAAAATTCATTGGAATTCGCTCGCAAATACGCGATCATCCTCCTACACAGGTTAGTTTTAGTAATTTAGTTTTAAGAATTATATGTAGTTTAATGAACATTAATGCTGATCACCCGGACTGTAGAGTATTGACATTAGATATATTTTAAAAAAGCAAATTAAATCCGAATTGATCCATATCTTTAGTTAGGCAAATATGTATTTAATAATGATCTACACGCATTTTCCATGCCAATAAATTAACCCCAAGCACGCACACCCTTAACACGGGCATTTATCGCAGATAACGTCAATTTTTCGTTAATTTAACTCAAAAATGCGGTCATAAATTTTAATACGCGATTTGAGCCCCATTTTATCTTATCTGAATTGTCAAAGTTCCGTTTATATTTGTCCATTGAAACTTTTTTAATCGACATCCCCGGTTAATGCATACGTAAAGCGACCGTTAACGGACGTAATGGAAAGGCTTCATTTAACGATGGTGAGCAGAAAAGGGTCATCCTTCCATTCGGGCAGCTTCCAATCTCCACTTCTTAATCTCTGAAGAGTGTCATTCGCGAAATCGACTTTGAGCCATCTTCGGTCGTCTCCAATCGGAGCAACTTGCAAGTCCCAAAATAGCCTCGCAGGGGGTGGAAAACAATTTAATATTTTACCGAGGAAAATTTGCGCTCCCAAAATGGAGCGCCATGAGATGTCTCAGATGCTAAATTAAAATCGACCAGCGGAGGAAAAACGGTCCGAGCGATTTTGTTTGCGGACCCAAAATTAATATACTTTTTACATTATTAAAAGGCAATTCTGGGCTAAAATGCCGCAGACAGTCTATGCTGTTTATTTAGTACGGTCACGTCAAATACTCGAGGCTGTATTATTTTTTTGTTCATTGACATTTGCATAAATTAGGCGAAGAGTCTCGAATGCCCAAGGAAATTGCGTACGCACAGGGTTAAATAGTATATCTGGAAGAAGTTCGGGATGTCTGGGATTCGTCGACTGATTTATGGGCGAGATCTTATCTTCGGAAAGACGAACGAGGTGACAGATGTTCCGATAAAACTGGTGGCCATAATAATCATTCACAGAGAATAACAAGGAATTTATTCTGATGTATATTTTCATGGTTTTTCAGACTTTCAAATATTAATCAACGTTAATGTAAATTATTAATTAACATTGACGCCTAGGGGCAGTAACTGTCTAATCTATGTATACATATATATAATACATATATGTTTTTCAAATTTTTATATTAACCTTTCCCCACCGGTGATGTATTTACTACACCTCGACTCTAATAATAGGAATATCGATATGAAATATAATAGATACGGGATTCAGAATTTTTGCATTTCTCCGTAATATAATTACGAATCCCATCAAAGTATTATGGTATATAAATATTCGTATGCAGCGACGGAAATAAATAATTTGTCGGGAAATCGGGAATTTTGCGAGTTTCAGCAGCAAGTTGCATGCCTTCCAAAATCAGATCCATGGATTTATTAGTAATTTTTGATCAAATTTATCAATGTAATTTCTTAAACTATTGAAAATCCTTGTCCCGGGATTCCGGCACCGATCCCGGGATGGTCTTATGCGATCCCGAAATCCTGGGATCAAAATTTTGACTCGAGATTTGATTCCCTAGTCATTAATGTGACCAGATCTGTTAGCACTGGATTTATTTGTTTGGGGACATGTCCTATTCCGTGGCTCACACGGTCTCCAGACCTGACACCACCGGATTTTTTGCAAACGGTAAAAACTCAATTGTGTCGGTCCATGCACCATCAGCTTTAACGCGGGCTCGGACTGACTATGGATAAAAACAACGCTGGTATCACGAACTTGACAACGAATTATAGTTTGGCTTTTAGCAAAAACTCTGATAAAAGTAGTACGAAAATTGATATACGGACGAATTTTTATCACGGTTCGTCTGCTAATCTTCAACATCAGTTTGTGTCTGTCCTGCTTACTGATAGTTGATGTAAATGGCGCCAGGTCGAATCTGAAGTGATTTCATCTAGTTTCCAAAAAAAAAAAATGACCACTTTACAAACACTTTACAACCGGGCGATTTTCGGCAAGAAATTCATACGTCTTTCGTAAAATTGATATAATCCTTTAACGGGTCGACAGATTGAAACGAAATTTCAACGATATCTAGAAAAGAGTTTATTGCATTGATATATTTAAATATGACAGCGGTTCTCAATCTGTGGTGCGTGTACCATTGTGATAGAATGCAAATATTTGTAATATTATTTTTATATTAATATTGATAAATAATTGATGGGTTTTCATTACATCAACGCATTTTGTAATGTTTTCAGCATGCCAATTATTTTGATGATCCCCGTCATTAAAATCATTATTAAAAATATGCGAATTTTGCGAAAACGTGTCATGAATCCGCACGTGGCTCTCGGATTACATGCTGTTGACCCCTGTTTAATAACAACCATTAAACCCTTAATTATGCAGCGGAATGAATTTGAGTCCCTAATTAATAAGCTGGGCGATTATAGTTCAACGTAGGGGTGTGTGCTTTTAAATATATTCGGCGAAAAATAATATTGCGCCAATTTTTTGCTATGGTGGGTGATAATAAGAAAAACTTACCGGAAAAGGAAGAAGGTCATCAGCGGACGGCTAAAGTTCAGCGAACGATCACACCCTGGGTGAAGGGCTTGGATGTTTTTCTAGGTCAGGATCGAAGGTTGCATAGAAATGGAGTGTTTTGAATTCACAAACACACGCGGCTTGATTTAAGACATGTAGATGAAAAGTTCACATCTGTATCACAATTTAGCACAGGATCGACGGTTTTCGCAATAGTTTTTGATCGCAAATGTCATTGGATTGCAGCTATACAATGGTCGGATTGTATTTGGTCGAAATCCGGGATTTTCCGCTCCCGATCAAAAGTAAAAGTTTGGAATCGGGAGGAGTCGGCGAGCGCAGTGTTGAGAGAACGGCGGCCGCGACTCGACTGAGGGCTGCGAGCTGCGGTGTGTCTATACTGTGTACTGTGTGCCGTGGGCTGTGGGATGTGGGCTGTTGGCCCGCCCCACCAGGTACGATGGATGGAAGACAGAATGGCTGATGTGTGATGTGTGAGTCTCGCCGGTGGTGGAAAAGCCGAACAGGCTTTTCATCCCACACCTCGAATTAAAGTCACCCATAATGACCCCCCCCGGGGGGCCGAATATTATCACTACCTATTGGCGTACTGTCGGGGAGGAGCCTTTCAAATTCTAGCCGGAACTATGATAATGGCATCGATAAATCTTCATCCGTTTTCATTCAAGACTGAGGTCAACGCACCGTTGGGATATTTCTATTTCACAATTTCGAGACGATGGATTATCCGTGATATCAAGTAACCATTCCAAAAAAAGATCTAAAAATATTAATCACAATGCATTAAAGATCTATACTATTTTACAAATAATTTTGAATATATTTGGCTTCAAATTCAATAAGTCAAAGTGCTTAAGATACGACATTTCTGAATATGCGTCAGGGAAACTACCTTATTTTAAAAATAAATAACACAAACAATATAGAAGATATCAGCTTAATTATTTTACCATGTTACAGAAAAACATTTAAAGTTTTTTTTAATATATTTTTAAAATTATATAATTTTGGATAATCGAGTTTTTTCCATAGAAAACGATCCCATAATGGAAAATGGCAATTAATTCAAGAGAATATTACAAAATATTTTGTTTATGAGATTTGACCTAACTATAAATATAAGGAGATTTCAGAACTAGAGTTTGTGTTTTTATGTTAATCTATGTTTTTTTATTAACCATATAGATATATTTATTCCTTTAATGAGATATGATCAATATGTAAGATAAAAAAGTGGCCTGGACAACTTTATTAGGACGACTTGCCAAGTTCAAAGAGAATCATTCATGTATTTTAGCTTAGAATACATAGAAAATAATTCCATATTTTCAGACAATTGATGGATGGACAATATCTTAATCAATTTCAAATATTTTTGCTCTTGACATACAGTCAATTCTTCTATAGCGTCAAGATAGGGACCACGCTATAGAAATAAAAAGATAGGCATCTATAAAAAAGTGTATGTATTTAGTTAATTTATAAGAGTTGGGGCATTGACTTTCGTATTTTAACCCGTTGTTTACACAAAAAGACGCCGCAAATGAAGTAGACGCTGTAGGAGGCTTATCTGTATTGTTAAGAATCTTTCATAATCGAGTCTGATTAAAATTCCGTAACATTACTTGTATCTTATAGTGTATCGTCATTTCACAAATTATTATGAAACTGATAACCAGTAAAACCATTATTTTTTCCGGAACAAAAATGGTAACTGAACCGATTCAAAAATATATTTTTTATCGGTTCGGTACACGTTTTATGCGAAAGAGAGTTTGCTTGATTTTTGCGTTGGTATAAAATGTAATTTTCACAATTTTTATGCAGAATTCGGGATATTAGCTCGCTCAACAAAAGTCCATAGCAAAGAGCAAACTAGCTAAGATATGTACATATATAATGTAATGTAGAATTAGATAAATATATAAGTTTTATGAGCAGGAAGAAGTCTGGTCTCGTTTTCGACTTCGTTTGGCGTGAGCCATAAATGTATTATAAATTAACTTCTGGAAGGGTTTCGGTGATTGTACAGATCATAAAAAATCTCGCGTACGATTTTATCACCGAAAATGCCGCAAAAAGAGGACGAATTGGTCATAAAGTCTGTGTGTCCTAACGGTCCGCTTTTCGGACCGCTGACACGACGGATAAATGCCTCGCGATCGGACGCCATGCCCGAATATGTCCATAGAACATGGTATGCGTCCATGAACGGATCTATGCAAGGACACTGTTAAACCAGTGGAATGGCGAAGACACTTCTATTTGCAGTCTATTTTTTGGGATATGCATGGGTTAATTTTAATTAAATATTTTCAACAAAAACGCAGCGTTTAACAATATTTGAATTTCAAATGATAGTAGCGATACGTCCATTAAACGTTATCTGATTGGCTGACGTTTAAATAATGATTTATACGATCGCCATTATACCAATTAATCATTCTAAATTTAAAGATGTATTTTTTGAAATCTTGAAGCATATATTGTTTGCCATAAATATCTTCTAACGCTTTACATTTCCAAGAACTGGAATAATTTTTAACGTCCATTTTTATGATCAGTTGCAAACTTTTAGCATAAAGAGATTTTAAACAAAAGCGTTCATCTTCTTTTGATTTTTTTACTATGCGGTAGTTAACACGTTGTAAACGGGGCTGTATATCAAGTGATTTTACGGTATTGTGTTATGCACTGCATAAAACAATTCGCCTCATGAAAATTTTTCTTCGGTACAAATCAATTTTTGCTACTCAAATCGAGATTTTTGCTGATTGGCCATTTATAGATTTAGTTAGCATTGTGTTTTTTTGATATTTGTTACCAGTATAAGGCGACCCTTATTTTATTCAGTTTTCTTTTCCATTGCGTATCCTTCATAAATATTGTATTATATTCGACCCTGGAATGAGCCTTTATGCACTTTGAAAGGGTTTGATTTGATTTTGTACAACTTACAAAGGTTTCTTAGTTGAAGACGTGTTTTGTATGAGAGCCACTGATGCTGAAATTCTAACAATTTGTGTAAAATTAAAGAGAAAAACTTAATTTTTCAGTTGGTCAGCCAATTTCAAATCGACAAACAATATGACCAAATTGCTATCAATTTACTAAGCCATCCTCTAAATACATATTGAATCGCTATTGAATGAAGTTGGAGTTTGATTTGAAATTAATTCCATGCATGTACGATAGTTCATTGCATTTCTAATAACTCATGGTAAAGCCTCAATAGATTTTCGTTGAAAATGTCGCAATTTTCATTCATTTTTGCATTGAATAAAATTACTTATACGGTGTAAAAACGGGTATACGATCGCGCATAGTAATTATTTGAAAAGTACATTAAGATTTCAAATATATATCTTTCTGATATTTCGAGTCTCCTGACGGACTCATGGACGCGGAATAGATGCCGGCGCCTTGGTGATGCTCCTTGCGAGCATCCTCCGTCCAGTGCTATGTTGGGCTATGCATTGCCGTCGCTTCGTGCTAGATTGTTTGCACTTCAAGCCAAGTTCTGGATATGATATTGCCGTCTTCTCGTCTGTAGAATGAGGAGTTTCTTCGTTTTTCGATTTCCATTGCTTCTCTCGCAATTCTGATGCCGAAATTTTCAACGATTACTATGGTTTTTGTACCATCAAAATTCATATGATGGTCATCCTTCTTAACATTATCAAGTACTCTGGATTTGGAAAACAATCGCAAGACTGCGTTCTGATGCTCTGTCACCCCGTGGGTGATATATCTATTGGTAAGCTCCCTGAATTTCGTTTTTCACTTTGTTCTTTTTGTTGAACAGGAGTCTTCCTATATTTTTTCCCATCCCAAAGATTCAAAGAAATCCAGATAAAGGCGGACGTTTCAGACGCGTTCGGCGATCTCCGTCGTCGCGTCAAGGAAGCGGCTTTATTTAGATGGCAGGATAGGTGGTCTGCGTCGGTCGTCGGCCGCCACCTCTCACTTTCTTCCTCTTGGTTAGGCACCATCTGAGATGTCGCCGGGTCGTCCCGGATCACTAAACCTCTCAGTTTCTCACAGAACACGGGCGATTCGTTCCTCGTTGGTTAGGCTTGGGCTTTCAAGAACTTCGGAGTGTTCATGTGGAGGTCCGTTCATGAACGCAAACCATGTTCTGTGGACATTTTCGAGCATGGCGGTCCGATCGCGAGGCATTTGTTCGATGTATCAGTGGTCGGAAATTCGGTCCGGTTGGACACGGAGACCTTGTGGCACTGCCTCTAATTTTGCATCCCCGGGGCTTTCTACGATCTTCATTCCATTGGGTCGTAGAGGCCCTTCCTTGCGACTGGTAGCGATACAAGGAGCGTGTCCTTGCAGACATGGAATTTTAATTTCACAGTTTTGCACTATGCTGTGCACTTTGTGAGCACCTGGCATGCTCCCGAATAGGGGGATCAATCACACAGCTTAGGTCAGAATAGGCTTCCCATGTTGTTATATTTGTTCCAAAAACTATGTTTATGCCATGCTAATGAAGTGCTTTTATATTCACAATACTTTTCCATTTGATGCGTACCGTATGGTAATAAATAATTTAGGCGTGAGCAACTCACATACAGCTATCCATGTGAGAAGCATGCACGCATACCCTGTGTGTTTCTATTCTTTGTTGATGCTCGCACCAGAAACTGCACACGTTTCAATTCGAATAGCATATCAGTCGGAATCATTGGGACACAACCTCTTGTTGAAATTTTTCAATTCAAACTGAAGCTTCGATGATATTATTCATGATTTTTTCTCAGTAAAACCTGGTACCGTTGCGTTGAGAAATAGCATAAGTGGAAACAATAAAGTTGTTAAGAATTTTATCTTAACACATTCCCGTCGGGTTACGCATAGCATTGTCGTTCGCCTGACCCGAGGCATATTTGCGAACATATGCACAATAATGGCAAAATTGCACTTTGAATTGCTTCCCCGTTCACCGTATTTCCTCGGATCTGGCTTCCAACGACTATTGTCTTTTTGCAGGCATTAAAATAATGCTCAAAGGAAGAAATTTGCTTCCAATAAAGGAGTGATAGCTGAAATTGAAGCGTATTTGAAGCATAAAATTGTTCTATATAATTTTTCAATAGGGACGCTCAATGTTTGTTAGATTGTAGCGGACATGTTATTAAAGCAATATCTATTTAATTTATTGCAAATTATTGTATATTGTATGGCAAATAATATTCAATATGCTTTGATGGACATTCTGCACGAATGTGAACTTATGTGGACTGGTTACCGAGATCATGCGATCTTACGCCTTTAGACTTCTTCCTTTGATGTTATCTTAAATTATAGGTTTTTGTATATTAACTATAAACAATTGATGCCCTCAAAGTCAATGTAACGATACCCATCCAGTAAATTTAGTCAGATTTATGCGACAAAGTCATCGAAAATTAGCCTTAGGGAATACTTAGGGAAAATTGAGTAAATATCTTTTATACAACTTGTTTTATTTACATTTAAAATTAGAGCGTGCTTATTGAAAGACCCTCATAAAGGACAAAAATATGATTATTTTGCGATATTTAGCTTTTATTTAATACTAAAATTCACATGCAACAATTTGGAAGAAAATTACTACAGTCGGGAAGTCAAGGAGGTTTTTTTGCAACGCCCCCAAGTCGCCTTATAAGAATGTAAAATGCCCGATAAAAATGAATTTTCGTCAATTTTCCATGAGTAGATAGCACAACCTACTTTCTTTTACGGTCTTTTAATGATTTTATATTTCATCTCGAGGAGCTCTTCGCGAAATAGCCTCATAAATGTATCCAGAAGCGCTGGCAAGGGTTTCGAGCGTTAAAACCAAATTTTCCATTGCGGAAATCGCGCGTTGAATGAATGAAAATATTCGTTGAACGCGTGCATCAATGTTTACATCCCGATATTAATAGCCCCGAAAAATATGAAGAATTCTGCGTTTTTAATGAGGTCTTGGTTGGCCGGTGTGCCAAATTCACGCGCCGGAATGACAGTATTTTTGACGAACTATTCAGGTCTCTTAAATTTGAATTTATCGCTCATATGTTGTAACGACGCGACATATGATCTGACACGTTACACTAAATATCATGCTAAGAAAACATATTTTATTTCGCATATACAACGTCAGTTGGGCAAGACATTTGTGTATGTTCCAAAAGTGGTATGAATGCGAACGTTGTTGATGTTGCAAAATGTATATAATGCTTACAAAAACAGAAATTTTGTAAGCAGTATTTCATTAATTATGTGCCGATTCGAGCGATATTTTTCAGACTTAATTTGAGAAATATCTGGATATAATTTGGAATATGGCGTTATTTATTGCGCACTTCCTGAAATTTCAGATCTTCCTTTAATTTCCTGTATCGCTTCGTAATATTTGAAGAACACTATTTGTATAATAAGCAAGAGTTTGCTAAGATACATGGAAGGCGACGTTGAATAAATATTTGTTGAATATTAATAAAGCAATTAATATAAATCGACAAAATTTATAAAACATCAATATTCGGCATATTAATATTAAAAAAACCGAATACAAATTGCATTAAAATTAGAAAAATGCATTAAATATTAGGTGGACCTGAAAGTATTCGAATGTTCAAATTTATCAACTATTTGAGGGATGAGTTAATTTTAAATTGAATTCAAATTCGTATGTCCACCACTTATTGTCCACCACTTATTGTCCACACAATTCCACTTTTCTTTTAGGACTAAAGAATCCAATCCCGGGATCCCGGCCAGTTTTAGGCGACGCCTAGATGCAGTAACTGTGTTATCTATGTATACATATATACAGTACATATATACTTTTCAAATTGTTATTTTAACCTTTCCCTACCGGTGATGTATTTACTACACTTCAACTCTAATAATGGGAATATCGATATGAAATATAATAGATACGGTGCTCAGAATTTTTGTATTCCTCCGTAATATAATTACGAATCACATCGAAGTATTATAGTATAAAAGTATTCATCTGCAGCGACGGAAATAAATAATTTTTCGGGAAATCGGGAATTTTGCTAGTTTTAGTCCGTGTCTCAGTAGAAAGGAATTTAATCAGTCAATCATTGATGGTGTTATAAGAAAATGGGGACTCATGCGGTTATCAACTCGATCAATCCCGGGATCGAAACTTTGCCTCGGGATCGGATTCCCTACTCAGGACCTCGCAGCGTGAGTCAAGCTTGTATATCAATAAATGCACCTTAACACTTTTGATATCACACAATATTCGTTTATTTTTATGCGCAAACATAAGCAATACACATGTGTCTCCTCACTTTTAGTAACAAAATAATGCATTTGGCTTTCTAATATGTATTATGATTCTAAAAAGACCACCCTTTTTGTAAAAACTTTCATAAAAAAGATGGAAATATGTCGTGGCGGGGCCCAGTAAGTAAAAAAGATAATGTAACACTTCCCAGTATAATTTCCACATTTTGTATTGTTGTAGTAGTAGTAACATAGTGTTGTCAAGAAGGCGTAGCATGTGTTTCGTCGCTCGTTTTTGTTGTTTTTAGGTTTGCGGTACCCATCCTATCCCATAGCACCCATTTATAATGCTAAGAATTTCAAAGGCATTTATTTTTATTAAATCCAATTGATACTACGTTATTTTTGGATGTCTTTTGTTCTTACTTCCTTCTGTGGGAATGCGGCATTCGGCACCCATCCTATTCCATAATACCCATCCTATTCATATTTTAGATGCGTTTGCACTGTGGTCCATAGATATCCTAGTCTTTGCGATAACTCTTCGATTATTTTCCGTGTAGCAGACTCCATTAGGCATTTAAGTGCATCGTTATTAAAATTTAAAGCCCTTCCCGGTTCTCAGTTCATTTCATAAGCTTCTATTACCAGATTTAATTTTCTGGGATCAATATTAAAATCTGTAGACTGTTAATACTTCATTTTAAACATATTTGAGTGTTTTATTTGATTTTTTTGCATTTCAAACCGATTTTATAAAAAAACAGCATTCAATGTCGGATGTGTATTTTGTTAGTTTTGTATCTGGAATTTTTACCCTTAATAATAGGAAGAATATTACTGCACAAAAATAATGTTTAACAATAGTTATACAAATAAAATAACTCACAAAGATGTTTCCATCACTGTGTCTGGACACAAACTGAGCTCAAACATAAGATGTCAAAATACGCGAATACTTTTCGATACTCCTAATATCTCTCGTCTTTTAAATGCAAGCCTGGCATATTTCAAGGATACGTTTGCCAAGACCAAATATTTACACCTCATTCGAGAGAATATCGAGCCTTGGATGAGTCTTCCTCAAGCGTAGGTCTTAACTTGAGATTTCCTCCAAGGGCGAATTTCCACCTCGCTCAAAAGAAAATAACAAATTTCACCAATCCTTTCGCAGTTCAAGCAATTTATCAGCAATTCTTTTTTTACGATTAACGATTTGCGATTAAATTCCGCATCTTAAACGCGTTTGCTATCGATCGTATATGGGTGCAAAATATAATTTTCATCCGATATATCGTCGACATATCTATTCTGCCCAAACAATAGTGTCTGGCACACGTGGCAATAATAATCAACGATCACTTTGAGTCTGGCTTTTCATCTAAAAATAAATACGCGTATTCTCTACGATCGGTCGAGACTCCGTGTATAACGGCGCTCGATTATATGGAGCATTTTATAAAGTGAACCGCTCACGTAGCGTACAATTCCGAATTAGAGGACGAATTTCATTCGAGCTCTTTGATTAAAATACATCAATTTATTTCAATGAATGGAATTCGTTTTATGCCGCTAAGCTCTGAGCTTTCAATATGTGATCGATTTTATTTTAAGATAATTGTACTTGTGTAATGTGCAAATCATTTTATATGATGTCTGGTGCATACGAGCGTGGTTACATGTTTAACTGCACTAATCGGCACGCTAGTAAACCATGCATAGGAAACCATGCTCGTGTGCACGGGGCATTGGATGGTATTCACGTTTCGTGGAAGCGTTCTATCTGGATCATCCCAATTTATATCCGATGAGCTGCAATTAAAAAATGTTTTTATTGTGATTTAATGATTAATAAATAGCTTTTGATCGCTTGGATCCCTGCAGTGAGATGCTGCCAATTATCTTCAGCTTTAACATGCAATTTAAATTCGACCACAGTACGAATTAAACCACAATTATAATCAAAGCTAAAGATATTGCCTTTGATACCTGGAATGTGATATTCTGGATGAAAGTCAAAGACACAGCATATATGATATATAGTTTAATCATAACCCAAGCGAAAGTTTAGATTTTTGTTGAATAACAATAAAATCGCTATTGCTTTGTTCGTGTGTCCGTCGGAACGCTCAAGAAACAAAAATTATATTAAATTGAGTTTAAAGTATATTTATTTATAAATGCAAGTAAAATAATTAATTTTTTTTGGTGGTTTATTGAGATTTAAAAAAAAATATGCATCGGCCGGGAATCGAACCCGGGCCGCCCGCGTGGCAGGCGAGCATTCTACCACTGAACCACCGATGCTTATACCGATACAGTTTATTTTAAATTTATTTATAATCAAACCCATAATTAATAACTTGGCCCGCGAGTCTATTCAGAAGAACGAGTCCTTCTGCGTCCAAGACCGTTGGTCGACCCTTTCGCCTTCTTATTTCATACGCAGCCGTTTACAACTATGTGACTCTTTTTAAGCATGAATAACTTATATGCACCTTTTTAAAATTATAAATACCAAAAAATGGCATTGGTTACACATATTTTACAATAAAATTGCATCGGCCGGGAATCGAACCCGGGCCGCCCGCGTGGCAGGCGAGCATTCTACCACTGAACCACCGATGCTCACATGAGAGCATATTATTAGCAATTTAACGAGATCATAAACAGCAATATTGTTAGGTTTCAAATGCCATTAGCAGTACATAATTAGCATTTATTATCAAACCAAATATAGGCATAAGATGTTGGAAATGTTATAGGGTATATTCTGTGGAAAATGGATTTAAAATGGACGCAGGTTGCTTTTCAACGATACCCAAGAGACTTAAAATAACCAAGGATAAACTGGATATTTGGATGGTCTGGGAAAAAATAGCGAATTTAAGTTAAATTTACTTAAATATTTTAACATTTTAAAAAATATCATTTAAATAGATTTCGCGTCGCGATGAAACCAAGTTATGGGATGGAGGTGGTCGGGTGTTGACAGAAACTTCCTCGTATTAATTATTATTTTTTATTTGCGGAGAGAGAGTTTACAGCTATGAGTTTGTGGGAAGGACGTCTTCCCACAGCCAAGGCTATTCGATGACTTTTCACTTCTTGTCATGAGCATGATTAACTCAAAATCAACAGCGGCTGTTCTACCAATAATTTTGAGCATCAAATAGTTTTGAGAAAGCGAGGACTTGTTAAGGTCATGATTTAGATTGCAATAATCGTTAAAGGAAAACATTGTATGCTTACATATAATAGTTGTCATATCCATTATTGGTTATGGGTGATCTCAACAAAAAACTTTTTTGAGATTGCCTTACATATATTATCAAGTTGGGATAAGATTATTTGAATAAAAATGTTGGATGAGAGAACGTCTGTGGATGAATATACCGAGCTTGTTCGCAAAGTGGCAAAATGCCCTAAAATTGTAGCTTAAAAAACGAAAGTAGCTTCCGTGCTCAACCGGTCTAAAATTCGGACCACTGACACATCGAAAAAGCGCCTCACAATCGGACGCCATGCTCAAACATGCTCACAATCGAGTATATTTGCCATTTGAAAACCATAGAAATAGCAAAAAATACACAATATTTAAAGGCAATTGAAGAATTTATTACGTCTGTTAATTTCAAACAGTCAATTTCAATCACAATCGATCTTTGAATAATTGGAAAATACGGCACACTTCTTCTTTATGAGAAAATCAGCTAAATTTTAAAGTAGGAAAAGCCGGGAAAACCGAATCTAAGATTTCCAAAACGCGGTGACGAAATTATACAATTTTCTGATTCTCAGAATTTCAAACGGCTCATTTTCTAGATTTATTTTATTTCTTAGAATTCCTTCCAGTTTAATTCTTAGAATCACTGAAATATTCCAATTCTAAGAAATCCAGCCCAGTCTTTTCTAAAAAAATCAGAGTTTTTAGACGAGGATTGCTGATTAATGGATTGATTCAATCTGCGAACATGAACCCGACAGGAGATTCGAAATATCAAATAGAGGTACGGAAACTCTTCTACCTCTATTTGACAATATATCATTGTTTAGCATTGAGAAGGGTTAAACTATTTAGAGTCTACTATCATAAATTAAAGTCAAATTGAGAATTTATATTTAAATAAATACCAAAATATCAATTATTTATATTATTTTATAATGTTAGGGCGACATTGCTTATGCAACGATATATCGTCGTTGGTACTTTGCACAAGTATTACCAATGAATATGTATCGCTTTCTGGCTATACAAGGGTTGATACAGTTATGATATTGATTTGGTGGGTTTATGCGTTTGAGATTCGGTTTGATTGGCGTCTGATGCTGTACTTGGAATCTTCCATGGATTAGCACATAAAAAGTGGGTTTTTTGGCGTCGAAGAATCCATTAGCTTTAAAACGGGGGTGCAAGAATGTCTCCAGCTCGGTGTTATTTTTACTGTGCAGATTTTCCGACGTTCGCATTAAATAGAAGCGGGCATAATGGGAGCGTGATTTATCAGCGGCCCGCAAAGCAAACAGGTGCTTGCGAAGCCATTAGTGCTGTTCCTGTGGGAATACTTCCCGACGATAATATCTCCTTCAGACCGTCTCGACGGATGGTTACAGACGAGCCATACGTGCTCGAATAAATACTATAAAACAACAATTCATCGATTCGCATTGACGCAGGTGAAAGATTACACTGTCGGCATAGAATAATTGGATGGTATTAATTCGTTGGGAACATGCATCAGGATCGGTCTTCGATATCGTCATGCCTAATCCCGATTTCCTGCTATTTTAGATATATTTCACAACGTAAAATATTATTTCGAATGCAGGCGCCAATTTAAAGACGATCAAAATTGGGTCAGTTTTTGGGCTTAAATAGGTTTAAGAAATATTCTCTTTCTTCTCTGAATTTTTCATCTGAATCTACTACAATGTTTCATCTGGTTTATAGTTTTTGAATTCTCTTGTAGTAGAAATTCTTCGGTTTAGAAGTAAAAAACGAAGAAAGACAGTTTTTCATATCCTGCAAATTCGTATTTTTTATATCTAAAAACTGCTCTAATGCGAGAAACAGATGGAAATCTTAAGAAGCGAGATCAGGAGAATTAAATGAATGCAATAGTAACTCCCAATCAAAGTTCCAAATCTTTTTAATGGAACTTTTCGCTGAATGAAGTCTCATCTACCAATATCGAACGTTCATATGAAACACCCTAATACTGTATATTACTATGGTTCAATATTTTTGGATCTGAATGTATGCACGACGTACTGAAATTATAATAAAAAATCAGTTGTTTTCAATCACAAAATTACTTATTACATTTATCGGTAGTGCCAAAAATACAGTTTTTTATAAGATGTCATCTATTGATGAGTTCTGGTTGAATTTCATCGATTTTTCAATCACTGTAATTGTTGACAATACTTGTCTGAAGTGATTAATTCATTATTTAGTAGCTTAACCAGATTCAGCGATCCGAAAAGCGGACCGGTTGCACACAGATCCTCTTTTAAGACTTATTGCGGTATTTTCGGTTATAAATGTGTACCTGGGGCAATTTGTACGATCATGAAAGCCTCCTCAGAAGATGAAATATCTTCAAGCTCGTAGCATTAGCGCAAACATATCCGTTTTTCATTGATTTTTTTTCAATTATTCACTTATATGCCCAATGTATATTTTTAATATAAATTCCCCGCGAAAGTGCTATTTCGACCCACTCAAAACGAGAGTGGTCCACTCAAAAATATATACGCATGCAAGTGTGAATGTTTGTGTTTCACTACATTTCCGAGAATATCCTAAGCAAATATTCCCAGTTTTCGCATTCGATAAACACAAATCGAATGAGGACCCACTGAAATTTCATTCGATATTGCCTCTTTTAGCTATTGGCTTGAAATTCCCCACTTTTAATGCCCGGGGATGGATATATATATTTATCACTCAAAACTTCGACAATGTAATCAAAACAATTTTAAAGTCAGAACTTTTTTCCGCTTTCATTTGAAGGAAAACATTGCCTTGTTATGATAATTTTATTTGATTGTTTTTGTATCAATAATATTCGATTATCCTTAAATTCGCATTAATCATCCATTTTAAAACACCATCGTGATCGATAAATTCGGGAGTAATTCAAATATAACCCGGAATTTTGCTACAAAAAATGTAAATCTGAATAATTGCTCTTAATAGCATTACAATAAAATCTACAAAGTTGGTTTTTTATCTACAAGTAGTTCACGTTAATTATTTATGAATACATGTCATCTATTATCGATGAAAAGTGGCTAGGGCTCAGTAAACGTGGACTAAAGATGAAGCGTAGAAACTTAATTGAAGTATTGCAATATTAAGTAAATATAATGTATATCATAAGTTTAGTAGTTTAGTTTAAAGTGACTTTAACCTGACTTATAGATGTCAGTGGTTGTTTAAAAAAATACTATAGTAAAATATTATATGGCAGGGTTTAAATGAGGCCGTACGAGCTGTCAAGGCGAACATCGGCTGAAAGTACGCGAGCGAGCAGAATGGTAGATATTCAAAAAAATGAAAATTTGAACATGAGAAAGCTGTGCGTAAGATGGGTGCCGCGTTTGCTCTCAATCGAAAAAAGATAGCGTCGTGAGGATGTTTCAATCGAGTGTTCGGCGATGTTTCACAGCAATAAAGCCAAGCTTTTGCGTCAATTCAATATAGATTCAAAGAGTGACAAAGATTCAGTTAAAACAACGGACTGAAAGAGAAAATAACACCATCAATGTGACTGATAAAATTCCTATCTGCTGAGGCATGAACTAAAAATCGCAAAATTCCCGATATCCTGACAAATTATTTATTTCCGTCGCTGCAGATGAATACTTACATAATATAATACTTCAATGTGATTCGTGATTATATTACGGAGGAATACAAAAATTCTGAACACCGTATCTATTATATTTCATATCGATATTCCTAATATTAGAGTCGAGGTGTAGTAAATACATCATCGGTGGGGAAAGTTTAATGTAACAATTTGAAAAACATACATGTACTGTATATGTGTATACACATAGATTAGACAGTTACTGTCCCTAGGCGTCGCCCAAGCTCACCAATTAGTAGTTACGCCACTGTTTCCA
This sequence comes from Stenopsyche tienmushanensis, assembly GCA_008973525.1. NCBI lineage: Eukaryota > Metazoa > Arthropoda > Insecta > Trichoptera > Stenopsychidae > Stenopsyche > Stenopsyche tienmushanensis. The sequence goes on from WACJ01000027.1 coordinate 102,660, forward strand.
AGCGTCAGCTAGTCCCGGGATTCATGAGTACCTAAAACTGTCCGGGATTGGATTCCCTAGTCTTTAGTGTAGCTGGGCTACCTCAGCAGCGTTTGATGAACAAACCGACGAGGCTGTTTTTGCGCACCTCGAGTCTAACACCCACCCGGTGAAGGCAGACAGAAAAATGCCGCTGTTAATCTGGCAAATTGCGTCAGCACAAATTAATAGTGACTATATTACCAATTATTTTGAGCAGCTAAATGCCCTAAAACTGGAAGGAGTAGTTTCCGTGTTCATCCGGTCCGAATTTCGGACCACTGACACACCAAAAGAACGCCTCGCGATCGGACGTCATACCTAAACACGTCTACAAAACATGGTGTACGTTCTTGGACGGATCTCCGCTAGAGATCGCAATCGAATATTCGATATTCGAATACATTTACCCACCTCGATATTAAGGACAGTTCATGGTGTCAGTTTTTTGGGGATTTCGTGATATAATTTTCGTTGAATATCTTCAAAAAAGAAAATAAAATCCACGATGAGTGTTATGCGAACTTATTGCATCGTTTTGGGTGATGAAATCAAGGAAAATGGCCTCATTCGACCATAAAAAAAGCATTTTATTCATCAAGACAATGTACCAGTTAACACATTCGTGGTCACGGCTGGTAAAAAAATGAGTTAATAGTTCGGTTTGCTTTCCTCATGTACTAGATTTAGCTTCCTTGGACTATTTTCTTTCTCTAAACTTGAACAATGGCTCAATGAAGAGTTGGAGTCAGCCATTGATGGCTATTTTGAAGAGCTCAAGTTTTTCTTTGTTATTTTGGTGCTTTTGGGACTATACTTTATTAGAACATTATATTTATAAGCTCAAAACAATATTTTGAATACGGTCTAACATCACTCAATGAAATTTAGTATTCTAATATTACAGCATGCAAATTTATGACAAATTTGATTGTTGGTCGTATCTGAAAACTTTTCTAATTTGCGACACTTTTTAATATGAAGGTTTCGAACGGAGTTGCTTTATTAAAAACGTCTAAACTGACTGTCACCTTCAATCTGTTAAATGTTAAGCAATTTCAAAGTCGTGACTCTTCTTCATTCATCCATTTTATTAATATTCAACTTGGGCTGGTTTTCGCTCTCTGCTATTTCATAATACGATGAATAATCAAACGATTCGCTGAAAGATGGCTTTCAAACAAACAACCAGCGATTCGGAATAATTCTGGCTGTCTCGAGACTTATGTATGTATTATTATGATATTTTTTTAGCATCCAACGAAAATATTGATTGTTTTGCGATGTTTGTATATGAAATTAGTTGGATGTTGTTTGCAAATGTTATAAAATACACTCATTGCTATTATATATATTCAAATAGCATTAATTCGTTGAATAAAATAATTTCAACGTGAGTATATAATTAATCTCTTTACTCTTGTTGCATCACGTTTGTTCTGCAAATGTGAATATCGTGTGCCGAAAATGGAATAAGCTACAAGCTTTCAGTTTCGATTAGTGGTGCCAGTTGCAAACACGTCGATATAAACTGACAGCCGACATGTTTGTGTTTGGTTTAAAGGGTTAAATTTAACCAACATAGTCCACTGTAAACTAGATTATTCCCCTTAATTCAATTGGCTGGCTAAAAATAAATATTTGTTATAAAATGTATGAGCACTGACATAAAATATTGTTAATATTAAGAGAATCAGAAAGTAATTAAAATTTTGAGATCAATTTAAAGTCAGCTTGTATCGAGACACGGTTAAAAAACGCATTTTTTTTTAAAAATAATCATTATAAAGTGGAATTATTTCAATCGTTATTTATGAACCATTTTAATATAAAAGTTCCATATTTAATGTTATACTCTTTGGTGCTATTTTTGTTGCGAATCGCGTTGTTTACCAGTGAACCCGCTATTGGGAACATCTCAGCGCGATGCGTGATCGATTATGGCGCAATTTGTAAAAATGGTCCCGACCAACGAGTTGGCTGCGATGAACGACGGAACACGTTTATGATTTAATTCGCTCGGTGATAGAGTTCAAAATGAAATAGGTGCAGGTGATCAATGTAATGTCGATCAATTTGCACAATATATTTATTCAATTAACCCACAGTAAGAGAACCAGGGGCAAGCAAGCGAGAGTGTATGATACGGAGCAAGCGGGTAATGGTCCACCCGAGCGACTTCTCGAATTTGAAGTTGATCGTCTTCTCGAAGATCCTCCCCCATCGGGGCCCAGAAACGAAGATCTTCTTCCGTGTGGGATTAATAGCTTGCTTTGATTACCACTGGGTCCCTTTTTGAAAACCCGCCGCTCTTTTGACAATTTGCCGCTGTTTTGACAGTCTGTTGCTGTTTTGATAATTCGACGCTGATGTGATGACACCTCATACAGAAATCTCTTTTCTCTTAAGGATGCAAAGGATGGATAAAAAATGGCAATATCTGAGGATGTTGAAAGATAAAATGAGAAATGATAAATCAAGGGAAACTAATGATGATGTAGTGGGGACCAACGTTTGATTTTGACGTTCACCGCCAGTGAAGTCCAATGAAACATTGGTGTCAGAAATGAGATACCGAGCAGGTCCGTACTTTTAAGAAGGGATAATGCATATTTTTAATTTTCTTTTAATTCTTTTTATGTTGTATAGTTTATATGCTTTTGAATTATGAGTTTAAGAGGCAAAAATAAAGCTAAATTTTTACCATTAACCGATGTTTTGAATATCTTGCTGGGTTCCACCTCAATCCAGCCGAGTCTTAAAATAAAGTAACCTTTAGACAAGAAAGATATATAAACGGATATTTGTATATTAGAACTAGGAAACAATGTATAATTGAGTATAGATCGTAAAAGGCCCTGGGAACAGTTTAATTCCCATTAATTTTATAGAAGGTTTTAAAAGTCCTGAATGAAGGAGGAGTGGTTACAAGGCCTGTATGCCCAACTGGTCCGCTTTTCGGACTGCCTCACGAACAAAGATATTGGTATGGGTATCAATAGACTATAATAAACGGCAAAAAACGACATGTGGAACATTTTAAACATAGTGGAAGAAATATGTACAAAGATTTTAAATTCATAATAGCATAATTAGAGGTAAGAATTTTCTGTTCATTTAGAAAAATCTTATTCATAACACCAGGTTTATGCACAATATTAATCCTTCTTCTTCTTCGTATAGACGTATCATTAAATGCACTCATCCGGGAATGTTTAGATTATAATCGGGATCAGTGTTTAAAATATCATCATTAACGTGTCTTTAAAGCGAGGTCTCCTGAATACATAAACTAGCAAAATTTGTAGGAAAACTGGAACCGTTGCCAAAACATAAAAAATATGATCTACTTATATTAAGGGAAAATTTGCAAAAGGCAATGAAAAATAAATAACCTGCTGAAAGAATGGGCTATTGTTGTTATTTATGCTATTTTTTCAACGAAAAATATGAAAAATATTCCTTGGCCTACCGATTTGAATACGCTTACAAGAGTGTACAGTGTACCGTACACGTTCGATATGAACTGAATTTTTCGAACGTTATGATATTGATTTATCCTCGATTATTTGATATTATTGCTTGATTTATAAACACAATAACAATAAATATGTTTGATATTGTTGTGGAGTAGAAAATATTGCATGAATTCTAACAAAACAGATAAAACAATGGTATTATAATTTTTAATTCGCGCAAAAAGTTTGCAGTTTATGTTTTTCACAGATTTATCTACAACACAAATTGCTAGTTTTGTATTCATATAATATTCGACCTAATTAATGTGGCTTTGTTCGTTTCATCATGCAATATCGTGCCATAATTTGGTATAAATATTAATAGTATTTTTAATCGAATGTAATGTACTCTCACGAGCGTTATACAAATATTATTTTTGGCATTATAAATACCTGCGATTACTGATTTATTGTGTTTAAAAAATCAATGAATTGCTTGGTAACCGTATTATGGACTTTGTATTTGACAATTTGTATTCAAAATAGTAGATATAGTCCTTTTAACCCTTTGATTAGAGTGAGTTAATATCAAATTTAAACGTGTAGAGGTGCCTTTACAGCATGACTTTACCATCGCCGCACAAGTATACGATGAGACACAAGATATCTATCTGAATAAGAAGATAAAAATGGTTAGGTTGTGACAAAAGGCGCTTGTCATATATAAGATATTTATTTAATCCGCTACGAGACTACAGGTGAGCCGGCAGAAAGAACATATCTTCCCGCGGTCAAGGCTATCATTAAACTTTTCTTTTCCTAAGCATTCATTTTTGCAATGTATTGAAATTATTCTATCTTCTACTAAATAAAATGGTTTATGTCATTTGCAAGCAAGAAATAAAACAAAGATCATCAATGTCAACATATTCAGATCCGAGGCTTAAAAAAATATTTTCTTTGAATCCAATAGTGCTTACGAGCATTGATTCTAAAAGCACAAGTCTTTGCATAAAATATTGTACAGCAAATCATAAATCATTCAATAACAAGCGAACCATATTGAGCAGGAATATTTTAATACAAATGCTATGTGTAGGATGAGTATCCTCAAAAACACGCAACGTAGACACATTTGTTTGTCTAAAAGACGTGGAAACAGGACGAGAATAAATTCAAAATTTATTACATATTTTCTTCTCACATTTTTCGTACACATTTGCAATTTAAAAGACATGTGATGAAAAAATAAGATTTGTTTTTTTTTTCAGATTCAGCCATATAAGCAGCTTACTGCCGTAGTCACAGTCATAGAACCACAGATTAGCAGAGAAATAACATAAATTAGTATTTTTATTCTTCTATAATACACTACAGCCAAGTTGTCAAGATTGCGGCCCGCGGGCCGCATGCGGCCCACGACCAATACTTTTGCGGCCCAGTTTATAAAACGAACATAATAAAAAATATATTTGACCCTTGAATTACTGCAATGCATATTTTTGGCATTATTTGTAACAACTCAATTGAATATAGATAACTAAATATCACTGCAGTTAAATCTCTCCAGTATTTTTGTAAGCTGTTATAGATGATATTGGCATAAGTATATAAATGACTTTTCGATTTATCTCATTTAGGGAATCCAATCCCGAGATCCCGGATAGTTTTAGGTGCTCATGAATCCCGGGATTGGTAAACGAAATCCTGAAAAATTCTGGATGCTTGGAAACAGTGGCGTAACTACTAATTGGTGAGATTAGGCGATGCCTAGGGACAGTAACTGTCTAATCTATGTGTATACATATATACAGTACATATATGTTTTTCAAATTGTTATATTAACCTTTCCCCATCGGTGATGTATTTACTACACCTCGACTCTAATAATGGGAATATCGATATGAAATATAATAGATACGGTGTTCAGAATTTTTGTATTCCTCCGTAATATAATTTCGGATCATATCAAAGTATTATAGTGTGTAGGTATTCATCTTCAGCGACGGAAATAAATCATTTGTCGGGAAATCGGGAATTTTGCTAGTTTTAGTCCGTGTCTCAGCAGAAAGGAATTTCATCAGTCACATTGATGGTGTTATGCGAAAATGAGGGCTCACGCTGTCATTATCGATACCTCCAACGAGTGTGGAGGCTTTTTTGATTGCGACTTACGCAACAATGGTGTCAGAAGACTGGAATCTTCGGCTGCGATGACGCCGAAATGCTGTCAAGGAGGACCTTAAGCGCATCGTCTGCGAATGGAGAAGCTGAGGCAGGCTGAACAGTACAATCAATTTTGCAGTCAACAGAGGAGATTTAACCCTTTGATTTGTATGCACTCACATGTTGAGTACCATAGAGCCATAATTAAGTTACCCTCGGCGTCCATAGTAGATTTTGGGCGGCCCGGTCTTTTTCTGTCGTTAAAAGTCAACATCTCTTTATGGCTTATAATGGTATAATTTATTTCCTTGACGGATTTTTAATATTTGTTTAGCAATATCTCTCTTTAAAATATCTACTAGATACGATTCTTGATACACACTAGAAACATTAGAACGTAATAAATAAAATCAAACTTAATTTTAAATAATGATCAATAACACATTCCCGTCGGGTTACTCACGTGCGCGCCTTTAACCGTGTGATTCGTTGGCTCTTAAAAAAGGGTCTAACGCGATAAATATTTCAATTTATGTTTTAACAGATACCTCCACATATACGATAATTAGATTGAATCATATTTGATTATAATATGTATATGAACGTTGTCGATCTTGTAGGGAAAATAAGTAAAATGGCTGATGAGATTTTTTTTAAAATCATTCATATTGTGCTTTATTTGAATGTAGCAAAATCTTAATTAGAAAGTCCAATAACCTGAAGAAAGCTGAAAACTTATAATTTTAGGTAGCATTTACTACTAATAAATTTATTTTACGAACAGTTGTATGGCTCACAAATACTACTTGAAGTCATATATACGCTGCTTAAACCACAGTTTAAAAGATAAATGATATGTTTATATATAATAAGATGTTTTTAATTATTTCTCCAAATTTTTCTAAAAACTATCCATTCATTAAATAGTTAGAGCATTTTTTTAAATATTGATATTGATTTTTTAATACGCCTTGCGTCCAGCGCAAGACAATGCATTGCGTACACCGACGGGAATGTGTTAAAATGTAAATTTGAATTGAAATGTATTGCGATTTTTATTTGCAAATGCCTTAATTTATTAATTGTTTCAGTATATAATTTTTCAGAATTAGGAAACTATGTAAATTCTGATTAGTTGATTAATCGAATTTTAAAAACCAATTTTTTTTTATACTTCTTTTACTATTATTTGGATTATTCTTGAAGCTTAAGTTCGTTAAAAGGAGCGTTTATGGCCATGAAATCCGTTGTACGCTGCTTCTATTCTTTTGGAATCATCATCCGGTAGTCGGCACGTATAAGATTTCCAATAGCGTTGTTATCTGAGTTTCGCCAATTTTATGTAAAAATTATCATTTTATAAGAAATTAATTTAAATAATAATTTTCCTATTCTCATACTCCTATCCCAATTTGACCAGATCCCTAGAAAATATCGATTTGTTTAAAATAAATGTATAACACAAATTTATATAATTTGCATTAAATTAAAAATATGTTATATACAAGGAGTGTCGCCAAAATATTTAAGAGTCTTTATCCTAAGATCATTAATTTCCTTGGGAGGGTTGTCCAAATTGATGTTGATGCAAATTTGCGGAAAATTCATTTTACCGGGGACATTTTTTGGCTTATATTTAAAATGAATGTGCTTTTCTTTTCGTTTGCCTAAATTTTGACTTATCCGGGGAATAACTCACTTATTTATATTTATGTAAAAAAATGCGGTAAAGAAAACGCCTTAAGCATTAGCGTAGGGCTCTAATGCTAATTTAATGCTGAAGAGGCCCCAACTTTTTAATATCCATTCAACAATAAATATAATGTTTTAGACGTCACTTTTTTTTCATTTTCTCTAAGTGCCATCCATCACGGAGTCGTGGGACGACTGTGCAAATATGAAGAAAGCCAAGAAAGTATGCGCACACCCGTATACATTTTTAATCCATTAAATCTATCAACATCATCCAAGGCTAACGAAATGTACGTTTAATAAGACTGCCGTGCCCTGGGTGAATATTTGATGGGCGAATAATTGACGATTCGCCGAAAAAAGTCAATGGAAAGAAAGTTTTGCCGTGTCTTTTTAATCAGATTCAAGTTTTATGATCTAATTAAAGTATGAAAAATGGTCGGGAGCTATGAAATTAATCCACGTAAAAGCCATAACTTAACATGATATCTTAAATTTTATCTTCGATATAAAAGTATCGCTTAAAGCATAAGGTATAGCTTATATTTATGAATTCATGAGACATGATGCATATTTTAAAAATAAAGACATAAGGACATCTTATGCATAAGTTTACTCAGTCTGGTAATATTAGATGTATTAATAAGTCTTTGCCGATTTTGATTGATGTATGTTTGAGCACAGTTTTTGTCCAGACACGTTAAAGATAGCATCTCTGTATTTTTTTATAGGAACTATGTTCGATAAAAAGATAGATAGCCGATTGAGCTTGAGATTGAGCCAGTCTGGTACTATCTTAACAAGCTAGTAACAGTCTGGCAACACCTCCTCTCCTAAACTCAACGGGACTCAGTTGCCAGACTGTCATAATAATAGTACAGAAATACGCCAAAAAATGATCGTTGAATTGGTCGTTTCACCTTGCTGAAGTAGCTCATAATAAACTACCCCCTTCCAGTTCCACCAAATGCATAGCAAAACTTTTTTTTGTTGTGGGCTAGGTTTAGCTACAGTTAAAGCTTTTGTACCCTTGGTCCGAGACCGTTTACGTTGGATATTCTCATAGAGTATCCAACTTTCATCTCCAGTGACAAATCTCTTCAAAAAATATTGGCTATTATGTAAAATATACTCCTAAAACTGGAAAACCCTTAAATTTTCGATACATCCAATATGTGACATTATGATAGCTAAAAATAATTATAACTTCAGGCAGTCTATCTTAATTTAGAAAGTTTTGGGGTCGAATTTAGGGATACATTGAGACCCAAGCATAATAAACTTTGCGTTGCCATTAAAGAAGGTTTATTCGATGTCAACTTGGCTGCGAAGCAACTAAAAATTAATTAACCGAAAAGAATTTGAAAACGTGAGTAATGTGGCAATTTTTCTTGCGAAAAATTCGTACTTTTCCATTAAAACCAAAAATTTAATATACGCTTCAATTGCATTAAGACAAAAGAGAAACACGAGACGATAATGCTTTTGCGCCATCAAATTAAGATAATATACACGAGGCTTTATTTGTGGGATATTACTTTAAAAATAATTTAAGTTCGCAAAGATGCAAAGAGGGAAGTTTTAATGATTAAAGCAAACTTTAAATCCAAAAAAACAAAATTACTTGCTTGAACGGAGAGTATTGAAATATTTAACTGAACGTACACTTCTAGTTCGGAAAAGTTTTTTTTTTAACAAAGTTCATTCGCTATGAATCTTTTAAATCCGAGATATATACTTGGGATACTCAAATGAATATTCCCAGTACCTATTACCGATATCCCCGAGCATTTATTACAGCTGAGGGATCTTATTTTGGGGATAAAATAATGAATGCTTAGTCAAACTAATTTAATGTACTGAGATTTTTAACGAATGAAGGATTTAAAGATACAGGATCTTTCCATAGGGACGTTTAAATTATTTATTTTACTCATAACGAACGTCATCCTACAAATTCAGACAGATTTATGCGACAAAATCATTGAAAATTTAATATACGGAATTTATACCACAAAGCAAAATTGCGGCAAATATTTAAATAATATTATACTTTATATTAAATGCCATAAAATATTCTTTTAAATATAATAAAAATTTAATAAATATCTTGCATGTAACTTGTTTAATTTATATTTAAAGATTGAGCGTCTTTATTGAAAGGCCCCGCACTAAAAATAACTGTACAAAAAGGCCAAAATTATGAATAAAATATTGATATTTACACTATGTAGATTATTGTTATATTTTTGAATGAGAATTAATCTTGAAAATTCAATGCTAAAGTGTGAAAATTTGCAATATATGTGCTGATAAAATTGCATTTGATCCTTCATCAAAAAAGGCTCCGGGCATTTCCAGGTATTGCATTTTGATTGATATATTCGTATGCGACTTGTACGTTGATACACACGTTGTGTCATAAAATATAGGCTTTTTATTGAAAATTTTAGTGCTGATATTGAATTTAGTTTGTATATGAAATGATTCAAATATGAATGCTTATTTATGAAACACATTATTTGTATTCAGCAATATTATTCAATTGGATTTGTTCTCTGTACCATACTTCCCGACTCTTCTCTGACTCGAATTTAATATTTATTCCGCTATTCGAGACCATGCACTCGTTCGTACAGTGCCTAAATGCCCTTAAACGGGAGCGGGCGGCCACAAGGCTAGAGTGTTCAACCGGTCCAAATTTCGGATCACTGACACATCGAAAGTCTCTTGCAATCATACGCCATGCTCAAACATCCAAAGCTAAAAAGATATAAATTTATACACCGACTCTTTGAAAAATCAAACAAACAAGTTATCTTTAGAGCTTCAACAAACTAATTTCGTAGCGAAATACTTAAAGATATCACGGTTAGATAAGATTAAAATATATATTGATATTTAGTGTTGGTTTAATAGAATAGATCCTGGAATCCTATTATAAAAATTCGGATTCAAATCAAGATTGTGGAAAATTCACCATAACAAGAAATTTGTTGCAGCAAGGAAACTTCCTTATTTAAAATGCACGTCCTGAAGCGAAAATTATTTAAAAAATAATGAAATGGCATTTATTCAAAATAAAAAAATTAAAGTTTTTTATTATGTAGATTAATTAATGATTTTGTTATGGAAGAGGGAGTAGCGTGGATTTGCTTTAGAGGCGTTTCAAATAAGGTAGTTTCTCTGCCGCATCCTGTATTTATTAAATTCGATATAATTAATGTACATATTGGAGTGGTTTTTATACCGCTTTCTTTATTATCATCCCTTATACACTCAGGGGTATGCAAAAATGTGTGAAATTCCATCTCTTCTTCGGCGGCGATTTCTTTAATACCGCAGGAAATCCTTTGCGGATCATAAAAGCGCTTATGGTGTATTCCGAAGCGCGGATTTTTCAAAATGAAAATAATAATTATCCCGGGAATTATAAGGAATGAAAACTGCAAATGGCCAAAGGCAGATTGCGGCATTTTATTCCTGCTCTTATTATATTCGTTGGAGCGGTGCGCATAAAGCCACCGTCCTTAGAAGCATCGAATTAACTTTATTTACAAAGAAATTGCTTTTTAGTTAGGACCGCGCCCTAAACTCAATGACACGCAAAAAACTCAAAAACGATACTTGCCCGGGCGAGTGGATTACCATTCCAGATTAATTTACTACCATGGAAAACTGTAAAATGCCGGGACGATAACCAGACACACGAATTTAATTGGACGTCTTAAATCACGATGGATTGACACGCGGTTCTTAGCCATGGTGCAAATACAAAGCAGGGTTGAATTTTGCCGACCATCTGTCGAAATTAATTAAAATTACCATGGCAAGTTGACAGTGAACCAAATTAGGGTCTGGTGATTCTGAGAATTTGCAAACATCCATTGTAAAAATATCGATATGACAAGATTTTGATATTCCCACTCTCATCAAAGATCCAATCCAAAGACTTAAATTTATATACCAAATCTAAAATGTACATTATTTATATAAGATAAAGAGGAAAGAAATGTCATTTTTTTGGTTGCGTCTTTGCTGTCAGTTTGCCTCGGGTTGCTGTCAAGTAAATGCGTCAAGGTTGGTATCATTTTGAAGCTCTGTTGTTTGTCTTATTTTTTCAAATATTTATATATTTTTTTAGCCATAGTGAAAATGTCCAAGCCTGAAATTGATGAGACCCATTTGCGATTTTGTTTACTGTTTTTATTCGATGAAGGATTAAAAGCAAAAGAAGCTGCCCAGAGCATCTGTGATACATATGGCAACATATTGAATATTCGAAAATGCCATAGATGGTTCAAAAAATTTTAAAGTGGCGACAGAGATTTGAAAAATAAACCAAAATCAGAACGACTTCCAATAATCGATGATGACGCATTAAATTCTCTGATAGAATCTGATCCTCGAAAAACAATAAAGGAATTATCGCTAGACATCGACTGTCCCTGGTCGACAGTAAAAGACCATTTAAAAAGACTTGACAAAAAACATAGACGGGGAATTTGGGTACCGCATCATTAACGATCTTGGAACAACGGATAATCATTTGTTCATCCATTTTTAAAAAGGATCGTTACTGTGGATGAGAAGTGGGTCCTCTACAACAGTCCGAGAATAAAAAAACAGTGGCTTTCTTCAAATCAAGTACTTGTTTCTATCCCTCGACCGTCATTATCCTTGAAAAAGGTCCTCATTTGTGTTTGGTGGGATTTTTTCGGCCTAATTTACTACGAATTATTAAAATCTGACCAAACTGTCACAGCAGAACAGCTATACTGTGCACAATTAGATAGGTTAAAAGCAGAAATGCCTAAAAAGCGATCAGTGCTAGTTAACAACCAAAGAAAGATATTACTGCAAGATTATGTAAGACCACCCGCAGCAAGGATTACGCAGAACAATATAAGGGAGCTGGAGTTGGAAGTGCTGCAACATCCATCATATTCTTCTGATATTGCACCTTCAGACTATCATCTTTTCAAGTCATTAGAATATTCGCTTCGGGATAAAAAAATCACTTCTGTGGAACAAGTGAAAAATCATTTGGATTCTTACCTAAGTGGAAAACTAGCCAAATTTTACGAAAGAGGCATTAAAAAGTATACCTAATCTATGAAGGGCGATTATAAATTACAATGGAAATTATTTAATTGAGTAATATTATACAGCTTTTATTAAAATAATTTTTTTCTCCAAATAACAAAAAAATGACATTTCTTTCCGCTTTATCTAATATTTGCAATACAAATTTAGGTTTCTCTCGATTGGATTTCATGTCTTTTGAGTTTTTTTTAAATAAAAATTTACTGCATATTGGCTGCAAATTAAATAGGAATATCCTTCGCATGGAAAATATTATGGTTTATTATTTTTTTAATGCTAAATAAATTCCATAGGATTAAATTTATCTCAAGTAAAATATACACTGTATTATACAGTATACACATGAATACAGTTAATCTCAACGGATGACGTCCTAATCTTAAGCGTGTGTTGATATTTAGTATTAAAGCAAATATTTAAGCTTAAGTAGCATATAAATATTGATATTTCAGATACCTCATTTTCTTTTAGTGGTCGTTTTAATCTAAGAAAAAGTGTTAAAAAACTTATTTTTGGTTTCTGGGGTGAAGTAAAACATCCACGTCTCATCCCCTGTCACGATAGAATCCAGAAAAGCTTCTCGCATCTGTGTAAAACGATCTTGGGTGAGCATCTTTGAAATCAGAGAGAAGCAATTTAAGATTTAGAAGAATTAATTGATTGTAAAAGATGAAATATGTAATCCAGTTTTTCGTTAGAAAAAGTCAATCAAAGCCATTGAAGATTATTTTGATTGAATATATTAATGTTTTCTAAAAGTAATGACATTTTAACCATCATCTACGAATTCCGAACGTTCATGTGAAACGCCCTAATATCATACATTACTATGCTATAATTTTGTTGTAGCACTGATGGAAATGAGCCATTATGAACAAGAAGTTTCCAATTCAATATCACTGATTGTTAACATTCATTATTTGACAGCAATTCGAAATGAACGATCCCTTTAAAATCCCAACATCACTTTTTTCGGATGCAACCTTTGTTTATCGATTGTCTTTTGCGTTTATTGTTTGAAAGACTTGGATTTATCTTCAACAAATCTCGCACAATACCGTCATTCATTGTGTTAGGCCTCCTACGACCTGATTTAACCAGCAAAAAATAATTGCCCTATTGAAATCAGGCAAACTATTTTCGACAATTCCTGAGAAAATTGTACATGTCCAGATGGCATGATTGATCAGAATAAATTGAATAATGACTGTTTCAAAGCGTATATGATTTTTTTCTAAGCAAAAATGTAAAAACGGCACGTATTTTTGGCACTGTCGATATAAACGCAATTTTTTTGAAAGGATTTAGTAATAGATGAAGACATATGGACAAGCTTGAAATCGACATATTTGAGAGCCATAATAGTCAAGGCCGTAACAAGAGCGTGGCAAAGCAGGCGCCTGCCACGGGCGCAATTGGGCTTGGGGCGCAAAATATAGAATACAACAACGTTTTATAATGAGATTTTGTAATCGTTCTGTAGATGTATTCAGGTATGACGTCCTATCGCGAGATGTTCATTCGTCATATCAGCGATCCGAAAAGCGGACCGATTGGACACACAGGCCTTGTGGCCACTCCGTTCTCTTTTAGGGCTTTTTGCGGCATTTTCTATGATCTGTATTTTCAAGGAAGTTCACTCAGAGGCTAATTTATATAGATAACTTGCACCAAATGAGGTCGCGAACGAGTCTAAACTTCCACCCACCCATAATACTTGTAAATCTTACTAATTTGTGTTGCTATATAAGCTAGTATTTTAGTTTTGCGTCACAAAATCTAGCTAATTTATCCACCATGCTCAGAGCACAAGTTGCGTTTGTTTTCTCAGATGTGAAGTGATAGATGCAAGTTTTATCCTGAATGCAAAGAATCTTATATCGGCAATCGGAAAAGCGGACCGATTGGACACACAGACCTTGTGGCCATTCCGTCCTCTTTTAGGGCTTATTGCGATATTTTATATTATCTATACGATCACCGAAGCTCATGTCAGTTAAGGATCTCCATATTCCTTTATTATGGACTCATGTTTCATGCTGAATTGATGCAAAACAAGACCTCATTGCCGATTGAAACATTATCGCAACGCTGTTTTTGTTCCATTTTGAGTACACCCATCTGGTGCACAGCTTTCTCATGATCAAATTTTCAGTTAATATGCCATTTACAGCAGCTTGTACATTTACAGTAGACGGTCTTACTTCACAATATCTGTATTGCATCAATAACGCTCGGCTCCCACGAGGCTAGTTTTCAAGCTAGTAGAATAATGACGGTTTATCAGCACTCGATTACTCTACTAGCTTGAAAACTGTCCACGTTTGAACCAGGCATTAGAAGAAAAAAATGATATTGAATCATACTTTAAATGTACGCTATAAATATATATATCTATTCAATAGCTTTTTTTAGTGAACAAGGATATGAATGAATGAGATCTAATCTCCACTATCGTATTTCGATTGCTATTTTCGTTCCCGAGCAATCACGTCCTGTCTGTTTCTTTCCAAATAGGGTTCGTTTTATTTGAAAAGGTCAAAACATCGTGTAATATTAGATCCGATTTCTTAAAATTCGGACAAAAAGCGGACGTTTTCAAACGCAATATTATTTTTCGGCGCTCTTCTTCCAAGCTAAACTTTTTTTATTTCCCTGCTATGGTTATATAAATTCTAAGATATGATAAAAAGCGACACAACAGTGGGCTGTATAAACAATAAGAATATTTTATTGACTAAATACACACCAGAGGAGGGTTTCTATTATTTTATTTGCTCAGTTGAATATTGATGAAAGCCAGAATGTAAAAAATTCAGCACGTATACATTTTTGTCGAGGAGGTCGATTCGTCGCCGTCGGAAGGATTGAAACGGAGCTGATAACAGATACCGGTTTCGAAGCTGAAAAATTTGTCTACTTTTTTCTGGTTCTCCTATTTGTAAGTCGATTTATTTTCGGGGCGTGAGGAGATTGAAATTTACGAGAAAAATCACTTTTCGCCGGACGGGAATAGACGAGAGGGGAATTCCCGGGCCGAAACTATGTCCGTAATGAAAATACTTTTCGGCGATCATACTTAATATAATTAAAATCTTTCGACGCCATTGGAGCATTCGTTGTTTATGAAGATTTGGATTTGATGGCGTTGAAGCGGCAGAGCTTATGCATAGAACCATCGTCGTTTATATTTGCATACTAAAATATCCATCGGAATTGTACTTGAGGCTATTAAAATATTTACTCAGCTGTTATTTAACCTGGAATTAATAATTATATTCAAGCTTTTACAATTTAAAATACGAATTTGCAAGATCAGCGTAATTCAAATCGCAAGTAAAGGTACCCACTACACGTCTGAATATTCTCAAATATTGCGAAAAACTATGCATAGCGCTCATTATGGAATTTGTCCGTATCCGGTTGAAGACCAATAGTTATGGAATCGTCCTAGATCCTAGATCCAATTATATATGTGAAAACACGCATTTGTATCGTTTATGTTTACGCGAAGAAAATAATTAATACAGCGTGCTATCGACGGTGTTAAGTTTATTTATTGATATACAAGTTTAACTCACGCTGCGCGGTACTGAGAGAAAAGTGGATTTGGAAAAGTGGACTAATTTTATGATGTACATTATTAAAGAATGATATTGATGTGAAGAGTATTTTAATTTTTTTTTCTGGATTGCAGTACAACGAATAAAGTCCTCGTGTGAGTGCATACCGTGAATTTATGATCTTAGCTCGTTGAAGATATTTTATTCTAGGACGTCGTTACTCTTCTGTGCATGAGGTCAAGTGCTAACGAAGGCTATTGATAATGATCTCGTTATAAAAATATTTTCCAAAGGCAATTATTTCCGCAAATTAATAGATTGAACCGTACAGAAACTTCGCCGTAATTAATCCATACAATCCATA
Organism: Stenopsyche tienmushanensis; assembly: GCA_008973525.1. NCBI lineage: Eukaryota > Metazoa > Arthropoda > Insecta > Trichoptera > Stenopsychidae > Stenopsyche > Stenopsyche tienmushanensis. Next base: position 119,027 of record WACJ01000027.1, read on the forward strand.
GCTCATCGTCATTATTGTTCACAAAATCAATTTGACTCCATGAATCAATAAAACCATTTATACTCCACGTCGTTTATCAACATGAAGCTCATTCAAGCTTTTGAAAATCACCATGAAAGCGCTAAATAAATTTGTATCTAATGAAAAATGAATAGTTGCCTGTGTACACTTTTTCAAAACATATTTTTCGATAAAACATAATGAAATTGTATATAGAGCGTATACATATTATAGATTAGCAGATTACCTCCATCATTGAAGTTTAAAAAAACATGTATATAACCTTTATACAATTTGTTAACACGAAATGCCCTCAATAATGTTTGAAAGAAGTTACATAAGCAGCTTTGTTCAATGTCGTATGTCATGATAAGGTGTATATAAGAATTGTCTTACTTTTTTAAATATTTTTTTAGCCATAGTGAAAATGTCCAAGCCAGAAATTGATGAGACACATTTGCGATCTTGTTTACTGTTTTTATTCGACAAAGGATTAAAAGCAAAATAATCTACCCAGAGCATCTGTGATACATATGGCAACGTATTGAATATTCGAAAATGCCATAGATGGTTTAAAAAATTTAAAAGTGGCGATAGAGATTTGAAAAATAAACCAAAATCAGAACGACCTCCAATAATAGATGATGATGCATTTAATTCTCTGGTAGAATCTGATCCTCGAAAAACAATAAAGGAATTATCGCTAGATATCGTCTATCCCTGAGCTACAGTAAAAGACCATTTGAAAAGACTCGGGAAAAAACATAGACAGGGAATTTGGGTACCGCATCATCAACAGTCTTGGAACAAAGGATAACCATTTGTTCATCGCTATTGTCCAGGTATGAAACCGATCCATTTTTAAGAAGGGTCGTTACTGGGGTTAAGAAGTGGGTCCTTTACAACAGTCCGAGTAGGAAAAAACAGATGGCTTTCTTCAAATCAAGTACCTGTTTCTATCCCTCGACCGTCATTATCCTTGAAAAAGGTCCTTATTTGTGTTTGGTGGGATTTTTTTGGCGTAATTCACTACGAATTATTAAAACCTGTGCATAATTACATAGGTTAATAGCGGAAATGCTCAAAAAGTGATCAGTGCTAGTTAACAATCAAAGAAGAATATTACAGCGTGATAATGCAAGACCACATGCAGCAAGGATTACGCAGAACAAAATAAAGGAGCTGGATTTGGAAGTGCTGCAACATCCACCATATTCTCCTGACATTGAACCTTCAGAATATCGTCTTTTGAAGTAATAATAGAATATTCACTTCGTGATAAAAAAATCACTTCTGTGCAATAAGTGAAAAATCGCAATGTGGATTCTTACTTTAATGGAAAACCGGCCGAATTTTATGGAAGAGGTATTAAAAAGCTACCTAATCTATGGAGAGCGATTATAAATAGCAATGGAAATTTAACAAAAAAATGACAATTCTTTCCGCTTTACCTAATATATATGAAAAAATAATTTTATGTGCAGTGCAGCAGGGAAACTTCTTTATTTGAAATGCACATCCTGAAGCGACAGTTATTCAAAAATTAAAAAAAGTGGGACTCTTTCAAAAGAGCAAACCCTAATGTTTTATGTCATGTAATATTAGTAATAGACTGAGAATTGGCAACATAAATTGAAAGTCATCTAACACGTGTGAATATTTTAATAATTGTGTTCTGGCATGTTTCTGGACTATCATTATGATAGTCTGGCGACTGAGTGCCGTTGAGCTTGGGAAGGGAAGGGATTGCCAGACTATTACTAGCTTGTTAAGATAGTACCAGACTGGTTAAAACTTGCTGAAGCTTACCAGAAAATAATGTCAAAAATTTTATAAAGGTTTACCCAATTATGTTTTTTCAATCAAACCCAACGGCACTCAGTCGCTAGACTATCAAAAAAAATCTGCAAAAGTGTGAATTTGGACCGCTTAAATCGTAATGAATGTGCTTAAGATGATCCACAATTTATTATACAAAAAAGAACAGCAAAAAAATTCATAGTTCGTCACCACCATTGTTTTTGGGTATGACAAAAGGCAGATTTTCAGGAAAGCTAAATATCCAGATATGGAAGAAGCTTTGTATTTATAGTTTCTTCAAGAAGCGTCTTCTTTCGTTAAAACTAGTATAAAATATGATTCTATGATTTATTTGTGACACGCTTTGTTTCTTTGATATATATCGATAACGAACACATCTGGATCACATTTTAGCAGTTTTATGACAAAGAAACACTTTCGATAAAGCATTGATCTCAGTTCCTGGCGATCCTTTGTTCGATGTGTTTGGGTTTTGTACTTTGCTCTCTGTACCATAAAGGCTATTTTCGCAATATTGTGAATATAATAAACAGTTCGTGGACTAAATTTAAGATTTAAATTTATAAATCATCATCAAAATATATTTTAAAAAACCGTTTAACTTCACCGGTCTGTAATCCACAGATGCAGAATCACTAAATAATTAATACAATTTAGTAGAAAAAATATGGAGAATATTTGCTTTAAGGCGTCTTCTCACTTTAGGCGCCTCAAAAATAGGCTATTTTCACGATTTTTTTTCGAGGATTTTCGATAAAAAATTTGAGATAAAATGGATTTTATGTAATAAACACATTTTTCAAGTACATGAAAAAAAAATATTTTTTATTTTTTTGAACAATTATTATAATAAAACAGTAGCATCGAAAAACCCGCGTAGAAATTTTATGTTCGTGGCTTGTTGATAGTATCTCCAAGATGGGTCATTTGAAACAAAAAAATAAAACAGATTTAAATTTAGTATATCAGGGGCTATAGCGCATATCATCAGATTTTTGATATTCGCGAAAATAACGAAATGGCGCACGTTTTTCGAAAAAGTAATAAAAAACGCGGTTTTTTGCAGTTTTTTGTAAAAAAAAATTACTTAAAATAAAAATTTCAAAAATCTGATGATATGCGCTATAGCCATAACTATGAAGAATATGTCATTCAAATTTTATGACAATCGGCCGGATAGTTTCCGAAATTTCATCAACAAGCCACTGAAAAACCTTGTTTTGAGATAAACGCGTTTAAAGTTTTGGTTGCAGAAAAATTGCCCAGACACAGCTGTTGAAACACTCGTTGTTATTTTGGGTATTTCCTCCGAAGATCTTCATAAATCGGTTTCAAAACCTCGTGAACATCATCAGCTAGAGCATCTGATTGTTTTTCACCACTTTCTTGTACTTGCACCGTGAGTCTGAACAATACGTATGCAGCCGGGTGCTCTCAGGTAGTCACCTAACGGTCGCCCAAAAATGTAGTAAAACTCGTCCGATCTTTATGAAATTTCGATATAACATTTTTAAAGATATGTACTTTCAAAATTTAAAATAAAATAAAAATCGATTTTTTTAAATTTGTAAAGTGAGAAGACGCCTTAAGTAACAAATTTATCCAAACGGTAAAAAATGATTTTCGGAACACAAGTATTCCTTTCAAAAAAAAAATCATCGGACTATGAGGGGTCGGGGGCAGTATTCTATAGTCCGACAAATTGGTCAATCCAACTCCAATGACATTTTACATTATGTACAAAAAATTACAATGACTATGTGTACGCAAAGAGCAGCCGCAGAGAGAAAAATGACAACTGGATATAATATGTTTATATGAATTGTTTGCTTGATGACAGAATATATAGACTTTTTAATGTAATATGAAAATGAAATCGATACGGCACGGGTAAGTGACCTTAGAAATGATAATATTTTAATACGGCTGCAGGAAGGACGTCCTTCCGCAGCCAAGGCTACGACTCCCGCCTCCTGCGCGTCACTATCGAACCGACAACATTAAATCTGTTCAGATTAACAGTGCCATTGCACAAACAAATTAAAAATCAAAAAGGTCCCAATTTTATTTACATTTCAAAAATACATATTTTAATAATAAAAGTGCATTGAAGGTTTCTTCTGTTTTTTGTTTTGGTTTTTCGTCAAAAACAGAGCATAATATACCAAAAGGGGGTTTAAATCTAGTGAAAATTCAACATAATTTTCTATAAACGAGTTTAAATAAACAATCATTTTAACTCGTTAATAATAACTTTTTGGTCTGGCGTTTTTATAAACGTTAACTATTTATTCCAAAATTTTTTTATTGAAATTATTTACTAGTTAGGTTCAGCAAGTTTGAATCAGTCTGGTACTATTTTAACAAGCTGATAATAGTCTGGCAACTCCCTCCTCTCCTAAACCCAACGGCACAGTCGCCAGACTGTCATATTGATAGTCCAGAAACACGCCAGAATACAATTATTAAAATATTCACACGTGTTAGATGATCTTCAATTTATGCTGCCAGTTCTTAGTCTATAATTTCAACATAGAAATATAGTTCAAAATATGATTTTTCAGCATCTTTATTGGATAAATGCCAGGCTTCAAATCTTTGCTTTCAAAGTCCAAATTTGATAAATCCAAATATTAAATATTTGTTTGTCCTTTGAACTGCTAAATGTGGCTTTTGAGCTAAATTTTCCTCATTGTGCAAAGATTGTTATTCCTCTAGCCGGATAGAAGTGTTTTGATGCTCTTTACGGCCATTATGTTGACCGTTTTATCATTCGCTTTTCTTATTAGCATGATTAATGCTTTCCACTTTATTAGTTTATGTGGTACAAAGTCAGATTGTTGAATTTATTTATGCCACTTATTCAAACAATTTTCGCTGAATTTTGGGCGTTGAACTTAAAAGTTATCGTTGGCGCAGTCATCAGACGAAAAATTTGTATATTTATGAGTCCCTAGATATTAATTTTGGTTTGGCATAAAGGCGTATTTCGAGATCGATATTCGTATTTATAAAAACTTGCGAATGTATTTTTGATTCGTATGAAAAATCGCATTCATTTTGTTCATATAAATATTTTTAAGCTGTGGATTCGACTTGCGTAAACATAATTTGTATGTCATCTGCAACATTGGAAGACAAATGGATTCGAACTCCAAACAATGGCCAATATGCCTCATTGCTTTTGTGCATGATTAATAAAACATATTTCATAAATATGAATTTTAAATTTAATCAAAACCTAAACGGATGCTTGCTTATATTTGTGCGAACTTTAAATGGGTCTCGGAAAACTTTCCCATGTGCAAGACGGAGTTTCAAAGTTTTAATTTAAAAAACGTAGACGAAGAACAGATTCGTATTCAATACACATTGAGTTTTCATCTCGAGATAGAAGACCCAAAAAAAAATCTCACGGGTCTATAATATAGTTAACTCTTTGGCTACTACAGTGTTTGCTATTATTTTCTCTCGTTTGATCGCGATATAAATTTATTAGTGTTAAATAGGATGGGCATACATTTTTGCTTTTTTAAAATAACCATGCAAAAAATACAAGTTTTATTCTAATAAATTGTTATTAATAAGGGCAAAAATATGTTGGAAAATTGTATATTAAAAATAATATTCTCAAAATGCAGCACGGTCCCGAGAAAAAAGCGGATTTGTGCGGACTCGATCAATAACAACAACGTGTCGAAAATTCAGAGCGGCAAAGACTTTTCGATACACCTAATATCACTAATATATTAGGTTGGGGAATAAGTTCGTAGCGTTTTTATATTTTTTTGTTTTCCAACTTTTATTTTCGCTTTTTGACAAAGTATATTGTATTGATTCGATAGAACTCTTTCTGTTCTACAAATCTGTGTTAATCATCTTTTTGAATAATTTAATTTTTTATTACATTTGAGTCTTAGATATGGAATATCCAGGAGGTAAAAAGCAATATTTTCGACACTGATTCTTCATCGCTTTTCATCGAGGTCAAAAAATCTCTAGAGTCTACAGCACGAAAAAGGTTTGCAAAGTAGCCAAAGACCTTCTGAATTCGACGAAGAGCGTCTTAAAGCACTTTTGAATGATGTCGGTTACGAAACAAGTTGTGAATTGGCCGAAAAAATGTTTTTTTTTCTTAATCATCTTCATTCGATGGGATTTGTCGAAAAATTGGGAGTCTGGGCGCTTCATGAGCTTAACGAAAACATGAAAGAAAATCGCCTTCAAATTGTTTCTCAACACTTTGAATAGTCACGGAGCAAATAAAGAAATGGGTGGCTCCAGGAGATACGCCAAAGCCGAGAGTCAAGCCTGACCTCTATCCAAAGAAGGCTATGATCTGGGTTTGGTGGGACTTGGAGGACTTGATTCAATTGGAAATGCTTGAAGAGAATGCCACGGTCAACAGAAATCTTTATAAAGCTCAGCTACAACTGCGTGAAAGAGGCTATTCAACTGAAAAGATCCCATCGACAAGGCCAAACCATAGTCCTTCACAACGTCAGATCCCATTTTGCACAAGACACCAAAGCCGCGATTTTTGGCAGAACGGTATCACCAAACTGATCGAGAGGTGGGAAGAGGTATTAAACAGCAATAGCGAATACACAATTAATTAATTAATTGTTAAAACTATTGATTTTTGTTTAAATAAAAGTTTCTGATAAAAACGCTACGAACTTATTCCCCAATCTAATAGTTGGTCAGCAAAATTCCGGTTTATATTTGAATATCCCTCGTATAAGCAAAATTACTCACATTCGAACATTTTGATACAATTAATGATCCAATAGCGATCCTCGTTTGCAGTCCTCATTAGTTTCTCAATCGACGATATATCGTATTTTAGGACTTTTGGGGGTTAATGCGTCCACCCGACTTGAAAGATTAATTTGGCAAATGTACACTCACGTGACTTGAGCTCCTGATGGCCGGATTTCAGCAAATGAACATTACAACTGAAGTTCAACTTAATAGTTCATAAGTGGCAAGACATCTAAATCCTTTTAGAGCTGAAAAGATTTTAATACGTTCGGCTACGGAGCGCTGTCTGCATACTAAATGAGATAACTCATGCCGGCCTGAAAATATATTGCACTCGTTTGCAGCATTTTTCAGATGCAGTTGGACTTTGCCGCTTGTTTCTGGCTTTTTAATGTTACGTTATCTTCTCATTTACGTGACCGTAATCGGGATCATAAATTATGTTATATGGCATCAGCATAAGGCTAAATTGTCACAACTGCGATGCACATTTAAAATAATCATGCTAAAATCGTTTGGATAATTACTTGTATTTATGAACTAAATTACAAATTTAGATTATATGTTCAAAGAGCGAATTTAATAATAAAACTATAAAACGCCAACGACTTTTATGCTCGTGCACAAAAGAAAAATACGTCAAAGGGTGAAAATTTAATAAAATGAAATATTCCGGATTCTTTCATTTAATTTCCATACAATTTTATAATGAAAGAGCACAATTTGTTTATTGTCATATATTAAAAATAAGAATTTTGTTGGAATCCTCATTCATTTCGCAGTCGCAAACAATCAAATATATAGGGTAATGTTCATAAACAATTTTTAATAAAATAATTATAATTTGTGCACAGAAAAAATGGTCATCCTAATGTGATGCACTAATTTATATTCGAAAGATCCAATACCTGAAATGATGAAGACAACCAATAAATGGTATTGGATGATCGTCTACTGAAAATGCGTTTCAAAAATGCTCCAAATATATTGACTGAAAATTTGAACATGAGAAAGCTGTGCGCATGATGGGTGCCGCGTTTGCTCACAATGGAATAAAAACAGCATCGTGTTTCGGAGGTTGTTGGCTATTTTAAGGAGCTCCAGGGTTCTCACTATAAACAGGGAATTGAAGCTATTGAACATTGCTGGGAAAAATGTATCCAGCTGTAAAGGAGACTATGTTGAGAAATAATGATATTTTTTTCCAATTTTTTAGTGTTTTCTTTATTAGATCGGGTACTTTTAAATAAGTTGTATAAGGTTGCGTTATTTGTACGCGACCCCGCAGTTTAAAGCACCTCAGTGCGCTGCGTGGTCCGTAGACGATGGTCCCGGCAAACGAATCGGCTGCGATAAACGACGGAACTCCTCAGGATATGGTTCGCTCCTCAAACTCGTCAGCCATCGAGTTAAATTCCTTTCTGCTGAGACACGGACTAAAACTCGCAAAATTCCCGATTTCCCGACAAATTATTTATTTCCGTCGCTGCAGATGAATATTTAAATACTATAATACTTTGATGTGATTCGTAATAATATCACGGAGGAATGCAAAAATTATGAATCCCGTATCTATTATATTTCATATCGATATTCCCATTATTAGAGTCGAGGTGTAGTAAATACATCACCGGTAGGGAGAGGTTAATATAACAATTTGAAAAACATGTATGTACTCTATATATATATGTATACATAGATTAGATAGATACTGCCCTTAGGCGTCGCCTAAGCTCGCCAATTAGTAGTTACGCCATTGTTTCTAAGCGGTTCGATTTAGTAGTTTTTCATCGTTTACTAATCCCGGGGTTCATGAGTACTTAAAATTGTCCGGAATTCCGGGATTGGATTCCTTAATCCGAGGCTAACTGATAAAACCGAATCGATATAAATGTTTGGAACTGAATCGGAATGAAAACCGAAATAAAAAGATACCCTAAGAAGTTGAGAAATAGATGAACTCAGTTCATTTTCCGCCGGTTGCGATTCGTCCTCAATGTTGCTATTCAACTGTCTACGTGGATCATTTTCATAAATAAAAATCATGTTTTATTAAAGGGAAAATACAGATTTTATATAAAAATCTAACTAATACCTGATCTTGTCCTTTACTTTATTCTCAACTTTCGTATGTACACAACAAGGAAGACATTTCTTAAGCGTCATTTAAATTAATTAATTATAGAATTACGGGCTCAAATCAGTATTTTGAGAGATACAAAGCATTGGAATCGCTCTTAAATATCGAATTTAGGTTAATAATCACATCAAAGGTCTGCGCCCGAAGCACACAGAATTAGATCCATCAGCAAATCTAATGTAAGCAATAATTGATTTCTTTTCAGCGGAGAACTTCAATGAGAAACTATCAATTAAAAGTGATTGATGCCTCAATTAACCTCCGAATAAAATATATTCCGAAGAAAATAGAACTGAAGTGCTTGCGAATCGGCCAGAACGAGCATTCTTGCAATTTCAGTAATTGTAATGAGCCACTCTCAAATATTCCACAAAAGAAAGATGATGAATGGCCATGGCGGAAATAATGAAACTTTGCAGAAATCGTTATTAAAGAACAAATTAATCATTATGTCATTAAATCAAATCTATAATTAAACAATTTCTATACTAAAATAGTGCAGATTTGATATTAAACATGTTCCTCGATACATTAACCGATCTGATTATTTATAATATTTTGATATTTCAGCATAAAAATAATAGGGTAGAACGACTATCATTTGAAAGCATGATAAAATAGATGCCATTAATCCATTTTGTGTATCGTATTACATTTTACATGGCAAATTACCTCTTTTTGCGCGAACGGTAATTGGATGCCAGGACTGCGTTGGCTATGCGAGCATCCCTTTTTTATCCCTGAGAAAAGGACTTTACTCAAAAACCTTCAAAGCGAGAGCTCCCTGCTATGAAATTTAACGAATTTGACAATTTTTCACTAGACTATCGTCTTTCAGGGCCCAACCCAAAAAAAAATCTGACCGATTCATCATTTTGCTGAATGCAGTTCCATTTCGAATTCAGCTCGTACGTGTCTTTAAACGAATCACGTCTTCAATATTTTCAGGAAAAGGTGTATTTTCGACACGTCTCTCAGAGAGCACTGTCAATTGAGTGATCCAATGGAATTGGTTCCCATATGATGTTGCTTTATTTGATCAAACCCTGTGAGCTTATACCAAATGCACATATAGACTGGCGGAATATTTGAGACGTCATCGAATGCTTTGTCTATGAGATAAGGGTCAATTCGACGCTGAGTCATCCCTGATTTAAAGCAACCTTATTTGTTTACTCTATCCCATTTCAGCTGAACCTTTGTATTTTTTATATTCCTTCAATTTCAAACACAAAAACAAGACGTCGCCCAACAGCACACAATATCAACTTTATGCTAAATCATCTCGATCTTTTAAAATTTCAAAGAAAATCATATGAACAATATAATTTTATATATTCGAAATCATTTAATTTATTAGGACTAGCTGATACCCGGCGCGTTGCTGCCACAAAAGTAATAATTCTAAAAATATCGTTTGAAATTTAAAATAATAAAACATACAAATACTGATTTTTATATATAAAATCTACTGTAAGTTAATTCTAATATACCTATATTATTTAAAAAGTACAAACAATAAGTTGGCAAAGTTTTATCGAAATCGAATAAACGGTATGGCAGCGCATTAAATACGGACAAACAAACATTGTTTTTTATATATTAGACTATGCTTATGTTACTCGCAATACTATTAGTAATAAGTATACGAATTTTTATTGTAATCCGATGAACGGTATGGCAGCGTATTTCGAACGAACAAAATCCAATTCATTTTTAATTATTAATTTTCATAATTTAAAAAATATATTTTGAATTAAAATATAAATTTGTACACCGACTATCGTCCATACAAACCCATTTATCCCTCAGCCTCGCTCAGCGTGAGTCAATTTTACATAACCAATACACTTTTTATCGATTAATTTGGATATCATATTAGTCGATAAAATTGGGTTATCGATCTATACAATCGTACGATGTACGCAAGATACTCTCTCCGAACTCAACGTGTAAGAATTCTCTTTCTGAATCACTGGAATTCGATCGCAAATACGCGACTGTACTCCTCAAAATGTAAACCCTATCGGTACGGAAATCTGAAGACAAATACGGGTGTATTGCATCTCATCATAACACCACCAATGCAACTGATAAAATTTCTTTCTGATTTCCCGACAAATTATTTATTTCCGTCGCTGCAGATGAATACGTTTATACTATAATACTTCGATATGATTCGTAATTATATTACGGAGGAATACAAAAATTCTGAACCCCGTATCTATTATATTTCATATCGATATTCCCATTAATAGAGTCGAGGTGTAGTAAATACATCACCGGTAGGGAAAGGTTAATATAACAATTTGAAAAACATATATGTTCTATGTATATATGTATACATAGATAAGACAGTTACTGCACCTAGGCGTCGCCTAAGCTCGCCAATTAGTAGTTACGCCACTGTTGCCAAGCGTTCCGATTTCGGCGGGAATGTCTCGATTTAGTAGCCTTCATCGTGCTGGTGAGGTGTACGATTTCTGTTAGATTAAAATTTCAATCCCGGATTTTTCGGGATTACGTTTACTAATGCCGGGATTCATAAACACCTAAAACTGTCCGGGATCTATATTTTTCAAAATATACTTATTTCTGCTCAAAATTTACTATTTACAAGTCACTTTGTGTCGAACAAGGCTTAAGAACAGAATAAGTGTCTAAAAGTCGATGCTCGATTGTTCGTGTTGTCTTAAGAACAGGCGTTTGTTTTGATAATTAAGATACTCGCATCATTCTTATCGCTGACCAATTTTGTTATTTCCCCTTGACTCTTCTGGAGTGGCGTTATTAGCCAAGTACCACCACTCCTTTGCAAAATTTACTCCTAGAAATAAGTTGGCGGTAACCTTCCTCAGTCTCGGGAGTTTTTGTAACCTTACTTTTTAGATGATCCTCATATACTCTAGAAGTCGTCGATATTTCAAAGAAATTAACAAGTAAAGCTTCTTAACATACTGAAAAGAAAGGAGAACGTTTATACCTACAAATTCCCGATACATGGAATACATGATATAATATGTTTCAATATAAATTATATAGAATTATATATAATTAATTTATGCCATGTTTCTAATATAATCTACATTTCAAGGGATAGAACATTTATAGTTCAAATTTGGCGAATGTATTTTATTTCCTGGAGGTTGTTTTTGATATTAATTTAACATGTTGTGATATGCAAATTATTAAACATGGACTAAATAAATTGGTTATATTACGCAATATATTAAGATTTATAATGCTTTTATAATATTACATCGAAACAAGAACTAGGAAGGCAATGATGAAGCCATTCACCTGAATATGAAATCAAGCAAATGTATAAAGAAATGATTAATCTGGGAGAAAAAAATATTTTGTCTAGCAAAGACATTAAATAATTAATATCATACCCCAAGAGATATTCAACCCCTAAAATTAACAGAAAAAATATTAATTAAGGATAATATGTTCACTCCATTGTCCAGTTTTAAAACTACAAATTTAAATATAAGATCCACACTCATTGAAAAAACGCATAAATTTTAATTGTATTCTGCAAGGAATTGTGCAAAATCTCATAAAACACGACATATTTGCATCAATTAGCGTGCGTATAGAACATTCAAGATTGCTACTATGTTTAATAGGAAAAATTATTGTATTTTTAATTACATACAGCCTTGGAAAATTAGCTTTTAAGAATTTTAAGAAGAAAAAGTCGTACAGAAAAGTCGTAAAAATTATAGCTTTCTAAAAGAAATCAGATTCCAGATTCTTTCATTCACGATATAAAACCATTAACATTCAATGCATACTGGAAAAATTATATGAACATTTCAACGTATAAAATATCTGAAAATATAGGAAATGTAATGAAAAAAAAATTATAAAAATATTAGGGGGACCCAAAAATATTCTCGTATTTAGTGCAAAAAAGTTCAAATTTATTAAACATTTTATATACAATGCAGCTAATACCCAGCGCAATACTGCTACAGAAATAGTAATTCTAAAAATATCGTTTGGAATTTGAATAAATTTGAAATCTTGTTCAACTTTTCCTTTACTATGTTGTATTTAGATGTATTATGATGTATTAGACTATGCATACGTTACTCGCGGAATCCTTAGCAATAAGTGGACAAAGTTTTATCGCAATCCGATGAACGGTATGGCAACGTATGTCGTACGAACAAACAAGAATTATTTTTTACATATAAAATTATAAAACATAATTTTCTTTATTATTTAAGACAATTTCTCATCATTTTGGTAGTCCTTTGATCCAATGTGTAAATCCAGCGGAACAACGTTCGATGAATAAGGATGATATGAACGTTTTCGAAGGCGTGTGGTATATCTATCCTACCCAAAACACCCATCCTATTCGTTTTGCCGATGTAACCAATATTTGCATAAATATATTTAGGTGTTTTGCTGGTTTTTGTGGCATTTCAACCCAAATAAAAAAAGAAGCAGACAATGCCGGACGTGGACTTCATTAGTTTGGAGTATAAATATTTATTAATATATCTACTAAAAAATAACTTACAAAGATGTCTCTGTATCTAGACAAAAATTAAGCTCAAACTTCTCTTTCTTAAAATACGCGAATATTTTCGGGTCTCCCTGATATAAAGAAGAAGAATTTAACAATATAAATTTCGAAGATATTCAAGAAAAACTAAAAAAAAAAATATAATAAATTTGCGACAACTGTATCAAGAATTGTTTAAAATTATAACCCAATCGTGCAAACGATGAAGTTGTTAAATATTTTTGCATAAAATGTATTAAATAAGGTCTAATAAATAATACACAATGTGTATTGTTTGTGTTTATGCGAAAAAATGAACGAATATTACGTGCCATCAACGGTGTTAAGGTTCATTTATTGATATACAAAATTGATTCACGTTGCGCTGTTCTGAGAGAAAAGTGAATTTGTGCGAACTGTAAGCGATGACCGTACGAATATAGCATTTATGTTGACGTCAATTTAAAATTAGCTCATAATTGAATGGCTAAATGTTATTTCTCAATGATTTCTCAATACTATATCACTAATCATTAGTTTTATATACTGCAGACTCGGAACGCATTCGACATGTATAGCAGGAACGAATTATAATCCCTAATGTTAATCTGTGTAGATTTAATTCTGCAGATTGACAGCGACATCTTCCACCTGAAGGAACGACACTGTTCGCTTCTTGCGCGTGTACCGTCATCGGTTGGGTGGTGACGCGCAAGAGGCGAGAGTTGCAAGGAGTCGTCGGTTAGCCTTGCTGCGGGAAGACGTCCTTCTCGCACGAGCACGTAATAATTTTACAACAAAATGTATACAGATCTTGGCACATCGGATTATATAGAACCATAAGGCGTTTTTGAGATATTGATATTTTATCAAGGTATTTCTTGATATTTCCCAATACCATCCATAATTAAAATAAAACATTTGTGGTTCTCCCGTGAGAAATCATACAGACATATTTTACAATGTGCTTTCAACAATTCGAGATGAATTATTACATATCCCACTTTCTAAAAATTAATTCGGCTATAAATTTAAATATCGTATGATAGAATTGAAATATACAAGGATATTCAATTTGCGTATTCGGATATCGTGTTGTATAACGCCGGGGTATTTCTATCGCTGCGTAAAATTATGCGATGAAATTCCCATAACCCGTTTTCACCGCGATTGAAATATACGCGAATTAACATTCGATTTTTCAGCTTTTCCCACATCCAAAGGTCTTGTATTGTGCGATCTTGTGTTCGACGAAATGAGATATTATCAACGGCGTTGGAGCGTGTTTGTTCCCCGTGTAAACTGATAAATATATTTGAATGCTGGATGCTCCCAACTTAAATATAATTAAAGCTATGCTCGAAGAGAGAATGAGATAAGCTAAGCCTAAGTAAACCAGATGGAACTTAGGCTTGTTTGCTATTTTATGAGCGTGACGCATTGGGTTAGAAATGCAAACTTGGACGATGCATCGAGATGTATTATTGCGAATGCAGTTCGCCTTTACGATTGTGTATTTTGTCGTTTTATTTCTTCGCTCGTGTTAATGTATTTGCTGTTTGTAGAACGACCGTATGTTTCTTGTAAGTTTGAAAATTAACAAAGTATTTATTTAGCATATAAATAGGTATCCATTTAAAATAAATCACAGAGCCGTAACGAGGGTATGAAGCGAGTACCCAACTTAATGCATAGATTGTAGTTGCTGTTTAAAAAATACTATAATAGAAATAGAAAGACGCTACGTTGTTTAGTATAGAAAAAAATGGTTATCGTTAATGCCTGGTTTACACGAGTTTTAAAGCTAGTAGAGTAAATCAGTGCTAATAAACCAGCATTATTCTACTAGCTTGAAAACTGTGGGAGGGGAATCTTGAATAAAACACCCCGGGTTTGATCCCAGGATAGTGTCAGATTCTTACTGACTAAACCCCTCCATTGTCCTTTTCTGCCCTTTTGGTAGTGTTTTCCACATTGTTCCAGGAGGACAAGTAGTCTGGCTTTAAGTAATTGGCCCTATTCTATTGTTGGAGAGCCGTTCTGCGCTTCTCTCTCTTACTGCCCTCTTTGGCGCTCAGAATTTCTTCTTGTTTGCCATCATGCTCACTGTCCAATCGTTGATGGTGTGTTTGGCATCATCAATCTCTGCTTGGCAGTGGTGGCACGACGAGGAGCACCTGAATCAAGCGGTAGGTCGTTATCCCGGTCGTCGGCTTACGACCGGGATAAGTCTGTGGGTTCATCTTCCCTTACTGGACTGATCCCATCTCTGCTGTCAGGCTTCCTTCAGTTTCTGGTCATGCTAGCTGTGGTGTTTGGGATCTTCAAAGTCCAAGGCTCTCTTCCTTGCTTAGAGCTCCAGCAGGGGGATTCTAATGATCACGAGCACCGCTTCTTCAGATACTGTTTTGTATGCTGTGGTAATTCGGAGCGCTCCCTGCCGTTAGACTCTTGCCAGCTTCTTTTTGTAGCTCTCATGTCTGAGCGACTCATGTCACATTCGGGTCTCCGCACAGAAGTATTGAGTGTATAACCTTGTTTATGGTTCTTCTTCTGCACCGATTTTGGCCCTCCGATGTTGAGCATGTTGTCGTGACCGTTGACAACAAACTGTTTGACCCTTGTTCTTCTTCTTCTGCTGCAGATCATTGCCTCCGTTTCTTCTGTCGCCAGCTGCAGGTGATTTTTCCGCATCCACACGTTGATTCTGGTGAGGGCTTTGGTGCTTGTCGCCTCCATTTCCAATGGATGCCGATGCAACATCATCCGCGAAGGCAACAAGTTCTGCTCCTTCTCCCATTTTCAACCCCAGAAAACTGTTCAGACAACAGAGGACGTTCCATAGTGTGTGCCCCAGCACTGATCCCTGCGAAAAGCCCATCTCCAATTTCTTCGTTGTATTAATCTCGTTGTGATGGACACATCGGTCTCTGAAGTAGTCGTTGACAAGCTCGAAAGTTGTTCTTGAGCGTGTCAACGATCAACTTCCAGCTGGCAGGGATTGAACACGTTCTTGATGTCAACGTGACCATCACGACGTCTCTGCTTCTTTTGACTGAGCCTCTTCAGACCTTTCGGATTATCTCCACTACTCTCTGTATCGCTCTATGCGTGGATCGGCCCGGTCTAAATCCATATTGTATATTTGACAAATTCTCTTCAATTTTCGGCTGGATCCTCGTGAGAAGCAGCTTCTCTAGTGTTTTTCCGAGACCGTCTCATTGTCGCCTTCTCTGGTTTTAGTACTAGTGCCAGCCTGGGCGTTTTCCATATTTTGATGAATTTCCTTTCCGTCAGGCAGGAATTTAGTGCACCTAGTACTAGTTCCAGGTACTCGGCAATCATCAGCTTGATGTCCGGTACTAGCACCTTCTCGGTCTTTATGGATTTCCCAACCAGCTGGAGTTCTTCCCTCGTGAATGGTGGAGGCTCAATTTTGTCTCGTTTTGTTGTTTCATCCAT
Source organism: Stenopsyche tienmushanensis (assembly GCA_008973525.1). NCBI lineage: Eukaryota > Metazoa > Arthropoda > Insecta > Trichoptera > Stenopsychidae > Stenopsyche > Stenopsyche tienmushanensis. The sequence continues at coordinate 135,736 of WACJ01000027.1, forward strand.
GTTTTCCACAGTGCCAGGTTTATCCGGTAAGAGCTGCTTGATTTGCTCAACAGATTCTTGCTTGTTATAGATTTCATCTTCTCTTCCCCGCAGTTTCCTCTGTTCAATCTTGTACGGCAGCCTTCTTGGATCATAGCCGCATCGCAGCCTCGCTCCAAGAGCTTCTGAAGTTCCCGTGTGGTGTCTTCCGCTCCGCTCTGTTCCGTTATATTTTCGTCAATTTTATTCTTCCTCGCCTGGACTACGGCAAGGAAAGTAACCTTACAGAGCTTTAGGGTCGACCATCCTTTGTTGTAGGGGTTTCTCTTAGTCCTCTTATGGCTAATTAACCGATAGGTGAGGTACTGGTCGGTCGGTATTAGTATATTTTTCTGACACTTCCCAGTCTCTCATCCTGCCGATCTCGCCGCTAAAGGTGACTTCGATGATCGACCCGTAAGCAACTCTTCGATAGGTCCATTTATGAAAACTAGCCTCGTGTGAACCGGGCGTTAGTGATACAATACTTTTATTTGAAAAGTCTCAGTCCAACTAATATTAAATTCGAGCTTGGTTTCTACTCTCGGGGAGTCTTCTCCTTTATTTACAGCAGTAAGATGTTGGCTGATAGATTTTAAAAGAGGTCATACGAGCTGCCAATATGAACAAGTGGTCGACCAAATGAGGTTACGTGTCTGGAGGACCTCTGTCTGGACATGTCTGGACCAAAGTGTTTGGAGGGTGTGGAAAGCTAGGATCATCCGCCCCAGTACTAGTGGTCTGCAGCGGTTGGTTATCGGGATTTGCCATGTAAACAGCCTCCGCCGATTTAGCCTGATTTCGTGTCCAATCATAAACGCCGTCTCCTTCGTTTATTTGTCTTTAATACATGCGTTGCGCCAGCAATTTTTCTATCAATTTAATCTCTCTGCGGAGCTCCTGATTCCTGAATCCTGTCATCGAAAGTGTTAAAGAATCCTGACCTCCGTCGTTAATCAGAGCCAGAACGACATTCGGAGTCGCCATGTACAACACCGTATTGTGGTCGTTTTGGAGCGATCACTCGCGGCTTTGAGCGCCTCTCCGGTGCGAATCTCGCTTCTGAAGAACGCGGTTATCAAATCGCAGCGACGAAGATAGCGGACCGCCTTGTGTGAGCAAGGGGTTTACGTTATAGTTTGATTTTTTATTTTATTTTCATTAATTGCGTGAAAATTTTTTGGACTTATATATTTTATTATGTAAAGGCGACTAGCTTATGCATGTACCCTACGGGATCATTTACGGCTTTTGAGCACTTCTTGTTCAGGGTTATCACAACATAAGATGAATATTTTTGATGGCAGCCCTGATGATTTCGGTTGTATTTATTTAAAAATAAAATGGAAACATCAAGATCCATTAAAATATGAAGACATTTAACAATTCACCAATATATACCCCTAGCATTTTTGGGTATTAAGAAATACCTCTTTTTCTTCGAAAAACTTTTCGTATGTTATGGATCCCTAATGTAAATCGTCAATTATTGCATGCAGAAATTTTCTGAAAATTCCGTATCATTCATTCAGGATTATCAATTAACAGCGTATTTACAAAGCAAAACTTTCCAGCGTATACTTTTAAAACAGAAGTCTATTTCGAGGGTCGCAAGTTTATCGGCATGGCAAAAGTAAAGTCATTTATACAGCCGAAAACTTTCCGGCTCCGTTTAACGAAGCAAAAAAAGGATCGAAGTTGGACAATCCGGTTGTCGAATGATACCTTTAAAAAACGACGATCGCTGAGCTGGGGGTTGTTAGGGAAATGGAGAATTAGAGTCCTGTAATAAAGTCATTATTTTTCGATTTGCAGGAAAATGGGGATTTGAGGCGCGCTCTCAGATGAATATTCACAAAAATCCCGGCCCGAGTTGTGATTTACGGTCACGGAAATGAATTGCAAAGAGGAACGAAACTGTAATAAAATGTAAATTAGTGCTACATTGTTTTCCGTCGTGAATTTGTTTATTTTTTTCGCGTTGGAAACGATACGTTAATGAAAAACGCTGTAAAAAGATAATTTTATTTGGCCCGCTTTGTACCGAATTGAGGCGAAAAGCGAATGCTCCGTACATTTTCGACTGTTTGCCTTTACGGGAAATCATTTTAACGTAAACATACGACGCGTTTTTAATATTCAATCCGAACAAATAGCCAGGGGGGTGGTGAATATTTCTCATAATTAAATGAACCGAGTGTTGAGGGAATAATATTTTGCAGAGCATAACTACATCGGTTTAAAACGTATAATCTATATTTATAAAAAATGAATGTGTGTCGTGGAGCGAGGGGTTTGCTAGGTATACATACTTATACCGTTCATCCGATTGTGATGTAATTTTGATGATTTATTGTGCGTGTATTCGAAAAGGTTTTTAAATTGACAGAACCATTATTCGTGTACGGAATTTGTTTTGCGAGACGTTTGACGAATGCACCATATTGGTCTGAAGAATTGAAGCGGGAGCACAGGGCAGAGCGTGAGGCGAGGAGAGAGAGAGAAAAATGCGCGCAAAATGCAGCGGAGAGAGGGAGACAGTCGCTCTTTGAGGTGAGAGAGCGTGCACGCAAACTTTGAATCCCAACCTAAGCTCATTTCACAATAGATAGATTCGTCAATAAGCAAAATTGATTTGATTTTAAGGTGATAAATATCCTAATGTCATTCCAGAAAGACTTTTTATGTGTACTATGTATGTTAAGAACTGAATATTGGTCCCACTATTCGGAATTATGCCAGCCCATTCGCAAAGTGCACAACAGGTTGAAAAAACGTAAATTAAAATTCTATATCCACGAGGATACGCTCTTTCTTCACTTTTTAAAATTACTTACACTCTGAACGCGAGGGGAAAATAGTTGAAGACTGAATAAGGGAAAAATAGTATATAAAAAATAAACTATATATATTATGGGACAAAGAAGAGTTTTGAGTCTCGCTTGTGACCTCGGAAAAAGTGTGAGCCCATTGATTATTAGGCAGAGGGGGTCTTTTGACTTGTGGTGAACTTTTACAGAAAGCCCCAAATGCTCTAAACTAGAGGGGAGTGACCATAAGGTTTACATGTTCAACCGGTCCGAATTTCGGACCATTAACACATCGAAAGAGCGCTTTAAAATTAGACGTCATGCTGAATATATCCATAAAACATGGTCTGCGTTCAAGAACGGATCTTCGCACGTAGGTAAATCCGCCACTGATACATAAATTCAAGATTTTTCTATTTATGAAATACAAAATGATGCAACACCACATTTTCGAAAAAAAATTGGGGAGCTTCCGTGATCGTACAGATCATATAAGGCTTCAGGTACGTATTTATCACAAAAAATTGAGAAAAAAAGCCCTAAAAGAGGAGGTAGTGACTACAAAGTCTGTGTGCTCAAACGGTCCAAATTTCGGATCACTGACACATCAAAAAAGCGCCTCGTTATCGGACGCTATATCCAAACATATCCACAGAACATGGTATATAAATATTGTATATAAACATTAAAAAAATGGTTATTATGTTGTTGTGTTGAAGCTACTAAAATATGATCCATGAACGATTTTCAAATTTATACATAAATATTAGGAGGAAGAATTAGATATTATATAGAAGATTAGAGTTATCTCAAAGACTGGGATCTCATTGGAGCCATTTAAAACTCATCGCAAAATGAATAGGATGGGTGTTATGGAGTAGGATAGGTGCCGCACGCCTTGATCTAACACAATAAAAACGAGCGACAAAAAAATAATGTCGAATTCTCGGGGTTTATTTATCCACGGCAGCGGTGATTCGATTTTTCGAGAATCGTCAACCGGTCGGTGGCACATATAAGGTTTCCTGTGGCGTGGGTATCCGAATTTTGTCACTTTTTTTTTGAAAATTTATTTTCATTATTATGAACTAGTGAAAACGGGATAAACTATATCTGCACAAGTTCATTGTCGATAATCAGAAGTTTTTCATAAAAAATTATGAAATGAAAATAAAATACGCGAATATTTTTGGGTTCCCCCCTATTATGAATTTCGTAAAACGTTTATTAATCCTTTAATACGTGTAAAAATAAATTTGGAAGTAATTCGTGCCAAATCTCATTTCCTTCGCTGTAAATGAAGGTGCTTGAAAGCGATTAATTGCTGTCGATTTCATTAGAGCACATTCAAAGAGTGGTCTGAGACTTAGTCGTCCTTAAATATGAACAGTAATTGAGATTTACCGAGAGGCTGTCCTTTGAGCATAAATCAGAATTTAAACTTGATTCATTGAACTGCGGCGAATATAATTTTTTTGCCATTGAATTTCGCCAAAATTACATCGCGACTGGGCGTATATTTAAACTCATTTCTCGCCCCCCGCCAATAATACGCATTGAATATGTAAGTGGTCATTTTTTATCCCGGTTTGATGGAGGGTTTGTGGTTTTGACAGCGACAGGATGTCTTTTGGGGTGTCGTTCGCTTTAAGCAGACCCGTCTCATCCCATTTTTTCCATGGGCTCTCTTTTTGAATCCGATTCTTTGTTTTCCGGAGTCCACCTCTTCGCCCCTATTCAAATTATTATCGTATTTTTGGACTGATTCAATTTAAGCTTTCGAGCGATATGTATTATAGATAGCGTCTTTTACGATGTATTTAAAATATACGGTGCATTCCCGTTGCACAGAATGAGGACTTGCTCGCATTTAATAAGGATTCCCCGATACGAGACACCCTCAGAAGGGTGGTCGTTGTAATTCTCGAGTTTGCTAGACTGCTTTTCTTTCGTGATGCCTGTCGCAAAAATAAATAACTCAGATTCTACAACAGTTCCCGTCCTGTTCGGTTGCCATGTCCTTATACGAGTATTTGTCGCGCTTGTCTGGGATGTCTCGAGAGCATTTTCTTTTTCGTTATTGAATGTGTCAGTTACGATACAATAAATAAGCTTATTTTCGCTTGAAATGTACAAAATTCTATTTCAGTCTAGGGTGTCACTTAAGGGATGATCATACCCTTCATATTTGATATTGCAACAAACTACAAATAAGCTCCCGTATGAGCGAAAAATAGACTCAAATACGATGTTCAAAATAATCCACTGTGTTATGTGTGTTTCGAAGATACAATTGGAAATTTTACATCCGAAATCACTAATATATTTTTAAATTTAATATTTGAACAAATTGAAATACTTGATAAAAGTGTGGTACAGAGTGCAGCAGGGATACTACTTTCGGTTCAGGGCGCGCATTTCAAATAAGGAAGGAAATGGTGAAAAGCTTCATAATTCGATGCATTGGTTAAAATAAATTGTAATAAATAAAAACTTTAAGTGTCTCTCTGTAATAAGATATAATAATATAACTTAGATATCTTATAATGTTTGTATTATTTATTATTAAAATAAGGTAGTTTCCCTGCCGCAGTCTGTATAAATCTGGGGATTGGTTCAAATTTAACTATTAAAAAGTGTGTAGATATTCAGATTATGGCGCCACTCTCGAATAATACGTAGCTTTGTTTAAAATGTCAAGGATAGATAAATATTAAAGTCAATGTCATAGACAAGTCTCCGGGTGGCGCCCCACTCCAAAGTGCTCTTCGGTACGGCCGCATTAGCGCGCGGGTCTGTTTTTCTTTCGGACCGTGACATAGCCGGACGGATGGATGGATGGATGGGGATGGACGGGCGTTGATGAGAAATATTATTTTATCTAGATAACTTTTTATTCAACATGAGAGAGAGAGATAGATTTGGCTGCGGGAAGGACGTTCTCCCGCAGTCAAGGCTAACCGACGACTCTTCCCGACTCCCGCCGCCTGCGCGTCACCAACCAATCGGCAACGGTGCACGCGCAAGAAGCGGTCGATCGGTATCGCAAGTGCAATCGCGCGCCACAGAAGATGGCGCTGTTAAATCAATACATTGTGCCTAAAGAAAGAATATTGCTGTTAGTCTGGCTAATTAAATCTGCTTGCCCCCACTTCACTATTATGTATAACAAAATTTGCTTAATTGAGAACCTTATAAGAAAATATACATGTTAATAATATGTTAAGTTATAAAATGTGTCTGGGTCATTTCAGATTACTGGACGTTCCAGTTCTTAAGGCCACGGGCGGTTTAAAGCTTTTCAGGTTTGAGCATTTCCCAATATTGGAGTGTACATGCGGAGATTTGTTTATGGATACAGACCATATTCTATGCGTTCGATTGCGAGGCGCTTATTCGTTGTGTCAGCGGTCCGAAAAACGGACTGGTTGAACACACAAGCCTTGTGGCCACTCTGTAGTCCAAATTTTGTACTTCTGTGGCGGATTTACTTGTAGGCGCAGAAGATATGCGCGCGTCGGACCTTAAAACGAGGACATAAAAAATCTGTTTATAAAGAATTTATCATTTAATAGCATCCAGACCGATTTCATTTCTGAAGTGCTCGGGAGTGTTTTGAATGTTTACAAATATCAGAGATGACCACTTGAAAAATAGGTCATGAAGAGGACGTGCTCTCTAAAATGAGATATATCCAATTTCAATCATTTAACAAATTGCAGATAAATTCGAGCGTTATTTTTCAAGTGTGTAAAACACAAGGAGAGGAGATGAGTTAAAGAGGAATTGAGATGAAAATTGACATGGAAATTTCATTTTCGTAACCGAGTGCTTCTGAGGAGATGAATGTCGAAATATAGCTCGGCTGTAAAATATTATTTGTCTTATGTAGTAATTTCCTAGTGTATAATTGAATATAATGATACTAAATAATCATTTTTTAATATTATCGATTGGGCCAAAATACGTGTCGTTTTTAAATAAAATTCAGATCATTTTAAAATTATTTTTTTAATTTTTATTTTATATATATATTTATGCAATGGCGATACTAATCTGAGCAGATTTAACGCTAGCGGTTCGATATTGACGCGCAGGAGGCGGGAGTCGTAGCCTTGGTGGCGGGAGAACGTCCTTCCCGCAGCCGTGTTAAAATATTCTCTGTTATAAGTCATTGACCCGTGTCGTATCGATTTTATTTTCATATTATATTAAAAAGCCTATATATTTAATAATTTAGTATCATATATAGAAATAAATAGCGAAAAATTGAATATTGATGAAACACTTCGGCAAAAGATCGAAGCCTCCTGGGTGATCATTTTTTCATGTTATTTCCATGAATTTGCTTTGCGAAATCAAAAATGTCACCTTTTGATAAAAATAGGCATACATAAGGCAGCGATAGAAATAATTTTAGATTTTTTTCTCGATACAATATATTAATACATTCGAATAAAATGAAAAAGCTCTGAAAGAATATGAGAGTATGCTTTTGTGCTTGTTATTGGCGAGAACTTGTTCTGTTAGCACTGGAAGGATTAGGGCTTTGAATGGATATTAATGTTCGAGCTGGGTTTATAGTAGGTGCTGCAATTTTATGGAAGGGTCTAATATGAAGTAACATTACCATTAAAGTGGTAGAATTTACTTTCAAAAACATTTCAAAATTTGTATGAAAAGATACAAGGTTTTCCTTTGCAATTTCATTTGAATGTATTGTCAAAAGCCTTTATTCTTCGTTTTTTCATCGAAGCTATAATTTTACCACCCTCAGTATTACTTACATATTCCACGACCGCGCTTATGTGTATTTCCCTCAAGTATTACTTTGTAACGGAGTTGATAGAGCTGTCATTTTATTAAAAAGTATATAGTACGAAATCCCGGAAGTTCCCGAATTGATATATACTTGGCGGTTGTATAATAATAAATAATATGCTAGAAAATACCTATTTTATAAGGCTTAAGGATGAACGATTGTCATTTATTTATGGAGAGAGCTTACAGCTATGAGTATGCGGGAAGGACATCTTCCCGCAACCAAGGCTATCTGATGAATCTGCTTCCTGCGTGTCGCAACAAGACGTCGTTAATAAGTTGTAATGTGGCTTTGCATCTCAATTTATAAATTAAGCCTGAATTTGCTGAACTTAATCAATCATGAGTGTAAATATGTATTTTAATAAGAAATTTAATAGGAGAAATTCTGTAAAGGTTATATGTACATTGTACGTTGATGTTCTTCGTATGCATGTTTTGAAGTTGTATTGTCCCCTCGTGGTAGTATAGCATAACACCCCCATGAACTATAAAATAAATAAAAATATTAAAAATGTATACATTATCTTTATGCAAAATTTGGAGCATTTTTATGCACAACCAACTGCCATCTGTGGAATATGAGAGAAATACATCGGAGGGATGCATGAGACGCGGTCAGGGTAGCGTGAAATATTCGCGAGCTTAATGCCATAAATTTTATGGTGTTACTATGACAGCTGGTGCATGTCTTTTTTCGGCAAAAGAAAAACATGGAATTGGCACTACAGTTTGACGGGGAAGTCCATTTGTAACGGTGTCGGCGTCTGTCAACTAAAGCATCGCCCGATATTTACGTCGAAGTCGCGCTGCAGAATTCGCCTGTGCGGTTTTCCAATTTATTTTTGAGCTTCGTCATAAAAATTTCATAAGCTGGCTCTTTGCATGGCTGTATATGAAGTATGCTGGATATTTCAATTTTACTCCAGGAAGCTGTTTGACAGACGTCCTGTTGGCGAATGGAGCTACAAACATCATTTTTTCCGTCTGTCATATATTTCATTTCGTATTACAGGACTAAGCCATAAAACTAACATACATTCAAATGAATATTGAATGATGAATTTACCACAAAACAAGGCTTCATATTATAGAATTAACATCATAGCCAATACAGGCCCGAAAATAGATATATGCCTGTTTATTTCTTAAAGAAACCACATATATCAACCGACCTCCACCTTTGGATAATGAGCTTTCTTCAAAGTTTGCTTTGACATCTGGGGTCATATAATACAGAATTTGTGCCATGATCATCATTCGAATGATTTCTCGCAGCCCTTAGTGTCTTTTCAATGCGAGTGTACGAACGAAGATAGCGTATCACATAATATCAGCGGAGTGTCTACGCTACATTGGTGTCAGAAGTCATATGGCATCACTGTTGGTGGCAATTTATTATGAATATAATTAAAGTATAGCTCATTTTTTTAAACATCGACGATTATTCGTTCCGGTTTTTGGTCAAGCACAAAAGTTCACTGGTAAAAATAAATAAAACTTAAAAATTAATGCTTGAAAATCTACAAAAAAATCGCTATGATTGAATAAATACAACCAATTGCATAGACCGTTATTATTCAAAGTGAAATTAAATTTAAGGGGGGAAAGCCAAACTTAGGCCTGTGGGCAACGGTTGAACTTCTGGGGTAATGCTGCTGGTGGTAAACGCTGCTGGGGTAGCCCAGCTAACATGAGTAGGGTACGCAGCTTATCCTGTGCTACTTAAAAGGATGTCACCACTATCCTCAACTGCCTGGTGGACTAGGTACTACAAATGACCGTACCGATACGAGTGCCATAAGGAAGGGGTAGCCCCTACAGTCCGTCATCTATTGCAGTCCCTTTCAAACTGAGGTTAGATTCGCGGTGGACTTAGCATAACCTTTGTCTTTGTCTTCCTTGGGGTGCACGTTATCTGGAGAAAAAGGAGTGGGCGCTTGGACGCTCTGAGCGTAGCGTTTTCCGTGGGAATTAAGAAGCAGGAAGAACTGGAACCTTTGGCGCTATTACGTTGAAGAAATTCTAAGCGCCAAAGAGGGCAGTTAGAGAGAGAGGCGCAAAGCGGCTCTCCAACGCTAGAATAGGGCCAATTACCAGACTACCTGTCCTCCTGAAGCAATGTGGAAAACAATACAAACAAAATTTGGGACTGAAATTTTTATCTAACAGAAATCATGCACCTCACCAGCACGATGAAGGCTACTAAATTGAGACATTTCCACCGAAGTCTGGACGCTTAGAAATAGTGGCGTAACTAATAATTGGCGGGCTTAGGCGACGCCTAGAGGCACTAACTGTCTTATCTATGTATACATATATACATTACATATATGTTGTTCAAATTTTTATATTAACCTTTCCCTACCGGTGATGTATTTACTACACATCGACTCTAATAATGGGAATATCGATATGAAATATAATAGATACGGGGTTGAGAATTTTTGTATTCCTCCGTAATATAATTACGAATCACATCAAAGTATAAAAGTATATAAATATTCAACTGCAGCGACGGAAATAAATAATTTGTTGGGAAATCGGGAATTTTGCGAGTTTTATTCTGTGTCTCAGCAGAAAGAAATTTTATCAGTCATATTGATGATGTTATACGAAAATGGGTGCTCACGCCAAGGAGACTTTGAGAGCCAATATCACCAAGGAGACAAAAAATGGATGTCCGTGCATCTTGTACGGACAATAGATGGTGAGAGTGCGCGACGACCTCTTCATCGAAAGAATTTACTGTAACTGAACAAAATGGCCGACAAATCCCTCCCAATTTTAAACAGATATTCTAGCATTTTGAATTTTTAATAGCGATAATTTATTTACCGCTTCGCGAGTTGATGTCGAAAATTGAAATAAATTCCTGGAATTGGAAAGGAAAGTTAATAAAGTCATGAAGTTGATCAATGTTTGTTCGCCCGCCCCCAGAAGTCAATAGCAGATTCTCATTTTAAAAACTTTAAAATTCCGAAGCATTTGATTGCCGCAAACTTCATTCAATCTTAAAGTTATTGTTCCGCCAAGAGTACCTCGCATTTCGCTGAAAACTTTTATGAGCATTTAAATCGGGGCGATTCGAAATATGCGAAAACCCCATGAAACGGCCTTATGCGAAATGTGATTCCAGTGTCGTTAGCGGAATGCTTCCTCGGTTGGCTTTAATTAAAATTTTGCTTATATTCAGTCTATAATGTCGAGGTTCGATGTAAAAGTGAAATAAAAACAAGTATCAAAAGGATACTTGTTTTTAAATTGAAAATTGAGGGCGGTGATGAAGCGACTTCTGGATGAAAGCTACGTTTTTTGTCTCGTAAAAAGGATCAAATTAATTTCAAGTCATTTCAGTTGAGGCGAACGAGGAGGTTTGGTCCTTTCACTGCTGAGATGTTGGCAGTTAAGAGCTTGTAAGAATACAGTAAATCTTATTTAAACTCGGCCAATTGTCTTAATAGTACAGTATTATCGTTAGGGGCTTTCAAAAGAGTACAATAGATTGCTATGATATAAATTTAACCTCAATGCCGGTATCGACCTTTATACCATGACAAAGAAAAAGTGTCATAAAAATAAAGGTCAGATGACATAAAAAGATCCTTGGTCGTAAACCTTTTGAGTTACCTGATTTCGTTGGGCAATGTGAATTTAACACCTAACCATGGCCAAATTTATTTTTATAATATGAGATTACTGTTTATTTCATGCTATGAAAAATGAATATAACCTTATGGAGATATTTTATTATTGCCACCATAAAAATGCTATTATATCAATATGATTTATGCAATAAAAATCTAAATACACCCAAACTTATTTTTGTGCGATTTCGAAGTTATGCGGTTTTTTAGAGATTTTTTTTAAGAAAATAGAAAAAAAATCATCAACAATCAACATCAATTTTTTTAACTCGTTTGACATGGTATCTTAAGTTTTAATACTTAACTGTGACAAAATAAGACCAAAAAATGACTTCCCTGATTTTTTTTTAAGCAGTAGCCATTTTGTGATTTGATGTGATGTGTCCTTTATATGTTAACAAAAAAATTAAATTTTTATTGCTTTATTGTTTTTCATTCTTTTATTACCTTTTTTTATGCGATTTTGGATATATTTTATATAGCTGTTTCAAAGTTATGCGGTTTTTAAAATCCATGGAACATATCTTAGCTTTTTTTTTTAATGTAAGTCGTAGCTTTTTTTATGCGATTTCTTTTTATGCGATTTTCCGCTGAACGCATCTACCGCACAAAAAAGGTTTAAGTGTATTAGGTAGAGTGAAAAGTAATAAATAATAAATACATTTATTTGATAAGCTCTTTCATGCTTAGTTTGTGTTGAGACACTTTATGCTGTTTTTGTTCGACCAACGAATGAAGGCAAATGTTTCAAAATGGAAACAAGGAAATCAAGGACATCGCTCAGTAATGAAAATGTCTAATTTCATGTCATAATTACGTTAGTTTACAAAACAACCGATCAAAAGAGCTTAAGAAAGCCCACTATACGAGAAAGATATCAGTAAATTATGAAAATGAACCGGGATAATAAGAAAGATATGCGGCGATTTACCAATCCTACGCAGTTGCGCTGTTAACAGCGACATATTCCATCTCTCTTTAGGTGCAATGTGATATTTTAACAACGCCATCTCTTGTGGCCCTACGGAGACATTGCACCTGCATACCGAACGATCGCTTCTTGCGCATGAGCCGTTGCTTCCAGTGGGAGCCAGAAGAGTCGTCGGTTAGCCTTGGCTGCGGGAGGTCGTCCCTCCTGCAGCCAGATCTGCAGTCAGATCTCTCTCTCTCGTGTGGAATAAATATTTATTTATATAAGAGAGTTTTTCTATTCGACGCCCGTCTATTGCCATCCATTCGTCCAGCAACGACTTTTCGACTTTTCCTACAGTTCAAATCTTGAACTAAGAAAGGTTTTTGAAGACCGGTTCACATTTCTTTACATCTAATGACTAAAACATTAAGCCAAGTGGAAAGATGTGTGAAATTTAAGGGGGGCTTAAAAACTTTTCATTTCACCACAAGGGATATAAGATTTTTTTCAAAAAATATCAACCTTCAATTGTAAAATTGGGTTCCTCTGCCCTGATGTCGCGTAATAAGAAATCGCAATTATTGAAGGGCGAATATGTTCAGAGGTATCAAACTGAAATTGTGCCTTGGTCCTCTCATGTGCCAAATCAGCGAACAAACTGTCCTGTATGAAATATTGTTTTTTTTTGCGGCCCACATTATTTTGGTTCTATTCATATTCGTTATACAGGAAAGTATTTAAGCTTTTTTTAATAAAAAAAAAAATACCAACAAAAAAGATTACATTCAACTTTACTTAATATATTATAAACAATTCAAAATGCTTTCATATTGAAAACATAAAAATGGAGTTTTTAACATTTTATATTTCCAATATGGACGAGGTTTAATAATTTTATAACATGTTTGTTTTGGCCTAGTTTTATCGACGTTCATTCCAAAAACAAAATTCAATATCGAGTTTGGCTTTTTAGAGACGAGTACGACCGCATGGTAACAAAGAATATTCCACTTTTATAAATAAAATATTTATAATAGTTAATATGTTTTCAATGTTCGTTCTCTTCGTTGTCTTCGTGACGGCTGTTGATGCCGCGTTGTTCGGATCGCGGAGCCCGTATCAAAAGGTTACTCGTAGGCGCGGCACTTCGTACTTTTGATCTCGACATCGAAGACGGCGCCTGTAAACTACGGAATTTATCAGGATTTGAGGGGTTTCGTGTTCTGAGATTGCGGATAGATGATTCGCAGGCAATAAAGAAGAAAGCTAGAGGTTGATTTAACGCGTTTATTTGTTCAATAAAACGGAGTGCAGTAGTAGTAGTAGTAGAGGTCTAAATATGGTAAGGTTCAGGCGGAGTGAAATGATCATAGTGAAATCGAATCGCTGAGGATTTGTTGGTCCGTCAGTTTAAATTTAATTATATCGCCGATGAATGTGCCATCCCTGGGCGCATATCATGATGTCTCTTTCTTTCCGATCAAACGCGATTTGGTTACGTTATAAGTGTATATCTTCGAGCACAATAGAAGTTGCGTTTTTATGTGACAATTGATCAATGCTTGTTCAGACAATTCAAGCCAAAAATATCATCTTTTGCATTTAATAATGCTGGTACACGCCCAGATTCTGTACGATTTTTTGAGTGCAAGATGACCTCTCCCCCGGAAGAATTTACTGTGACTGACTCTCACAGTATTAATGGAAGGTTTCGATTTGGTCTTAATTGATTGTAGATTAATAGCTAATATTTTTTGCATATTACCTATAATTTTGATACAGAATCAAATCATATTTTCATACACACCATTAAAATGCGCAATGATAAAAATGTTTGATTAATATTGTGCATATTTCACGCAAATCCGAATATTACGGTGGTTCCAGCATCCTGAAATTTCCGGGCAATTGCATGATATATTTCGGGATATGATTAAGCATAGCTTTCGCACATTATCGATGGGACCTTGATCCGCGAACAAAACCGTAAATCATTTTTTGCCAGCATTCCCCGGGGATCGTACGCAGTGTTTGCTCGCTGAGGCGTATGTTTTTCGTCACAATATTGGCTCCAAAATATTAGAAATCACTGAAAAGGAAACTATCCACGCCCGACAAATTACACATGTTCGTTGGAGTTTGACTGTCGTATTTGTTTAATATTATTGCGAGAGCATAGGCCCATTGACGTCATGTGTTCCACGAATTGACACGGGAATTATGGGATTTGATCGGGACTACGAGTAATCTAGTACGCTTCAAACAGTGCCATGATCACAAGGACGAGCGCTTTTGGTCTAAAACGAAAATGTTCCCCAAATATCTATTCGTAAACAATTTTCCTCCGATAATCCTATTACTGTATTATTTCCCATTTACCACAAACTAATGAAATTTATACGCCAGTATTCATCGCATTTTATTTTTTCCATTTTCAACTCCAAATTCCGGTTTGCTTAAGCTAAATGTGAGAGCTAGAATATTTCATGAACGAACTTTTTTCTTCAGGGCGAAATTTTCACAGAATATAAGAGCATCGAGACTTGTTCCCAACTTTGCATTTAAAGACGCTTTGTTGAGAATTTCCTCGTGTAATTAAATCTGCGTGGAAAAGACGAAGAATATGCATTCCATAACAAAAAATATGTCCATTGTCCCTGGAAGAATAATTGTTTGTTCTTTCACAAATAGACACGATTGATGATGAGCTTCCGTTCTAATGGTGAAAATGCATTAAGAGAGTATCTGCGAATGGCAACAATACCATTATATCATCGTCATGTTTTTATACGACAAATACAAAGCTCTTGCCGTATAATCTTTATAGAAAATATTTTATTAAAAATATATATAAATTCGCAAAATATTCGATCAAAGTGAATTTTTGCGTTAAAATAAAATGATAAATGTGCCTTTATACACAATTGTTTGTGGAGGGGAGAAGAAGGATGCGCGCGTATACAGTGGTTGAGCTCTGCTCACGCGAGAGAGGGAGACAGACGGTCTTTAATGCGAGAACGTGCGCGCGCATGCTTTTGGATGATATACTTTCAACCCACGTAACACATACCCGAGTGGGCATGCCAGTGGGTAATATTTGAACCCCTGAGGTAATGATGTGGAGTAAAGTTACGCGAAAGCAGACTCGTCGGTTTGCTCATTAAACGTTGCCGGGGTAGCCCAGCTAATATGAGTTGACCATCCGCAACGTGCCAACACTACCAAGCGGAGGTCGACGACGCAGAGCACACATCATCTGACTGAGGCTTGGGCACCCCAGAGAAAACTGCTGAAACAAGCACTCGGGGTAGCTGAGTTCAACGTTGACAACATGGTCCACAGCATGATGGAAAGCAAGAAGAACTGGGACCTTTGGCGCGACTACTTAGAAGGGATCCTGAGCGCCAAATACGGCAGTGAAAGAGAGAGACGCAGAGCGCAACAGCCTCTCCAACACTAGATTAAGACCAACTAAAAAGCCAAACTACCTGTCCTCCTGAAGCAATGTGGCAAACAATACCAAGGGGCCAGAGATGGACAAGGGAGGTGGTTTAGTGGGTACAATCCTACACTGCCCGCGAAGGGTGTCTTGGCTTGTAAGAGCCCATCCGTGGAATACTGTAAGCGCGAAGACTCCCTTCCACAGGAAAAAAACATGAGTTGGGTAGGCAGATCACCCTGTGCGCAACTGCTGATTCCAGAAGTTGGTAGAGTCTGAGTTAAATGCATCACCATTATCCTCGACAATTCAATGCATACAGCAGAGAGCGGCTTTAAGTTGCTCTAACGGCGACTCGTCTTCGTGACTTCGGTACTACAAATGATCAAATCGACACTTATACCTTAGGGAAGGGGAAGCACCTGTAGTCCGTTATCTGCTGCAGCTCTCTTCAAACTGAGATGGGACTCGTGATGACGACCGCGTTAGTAGTTCTCTTGAATTTAGTTTAACCTCTGTTCTTCCTCCTTGTTTTCGGCAGCCCTCTGGCCTTTCATGGATGGGAGTTTGGTCAAGTTCCTGGAATCGGTCCCATATTTGGGGATCACCCATATCTAAAGCATTCCGCACGGCGCCCACTGATGGACTTGACTGATGGGTGCTGGCGGGTATCATATATTTATGGCTTTGCTTTTTAAGTTTAGACCTTCCCCGATTTCGAAGTGTCCATGTGGAGATCCATTCATGGACGCAGACCACGTATTATGGCCGTATCTGGGCATGACGTTCGATCGCAAGCAGCTTATTCAAAATTTCAGCGATCTGAAAAGCGGACCGGTTGGACACACAAACCTCGTGGCCACTTTTAGGGTATTTAGTTCTTTAAATTATGGAGAGAAATGCATCCGCTGGACTTTCTATGATCTGAACGATCACGGAAACCCATCCAAACGCTAATATACATAGGTGACTCGCACCAAATGAGGTCGTGTGCAAGACTGGACTTCCCCTCACCTATAAAACGTATATATTTATCTATTTTGCCTGTTTTTAATAGCGAGATCAACAAACTGCTCAGTCCAGTGGAGGGTCCCAACGTCCTTTCTCCTCTAACGCTTCCTTGAGTGCACGTAGTCTGAAGCTGGTCTTCTTGCGGAAACCTTGCCTCGTATAGGGTCTAATCGGGTCGTATTATAAAAGACCCTCTACGCCTGTTGGTAGCTGTCTGTCGTCCCTTTATTGTTTCAATAATAATAAAAAAATCCTTCTAAAACCCTGATGGAAATATAATCTACTTGATCTACCTGGCGATATACTATACAATCACATCAAGCTGTGTTATGTTTTTTTAAAGTTATTATAGTACAGAATTTTCATCGTTGCGGACATTAACAACAAATTTCAAAAGCTGAATACCGCCATTAAATTAAATACTACAAAGCTGCTTGTTTGTCAACAAGTAGTTTATGTTAGTTATTAATAAATAAACATTGTCTACTTTCGATTCAAAGTGGCTAAGACGTCGATATACGTGGCTAAAGTCGTAGCGTAGACCCCAAGCTGAATTCTTGGGATTGAGCTATCTACAGTTAGCTACAGTGTCATCCATGACATTGGCAAAATTCAAAGGTCAGATCTTAATTTCCACATTAATTATTTTTTTTAGTTATTTGATTGAATTTTTGGATTGCATAAATTAATGTCATAACTATCAAAGCTTTTTGAGATAAATGTGTAATGATGAGACGATCAAAAGCATGATTTATTTATTTCTTGGATCGAGATATTTTCTTTTAAATCCACAGTTATATGCTCGAACCAAAGCCGATAGTATTAATTGGGATATTGCCGAGATGGAGGGATGGAATTATATTGAAATCCATGCAATCAAGCAACAAGGCGAGAAATTGCTTAACAGGATTGTGAAATGCAAATTAATCGATCACTTCAAACCGGGATCACTAATAGAGCTTGATGGAATTGTAATATATCCTGTGGGAGTAGATAATTTGACTATTGCATCTATAATAGTAATAGTTTTGTATAGTTAAACGACGCAAAAAAATAGTTTAATTGAAACATCATCACGACGATATTTTCGTTCTATTGTGAGCAAACGCGGCACACATCTTGCGCACAGCTTTCTCATGTTCAAATTTACAGTCAATATGCAATATGCAGCATTTTTTATACAGCGTTCTTTCATTTGATGATCATCCAATGCTATTTTGTGGATTTTATTCATCATTTCTGGTGTGGTCACTTCATTTGGTTGACCACTGCGATGTTCATCTTGGCAGCTCGCATGGGTTCATTTAAATTCTGCCACTTAATATTTTACTATTGTAAACGAAGGAGCAGACTCCCTCAGATTATAATCTAGCTCGGCTTTGATATTGGTCGAACTGAGACCTTTTAAATAAAAGTATTACCACTAGTAGTAGTAATATTACCCTCGTAAAAGTGCAGGAACTAAGATATTATATTATATATTACATAGAGATTGATATAAATGGCTTCCGTGGACATCATGCTTAACGTCAAAAGATTCATATTTCACAACTATCTTCATTGCAAAGATAATGCAATACCAGACAGACAGCCAAGAAAGCTAATTTATCATAGTAAATAAGCAATATCATTATGCAGCTAGACACCATGCAACTCTATGCATTTAACAATGCACAAATATCGTGCATTTTGACTGGTGGTCATTTATCAAAGCTTTCAGTCATTAATCGCGATGACTCGTTAGTATCGCGGAGATCTCAAAAATGAATAACGACGTCTGAATAACAAAATTGATATGATGCGAGAGAATTTAAAATTAAAACCCCGCTCTGAACATCGGCATATCCTATTTTAAATATAGATGACGTTATGAAGGGATGATTTGATATTCATTGAATAATTTTCATTGGGGAAATTTATATCCATATCGAGGAATCATCGCGAGGTTCGAATGAAATTTATTCGGGAGCAATTTGAATTTGGAGGTAAATTTTGTATTTTAAATTAATTTAATCATGAAACTCGTGCCAAGTCCATTGATCGTTCGTTTAATCTCGATGGACGAAAAATTGGCGAGTCCGTCAATGCTAAATTTTAAGCCGACACTATCGAATGAAAGAGATTCGTTATGCTTTAAAATAAGCGTTTAGGTATGAGAAATTTTATTGAATTAAAATATGATAATTTTTCCCAAAAATATCATCATAATTGTTGCTTGGGATAATGGTCCTGCCCGGACGAGAAATCGTTACGTCGCGTCATGAACGTGTGTCTAGTTGGTCACGTGATCTAATTGCGATGTAATGGTGGTCCTCTTGTGTGCGGCCGTGAAGGAATATGCAATGGATGGTATAAATACGAAGGTCATCTAGAAAGCAAGATTACAAGAGTTTCTGAGACTGAGGGATTTTTTGTTCAGTCAAAGTAAAGTCGTGGGTGTTTAATTCTACGGTATCCACCCATAAAACCTTAGGAAGGGGGGGGAGCAATCCAATGTCCGTGGGTAACAGTCGAATCCCTGGGGTAATTGGGAGGTGCTTGGCAACGGAGCTTGGCAACGGAGATGGGATCAGTCCAGCAAGAGAAAATGGACCCATCGACTTATCCCAGTCATAAGTCGGTGGAGCGCCCGGGGACACGCTAACCTACCGCTTGACTTAGGTGCTCATTGGACATAGATGCTTTGGTGCGTACCTGAAGCGGATTGGCAAAGAACCATCATAATTGCAAGCACTCGGGGTAGCCGAGCTCAACGTCGACAACATAGTCCACAGCATGATGAAAAGCAAGAAGAACTGGGTCCTTTGCCGCAAATACGTAGAATAGATTCTGAGCGCCAAAGAGGGCAGTGAAAGAGAGAGACGTAGAGCGACTCTCCAACAATAGAATAAGGCCAATCACCTAAGACCAGATTACCTGTCCTCTTGAAGCAATGTGGAAAACAATACCAGGGGGACAGAGAAGGACAAGGGAGGAGTTTAGTGGGTACAATCCTACACTACCCGAGTAGGGTGTCTTGTGCTCTTAAGTCCACTCATGGCATACCATGTGTGCGAAGATTCCCCTCCCACAGAAAAAAAGTCCCTACAGTTCGTCATCTGCTGCAGCCTCCGCTTGATAGATCACACTGCAGCACAGGGCATGGGCTCGTTAAGAGTCTAACAAAGGTGTCCAAAATATTAAGTCGTCTTTCCAGTCTCAACTTATCCTCTTAGCACTCACGCTACCTATCGTCCGTACAAGATCCGTATGCTCATCTTTTTGTTAACTTGAGAACAAAACCACCACGAATATCCATCGGAAGCTCGTGGATGTTAATGATGGTAATATGATGAGTCGACAACATGTCACGAAGTAGGTTAGCTTGTTCAGAGAAGTTAGGTTAGGTTAGGTTGATATTAGAAGTTAGGTACTGATATTCACACCAAGATAAAGAATGGGATCGGTGATTTTTGTCGAACGTGCAAAAAATTGAAGAACAAGTTCAAAATGACCACCGTGTGACGCTTGACGACTTTCATCAAGAATTCCCTGACATTTCTCTAAGTCTCCTTGGTGATATTGTGTCGATTACGGGGACTTGTGTCCGAAATGGGTACCCAGAAGGTTCACATCGGAGTCCCGTCAAAATCGCGTGATCGCTCTTTCAGGGCAGAAATAATTTTTTCCCTAGATAACTCTTTATTCAACACGAGAAAGAAAGAGAGAGATCTGGATGCGGGAAGGACGTCCTCCCGTAGTCAAGGCTAATCGACCACTTCAACTCCCGCCTCCTGCGCGTCACCACCCAACCGGTAACCGTGTGATCGGTCGGTATGATGTTTTAACCTTTGAGTTAGTTTTAAAATGACTTAAATGTAGTAGCTATATTTGCATATCCGCCACTTATCGCCTGTACAAATATACTTATTTCTCAAGGCCGCTCAGCGTGTATAAAACTCGTATATCAATGAATAAACGCTGTTGATAGCACACAATATTTGTTCATTTCTTTGCGTAAACATAAACAACACACTTGAAATCGATGAATTTGGGTTATCATACGATATACGCAAGACAATCTCCGTCTCTGTATTCCATTCACATTCTCTGAACTCAACGTGCAATAATACCCTTTCTGAATCACTGAAATTCGATCGCAAATACGCAACGGTACTCATCAAAAGGTTAATATTGGATAGATTCATTCATTCGGCGAAGATCATTATATTTGTTTGTCTGATGAACCACTGGAAAGATGTTATGGTTCGAATACACAAAGTAATAGTTTTTCAGGCCAATCGGGTTGAAATATTGATTTTATCTTATTTTTTACATTTAAAAATAACCCCAAAAAGGTGGTATTTTTTTAAAAAACTTTTTTTTAACACAACAGAAATGCATATTCTATGATGCGCCATTTTGCTCGCATATCAATATATCAAGACAAATGGATAATAAGTTGACAAATTGAATCTTGAGGTGATTTGGGGTTAACACTTGATACAACTTCATAGTTTATCCGAACGGATAAACAACTCAGACGTGCAAAACTTGATAATGATTCTTCTAACTTTGATCCGTGGAAAATGATAGCAGCTTTAGTTCATGGAGATGAAAGCTTGAATGCACTCTATATCACAAAGTTGGTAATTGAATTCACGGGAAGCAGTAAATCGTTTCGAGAAGAATCCGTATTTTATTATACACGAACATATTTATCATAAATATGACCCTTTTGCGTCGATATTATTAATTATGGATGTCTTCTGACATAAACGACAGTCCCCTGTATTGATGTTTTCAGAGAATGTTCAATATTTTTCAAAGCAATGTAAATATTTTTGGTAATAATAGTGGCATGGACGATTTTCTTAGTTTACAAAGAAACGCCCATGCGTACCTATGGTGCCTGAAAGTCCCATTAAGTCCATTAAATATTTAAGAAAATATCAAAACCTGTACTGTGCGATAAGAAAATATGTATTGTGTTTTTCGTTCGTCTCGAAACTTTTGATTAAGTAACTTATTCGCAAATAATATTTAGCTTATATCTCACTTAAAGCAATAAGCGGGTGCTCGAAAGCTTAAAGCTCTCAATTCATCGCGGTTATGCGAATGAAAGAAAACTTTTGCGGGGGTGGAACTTTCGTTCGGCTAAGTTTTATCAAATTTATTAAATCCACTCCGGGACGAGCCTGGAGATAAAACAACAAATGACACCTTATCTCGTTTAATAATACCGTATTATATCCTTGTCTCAGAATGGATAACATGCTTAGCCTCAGGATGACGCTGAAACTGTTTCATAGCTTAACATGGACGTGTCGATTCTTTGTTTTGGGGTGTACTATCAATGGGGAGGGGCTAAGGCTTAAGGGTTGTTTTTTTTTAATTCAAAATCCATTTAGCTTCGACTGGAATACAATGGAACGATGTGAACTTTCGGACTTCTGGATTCATTCAGCTAACAATGACTCTGTTATACCTTCCACGTGTCAACTACAGGATGATAGTTCCAGAATAATCGAGGAGTCATACAACAGAAGTGCAATGGCTGGAAACATCCGCATAAAAGAAATGGGAACAATCATATTCGGAACCAGTCTTGGGTCTTGGGATCTGACCGCTCGTCTTGGCCGCGGATGGTTTGATCTTCTCTTCCTTCTCTTCTTTCTTACGAAATGGATCTCTTCTATAAACCTATAATGTACGAATCCAGGGAGGCCGTCTATTTGGAAGCGTGATCCCCAAACACAAACATCCACAAACAATTAATGATCGAAAGAAATAATTCCAGCAACTAATCGAAAAGTCATTGAAATTTTTGATATTGGGATTGATGCATGTAGACGCAGTTAGAGTTAATATTTGAATAATATTCTAGTTTATAACTAATTGTAATAGATCATACTTTCAATTAAAAAAAATAGCTTGAAAAAATTCAAAACTGTTTGGGTTTTATTAAAAATAAACATCTAGGCGTTATATTTATATAGATTGTTAAGAAACGTTGCATATTTTTTATCTATTAAAATGGCTTTCCTCAACATACTCCGCTTGTATTGATTTTCTATTTTCGGCATTATTATTTTTAAGGGGCTAAACTAATTTTTAGCCGGAGATTCTTCAAAAATATCGTCTTGAAATTGATGAAATCTTGACGAAAATGAGCAATATGTGTTATTATACTGACCCAAAAATACTTCCGAAATTCAATTATTTGTTCGTATAAGAAACAATAATGATTACAAACAGCTTATGTGAGATCTTATAAGCTAAAAAATTGACTAATTCTTAGAATTTAAACCCGTTCCACCGTCTTAAGTAGGGCAGGGTTATCTATAGGTGACAAATCTGTAACAATAATCAAAATGTCATTGTATATTTGTATTTTCTTAAAAAGGTTTCAATGAAGTAAATTTTGTTATAAATGATATTATCCTAGATATGTCGATAAATTATTATTTCCTCCTTGGTAATAATCTCTTGTATTGTATGCACGGAAATAAAAAATAATTTTAGACAAACTTTAACCCTTCCAAACCGGAGAACATACACGCTACGTCCTAATGTAATACTCAATAAATGAACATTAACACTGTTGATAGCACACAATATTCGTTCATTTATTAATGTTCAACTTGCATGATGTCTAATTTCTGTTGTTAAGCTATTTGTACATATTAATGTGTTGCGAAAATAATAGGACACGGTTAACGTGCAAGCCTGCCAGTTTGCTTCTGAAGGAGCAAAGGAGTGATGATACTCGGCTAATGACGCCATTTCAGAACAGTCAAAAGGAATAACAACATTGGCCAACGATAAGATTGATGTGAGTATTTTAATTATCAAAACAAACGCCGCCTCTCAAGACAACACGCACGAAATTCGTCTTATCTTTGTTGAAAGAGCTTATACGATGATAGCGATTTCAGTTAATTGCATATAACTAAATTTTATGACGGTTAAAAAAATCTTAAGAATACGATTTTTTTATTGAATAATATATATATATATATATATATATATATATATATATATATATATAAATACATCAAAAATGTTTAGATGTGTAGGGGTACCTTTACGGCACGACCTTGCCATCGATGCACAAGTGTTTGATTAAACACAAGACCCCGGGATCCCGGACAGTTTTAGGTTCTTATGAATCCCGGGATTAGTAAACGTAATCCCGAAAAATTCGGGATTGAAATTTTTATCTAAAATAAATCCTACATCTCACCAGCACGATGAAGGCTACTAAATCGAGAGGCAGTAATTGTCTAATCTATGTATATATATATATTTTTTCAAATTTTTATATTAACCTTTCCCTACCGGTGATGTATTTACTACACCTCGACTCTAATAATAGGAATATCGATATGAAATATAATAGATACGGGCTTCAGAATTTTTGTATTCCTCCGTAATATAATTACGTATCACATTAAAGTATTATAGTATATAAGTATGAATATGCAGCGACGGAAATAAATAGTTTGTCAGGAAATCGGGAATTTTGCGAGTTTTAGTCCGTGTCTCAGCAGATAGGAATTTTATCAGTCACATTTATGGTATTATACGAAAATTGAGGCATGAAAAAAGCTATTTTAAAAGTATGACTTAATTATTTTGAATTTTCATTAGATTTTAGCACCCTCCCCTTTCAAACCCAATGGCACCCAGTCGCCAGACTGTCATAATAATAGCCAAAAAACCCTTTATTTATGCTGTTAGCTCTCAATATTTAAATTTATCCATATTTTCTTTCTTTAGTAGACAAAATTATATATAAATTCATCAAAATTTATATTTAATAAAAAAATTCTCGATGCAATAATCGTATAAATCTTCAAATTTTGTACAAATAATACGTAATTCAATATCGATTTAATTGCTCAATCGATTCCTTTTTGGGGACTGAAAAATTATCCCTTCAGCAGCATTAGATTACAATGGAATTGACAGAGAATTCGATCTTTAGTTTCCAAACTAGATTTTCAAGCATTCCCTGTTCCCTGTTTGATGAAGACAAACGAGTTTCTGAGATAAAGCCATTTGCTTGGCAAATACGTCTTATGTCGAAGGAAACGTGCATCAAGGAAACGTCGGAAACTGCATTTTTATTTGCTCCTGGGAGCAAGATTGAAACCCCACAAATGTCGCCAACATATTTTCCATATTTTATTCTGAATCATTTTAAATATTTCAAACAATCGTCCAACAAATATTGCGTTTAACTCGAACATAACACTCTAATAATCAATGGCAGCATTTAAACTATCTGCAATACCCAGAATATGCCACACTCCATAAGGTCCATTATGATTAAAACTCGCCATTTTCGAGGAAAATCCCCAAAATATCCGCAAAACTGACGGACATGTTATGCAAAATGTAATCAGATATGTATTATGAAATCCATTCGGTTGAAAGGATGCTACTTCATTTCAATATTATGGCGAATTATTAATTTTGCCCTGTTATTGTCTGAGCATTCATTCATAAAAAATAATATTTTTAGACATTTATGAGCAATTATATCTCAGTATCAAAATGATTATGGATGTTTGCTTTTTAATTGAATTTATAGAGTTTTCATCAAATCAATGAATTTTACCGAAAATTATTCAACGATGCTGAATATTCAATGAAAATTAATAAAAGATCCAATCCGATGCTAAAATATTGATACCTCAAATTCAGTCCCGGTGTGCATAATTATGCACATAATTTAAAATAGGAATTTTTATCATAGCAAAATGATACGCCACATATAAAAAGGCATCGCTCTAGGAAAAACAAAGATGCTAATGAAATATTACATCGATGTTAAAATTCAATGTGATATGGAAACATTAAAGCATACCTTAAATTCAATAATTTATTTGTATAAAAATGTATGTGTGTTTGTTTGTTTTGAATGCATTCCTATACCATTCATCAAATTGTGATGAAACTTTGGTGAGTTATTGTGTGTACACTTGCAAAGGTTACTAAATTAGTATAATATTTTTTTTTGTATACAGCGCATGTTATGATGGACATTCTGCACGAGCGATTTGAGGGCATGGTAACGTGCTTACCGAAATCATGAGATTTAACGCCTTTAGACTTCTTCTTTGAAGGCTTTTTTATATCGCAGGTCAACAAAACCCTTTTATATCTACATTTAAAAATTAAGCGCTCTTTTTGAAAGACCCTATATAAATTAATTAAATTAATGTACATTAAATCAATGTTTGCATTTAATTTTAACCAATTCTTTTCGCACACAAAGCGCCATAAATAAAGATCTCGTTCAATTGGGGACTTCAATGGGGGAAATTGTATGAATAAATCTTAGTCAATACCTCAATTTTGAACAGAAAGAACCACGACAATAGAAGAAGAGATTTCTTTAAACATTTGCATAAAGCACTAGCTGCGAACCAACAAAGGATTTGATGAGATGTCGATAAGAAACGGGCTCAATACAAACAAGGGACATCCGAATCGAACTTATTCCTATTCAAAGGCGAAAAATAATTAGCAACGGACGTAAATATTTACAGCAAACAATGCCCGATAAATCCGGAGAAAATAAATATAAAAAAAAACAGCTAGACATCATTAAATTTAAGAATAAAGACCGGCTGCAGAAGCATAAATGTCTATAAAGTGTTACTATAATAATGTTTGTGATACTTCAAACGTTGCGAGTTGGAATATTTTTCTGGAAACTCCTATAAAAAAATGTTTGTCACGTATGTTCAGAAACACTAAATCATAAACTTATTCAACAAATGTGCGATACGACTGCTTTATGTCGTTTTATATAGTCCCAGTTGTTTTTATGGCGTTATTCAAGATTACGATTATTCGAATATTTTCGCAAAAAATGTAATATCTGTATTAGATTTATCAGAAAGTCTTTGCTGATCGTTTAACAAAGAAATAATTTATTTTTTAATTTTTATTAACAACATCTTACAAAACATTATTTACTTCATCACTAACACTTTTAATTCCTCTTTTGAAAAGTTCTTTTAGTTTTTTGTTTGTTTCCTGTGCCCCAGGGTAGTATCAGATTCTTACTGATTAAACCCTCCCTTGTCCTTCTCTGTTCCCCTGGTATTGTTTATCACATTGCTACAGATGAATACTTATAAAAT
Source organism: Stenopsyche tienmushanensis (assembly GCA_008973525.1). Classification (NCBI taxonomy): domain Eukaryota; kingdom Metazoa; phylum Arthropoda; class Insecta; order Trichoptera; family Stenopsychidae; genus Stenopsyche; species Stenopsyche tienmushanensis. Next base: position 162,534 of record WACJ01000027.1, read on the forward strand.
ATAATACTTTGATGTGATTCATAATACTATTACGGAGGAATACAAAAATTCTGAACCCCGTATCTATTATATTTCATATCGATATTCCTATTTTTAGAGTCGAGGTGTAGTAAATACATCACCGGTAGGGAAAGGTTAATATAACAATTTGAAGTATATACATGCACTGTATATATGTATATATAGATTAGGCATTTACTGTCCCTTGGCGTCGTCTAAGCTCGCCAATTAATAGTTACGCCACTGTTTTCCAAGCGTCCAGATTTCGGCGGGAATGTCTCGATTTAGTAGCCTTCATCGTGATGGTGATATGTACGATTTGTTTTAGATAAAAATTTCAATCCCGAGTTTTTCGGGACTACGTTTACTAATCCCGGGATTCTTAAGCACCTAAAACTGTCCGGGATCCCGTTATCCCGGTATTGGATTCTCTACTGACTGTCCTTTTTGGTGGTCATCACTTCCTCTACAAATTCCCGCCAAAGGTCCCAGTTCTCCTTGCCCACCATTATGCTGTGGATCATGTCTGTATTTCTCTGGGGTGTCCAAGCTTCATAGCCATCGATGATGTGTTGCGTTTCTTGTTTCCAGGCCCTCCACGGACTTATGACCGGTACAAGTCGGTGGGTCCACCTTACTTTGCTGGACTGATCTCATTTCTATAACCAGGCTTCCCTCAAGTTCTGCTTTTGGGAGCTTCAAAGTCCAAGGCTCTCTTCTTTGCCTTAAGGTCTATCCACGGGATTACAGCGATCACGAGTATCGCGTCTTCAAATACTGTTCTGTATGTCGTAGTGATTTGGAACGCTCCTTGCCGCTGGATCCTTGCCAGCTATTTTAACAGCGCCATCTCTTGTCGCCCTACGGAGACATGACGCGCAGGAGGCGGGAGCCTGGAGAGTCGTCGGTTAGCCTTGCCAGCGGGAGGTTGTCCTTCCTGCAGCCAGATTTCTTTCTCTCGTGTGGAATAAATAATTATTTAGAGAAGAGAGTCTTTCTAATCGATGCCCGTCTATTCCCATCCATTCGTCCAGCAACATCACGGTCCCATAGAAGATCGGACCCGTGCGCTAGCGCGGCCATCCCAATGAGAACGTGGGGGGGGGGGGGGGAACCACATGGGGACTCTGCTCCCGAGAGTGCATTTATAGTTCTTCTGTGCGGCTTCGGTCCTTCGATATTGGACATGAGCCGTCCAATTTCGTTGGCTACCTTTTGCGCAGCTACTTCTATATATTTCTTGAAGGACAGCCCCGAGGTCCAGCCATGATACCTTCCCCATTTTCAAATTTCTTCCCGCTAATTGCAGTTCATCCATGGCTTTTGGAGCATTTGTTGTGTTCAACCTCTTGTGCAGCAAAACAGCAGCACATAATGCTGAATGGGACGTTGATTAGTTTTTGGCTTTGACATTTTACCCTGAACAAAAATACCATTTTTTTACTCTTTAATATAATTGTTGTGTCTGGACATAATCTGAACTCAAACAGACGTCTATCAAAATCGGCAAGATACAATTCAAGATGCAATTGATTCATCCAATATTATACTAAAGGGATGAAAACGCGCCATTTGAATTATTGTTGAAAAATAATGTATAGAAAATGAAGAACATCGACTGTTTAATGGCCTTTTTAATTTCACTCTTGGCTTTCAATTTTGCAGAAATAATAATAGAACATTTTGGCCATTTGTTCAGTAATGGAAAATATACATGAAAAGACCGAAACAACAGGGTTTTTTAGTCATATTGTTAATTAAAAATTATAGGAAATGTCGAGAGGGAAACAAATTTTGGCTTCACAGTGAGCTGTCACCAACATTCTTTGTTGATTAAATAAAATTGGTCCCTTCAAACGTAATAATTATTCAGCAACAAATCGATACAGATTTTGCAATAAATACCCAAAAATTCAATCAGCGAATTGGATTCCAATTTGTTAATTAAGTCCATTGCCCCCTACTGAGCAGAAGCGTCTGTCGTAATCCAGAGGGTTGTATTTTCGAATTTCAAAACCACAAAAGCAAGCCACAGTGTTATTAAAGAAAATACAGAAACAATCGTCAGTGTGGAAGAATTCCTAGACGTTCATAAAGGTACAATGTCGGTAAATTAAAAGCTACATTCGTTCTGTCTAGTCAATTGTGTCTATACTTTGTGCGACGTCAAAGAAATAAAATTAACTTTCACTCGCCTTTATAAGAAATTATATCAAGCTGTCAAAATGACACCACTCATAAATTTATCAAGAACATAAAAAAACATTTTCGTAGAAAACTTAGTGGATCAGTTCAGTTCAGTTCATTTGAATAATAAAAAAAATGTAAAAAGTCTGTAAATTACGCCATCACGGAGCTCTTAACAATGTCATCATGATATAATTTTCAAACCGATTCCCTATTTAATCTCACATTGATATCATGCAAAATTATCGAAATAAATCTGATATGATGTTTGATGATAATTGAAGACGTTTTTAATTGCAAGACATGATAAGACATTGTTTATAAATGGACAAACTGGAAAAATGAAATGGAAAGCCTTAAATGCTCTAAAATTGGAGGAAGTGTACACAATGTTTCAGTGTCCAACCAGTCCGAATTTCGGATCATATGCCCGAACCAATCTACAGAACATGGTCTACGTCTACAAATGGATCTCGGAAAAAGGAATCAAATCAATCAAAAAAATATTGTTATTATTAAATTTTAACTTTTTTGGTTAAATGCGCGAATACTTTCGGGTCCTTCTAATATTTAATCAATCTGCTTAAAATTTGCGCCATTATTAACAATCCATTTATATTATTTTTAAGCAATACATGATATACATGTTTCTAAAAAGTGGAGAGGAGATGTCAGGTCCTGGCACAGTACTCTTTTAGGGGCTAATCAACAACAATACAAATTTATTCCAATCTTTCAAATTGGGAGATTTAAGACGAACCCTTGATAATATGAAGTAATGCAATTATGGACGCTTTAAGTATATATTTGCGGTCCAATCAACAAAAGCAATATAATACTAATAAAAATGTATTGATATTCTGAATCCTTAGAATTAACCCATTAAGTAGATATGACGTATATATCCGTCAAGACCAATGTCCATGCAGAGCGGGTATGACGGATATATCCGCATTGTGAAAGTTAAGCAAACCTCAATGGAAAGTGATGCATATGTCCGATTACAGTGTACGTTAAATGTAAGAATGATTCATCTCGGGAACTGACTTGTTCGAACTTGATAATATACTATTTTCGTATACTGGATATGACATACGTATCCCTAGAACTCTCATATTGAGATCATCTTTATCCGATATCGGATATGATATCTTAAGAAGAAAAATATTGATGTTTGAAGTATTTATAATTTATAATATTTGTGCGTTTTCATTAAAAAAATACGACTTTAAATAGAAGATTTTTATTGAAACAAAGTGTAATGATCTCATGGGAAGTCCCACCTGAATTGAGGGGGTCACTATCTTCATAAAGGTCGCGTTGTTTGCACGCGAGCCCGCTGTTGAATGCATCTCGGTGCGCATGCGTATCAATTGCGGCGCAAATCAAAACATTGGTCCCGACCCATGAGTCGGCTGCGATGAACGACGGAACATGTTTATGATTTCTTCTATACCCTTTCCGTTGAAGTCGAAGCGTCTTCTTGAACTCGAAGTTGGTCATCATCTTGAAGATCCTTCCCCATTGGCTAAGTCTTAAAATATTTTTTTTATATAAGCAATATTTATAGTAGATACTACTAATGCAATAATGAAATATTAACAAAATAAAATTATAAATAGCAAATTGATCAAAGAGCTTCACTTGTATGCTTTCAGCCCTGATTGAACTAAATAGCAATGTACTCCATCAAAATATACGGAGCGTAAACATTAAGCTATTCCCTTATTATCCCCTGTTTGTCTGTCGAGCTCCACATCATGCAAAAGTTAGGGGTCAGAAATTGTATTTAGAGGGTATCATCCCTAAACGTGGAGCTCCCCGAGGAGCCTTGCGATGAGGTCGCGATACATGCCGGTGTTTACACGTGTCGAAACAAACTCGAAACCTGTTAGAGGTGTACACTTTTAGTGAAAACTTAATCACATTCCAGGGCCCGGATCATTTTACCGAAGATTCTATTTACACTATCGCGCCACTCTCCATTAGAGACTGATATAATCTAAACTTTTAATTTGGTCCAAAATTTACTACACATCATAGTGTTAAAGTCTCAAATTTCATTAGATATTAAATGACCATTAATTATGGCGGAGATTGCGCGATTCTTGTGGTATATTCGGACGCATTGAGTGATGGAGTGGTTTAGTAAATTCGTGGCGATGTATCGTTTAAAAAATTGGTTGCTTAAAACAAGCTACATCGATTTATGACCGCTTTCTTATTTTTTGGGGGGATGAAAAATCGGCGGAAAATATATTTACTTGACGTTAACAAATGACTGAAGCCATCCTCGTGGAAAAAAGTGCAATGTTTGTTTTTTGTTGGGGGGAATTTTCCACATTCTTTTGGTTGCCAAGCAGATGAAAACATCGATAGCATGATTTTTTGTTGTATGATTAATTAGGTTTACATTTAAAACATGTCTGCTTTAAATTGCGTTATGATCTACAGTAATTTATTACAAAGTTTACGTTTAAAAAAAACATAGACGAAAGCTTTTAGATTGGGATCCAATTCCATGTTATATCAATGCTTTTTGATTCCATTGTTCTTTTAAAGGGCACTTTATTTAATTTGTTCGTGAGAATTTGCAACTGTTGGATCTTGTAGTGATTAAGATAAATACATAATAGAAATATTTGGATTAATAATCTCTTCATGGAAGATGTCATATCATTATCAACAACATATCCATGCGAAAAATAATTTTCGACCATGTCCTTAATAAAATCAAAATAAAAAAAATAGACCGGACGTAAATGCAGCATTTTGTCTATCAGAGATAGCACTATAATCAAGAATATCCAATATTCGAGGTATATTCAGAAAGTAAGTGTACTAGATTTTTATAATTTTTCTAGAAAAAGTGTATTAGAAAACATATTTTTGATAAATTTGTTGACTATTTTTCCACATAATTTCCATGTGGCTCGTCGGTTGAAAAACTAATTCCACTCATGTGTAACTTCAGATAGGCGAAAAGATGATCATATGAAGACGCCGTCAGGATAATATGGAAAAATGGTTCAAAATATCCCAACCAAATGAATCCAAAATACCTTGGTGCTTAGGCTATATGAAAATTGGTATTGTCATGCAACAAGGACTCTCTTTTATATGTACTGGGGTAGAAATTTGACCAAAATGATGCGTTTTTTGAGACAATTTTTTGCCCTAAATTGTGGTTTTGAATTTTTGACAGAAAGAGAATTGGTATTACGTCTATTTTTTACTCGGACTTGTAATGAGTCAACCGCGTTTCATCTTCAGATACAATAAATCTCAGAAAATCCTCACTTTTAATTCAAGTCGCTCACACTCGGTGGAATTTCTTACCGACATCTTTCACGCAATTGAACACTAAAATGTGAGTTTACGTACCGTGTTCTTATTCTGTTGAGAGATCTCTTTTAACAACTCGATTAAAAAAAAACATAACAAAACAAACAAAAAACCATAGCTCGTTATGGTCGCAGTACACTTACTTTCTGAATATGGCTCGTATTAGTTGAAATCGTTATTTGTTGAAAAAATCCATTGTTTTTGCCAAATTTTAATGCATCAGAATGCTATATGTATATTTGTTAATTATACTTATTGTCCACCACAATGTAAGATTTAAAAAATATTACATTTTTATTTCAGTATTAGATCTTTTTGATTTTGTTTGTTTTTAATATTTATTTTCTTTATGCAATGGCGCTGTTAATTCGCTTTGGCGGCAACGCGCAGGAGGCGGGAGTCGTGAAGAGTCGTTGTTTAACTGCGGGAGGACATCCTTCCCGCAGCCGTGTCAAAATATTCTCATTTCCAAGGCCATTGACCTGTGTTGTGTCAATGTATAGGATGGTTTTAAAAGTTTAATCACAAATTTGGTCCGCGAAATGTTTATTATATTCACAATATTATTTATAGAGAGCACAAAATCCAAACATACCGAATAAAGGATCGCCAGGAACTGAGATCAATGTTTTGACGAAAAATTTTATTTTTTTCTTTGTCTCAAACAAATTAATAAATCGTATTTTATTTTAGTTTTATCAAGAGAAGACGCTATGCAATACGATATGCATGCCGCGGTAGCGCGGGATTGGTCTTTGGGGTGTCAACTTACTCTCGCTAGCTACAAAGTCTTCTTTTTTGTTTTTTCTTTATAAAACAACTTTGCTTTCATGGCCAATATGGATCTAGAAATAGGTATATGCCTGTTACTTTCCAGAATAAACCATTTATACAAAGTTTCCTCCATCTCTGGATGTTTAGCTTTCTTGAAAGTTTGCCCACAGTCTATGGCGAAGACAACTTTTGAATATTTTTATGAGTATTTTTTAAATAATAAATTATGAATCGACCCACACCGTATTCACTTACCAACTTACAAAAAGATTAATTACGATTTAGGCGGTCCAGAATCACACTTTTGTATTTTTTTACATTGATGAAGCTATACCGTACATTTGTACTATACCACTCAAATCTCTTTTTGTGTGAAGATTCAAAAATATATTTAAAATAGATCATTTAAAAAAATATTATTTTTGGCCAGAGAACTTGCTGTTGAAAATGCTCGCTCAGCTTCACACTCGTTGGAGGTATCGTCATCAGATATTTAAATACTAGTTTGAGTCGGTCGAAAACTAGCAAAATTCCCGATTTTCCGACTAATTATTTATTTCCGTCGTTGCAGATGAATACTTATATACTATAATACTTTGATGTGATTCGTAATTATATTACGGAGGAATATAAAAATTATGAAGCCCGTATCTATTATATTTCATATCGATATTCTTATTTTTAGAGCAGAGGTGTAGTAAATACATCACCGGTAGGGAAAGGTTAATATAACAATTTGAAAAAAAGATATAAAAAAAGGCTTAAGTGTACTCCTTTTTTCGTGTTTTGCTTCTAAACCGAAGATTTTCTACATAAGGAGAATTAAACAAATTATAAACTAGATAGATTGTAATAGATTCAGAAGAAGAATAATCTATAAAACAGATTTACAGCACTTTTGGCACTACCAATATATTGACACATTCTATGCCGGTCCGAGCAATATTCATTCGATCTTTTGTATGTATGTATTAAGAATGATTTCTTAATAATTCAATCCATACTTTACTAGAAAAAAATCGTAGAATAATCGCGATTCTTTGGTTTTTTGTGATTTTTGTTGTTTTATAATATTTCCGTCCAAATATATTAGGTCTTCCAAACAACATATTTTGCAATGATAAATTATATTGATAATATTTAGGTTTATTTCTCTATTTGATGTTATATCTGATAGAGATACAGACTACTGATGAATTAATCAAATCATGACCTAAACTATGATCTATGTGGGTATTTGGCCACTCGTTGCTCCAAATTATTGATAAATCCATATTTGAAAAATATTATTGATTTTCTTGTTAACTGCTGGATTATGAATATCTTCTAATACGATATGAATGATATTTATTGTCTCAGAATAGATAAAACTGGTAAGACTTAGTCTGAGGAACAACTTTAGGTCACGTTCATGAATATGCACGCATATGTGATATGCACGCTCGAGTAAACAAGAGAGAGTACGCCCGCACATGTTGCGTGCGGCGCTCCATTGCGCTTTATTTTCAATGTTGGGCTTCATTTCTTAAACAATATTATTATGTGTTCAAATTATCCTCCTGTATCATATATGACCTCCCGATTACGTGCCATCAAGCAGAACCACAGCAGACATTTAAATGATTTTATATTTCATACTTAATGTCATAAAATTTTCTTTTAAATAAATAAATAACTAAGTGGATACCTCACATATGACCTGTTTTATATATGTTTAAAAATCGAGCGTCCTTATTTAAAAATCCTGTTGGACAATCCTTCAAAATATGATTTAAAAATAATTATTTTTGAACCAAGAAGCAAATTTCTGAAGAAGAAAAAAACACGTCAATCAAGCCAAAAATAGATTAAAGTAAACGAAGCCTTATTATAGAAATTAAATGAATATCAAAGAAGCTGGTGAAATATATTCAATGAACTGTCAAAAGAGCGTCTTTATTTAAGAACTCGTTTATAGATTGGTCGGGGTCGGGTTTATAATTGCTAATCTGCCCATTAAAATGATTTTTCTTTAATGAAGATACACAATAATTTGGATCTGTTGATCAAATTGGATGAAAACTCGGGCGAAATCCATCGGTTTGGGCTCGTTCTCGAAATATTCTTGCGTAATTAAAGACGAGCAGGACTTTATTTGCTAATTTTTCTGGCGAGCGTATTTAATTCAATGAAGCCTTAAAATATTTCCCAGTGTCGGAATAATTTTGACGAAGGATCCGATGGGAAATAGTCGACGAAAAACATCTTCCACGTGGAGCACATTCATAAATTATGATGGATCCATATATATACAATATATTTTAGAAAAAATTCTCACAGCCAAAAAATACTCTACCCACACAGCATCACAATAAATCCGGAAAACTCGTATTAAAAGACACGACTTCATAACTTTGCAGGCTCGGGAACTCGTTCAAATTTAATAAAGCGTAACGATTTTTTGACTGACTCGCTAACGCGCTCTTTTCACGTGTACGGCGAATTCATTTGATTCATAAAACGCTCTTTATGCTTTCCGACAAGTTTGAACTCATCCACGAAATCCTTGGCCTGAATTTTTCCACCCTTATTTTTATCATGATATGCTCTGTCAGTTCGCATAAACGTCAAATGAATGTTGTTTTTTGTTGTTGCTCAAAAACACCGAAAATATGTGGAATTATCTTCCGGTCGTGATAATGTTGATTTACAGATCTGACAAAATTCTACCAGCATGTGCTAATTTGCCAGAGCTCCAATGTATGAGGGTAGTTCCAAAAGTATCCGACTATCTTCTGGTATGAGGTTCTATCGCGAGGCGCTCGTTTGTCGTATCAGCAGTCCGAAAAATGGACCAGTTGAGCACACAGACTTTGTAGCCACTATTTACTCTTTAAATACCTTTAAAACCCTGTAATCTGACATGCCAATATATGTACACTTAAACCTTTTTTTGTGCGCGCGCGTTCCGCGGAAAATCACACAAAAATAGCAATGGCTTACATAGAAAAAGTGATGATGAAACAGTTATATAAAATATATCCAAAATCGCATAAAAAAGTTAATAAAAAACAGGTAACAATATAATTCATAATTAGTAAAAATGTCACTATAGTCCCTAACTCAAATAAAATAAATCATAAAATGGCAACTGTTGAAAAAAAATTCAGTCAAGTTATTTTTTGGCCTTATTTTGTCACAGTTTTAATTTTTTTTTAATAGTTAATAAATTTAATAAATTTGAAGTAAGTCAGTGGATTATAACTTGAGATATGATGTCAACCGTGTTGAAAAAAGTAGTTTCGAGAAAAACGCGTTAAAAGATTTCATTATGCTAGGACCGGCCAAGTTGCCGCCTCAGTAAAATAACTATAACTCCGTAAGTAGTTGGAATTTTGGAAATTCCTTTTGAGATGGAATGCAAAAAAAATGTAAACCAGAATGAAGATTTAAAAAACCGCATAACTTCGAAATCGCACACAAAAAAGTCGCACAAAAAAAGGTTTAAGTGTATATGAGAAAAGGAATATATTCTCTAAATTCGTTTTATGTGGAGGAGTCAAACTCAAATGCTAACATGGGCCAAAATAAAAATAGTTTAAGTTTAAGTTTTTATAAAGTAGCAAAAATAATAAATTTTTCATAAAAACATACAGACATTTTCTCAGAATCTGTTTCCCATTCACGAACATCGAACTCAATATGCACGACATTATCTCTATCTATTTATTTATATATTTACACCAAACTCATCGTGGAAGAATGCACTTTCTTAATGACAAGAACTCAATCGTAAATATGCGACCGTACTCCTCAAAAGGATAAGCCATGTGTATCGTTCTTCAGAAAATTTAATTAGTCCAAGATTTTGATGGTAGAAAAACCCGCGACAACCAAGTCCATACATTCCAAATCTATTAGGGTGACCCATAAGTTTCTTTCGTTTTCATATTAAGAAAAAATAAACAATAATTTGTATTACATCAAAATGTATTGAATAATATATGATCCATTCTGTTCTATTACATTTCTCCATCTCTCCGTAAGCTTCATAATGCCTCCTTGCCAAAATTTCTCAGGTTTGTTGGCAAAATATTGATCAAGATACATTTTTATATCATTTTTTGAATTAAAATTCCATATCCAACTTTCATCTCCAGTGACAAGTGTCTTCAAAAAAGGTTGGCTATTATGTCGTTGGAGAAGAAGATCGCATTTTGAAAAACGCTGAAGTTTATTTGAGTCAGTCAGTTCACGAGGAAGCCACACATCTGAACAATTAATGTAGCCCAATTTTATCAGATGATTATGGACGGGTATTTGCGGAATTTCTAACTTGTTAGCTATTTCGCGAACAGTATATCGCGGGTTTTCTTCAACCATGGCTATGATTAGATCTGTGTTCATTTGCGAAAGAAACTTATGGGACAACCTTATATTAAGCTTCTATTGCCCAATTTAAATTTCTGCTATTTGGACCATAGGAAAAATCAGTATACATGAAATTGTGTCCCTCTGTTTCCGTCCAGCTTTCACATTACTATTGGCGAATCAGCAATGAAAGCGAATTTATTTTCTGATTTTTATGGCACTGTTAATATTAACAGCGCACTTAACATTTGATTATAATACGCGATGTTAACAGTTACACAATGAGGCTTTTGAATAGGCTCAAACGGCTTAAGCCCGCAGGCCAAAAGCCAAAACGGTTTCGCCGAGTTTCCATTGTGTGATTTCCACGCTCTTTCAGACTCAGATTTGATTCAAAGCCATTATTTTGTTAGTAAATCACTTAATTGAACGCGATTGATAAATCAAACAATGGACAAAGACGACTCGTTTCTTATATAAATCGTCAAATTCGTTGCATAATTTAAAATTTTCCATTGCAGTGTCGAATGCACCGGTCGATTATGCAAGTATTTACATAACCCCACAGTCAATATTGCGTTAATTAATCAAATATGTTTAATTAAACATTGGGGGCGATAGGATTGTTTGGTTTGTCAGCGATAAACGATAAATTAAAATTGACAGTTCTGTGATACTTCCGTGAGTAGTTGTTATCGACGGTCTTAGTTATGTGTCAAAGATACGATGATAGATAGCTTATCTTAGACAGAACGTTTAAAATTCATATTGTATAATATTGGCGATGGGTTCATTCTATGTGAATCATAATTGCTATGATTGAAAATATGCAAAAAAATGGAATCTCCATTACATTCCGATCCGGTTTTGCTAAGGTAAAAGAATCCTTTAGTCAACTATGCCGAGAGACGATAATGCCATGCGACAAATCAATCATTCATGTATTTTAAAAGCGAGTACCCGCCAAGCAAAGCAACGCCTTGGAGCTAACTTCACACATAACAAATTAATCAATAACAAAATGAGGTGCTATCATTCACTAAAAATATGTTAGGGAAGAAATCATTAACGACGAAAAATTCCAAGAAGAAGAGGTTGTATCCCAATGATACCAACTGATATGCTATTCGTATTGAAACGTGTGCAGTTTCCAGTACGAGCATCAACAAAGAACAGAAACACACAGGGTATGCGTGCATGCTTCTCACATGGATAGCTGTATGTAGGCTGCTCACGCCCAAATCATTTATTGCCAGACGGTACGCATCATATGGAAAATTATTGTGAATCTAAAAGCACTTTATTAGCACGGCATATGCATAATCTTTGGGACGAATATAACAACAACATGGGGAACCACTTCTGACCAGAGATGTGTGATTGATCCCCCTATTCGGGAGCATTTCAGCCCGCGAGCAAAGTACACAACATGATGCAAAACCATGAAATTAAAATTCCATGTTTGCAAGGACATGTTCCTTCTCCACTTCTTACCGTCAATTGCGCTCTAAGCGCGGGGGGTAGCTAGCTAAAGATTCTAAATTTACTCTGGAATTCTTAGGATGGAGATCGTAGAAAGCCCCGGGGATGCGTTTTCCCCCAAAACTTTTACAAAAAGTCGGCATAAGGTCCGTGTCAAAGCCGGAAAGTGGCCACAAGGTCTCCGTGTCCAACCGGACCAAATTTCGGACCACTGACACAACCAAAAAACGCCTCGCGATCGGAAGCTATGCTCGAAAATATCCACAGAACATGATCCGCGTTCATGAACGGATCTCCGCATGGACACTTCAAAGTAGTTGAAAGTCCAAACATAGCCACCGAGACCCTAAATCGCCCGTGTCCTGTAAATAACTGAGACATCTGGTGATCCGGGACGACCCGGCGACATCTCAGGCGGCGCCTAACCAAGAGGAAGAAATTGAGAGGTGGCGGCCGACGACCGACGCAGACCACCTATCCTGCCATCTAAATAAAACCGCTTACTTGACGCGACGACGGAGATTGCTGAGCGCGTCTGAGGCATCCGCCTCTATCTGGATTTCTCTGAATCTTCGAGATGGGAGAAATTATAGGAAGTCTTCTGTCCAACAAAAAGAATAACGTGAAAAACTAAATTCAGGGAGTTTACGAGATCGAATGCTCAGCATGTATCATATCGTACATTGACCAAACGAATCTTCTAAAAAAGCTAGAACAGTTCACAGATACGTCAAATCAGCCAAAAAGAAGAAGCTGAGGTAGCTGAAGATTTTTTTCATGAAGCTGGAATCGCTGATTAGTAGTATATTTTCCTTTTCCAAAAAAGTTAGTACTTAAAACGTTAAACGTGTTTTTCTCGAAACGACATTTTTGCATGTTGTATGGAAAGAATTTTGAAAAACCATGTCGCCGATTGGATTTAAATTTTACGAGCTCATTTTAAATATATATGGCTATGGCAGTTCGCAAAATCAGATCAAAAGGTTTATTTTTTCTTACATTTTATATTAAAAAAGACCCCCAAAAAAGGTGTTTTTTTCCAGACTTTTTTCCAAACCAGTGTCATTTTTTTGAGTACATAATAGTAAAATATTCAAAGATATTTACAGTTGTGGTAATAGTTCACTGTTGCCAATATTAGTTCCTATTGGGACCATTTAAAATTCAAAAGCAAATGAATAGGATGGGTGCTACGAGGTAGGATATGTACTGCAAAATTCTGACTCATTTACGATAATATATGATAAATTTATAGTTTTCCCAGTATGAAATAATTAGAATTAAGGAAAATGAACTTTATAATATTGCATATAATTTTTTTGTTTTTAATTAATTTTAACTTAAAATACTAAATACGCGAATATTTTTGGGTTCCCCTAATATAATATATATATATAAACAATTTTTTCTCTAATAAAATTGAATTGATTCCTCATCAACAGTTATATCTATGCTAAATTTTTAGCATGTCATCAAAATCTTTTTTAATTCACAGATTTTAAAATTAAATTAAAAGCATTATGAAAATACAAAAAATGTTCAGCTTGGATTTTTTCCACTTTATATTCTGGTTTACAGATATGTTTTAAAATTATTCACTTTTATATTTTGCACTTAATGTCACGTTTTTAAACATTTTCCACATGGTAATACGAAGATACTCGGATTCAGCACTTGGAGACTATCCGTACACATTGAAGATATCTCATCATGGATACTTGGTATTCTGTTAAGGATCTACTTCAACTATGATCTTGAATTTATCATCGTCTAAATCCAAAGGTTGCTAGATCCATTGCTTGTTTATTAATTACATTTATTTTATAAATATTTTTGATTGAAAATTCACATCTTTACCTTTATGAAGTAAAGTTAAAATTGATTCAAAGTCACACCAATGAAGTTGTTAAATGAAGCAAATTTTCATCTTTAAAACTATTGCGATATGACGGCACTATGGATAATCGATGAAGTGCCAATCAATCAAATAATTCAAATAGATCATTAAAATCACTATCGTCGTAAATCTAAGCTTATCTAGCATATGGATCATTCGATCCAAATCGTGATCGTATCGATTACCATACTAATGCAATCGATTTAAGCAATATTATATTAATACCACATAATTCTTTTGGGCGATATAGTTGCAAACTTCTGTTTATCAGCACTTCATGTCATTTAAATCTGTTAGAAGGAAAAAGGATATTATGTAAATATTTTGAGTGATCCGATTTGTTAGTGCAGTCCTTATCTTGATCATCGAAATTGATTGTATTTGCACATTAATTTGGCGGTAATTTATATAAGTTGAATGCGTGTATCTTTGAAAATGTCCAAAATTGTTCATCTTGATAAAACAAAACAGCGATATGATGATTGAATAACCAATATTTTACATATAAATTGGAGAGCAGTCCCAGGTTATCAATCAGTTTTTCTGAAGTATTCGAGTGAATAAGTTAAAATGAAGGTCCTCATCGTCCTTGCTTGTGTCTTGTCTGCGGCCACGGCCCAGATTGTCGTCGCTGGACGATGCAAAGACACACCAGTAGTCCAAAACTTCGACGTCCCCGCAGTATGTTAAATTTATTTTGCATGTTTTTCGTTGATATTTATGCAATTTTGAATGCTAAAATTGATTATTTACGTGTGTACAGTATGCTGGATTATGGTATGAGATGTACAGATACGAACATTTCGATCAATATTCGGGAGATTGTTCGACGGCCAAATACGAATTGAAGAATGGCGTTGTAGAAGTCACCAATGCAATGGTACTCAATGGAAAATTATATGATATTATGGGTACAGCTGCACTCGAAAATGCCACAAGTGGAGAAGCCAAACTCTTGGTCAACTTTGCTGAAGGTATCTTGACTTACACTCTAATAAATAACTAAATATAAAATATTTCTGGTATAATTTTAATTATTTTTCAGGCAGTGGAAAGGGCAAATATTGGGTATTGGCCACGGATTACACATCTTATTCTCTCGTTTATGCCTGTACCGATTTAGAAAACAACAACAAGAAAGGTATTAAATCATACTGAAATCAAATATAATATTCATCGTACATATACTCAAATATATCTTCTATTTTTTGCTCAGTTTCCACATGGATCTTGAGCAGAACTAAGACTTTGAGTCCCCAAGCGGTCGTCGAAATCCATCCTTACATTGATGCCAGATTGGGTCTCAACTGGGACAATTATCGCCAGACTAGCCAGTCTGAATCTTCCTGCAATTATGAAACCGAATCGAGCAATCGCTCTCATCATCCCAGATTTTACAATCTGTAATTTAAATAAGTTCTTCATATAATTTTTATACTGAATAAATTTAAAAATAATATCATGCAGCTATTATTCAAGAGTTAAATTCATATTATGTATTCCAAGTTACTACTACAACAGATATATCTCTCTGAAGCCAGAATTGCTTAAAGTCCTGTTTAAACTGCACTTTAAGTTCTTCGTTGGACGTTATTCCAATCAGTTCTATCTGTAACATGACATCCATTTAGATTGACAGTCCATGTGTATTATTTCAAAGTCTATAGACAAAGTGTATTTAAATGTTTTATGTAGGCTGTCTTTATCCTAATATTTTGTCTAAAATAATTCGTCATGTCAGCGATCCGAAAAATGGACCGGTTGTGAATACACAGATCTTGTAGCCACTTCGTCCTCTTTTAAGGATTTATGCTGCAATTTCGGGGATAAATGCGTACCTGTACCATACCTGGGGTCTTCCATGACCGGACCTGATCTTTGCGGTGCACTTTTGTTGAGCAGGTTGGCATGGTCCCGATAGATATGAAGTGATGGACCCATGTCTTGTCCTAAATTTATGTAAAAACTCGAGCTTATTGCTGTAAAACACTCGATTGAAACATAATCACGACGCTGTTTTCATTCTATTGTGAGCAAACACGGCACCCATCTTGCGCACAGCTTTGTCATGTCCAAATTTTTAGACAATATGCGATGTACAGCACTTTTTGAAATGCCTATCATGTCTGCTAGTTTGAACGCTTTCAATCGACGGTCATTCATTAACATTTTGTGGATTTTCTTCCCCATTTCTGGGGTGGTTACCTCATCTGATTGATCACTGCGCTGTTCGTCTTGGCAGGTCGTACGGCCTCATTTAAATTCTGTCACCCAACATCTTACCATTGTAACATGAAACTTAAGCTTTACAAGGTAGACACTCTCTATTATAGATTTTTTTTAAAACCAGAGCCGCATCTAAATCTTGGGTCGGATACTTTTGGGACAATATTCGTATATTATTTTAAAAATTATATTATAATAATATTTAATTTGTCGCTGTTTAGATACTTGCCCCTAGCGCTTCTTACCTTCGTTATGGCTTTCTTAATAATAGATCATTTTTTTTAACACAACTGGGTAAACGACCTAACATTTAGGATGCGGTAGGGAAACAAATTTACAAGAAAATATGGTTAAAAGGGCTCCTGAGGTGATTTTTTTGTTTGGACGATGGCGCGTTTATCGGCCATTTTGTTCAGTCACAATAAATTCGTCCAATGGAGAGGTCGTCGCGCTCTCTGCCACTTACCACCCGTATGAGATCCGCGCTGTCATCCTTTTTATGATTTTGCAAAACAATACCACCGCGAATATTCATCAGGAAATCGTGGAAATTTATGATGTGATGTAATAAGTCGACAATATGTCAGAAAGTAAGCTAGGCTAAGGCTTCACTGATATTCACAATGAAACAAGGAGTGGAAGACTATCCGTGATTTCTGACGAATTTGTGCAAAAATAATATAATATAATACTTCCTGAATATTTTCCTGACATTTCTCAAAGTCTCCTTAATAATATTATGTCGAAAAAACTCGGTTAGAAGAAGATGTGTTCTAGATGGTTGCCAAGAATGCTCACACAGAATCGTTTTGCTCAAAAGATAGAAGCTTTTTTAGGCTTTATCATGATGGGGGATAAGACGTGCGTGTAACACCCCAGAATCCAAAAGTCAATTCAAAAAGACCTGGCGGCGAAGGCTTGGCCAGTACACAAGACATCGTCCGTTGCTATGCTTTGTTTACCTTAGTAACCACCAGACCAATATGCACCAACAAAGTACATCTGTTAAACGTCTTACAAAACAAATTTCGCACACGAACAATACTTTTGCTAATATAAAAACATTCTCGGATACACGCCCAATAACTCACCAAAGTTTCATTTCAATCAAATAAACGGTATAGGAAAGCATCCGAAACAAACGTGCTGCACGCCGACACACATTCATTTTTAATATATATAGTTATATCCATTAACTATATCCAAAAGATTTACTTTGGGAATACGAATCACCTTGGGAATAGAATAGGGAAAAGATACGTCATATTTTTAAAATTTATTCACTTAAAAAATATTGTAATATCTGAGATGGTGAGAGCGATTGCTTGATTCAATTTAATATTTGCAGGAAGATTCAGACTGGCTAGTCTGGCGATAATTGTCCCAATTAAGACCCAATTTGGCATCAATGTAAGGATGAATTTCGATGACCGCTTGAGGACTCAAAGTCTTAGTCCTGCTTAAGATCCATGTGGAAACTGAGCAAAAATAGAAGATATATTTGAGTATATGTACAATAAATATTATATTTGAATTCAGTATGTTTTAATACCTTTCTTATTGTTGTTTTCTAAATCATCACAGACATAAACGAGAGAATAAGACGTATAATCAGTGGCCAATACCCAATATCTACCTTTTCCTCTATCTGAAAATTAATTAAAAATTATACCAGAAACATTTTATTTGTAGGTATTCATTTGGGTATAAGTCAAGATACCTTCATCAAAGTTGAGCAAGAGTTTGGCTTCTCCACTTGTGGCATTTTCAAATTTAGCTGTGCCCTTAATATCATATAATTTTCCATTGAGTACCATTGCATTGGTGAGTTCTATAATACCATTCTTCAATTGGTATTTGGCCGTTGAACAATCTCCCGAATATTGATCGAAATGTTCATATCTGTACATCTCATACCATAATCCAGCATACTGTACATACGTAAATAATCAATTTTAATATTCAAAATTGCATAAATATCAATGAAAAACATGCAAAATAAATTAAACATACTGCGGATACGTCGAAATTGTGGACTACTGGTGTGTCTTTGCATCGTCCAGCGACGACAATCTGGGCTGAGGCCGCAGACAAGACACAAGCAAAGATGATGAGGACCTTCATTTTAACTTATTCACTCGAATACTTCAAAAAAACTGATTGATAACTGGAACTGATCTCCAATTTATATGTAAAATATTGGTTATTCAATCATCGTATCGCTGTTTCGTTTTATCAAGATGAACAATTTCGGACATTCTCAAAGATACACGCGTTCAAATTATATAAATTACCACTAATTAATGTGCACATACGATCAATTTCAATGATCAAGATAAGACCGAATGAACAAATCGGATGATTTGTAATATTTAAATAATATATTTGTTACTTCTAATAGTTTTTAGCGACATAAAATGCTGATAAACAGAAGTTTGTAACTATATTACTCTAAATTATTATTTGGTATTAATTAAATATTGTTTAAATCGATTGCATTGCTATGGTTATCGAAACGATTATGATTTAGATCGATCGATCTATATACTAAATAAGCTTAGATTTACGACGATATTGGTTTTAATGATCTATTTGAATTTGATTGATTGATTGGCACTTCATCGATTATCCATAGTGCAGCCATATCGCAATAATTTTAAAGATGAAAATTAACTTAATTTGACAAATTCATAAGATTGGCATTGAATCAATTTTTATTTTGCTTCATAAAGGTAAAGATGTGAATTTTCAAGCAAAAACATTTATGAAATAAATGTAAAAATTCCGGTGTTTCGATCTCTATATTTGTAATTAATAAACAAGCATTGGATCAGGCAATCTTTGGATTTAGACGAAGATAAATTTAAGGTCATAATTGAAGTAGATCCTTGTCAGAATACCAGGTATCGGAGATGGGAATGAATCAGTCATCCATGATGAGACATCTTCAATGTATACGGATAGTCTCCGAGTGCGAAATCTGAGTTTTACAATGTGAAAAATGTTTAAAAATGTGATATTAAATGCAAAATATAAATTATTGTTACCAGAGGACTGATGGCAGTCAGGTTGCGTTGCGGGCGTTTTGTTTGCGCGTAATTTAAAATATAGACAGGAATTCATAAAATGCTATCGGATGGGTGTTAGACTCTACGATGCTCATCTATAAAAGCCCGGGGGGGGGGGGGGTGAGCCAACTCTACACCTGTGGGTTGAACCCTTGGGGTAATGATGTGGAGTAGAGGTGTGCGAAAGTAGCCTCGTCGGTTTGCTCATCAAACGCTGCTGGGGTAGCCCAGCTATTGTGAGTTGGGTGCGCAGGTCACCCTGTGCTGCTTACCCATAAAAAGATGTGTGGAACGGCCGATTGCAGTAGTTGGTGGAGACTGTGTCAAAGGCTCAACAGTCTAGGCAAATAGGGGAGAACGGTTTTAGGCTTTTCGAACGGTGATTTGTCTCCATTGCTAGGTACTAAGAATGACCGAACCGATACGGGTACCATGGGGAAGCACATGGTCTGAAGCTGGTATTTCGCACCTCTGGAGGGCGGGAACAAAGTGGGTGGGCACCTGGACGCTCCGCGCATAGCGTTTCTCGTGAGGCTAAAGGATCCGTGGAAGACACGCTTTGTGTGGCTAGTCCAGGGTAACCCAGAACAGACTACACAGCATTGCAGGAAATGGGTTCGATGATAATGAACCCCCAATCCAGTCAGTCGCTATCGGATGTCTGTCGTCTTGCTGTTGTACTGTTTTAGTTTTATTCTTTAAAGCCCTCATGACGCCCAACAAATAATTGTTACCAGGGGACTGACGGCAGTCAGGTTGCGACGCGGGCGTTTTTGATTGCGCGTAATTTAAAATATAAACAGGAGAACTGTTGAACAAAATGCTGAGACATACTTTAATATGATTTTTTAGTTTTATAAACAATCATGTAATCAATCACTCATGTTCACATAATCAAATAATTTGATTGATTCCTAAAGCTATTTTTTAATTTACTCAATATAAAGCAATTATATCACTTCGGTGACACATTAGGGAACTGTTTTTGAGCATTATAAAAACGTTTTTGATATAAAAAGTTAATTTAAATGGACATAGTACGCTGAACACAGGAAGATTATGTACAATAGTTATCGTTTAAAATTACATACAATATTGGTTTGAAACAATAAGTTTAACGAGAAATATCGATTCATAAAATCACCCAATAATTGACGGCAATCAATGAAAAATAAAATATAAATCTATATAAGTACTTTAAACTTGCAAAATTGATGTGTACTGCAGATCTTTATCTACATTCCATCAATCAAAACCATTCTGTTTTATAACAAAATATGTTCAATTAATCCTTTTAAAACATAGATTTTTTGGGCAATTCCTTCAAGAAAAAATCCTACGAACTTATTGAGTGATGTGTTATTTTGGGAACGTTATCTTAATCGATAATGATTATGCTCATTAAAAGTATGAAATCCTAATTAAAAACAATGTTCAAGTAGACTTGAGAATCGCCATTCACTAGATAATACTTCCCTTTTGCCATATTAAATGGGATCCTCCGCGTGGGTAGCAGCCCTGCCTAAGGCTTTCATCCCCTAGGGGTAAAATCGCTAAATTTTGGGCAGGTCATGTGAAAATTTCGACCTAAAAATTGGGATGGCACGCCTAGTTATGACAACAATTCGGAAACATTCCGCATAAAAGTGCTTCGGTTAGAATCCAAACTCAAATGTTTAATAAAATATTCGACACCTGAATTTGGTTTTTCGAGAAATACTTCAAATTCAAACGTTAATCCTCTAAATTTGAGGGAATATCGTCAACTTCGACTTGAGGGATGAATTCTTCACAAATTTTAATTAATGAGCCGATACACAATACAGAAATGTTTCAGGCATACATGCAAATGATTTTAATTAGAAATTTGTTCATGAAAGCCTGAAGATAATTTATTCAGCTTGCTGCAGCATCTTTTTATTGTTTACACAGAATGTATCTTAGCAAACGGATCACGTTTTATGGCGCTCGCATGAAATTTTCTAACCGCTTAAACACGAAAAGAATTTTAGTCGACACGTAAATCCAGCTTTATCCCCCTGAAAATCATTAAGCATTCATAAACCGAATGTGTGGAGATGCGCCAAAAAATCTTCAGGAATTCCTCCTGCTCATGAGCGCAGTCCCAGGCTTTATGAATTTTTGAATGCCACTTCTGCGGGCGTCCAATTGTTCCTGTGGTTCTTCTTAAAGTATTGTATAGCGTTATCCAAATGCAAACGCCTAGATATCGAGGTTGTATAATATTAACACGTGGCGTCTTTTCAAATGATATGAGCCATTTTATTTTAGTAGAAAGCAGTACAATTTTAAACATAGACAGTTATATATTACTCCACTGTTTTTAAGCGTGTTATTTAGGAAAGTAGTCTGGACTATAGACCAGAGGGGTTAAACTTAAATGCTAGCATGGGCCAAAATAAAAAAGCTTAAGTTTAGGTAGCTTAGAAACGTATAAAATAGTTTTTTTTTGGAGATTTGGCAGGAGAGGACCCTCGCCCCTCAATTAACGCGGTTTCTTATTACGCTGCATCAGGACAGAGAAATATCAAGTTTTTCAATCGAAGGTTGGTATTTCAATCATGTAAATTAAAATTAAAAAAGAACTACTTTTAGACAACTTTAAACTGATTGTCCATGGGCTCTCCGCACCTCTTTTCTTTAACCCTTTGAGTAATAAGTTCATTTTAAAATGATCTAAACGTAGATGCCATATTTATATGTCCGTCACTTATCGTCCGTACAAATCCACTTATCTCTCAGGACCGCGCAGCGTGTATGAAGCTTGTATATAAATAAATAAACACTGTTGATAGCACACAATATTCGTTCATTTCTTCGCGTAAACATAAACATAAACTATACACTTGAAATCGATTAGTTTGGGTCATCATTATTAGTTGATACATTTGGGTTATCGATCTATACAATCGTATGATGTACGCAAGACACTGTTTCCGTCTTTGTCTCCCATTCAAATCTTCGAACTCGGCGTGTAAGTTCTTAGTCTCTCTCTTTCTCCAAATTCAACACGCAAGACAATCTTTTCGTCTCTGTCTATGTCTGAACTCAACGTGCAAGAAAACTCTTTCCGAATCATTTGATTTCGATCGCAAATACGCGATCGTACTCCTTAAAAGGTTAAATCATGTTTATCGTTGCACATAAAACTTATTCAGTTCAAAATTCGGACCGTAGGGAATATTGGGACAATCAAGTACATGCATTATAAAACGCAACACGTTTTTACTTCTCAAGAAAATCACAAAACTTTATTGGTCCATTATTTGAACCAGGGATGCCTAACCGATTGATCGCGATCGACCAGTTGATCTTAAAGCAAAGTTTGGCCGATCCCGAAAACATTTCTTAATTATAAAAATAGCCACTTGTTTTCAACAATAACATTCGAGATTAATTTTCATAACAACTGGGCAATGGATTATTTTCCAAAATGATCGCTTCGGGAGAAGTGAAGCATTAAGTCGAGTATAAAATAGGTGCAGGTTGGCATACAGTCGAGCTTCGACTCAGCTCCG
The DNA here is from genome assembly GCA_008973525.1 of Stenopsyche tienmushanensis. Taxonomy (NCBI): domain Eukaryota; kingdom Metazoa; phylum Arthropoda; class Insecta; order Trichoptera; family Stenopsychidae; genus Stenopsyche; species Stenopsyche tienmushanensis. Next base: position 185,402 of record WACJ01000027.1, read on the forward strand.
AATGAGCTTCGAGGCAGCTTCGAGCTTCAAGCTTTGAATCGGCTTCGATTTACCTCGAGTCGGTTTGGAATCAGCTTTGGCTCATCTTCGAGCGAGCTTCGAATCTTGTTCTAAGACTCAGCTTAGATTCACATCCTAAGCTCGTGCTTTAAATTTAAAAATAGCTCCCAAGGCTAAAGAGGTTGAGCAGCCTTGATTTGGACCATTTAAAAGCCGGGAAATCCATGAATTCTTAGTCCAACCAATATCAAAGCCAAGCTAGATTCTACTCAGGGGGAGTCTTTTCCTTCGTTTACAACAGTAAATTATTGGGTGACAGAGTTTAAACGAGGCCGTACGAGCTGCCAAAACGAACATCGCAGTGGTCGACCTAATGAGAAATGCCAAAAATGATGATGAAAATACCCAAAATGATATTTGATGATAGTCGACTGAAAGTGTGCGAGCATAGGCATTTAAAAAAGTGATGTACATTGAATATTGACTGAAAAATTGCACATGATAAAGCTGTGCGCAAGATGGATGCCGCGTATGCTCACAATGGAACAAAAACAACGTTGCGAGGATGTTTCAATCGAGTGTTTGGCGATGTTTTACAGCAACAAAACCAAGTTTTTGTGACAATTTATAACCATGAATGAAAGCAGGGAGATTTACTCAAAACATAAAAAAAAATCCACCTCTTTATAACCGTCTTAATGATACAAATTTTCTTGCGTAAAAATAGACATTGCATAATCAATACGATGATTTTACAAATTGTTGTCACCTGAAGTATTATCAGTTTGGATATTGGCGCAATGAGGTAGGTTATGTAAAAGTGTCTGCATATCTTAACGTATGATTGAGATGTCTTTGTGCTGTTTATCTTTAAAATTTGATTGTATAATCACCGAATGTATTATAAATGATGATTCAATTTCGGAATTCGGTTAGTTTCGTGCTATTAATCGGTGATGATGAAGTTCCTAATTGGGTTCGCTTGTGTATTATCCGTGGCTTCTGCCCAGATTACCATCGCTGGACAATGCAAAGACACGCCAGTGGTTCAAAAATTCGACATCCCTAAAGTAAATTCTTATCAAAATATATTTTTCATATAATTATATAAGAATTGTTAGTATTACTCATTGTTATGCTGTCACATTGCAGTATAGTGGATTGTGGTACGAGACCTACAGGTATGAATTCATCAACGAATTATCCGCAGATTGTGTTACTGCCAATTATGAATTGAAAGATGGAGTCGTTCAAGTTACAAATGCCATGGTTTTGAATGGAAAATATTTCGATATTGTCGGTTCAGCAGAACCTGTAAATGCTACCAAGGAAGAAGCAAAACTCACAGTCAGTTTTCCCGAAAGTAAATATATATATTTTTAGCATTGTTATATAAGGTATTCAATTATCATAATCCAATAAATCTATATTGATTGCGTAACATCATTTCAGGCAAAGAAAAGGGCATATATTGGGTTTTGGCGACCGATTACGAAAATTATTCCTTAGTCTATTCCTGCAGGAACGTCGACGAAAACAACAAAAAGAGTAGGTTTAATTCAAAAATGTATTTTTAATCAGCTCATATATTATGTATTAATCAATGTTGAACATTTCAGTCTCATCTTGGGTCCTCAGCAGAACAAAGACATTGAGTCCTCAAGCAATTATGGCCATCAACCCTTATATTGATTCATCAATTGGACTCTCTTGGGATAACTATCGTCAGACTAGCCAAACCGAGACCGCATGCAAATATTGATTAAGAAATAATTGAAATGTATAAAAAGGAATTTATTTCACAGTTTGCGAATTTATTATCATAAATAATTGCTCTCCAGATAAGCAGTTCTTGTTGTACATTTGTGGTTAACATCTTATCATATTAAATGTATAAAGAAGATTCGAAATAAATCATATTTTTAACCAAATATATTTAAAAATTAATAAACCTGCTACGAGAGGCAATTCGTGGTGAAATCGCAAAAGCAATTTTAGATAAAGACCTTGACAATCATCATAATTATCAGCTGTAAAATTAACAAAAATAAATTTTCTACGTTATCGGATGGTTGAAGGTCCAAAAGGGTAAAAAAATACAGTCAAATTGTGATTCCTAAGCCATTTGCTTTCATCAAGATCTTTTATTCGAGATTTTACTTGAAGAGAGACCTCAACTGCGAGACTACTAAGAACCCGACGGAAAGAAGGCGTCTTTTCGCTTTCATATTACTGCGTGTTTATATACTCTGGTCCATTTAAATTAACAAAAAATAGGCCGATAATGTAAATTTGCTATTTCATTGATATTATTTTATTTTTTTTATGAAAAATTTCATGCCATTTTGGCTCTCGTTTGTATTCCTTATAATTTGTTAAATGTAAATTTAACTTCAAATAGTTTTTTTTTTTGAAGAAAGCAGACCATGATTAACCTGCTAAGTGGGCGGGACGTATATATACGTCCAACGTAAACTGCATCGAAATTGGTTAGGACGTATATATACGTCCTCGAAATATATGTTGAGTCCTTAAGCAGGCGAAACATTTTTTGTTTTGTTTATCGAATGTGTGGATTGTTAATACATGTTTTGACATAAATTTAAGATAAGTAGCAAATTGGCTGCACTTCGCTATTGTGTTGGAGTAGACATGTACTTAGTAAACGGTGACTAGTAGCATAAGGTAAGATTCAAAGACAAACTAATAGTTTTAAAATAGAAGGACAAAAAAGACGTATTGATGCTCAGCTCAGACAACATAGTAAAAAGCCAAACTGTTTTAAAATATATCACACAGAAGTTATTTTTTTGAATTTATGAATAAATGATATAGTTTATTTTTTAAACTCTATGTTTCCACTTTCTTTGTGTGCTTTTGTTTATTGTTTTGTATTTGTTAACTTCTCTATATGTTTGTGTATCTAAATAAATTTAAAAAATATATGTTTCATTGATTTTTCTTTATAAATTCCAAGCATCGTCAAATTAATAATATGAACTCATGCCAGGCGGGCGGGACGTATATATACGTCTTAATGAAAATGTGCGCGCCCACTGTATGTTATTGAATTATTTAGGCGGTGAAATAAATGGAATGTTTTCAATTGATCAAGTGTTTCGCATCAGGGTTTCGAGCCGACATGAATCGATAACCACAATAATAATCTAAAAGTGTTTTCCGTCATTTGATTAAGAAATTGGAAGAAGCCCTAAAACGAAATATGATTAAGGTGGGGATCTACACAAAGGAACAAGATTTTACTTAAAGAGAGATAGCTGCGAGACCGATAGGAACCGGCGGAAAGAAGGCGTATTCTAGCTTTCAAGGTTGTTGTTCAACTTAACTTCGACGAAAAAACGCCGTTGTTAATAAAATATTTTTCGTCCATTTAAATGAATTTAAAATTAGTCAATTTGCCATTTTTTTGAAATTTTTCAATTAATTTTGGCTCTCGTTTGTGTTCATCATAATTTGTTATATGCAAATATAACGAACCATTACAATGTATTAGGGTGTCCCATAAGTTTCTTTCGTTTTCATATTAAGAAAAATATAAACAATAATTTGTATTACATCAAGATTTATTGAATAATATATTATCCATTCTGTTCCTTTACCTTTGTTCATCTCTCAGGAAGCCTTATAATGCCTTCTTGCCAAAATTTCCCAGGTTTGTTCCCAGGCGAGAGCGCGTGACGATCTTTCCATCGGAAGAATTCACTGTAACTGAACAAAATGGCCGACAAACATGCGGAATCAAACAAACTGATCATTTGGATCTCCCTACACGTTAGATGTGCTAATTATGGAAGGAAAATTGACCTATATAATCAATTTCTATAAACAAGAGGACTCGTCCTAAAACTAGTTGCTTTGCGATCAGCTTTCTGCATTAGACATTTAGTACACAAAGGATCCTTTGTAGGCTAGATTTGAATTCATGATGGGATTTGATTGTCTCCAAAATGCAGTTCCACAATACTATAACAAGCAAACAATCCTTAATTTCAATAATTACACGACAAAACCTAAATAATATACAGTAAAAGGGTGTTAATATTTATATCAGTGGGATTCCTTTACGACGGGCAATCTTTTATTTGCTCCCAAAATAAGAAAACTCTGCGGAAAGTTTAGTTTTATACGCTTATAATTGTGCCTTCGTTGCAAAGAAAAAACCTGCAAAGTGATAGCGTGAGCCTCTTAAAAAGAACTTTTTAAAAGTTGCGAGAAAAAAATATTTTTTCTCGGTTCGCTGGAACTCTAAGCGCTCCCGAAACGAACTACGGAATTAGTTTCTCGCAAAAAGGTGTTAAAAAATATCATTATAAGTACAAGCTTATTGTCTTAATTAACGTTTCCAGCGATGTTTCTTATTGTAATTTTATATTTAATTGCTAAGAAAATCGAATATGTTCGGCGTTATGTTAAGCAACATTGTTTCATACATCCGCTGCTCTAGTGTGAAATATATTTCAGCAATATTTGCTTAGAAAATGGCATCATCAATATAATAACCGCACATACTGAAGATTATTATACATAACACGCCGGAGGATTTGGAAGGTTAACCCATAATTTCGGCAGTGGCTTTAAACATCTTTTGGCTAAATCGCGCAATAACATCGTCGTAAAAAATTATGTCGTGGGTTACATACGATCATTAGAAATTATTAACCATATTAAATGTGGGCGAATCCGCTAAAAAGCTTATGAGTTTTATGCTAAAAAATATTTTGCATTATATCAAAAATACGTTGGCGAATTTTTGACGGTTCTTCAAATTGTTCGCCTCAATCAACTCTAATATCAGGCAGTAAAAGGCATCTTTATTATCCTGCAGGCATTATCCTTTGACTTTGAGCTCCAAAAGCTCCTTAATCATTCGAAATTAGGGCATAATTAAGAGAATTTAATTAATTCCCATGTTAATCAACGACACGATCAATATGAGGGATATTAACAAACACAAAGGGATTCGGCAAAAAACGAGCATAACATTTATTTTACAAGCGAAATTTATCAATTTACTCTGCCCATCTGTCGTTTGCTTTGACGAGAATAATTCTGATTTTTTCATGTGTACCGTGAGCTAAATGCCAAATGGCCCAGAATGACAAAAAGCAATTTTCGGAATGTTCATGAAATCGCAGCCCGGAATCGGTCAGCCAGTTAAGGGATGGAAAGACGAAGCAAATTTTGCCTTTTATCATCTATTGAGCCGAGATGAAATTTTACATTCGCCGGGAAGATCATCAAATATTTTAGGAGGACCCAAAAATATTAGCGTATTTTGAGACCTTACGTTTGAGCTCGGTTTTTGTTCGAATGTAGTGATGAAAGCATCTTTGTAAGTTATTTTATTTGTAGAGCTATTGTTAAACATTATTTTTGTTATTGTGTAAAATGTCTAGAACCGATATAAATGTAATCTACATCATCTAGATAACGGAACAACCTTCAAATTTCCACATTTTCAGGTCCATGGCACACAGCCTGAAAAACGATTCAAAAATGCAGCTGAAGTGGAATTCTTTTTTGTTTCTAAGCCTCCTAAGAGTACCTAAATATTTTGTATCAATATATGTATGAATATATGCACCCGTATTTGCAAATTCTTAACGTTCATGTGATACCCCCTTATATAATATGGTAAAGCGGAAAGAAATGTCATTTTTTTGTTAATTGCCCTCCACAGATTAGGTAGCTTTTTAATGCCTCTTTCGTAAAATTCCACCCAAAAAAAATTCCCACCAAACACAAATGAGGACCCTTTTCAAGGATAATGACGGTCGAAGGATAGAAACAAGTACTTGATTTGAAGAAAGCCACTATTTTTTCCTTTTCGGACTGTTGTAGAGGACCCACTTCTCATCCTCAATAACGATCCTTTTTAAAAATGGATCGGATTCATATCTGGACAATAGCGATGAACAAATGATTATCCGTTGTTCCAAGATCATTAATGATGCGGTACCCAAATTCCTTGTCTATGTTTTTTGTCAAGTCTTTTCAAATGATCTTTTACTGTCGACCAGGGACAGTCGATGTCTAGCAATAATTTCTGTATTGTTTTTCGAGGATCAGATTCTACCAGAAAATTTAATGCATCATCGTCGATTATTGGAGGTCGTTCTGATTTTAGTTTATTTTTCAAATCTCTGTGGCCACTTTTGAATTTTTTGAACCATCTATAGCATTTTCGAATATTTAATATGTTGTCATATGTATCACAGATGCTCGGTGTAGCTTATTTTGCTTTTAATCCTTCATCGAATAAAAAACAGTAAACAAGATCGCAAATGGGTCTCATCAATTTCAGGCTTGGACATTTTCACTATGGCTGAAAAAATATAAAAATATTTGAAAAGAAAAGACAGGCAACTGAGCTTCAAAATGACACCAACCTTGATGTATTCACTTGACAGCAACCCAAGGCAAACTGACGGCAAAGACGCAACAAAAAAATGACATTTCTTTCCGCTTTATCTAATATATGTACGACACTGAATGTAATTAAATGATATAAACTCTTTAATTAGAGATTCCATTTTTCTCTCAAGACCGTGCAGCGTGAATCAAGCTTGTGTATCAATAAATTAACCTTAACACTGTTGATATCACACAATATTCGTTCATTTATTCGCATAAACATAAACAATACCTCTATATACCTAGAGTCTTTATACGTAATGGTGGCATTGAAAATTATGGAGCTATGGAGTGCACTCAATGTGTGAGAATGCTCTTTCATGTATCACTCGACTCCGTACGCATATATGCGCGTTTACTCATCAACGGGTTAAATAAAATTAAAAAAAAAATAAATAAATAATAAAAATACATTTGTTCAACATTATTATTTAGGAGTGCCTTGAGCCTTTTTCCCTAATAGACAATAGTCGACGTTGGACATCTTTACAATATAATATATGGGGTCAAGAGAACGTGCCGGATTCGGGTCAAGCCTCGACCTTTATAATGTTCAACTGTTGCAGTATAACCACTAAGAGGAGCATTAACTTTTACGAACTGTTGAATCGCATATTTCATGCTTGGCTTGTTTATAATATATATTAAATTATTATTTTGAATTATAAGAAAAAAATCCTTAATTTATCCCTATTATTCAAATGTACGTCCATCATTAATCGATGAATTGAGAATATTTGATTTGGAAGAAATAAGGATATAATAATTAACGAGACTCTTCCATTCAATTTTTAGCAATTAAGGCAAAGGACGTGTCTAAGGATAAATCGTATTAATGCCATATGTAAGAAATCTCATTGGGATTAATTAAAAGCACACGGAAAGCATAGTTCAAGATAGACATCCTTAATACTCACAATTTGATTTGGCTTGGATTTAATGAAAATATTAATTATTGTAACATATTCTATTTATAAAAAGATGCTATCTTTATAAAAACTGGAATCCAATCGAAATTTTTGGTTATTGAATATTGTTTTTGCAAGTTACAAATAGCTGAACTTATAAAATATTGCATAAAACCAACCATTATTAACTAAAAATCCGAATCTTCATGTGGTACTATCTAATATCTATGAATACCCTACGAAGATTAATAAAATAAGTGATTATAATATTGTAACAGATTTATCCCTGTTTAGGCAGCTTGTATCGATACGCAAAATAAAATCACAGGATTTTAAATCTAAGTGGGAAAAAAATGTAAAAATAAAATGTCGAGCCAGACTCGACATAGGACTCACCGGAATAAAATCGATGTCGAGTCAGACTCGACATCGATCGAATAACGACCCGAGAGCATAACGGACCCGTGTGCGAGTCATCTCGGCCAGCATGTAAGAATGGGGCGCATCCCAGGGATTCTGCCCCGAAAGCACCACCGCTACTATACTTCATTGGTGTCAGAATCAGCGCGTTGTGAATGGTAAGCCGTGTCGCATGATAATTCACCTATGCTACAAGACCAATAATCGATTAAAAGTAAGATACGCTCTCAAAATAAGAAAATTAGATAAATTGATCGATGATGTGCTGAATAAATCAAATTCAGATCCTGATCAATCAATTCATACAGGGCGCAGCAGGGAAACTTCCTTATTTAAAATGCGCGCTCTGAAACGACATTTATTTGGATACGATTGAAATGGCATTCATTTAAAAGGACAAGATTTAACGTTTTTTTATTATATATGTTTATTATCAATCATTTAGTAAACTGTCTTTAAATGTCTCTTTGAAAAATGGAAAAAAATAATTAAATTGATATCTCCAATACTTTTTTTGTTATTAATTTTTAAAATAAGGTAGTTTCCTTGCCGCACCCTGTGTGTTCAATTTCATCGTTTGAATAGATTTAAATTTAAAAAAACAAGGAGCTTAGGTAATTATATCCGAGTATAAAGCCTATATATGTTTTTGAATTACTATAAACGGATTCCTGTTGCTAATTAATTATTCGAAACATTGAGTGGCTGGAAGAGCTTATGGATCTATTACGGTCATAATTTGAACAGATGTTTTGGGACCAAGCATATTTTTTGTGAAATATTGTTACAAAATCAAAAAATATTGAAAATTGTCCATATTAATTTGGTTGGTAACACAAAATAATATTTCTGTGGCGGAAGATTCAGAAAATATCTGAAAGATTAAAGCCAGTCAACTTGATGATTTGCCCGGAAATACTAAAAAAAATTGGCAGAAGCACTTATTGACGATATTTCATTTTTTGGATATCAAATATTACATATAAAGCGCTCGAATGCCAAAAACAGCATCCAAATCGCTCTGAAATAAAATAATCTTTGACCCTGATCAGGCTTAATCAAAAAGCAATAAACATATTTCATCCAAAGCTTGAATTTTATGCCTTTAAAGGAGACTTCCATCTGATTGAGAGGCTATATTTAATTTGACGAAAATTTATTTTGGGCGACATCCAAAAAAGTTTCTTAATAATTCTTTCAGGTGATAAAAAAATCTGTCTTCAACTCTCTATAAACATGCTTGAATATTCCAAGCAAAAAGCGAGTATAAAAATATCTTATTGTATGTGCACCGTTTTTATTCCACGCAGGAATGGTGAGAATTGTCGGTTGGCCTTGGTTGCGGGAAGATATCCTTCCCACAGGCTCATAGCTGTAACATCGCTCTCTATATATTAAAGGGGCATCACAGTGAGCCGAAAGCAAAATGTGTATGTGTATTAGCTAAAGCACATGGAAACGTGGATTTCGTCCCGATAATAGCCCCGTTATTCTACAATAAGCATTTTTAAACGATGCTTCGTTCGTGTCATATATTTAAATTTGCATGAAAAATTAGTCTAATCTGCGAAATTGAATAGTTCAATGGCGAAGCATTTCAATGGGTATGATTAACAACCCTTCGTGTCGGAGTCCCTCGACGAAACATTCCCTCCTTATCGAATTGGGCCGCATTTTCGATTTGTTGCCAAATTGGAGCATTAGTTTCGGTCAGTTGATTTCGTGAGTAGCACATTCAACTCAGATGCCCAAATACGGCACGAATGATTGATTTTCGCCATTTTCTCATGATATCGACCATTTGTTACATACCGTGCTGCTGTATAGATTTGATACACGAATCATTCCAATGTCTGGGGGGTAAAAATTCACCCTTTGTCGTTTCATATCGGGAATTACTTACAAATCACTCGGATAACCGCATTTTTTAAGCATTTTAATGTGGCAATGTGTGATTGAATCGGCGGGAGAACGTATTTAAGATTGAAGTCACAATTTTGACAAATATCTCGGTTGATTTGCTCAATATATCATATATAACACTTTAGTTAATTTCCTGTTACAGGTACAAAAACGACTTTCTGGAATCATCTTCATAATATCAAAGCTAAATATTCGGAGTAGTAGTCGTGTTCTGACATATATTTCTGAGTACCCAAGAAAATTTGCGTATCTCCAATGTCAATTTTCAATTAAATTCGCGGAATTAGCAACTCTTCTTGATATTTTACATCTGACATCTGTAACTTAACAAGAGTGTGTATAATGTAATTCAATTATGTTCATGCAAAGAGTTGGAATTAATATTGAAATCATGCGCCAATATAATACGAGGGTCATCAAAAAAGTACAGTTCCATATATTAAACTATTTTTCAACGTAAACGTCGTCGACATCGAGACAATTATGTAGTCAGGACATCAGATTTTGTATGCCAGTGTCATAGATCTCCGCCGCCAGCTCTTTTTGAATTGTCTTTTGGATTCTAGGGTGTAATAACATACCCAAATCTCATCCCCCGTCACTAAAGAATCCAGAAAAGATCCCTTTTGTGCAAAACGCTCCAAACATTGACCCGCGGCGGTCACGCGATTTTGAAGGTGTTATGATGGATGTGACCTGATGATTCCATTTGCCCAAAATGCACACAAAACAGTATTTTTTTTTTGATAAAAAAATATTTTTTGATGTGATAATTTTGCTTATTGACAAATCCATCCATTGAAAAATGAGCTTCATCGCTAAATTAAATTTGGCTTGAAAACAATGGATCTCACGTTCGTTGTTCAATAATATTTTTTACCAGTCCACGGTTGAAATTATACTACGTTCTACTAAAACAAAATGGCTTATATCATGCAAAAAGATTATGGAATCCAATCCCGGGATTCCGCACAGTTTTAGATCCTCATGAATCCCGAGATTAGTAAACGTAATCAATAATAATGCTATATTAACCTTTCGCTACCGGTGATGTATTTACTACACCTCGACTCTAATAATGGGAATATCGATATGAAATATAATAGATACGGGGTTCACAGTTTTTGTACTCCTCCATAATATAATTACGAATCACATCAAAGTATTATAGTATGTAAGTATTCAGCTGCGGTGACGGAAATAAATAATTTGTCGGGAAATCTGGAATTTTGCGAGTTTCAATCCGTGTCTAAGCAGAAAGGAATTTTACTTATATTAATATAATTAACTGAGCGTGCATTTTCAGCTGAAAGTTGCCTGGTTTCCAAAAGCAGATCGAAGCACTCAATGCCTTAATGTTACTTAGGACATATTTTCAAAATAATATTTGATTTTTTTAGTGCTTTATTTATCTATTTTTCTATTGTATTTTTATCTTTTTTAAATAAATAAAATTCTTTCGCCTTCAAGTTATTTTTTATATTAAACAAATTGACTTTTTAGTAATTTTTGATCAAATTTATCAATGTGATTTCTTAATCTATTGAAAATCCTAGTCCCTGGATCCTGGGACTGATCTTGGGATGATCTAATACAATCCCGGGATCGAAATTTTGGCACGGGATTGGATTCCCTAGAAAAGACATTGTGTTTAAACATTATGTAATGCAGACATCTAGACCAGTGTTCCCCAACCAGTGGTCCACGGCCCAGTGCCGGGCTGCAAACAGTATGTCAACTCGGCCCTACCAGAATATTTTTCGGACGAGGAATGGATGAGTAAACTCGCATATATGGCGGACATATTTAGTCTACTTAAGGACATTAACCTTTCTCTTCAAGAGTTTTGTAAAAATATTTTTAAACTAAGAAATAAGGTCGATGCATCTTCTTCTTACATATAAAAATGAATTGGGTTTTGTTCGTTCGAAATGCGCTGCCATACTGTTCATCGAATTGCAATAAAACTTCGTCCACTTATTGCTAAGGATTTTGTTAATAACATAGGCATTGTCTAATATATAAACATTAATATTTGTTTGTTCGTATTTAATGCGCTGCCACACCGTTCATTCGATTGCAATATAACTTCGTCAATTTATAATTTGCACTTTCTCAAATAATATAGATATAATACAATTAACTTACAGTGGATCTTATATATAAAAATCAATGTTTGTATTTTTGTTCATATTTAATATAAAAATGAATTGGGTTTTGTTCGTTCGAAATGCGCTGCCATACCGTTCATCGGATTGCGATAAAACTTCGTCCACTTATTGCTAAGAGTTCCGCGAGTAACATAGGCACATAGGAGTCGCTATCTGTAAAGATGTTCCCGACCCACAAGTCGGCTACGATGAACGACGGAATACGTTTATGATTTAATTCGCTCGGTGATAGAGGCCCTTCTCCGTCGAGGTTTGCTCGCCGCTGATGTGATGATACCTCATGGGAGCCAATAATATCCAATATATTACCAAAGGTGCAACAGCAGACTTCGCAATAATTTAACAAAAACACATGGTTTTCATTAAACTTTAGTGTATCAGATTGTTATATTTTTCAGTTATAGTTACATCCTACTGTCATAATATAAGATTTAAAAATATTACATGAATAACTATTTTTATTTTAGTATTAGTGCAATTTTTTACCGGTTCGCAGGTGTAAAAAGGTTGGGGAGCACTGATCTAGGCGTCACACTTGGATGACCATATACATTGAAAAATATTTGAACCCGTTTCAATTGGTTAATATTTAAATGTATACAATAAAAGGATTTGCTTTTGAATTTTACTAAAGCAGCTCGCTGCGCTCTGCGGTGCACTACCCTTTAAACTCATGCCGACCCCGCTGTAATTCGTGGTTTTTCGAGTTACATTGTCCATCTCTTCTTTCTATTATTTTGTATGTGGCAAGCCGGACTGACCCTCTGCTTGATTTGCGGGCTCTGGCAAAATTCGCAGTCTCCGTAGTGTGGTTAATGAGGTTACACTACCAATCGGGGATTCCCGGACATGTTTACGGCGAGTCCCATCGCGGACTATTTCCAACTCTTCCAAGTCCGATGTCCACTTTTAACGTAGCAAATAAATTTAGCTTAGGACCGAACCGGAAAATAAAAAGTATTGCAATAGAAGCACGCGATCGTGCAATTTTTGAACCGATGCAAATAAATGCAACCAAACGTTATGGAGCAAATAAATGTTATGGAGCCATGTTTCTTCTATGGTTATGGGTCGACACAAAAACTCGGTTTTATTGCTGTGAAACATCGCTAAACGTTTGATTGAAACATCTTCACGACGCTGTTTTTGTTCCATTGTGAGCAAACGCGGCACTCATCTTGCGCACAGCTTTGTCATGTGTAAATTTTTAATCAATATGTGATGTACAGCACTTTTTGAAATGACTATCATGTTTGCATTTTCAGTTTATGGTCATCCAATACCATTTTGTGGATTTTATTCACCATTTCTAGGACTACCCTCTTAGCTCCCTCGGAAAACATCATAAATATTTTAACGAACAATGTGATTTTAATTTACGGCGACGATGATTCATGAGTTTCATTATTAGGAATGAAGATTTCAGCTCCAATTCCTTTGAAATTTTCAAGCGTCATTAAAAGTAACAAATAGAGAGATTCACAGAATCCGAAAGTTGTGTACACGGTGAAGCCGAAAGGCGTTAAAAAGCCATCCATCATTCGCTTACGTTTGCATTTCAGCGCTCAATCGGATCTTTCAGACATCCACGTTAAAAAATGCTTTATTTACAGCAAAAGCCATAGTCAAATATTGAGACATGGCAGCGAAATAGATAAATACATTAATTCTGTTATGAACTTGTTGTCGACGGCTTCAAAAGACTCCCCCGTGATGAATATCGGATATTCAATTAAAAAGTATCCTTCCGAATTTAGCTTATCGCAACGCTGAACGTGATTTATCACTTTTCGATTTCTCGATCCATTAACCCTTTTATAACTTCTTTATTCCATCTTGATTCGGTAAACGACCCTTGAACTTAATTCATTATAGATTACTCAGTATCGCGATTTGAATGAGTTTGTAATTGAATTCAAGTGCGTCGAAGATGGAATCACTTCATTTTTGCACAGAGCAACATATAAGATCTTTCGTTTTTTAGTGCATCGATAAATCACTTATCATTGAATATGTTCCTAAGATCTGTAAAGGCATAAAAATATAACATCGGCTTATGAATTTTTAATGTCTTCAGCATTCTTTCTCATCCGCTAAACGTCTCGCAAAACAAATTGTGTACATAAACAATGCTTGTACTAATTCAAAAATATTCCCCAAAGTACTCAAAATAACTCATCATAAGTTTCATCGCAATCAAATAAATGGAATAAGACCACAGACATTCATTTTTATATTTATAGATAAAGGAGTATTTTCAAATATTGCTTAATTATTTACAGACGTGGTTTTCCGTATTTTCCTTCGCCTGGAATCCGGACAAGTTTTGCAAAAAAATCAGAAATCAATACAATAACACAACAATATTTCTTTTTTTGTAAAATGGATATTATTCTTAAACCAGTCCATAGATTGAATCGAAATTTTACAGATACGTAAAAGAGTTTATTGTATTTATATATGTAAAAATAAATTGGAGTTTTTTAAATGTGTGATGCCTAAGCCAGTGTAGCGTGGGCGATTTATCATCCCCGCATAGTAGCGGCATCTTCCATTTCTCTTCAGGTGCAATGTGCTATTTTAACAGCGCCATCTTTTGTGGCCCTGCGGAGACATTGCACCTGCTTACCGACCGATCGCTTCTTGCGCGTGCATCGTTACCGGCTGGGCAGTGACGCGCAAGAAGCGGGAGTCGGGAGAGTCGTCGGTTGGCCTTGGCTGCGGGAGGTTGTCCTTCCTGCAGCCAGACCTCTCTCTCTCTACCTGTAGTGCGGAATAAATAGTTATCTTGCGAAGAGAGTCTTTCCTTTCGACGCCCTTCGTATTCCCATCCATTTGTCCAGCACATCACAGCCCGATAGCAGAACGGACCCGTGCGGTAGCGCGGCCATACCGATGAGCACGCGGAGGCGGGGAGCCGCCCGGGGACTCTGCCCCGAGAGCGCCCCCGCCTCAAATGTTACACTAGCATGAATAAAGAAACGTATTAAAATTATGCACAAAGTTGAACACCCCTAGAAAAGTATTAAAAGTATCAATTAGCTCACTATTATTATATTAAGCTGATGTATAAATAATGTCGTATTTTTAAAAAAAATGCTGCTGGCGCACAATAAAGCTCCAGGACTGGATGGTGTCTCAAACGTAGTTATCGGTCTGGTCACCGATACCGACCCGAACCTCCTGCTAACAGTATACACAACACCTGCCTAGCGGGAGGAGTCTTCCCAGTACCATGGAAAAGGTAGAAACTAGTTCTTATTCCAAAAGGGAAAGCACATTCGGGTCCGTCGGCGTACAGACCACTGTGCATACTGGATAGGCTGGGAAAGCTGTTGGAGAGACTTATCTTCCAGCGATTCCAGCAGCACATTGAAACGGGACTCTCCCCATAGCAGCACGGTTTTCATATACACCGCTCCACAATCGTGGCTATTACTCAAGTTGTAGATACGGTGAAACAGGCGTGGTGTGGCAGTGTAAAAGCCAGCAGACACACGATAATGATTGCGCTAGACGTCAAGAATGCCTTCAACTCGGCGAGATGGCACCTGATCCTCAGGGCTTTGAAGAAAATAGACACTCCACCATACCTCATCAGAATAGTAGAGAGCTACCTGCACGGGATAACTCTTATCTATGAAGGCACCGACGAGGAGAGAAGGGAAAAACCAGTGACGGCAGGCGTTCCACAGGAGCCGGTGCCTGGACCCACTCTGTGAAACATAATGTACGACGGACTGCTGAGGACGCTACTAATGGACGAAGCCAAAATGGTCGCATTCGTTTTTTGCCATTATAGTTACCGCCAAATCTACGGAGATCTTACGAACGACCTGCGAGGACGCGCTGAGGAAGGCCAAGAAGTGGCTGACAGGAACCCCTGAGGATCGGGGGTTGCGAGATTAAATACTCAAGATCCATTCGGTATTTGGGGGTAGAGATTGATGACAAGCTCTGATTCGTCACCCACACGGAAAAGGCGACAGCGAAGGCGGCAAGCATCGCGCAGAATCTGGCCAGGTTGATGCCCAACATTGCTGGCCCAAAAACAAGCAGGAGTGCCAGAGTTCAGAGAAAGAGCGCAATCAGAGTGGCTGCTGCATATTACACAGTATCGGAAGACGCCGTTCTGGCACTGACTGTCATACCGCCAATCGACCTGCTTGCTTATGAGAGACAGGCAATACAGAAAGGTGAAGACAGGAAGAACGCTAAGCAAAGGATCATAGCGGCGTGGCAGTCCTAATGGGACAACTCGCTAAAAACAAGCTAAAAGTCGAAAGACGCACGAGCTAATACCGAACCTGTGAACCTGGGTAGACAGAAAGTACGGTCAACTGTGCTACTACTTGACCCAGGTTCTTACTGGGCACGGTTGTTTTGGTAGCTACTTACACAAAATAGGCAAAGAGCGACCACTGCGAAGCAGAGTACGACGATGCTGCACACACGACATTTGTCTGCCCAGCATGGAGCACTGAAAGGGACATCCTACGGGAGGGGCTGTGAATCAGGTCGCTTTCCCCTAGTAACATGGTACCTTTAATGTTAAAGGATGATAAGGCATGGAATGCGTGGTGCAAATACAGGACGTGCGCCAGAAAAGGCTATGTCAGAAGAATTAAGTGAATGCTTTAAAACATCATAATTGATGATAGACTGAAAAAAAATTTGGAAGAAACCTTTCTTTATATAATACATGGGCAATATTAAGTACAGTCCATGTAAAAATACGACGTTTCTTATGCATCAACCTAATATTGCATTATCACTCAATAAGTTCGTAGGATTCTGTTTAGGAGTTATTGAATCTTTTCTAGTTACTTCTTATGAACTTTTACCTCTTCAGGTCCATGAAGAACAAACTTAGAGAGTAAAATGATTCAAAAATGTAGCTGAAGTGAAAATGCATTTTAAATCGTTTTTTTGGCTTCTAAATCGGATAGATTTTACAAAAAAGGGATCGATGAACTGACAAAGCAATGGGAAGATGTATTAAATAATGACGGGAATTATATTGTATAATATTGTACTTTATAATAACTTTTTATGCTAAATACGCGAATACTTTTCGATACCCCTAATATAACTGGAAATGCATTCAATTACACTATAATTTTTATTATTTTTTTCATGATGTATTTAAGATAGATCAATTTAGTATCTTAAATTCTCTAAAATTATTCATATAAGTATTGCCTCTACAAATTTTAAATAAATTCTTATACATTGTATATTCAATGAAATGTTTCTCTGTAACATTCATTCATCTAAATTGTATATAAAACATAATATACGCTTGAATAGTTTTCCTATGAATATTTGATTGAATTTATTCAAAGAAAACCTGAAACGAATCGAATCTCGTTCGCCAAGCACAGTTGTGTTGAACACTTTAAAAAAGTACATTCATTGGAAATACTTATTTTTAAAATTGAGATTCTCAAAGCACTGCCTTATTTTTACAAGCTCGGTGTATTTAAAGAAATTTCGTATTTCCGCACAAATTTGATCTATTTCGAGTAATCCCGAGATACCCGCTGTGCTATTTTCCGAATGACCCAAATCAAAATTTATTATGAGCACTTAAATGAATTTTTCATAGGGCGCTATTTCATATACTCGAATTCGCCATTCGGATTTTGCGAAATTTACACTTCGCATGTATTACTCAAAGGATACCAAGAAATGGGGGCATTAAGCGGCTTAACTTCCGGGCATATGATGTATGCGTATTAAATTAATATGTACATATTCGCAAACAATACAAGGAGAGCTCTCTCATCGCATTATGTCTCTATAATACTTGATGTAATCCTCAGAGAGACGCCTAGTTAATAACTATTTTCTATTGATTATTCGTTTTATTGCCAATTTTTTTGACTAGTTTCCAAATTTGAAGCAGATAAATAGCCCTTTGCACAGACTTTACAACAAGATCACAGGGGACTGTCCGACATTAAGGGTTTATTTGGTTTTCCAAGCGTAAAAAGGCATATTTTCTCTATTTTTTTAAACTTACAATTAAATAAACATTAGATTGAATATTTTAAGTACAAGACTATATGGGGATAAATTAATCAATATATCAAATTTATCACATAAAACTTATAATTATTGCCTGAAAGCTCTCACAGCATGACTTTTGAAGTCCTAGCCACCTTTAGAATTGCAGTCACCAGCAGCTCCTTTCAACCACACATCACAATTTTCCACAATATCAACCTGAAGTTAACACTTTTGGTATTACACTTTCAAAATTAAATTTTACTTTGAGGGTCGATTTCTCGAACAATTACTACTACTAATACTTCTGGTACTAACATCGTAGAAAATGTTGAGTGTCTGAATAAGTTCCGGCCGTTTCACCATCAAGTGGTCACCATTAAAATCAAGTGTGCCTTAATTCGTTAAAGTGTAAATATCATATTTTTTCAAGAAAATTCCAGGTATAAATAATTAAAAACTACCGGCTCTTTCGTCGGTAATATGACTACATAATGATCTAAAGGGGGTTTACACGGGTTTCAAAGTGTAAAAAGCATATTTTTTAATAATCTAATATAACCTATATATATATAAATGAATGTGTGTCAGCGTGCAGCGCGATGTTTGTTTCAGATACATTCCAATACCGTTCATTCAATTGCGATGAAACTTTGGTGAGCTATTGGGCGTATATTCGCGAAAGTCTTTACATTAGCACAAGTATTATTCGTGTCCGGAATTTGTTTTGCGAGACATTTAACGGATGCACTGTGTTGGCGCATATTGGTTGATCTGGTGGTCGCTGAGATAAACAAAGTATAGAAACCGTTTATAACAGCAGCAACAACACATCGAAAACATATTCAAGTCACTTTTAGATAAGTAACGCTGGGTTAATCAGGTATAAAAAAAGCCACACGTCTGGGCCTGGGGGTAAACCAGAAAAAACCGACTCAGGACAAATATATATATGAGTAACTTTACCAGGATTTCAATGAAAAAGATGATGAACATTATCATCAAAGCTACGATTTTAAATGGAAAATGTAAAGGAGGAGATGTAGTTTCTCAATGATTTCGACAGATGTGCCATTTGAATTGAAAGGTGTGCATTTTCCGGTGCGAGCATCAACAAAGCACAGGGACACACGGGGTATGCGTGCATGCTTCTCACATGGATAGCTATATGTGATTTGCTCACGCCATTCTCATTTATTACCAGATGGTACCCACCACATAGAAAAATATTGTGTATCCAAAATTACTTCATTAGGACGACACAAGCACAATCTTTGGGACAGGGAAAATATAGGAAAACGAACATGTTACGAAGGACTGCTATTTTGCTGGCAAAAACCCTAGCGACCGTCGAAAACTTCGGCATCAGAATTGCGGGAGAGGCGATAGAAATCGAAAAACGAAGAAACTCCGTAATGAACAGACGAGACGACATCACCACCAGCACCAATAATCAAGCAAAAAAACCTGAAAGCGCAAAAAATCTCTAATGAAACGACGGCAATGCCCAACATCGCTGATTGACAGCACTGGACGAAGGATACTCACAAGGAGCATCAACAAGGCGCCGGCGGTTATTCTGCGTCCATGAGCCCGACAGGAGATTCGAAATATCGGAAAAAGGTACATTTAGGCTACGCTTATCGGGTATTTTGAAAATTCAACCGTTGAAGCTTGATTTTCAGAGATTCCGGCGAAATTTTCAGAATATTTAAATGAAAATGTTATAAAATATAATTTGAATTATAAAAAGCGATGACGTTATTGCAAGTATTGACGTTTAATATATTCTTCTCCAATCTCTCTGTCAGCGTATTTATGTACGGCGTAAGGTCCCGTTGGATGCTTGAGAACATCCCAATTCAATTATCTTAGCTTGTATTGAATGTTCATTGTCACACGATTTGTCATAATGGAAGACTAATCTTTTCCTATTGATCAAATAAAGTCTATTTTTTAATGACATTGTTAAGTTTCAATAGTTTCAATTTTAGTTTCAATACTTTATCCATTTGACTTCTTCCATGGTTGTCTTCCAAGTCGATGTTTCCAGTTTTTCTTCCATCAGCATTGACATTTCCTGACATCTAATGTCACCAAAAATATTTTCTGTTGCTTCACTACCGTTTTTTATCGCATGGAACTGCATCAGCATGCAGTTCCGCAAATATTATACCGATGCACATACTTCTCCCATTAACTTTAGACTTGTTAAAAACGATATTTATTGTAACAAAACCTTCATTTCAGGTATACCACTGTACTTAACCAGATGAATATTGTGTAAAATTGTGTAATGTGGTTGAAAAGAGTTGCTGTGACCCAAATTTCATAGATGGTCAGGACTTAAAAAATCATGCAGTTATAGTTCTCGGGTAAGGATTATAAGTTTTATGTGATAAATTCATAAAATATTTAGTTTAATATAATCTTAAATTTGTTCTTTTAGGTAAGTCTTTCGAATAACGCCAAAATAATACGAAATTGCTCGTTATGGAAATCGACGGGTCGTGAAACTAGCAAATCTACAATTTCAAATTTGCGATTTTACACAGCGGTTTGGCAGAATCTCGTGAATAAGTCCGACTCCATGGAGCACGTTTATCCCTCCTATTACAGATGCACATGCAGTAAATTCGTCTGCAATGGTTGAGTCTGATAATGAAGGGTTGCGTCATTGTCTCGTCCTCGTTTAATAAGTTGACAGAGGTAGAGCCGGTTGCATAATAATGGGTGCATCTGAAACGACTGCCGGAGACCGTTTCAGCTCGCTGTGCAAAAATAAAACACCTCAAATGCAATCCTTCCGAGCCGCCTACGGAACACACCGACCGCAAAAGCCTTCTGCGATTTTAGCGTATGCAATGTAATAAAATTTATGGCAGACGTGGCCATTTTATTCCATGCACTTAAAACTACATGGCTCCCGAGCGTTCGGACGAATGTGAAATTGAAATCGAAGATTTAGAGACCGTACAAGGAAGGCTTTGAGCTTTCAGTAACTGCTATAAACCTAAACGGCTTTTAAATTTACTGAATCCATTATTAAATTATTATTTTAAATTAAACCCCTATAAACCATATGTTAACCCCTAAAGAAGTACTATCCCAGGGCCTGGGACCTTCTCTCCACTATTCAGAACGAGCACTTGTACATTGAGCTCAGATACAGACAGAGACAGAGAGAACGTAGCGCAGTTTAGGAGACAGAGACGGAGAGCTTCTCCGCATACATCGCACGATTGTATCTATCGTTAACCCAAATTTATCGATTAATAATGATTTTGATTAATAATGATTTCGATAAATTTGACATGGACAAACATGCGAATACTTTTTGTTACCCCTAATAGATACCATTTGTACAAGGGAATATCACATGAACGTTCGGAATTCAACCATACAAACCTGGAGATTCGTCGACATTCAGGCACAGTCCAGATTTTTTCCTGTTGTATAAAAACCTTTTTTTTAATCATAAGTAACGATGGGATTAAAAAAATATATTTCGACGAGTTATAAACAAATAACATACCTCCAAGCGTCTTAGTTTTTGACTTTATAACAATTTATACGGCACCCATTTGAAACTATTAAAGCAGAGTCGAATAATTGATGCGGTACAGGGGATGCAGCAGGGAAACTACCTTATTTTAAATATAAATAACACAAACAGTATTGAATATATTATTTTAATTATTTTTATCATGTTATAGAGGAGCATTTAAAGTTTATTTTATAATATTTTAAAAATTATATCATTATGTTGACTTCCATTTTGGTCAATGCAATAAATTTTATCTAGGGAAATTATTAAGAATTTCATTGAAAAAATGATATATCTTATAAAATCTGCTGAGTAATAAAAACTTTAAATATTTTTCTATAAAATGGAAAAAAAAATTAAACTGATATCGCTCATATTGTACATATTATTTATTTTTAAAATAAGGTATTTTCCCTGCCATATAATTTTCAGGCATATAATTTATAATTAAATATGGTCGCTGTGGCAGTCCTAAAGTTCATTGTAATTATAGAAAAGAGCTTCATAAATAATCCTCGGCTATAAATACGCATAGTGAATGACAATCAAAGCTTTCGGAAGATAAATCAGCCTTATCTCGAATTATCATGGTGTGTATTTATCGAGCCTCCAGTTGACAAAGTCGGTCAAGATACAAATAGAAAGCTCTCACGTACCAACCCCGAGCCGTTCAAATTATTCGCACTCGAAATAAATCACCGATGGTATAAATAGTGTTTATCAACCCACTTGACCTGCAGAAATTTGGGTTAACGATATCTGACATTTCGATACTCATCCAGGAAACAATTAACCAACGGCCTTTATGACCGGGGGTTAATATCTGTTTCGCGATCCGGAAAGCGCTCAAATGCTTTCGATAAGCCGCAGGACGTATCCTTCCAATGTGCTTTGCACATCTTTGATTTAATACCCTTCAAGTTATGGGGAGGTTTACTGCGCAAATAAGGATTCGAACCATATGCACCCTTCAACAAATCTATATTAATATGGCTTGGATTGTTTGCCCAATGATATTAATGAGTCGTATTTTATTAGCCAAATATATATTTGTTTATATTAGGGATATCGAAAAGTATTCGCGTATTTTGAGACCGTATATTTGAGCTCAGTTTGCTCTCAGAATTATGATAACGGTATACTAAAATCCCTAATCGAGTCAGATAGACCTCAAGCAATTGAGGAGTTATCGCACAGGCTGGGATCATTTAAGGCGAAACGAATAGGTTGGGTATTATGGGATAGGATGGGTATTATGGGGTAGGATGGGTATCGACAAAAACGTGCTACGCCGTATTTATAATACAATATATTTTTAATACATAAATCCTATATAAAGGGTGTTTAGCACATGAACCGATTTTTTTTTGGAGGTTAGGGGGGTCTTTTTCTACGTTTCATACATAGGGCCTACGTCTTTTGGATTTCTTTTGTGGACACCTCTATCGTATAAATTAATTTTTTGCACGTCCCTAGACGAAGAAATCCAGTTGCGAGAGATCAGGAGAATAGAGTATGTCCCCAGACTAAAAAATCCGATGGTGTCAGGTCTGGAGAACGTGAGGGCTGCCAAAAGTATTAATTTACATGACAAAAATGCCCATAAAAGAAATCTTAATTGAAAGAATAGTCACCGCCTTTGCAAAAAATAAAGGGGAAGGACAACTATAGTGAAAACAAGAAAAAGCCAAGAAAGGCCAATTTGAACAGTTGTTAAATTAAGATAAAAACTGAGTTCAAAATAGTTGTTATTTTTTTATGCAAGGATATGAAAATGTGGCTTGAGATCGATTGAAATTACGATACTCCTAAATTTAAGTATTTTTTGTGCGAAAGAATCCATCTTTTCATGAATGCCTTTCCAAAAAAAATATTTATAACTTCCATTCAATCAATTTTAAGCTGTGATTGTGTAATATATAATAAAATAGTCTTGCTGTTGGTATAGCAAATTAAATTCATCAGATGCACAGTGACATCTTCTGTGGTGCTGCGGACACATTGTATTTAAATAACGACATCTATAGCTTCGTGCACCATTGTCGGTTCAGTGGTGACGCACAAGATGTGGGAATTATCATATAACATTAGCTATCTAAATCTCTCGTCGTAATAATAAAAACAGTTGAGAAGATGAGTATTTTTAGACGGACCCGTCCATCTCCATCCGATGGTAAAACAAACCCGCGTGCGAGCTTAGAAGCGACCCAGTAACTCTGCCCCGAGAGCATCCCCGCTGCATGCTACACTGGTGTCAGAAGTATATATAAACAGACACGTCATCGATTTGTTGTCCCATAAGTCTCTTTCGCAAATGAACACAGATCTAATCATAGCCATTGTTGAAGAAAACCTGCGATATACCGTTTGCAAA
The DNA here is from genome assembly GCA_008973525.1 of Stenopsyche tienmushanensis. Taxonomy (NCBI): domain Eukaryota; kingdom Metazoa; phylum Arthropoda; class Insecta; order Trichoptera; family Stenopsychidae; genus Stenopsyche; species Stenopsyche tienmushanensis. Next base: position 209,189 of record WACJ01000027.1, read on the forward strand.
ATATGTAACAAGTTAGAAATTCAACATACATCCGTCCATAATCATCTGATAAAATTGGGCTACATTAATCGTTCAGATGTGTGGCTTCCTCATGAACTGACTTACTCAAATAAACTTCAGCGCATTTCAATATGCGATCTTCTTCTCCAACGACATAATAGCCAACCTTTTTTGAAGAGACTTGTCACTGAAGATGAAAGTTGGATACTCTATGAGAATATCCAACGTAAACGGTCTTGGACCAAGGGTACAAAAGCTTAAACTGTAGCTAAACCTGGCCTATATCCAAAAAAAGTTTTGCTATGCATTTGGTGGGACTGGAATGGGGTAGTTTATTATGAGCTACTTCAGTAAGGTGAAACGATCAATTCAACAACATATTGATTCCAACTAGACAATCTAAAGGATGCAATTGCCAAAAAACCATATTTTCGAATCGGTTTCGTTCATCTGCACACGAAAACGCCAAATACATTTTAGTCCTGTTGGATGTGTCTTTTTATCAAATTACACAGAAGGTCGACTGCGCTGAAGATGGTGCATGTTCTAAGGGTTTTAAATTGCTTGTTTTGCTGCCCTTTTAATACAATTAATCGAAACTTATTATAACGGTATGTGGCGCAGCGAAACAAGAAACGGCAATTAAGAAGCTTTCATCGGCGCTATAAAAAGGAACTTGTCGCCGAAGCAAAGCATCTTGAAAGGACCATTTTAAATTGTTACGTCATGGAATGTGACGAAGAGATATTTATAGCGGACGGAAGAGTTTAATTTTAGACTTAGTTTCTTGAAAATGTGTCAAAAGGTTCGAATTGCACAAGATGCACATCCAGCAAATTACATATTTAGCACTCAAATTTAACTTTTCTAATTTATTTGTGAGACGTGTTGACGCAAAACGTACATCCAAGCTACGTAATTCGCTTCAGAATTCTTCCACAAGCAAATATGCCGCAAATTGTGGAGTTGTTTCAAATATTTTATATTTATTTAATTGGAAAATTTTCGGATGAGGCCCCTCAAAGAAAAGTTGAACCACGTGGAAAGCGTTTTTCTTGCGCCCCGCAGCGAAAATTCAAAACTTTATAGCGATTTGTTGAAAATTTCATATTAATTCGACCAGAATTCGCACGTCTTTAAATCCTTAATTTTAATCATCCCCTAATCGAATTGTTTCAAGCGTAGTTATTTCATAATTAAGAGTTATGGCTGGCTTTCGTTATAAATAGATTGCCATTAGTGTCAAGCCTAAATTCGTTTACATTACATAATAGTTTGCGAAAGAGAGCCGATCGCGAGCGTATTTATAACAGGGAAGTTCAATCCGAGGATGACTTCGGAAAAACTTCGGAATGCCGGATGAAATATTAAAATTTCGGAAGGAAGGCGAATATTTCGAGTCCTCCGGATAATCGGCGAAAGTGAAGTCATAAAACAAAATTTTCACCCTTAATCGTACACATTTTTCCAGTCATAATTAATGGAGTTTCAAACTCGGCCAACTTATATTTTAGCTTCGGGGCCGAACTTTCGAATTTAAATCGAGCTGTCATTTAAATATGTATCCGTGTTTGGGACGTCTTCATACGTAATAAAGAATAAGCGGAAATACGTTCAAGTTGAGTAAGTGCACATCGCAAATTGAAAGAAAGCTGTCAGAGACATTCTTAACTATGTTGCTTACGAAAAGACTTATTTTATACCGATTTTTCGTTTTAAATGCATGAAAAATTTATAATAAAAACCCTTATTCGCCCCTTATCATCCGTACATATCCACTTATCCATCAGGACCGCGCAGCGTGTATGAAGCTTGTATATAAATAAATAAACACTGTTGACAGCACACAATATTCGTTAATTTCTTCGTGTAAACATAAACTATACACTTGAAATAGATTCGATTGGGTTATCATTATTAGTTGATACATTTGGGTTATCGATCTATACAATCGAATGATGTACGCAAGACACTCTCTCCGTCTTTGTGTCCCATTCAAATCTTCGAACTCGGCGTGCAAGTCACTCTCTTAGTCTCTCTCTTTCTCCAAATTCAACACGCAAGACAAAATTTTCGTCTCTGTCTATGTCTGAACTTAACGTGCAAGAAAGCTCTTTCCGAATCATTTGATTTCGATCGCAAATACGCGACCGTACTCCTCAAAACGTTAAGCCATCTGTATCATGTATCATCTTCATTAAAATTACTTAGTCCAAGATTTGAATCGTAAGAAATGTTGCATTCCAAAACCCGGCAACTTTTCAAGAATATCAGCAAAATATTCCAATTCAAAGAATTCCAAACAGCTCATTTCTGAGAAAAGCAGCGTTTTACTATATGGACGCGGATTGATTCAATCGCTGGAATTCGATCGCAAATACGCGACTGTACTCATCAAAAGGTTAATCTAATAATACTTTAATATTTATGCCGTGTTCATTTTCTTGTTATTTGTCCTGTTAAATCAATGCTTCAGATAATATTGTTATAACCCTAAATTTCAGCTTGTAATCTTAAGTCAGTATCCAGATTTCAATTTGTTACAAGCTGGAACTTGTACTGAATTTTATGGCTTTCTACTACTTGTAATTTTTGATACAGCCTGGAGTTAGTCGACCCCACCATTTCTGGACATTCATGGACACTACCATTTCTGCCCCTCCCACCTGTATTGTTTATCATATTCATTGCTCTCTTTGGCGGTCATTACTTCCTCCACGATTTCCCGCCAAAGGTTTTCTTTGCTCACCATTGAAGCATGGATAACATGAAGATGGCTCTCCAAGATGATTGCGCTTTATATAATCGAGTAGATGGAGGTGAACGGGCGTCGAGCAGAAAGACTCTCGTCGTAGATAACTTATTTATTAATCACGAAAGAGAGATCTGGCCGTGCGAAGGACGTCCTCCCGCAGCCAAGGCTATTTGACGACTCTTCACGACATGCACTTCCTGAGCATCACCACTGAATCGAAAACGGTGGACGCGCAAGAATTAATCGGTGTCGTTCCTTCAAACGCAATGTATCGCAAACGCATTTGCTGATTTTGCGTAGGGATTCATCGGCTTCATCTTCAAATTCTACGAATGGTGAGCTATGATCAGTAGCGCATCGTCATCAGTAAAGGAGACAAGTTGTGCTCCTATTAGCATATCTGTGTTAAGAAGGCTTTTGTAGAAATTTTTTACGTGGTTAATCCCAGTATAGATCCACGTAGAACGACCATCTCTGGTCTTTTCTCCATTCATGTATCGTTGTGATAAACATATCTGTCTTTGAACTACTATTTATAATGAGTCGATCAAAGAAGACCATACCTAATGGTTAAGAACCGGATACGGATAAAGTCCATTAACGTTTAAGCATTTTAAACTTTCTGCGTATTTCGTACTCTATGGCATTGAAAATACAGCGTTACGGAGCGCTACTCGCAACGTATGCGTGCATACTCTCTCTGGACCACTCGAGTGCGCCCACAGCATATTCGAGCATACTCATTAATGAGTTATTTATTTCAATGCACGGTACAAGTCATCTGTAAAAGGGCGAGTCTCGAAATTATAAATATAAAAATATCATTTGGTTGAAATATTTTCAACTTCACAGCCATGCAGATGATAATATTTCTCAGCAATTTTCTACACTGGCTGGATAATGGTGAATATTTATTCCACACTTTCCATTTTATTCCCCCAGATTGTTATCAAAAGCGAGTCTACTATGTAAATTTTCATCGTTGCAGACTGCACCTCGTTGGAGCAAAGTGTACTTGAGATGTGAATTTTGATCTAAAAAATGTACCCCTTTCTATGAAAATTTGGTTATTTTGAATGAAATACGCGAATATTTATAAAATTTGATCTGCACCCATCCAATTCGAATTGTGCAAATCGTCCATTCGTAATAATGGAAATATGAAAAAATGTGGAATGACATATTTTTTCAAGGCATTTGGGTCAAATTTTACAAACATTCAAAGCGCACATGTCTCGTTGTTTCTCGGATTTCTTCGTCAATCCCTTTTTTTCCACTTCCCTGATTATTCCATCTCTAATGGATGAATAAATAAGAGCTTTGTTGACAAACATATAAAGTTTCCTCGGAACGTATTTATATCCATTACAGGGCCTCGGATAAATATGCCGAATCTCACGTGTTACAAATTTAATTTCGCCAGGACGACAAATTTTTATTTGATTTGGACTTACGTCAATCGAACGTAAGCGTATACTTCCTCGGGGATTATTGTTTCATTCGTTGCTCCTGTCTTTTTGTTTCGTTTTTAAAAACATATCGAGTTTCAACCTGGCTTAATATTTCCTTTGTGCTTGAACGTTTTCGCATTTGGAATTGTTGAGAACTTCTCTGGAACCATTAGAGAATAAATCGCCTCTTTGCGCTCATAATATGTTATTTACATGCTCTGGAAACAATATATTTAGTTTCTATTATATCTGAGAAATACTTGAGAGTCTCTATATGGAGAATATTGTTTCTAGGGGTTCTTCATAAATATGCTTTAATGAACATTTTGAAACAAAACTTGTAACAATCATCTGGATTCTGAGAGTATCAAGCTTATTTTCAATTTATATCAAAAGAAACATTTAATGGAAACATTGAGTCGTCAAGATTTTTGAGGAAATTTGACATCCTTATGAGAATTATATTCCATATAATTGAAAAACAAGTACTAACGAGCATAATAATCAAGAGTGCTATTCAAAGAACTTCTTTAAAATCTCAAAAAATCTTTATAATGTAGCTATAACTCTTGCTCCATCACTTCTGACACCAGTGTAATGTAAGCGCCTAGCGTGACGTCACCGTACATTAATTAAAAAATATGGAAAATACATATGGTTATAATATTATACCTTACGGCGTAAATCCACACAGGATAGAACCCTGTCTCGATAGCCAATATCTCGAGGTGCTCTAAAATTAGAGTTCTTTACTTGCTTAAAATCTATTTGTCATGTAAATATTTTCGTATGACAAATTGGAGAAGGGCTTTCGTCGCGAGCTTTCACTGCTATTGGGAAGCTTTTTCACGTTCTCGTTTACACGCACGCGTAAAGCTCACAGCCGAAGCTTTCGATGAATGGGATTTGTCAAGATAACGAGACTATACTTTATGGGCTGACTTTGACAACTTCTTCAGGATCCCAGCAGGCGTCACGCGACTATAACAAATGGCATTTTTGCATATCTGCCAACGACGTTTGAGACCTTATCAAATAAATTCCCCGTAAATCCGGTGTAAATGGAATGCTGAAGCTAAACAGGAGCGAATCGAACCCGACTAGCTCGAGCGAGATTAGGAGACAAACTAATTCCTTGGAGCTATTGAAGGTTGACGCTAGTAGCGTGAGCGTTTTAAATACAGAATTTCTTCCCTTTTTCTATTATAGGATAATTTTCTATTACAAAAATGTTCTAATAATGGTAGGTTCATCCATCATTTCGAATAATTCTTTTTCGTTCAATGTATGATTCTCAATAATTTCTTCGATTTCTTGAATATCAAAATCGACAAATCCTTCTCCACCCATACCATGACAAATTTAAATTGTCTTTTTGTTAATTGGCACTATTTTAAATAAACTGAAAACATTTAAATTCGCATCTTGATTGCGTCCACTTCTATAGAATATTTTTCTATAGCGTTTGCGGCATCTTTTACGCAAGCAACGGGGAAATATGTAAGGTCAATGCATTTGCAGCTTGTTAATTTTTTTATTATTTATTTTTTATTAAATTAAAAAAAATATATGAGTGCCTAATTTTCTATAGATTCTCCACCATTCTAACGCCAGCGCCTTGTGTTGCCGGTCCGCGTCTTTTATCGTCACCTTCCATCCAAAAAACTCAGTATTTACAACCTGCCGATTCTGACACCAATGTAACGTTTAAGGCGGGGGCGCGAGAGAGAGGTCTGGCTGCAGGAGGGACAACCTCCCGCAGCCAAGGCCAACCGACGACTTTCCCGACTCCTGCTTCCTATGCGTCAACACCCAACCGGTAACGGTGCACGCGCAAAAAGCGATTGGTCGGTAAGCAGGTGCAATGTCTCCGCAGGGCCACAAGAGATGGCGCTGTTAAAATAGTACATTGCACCTGACGTGAAATGGAAGATGTCGCTACTACGTGGGGATGGTAAATCGCCCAAGCTACTATAACGTGGTCCCTATCTCGACGCTATAGAAGAGTTTAACTGTTTTAAAAATACTTGTTTTTCTTCATTTACATTTCTGCATCAGGTATAAAACATTAGTAATTTTAATATCTTCCAAGAGTGTCCCAAATGATTTATTAATGAATTTTGTATTATGTGGCTTCTATAACCCCATAAAAGAGTCGTAGGCAAGGTCTTCCGACGAGTCTACTCCCACTTGGTCCCGAATCTAATATGACTATGAGTTGCCTGCCCAGTGGAGAAAGTAGTGACGTTTCGCCGAACATGTCCATGACCTCTCGATTGGAATTCGTGCTTGAGGTTCCGTATAGGACCGATTTATTTTCTTAAAATTCTTTTATCGAACCTCTCGAGGTCATTTTCCATGTTTTATTCCCGTATAACATTACAAGGTCTTATTAATCTATATATATAAAAATAAGGTAAAAAAAGGCCTTTTGTTAACTATGCCGAGAGGCGATAATGCCGTGCACGGTTCCGCTAAGGTAAAAGAAGAAATGCCATGCGTGGTGGGGGGCTCATGGGGTGGGGTTTAGCCACGTGGCGTGGCAGGGCCGCGGGGCACGGTGAGGAAGACAGTCGCTTTTCATCCTAACCTCTCAGCCTTTCTTTTCAAATTATTACTAAGCGCGTGTCCAATAACCAAGCAAAAAATATCTGAAAGTGCAAACAATCTACTACGAAGCGACGGAAATGCATAGCCCAACATAACACTGGACGGAAGATGCTCACAAGGAGCATCGCCAAGGCGCCGGCAGCTATTTCGTGTCCATGAGTCCGACAGGAGATTCGAAATATCGGAAAGATATATATTTGAAATCTTAATGTACCTATCAACTAAGCGCGATCATATAACCGTTTTGTAGTCTAATTAAAAATATATAAAATCATTTCAATAAAATGAATTAAAATACATACACTTTATATCTTTAAGTGTGGCAATGCAACGCATACCAGGTAAACGCATTAGTACAGTTAAGCGGCTCTCACCTCGAAGGTCGACTTTCTCCCTTTCTCTCGTGAGCAGAGCTCAACTGCCGCGTTGCGCGCGCATCCTTCCTCTCCCCGTGGCTCCGCATCATTTTATCAGACCAATATGCGCCAACATGGTGTATCCGTTAAATGTCTCGCAAAACAAATTCCGCACGCAAACAATAGTTGTACTAATTTAAAAACATTCTTGGATACGCACCCAATTACTCAACAAAGTTTTATCACAGTCGGATGATAAATTCATGTAGTCCCTTTCCTGATTTTTTCCAGAAAATCTACATAGTAGGCAACGTTGACGTTTCGGGGACGCTGAGATAGCTGTTTGGAAGTATCTGCCATTGCGCATCTCGAAATATAATTAAATCTGCTATCCTTATTCTATTGATGCTCGCAGCCTCCTGAACTTTGATAGCTGTAAAGCTAAGGATCGCCCTCATATTACGCAACAAGTTCGAACATCCTGCGACCAGTAGGTATATGGCAAAAACATATATTTCATGACTTTTGGGACACACCATGTACATTTATACAATATTAATAATGACCTGAATAAATAATCGCTTTTAATGATTGCTCGCTGCTTGTTGAAGTTGTTGAACTTCATCTAAAAAAATGGAAGATTAGACATATTGTAAATTGAATTCGGTTTATAAACTCAATGGAGTAAATTTATGATATTCTTGTTTAAATTTTGCCTCATTTAAAATGCACTTTAAAACTTGTGTTTGTATCATTCCACTATTTATTTTAAGTATTCTATTTGGTATTTTTAAACAGAACGAGCTGAAATGTGTACATTATATACCATTGATACTAGCAAAATAGCTTTTAAGACTTTCGTTTTACTATTTGCCATCGTTTCTTGCTGAAATTTAATCCGAGTTCAACTCTTTCAATTGGAGAGCTCTTCGTTAAATTAAAAATTCTACATTTTCTCAATGAAATTTCGACCTTAATCGAACCGATTCAATCATGTTTTCGTTGTTAACCCCATGGAAAAGTGCAAAAAATGTATTCAAATATTCACTGCATTGTCGAAACCACATAAAACGAAAGCTAAATACTGAAATATCATCCATTGTAGTAGAGTCTGTATATTTTCACGTACATGACAATCAACCACCGTGATGGATTATATTCAATCACGTACATATTATATTGAATTCAAGCGCTTGAGCAATTTTGTTGGATTGCAGATTTGTGTTGTTGATTGCGGTCCATTTTGCATTCATTCCTAGAATATTGAATCAAAATACTTTCGAAAAAATTCCATTCATATATTCCCCGAGAGCAATATTCATTAAGCCGCCAAAAAATATAAATACGCGAGTCGAAAGCTGAAAGATATATGCTGATGTTTATGGAAACGCGTTTGGTTGACAGGATGTATTATCGATGCTCAATATTTCTTCCTGACTTTTGTTGAAATCAAATCATGATATTTCATCCCTAAGTAGTCATTCAAACATAAATAATATAGTCATTATGATAAGCATTCGCCTTATAACCCATTAACACCGGATGCTCATAAACGCGCAACGTAATTTTAAATATTTTCCACAATATACATGAAAATTTGGTCGAATTTGATAGAGATATGTCTGGTTCATATCAATGTTGTATATTATGAAATAAATATTTTTTAGAGTAACCGCTGCAAAATATGGATATACGAGGGTGATTCAAATATAACCCGGAATTTTGCTTTGTACAAATTTATTAGTGATATATAAAAATACAAATGGAGTATCTTGTTTTTCTACTTAGTTCCCTTTATTAGAAAAAATATTCATCAGATAGAAGGCGACAAGTGATATCCACTGTTGCGCAACGCAAAATTATTCGTTTTCTCGTAAACGAAGGCGTGAAATCTAGTAATCTAGTAAGCTACGGTATTTTGGGAATTAAAAGGTTTTTTATTGTTGATTTTCTACATCAACTGTTAAACTCGCCTCTGCATAGAATCCAAAATTGACTATATTTAAATAGAATAAATTCGATAATATTATTCATAGAATGCTTATTTTAGCCTTTCCCTACCAAAATGTATATCATCATTATTCTTCTAATATATAATTTTTAATATATAAAAATGATTTGGGTTTTGTTCGTTCGAAGTGCGCAGTCATATCGTTCATCGGATTGCGATAAAATTTCGTCCACTTATTGCTAACAATTTCGCAAGTAACATAAGCATAGTTTAATAAATAAAAATCAATGTTTGTTTGTCCGTATTTAATGCGTTGTCATACCGTTTATTCGTTTGCGATAAAACTTTGCCAACTTATTGTTTGCATTTTCTCAAATAATAAAGCTATAGTACAGTTGACTTACAGTAGATCTTATATATAAAAATCAATGTTTGTATATTTTTTGAGTGGAAATAATGCAAATTTGCGCTTGAAATGCTGCGATATCATCTTTATTATTTAATTCCTGGAGCATTATAATCCTCCTTGCTTTTCTAAATTTATATCATGAATTTGCTCGGGATAATATTTTTAATCGAATGTTTGCATTGTCTTGAAAAAATGTTTGTTCGGATCTTATGCTGGGAACTTTCTGAAATCACCGAAAACAACATGTTTTGCTTCTTGTAAATATTCTCATGCAAATTTTCATGAGACAATGATTTTTAACGAAATAACCTTCTATTTATAACAACAAAACAAAATAAAATAAATATCATTCCTAATTAAAAAAGATAACTCTTTCAAATTTCAAACAATATTTTTAGAATATTTTGTGGCAGCAATGCGCCGAGTACCAACCAGCTAGTAGTCAATAAAAATAATAGTGGTGTACCAAATACATATCATCGGTGGGTATTTTAGAACAGTAAGGAAAACAACCCTCCACTGACCCGAGCTGTGTGTAGATCCCGTTATTCGGGAGTATGCTAGCCCGCTCACATGGTGCACAGCATGGTGCAAAACATGGTCCCCGAAAAAAAGCGCGAGCCTACTTATTGTCACCGGCTACTAGGAAGGACCTCTATGGCGGAGATCAAAGAAAGCTCCGGGGATGCATTTTTTACAAATCGTTTACAAAAAGCTCTAAAATTAGAGGGCATGCCCACAATGTTTTCGCGTCCAACCGGTCCGAATTTCGGACAACTGACACATCGAAGGAGCGCCTCGTGATCGGACATCTATGTCCATGAATGGATCTCCGCATGGATAATCCGTTAGTGTTTGAAAGCCCAAACTGTAATCAATGAGGCCCTAAACCGGCCTTATCTTGCGAGAAACTGGGACGTCTAGTGATCCGGGATGACCCAGCGGCGACCAATCCGAGAGGAATAAACGTGAAGAGATGACAGTCTGACGACTGACGTAGACCATAAGAACCAGGAAAACAAAATTTATCGGCATATATGTGATAATATAATTTATAAAAGAATTTGCTTTATTGAGAACATAAGGAAAGATATGGTGGGTGATGAAATTATTATAAATTTTAATGATATTTTAGTTATTTTCAAACTTTAATTATATATAGAGGTAGCCCTGTGCTACTTTTAAAAGTCTCACTATTTACTTGCCTTAACTTGAATTAAATGAATGGGGAAAACTCTTTCCGACGTCTGAATTTAAATATTAAGCTTATAAATTCTTTATTTGATTAACTTTAAAACTTAAAAGCTATTATTTTATTTTCGAAAATATCACAAACAAATTTGAAATCAAAAGTACCTTCACTGCTATAAATGGTAGCCTATTTTGTATCAAATTTTGATTATTTGAGCGTTCCTATGGAAGCATAAACAATAAACATCCAAATATGACGTACTATTATTTGGATTTAATACGCCCAATTTTATTAATCGTTATAGTATTCATTTTTTTGCTTTAACAGAGGCTTGAAATGTTCCTGCTTTTTCTATGGTCTAAATTGGGTTATCATTTTTAGTTGATAAATTTGAGTTATCGATCTATACAATCGTATGATGTACGCAAGACACTCTCTCCGTCTCTGTCTATGTCTGAACTCAACGTGCAAGAAAGTTCTTTCTGAATCATTGGATTCGATCGCAAATACGCGATCATACTCCTTAAAAGGTTAAATCATGTTAATCGTTGCACATAAAACTTAAACTCAACACCGTCGCAGCGTGTATGAAGCTTGTATATAAATAAATAAACACTGTTGATAACACAGAATATTCGGTCATTTCTTCAAGTAAACATAAACAATACTTGGGTTAACGATATATATAATCGTAGGATATACACAAGATAATCTCTCAATCTCCTTTTAAATTCTCCTGTTATGTCTGAAGTAATCAATGTTCAAAACGTACAGTCAAAAAAAAAAACCATTACCAAACTTATGCACCTTATTTTTAATAACTTTTCTAAACAGAAGTGTAAAAATGGCACGTATTTTTGGCACTATCGATATAAATGCAAGATTCTCATCTATGCATCGATTTTAGTATCATATTGTTGTCTATTTTACTATTAAAATGCATTTTATGATTGGAAATAAGTGCAAAATGTCTATTTTGAGAAATTCATTAAATACGGATTCCGCTCGTGTTATTCGAGCCCCAACGCCTTTTATTGAATGAACCCTCGTCCTTTTTATAGTTCAAAGCAAAACGTTTCGAGGGGCATTTCTTCCCCGACTAAATTGTTTATTTTCGAATATCAAATAAACAATCACCGGCGAACTTCGTCTACTTTTATAACGTCTTCCGCAAAATCTGTGCCTGTGGGAGGATGGGTGGCGGTGTCAAGATTCCGAACGAATAGACCCGAGACGCCCTCACCTTCTAACAATTTTTACGTTACGGAAAGCAAACCTCATTTCGAAAGAAGCTATTATTTACACCTCCCGGTTTACAAATCTCGGCTAGATTGCCAAAGTTTAGAAAGAATGAACTAGAGATATACACGGAGAATAAATCCTGGGCTTCCTGGGCGGAGAAAAAAAGTTCTGTCCTCGATGTCGGAAACAAGGAAGTGAGGGGAACTTGGTCTCGAGCTTTGATCAAAGCTTAACTTCAACCCTGACACTTCCTGGCCAACATTCCGTGAAACGTGAAAATAATTACTTTACACCTATCTTCGTCTTGTTACAGTCGCAAAATCCAAGGATGAGAGGGTAGATTTGGTCGATGACACGTTTTACAATTTTGATCGCACAATTTAATTGTGTCAGTATTGGAAATTCAATCATTCTTAATCATCGGATAAGTCAAACCTTATTTATTGCACACATATGAGACATTTCAATAGAAGCGCTTAACTTTTAAATGTAAATAAAACTAGTTATATATGAGATGATTGGCCGGTTGGCAACCGTTGTTATCGGTCGTGATTTTGTGTGCTCCGCTCATCTGCTCTGTTTTTGAGTAAATAGTGATTTTCGTGTCAATATCTATATCGGACTGTGTCGGCGACCGTTTTTTGTGCCACCCTGTGAAAGCGCGGCGCCCAAAACCGATTATTAATAGCCTTTTCGGCAATATTATCGATGTACATTTGCATCTTACCAAGTTGGCTTTTGTTTTTAATTATTTGAATTTTTGAAAAATCGAATTCCACGAGTTGTACACGGTAAATATACTATTAGGGCTTGTGCGAGTACTCCTCGCAGTCGGTTGTATTGTCAGTGTCCCAACAATGTGTAATCGCAGTAAAAAAAAAAACGGATAATTAATAGCCTTTTCGGCAACATTATCGATGTACATTTGTATCGTACCAAGTTGGCTTTTGTTTTTATTTATTTGAATTTTGAAAAAAAAATGGAAAATCGTATAATTTTAATTTATTAATTTACTTTTATATTATTATAATTGATTCATACGCTCTGACGAAACGCCGACTACACTTATATGTAAAATTCGCGAGTGACACCGAAAAACATTGTTTTTGTGCATATTACATCTGCACAAAAAATGGAACATCTCATCCGCATTACTTGAGATGAACTGACAATAACGCAAGTAAGACCTAAAAATCCAAGCTTTCAAGGTAAGTGAATTAACAAATACTCGCACACATCAGCTTTCTATTGTCACATAAACGTGGGAATACTGGGACCAGAAGACAAACCTGCACAACTAGACTCGCGGTCCGACCGCCAAAGTGCTGTTTCGACTGCTCCCATAATACAGTCTTGACTGTGGAGCCATTTGATTTTGTTGATGTGGACCTGACTAGTTGATATTACTTCATACGTTACTTTAACTTATTTGTTTGTTCCAGCTCTGTCTATTTTTTTCCAGTTTGCTCCCAGTCTGACCAATTAAATATTGTTTGATTGTGCCCAGTTGACACTAAACGCCGAAGTTCGAATACTTTGATGCGACATAATTACCCTTTGCTAATACAATTTGACTAATACTTCTTTGCGGCCTAACCACATCTGACTACTCCTAACTACTATGCTTATACGATTTTATGTATTTTAACTATTGGCCACTTTACTTATACATATTTACAGAGTAAATACTTAAATACTCTTTTAAAAGCAAGCTAATACTTAGTTTAACTACTATTTATTGCTACTTTTACAAATCAAGACTTGCTTATCACTCGCTATCCGTTACATAGTCGACCCTACCCAAAAATATGGAGCATGATGAACCGTATCGGTTCGGAACCAAGAACTTTTAGGAACAGAACAAGGACAAGAAGAACATCAAAGAGACGTCCTCGAAGAGATGCATATGAGGAACTTCACTTTGCAACGTAAACAAAATTGTCTTCAGTTGACTTCTATATCGTTTTGCAATCGCCGAACTGAGAGGGGCAACCTGAAATGATGGCGAAACCACTCAGTTTCGAATTCGCTCGGGTAAGTTGTACGGTGACGGGGAGACACCCTCAGTTGGTGTAGGAGCGAATCCGAGATGCACTTAAGCGTCACGTCTGTCTTCACCCTACCCCGGCAACGCCCTAGCGAGGAAAGGGGGGACTGGACTCCTTGTACTCCAGAAAGCCCTTTTCAGTAGAGTCAAAAAGGTCGTCTAGAGTAGTTTTCCACCATCTCCTATGAAAACTACTCATCGTCTTTACAAACCTTCCACATTCCTTATCGAGACGATTGCGAAAGCGTTCGTCAATACGTTCACTCAGGATACCCGTTGGGTGAACGTTCGAAACAAAACTCGGTGGTAATGCTACCTTCAATATCGAGCGAACGAGGAGGTGAATGTATGATACAGACGAAATGGATGTAACCCCTTCCTGTGAATGGATATTGAAGAGGCCCATAGTTCTGCAGTGGACTGTTAGTGGCTGCACTATGATGATGATATATGAGATATCTACACAATTTATTTTTAAATTGAATGAAAAATCTATGGCAATATGTATATAATATAATTTATATATATATAAATATAAAATATTTGCCGCAATTTTGCTCGGTGGTACGTATTTATGATCTCGGTGATCAGTTCACGTCTGTTAACCATGCCCTTAAATCACTCATGCAAAATGTTCATCATGGCATGCGCTGCGTGGCAGCTATTAAAATCACATATAATCAATATTCTTATCATTTAGTTTAAATCAAAATAAGTTGCTTATCGTCTATATGTAGCGTTAAGCATTGACGGTTATGGCAATATGATCAGTTTCATTTTGATTCAAATATAGGATCAAAATCCGCACCAAATAATAGCTATTTTAAAATATGATCTTTTGTAATAATTTGCCATACTCTATTAATTAATATAAAATATTCTGTACTATGATGCATGGAGTTTCTGTTATAAAGTATGCGTGAAAAGTTTAAATGCGGATGCATAAGAAAAACAGAGAGTCGACCGACAGTCTTGGCCGCCGAAAGATATTCTTCAGCGCAATAATAAATAACTAAAAACGTCGTCTGCTAATAATTACAGCATTGAATAATTCGCAATAAAATCGATAAATAACATGAATATGAATGATCGATTGGATGTTATTCATCAGCAAAATATATTTTAATAGCCCGAATCGAGATGGAATTTCGTTCAAAATGATCTATGAATTGAAAATATTAATACCCAGACCCATTGGACTGGACGATATTAATCATGTATGACATTCAAATGATATAACATGCGATATTGATATTTGAACGCTTGAACGTAATTTATGGGACGGATACTGGTATTATAAGAGGATTAGATATTCGAAGATAGTGCTTTTATTGAGTATTAAAAACATGTTTTTCTCCTATCCGGAATACATCATACACGAGAAAATAAACTATGCCCATCCTTTGGTAAACACCTCGTATATAATATATGCTGAAATGTGTGTCGCCATAGCTTGAAAGCTTTGTGTGCGAAAACACTATGTTTATAATTTCACGAGGAAATCGCTGAACACTCAATTATTTTTTGGATTTTTTTCATTGCCTGCGGAGTGTTGTACAATAAATTCCGGGGTTAATTGTTTGATATAGAATCTGTATAAGATGAAAAAGGTTATCTGGGAGAGGCTTCCTAAGTGCTGAGTGGGAACTTTTGAAATATCACTGCTTAGGTGAGGGTCTAAATGTAGACGCAAACAAATATTTTCTTTGACATTGATATAGTGGGGGAGTTCCACGCAAATCTATTCTTGACGAAAGTAACGATGTAACAGATTGTTGTTTCTACCCTGGGCGTGTTTATTAAAGTGTAAAATTTCGGGATTCGCTCTGCGAGCTCATTGCGCGAATTTCTGACTTATTCCGCGGTTGAATGTTGATTGTACACGATTTACATCCGAGTGTACCCTTAAAATATGGCACCCGGTAGCCCTTATTCTCAAAATGTCCTATTTCTATATAATCAGAACCTTTAAAACGATAATCTGGTCGATATTAAAAATCAGAATTCTAAGTCATCCAATAAAGACGCTCAATTTTTAAATGCGAATAAAACAAGTTGTATGTAAGATATCTATGATTTTTTAAAATTATTTTAAATAATAGTTTATGACATTAAATATGGATTATAACATCGTTCAAATGTCCGCCGCGACTTTATTCGGTGGCGCGCATTCGGGGCTCAATCAAAAAAAGGCATGCGCTTTGTCGTCCAATATAAGTTGCTTATTGTCGATCTAAAGCGCTCATCGTTAATATAGTTATGGTCAATATACATTCAATACTTCTATAGCGTCGAGATATGGAATCACGCTATAGCAACAAAATTCCATAGAAAGTTAAGCACCCAAACAAAGTTTGTATGAGTTAAATTTGTATCTTTTATGGATTGATATCGTCCCAAATCTGACTATTTTACTTATTCACATATCTATTCATCCAAATATGGCCCTCGTCGCTTTGATTGATTTGTTTTGTCGGAACTGTTTATCGAAAGAAGTACTGATTTTGAAAGTAAAATTTGATAATTCGCCAAACAGAAAGACTTTCTTCTCTAGATAACTCTTTATTCAATACGAAAGAGAGAGTGAGAGATCTGGCTGCGAGAAGGACGTCCTCCCGCAGCCAAGGCTAACGCAACTAAAGCAACGATGAACACGCAAGACGCTATCGGTTCGTTATTGCAGGCGTAATGTCTCCGCAGCGCCACAGAAGATGGCGCTGTTAAATTAACATATTGTGCCTAAAAAGAGAGGGAAGATTTCACTGTTCTGGCGATTTAAATCTGTTCAGATCAACAGCGCTATTTCATGGAGAGGATAATTCGTCCATGCTATAATCTGTAACAGAAGGAATTTATTTTAACTTATTGCGGCTTAAAACAAGACCTTTCTCGGTTCTTATACGCATGCGCGAAATTGAACTATGGACGCGCAAGAAAGAGTCGACCGACAGTCTTGACCACGGAAAGATGTGTTCTTTCCATGTGGCGATTTTTTTTTGTTGTCAAAAATAGAATACGAAATAGGGACAGTAATTTTCTAATCTATAAATACATATATTAAGTACATATGTTTTTCAAATTGTTATATTAACTCTTCTCTACCGGTGATGTATTTACTACACCTCGACTCTTATAATGGGAATATCGATATGAAATATAATAGATACGGGTTTCAAAATTTTTATATTCCTTCTTAATATAATTACGAATCATATCAATGAATTATAGAATATAAATATTCATCTGCAGCGACGGAAATAAATAATTTGTCGATAAATCGGGAGTTTTAGTCCGTGTCTCGGCAGAAAGGAATTTTATCAGTCACATTGATGGTGTTTCAGCAGCAAGTTGTCTGGCTTCCAAAATCACCAGGTCTTATGCATTAAAATAATAGTAGGTTGGGTATAAAATGAGAGCTAGTCGGTCATTTTTCATCACAGTCGGAGCTAGTAAAGTCTTGGGATCCGACCACTCGTCTTGGCCGCAGGAAGCTCCAGTCTATCTACGATCGGATTTTTCGATGTCATAACTCCTATGTGGACTTCTTCTATGAACTAAAAGTGAAGAGACTCCGGGAGGCCGTCCGGATAAGTTTATTTGAATTATTTAGTCGCGTAATATTGTTTTTATAGCTTTAAGCTTGGGGAAATCTAGCGCAAATAACGTTCGATATTCCTGGTAATTTCGATTCATTGAACTTTTAAGGCTTCGCTTGGTTAATTAACTATAGAGAAAGCTTTTCTCCAAGCAAATTCATAGATTCATTCTATTTTATCGCCAGGATTACTAGATTTAATTAGAAAAGTCAAACATTTTGAATGAGACAAAAGAGTTGAATGTTCGCCTGAGTTGCTGGCTTAAAGGGTATGTGAAATTTTCTGCGCCCTTTTGAGAATTTCCGGTTGTTTACCTCGCGGTCGTGTTTATGGCACGCAAAACGTTCGCAATAAAAGCTTCTGTTTGAATACTCCTCCTTTTCCACCTATTTCAACCCCAGACGCCTCCAAGACACTGGCTGTTGCATATAATATGCTTTAGGGGTGGAGAGAATTCAAATTGCCGCTTGCGATTTCCACAACGCCGTCACATCGACAATAAAAACTCTCTCAGATTATAACTGAAAAAAATTAATAAATACATATTTTTAAACAATCGTTTGAAACCAACCGTGCAAATGTCAAAGAAGCGACGCCATTTCGCATTGAAATCACCATTGTCTTGTCATAGTTGACCTAGATTTACGTAATCGATATCTTAATGTACAATAGTGCCAATATTTTGTAGCTTTTTTCGTCCCATTTCGAGCGGCCCTATTAAAAGCTCCACATTTAGAGCGACGTAAAGCTCGCACATTGCGCGGCAGTATAATTTGATTTGAGTCCCATAAAATAGGACTAAGTATAATGGCGAAGGCGCCTTTGATGTATGATATGATAATATGCCATTAATATTTTCCGAAACTAGAGTTAAGCCACGAAATTATGTTTTCACCCCCGGTGCCAATAAAATAACCTTTTAGGAACTCGTTGTATATCACAGTGCCCTTTGTGGCTGAAAATTGATATGATCTCTTTATCGAGCATTTATTTTATACATGAACCACGCAATAAATCATAAATTCCCATTACTTCCCATGCCATCATGTCTGTCAAATAAAAGAAGATATGACCGAACCTTAGAACATCATAAAACTTTATTTAGGCATTTATCCTAAGTTTTTGTTGAAATCTTTCCAATTAACTATAATTATTTTATCGACTTTCAGTAATTCAAAATAAATAATTCAGTATACATCCCACCAAATATACTGCCGAACCTTTTTATATGTTGACCCTGGATTAGGGGTCGGTTGGATTTACAGTTAGCTATTATTCTATTTGTTCTGACATGCATTTCATGCATTACGAGGGTAGTCCTTGGCATGATAGACTCGTGTTTCATCCATGGTTATGAATTGATATAAAAACTCGGCTTAATTGCTGTGAAACATCGCCAAACACTTGATTGAAATATCCCCATGACGTTGTGTTTGATCTATTGTGAGCAAATACGGTACCAATCTTGTGCACAGCTTTCTCAAGTCCAAACATTCGATCAATATGCAATTAATAGAGTTTTTGGAAATGCCTAATATGTCTGCTAGTTTGCACACTTTCAGTCGATGGTCATCCGATACCAATTTGAGACTTTTGTTCACTCTCTGGAGATCTCTGGAGTGGTCAACATTCATTTGGTTGACCACTGTGATGTTCGTCTTGGCAGCTCGTACGGCCTCGTTTAAACTCTGTCACCTAATATTTTACTATTGTAAAGGAAGGAGGCAAATCCAGAGTATCCATCCAGAATGTTTCACACATAGACTCTAAGTTCTAAGTGTCAGGGTTGTTGAAATAGATATTTTTTTTCAAGATTTTGAAAAAATACCCAAAACTTCATCTCTAAATTGACATAACTTTAACTTTTATCTGCGGTCATAATAGCACGAAATAACTGCTTTTCACGATATATTTTCCTTATTTCAACTGCAGTTGTCTTGAGTAGCATTTCCTCTTTCATTTTTGCAAGGGTGGCGTTTATTCTTTCACTTCTGTCCAGTAAATTAATTACTTGGCGACCCTATTCCGTGACTTGCACGGTCTTCAGATCTGACACCACTGGATTTCTTTGTCAGGGGATATTCTCTATTCCGTGGTTCCTACTGTCTATAGACCTTACACTGCTGGATTTCTTTGCTTGAGGATGTTCCGTATTACGTAGCTCGCATGGTCTCTAGATCTGACACCACTGGATTTTTGTCTGAGGACGTGCCCTATTCCGTGGGTTACATAGTTTCTAAACCTGATACCACAGGATTTTTTTTGTCTAGGGCTATACAAAATAATTAATTTACCTATTTAATCCAGGTTTAATATTTCAGATAAAGGTTTCTTTCGCATTCAATATGATGTAAAAGTAATATACACATTAGAAAAGAACCCAAAATTCGCGTATTTAGTGAAAATAAATTCAAATTTATTAATAATCAACATTTTATATTCAATATTATGAAATATAATTCCCTTAATTATTCAACACATCTTCCTATCACTTTAGTGGTCCTTTGATCTCTTTTTTTGGAAAAAAATTCCGGCTGAGAAGCAAAATATAATTTTAAATGCGACAAATTATTTATTTCCATTGCTGCAGATGAATACTCATATACTATAATACTTTGGTATGATTCGTAATTATACTACGGAGAAATACAAAAATCCTGAACCCCGTATCTATTATATTTCATATCAATATTCCCATTATTAGAGTCGAGGTGTAGTAAATACATCACCGGTAGGGAGAGGTTAATATAACAATTTGAAAAACATATATTTACTGTATATATGTATGCAAATATTAGACACAGATTAGACAGTTACTGCCCTTAGACGTCGCCTAAGCTCGCCAATTAATAGTTACGCCACTGTTTTCAAGCGTCCAGATTTCGGTGGTTTTTATTACCATTTACGTATTTTATCACCAGTTACGATGTTATTAAAAAAAAGCACTATTTGTTGAGTTTATTGTGCGACGTGCCGTACCCATCCTACCCCATAACACCCAACCTACTCATTATGTCGATAAATTTCTATGGAATTTTACCACTTCAACATAAATATCTTTGAGTATTTTCTGGCTTTTTTTGGCATTCCTATTTGGATCTGGATATTTTACCCTTAACAGTAAAAAATCTTTTACATAAAAATAAATCTTGTATATAATGAAAAATGGGATAAAATTTCCTGGAAAATTGCTCGTTGTGAATGGTTATATTAACGAAAATATTCGTGTGAAAAAGCAATCCAACCTTTGAATGAGGCGATCATATAGACAATATGCTATCCTGTTTCCCACCAAAATAATTCGGCAATAATAATTTACTTGAAAATAATTTCCAGGTATTCTATTTCACACGAAAGGCATCGAGTTGATTCCTAGAACTCGAGCTCGGAAAACTCTATTGTGATATGATAAAAATCAATAAGCTCAGGAAAATACGTGGAAAAATTCGATCATTATTTATTAAAAAGTCTTCGTGCGAATAAATGCTGCCTGAGTTTAAAGCCTTAATATGCACAATGGAAGAGTGTATTTTTTCCATGAAAATGCTTCGGGATCTTATGAAGATAATTATTTAGAATTTACGTCCCGACTTCTTGGAACAAGGTAATATAAAATGCTTTTGATATTATAGGAAAGCCATTGACATAAAAGTGTCTGTGTGTATTCAGACTTCCAACCGGCCATAAACAGTCTATATTGATACATAAAACAGAAGTGATCTTAAAATCGAAAGTTTCGGAGTATCCAATCTCGAGAGAAAGTTTACAACGACAAATCATAGTATTTTAACATATAAATTTACGATTGATCCGTGGCTTTATGCGAAATCGCAGTTGTCGGGATTGTATTTATATGTATGTATGTAAATAGTTGTGTAAACTTTCGTCTTGTATAATATATATATGTGCCGAATTTTGGCCGTTTCTGTATAAAAATACTCAGATTTGTACGCCCATGGGCGGCCTACATTTTGCATGAACAATCACGAAAACCGCCCACACATTACGGTGGGGCTAATTCTTCCGCTGAAAACTTTGGTTCCGGTTATTTAGGACACAAAGCCACTTCCCATTTCGATACGCAATTCTAGGGAATCACGCTGGTACATTTACATGCTTGCCTACTCACATCCGGCGTGGCCGGTCATTCTTCAAATGTTTCCTTTTGAGTACTTGAAATTGTGTGCATGTCTTTCTTTGACTTTCGAGGATCAGGAAGCGGATGTGGAGTAATTTATCATGGACGAAAGACTCCACCAACTTAGTGCGTGTAATGATACGGCACTCTGCGTCTTTGTGCTTACGAAAAACATAAAGCTGCTGCCTATTAAGCGTTGGTGTTTTTTCATTTTTCTTTTTCCATTCGTAAATAGACCAAAATATGATTATTAAGGGTATTAGGGAGTATTCTAGTTTAGAATTTTGAAAAAATCGATTTTGTTTTTTTTTTTGCATAATTTCAAATTTTAGACCTTTAAGAACATATCTTCCAAAGAAATTTCCAGAATTCCAATTATTTACGGAGTTATAGCTATTTTAGTGACGCGGTAACTAAGCCGGTCCTACCAGAATGAAATCTTTAAACGCGTTTTTCAACACGGTTGACATAATATCTCAAGTTTTAATCCACTAACTTACTTCAAATTTAATATAAATCTTCTAAATATTATCTTCTATTGCCTCTACCACATTTATGTCATAATTTTGTTTTTAACTATTTAAAAAAAATTAAAACTGTGAAAAAATGAGATCAAAAAATTTGTGTATTTATATTTAAGGTAGGGACTATAGCGACATCCTTACTAATTAAGAATTTTTTTTATTTATTTAGTTGACTAGAAGTGTGGAAATCGTGTCAACCAAGACACACCATTTTTTACCCTTTACAATTTACCAACATATAACTTTTTATTTCAATAAATATCTGAATCTTATCTGGCCACGCTAACACACGGGTTCGTTCTTCTTTCGAATCCTGTGTAGCCGGATGAATGGATGGGGGTGGATAGGTGTCGGATAAAAAGACACTTCTCTAGGTGACTTTTTATTCAGCACAAGAGAGAAAGATTTGGCTGCGAGAAGGATGTCCTCCCGCAGCCAAGGCCAACCGACGACTACTCCCTACTCCCGAATCCAATCCCAGGATCCCGTACAAATTTAGGAGCTCATGAATCCTGAGACCAGTAAACATAATCACACACCTTACCAACACGATAAAGGCTACTAAATCGAGACATTCTCGCCGAAATCTGGACGCTTGGAAACAGTGGCGTAATTACTAATTGGCGAGCTTAGGCAACGCCTAGGGGCATATCCAGTACATATATATATTTCAAATTGTTATATTAACCTTTCCCTACCGGTGATGTATTTACTACACATCGATCCTAATAATGGGAATATCGATATGAAATATAATAGATACGGGATTCAGAATTTTTCTATTCCTCCGTAATATAATTACCAATCGCACCAAAGTATTATAGTATACAAGTATTCTTCTGCAGCGACAACAATCTAAATTGAAATTATTCTTATATTTATTTGCGTTTTCTGAGGAAAGTAACGTCGATGATATTCAAGAATTATTGTTGGATTTGTTGAAAATGGCATCTAGGATAAAACACAATTTAAAGGGCATTATATTTGGAAATGATGGATTTACCAAACATTTCACCCTTACATCAGAAAGATCTTGGTCGACCAATTTAAAAGTTTTTTTTAAATATAAATCTTTCCACTAAAAAAAAGCACATATTTTAAGAAATAATTTCACAAAGGTTTAGTCCTACGTAGAAAAATAATAAAAGTACATAAAAAATCGCGAAGAGAAAATATTTTTTTTTAAATCTGATCGTTCAACACTCAGCGGCACAGAAAGTGGCCCAAACTTAATATTTAGCTTGAATCAAAAATACGTGAAAATCGTACAATATAGATATTAAAAAAATTGGCGTTATAATGATATCTGTATGCATTTTAAGTTCACCTAAACAATTGACTAAATGATCCATAGTTTATGTTTGGGCCACATTCCGTGCCGCTGAGTGTATATCTGATGTTCTCATATGAAATGTCCGATTTTTGCAGTCATTGTCAGATCATTATGCAATCTTATGAAAGGACATTTCAATTTTATAAAAAGCTGCAATTGATGGACAATATTGTTTTAATATCGATGATAAACTACGTATACGACCAGTTGTCTTCATCGATGACTAAGAGCTATGTAGGTAATTGAACGCAATTATCCACTACTTAGCTCTGGGGCGCGGCAGGGAAACTACCTTATTTTATAAATGAATAATATAAACAGCATATAAGATATCAGTTCAATTATTTTTATCATAATATAGAAAAATATTTAAAGTTTTTATTTATTATATTTTAAATATTATATAAATAGGATGGCCTCCATTCTGGTTAATGCATTGAGATTTTGAAGCATCTCTCCATTTTTTTTCAAGTATACCAACGGGAATGTTATCGATATAGCTTGTGAGCATGTAGATTTTTTAAACGCATAGTTTTAAGCCAATGTGTATTAATGTTTTATCGGTAGCCATTATTTCGAGCGTAAATTGAAGGTTTTTCCCTTAAAATGTCAATTTATCCCCTTTTGTTTACAAGTTCAAATTAAAATCAGCTTCGACGTCTCGGTTTCGAAATAAGCTTGTTGCCGTTTGTCAATCCATTCTGTGATTTCGACCCGTGAAGTGACGCGAAATTGGCACACGTTCTGCTTCGTGGATTAGACAAATCCCAGAATGAGATATCGTAGTGGTGTTACCACACGTCACGCTTTGGCAGGACGTGCGTCACATGACGCCGATAAGGACTCCCATAAGCGAACAGGATCACCCCATGGAATCACACACGTCCATCCATCAACAATCCACAGAAAAAACGTCCAAAAATCAATCGAAAATAACCCAATAGTGATCCATAAGCGTCGAAGAATTTCCATTTATAAATTAATCCAGCAGCTGACTAAGTTAGCCTATTGACCTGGTGGAAGGTCAGAATCCTCCCTGATAATAGCAAATAAAAGAAAACCAATCAGCGATGTTATTAGCTAGGAAAATTGATCTGTACAAGATGACGCAGGCAATCATATCACCCGTTGGTCTACATTTCCCAATAATCTCTGCCAATAATGAGTTTTCCCCTGAATTGTGTGATATCATAACTAACCATGGTACGGAACGTGTTTTTGCCGATAAATTCGATTTGTTGGCATGATTTGCTGTAATATTTGAATAGCATGCAGATGCCGATGATATCAAGGTGAGTCATAACTATTGTCGTATCTACATAATTTGCAAATGTATCGAATCTTAATTGGGTTACAGATTGAATATTATAAAAAGCGAAAATCGTCCTGTATTATTTGGACATTATTAAGGGTGAAATCCCTTTAGACGGCCGTTTATATAAAATTTATATACATATAAACATCATGTTTGTTTGTTCGTATTTAATGCACTGCCATATCGTTCATTCGATTGCAATAAAACTTTGTCAAATTACAGTTTGCACTTGCGGAAATAACATAGGTATAATAAAAATATTGTTTGTATACACAATTCGTTATGCGAGACGTCTATATTAATTATGTATTTGCCAAGTATTCGGTCTTAGGTGGACTATACCGTGACGCGGTAGCACACAAACGTCATTATTTTAATACATATTCTTTTGTTTGGCGAAAAAGGGCAAATATATTCAAATATTGAATATTTGATTGGTACTAGGGAATCCAATCCCGAGCCAAAATTTCGATCCCGGGATTTCGGGATGGCATTAGATGATCCCGGGATCGGGATTTTCAATAGTTTAAGAAATTACATTGATAAATTTGATCAAAAATTACTAAAAAATCCATTTGTTTAATATAGAAAATTCAAAAAAAGATAAATAAACCCCTAAGAAATTCAAATATTATTTTGAAACTATGCCCGAAGCTACTGGATCTGATTTTGGAAGCCAGGCAATTTCTTGCTGAAAATGTACGCTCAGCCTCCACTAGCAAAATTCCCGATTTCCCGACAAATTATTTATTTTCGTCACCGTAGATGAATACTTATAAACTATAATACTTTGATGTGATTCGTAATTATATTACGGAGGAATACAAAAATACTGAATTCCGCATCTATTATATTTCATATCGAAATTCCCATTATTAGAGTCGATGTGTAGTAAATACATCACCGGTAGGGAAAGCTTAATATAATAATTTGAAAAATATATATGTACTGTTTAGTACTTAAGCCACTGTTTCCAAGCGTCCAGATTTTGGCGGGAATTAATAGCCTTCATCGTGCTAGTGAGGTGTACGATTTCTGTTAGATAAAAATTTTAATACTGATTTTTTGGATTACGTTTACTAATCCCGGGATTCATGAACATCTAAAACTGTCCGGGAATCCCGAGATAGGATTCCCTAATTGGGACCTCTAATAGCCACGCAAGCATCTTTGAAGTTAATTCGTTCCTGGATAAATTTTAATAAACTTGGCAGGAGATGCTGTTTTATCTTGTCCAAGAAATGAAGTTAAATATTATACGTTTTTAGATTTTAAAATTTGTTTAGCCGCACGAGAGAGAGGAATCTGGCTGCGGAAAGGACGTCCTCCCGCAGCCAAGGCCAACCGCCTGACTCCCCGACTCCCGCCTTCTGCGCAAGAAGCGATCGGTGGGTGATAATTGCAGGTGCAATATCTTCGCGGTGCCACAGAAGATGACGCTGTCTAAATAGCACATTGCACCTAAAAAGAGACGAAAGATGCCGCTGCCAATCTGAGGAATTAAATCTGTTCAGATTAGTATAGCTATTACATGAGGATATTAAATCGCCTACGCTATACAACTGGTACCTATTATCTTTTTTTAGCTCATTTTTTAAATAGTCAACTAGTCACCATATGGATTTAATTCTTATATATATATATTTCACGCCAAATTTGCGGCTATTTCTTGGCTACATACTATAACTTCGTAAATATTTCACATTCCGATTTTTCTTCTTTCCAGTATACTCTCAATATATTATACTTTCGAAAAGAGTTTACATATTTACATTAGAAAATCGGCAATTATATAAAGCGTCATTATTTTCATAGACATTGGCTTCGATTTCCTTCGTTGCGGAAGAGGCTTCAAGCACCGATTGGCATAAATAAAGGATGTATTTTTAAAAAATCCCCAAAATAAAAATCCTTTTCAAAATAATCGCTCACTTATCTAAATAAACTCTGAAATTCTCTAGCTTTTGATCTTTAAAAAAGTTCATTCAGTCGTTTGATATTATTTGCTTTCTGCGATCGGATGGAAGGAAAGTAATATTTTGTACGATTTCTCCTATTGACATGGACTGCTTACAACCTCCATTCATTCGAGCGAATATTTGACTTTTTTATTTCGCTCTTGCAATATTTAAACAGTGCTGCGTATAAAGGAAAGTAATTTTTTTTTGTTAATATTATATTTGCATGTTTTCAACCCGTTTGGGGTATTGAAAGTGGATTCAAAATCTCATTTGGAGAAGGAATACGCACGATTCCTATGAAATTTACCATCAATAAGAATACTACTCATTTACGAAGTCACTCTATAACCGTTGAAATTTATATCAAGAAATATGAATTTCATCTGCCAAATCTAGTCTTATTATTTATTTAACTAATATTTATTGAAATAGTGTAGTTTACAAAATAAACATGTCTATATTACACGAACATTTATATATAATTTATACAGAATTTTTTGCACATGCACCGACTAAATTTTTTTAAAGGGTTAGAAAAGGTACTTTGCTATGCATTACCAATAGGCCCTATGTCCTAAGTATCAGCGTTGTCAAAAAATATTTTTTTTCCCAAAATTTTGGCAACCTCTGCTAAGTAAGCGATTATTCTTTTAATTAGGATTTCTTTTGAAGACACCGCTGTCCTGTAAATTATTTTTTAGCGGCCATATTTCGGACTTGCACACGTCTCCAGATCTGACACCACTGGATTTATTTGCCTGGGGACGTATCCTATTTTGTGACTCGAGATCTGACACCACTGAATTGTTTTGTTTGGGGACGTGTCCTATTTCGTGGCTCGCACAGTCTTCAGATCTGACACCACTGGATTTCTTTGTCTAAGAACGTGCACAGCGTATGTGAACTGCTTTTAACAGGAGAATTTTATTATCATTTGATGGGACACTCCGTCTACGGTATTTAGAAGAGAGCACTCCCAGGACCGCATCGAAGGAATCTCGAGAGTAATCATTTTGTGAATTAGAGCCATTGGTCAGACTAAATCGAAGATCTTTTCAGTATCAAGGAGCACCAGACCGGTGTTCATTTTAAGTTGAAGTTTTTTATTACATGTTAGACCAGTCTGGTCAGTTGATGGACCAAGAAGACTCGAAAAATTTCAGGAAATTATTCGTGAAGGTCGTCAAGCGTCATATTTGCACTAGTTCTTCAATTTTTTTATGAGTTTGTTAGAAATGACTGATGGATAAATGATAATCAAATATGGCGTCTAGATAATTTTCTTGTGTTTTCGAGTTTTGTGACTTGTAGTGCCGTCTTGATTCTTGATAGATCTGGCTGCGGGAAGGATGTCCTCCCGCAGTCAAGGCCAACCGACGGCTTTTCTCGACTCCCGCCTCCTGCGCATCACCACCCAATCGGCAACGCTGTACCCCATTATATAATGCTTATATTTAAGCGTTACTTTTGGATGATCTTTTATAAAAGCAATATTGATCCCATTTGAATTATTTTAAGCAACTGTTGTCAATTCGTTCTTTATTCCAAAATAAACATTATGTCTTTACTCTCGCATAGAATATATTTGTTGGCTTTACGGATTAAGGAACATTCAGTCATTCCACTGTAAATTAATTAGGTCGTACATCTTCTTCTTATACGTCAACAACTCCAAGCAAGCGATGATGGGAGCCAGTATTAAAAATAAGCTCTCACATCGCGTGCCTATATGATTTATCGAAAGCATAGTAAACTGCTAATATTTTAGCCACCATTGTTTATTATCGAGGATATTAAATCATCTTCGGTGTGTGAGAAATATCGGTGTAAGTCAAACGATCAAGCGTTTGTTATTCTTCAGATTCTCCACAGACTCTGATAATGGCACGGATCGAATGCGAACATGTATGATTAATTCAATCGCAATCTAGTCGATGCTGTTCTATTTTCGAAGGGCTCAAAATACATTTTATATTTGGCACTAGAAAGACCAAATAAAATAAGCACACCCAGATATAAATCCATGCTGAGTTTTACTGTCGATAAAATCATCATCTGTTTGATATTCTAGTGATGATCGCCTACTTCAATTACGCTAATGAGCTTGCACAAAAACAAATAACATTGATCGAATGTTTCGACGTAAATATCATACAAAAATACCTACGATCTCCCCAAAATATGACTAAATTCATCACCCCCCAAAGCACAATGGTTGTATTACCAATTAGTCATACGATCCTTCAGAGGGGCCATCAATTCCATTTAATTTACGAGCAATACCATGAATTTTGAGCAAATCGTTATTCTCCGCTAATTACCATTCACCCCTGCTATCGTATGATTTTATAAATTGATCGAAAACGGCGCTCAAATGCTATTTATACCAGGATGTATGGCTAAAAATATATTTACAGTTACGAGAGTAGTCTGGGTAGTACACAACTTTTACTTGATTTTATCAATCAAACGTTGCAATAAGTTCGCATAATACTAGCGCGTTTTCTTTTTGAAGACGATCAATGAAAATTATTCCATGCGCATCCCAAAAAACTGACGGCATGACCTTGTCTGTAGATGGAAGTCTTCGCATTATTTATGATCGATTCTTCCCAAGATGTTCATTCGAAGGATCAGCGGTTTGAAAGATAGACCGGTTGGACACACAAACCTTGTAGCCACTTCCTCCTCTCTTAGACCATTTAGGGTCTTTAGTTTCTTTGTCTTAGGTGTGAAATGATGTACCCATGTTTGGGCTTTATTACTGTAAAGCATCGCCAAATATTCGATTAAATATACTCACGGCGCTGTTTTTGATCCATTGTGAGCAAACACGGTATCCATCTTGCGTCGCTGCTTTCCCATGTTCAAATTTTCAAATGCGGTGTATAACACTTTTTAAAATGCTCATTCACGAGAACATTCACTCTTGATTTCACTAAGAATTAAAATGAGCCGCAGATTTTCATCAATTGTTGTCGTATTTGTATAATATGACGTCTCTGGTTTCGATTGTGTAGTTTAATACCGTTGATGTTAATTCTCAAGTAGTCACAGCAAACATTATGAGAAACCGCTGTTTGTGATATTCTATCTTGTAAAATACCAAGATACTACTATATTGTGGTCATTAAATGACAAAATTATTTCAAGCAAAAAGTATGAAACGTGTGGAAATTACGACAGTGGATGAAGATATTGAATATGCCATATCCAATATCTTGGAAGTAGGCGACCTCCATAGGAGACTACTAGGGAATTTATTTTTTCATGTAATGGTATCCCATTTTTCTTCCACATCTCTCAAATTTTTGGTACGGTGATTTTTTTTCCACGATCTGAGAATCGTCCAGGATGTAAACTATAAAAATAAACATTATGAAATATATTTAATTATGACAATAAATATAACAAGGAATAGGTTGTAGTTTTTGAAAACCATTTGGCAAAAACGTCGTACTTAACACATTCCCGTCGGCTGACGCACAGCATTGTACTTTAACTGACGCGGGATATATTTGCGAAAAATCTTGTACAAAAATATATAAACATAACAGTCGCTTTTAAGCTGTAATATGCAAACTCGCATGATAAAACACATTTTATAATTTACAGAATACATCCATATTTCGATTTACGGCTTCTTTTTTATTTTTTTATTATTATTCACACCTAGGCTAATACAAGTATATGGTCAACCCGTAGTGACATGTTGTAGCGTATTTGGCTCCGAAAATATGGCAGAAGGCCTTGAACGCCGAAAAGGAACCGGGGCTAGCCACCATGTCCCTGTGGCCAAGAGGTCCAGAAAAATGACCTCCGATACGGCACAGGAGCGCCTCTCTCTCGGTCGACATGTTCTAACACGGCCACAGAACGTGATCCGCGTCTATGAAAGGATCCCCATACAGGCACACACAGTCCAAACTATCTTTTAGTTTCGTTTTTGCCCCGTCAGGAACTGCGAAGTTCAGAGATCGGGATCGACCCATTTTGACTTGAGGCGATATGAGACTCAACCAAAGAAATTCCGCATGTAGCCACCGTGAGGCGACTCAGACCAACTGCGTTCCCAATCGGCAATTGTCGCGTTTCTAGCTCACCTTGGTGGCAATAGGATCCGTAAGAATTCCATCTGCTTCCTCAGCTGATAGAATGTAGTTACCAAATTTGTTTATTCTATGTGTTTTTTTAAGGTGCCTTACTGCCTTTATTTGCACTTTTAGGTCTAGTGGCATGATCCCTGCAAGGACAGAGAACATTCCATTTGTTAGCACTATACACAATCCGCATATATTTTTTCTTTAGGTTTATGACTCAATATAGTATTATTTATAGTGCTATGTGTTTTTTTTTGTAATAGTTCATAATAATATGGTTTAAAATAGTCCTTCAATTTTTAACCAACTATTTTTTATATATGAGTGTAATAATTTAAACCTCATTGTCTACTCCAGCATTACAAAAATTGAATACAAGGCGAAGAAATATCTTTCTTTCAAAAATTAGGATGGATCTAAAAAAATGTTTTATGGTATTTATTTTTCACTTTTGCTTCATTGAATATATGATTTCTAATCTATAAATGGCCCTGAGTCTTAGAAATCTAATAACAATAAATTCTTTAGCTGTGGCATTGTATAAAATGATTTCTATGGACTTCGACAATTTTGTATTTGTGATATTAATAAAAAAAAATATCTATTTGTGTTGCTTTTCTAGACAAAAATTTAAATGAATCATATTTTTTTTAACTTGATAGATATATTTATGAACCGATTATTTTAAAAATAATTATGCACAATACTAAACGCTTTACAGCACTTCTTATTTTAATAAATTAGCATTAATACAAAACAAGTTATGAGCATTTTTGTGAAAATTGCCAAAAAATGTGCGGGATTACGCACTATCATTCGCTCGAATTAAGTAGGGTTTTGAGTGTTAAAAAAGATCCTTATAGCGAGATGTATGTATATATTTATTAAATCTGTCTTTAAGTAGGATATAAGATGCACAGGTACACATATCCCACGTCTACAGATAGTACCCGAAGGACGTACATAAGCATAACCGGACGGGAATGTGTTAACAGGATGACTATTTCTAAGAAACTTAGACTTAAAAAACCACAACAAAAAAAATCACATTTGATGATTCTATCAATATAAATCATTATCATTGAAAACCATAGCCAAATGTTTAGTTTTGAAAATTTTATTGGGTCCATGGGAGAATTTTTTTTAATCAATCCAGATAAAAAGAGAAAATCCTACTTGACAAAGAATCATTAAACGGAAAAAAACCTAAGTTCAGGTGGTTTCATATGAAATGTCTAATTTTATAAAACGTATTTTTTTGTTGCAAAATAATTAATTGCGATGACTATATATCAATTTGACCATCATATAGTCATTTTATCTTTAAATTGTAGAATAGTCGATGGATTTGGTTCATTATCCGCCGTTAGCTCTTCGTCTTCAATGCTGCTATTCGGTCATCTACGCAGCTTATTTTCTATAAATGTACACCAATAGAATTAATTTCAATACATATCATTAGAATATTAAAATACTATGCGTGGGTCATTTGAATAATCCATAGCAAGATATATTAAAATAGCAGTTTTTTGGGACTATTTTATAAATTGACGAAATAAAATGCTTTATTATAAGAGAGCTACCAAGAGTATTTAAATTATGCTTTCATAGTGCGGCTTAATAATGAATACATTTGAATATCGCACTTT
Organism: Stenopsyche tienmushanensis; assembly: GCA_008973525.1. NCBI lineage: Eukaryota > Metazoa > Arthropoda > Insecta > Trichoptera > Stenopsychidae > Stenopsyche > Stenopsyche tienmushanensis. Next base: position 241,818 of record WACJ01000027.1, read on the forward strand.
GATGTTAGCTTTTAGCTTTAGTAAAGGTATATCGATTATAGGAATTTTATGGGAAATTTTAAAATATATGCACTGTGCACTTTCATTTGCGATGATAAAAAACGGTCTGCTGAATTTACAAATAGTAAAAATAGTCATGTAAAGCTTAGTAGATGGGTCTTTTGGTGGACACCCTAAAAACGACGAGAATATTTAATGCATCATATTTTAATAGAGGGTTGCGGAATAAACGCGTATGCAATTGGTTTCATAATTGAGAATCACAACAAGACCATCTTCAAAATATTAACACAAAATCAAAATAACAATACCCTACATTTTACAGGAAAATAAAGAATATCGTTGTATAATTATTTTGCGAGGAGATTTTCATTATTTTTTAAGCTCCTTGATGGATTATTAATCGGGTTTTATGAATCATAACGTTGGAATTTAATAACTCGTCTTTAATCTCGAATTCTTGGCCTTTATAACAAACTCCTTTCTACTTTAAATAATTGAAATTCTTGTTATTTTTTTATTTTTAAGCAGTATTTGCTCTTTTAGTAATGAAGTTGCATGCTTATCTGAACGTTCAATATGATTTAATGAGCTTTTGATAACATTTTCGTGTAAATTAATTATTTTGCGCGTCCCAAAACAAAGAAATCCAGTGGTGTCAGATGTGTAGACCGCACGAACCACGAAATAGAGTACGTCCCTAGACAAAGAAATCTGGGGGAGTTAGATCTGGAGACTTTGCAAGTCATGGAATAGGGCATGTCCCCAGGCAAAGAAATCCACTGGTGTCAGGTCTGAAGACCGTGAGAGCCACGGAATAGGGCCACCAAAAGAATTATTTTACGCAACAGAGGTGCCTACAAGCAGAGTTGGCTAATTTAAAAGAACTTTTTATAGCTAAACTAAGTTCAAAATAATTGTTAGTGTTTTGTTTAAAGAGCTTTGAAGAAGTTGAAATTTCAGATTTGTTTGCATATTTTTTGTGACTTTAGACAGAAGTAATTTTCTAAAAGCGCAATTACTAATTGACGAGCTTATGCGTCGCTTAGGGGCAGTTACTGTCTAATCTATGTATACATATATACAGTACATATATGTTTTTCAAATTGTTATATTAAGCTTTCCCTACCGGTGATGTATTTACTACACCTCGACTCTAATAATGGGAATATCGATATGAAATATAATAGATACGGGCTTCAAAATTTTTATATTCCTCCGTAATATAATTACAAATAACATCAATGTATTATAATATAAAAGTATTCATCTGCAACGACGGAAATAAATAATTTGTCGGGAAATCGGGAATTTTGCGAGTGGAGGCTGAGCCTGGAAGTTGTTTTTTTACACTTTGAAGCCCATGTAAAAGTTCATGGATATTTATATTAAAACGTATTTTATTATCGGGTCGTGAACTTTTCAGATGATCCTCATACATTATTCTCACATGTCTTTGATGATCCATTTCATAAAAAGCGCTTTTAAAAGCTTTTTGCGCATTACCTACGAAATAAATTGCATTTTTTACATGCAGAGTGTTTCGTTTCATGAGTTATTGATTTGTTACATTATTTTTTTCTTATGATATCTACTAAAATCAAGCTCTGTCTGCAAAATTAACTGCAAATATTATATCGGGATAAAGTATCAAAGTTGCTAGTTTTTCTTGGAAAATTTCCAATCTAACACAATAACGAGAAAATATTATGTCTGCGATGGGCCGTCGATGTTTACACGCAAATGATCAAAGCTCTCTATTATTTGATGCTGGTAAACAATAGTCTGCTCCATGGTAAACTTAATTATGAATTTTGTATGAAATCATAATTTTATATCTAATTATGGTAATCCATTTAAAAAAAAAAACAATAAATTTGCCGAAGCCTTTCATCTATTATAAATTTACATTGAACTCCCGATAAATGTCCCTCAAAGACTTGGAGGAAAACATGAATTGTTGGCACATCTAAACTTATGAAGGTCGTCTTCAATTTACTTTAAGATAAAAGATTTCTTGGGAGTGCTTATAAAAATATTTGCGAAATACGAGAAGAAGCCTTAAATTCGCAATAAAAAGTTTTTTTTTCAAATATAGTTTAAATACACTCAATGGCTTCATTGCTTAATCTATATAGTTAATGGATACGTCGCTCACATAATTTAATCTTTTTCGCCTATAAAATTTTAAAGAATTTAGAATCACCAGCATAAATACAAACAATGACCTTTGATCAATCATACAGTATGGCAGGGAAACTACCTTATTTGAAATGCATGCTCTGAAGCTAAATTTATATCAGAAGAGTTGAAAATGATATTTATTTGAAAGAACAAAATTAAATGTTTTATAACATGTAAATTTAATTAAAATCTTGTATTGGGTTGAAGAGGACCACGCGTTCGCCTTAAAGACGTCAAATAAGGTAGTTTCGCTGCCGCATCCTATATTTGTGTTGAGCTGTGAATTATTTTCTAATTATATTTGCACTAATTTCCACTGTATTGGTATAAAAATACATTTTATAATTATAATCTGCAAGATATTCATATAAAAAAATGTATTATATTTTCGGTTGATACGCATATCCTATAATAAATGTGCTGTTCTGGGAATTCCAGGGTTTAAAATCGTTTTCATATTGGTTTTCATTCCGGTTCAGCTTCTAATATTTTTATCGGCTCAGCAAATATTTCATAACCTGAAAAAAAATACATATAATGGTCGTATATCAAGACAAAAATCAACCAAATTATTTTTTCGTAACAAAGCTGCTTTTATGAACTATCGAAAAACCCACACACTATCGACGAAACACCTATTAGACTTTTAATTATTCTTCTTATTCGTATTATTATTGTATATATTTTTTAATTGTTTTTGTCATTTTTTCTTTTCTTTATGTACAAAATTTATCCCGAAAGTAAGTGTACTGTAACCATAATGGGCTGTGGTTTTTTGTTTTTTGAGAGTTGACAATACTGGCTTGCAGAAAGAGATTTCCTGACAAAGCGAGCTTCTCTGGAACATGGTTGTACGTAAACTCAGTACGTAGTATCCAGTTGCGTTAAAAATGTCGGCAAGAAATCACGCCAAGTGCGACACATATTATGTGATCCCTTTGACTTGAATTAGAAAGTGAGGATTTTCTGAGTTCTATTGTGACCGGAGATGAAATGTGGGTGCCTCATTACTTGCCTGAATAAAAGAAACAGTCGTCTCAGTGGTATCACATCAATTCCTCATACGCCAAAAAATTAAAAACTACAATTTCTGACAAAAAAAATCATAGCCTCAGTGTTTTGGGACCGAAAAGGCATAATTTTGGTCGAATTTTTACCTCAGGGAGAGACCATCAATGCATAACGATATTGTAAGACCCTAAAAAAACTCAAAAAAAAGGAGGAGTATGCTGACTAGAGGAGTTTGCTTGTTGCACCTCAACGCCCGAACATTTTGTACCACCCTCTATATTGGCGTATCCAACTTGGCACCAACCTTTTCCCCTTATTGAAAAAACACATGGGTATAATTAAATTTTCAACCGACGAACAGGCACAGAAAGAGGTTCTGAAGAGGGGGAAGATGCCAGCGGGAGAGTTCTACGAGGAGGGCATAAAGAAGCTTGTGCCACAGCTCACTAGATGCACTGAACGAGATGGCAATTATGTTGAAAAATAAAAGTAGACAAGTATATCAACAATATCCTGTTTTTTTTTTTAAATACGCTCTTTCTAAAAATATATAAAAAAATTAGTACACTTACTTTCGGGATATGCCTCGTACTATGGCGAAAGCTATTTTAAAATAAATCAATATCTATTATTTTAGCTTTTGATGTGCCGCAAAATTTAAGGAGGAACTTTGGTGTGCTGTAGGTGAGAAAATGATGTGTAGGATGATGATGAATATGTTTCTTATTCTGATGATTACTCTACTCCCTCTGGAACAACATTTTTATGTTTGCGGGGATCCTTTCATGGACGTGGATCACGTTCTGTGGTCGTGTTTGGGTATGTCGGCCGAGAGAGAGGCTCTTATGTGCCGTATCAGAGGTCCTTTTTTTGGACCTCTTGGCCACAGGGACATGGTGGCTAGCCCCGGTGGCTTTTCGGCGTTCAAGGCCTTTTGCCATAGTTTCGTAGCCAACTGCGCTTTGGACAGATACTATTTTTAGTACCCGTTGTATCAACCTAGGTGTGAATAATAAAAATGAAAAAAATACTCCATCCCAAGCTTAGATATTTCATGTCTTCAAATTCTAATCATGCGTCCCTCATCTGTGTCCGCGAATGCGTTGATATATTTAGACTGTGATTATGGCTATAGCAAGCAATATATATTACCGCATGCGAAGCGTCGAAGACATCGAAGGAAATTAAATATTTAATATGAATAATTGCGTTGAAATTGCCGCCTTAAAAATGAATGATATCCATTGAAAACTTTCACCGCAGCGTCTGTTGGCATGAATAAACAAAGAGGACTCCGGATGAGACATTCGACTGAAGAATTACTCACAACGTTCTTCTGTTAATTCTACCTTTATCAATGTCAGGGAGGGCTTTCTTCCCTTAATTGGGTTTTTATCGGGCCGACAACGCTTTCTCATAGACTATGAAGCAAACAAACGTATTCCTTTCTCGGACTAGTCATTAAAGATAATGGAAAAATCCATACAACACTTCCATTCTCTTCATTGTGGATACTGTGCACTTTGAGCATTTAATTTGCGAATACCCGGTAGAAAAGGAGTTGGAAAACTTTTTAAAGGAACTTAATTAAATAAAATCACTCCGCCAACACAGCTTCTGTGTCCGCTAACTAAGCATGCGGCTAACGCTGCATTTTTGCAGAAAATGTAAATGAGTCCGAGTAAATTACTCGATATTAAAACTCTAGATGGAGTTTTAATTAAAACTTAATACTGTATATTGATCCCTCAAGAATCTTAAATTGGTATAAAGCAGACATCATTTCGTCGACAAAATTTTAATTAAATCAAATTACAGCCGTACAACTATGTGCAATTACTTTAACTGTTAATTCAAAGGGATGACTATTGTGAATGCATCACATGGACCGTATGCGTGTGGTTTTACCCTTCGGCATCGGGGTTGAATTCTAGGAATTCATCGACATTAATTTAAATTAAGAACCGAGAATTTGACAAATTGTATGCATTTACATCAGATACATCCAATTCAATTAAATAATTAAATGTGTAAGAATTTGTTTCAATAAAGACACAACAACAACAAATAGTACTCAACGCAAACAGTAGATTTAACGCCTTTAGACTTCTTCCTTTGTGACTAGACACGGAATAAAAATCGCAAAATTCCCGATTTCCCGACAAATTATTTATTTCCGTCGCTGCAGATGAATACTCATATACTATAATACTTTGATGTGATCCGTAATCATATTACGGAGGAATGCAAAAATTATGAAGCCCGTATCTATTATATTTCATATCGAAATTCCCATTATTAGAGTCGATGTGTAGTAAATACATCACCGGTAGGGAAAGCTTAATATAACAATTTGAATAACATATATGTACTCTATATATGTATACATAGATTAGACATTTTCTGCACCTTAGGCAAAATTCGACATCCCGAATACGCGGCACCAAACAAAGCCGCGGCGGATATTTGAACAATATTATATTTTATACTTAATGCCATAAGATTTAATTTCAAATAAAAGAATAAATTAAGTAGATATTTTAGCGTCCTTATTGAAATAACCATTTAAATTTAAATGAACCTTGATGTTGTTTGTGTTACGCATTAATTATTTTTTATAAAAAGAGGAAGGTCTTTTCAGAATAAAATTATTTTTTTCAGCAAACCGAGCATGAAAGAACCTTCATAAACATGAGCGACGATCAAAAATGTAATCCGCCATGGATTCTCTCCAAAAGTATATATATATATATATAATTGGATTAGCTGAAAAGATTATAAATACGTCTAGATTGATAGCTGAAAGGCATAAAATCCTCTTTGTATTTATTCAAGTTAATACCCCGATAGAGCATCGGTAAATATTTGTAGCATTTAGTACCGTATAAAAAGAAGAGTTGTTTAATCTCCAGGAATAAACCTTCGTCGACGAATTGAAGCATTGTGGAATTAAAAATACATTTGGAAATGTAACATCGGGTTGTTGATAGACTTTTATTACATAAACTTGAGTCGAATATTAATATTTAATTTTCGCTCCAGAAACAATTCGCTTTTCCCAATTCCAGGCGAAAAATATCCTTTGTGTTCGTTGTTTTATATGTCTATCATTGTAAGCATAGTAACTAGATATTTCCATTACGCGTAGTAAATAAAGTTTAGAAACTCCAAGAACTATTCGCAGTTAGACAGTTCTCATATTATATCATACTTATAAGATTGTATTATATTAAATTTTACTTAGCTTAAAAGTTGAGCAGTATTATCAAAGGTTATGTAATTAAAAGAAAAACGTTCGAAAATAATAATTTCAACTAATCAAAATTTTGTATTAGGGCGTATCACATGAACGTTCGGAATTCTTAGGTATGAATTTTACAAAACTCTTTTTTTTGACACTTAACTTACGAGAGTATTGCCAGAAATGCTGAATAAATCTACAAAATGGCATTTGATAACCTTCAATTGAAAGTGTTGTATTAGATAAAGCGGAAAGAAATGTCATTTTTTTGTTAGTACACATCCAAATCCAGCTCCCTTTTTTTTTGTTCTGCATAATCCTTGCTAACTAGCACTAATCGCTTTTTGAGCATTTCCGCTTTTAACCTATCTAATTGTACACAGTATATTTATGCTATGACAGTTTGGCCAGATTTTAATAATTCGTAATGAATTACGCCAAAAAAATCCCACCAAACACAAAAGAGGATCTTTTTCAAGGACAATGACGGTCGATGTGTAGAAACAGGTACTTGATTTGAAGAAAACCACTGTTTTTTTCCTTCTCGGACTGTTGTAGAGGACCCACTTCTCATCTCCAGTAACGATCCTTTTTAAAAATGAATCGGTTTCATATCTGGACAACAGCGATGAACGAATGATTATCCGTTGTTCCAAGATCGTTAATGATGCGGTACCCAAATTCCCTGTCTATGTTTTTTGCCAAGTCTTTTCAAATGGTCTTTTACTATCGACCAGGGATAGATGATGTCTAGCGAAAATTCCTTTATTGTTTTTCGAGGATCAGATTCTACCAGAGATTATTGGAGGTCGTCCAGATTTTGCTTTATTTTTAAAATCTCTGTCGCCACTTTTGAATTTTTTGAACCATCTATGGCATTTTCGAATGTTCAATATGTTGCCATATGTATCACAGATGCTCTGGGTAGCTTCTTTTGCTTTTAATCCTTCATCGAATAAAAACAGCAAACAAGATCGCAAATGGGTCTCATCAATTTCTGGCTTGAACATTTTTACTGTGACTAAAAAAATTTAAAAATATTTGAAAATGTAAGACAAACAATAGAGCTTTAAAATGACACCAACCTTGACGTATTTACTTGACAGCAACCCGAAGCAAACTGACGGCAAAGACGCAACCAAAAAAATGACATTTCTTTCCGATTTATCTAATATATCGCATATTAACAAAAAAAACGGACAAAACAACGATATATTTGTTAATCTGTATGGTAGGATGATCGCGTATTTGCGATTGAATTCCAGTGGTTCAGAAAGGAGAGAGACAGCGACGGATAAAACGTAGCGCAGCTCGGTAACTGTGCATGGGAGACAGAGACGGAGAGCTTCCTGCGTACATCGCACGATTGTATAGATCGTCAACCCAAATTCATCGACTTTTCGCCCTTGCTTATCTCCACTTTGTTTTGTTAATTTAACTAATGACAGAGTCTTATCGATTTAAGATAAAACCACACCTGAGAGAAGATGGCTCCATATGTCGTCCATGTTTATTCTACGTGCGTTATAATATCGCATCGCTATTTCTTCTGTTTACGCTCCGACTATCGAATTTGGAGCGCATGAGAACAACACCGTTTTACCTTAGGTGACGAGAGTGTTAAATATAAGCTTCATGCGCGATAACTTGTAAAATATTGCACAGAACCTTTTTTCGAGAACCCAATCAGGATCGATCTTTGACTAGCTTAAATTCCTAATCTTCGTGTGGTACTGTGTATTATTATATTCGCACGCTAACCTGCGGTTGATTATCAGCCAAAAAATCGAATAGGATGGATGTAATTGGGTAGGATGGGCACGTTTTGATCGAATTTTATATATCAAAATTATGATTGATTGAACTTTTTTTATACTAAATACGCGAATATTTTTAGGTCACCCATACATAAATTAGCATAACGTTAAATCAAAGGTAATCTTTTTGGCTGTAGAAGTTTTAGTAGTTTTTAATTCATCTAAAAGATTTATTCTTAACAAGCGACGTAGATGGAATAAAAATGGGCTTGAGTTATTTTTTAAAAGCTCTTCTTTAGTTCTGCAAAGTTTAAATTTATTCAACATTGATAAGGCTTTATGCGTGACTAATATTATAATTTATACTAATGTAATATGAATAATATTAAATGGATAATGAACTTGCCATTTAAATATTGCGGAATGTGCTAAAAATGTATTAGATTATTTATTTGGAGTTTTCATTCAAGTTTTTCTTTCAAAAATATATCGGCTTTGTTTATTACAAAAATCTTAAAAAAAAAACACCCCAAAGCATTAAAAAGTCTTAATTCTTGCTCAGAAATTCTTCACCAATTCGAATGCTTTCTCTCAAAATATTTCCACACAAACGAAATATTAATTCCCCGTGACAATTGGAAGGCATTAATTAAAGATGGCAAAATATTATTGTTCATTAAACATTCGCTTTTGATTCGAGGGATGAGATCATTAGTTTATTCTTCGCGTTGAACGTCATCATTAAATATTTGCGTAGGAAAGGAAAGTACGCCGACGCTCGTTCTGCGAACCATATTTTATTTTTCTACGCATAAATACTGATTTCTCCCCGAGTTCAAAACTCCATTTTGTTCCGGGAACATAAGCGTCTTTACAGTATATAAATTTTAGTTTCTGTGACGCCAGGCAAGATTTACCGTAGCCAAAAATACCTGGACATTTGTCGGCCACAACTTCGCCCTCCATATTGGATTAACTTCCCCTTTATTTTGAGTAACGGTGAATATATTTTATTCATATCACATATAAAGATATATGTGGAAAGCCTCGGATTTTATATAAAAATAGGGCATATTGACACGAGTACGACTCATACATCTAAAATGGATTACGAGCCCTCCACGCACTCCTTAAATCTTATATGATACAATACATTTTTATCCCAATCTCCATTGATGTCTCAAGCAAATCAACTGTTGGAAAGATGAACAGTTGATAAATATACACATATTTATATATGAAATCAAATTTATCTTCGACCAAGAATACGTATTTGTATTAAAGCCGCCTGTGGAAAAGGATGAATGATAAGGATCAAAGCATTCCGACGTCCATAGGAATTTCGGGTCTTTAATCTCCATCTGCTTTGATTGATTGGAACCCCATGTGATTGTAGTTGGTAAAAAAGCAAGACTTATAGCATTTAATACATTTGCGCTTCCCACGTTAAAAAGGCTTTAAAAATGTCAAGATAACAAAAAAGTTGCGTTTTGAAAGCATTTATCATTTGGAGAACGTGCCTAAAGATTGACAAATCTGCAGTTATTACTTTGTCAGGTTTCATAAATTCAATGATGAATAATTCCTTAAATATCATATCAAACGCACAACATAATCTTGCGTAGTCGTCAAGTCCGGGTTTCGGAGTCGGATATACTATAACTTTTAGATAACTTTTTGTTTTGACAACAAAACTTTGCACGCGTTTCGTCGATTTTCGAGTGGCGTTTTTAATAAATCGATAACCCGATTTAAATTTCAAAAAACCAAAAGCGACACAAAGTAATGGTAACAATTTACCGCAAATTTTGTGGCAACCCCTGGCTCCAAATAACAAAAAAAAGAAATTACTTTCCGCTTTACCTAATACATACGAGGATAGGCTGAAAAGTAATGCACACATGCTTATAGAACGCGAATTAAATGATCTTCAAGAACGCAGCTAAATGGCATATAGAATTAACACTCTTCATCAATATGAATTTTGAGATTTAAGGTTATTGTGTGATTGCTTGTTGTGAATTTGTAACTGCTGAAAAAAGTGACTCCTACTGAGATTCATCGTCGTTTAAAGGTTGTTTATGGTACTGATGCTATTGATAGATCTACGGTAAATCATCGCAAATCATATTAGAATATCCAAAGAAGATAAGCCTCAATGGTAATCATTATATCTCAGACGATGAGATGAAAGCAGCTATCAAATCCTGAATTCGAGAAAATTCACTAAAAAAAAGATTCAGTGACGGAATTAAATAAAATATGTTACACGTTGGGTAAAATTTGTTAGCTTCAACGATGATTATATAAGAAAATAAATATAAGATTTTAAAATTCAAGTACTGTACTTTAATATGCTTTTTGCCCAAATTTGCTATGTTTTTTTGTTTGTGTTTTTACAAGCATGTGTGCATTACTTTTCAGCCGCTTATTTAGAAAATTAATGTCAATTATATATAAGCATTCGAACGAGCCGTTATATTTTCCATTTAAATTTTGATTTCGGTTACGTTCCTAATGTCCTATTTGTTTAGAATATAAAAAATGTTTCATCATTTAAAACTCGAAAAATTCCCGATTTCCCGACAAATTATTTATTTCCGTCGCTGCAGATGAATACTCATATACTATAATACTTTGATGTGACTCGTAATTATGTTACAGATGAATACAAAAATTCTGAAGCCCGTATCTATTATATTTCATATCGATATTCCCATTATTAGAGTCGATGTGTAGTAAATACATCACCGGCGGGGAAAGGTTAATATAACAATTTGAAAAACATATATGTACTGTACCCAAAGGCGTCGCCTAAGCTCGCCAATTAGTAGTTACGCCACTGTTTTCCAAGCGTCCAGATTTGTGCGGGAATTACGTTTACTAATCCCGGGATTCATGAGCATCTAAAACTGTCCGGGATCTCAGAATTGGATTCTCTATGTAAAACGTTTCTTTGCTCGTTTTTTTGTGTTCGATCATTGCCTACTGTACCTATCCTACCCAATGACACCCATCCTATTCATTTTGTCGATGAACTTTAACTGTGTCTTTGCGATAAATCCTCGATTGTTTGCCATGGATCTAACTCGATTAGGTATTTTAGTGCATCCTTTTAAAAATCGAAGATCCTCCCGTTCTTGTTTCATCGCTTAAATTCAATTTTATTGAACCAATATTGGCATCTGCGGAATGTCAACAAAAATATCATATTATAAAACAAACCAAATTAGTTTTTGATCAAATATTCTTGTACAATTCCTTTCAAATGTAAAAAAATTGATTCAATAGACGCCCACAACATTGTTTTATTGCCCTCGGTCATTTATAAATTTTGATTGAAGTAAATTTCATATAGAATAAGTTGAGTTTATTTGTTAAAGTGGGGTTTGCTTTAGTTTAGTGATATTTGTTGGGGATAAACTTGTTCAGCAGGAAAATCATGAAAACTTGGGCCGCCTTCCGAGTATTTTTTATTACGCCATAAATCATTGTTTTGCTTGTCTTTGATGTGGTTTAAAGCAAGATTTAGTTTCTACGTTCATAACAAAAAATATGTATTATTGCTTGAGATAGGGGCGAGTTGTTCAGTTCATAAAACGATCATAAATCATTGACGTAATTAAATGTGTTGCAATCGTTTTGACCAAAAATGTCAAGCCATCAATTGCTAATTTTTAAATTGAAACTGAAATGTGTTTATTACCGGCGATTTAATTTGCTAATGCGTAGACTACGGAATCTGGCTGACAAAATAACAATTAGTAGGATTAAGCTATTTAACAAGAAGGGATTTCAAACGACTCCATTAACCTAATTTGGTGGAACCAATTTTTGTTCGACGCATTTTGCTTCGGGTCGGGAACATATTGTTATTGTCTATTTAAATATTACGGCCTATTTAATTTCTTATTCTTATTTATTTAATCAAGCCCTGAGGGTGCCCTAATCTCGATTCAGCCCTGCAATCCAGAATAATTAATCTTGATATGTGTAATGCAAACTCAATATTGTTTACCTACTGTGCGCTTAATCTACCCGTCCTATGCATTCATCCATGAAATGAGTATTCTGATTCAATTATCTTGAGGGAATCTCTGGACACGGTTCCAGTCCAATGCAATCTGCTTATATAGATGATAAGAAAATGCAATCGAGTATTCCAGTGATTTCATGTTTGTAGAATGTTGGCTAAACACACAAACAGACATTAACTATGTAAATAGAAACGTATTTGAATTTTAATTATATTCTTAACACATTACATACGGGAAGCATATTCTTATGATTTACATGTCTTTTGGTTGACATCGTCTAAATCATCTTCTTCCTTTTTTATTTATTTCGGTTTTCGTTCCGGAAAAAATAACGGTTTTAAATTTAACTCCGAGTGATTCATTTAGTATTTTAATTGTCATTCTGACGTAATGTAGAATATTTTATGTCTTCTATTATAAAAAGCATTTTATACGAATAACTTAGACCCAATTAAACATTTGTAGTTTGTAACTTTAGCTTTTTATTTATGTACTGATCTATATGATAAATTCTGTAAAGTTTAAAGCGGGGGCGCTCTCGGGGGAAGAGTCCCCGGGCGGCTCCCCGCCTCCACGTGCCCCTCGGGATAGCAGCACTACTGTACGGGTTCGTTCTTCTATCGGGCTGTGATATTGCTGGACGAATGGATGGGAATACGAACGGCGTCGAATGAAAAGACTCTCTTTGCAAGATAACTATTTATTCCGTACTACAGATAGAGAGAAAGAGAGGTCTGGCTGCAGGAAGGACGACCTTCCGCAGCCAAGGCTAACCGACGACTCTCCCGTCTCCCGCTTCCTGCGCGTCACTACCCAACCGGGAACGATGCACGCGCAAGAAGCGATCGGTCGGTAAGTAGGTGCAATGTCTCCGCAGGGCCACAAGAGATGGCGCTGTTAAAATAGCACATTGCACCTGAAGAGAAATGGAAGATATCGATATTATGCGGGGATGATAAATCGTCCACGCTACAGTTCCGTACATTAAAGCAGAAGTTGATAATAATTCTTTTGCTACATTTTACAAATAGGCCCTATGTCCCAAATGTCAGGGTTGTCAAAATAGATATTTTTTACAACTTTTTTAAAAAACAAATTTTAGCTTTAATAACTTGTTGATCTGTAGTCGTAATAACATGATAATAAATGATTTGGGCGTGAGCAGCCGATATACTGCTATCCATGTGAGAAGCATGCACGCATACCCGGTGTGTTTCTGTTCTTTGTTGATGCTCGCACCGGAAACTGCACACATTTCAATTCGAATAGCATCAATCGGAATCATTGGCACAAAACTTCTTCTTCTTCATTTTTTTAAATGTAAACTGTAGCTTCGATGATATTATTCATCAATTTTTCACTAAAAATCTGGTACCGTTGCTACATGTCTACATGCTACATATTTGTAAAATTAATCGAATATTATTCGTTATATATTTTTTAAGAAAATTTTTTTTTTTTTTTTTGATATTCAGATGATAGTATGAATCCTAATCTATGAATAAGCCTACTTCTCAGAAATCTAGTGACAATAAATGCTTTATTTATTTTATTTTTAGTCCTTAGATGTGTAATATGCGATGTATTTTAAAAGCGTTTTGTACAAACTTGTCCACAGTTTGAGAGTCGCTCGATATGATAAACACGTGGCATTTTATAAAATAATTTCTTAAGACTTCGAATATATTATATTTGTGTAATTAAATAAAAAAATATCCATTTGTGTTGCCTTTTCAGACAAAAATATAAATAAATCATCGTTTTTTCAACGTCATAGATTTATTTATGAATCAAATATTTTAAATACTTATGTATTATACTATAATCTTTATAACAGTTCTTATTTTATTAAATTAGCAATGATACAAAACAAGTTACGAGCATTTTTATTTAAAGCCGCGTGGAATAAAAAACTGTCAGAAATGTACTAGATTACGCTGTGGCATTCGTCCGAATTCAGCCGAACCTGGAGTGTTAATAACCACTTATGAAAGATAATGGAAAACCACCGTATGAAAAAAGTCTTCAATGAAGACCATTTGAATATTACATAATAGGTTATTTTGAAAAAAAAAAATTTAAATTTGCTATATTTTTGCACAATCAAATGAGCACCATTCAATTTAGTGCCAAAATAACAATAATATAATGATATTATCAATATATATGTGCAAATAAAATCAACAAATATTAATTAGAAACCACTGTAATATACAAACAAGACTGAATAATATTTAAAATGTAACATTTTATGCATTATGTATTTAACTCAAAGTATGAGTATATTTGAAAACTTCGGTATTTCGGATTGATATTGCGCTATTCGAAAGACTTACCTTAAACAAAGAATTTAAACATCCATTAGACCAAATATTTTGTGTGTATATTTTAGATGACAAATTAAATGATAGCTCAAATTTATCTTGTAAATCTTATTATCCTTACCTGAGAGCTCTTACTGCATGAATTTTGAAGTCCTGGACACCTTTGGAATTTGGCTCACCAGCAGCTCTTTTGAACCACACTGTACAATTTTTCACAACGTCCATCTAATCTTAAGACTATTGATTGATCAAGTCTGGTCGATTTCGTAATCAAACAATTGCGGATTGCTTTTATATTATACCCGATTTCATACCTGAAATTAAATATTTGACACATTTTAGTCCAATTATTTAGCTGATGATATATTTTTAAAATGATATATGATGTATTTTCTTTAATCTAAGGAAAAATTGATGCTTAATGAAGCTTTAAGCTATGAAATGCTAAACGAATCACTTCCGAATATCGTATTTTACATATACATTTGAATGTTAGTCGTGACTTTAAAAAAATGATACAAAAATCGGACCTAAATCCTACATCTTAAAATAGACATCTTAATTTTCCAATCCACTATGAATGTTATTTCCGATCTGTGTTCTTGAAATCTCAATGCAATTGTTTAACATTAAACATTTCGATAATAAGCCTAATAATCGTATTACAATATACTTAAAAACTATGACTACTTGCCTCAATATTTTAGCTGCATGACGATCAGGATACAGTCTGGAACATGGATCACATTCGGGAACGGCATAACACTCTGTGTATTAAAAAATATCACTTAACATACGCACATGCACATCCTAACCTGTCAAAATAAAATATAGCTCTGCACCGAATATTGTTGCATAGCATAAACTCGACGCCTAAACTGGACGGACAAATTGAAACGCATTTATGATAAATTATTAATATTTATAAAACTATTTTTTAAAAATCATGGGATTAAATAAGCTGCTGCGATATATTCTCAAAAATATTATTTTTCAAAAAAAATCACCATCCTTTTCGTTGCATAAATATATTATTTTTAATGAATTTCAAATTTGATAAAAATATTTTTGGGAATATATCAAAAGAGCTCATCTCAAAGAGAATCTCATGCATTCTTTCAATAGTTTTTCATAATAATTTACATTTAGTATTAATACATTTATATTCGTACGCTCAGTTGAGCCGTCGAATTCTAGGCGACAATCAGTCCGTGTTCGGTTCTTAGGTTATACGGTTTAGCTTAATCGTCAGAGGGATATATCTTAATAAATAAAGTGCAGTGTTGTTCCAGAATGCGTCCCGTACTCCAGGATCTATCCTGAACGTCATGCAGCGTCGATACTCAGGCAAGTGTTCTTAGTTTTTTAAGTGTTTTGTACTGCGACTTATAGTAAATTGGAGGTCCTTGATGTCTATTTTAAGATGTAGGATTTAAAGCCGATAAATTGCGTTTTTTTAAAGCCACGATAAACTTTTGATTTTATTGTCACAATAGACTCTTACATAGAGTGCGGAATAAGATGTCGATGGTTGAATACAATAGGATGATTTCAATGGGTATCTGATGAGCTGTACGCCTGGTCGTGGCGGAATCTTCAAA
Source organism: Stenopsyche tienmushanensis (assembly GCA_008973525.1). Lineage (NCBI taxonomy): Eukaryota > Metazoa > Arthropoda > Insecta > Trichoptera > Stenopsychidae > Stenopsyche > Stenopsyche tienmushanensis. The sequence continues at coordinate 257,973 of WACJ01000027.1, forward strand.
TCGTCATGCAATCTGACCGCCGAGGAAAGATTCATAATCATCATCATCATCATCAGTCTGTGTTCGTCCACCGTTGAACGCACGAGTCTTCATCCCTCTGGATCCTCCGCTTTCCGCATCCAGCTTCATCCTGCTATTCTTTCGATGTCGTCAGTCTTACAGTCCACTCCAACACTTTTCTTCCCCATCGACCGTCGTTTATTCGACACATTTGTCTCCCCCATTGCCACGTAAGTGTGTCAATTCTTTCAGTAGCGTCTACTACTCGAGTTCTTCTTCGGATATCCTCGTTTCTGATTCTGTATTATAAAGACACGCCGAGCATAGATCTCTCTATGGCACGCTGGGTAAACTTTATTCTGTGTAAAATGCCTGATATTAGATTCCACGTCTTCTTGGGTTAACACTGGGATGATGCGTTGGTTAAATGCTGCCATCCCAGTGGTATTCGTCTGTCAATTTCTGTTGAGAAATTCTGTCGTCCTAGTTGTATTACTTGTCCCAGATAAGTGTATTCATTTTCAACCTCAATTTGTGTTCCCCCAATGGATATCGCCCCGAAGGTCTGTGAATTGTGACTATTTATCATGGCTTCGATTTTATCCATGTTAATTTTCAGACAATTTTACTTGACACTTCGTTTAGGTCTTGGAGCATGTCTTGAAGCTTTTCAGACGATTCGGATATTAATACTATGTCACAATTTCTCCACTTGTGTGTTGTCAATACTGTGTCGGCACTTTTTCCAAGATAGCAGTTTAAACACATCTTCCAAAGCGTTTATGATAAGCTTGGGATATAGTTTATATTACAGCGTTGTAGTGAGTCTAAAACTGCCCAAGAAAGACAGTGGCTGATTATATTTTTCGGTTTTCTGGATGATTTGTCTTAGTATGTGGATATGCTCGATGATACTAAAGCCTTTTCTAAATCCAGCCTGTTCTCGAGGTTGAAATTTGTCAAATCGATCTGCCAGCCTATTAGTTTTAGCTCTAGATAATACTTTATATATATATATGGGAGAGAAGCGAAATTGGACGATAGTTCTTAAGCAATAAATTGTCTCCTTTTTTAAAAAGTAATACACTGCAGGCCTTCGAGGCTTCCCTATGTACCCTGTTAAAGAGTTAAGATTTAATTGTTTTTAATTATTAGGAGTACCGTGAACCAGTTTTTCCCATGGTCAAAAGTGCACCGTGATTTCAAAAAGGTTGAGAATCACTGATGTATGCGATGGACACGGACGTACTACACATTAATTTCTGTATCTTTACGTCCAACTGGAGTTTCACTCTTCGTGACGTTTAAGCCAATTTGGCTTATCTCACCTATAAAAGTTTCACCTCAAAAAAATAATATATCAAAAAACACCCTTCGGTCGGGAAAGTCGGTTTCTTTTTATATTTTGGATAGCGATAAAAAATATCTTAAAAATCTTTAACATTTATGTTAAAAAATAAAATTATTTCGTTTGATATTTATAAAAAACTTGGTTAGCAAAATTTTAAACAATACCCCTAAAGCTAAAGACGAAAATAACTTGTAGCCAATAGCTTAATAGCTATTTGATATTCCTGTGGAATAAATCTGCCCTTTGTAAAATAACTTAGCATACACATTAACTATGATTAAATTTAGGTACAATCCACATATGAAGATTTAAGTGGGCTGTCAAGTATCGTCCATCAATTTGACATCCTTGTTCCACCCTAATCAAATAAAAAATACGCACATAATTTGCAAGGACGATAAAGGAACAGTTGTTGTTTTTGCTTTATACGGACAGAAGCATGTAGTCATAATGCTGAAAATTTGTAATCACATCTGTTACACATTATAAACGCCATAACGCGTAAAATAAGTCTGCTGATATCATCTGTATGTTACACGTTGAATCAACTTAATTAAATAACAAGTCATATTTTGAGTTCTATTTTAATATTATGGGTATCATTAAAAATGAATACGCGTAGGATTCTATGGAAAAAATAAGTTTATTCGACATCAAAGCAAAAATATGAATGTCAAAATGGAAGATTCTAACCAGATCGATCGATGTGTTTTGATGAAATCTTTGCTTCAAATAATCAAATATCAATTCGTTGCGTATAGAATTGGATGTTTTTTTTTTTTCAATGAGATATTACCGAATTTATATTGCGTTTAAGATTGCAAAATCACTTGAAAATTAAAGGAATTGCAACTCAGGTTTCCACCGAGACGCCTTGAAGTCTTCAAGTACATCCTTTAAAATTTCTTTAGATTTTATTTCATTTCAGCTCTTTCTTTTATCTGAAGGGGTAGTCGATCATGAAGAGGACTCAAGGAATAGCACCCTCTTTTATTCTTTGTAAATCAATGGACCCTTTTGTTTATGATGTCAAAAATGCGATATATATTTGACCATAATTTTTTTAATAAACATTATTAATAATTTGCCATATACTATGCAATAATTTAAAATAAATTTGATAGACATTGCTTTAATAAAATGGCCGTTATAATCAAACAAATTTAAAGCGTTTCTATTGAAACGCCCTGTATTAACAAACTTTCAGCGGGCACTGCGAGAAAAAAAATACTCTCATTCCAAAATTGATGACTTAGACACGTCTTTATTAAGATTATCATACAACCTTACTTAGGTTGGCATCCATCAATGGCCGCCATGGCGTATTGGTAACAATCGATGGCAGTCACCGGTGGGTTTTTATATTTTTAAGCGAAATTTTGAATTTGAAACTTAACTACAAATACTTGCTCACTAGCTTTAAACTATAAATATTATATCAGTTATTATTCGTAAAAATTGTGGGGGACGATTATATGTAATTATGTAATTTATGGACTGCACACATTTGACACAATCCTTGATTTAACATAGTTCTTGATGGATTGATAGCAACTTCTCCATACAAAAAGGTACTTACAACCCTACCATAAATTGTTTTGACACAGTTCTAATCGCGAAGAAGCAATTACTACTTGTCCCGTCTGAAGTGTGTAAACATTATTCGTTTGCATGGAAAATTAAATTCTAGGATCGAACTAGAAATCATATTCAGAGAAATGGACAAATTTTTGAACGTCTTGGCTTGGGAACTTCTTGCGGCCAAGACGTTCGGTCGGACCCCAAGACTTAATTGGAAAATTTTCAAAGGCTCATCCGGGATTGACTAAATTTTTTATACACGAACTTTCTTAATATATTCTAGATCATAGGTTCTCAACCTGTGTTAATGGAAATATTCAGAAGAATATCTGAAATTCGGTTTAATAACTTGACTAGCAATTAAGCCACAATGTGTATTGTACAAAGTTATTCTCAGTCATGAGTAGGGAATCTAATCCCGGGATCCCAGACAGTTTTAGGTGCTTAAGAATCCCGGGATTAGTAAACGTAATCCCGAAAAATTCGAGATTGAAATTTTTATCTAAAAAAATCTTAAAACCCAACCAGCATATTGAAGGCTACTAAATCGAGACATTTCCGCCGAAATCTGGACGCTTGGAAACAGTGGCGTAACTATTAATTGGCGAGCTTAAGCGACACCTAGGGGCAGTAACTGTCTAATCTATGTATATATTAGATATATCGAATTGTTATAATAACCTTTCCCTACCGGTGATGTATTTACTACACATCGACTCTAATAATGGGAATATCGATATGAAATATAATAGATACGGGCTTCAGAATATTTGTATTCCTCCATAATATAATTACGAATCACATCAAAGTATTATAGTATATAAGTATTCATCTGCAGCGATGGAAATAAATGATTTGTTGGGAAATCGAATCATCAAATCAAAAATCAAAATACACGTCTGCTTAAATAACTGTGTAATGACATGGATTCTAATCGTGAAGTTCTTCTTTTCTACAATGCAGTACGCTGAACTAATGAAAAATTAGCGTCACAATTCTGGCGTGGTATGTATCATTCATATACAAATGTGAAGATGTTTGCCTTTTGACTTTTAATTTCATTTGTATGTACATATCTCTGCGAGACTAGATTTTCAACTCTACTTCGTTTAATAGCAAAAGAAAGAAATTAATGTTAAGCATGGCATGAGATTGGCGTTAATAAATAACTCACCAGCACCATTGCATTAAATTAATTATTAAACATAATTTAAAATTAAATAATACCAAAAAAAAAGTTTGAGAACCTATGTTATCAAAGAATTACATCCGTTCTGAATTACGTTTAGGTATGATCGATTATCGTGATGACTGTCGTGATGTCTGTATCCGTCGATCTTTCGATTATTCTGGAACTGTCTTCCCGTGGTCGGTGCGTGTGATGTTTTACAATGGCGTAGTTAGCCGAATTTCGCCAATTTCGAAAACCTACGTTTTTGACGAAGATCGCGCGAAATAAACACGTTTTGCAAACATTTTGACAATGTATTCATTCCACTCGCGCGTTATTGAATCGCCCTTTTTGTGGCGTTATCGCAAAAAATGTAACTCGATACATTTATCACAATCCGACACAGCCTGCAGAATAAACAACGCCCGTTTCCACGAAGGGAGAACAAGCGTTCATTCGGCAAATAATTCTCTCCTTTTTATGGCGATAGTTAAAATCATGTCACGTAGTTAATAATAGCGTGCCACGTAACTAGAGCAGCCTGTATATATAAAAGTGCAAAAAAAAGACGATTGCCAAATGTTACAACGTACCCCCCCGGGCGGGGAGTTTTCCTTTTGTACGTTGTTGGTTTTAATCTTCCCGGAGGTGTTGTTTTGCAACTGCTCCTATCCGACACAATTGCAACAATCTGTGGACGTTTTATAAAGTGGAAACTTTGCTTTAATATCGCAAACGAATCCTGGCTGACGCCTTAAACTCTTAAGGTTTATTAAGGCGAAGTTGAGAATTTCAGTTCTTGGGAAAGTTTAATATTTGTCACGCCAGATTGTAGTTGAGTATATGAAAGTTCGCACGAAGAAAAGTAAACATACAAGGAATTATTTTAGAGGGAATTTGAAGAATGTTAAGAGATTTTTTTATGGGGGTTCCGAAATATTGTTATGAATTTTGCTGAAGATTTAAGAGCGATCTAACGTGGCTGCAGGCTCCTGATAACAGTTTGAGATTGTATTTTCATAATAATTTTTAATAGAATTAGTTTGTCTAGACTCTAGACTGCAAATAGGGTATATTCATGTCACGTATATGAGTTCAATGAATGGAGAACATCCCATTCTACTGCTTAATAGCGCAATTTTTTAGCTTAAGTAGGAAAAATAAAAATTTTCCGACGTCGTTTCTAGCCGCATAACAGTAATATTTATTATACCAAACAAAAGGAAGCACACAAAACTGAGTTCAATTATAGTTTGACAACATAAAAAATGACTTTTATATGTATAAGATAAGCAATTTAATTTCAAACAAGGCAGTCCCAGAAGTGCCCCATCAGTACTTTATAAACCTTAAGTTTCAAGTTTGAAGAGCCATCAATAGTGAACGTTCTCAATGAATTTGTAAATATCAAAAGTGAGCTAGATTCTACTCTGGAAGAGTCTGCTACTTCATTTACAACAGTAGAATATTAAGTGGCAGAATTTAAACAAGGCTATACGAGCTGCCAAGACGAACATCACAATGATTGATTAAACGAAATGGTGAAGAAAATCCACAAAATGGAATTGGATGACCGTTGACTGAAAGTGTGCGAGCTAACAGACATGGAAAACATTTAACCCATTGACGCTCAGTTACCGTCAAATACCGTCATGCGTCAGCAGATAATACCTGCTTATTGCGTCAGATGTTTATATATACCGTCTCCCTCCCCTCCCAAACATAATCGTCCATAATCATCTGACAAAATTGGGCTACATCAATCGTTCAGATGTGTGGCTTCCTTATGAACTGACTGACTCAAATAAACTTGAGCGTATTTTAACAAGCGATCTTCTTCTCTAACGACATAATAGCCAAACTTTTTTGAAGAGACTTGACACTGGAGATGAAAGTTGGATACTTCATGAGAATATCCAACGTAAACGGTCTTGGACCAAGAGTACAGAAGCTTTAACTGTAGTTAAACTTGGCTTACATAAAAAAAGTTTTTCTATGCATTTGGTGGGACTGGAAGGGGGTAGTTTATTATGAGCTACTTCAGCAAGGTAAAACGATCAATTCAACAAAATATTGTTTTCAAGTAGACAATCTAAAGCAGTCCTCCGCAACTGGTGTGCCACGGCACATTGGTGTGCCGTAAGTCGATACAGGTGTGCCGCAGTAAATTGCACCAAAAAAGATAAACAATATTTTCAGAGGCATTTAGAACAAAATCAAAAACAGATACAAATTATGAATTCGGTCGTTATGGTTTCTGAAAAGGCATTAGAAGCTAGTTACCATGTTGCAAATTTAACTGCATGTCAGAAAAACCCACACACTATCGACGAAACACTTATTAAACCTCTTATTATTCTTCTTATTCGTATTATTAGTATATATTTTTTTAATTGTTTGTGTCTTTTTTTCTTTTCTTTATGTACAAAATTTATCCCGAAAGTAAGTGTACTGTAACCATAATGGGTTGTGGTTTTTTTGTTTTTTGAGGGTTGGCAATACTGGTTTGCAGAAGGAGATTTCCTAACAAAGCGAGCTTCTTAGGAACATGGCAGTACGTAAACTCAGTACGTAGTATCCAGTTGCGTTAAAGATGTCGACAAGAAATCACGCCAAGTGCGACGCATGTTCTGTGATCCCTTCGGCTTGAATTGGAATGTGAGTTCTATTGTAACCGGAGATGAAATGTGGGTGCCTCATTACTTGCCTGAATAAAAGAAACAGTCGTCACAGTGGTATCTCATCAATTCATTATCTGCCAAAAAATTGAAAACCATAATTTCTGACAAATAAAAATCATAGTATCAGTGCTTTGGGATCGAAAAGGCATAATTTTGGTCGAATTTCTACCTCAGGAAGAGACCATCAATGCATAACGATATTGTAAGACCCTAAAAAAACTCAAAAGAAAAGGAGGAGTATGCTGACGAGAGGAGTGTGCTTGTTGCACCTCAACGCCCGAACGTTTTGAACCACCCTCTATATTGGCGTAACCAACTTGGCGTCAACATTTTCCCCTTCTTGAAAAAACACATGGGTAGAATTAAATTTTCAACCGACGAACAGGTACAGAAAGAGGTTCTGAAGTGGGGGAAGATACTGGCGGGAAAGTTCTACGAGAGGGGCATAAATAAGCTTGTGCCACAGCTCACTAGATGCACTGAACTGGATGGCAATTATGTTGAAAAATAGATTAAAAGTAAATAGACTATATCCTGTATTTTTTTTAAATAAACTCTTTCTAAAAATATACAAAAATTAAGTACACTTACTTTCCGGATATTCCTCGTACTATGGCGAAAGCTATTTTAAAATAAATAAATCAATCAATAACTATTATTTTAGCTTTTGATGTGCCGCATAATTTAAGGAGGAACTTTGGTGTGCCGTAGGTGGGAAAATATAGCGAAGCACTGATCTAAAAGGCATAATTGCCAGAAAACGGCCAGAATTACGACGAACTATTCTGAGCAGCGCAGGACAGAGAGGTGTTCTTCAGAGTGATCGGCAAAGTCGGGGGGATATTTTTTGTGTTTTATTTATTAGATCGGGTAGTTCTGAGACTACCCTCGTAGGTCGACTACCATAAAAAATTTGCATTTTAAAAAATATCATACATCCAAAAATAGACCGTTTGGAGCAAATTTTAATACATCATTATAAGTTTTACAAGAGAGGAAAAATTGACTTTTAAAAGAAAAATTAAGTTCGACCAACAAATAGACCGAAAGTTTCCGGCGCCCCCAGATGCTCTAATATTTAATTTTATCCACCCGAAACTTCCACGGGAACAACTCCGACATTTTGACATTTTTTTTTTTTGGGAATGCGTGCGCCAAAAAATACTTTAACCCGTCCACGATTGGGGAGATAAATTTCTGGAGTAAAAAAAATGTAGTCCCGTCGCTTTGCATAAATGACGACAAAGTATCACTCATGTAATCCCCGCTGTAAACCCTTTTGAATACAAAATAAAGGTCCGACTTCCTTGGTCGGGAAATGAAAAATACATGTTTAAAACATTCTTCCCAGTACCGACGTTATTTACTATAACAAATCCTTTATTCTTACAAAAAGGCGCCGGGAATCATAATGAAATCGTCTAATTTCCTTCCGTCGTTATTCAGGACTTGTATCATTAATTTGGAGTATGTCACTTTTATTTTTAAGTTTTGTATGCCCAAGAATATAACATAATTGAGTATTCAAAATATTTTCGCAATACAATGTGAAAAATAATTAAATATTACATCGAAATCCCATTATTTATTCCGTACCTTATGTCCATTGATCAACGAAAAGAAGGTTAATGGGTCATAAATCCTGACCTTTCGATGTTACAAAATCCTCGGCGATCTATTTTCATTATGAGATTACCGAAGCTTCGATGAAAATAGCAAGTTGATGTTATAGATTTCTCAATTGCGTCCATAGATCTAACTTGACCTTTAAAGCACAAGTAAAATATTTTTATATTACCTGAAGCAACTATAAAATACTCGGCATTTGTATGGAATATTAATATTTTCGATCGATCGTCTCGATCCAGATTTAACCTGTTTTCGAGATACTGAATAAAATTATTACTAACATATTCCGGCCGGGATGCGCATATATGTGTCTTTCAGGTACTATCAGTAGACGCGGGAGACACATCTATGAGATGTCCTAAACGCTCCTTCCAAATTCTTATAAGATCTATTTATTAGTTAATTTAGATCATTTTTTTAAACAGAGAAATAATTTGCATCAAGCTAAATACAATGCGTTACCCGACGGGAATGTGTTAATATCAATATTTTACTTAAATATAACTAAAAATTAAATATAAATTGGCTATATAACTCATATTTGGTTTGAAGGTTTGAAGAGATGGAAGTTCATCGAGACAAATAAGGAGGATGCGGTAACATCCAAGTTTAATTCCCCTATTTATTTCAGTGTCAATTTTGCTTTATGAGGTTGCACATTATCATGGTGCAGTTTTGTCTTCTTTCTGTTGAATAAATACAGACGTTTTACTTTTAATGTTTGATGACAAACTTCTAATTTTTGACAATAAACTTGTGCAGTTAAAGTTTCTCCCGGTTTCATTCATTCATAATGAATTTTGCCCCGTATATCTTACCATAAACATTTTCATAGTCAATTCGAACTTAGGGGTTGGAATAGGTGGATCTTTTAGAAAAATCAATTGATTTTTTCGTCTTATATTATTACAAATGAGTGATGAGAGAAGAGAAGTGTTTCTTTGCTTGTTTTTTTTTATATTAACTTTCCCTTCCGGTGATGTATTTAATACACATCGACTCTAATACCGGGAATATCGATATGAAATATAATAGATACGGGCTTCAGAATTTTTGTATTCCTCCGTAATATAATTACGAATCACATCAAAGTATAATAGTATTTAAGTATTCATCTGCAGCGACGGAAATAAATAATTTTTCGGGAAATCGGGAATTTTGCAAATTTTAGTTCGTATCTCAGCAGAAAGGAATTTTATCAGTCGCATTAATGGTGTTATACGAAAATGAGAGCTCACGCGGTCATCAACTTGAATTAGCATTTAAATATCTATATATTTAACTAAAATATACATTCACGTCATGTTGTACAAAATATTTAATCTTTGAAATCCTTAAAGCTATGGACTGGCATAAAAATTTAATTTAATAAAATAGTTTTGAAAATTAAATTTATAGCCCCATGCGCTATTTTATAAGCTCCCATTGCAAATATTAAAAGTTTACCTGCTTGAGTCGCAGAAACGTATAAAATACTTTATGACTTTATGAAAGTCATCAAAATATAGCATTGAAAGTTTGCCATAAACGTAGTTAAATAATCAAAAACCGACATCTTTGGCAATTAATAGACTGCTTGGAATACTTCCTACCATAATAGAAATTCTTCCACGAATCAATTATAATATATTAAAGCCGAAGTAAAGATCTTGTTTACACTTGTAAGTTTGTATCTCGTGTAATTCTGCTGTACAAATTTACTTATCTTCCCTGTGCGAAATCTATGGCAAAAGCCGAGTATCTTTGCTCATTTAAGCTCTCAATTAAGTCTTATTAAGATCATTCGCTGCTACTTAAATAATCTTGTAATTTGAGATCATTATTTATTTATTTATTTATAAACCTTTATTCAAAAAAATATAATATGACAAGGTAAAATGGTGTATCAATATACACAATTACATAAAAAATGGATTAACAATTTAAGTCTTAGATTACTATCCTTATCTTAATTACAAGTATATAATTTAGTTATAATAAATTTTACATAATAAGAGTTAATTTAATTTTTGTATATATAGGGGGAAAAATAGGAGACTTAAAACCCCTTTGCGACATTCCTTAAAAACTATCTTACAAACTAAACAAAATAAATAATTTAATCAATCAATCATATATCCTTCATACGTCGCGCATTCATGACTATCAACTATAGTAAAATATGTTTAGGCATTTTGTGAACGTATCTAAAATTATTGTTTTGAGTGGTATAATCGCCGAGTGTAGATATGAGATGATTGGTGTGATTTGGAATTTTTGAGTAAAAATTGAGTGTTAGCTTATGAAAAAAATTCTTTATGAAAGGAAGCTTAATTTTATTGTGAAAAACGTTTAAGATTAGTGTAAAATTTGAGATCATTGCCAAATTGGTTATACACGCTATATGCATGTTTGGTTGCAATTTATTTTACGGCTTATGGCGGCAGCATGAATAAATTTAGCATGATCGAGTATAGGCAATATAGGTTTCCAGTTTACGACGAGCAATAAACGGGAATAAGCAGTCCATAAAACGGTCATAAGCCATCCTTTATCCTTCATCGTACTTCATAAATATTAGGAGTATTCCACCCCTATCGTATCCCGGGGCGGAATTGTTCCGCAAGATTAATGTCGACTGGAAAATGCAGACCAGAACTATCTTCGAGGATCCCTATTGGAAAACAGCGCGTTCCACACGGCCCCAGGGATCGTCTTTTAAGAAATCCCGCATTATGTTTGGTGTCAGTGGTGCAATCGGCGGAAGAAAACGAGACTTTACGTGGCGTAAAGAATATATGTGACGTGATTTAAATCTAATGTGGGGCCATAAATAAGACTTACGTGTCTTATTATACCTCCGAGCAACAAGTGATTCTCTAAACATCGACTCTCTTAAATATCAAACTTTAAACTACTTTTTTTATTTTTAAAGCATCCTCTTGTTACAATGAAAATGTTGAAAACTTGTACCATTAAAGGCGCATATGATTGTCCACCTGTTGAGGATAATACGCCAGTCATAATTGATTTAGTCTAAAATTATAATTTTAATCTATTGCTTTGCAAAAGCATGCGCGCGCTCGCTCTCGCCTCGAAGATCTACTGTCTCCCTCTCTCCCGTGAACAGACTTCAAACGGCGCAGTGCGTGCGCATTCTTTCTTTCCCCGTCACCGCGGCCTCGCTTCATTTCATCTGACCAATATGCGCCAACATGGTGCATCCGCTTAAAGTCTCGCAAAACAAACTGGATACACAAATAATACTTGTACTAATTCAAAGATATTCATTCAAACATCTTCTTAAAGTTTCATTGCAATCGGATGAATGGAATAAGAACGTATACGGGACAAACGAACATCGGACCACAGACACTCATTTTCATTTTAAGTGTTTGAGAATGGATGATCATGGACTTCTAAACGATCTGTCACATCTTCAACTATAACATTTTCCAATCCCAACAATACGCGCAAATCGTTTACGCCAACATCTCAAGCTAACTTGTTTATTTCAATATCGCCAAAAGTCTATTGTTCACCTTATTTCCGCGCTCGCACGTGGGTTTGTTTTTCAATCGGACCGCAGTGAAGCTTAGCGGTAGGATGGAGGTAGTCGGGTGCTGACGGAAGCACTTTCGTCTTAATTATTATATTTTATTACGGAGAGAGATTTTACAGTCATGAGTCTGCGAGAAGGACATCTTCTCGTTAACGAGTGTCCTTGGTGGTAATTTATTTTCTTAACGTCTTGTATGACACAAGCTTTCTTGTTCCATTTTCATTAAACTGGCAATATGTCTTTATATAACTTTAAGCATGTGGTGTCAGTGAATGATACACTAACATTTTAAGTTTCAAAATTCCCGAAACATTGGCTGTCATGAATTATTTTTTCGCGGACCCATCCCAATCCTGATGATTTAATTGTTCCAACAAACAAACATTCCTTAGCCAAAATAGATCTTTTTTCGATGAAAATATATTTTTCTAGTATAGATAAATGTTTTGTTTGTATTTTCGCGGACCCCAAGTAATGTTTTCGCGGACCCCAGTTTAAGAACCGCTAATTTGTAGCAATATTTGCCTTGTTCTACATAACCCTGGAATTATCATAAATCAATCCTGGATTCCCCAAAAAGTTTCTTCACCTTCATCAATCTCTTTTGCACTCCAAGTGATTTTTAGTGAATTTGACTCAAATTATGTTTATGTTAATCTATCCTAGAACAGTTGTTCTGAGGATTCAAAAAATAAAAACATCAGAATAGCTCTAAATAATTGTAATCTAGGCTGAAGTAAAAAATGTCGAGGCCACCTCGACATTGGAGTTCAAAGGGTTAGGAATATTTGCTTTTGCATTTTTCATAATGGTATTAACAGTCAGTGAAGATAAATTCAAATATCTGCAGACATTAGGGCGTGTTTATCCATTTTCCATTCGACAGGTTCTATTTTTGCTTCTATAGGAAGTGTCCCAAAAGTCATGAAATATATTTTTTTACCACACCCCTACCGATCGTAGCATGTTTCTACTAGTTGGGTGAGATGGAAGAGACCCTTAGCTTTACAGCGCGTTAAAGTTTTGTTTTTTTATGAGCATTAGAAGAATCAGGATAACTGAATTAGTGCCGACCTGTAAATCAATATTTTTAAATATGTTGAAAGAATTAAAAGGGTAGAAATATAATTAATTCCTGACTTGAAGTAAAAATAATTGTTTCCTAAGAAAAATTAATATTAAAATAATTTAAGGATTAATTCCGAGCATCCCTTATAGAAAGGGTGTACGAAAAATGTAAATTTTCATTGCACAATTTTTAATTCTCTTTCGCCAAGAGCTCGACGAAATTATTTTTTGAAGAGGGTGAATATGAATGAATTAAATGGTTGACACAATGTATTCAAGGGCTCTTTTAATTTCATTAAAAACACGACTTCAAACGAAAGCAGGATGAATTTTGGATGATAAATACAATCCAAAAAGCCCTTTCTGCACCGGAAGTCTCAATGACAGCTGAATTTATCACAATTTACTTTCAGTCTACTGTTTTAATGCAGTGAAAAGGGCACAACGAGTAAATAAGCCCCTCAAGTTTTAATATAGAAAAAATAATTATTTTATTAAGGGGACCCGAAAGTATTCGTAAATTTACTAAAAATGGTACAAAATGGCTGCTGAAAATGCATGAACACCCGTTGGAGGTATCGTCATCAGATATTTAAATACTAGTTCGAGTTGATGACTGCCGAGATACGGGACTAAAATTCGCAAAATTCCCGATTTCCCGACAAATTATTTATTTCCGTCGCTGCAGATGAATACTTATATACTATTATATTTTTATGTGATTCCTAATCATATTACGAAGGAATACATAAATTCTGAACCCCGTATCTATTATATTTCATATCGATATTCCCATTATTAGAGTCGATGTGTAGTAAATACATCACCGGTAGGGAAAGGTTAATATAACAATTTGAAAAACATATATGTACTGTATATATATATATACATAGATTAAACAGATAAAAAAAACAGCATACAATGTCGGATATGGATTTAATTAGTTTCGAATCTGGATATTTTACCCTTAACAATTAAAAAAATATATTACTAAAAAAAACTTAAAATGATGTACCTTTGGATACAAACATAAGGTCTCAAAATATTCGAACATTTTCGGGTCCCCCTATTAATAATATATTATTGTTTAATTTACTATTAAAAGACCCAAATCAAAGTAACTCATGGAAAATTTTTGGATTAAAAAATGGGGATAAAAATAATTAAGAAAATGTAAAATATATGTATATCATTTTCAATTAAATACCAAAGCTGAGCGTTAAAGTGAAATACGATCCTAAAATGAGAAATAAAGGCTTTTGCGCGACTTTTTCACGTCGTTATTCATTTTTAGGGGTTGATTAAGCTGTCGTATAAAACAATAAGAAATATTTTGATTTAAAATTGCCAAAAAACAAACGTATTCATAGTTTTATATTTAATAAAGTGTTACATTAAACTAGTGGAAATACGAACATTAAATTAGCGAAAAATAACAAGCAGACGGAGAAGATAGAAATAATTGTGAGGAGCTTTACATTTGCAGCTAAATACGAACATTGGAACATTTAAAGGTCGTTTTGGGATCTTCTCCTCTAATTTATGTGCAAAAGTATTCAGGTTTAATTCGTTTAAAAAGGTCGTATATAAAATGCGGTTTAAGAATACCAAATCCATCCCTTGGGGTATTGGACCTGGATTTCTTTTTATTTTTTGAGTGCCTTTTATCGTTGGTCTGCAGCCATTGGAAATGGAGAACAAAATAATGACCCTTGAGTGCGCGACAAAAAAATATTAACACATTTTGGACAATTAAAATCAACACGTTTTAAGAATTTGAAGTAAATCATCCTCGAGAATATTCATGATTTCCAAATAAATTTACATTGTGCACAAATATCGCTTCAAATGTCGCAATTTTTCTTATAAATTCACTTCTAATATCCATCAAGATATCCGCATTATCCTTTGAGTGGAATTGGATAGCAGGTGCCAAAAACGTGGAATAGTGATCATTATATCCATCCAATTTTTTTGAAGCATCGCATAAAATCCATCGTCCAAATATCCTATGCATTATTTATAATATTTGACTACATGGAAGACATCCACGGCATTTTTTTTATCATGGACCCCCTAAAAACTATCTGAGAATCTCAATTTTGAGTGCTTCGTGCGCGTTTGTTCACTGATGCACGCAAGCTTTATCCCGTATGGCAGGATGATCGCGTATTTGCGAGCGAATTCCAGTAATTCAGAAAGAGCACTCTTATACGGCGAGCCCGGAGAGGGACAGAGATGGAGAGCTTTCTGCGTACATCGCACGATTGTATAGATCGTCAACTCAAATTCATCGACTAATAATGATGTGTGAATAATATAGTGAATCATTTTCAAGTGTATTGTTTATGTTTACTCGAAGGAATTACCGAATATTTTGCGCTTTCAACGGTGTTTATTTATTTAATTCGTTCGGCGCTGCGTTCATCAGCTTCACGATGGGCGACGAGAGTGTCAAAAATAAGCTTCATACGCGCTGCTACAGTCCTTATAAATAAGTGGATTTGTCAGATGATAAATGGCAGACAAGCAAATATAGCATCTAAGACTATGGAGATTTTAAATTAGCTCACTATTCAAAGGGTTAAACGTCACGCCTAAAAAATTGCATGAATTACCAATGCTTTTAAAATAACTAACATTTTTAAATAATACTTTCAAGGTATCGATTTTAAATTGCGTCTAACACTAACAAATACAAATTTTACACAAAATAATAATTACTTGACGTTTTTAATTTTTTAAAATATTTAAATATGATTGCATATTATAATAGCGCATACCAATGATATGCATTCATTTTTGCACTCTTCTGCTTCATAATCTATGGCCCAAAAATATTTATTTGGATTAGGATTGGGATTTGTTTCCAAAAAAAAACCTTCTCGGGATATTTCCCAGTGTATTGATGATTTACGTTAAAGCATGTGATTTATTCTGTATAATAATATTTTCTAAAATTGAACATGGACACGTTCGGGCTTGGGATCCAATCGCGAAGCGCTTTTTCGATTTGTGGTCCGAAATTCGGACCGCTTGGATACGAAAACTAATATGTTTTAAAAATGTAGCTATCAGCCACACCTTCATGTAGATTTGAACTTATATACTATACTACCTATATTACCTACAGACATTCTTCATATTGCGGCTTCTTTTCTTATATAGGCTTGAAGCACCGTTTGTTTGAGGTCTTCTATTTGATCAAATCACTGATCAATAATATATTTTATCGAACGATTTCATAAATATAAATAGTCTTAATCACTCTCGGTCGTTTCAAGAAAATAATACATAACTCCCAGTGGACGTTTTCTAATTTCAATCCAAATACATTTATTGTGTGCAAATTACTTAATAAATTAATTTTTATCCTCTGATATCGCAAAGCGTGATTGCCGCCCTCAAAAAGCCACCCCCTGGGGAGTGGGAAGAAAATTTTCCGGCAGTGTATACCTTTGGCTGAATATTTATGTGTAATCTGAAGGGAACACTCCCACTTACAGCGAATTTCAATTAGGGGGCGCTTCCTTTGCCCAAATAATATTGTCACTTACAGGACCAAAAAGGATGGGCCGTATGAACAACTGCTCGTAAAAAATGCTAAAGATATCGTACTTTTCGAATATGACAACCCCCGCTGGCCTTTCACGGAGAAAAATGGGAAAATATCATCAGATGAAAATTAGCTCTATACATTTGACAGACGGACACACTTACTTCTAAACCTATTTTAAGTGCTTAAATATAATTATTTATCATTGTGTTACATGTTTTATTCGATTAATCTGAATGCAACAACATAAATTACAACAGCAGCACGTTACTTATCTAAAAGTTCAACAATCATAATGGTATGAAATGGGGTTAACTTCTTTAAAGTTTATGCTATGGGAGTTTCATATCGTCTTAGTTTTATCGAAATTAGACGCCAAACTTTTAAACTCATAATAGAACGTAACAGTTTGAACTATTCATAGAGATAAATATTATTAGATGCTAGATTTTAAAATACATTTCTATAAATTTGGCTAAAATTTTCTGATGGCTTTAGCAACTTTGAACCAGTCTGGTACTATCTTAACAAGCAGTAAATAGTTTGGCAACACTTTTCATATAATACCATCAATGTGACTGATACAATTCCTATCTGCTGAGACACGGACTAAAACTCGCAAAATTCCCGATTTCCCGACAAATTATTTATTTCCGTCGTTGCAGATGAATACTTTTATATTATAATACATTGATGTTATTTGTAATTATATTACGGAGGATTATAAAAAATTTGAAGCCCGTATCTATTATATTTCATATCGATATTCCCATTATTAGAGTCGATGTGTAGTAAATACATCATCGGTGGGAAAAGGTTAATATAACAATTTGAAACATATATGTACTGTATATATGTATACATAGATTAGACAGTTAATGCCCCTAGGCGTCGCCTAAGCTCGCCAATTAGTAGTTACGCCACTGTTTCCAAGCGTCCAGATATCGGCGAGAATCTTTCAAATACAAGCCAGAACACAATTATTAAATAATCCACATATGTTAGTTGACCCTCAGTTTATGCTGCCAGTTTTCAGACTATAAAGCTTTGTTAAGCATTTATAAAAATATGAATATATCATACCTTGCAAAAATAGTACATATCCATCCTTGGGGGATGAAATGTAAAATCATTAATTAAATTAACACGATGTAAAGTTTATGAAATAATAAAGCATCTGATGAATCTGATATTAGATGAATATAAATTGGAAGCTCTTATGGCTTACAAAGATAAAAAAATATCATCCCTTGATATTTGAAATTTATAATATTCATTTTTCGACGCTGAAATATTAAAATCAACTAGTGCTCAAATTTAATTAGAATACATGAAATATCTCAAAGGGGATAATTGAAAGAATAAAGCGCGATTTGCCTTAAGGGATGCCTTCGTCGATATTTTAATATCTAAGGTTGTTGAGCTTTTTTAAGGCCAAATAAATAGCGATCGAAGTGCTTAAGATTAAATTCATTGTTTGGCACATCGCGTCGATCAACTTAAAATCTCGACGCTTTCCTACATCAAAGTCACCGGATAAACACAAGAAACCTTATTGCTTCCCCGGCGTGTCTCCATGATAATAAAGACCGACCCCAATATCAACTTCCAAGTATAATTACATTATTTATCCAAAATACGAGCCGAATTTCGGTCCGGGAAGCGAGATTTCGTCGCACAATAAAACAACTTGAGCGCTATCAAAACCATAAATTTGAGCAGTTGTTAATTTCATGCGAAAATTTTCTTGTTGCCGGCCTTAAATCAAGAAAATCCTTCGGACATAATAAGGGATAATCGTCCCTCGGGGATTAGGCTTAGGACGCACTAAGCTCCGGACGGGCCATTCAGTCAGATTTAATACACCCGACCTTTGGATACACCAAAATGGTCACATTATGAGGTAGTTCACACCCGTTTCGGGATTTTGGACTTGTAAACCGAACATCGATCGGAAGAAAATTGCGAAATGGCAAAAAAACGCCATCCTATGATCGTAAAACGGATTTATCAACGTCACTCAATAAGTCCGTAGGTATTTTTATTTTTACAAAATTGCGCGAAAACGATTCGAAAGGAAGAAGAAATATCAATTCAAATTAAAGGTTCAAATTAACGGTTTTATCGGTTTTCGATTATCAGTTTTGTATTAAAAATTTATTTTATCGCATGACTTTTATGAACATTTTATATCTTCTATAATAAATATCCTACATGAATAATATTAGATAAAGCGGAAAGAAATGTCATTTTTTGGTTGCGTCTTTGCCGTCAGTTTGTCTCGAGTTGCTGTTAAATGAATACATCAAGATTGGTATCAATTTGAAGCTCTGTAGTTTGTCTTACTTTTTCAAATACTTTTATATTTTTTTAGCCATAGTGAAAATGTCCAAGCCAGAAATTGATGAGACCCATTTGCGATCTTGTTTACTGTTTTTATTCGATGAAGGATTAAAAGCAAAAGAAGCTACCCAGAGCATCTGTGATACATATGGCAACATATTAAATATTCTAAAATGCCATAGGTGGTTCAAAAAATTCAAAAATGGCGCCAGAGGTTTGAAAAATAAACTAAAATCAGAACGACTTCCAATAATCGATGATGACGCATTAAATTCTCTGATAGAATCTGATCCTCGAAAAGCAATAAAGAAATTATCGCTAGACATCGGCTTTCTCTGATCGATAGTTAAAGACCATTTGAAAAGACCCTGGAAAAAATATAGGCAGGGAATTTGGGTACCGCATCATTAACGGTCATGGAACAACGGATAATCATTTGTTCATCGCTATTGTCCGGGTATGAAATCGATCCATTTTAAAAAGGATCGTTACTGGGGATGAAAAATGGGTCCTCTACAACAGTTCGAGAAGGAAAAAACAGTGACTTTCTTCATATTAAGTACCTGTTTTTACCCCTCGATCGTCATAGTCTTGAAAAAGTTCCTCCTTTGTGCTTGGTGGGATTTTTTTCAGCGGATTTCACTATGAATTATCAAAACCTGGCCAAACTTTCACAGCAGAGGGAGTACCTTATCTGTGGAGGGTGATTATAAACAACAATGGAAATTATTAAATTGAGTAATATTGTAGAGCTTTTATTAAAAAAAAAAAATCTTCAAATAACAAAAAAATGACATTTATTTCCGCTTTATCTAATATTAGGTAAAGTGGAAAGTAATCTTTTTTTTTTGGCTGGTGAAAAACATTTTTTATTTTAAAAAAATCAGGCGCTCGTCGAGATGAGTCCGAGACGGGTCCGTTCTTCGTTCGGATCATATATAACCGGACGGATACCTCTTTATTCATTCGAGAGATCTGGCTGCAGGAAGGACGTTCTCCCGCAGCCAAGGCTAACCGACCACTCCTCTCGATTCCCGCCTTCTGCGCGCTATCCAACCAACAACATAACGGGGTCGGTATTGCAGGTACATACATTTTCAGTTTTGATGTACTCATGGAAGAAATTTTGATTACTTTTCAATCTATCTATTATGTAGACAAATTTGTTTGTCGTCATGCCTTTCTCGCCTATTCACATTTCCAATGTATGGTCCTATGTAAATTCTTCTTCGTGGTATTTTCGGAATGCGTGTTTGATTTCGTTTGGATCATTAAAATAAATAAGGTTGACTTGATGCCATTTGCGATGGTATTCTTAAGCATTGAGAAACGAGCGAAAAAAGACGCACGAACTGTAATTGCTGTCAGAATGACGGACGAATGTTAAGCGTTCTTCGTTATTTTTCCGTCTTTTAAAATAAAAGTATTAAATATTATAAATAAAATGTTTTTTATAATAAAAGCTTGAATAAAAGCGAGCAGCAAATTTAATTGCAGAGCATTTTTGTAACAAAGATTCCGCTTAAATATTCCCAGGATCGCCACTTTTTTATGAAACTTTCATAGTTCATGGGATAAAATATGCACTTTTCAACAACATGCTCAAAATTTCAAAAACTTTCAGTTTAGCACGATGGCAATTTAAAATATTTAGCATTCGAGCTGCTCTGAATCACAGCTCAGTAGCAATTTACTACGCGACTCGTCTAGCATAACTTGCTCAAATATGTAGAAGTTCAATTTGCTTTGGTTGAATTTCGGTTGGAATATTTAAATTCTATTTATTTGTGTACATTTTTGGATATCACCGTGTGGCATTCTGACATCCTGAAATATTCTACTGTTGAAACGGCTTCAAACAATAGCTGGGTATGGAATGTATTAATGGCATTCCGCAACTGGGATCCACACATTGGTATTCATTTTCTCGGATCCTGTTCGCTGAAAATCACGTCGTTTGTGAGCTGCGAATGTGAATATTATATCTGTGCGATTTATACAAATTTAGATTAAAAAAAATCAATCAAATTCGTATTGATTTCGAATCATTTTCGTATACGTATTTGGGCGAATTTATTAAATTAGTGTGAAAATTTGATCTTATGACGACGAACCTACTTGTAATTGATTAATATTATGATTGTTTAGAGTACATGGGCTTGCAAATAATGTAAATTCATCCACAATGTGGACAAACTGTCATTTTGTCTGACTTGTGGCTTACCACTTGTCTGCCGCAGTGCCACCCCACGGAATAACAGCAAGTTTTGAGTTATACATCTGATATCATAAATATACTGTAGAAGGGTTGCTCAAAGTAGCATAATTAAACAAGTTTAGCATCTAATTTTACAAAGCGAAAATAAATATTCCTCTTCGCATCATCATTTTGTTGTATAAAACCGAGTTGGATCCTATTTTTGGTGATGCATTCAGAATATAAATGCAATCAGGGTGGACTTTGAAAGATTAAACCTTCCCCAAACAACAAAAAAATACGAATTTAAATCATAAAAATATATATATATAAATTAATGTCTGTGGTTTGTGAAGCGTTTGTCGCCTATATGTTCCTATACCATTCATTTGATTGCGATGAAACTTTAAATAATTATTATAGACACCCCCAAGAACGTTTTTGAATTAGTATAAACATTGTTTGTATACGCAATTTGTTTTGTGAAACATTGGCGCATATTGATCTGTTGAAGTAATGCAAGGGCCGCGCTACACGTGGCCTGAAGCAATAAATCACATTACTACACTAATGTGTATGGCATTGGAGCGTCAAATACTCGCAAATTAAGGAATAAAAACATATCAATGATCATAAAGATACTTTGATATGTTGAAAATTTTACACGAGATATGTTATATTATATTTTTTAACAGAACGTAGCTGTTAATTAATTGAAAGCTCTGCGCTAGTTGAAAGACAAATATACTTTACGATAATTTTCAGCTCGTAATATCTACATTTAAATTTAATTACAAAGTTTAAACTCATAAGTTGCGCTCCAATTTTTGCTTGAGTACATTTTATGTAAATAACTAAGATCATTCTTTTAATTGGACGGCTTTCTAATTACCTTTTGGTAAAATAAAATTCAATCAATATCATTTATCTCACACAAATGTCAATTGTATCATATTGTATCCATTTATTCAAGATGCGGCAGGGAAACTACCTTATTTTAAAAATACATATTATAAACTATATAAGCGATATCAATTAAATTATTTATTTTATATTACAGAAAAATATATAAAGTTTTTATGTTATATATTTAAAATATGATATCTTTAAAATAGCTTTCGTTCTGATCAATGCATTGAGATAATCGAATTTTGTAGATTCTCTCCATTTTTTCAGTATATCGACGGATATGGTGACGATAGTAGCTTAAATATTATTCTTTAGTTGAGCCAGAATTCTTTAAAAGTTGATGTAAACTAGGGATTTCATGAAGCTCCACAAATACGGGACTAAATTGGGAGCGAGCGCCGGCCACTGAAAATCGCCCCGCAAAGAGATGATGTATCCGGGCAGTGTTCTCGTAAAAGATTCATCGACGTCCTGCATAAAGACAGATAGACATCTTCCACATCCACTTTTTAATAATTTTTCAAAAATAATTGAGTTCAGATCAAGAAAATGATTCGCGAGCGCTGCGTGTTGAGCGTTGCGTTGAATGCACGTTGAAAAATACGCCTCTAAAGCTAAAGCACGTTTATTCCTTATTCATTGCAAAAGTTGTTACTAAACTTTACTTAATAAAAACATTAGATTTTGTTCTTTCAAATAAATGCCATTTTCATTATACTCAAAATAAATTTTGCTTCGGAACGCGTATTTCAAATAAGGAAGTTTTCCTGCCGCACTCGGTAACGCGAGTCAGAGTCCCCGCCGCTCTTCGTGCTAGTATGAAGTCGGGCGGTAGGATGGAGGTGGTCAGGGTGCTGATTTAAACACTTTCTGTAACTGTTCCTTTTATTTAATATATTTAGTATGTATTTTAATTCAGTTTATCTGAATGATTTTATATATTTTTAATTACACCGAAAAACGGGTATACGATCACGCTTACTTTCCGATTATTCGAGTCTCCTGTCGGACTCATGGACGCGGAATAGCTGCCGTCGCTTGATGGTAGACTGTTTGAACTTTCAGATTTTTTTACTAGGCGTCCGATCGCGAGGCGTTTCTTCGTTGTATCAGTGGTCCGAAATTTGGTCCGGTTGGACACGAAAACCTTGAGGCCATTTTCTCTAAGTATATATGATAAAATTAAGGTCAACCGAAGCGTTATTCCCGGGCACACGTTGAAAACATCCCCCGCTATCGACACAATGGCTGTTTTCAGCAATCCATAAAGGCTGATGACATATCGGGATCGTGAACACGTTATGTCCGACATCGAGTCCATTTTTATCACGGTTCGAATGTGGGCTTGCAATATTCAGACCGGGATTTTGCATCAGTGCATCCGGTAAGCAGGTCTCGTACGATTATGTGCAGCGATAGCGAAAATCCCAGTGCAGTTTATCTGCTCGAACGCATATGGCGGTTGCACTGGAATCTCCTATGGAACGAAAACAACCCTCGAATCCCACTTAAGCCGACAAGCGGCTTAAAACGATCGATTTATATATTAAATTTCGGGTAAAAATATATTATAATAGTTGAAAATATGTAAATTTAATTGCTTTTTAATTTTCTTTATTTTCTTAGCACATGCAGATTTTTTAGTGTTTTTCGTGCTTTTTTTAACAGGGAAAAAATTATTAGGATTCGAAATTAGAAAAAAAATATTTGTATTTTCTGTTAAGAGATATCAGCTACGAGATTGCAAAGGAGCCGGCGGAAATAATACTTCTGCCCGCCGTCAACCCTTTTTTCGTACGTGCTCCAGCCTTGCGCACGCGCATAAGTGTGTAATGAGGTCGCTGTTAATCTCGTGGTTTTATATTATATCTTAAAATCCATTCCAAAATTTGGCATAAGCAACCTTGAAATATTTTATTGAAGCGCTCAATGCTGTCCGTTTCAGCTTCTGCACTCGACGATGTCTTCGATTTCTCGCAATGAAAGTATATTTTACAACCCTTACATTCATTCGATGTCTTGCGGGATTTTTCGATGCAATAAAATCAGGTAGTTTATATTTATGCGAGGCGGAAAATTTTAATTTTCACCACCGCTCTCCGACATCCTTCGCACGAGCCCCTCACGAAGTACTATTGCGGCAATAAAAAAACATTTCCACCGATAATTCCGACGGGCCGATTTTTATGATAAGATTTCATTTTATGGCCGAATACGACCCCCTAAGCCCGGGGTTTTATCGTCGAATTTTTGTGTGTTTTCGCATTCAACGCGACTGTTCCGCCAAACTTTTACTGTAAGTATATGGTGTCTGGTTTATTACGAACCAAACGAGATGTAGTGCCAGAATAGATATGGGGGAATTGACAACCTGGAATGGAGGCCTTAATGCAACCACCGATGGCTTTATCTCGTCCTTCTTATTTTATTTATTTAAGCTTTCAACTTGAATCTAAATTCATGTAAATCATCAATGATCATTAAATTTAAAAAAAAACGATTTTTTTTGAAAGACGTGAAAATAATTTGTAACGTTTGAGGCGGGAGCGCTCTCGGGGCAGAGTCCCTTGGCGGCTTCCCACCTCCACGTGCTCATCGGGATGGCTGCGCTACCGCACGGGTCCGTTCTGCTATCGGGCTGTGATGTGCTGGACGAATGGATGGGAATACGAAGGACGTCGAAAGGAAAGACTCTCTTCACAAGATAACTATTTATTCCGCACTACAGGTAGAGAGAAAGAGGTCTGGCTGCAGGAGGGACAACCTCCCGCAGCCAAGGCCAACCGACGACTCTCCCGACTCCCGCTTCCTGCGCGTCACTACCCAACCGGTAACGATGCACGCGCAAGAAACGATCGTTTGGTAAGCAGGTCCAATGTCTCCGCAGGGCCACAAGAGATGGCGCTGTTAAAATAGCACATTGCACCTGAAGAGAAATGGAAGATGCCGCTACTATGCGAGGATGATAAATCGCCCACGCTACAACTGCAATGGTGTGTGCAGATGAATATGATCATCAGAAAACAACCTGGATGAACGAAAAAGTTTTTAAACGATGATATAAAAAACAGAAATATAAAAACTTCACAGATAAAAGAGGAAAAACATTATAATTACTAGACAATTCTCCATGCCACCCATCTATAGAAAGTTTAAACCAGATCGATGAAATGCTGACGGTAAAATTTCTTCCATCAAATGCCATGTCGGTAATACAACCGATAGATCAGGGTGTAATAGAAACATTCAAACGTTTACATAACCCCCGCTGGACCTCCAGGCAAAGAAGAGGGCCTTGGACTACGAAAATCCTAAAAATCGCAACAAGCGTGGCCAAAAACTGAGAGAAGCCTGGTAATGGAGATGGGATCAGTCCAGCAAGGGAAGATGGACCCACTGACTTATCCCGGTCATACGTCAGCGGAGGGCCCGGAAACACGGTGAAACGACCTACCGCTTGATTCAAGTGCTCACTGGGCATGGATGCTTTGGTGTGTACCTGAAGCGGATTAGCAAAGAGCCATCCGCAACATGCCAACACTGCCAAGCTGAGGTCGAAGACGCAGAACACACCATCATCGGCTGTGAGGCTTGGGCACACAATAGAAAACTTCTGAAACAAGCACTCGAGGTAGCCGAGCTCAACATCGACAGCATGGTCCACAGCGTGATAGAAAGCAAGAAGAACTGGGACCTTTAGCGCGACTACGTAGAAGAGATTCTGAGCGCCAAAGAGGGCAGTGAAAGAGAGAGATGAAGAGCGCCTTTCCAACAATAGAATAGGGCAAATCATCTAAGGTCAGACTACCTGTTCTCCTGAAGCAATGTGTAAAACAATACTAGGAGGCCAGAGAAGGACAAGGGAGGTGGTTTAGTGGGTAGAACCCCACACTACCCGATAAGGATGTCTTGCGCTCACTTATGGTCGAGCCCATCCATAGGTAACTATGGGTGTGAATATTCCCCTCCCACAGAAATAAAAAAAAAAACTTTTACATAGAAATCAGATGCTCTTGCGAGGTTGAGAAGACGAAGAAGAGATTTGCGAGGGGGGAGATATTGGTCCTATATTGATATTGATTTTGAAGCCTTTCAGTATCAAGATGTCACCATGAAATGGCTTGATAACCAAGAAGAGTTTAATTCATATTAACTCATAGCGGTCCTATGTCGAGTCTGACTCGACATTTTGTTTCTACATTTTTTCCCCACTCGGATTTAAAATCATGTGATTTTATTTTGCGCATCATGTTTAGGACAGTATTTGGAAAGGAATATTGATTTTTATGATCCTTCATAATGTTCATCCAATCAACAATATTATAATAAAAACCTCTCAAAAATTCAGGCTAGTCGATCAAAATCTTTTTAAGTCGTTTTAAAAAATGCAGTTTCGAGATAATCTCATTTAACCCATTGACACACAGTTACCGTCAAATACTGTCATCCATCGGCAGATAATACACGCTTGTTGCGGCAGATAAATCTATGCATCCGCCGAAACTTTCTCTTTCTTTTCTACTCTAAATGCAAAACATTTTGATGAGTTTCGTCGATTTGAGATAAAAATTGTGTGTCCAAAAGTGTGCACGAAGACGGTATGCATAGACTTATCTGACGCAAAAAGCAAGTATTATCTGCTGACGCATGACGGGATTTGACGGCTGTGTGCGTCAAAGTGATAATACCGCTATGTCAATTACCGCGTTAATGCATTTAGAGTAGAACGTTCAAGTTAAATAAAAACCTCGCGCAACTCTCTCAATCGGGTCGGCATCCTGCGTTTTGCGCCCCAAGCCTAGTTGCGCCCGTGGCAGGCACCTGTTTTGAGAGATACCATATCGCATCTTAAAACGCGATTTGGTAGCTTCTAAAAAAAGTGCTAGCTTACAGCCAAAATAATTGATTTTATTTGTAAGTATATGTAAATCTTTTAGTATTTGACTAAAAGGATATCAACTAAAAAATGCCTTATTTTCCCCCCCTTTGCACTTTTTAAAGCAAATCATATAATGCATCTGGAATGACATCAAGTCTCAACAAGGTTTTGCTGCACTCCTCATTCTGAACTCTATTGTAATTTGATTCAATTTGAAGTGTTATGTTCCTTTTATCACGCTGTGTCGGAAATTCAATCTGAAAGATATCCTTGCCGTATGTCATCCTCTGACAGGATGCTGTGATACAGCACAAAGGAAGTTTTATACAAGTTTTATTACATCTAGAGGTCACTCTAATTTAATGGCACGTTCACGAATAAATCTCATTTGAAGATCACACCCCCTTATGAGAAATTTATATACAGCTTTATTATCTGCACATATGAGGGATATAATTCAGAGGATCATAATTTAGGACACGAGCGTAAAGCATTCATTTTATGTGTACGATATAATTATATTTGATAGAAACATTGATTGATTATTTTGCAAGAAGATTTTCGTTAGTATTTAAACTGTTTAAGCACTTAACCGCCAACGACTCACCTACCCTTTCTGCCTATTGATCAGAATTTCATTTAATAGAATCATATTTTTAATTCCTAATATTTCTAAAAGTGATTAAAAGGTTTAACACCGCAATTTAATAACAATGTATTAATTCACCATTCGTAAATGTGTTATAAATATGAAAGAAAACTTATAACGCTTTATATTATAACTTTCCTTCCCTTAGCATTCAGGCTCCTTTTATGAAATGACTACCACAAATATAGTCCACTTTTATGTCTTTACTCCATCTTTCTTCAGGGTTTATTTTTGTTTCATGACCTTCGTTTTAGTAAATAATTACACTAACAATACACAGTGATGGTTTGAGTTATTTGATTAATAAATACACACAAAGGCGTGCCTTTCTTTTATCGTAGTATTAGAGATTTATGTCAAATTTGATTACATTGGATGAAGGGTGAGATATCCAAGCAGATGATCATACGAGGATCATCCAGAAAGTAAGGTTACAACAAGTTCATCAATTCGTCTGATAGTACCATTGATAATTTTATTTGCACAAAATCAGATATGGTCATTTGAATTTAAATATTTCATGTATATTTTTGACTTTGTAAATTTATGATTTATTATATGATCAAAGGAGAGTTTTAAATAATCAACGCTTTTATAGATGAAAATATTTCTGGCACAAAGGAAGGAGATATTTTAATATTCCAAGTACTGCGAGGGTCTCATACTATTAAAATATATAAGTTGGGGGCTTAATAAATCGTATATTTCGTTCAGGTTCTTATTCTTATTTCATCCTGTCGATATTTTGGGAAGCACAACATTTAAAAATATTATTAGGGAGATCCGAAAGTATTCGAAAAATTCAGTAAAACAAGGTCAAATTTATTAATAATCAATTATAATGCTATTCAAAAGGGACTATGTTATGGGTTTGCTCGCTTCGGTCGCTGTGTTTGATCACAAACTGTAATCAAACATCAAAATCTCAAAAATTTCGAATACTTTCGGGTCACCCTAATAATTACACCGGTGTCAGAACCTCGTTGCTTCTCAAAATACGAACCATAAAATCATTGATGGTCTCCAATTTCTTGCCTCAACGTGGATATCAATACGACTTTGTCTGAATAACCTGACCCACTCTGTGATATGTTGTTGTCGACTCATCACACCACTGCCCATAAACTTTCATGAGTTTTCAATGGATAAGTGCGGCGGTATTGTTTGGAAAAGTCAAAAAACGGATGATCACATGGATCTCGCACAGACGGGAGGTGACGGAATGCGTGACGACCTTTCTATCGGAAGAATTTACTGTGACTGAACAAAATGGGTGCCAAACACGCGGGACCAAATCATCTGGCCATAAATTTAGGTATTCGTTGACCATTGTAAAATCATCATTACAAAAGTCACGAGATTAATCATTAATATTATCTTTGATTCTTGAGTATCTAGAAGTCGAAGCTCGATTGTTCGTGTTGTCTTGAGAACAAACGTTTGTTTTGATAAATAAGGTACTTGCATCATTTTTATCGTTGAAAGATTTAGTTATTGCTCCTCGACTTTTCTGGAGTGGTGTCATTAGCCGAGTATCACTACTCCTTTGCACAATCTACTTCTTTCGAAAAGTCTCAAAATCTCTTTCGGAAGTGAACTGGCAAGTTTGCTCGGTAACCCTGTCTTTTTGTTTCGAATCACATTAATAGTTAAAATAGCTAAAAAAAATGCGGACAGAAAATTGGATTTACATTAGAGATCCGAAAGGGTTAATATCCTTTTAATACTTTTTTTAAAATATTAATACAGTTAAAGTAATTAATACTTGTGGCATCGATTTATTTTAAGCATCGCCATTTTAAATTGCAATGTAAATTCCAGATTTGTATCAATTTTGTAATTTCATATTATTCAGGCGTTCCTATAGGCCACACGACGAACAAACTAAAATTATTTATATCAGGGCTTCCAACCGGAACGTAACCGAAAACCGATATCCGGTAAAACCGTTATTTTTTCCGGAACGAAAACCGTAACTAAACCGACATAAATGTTATGAACGTAAACCGAAAATAAACCGAAAATTTAAAAAATAACGGTTCGATGATCCGATTTATATTGTATAAAACCGAGTTTTTAATATAAATTTTATTGCTGATTTTTTTTAAATTTATACTCCAGTACCAGTTTTATATGTATAATAAGATCTACAAGCATTTTTAGTTCAGATGATTATTAATTTAATTTAACAAAATTGAATCGAATTTCAAAAGGCTTTTATTTTATTTTTAAGATTAAAATCTGGGTGTGCCCATACTATAGTTAAGGTGCCATAGTTAAATGATGAATTTTAATAATATTGGAAATAAAATAACGTTGAAGGCTACTAAATCGAGACATTGCCGCCGAAATCTGGACGCTTGGAAACAGTGGCGTAACTACTAATTGGCGAGCTTAGGCGACGCCTAGGGGCAGTATCTGTTTAATCTATGCATATACAGTACATATATTATACAGTACATATATGTTTTTCAAATTGTTATATTAACCTTTCCCCACCGGTGATGTATTTACTACACCTCGACTCTAATAATGGGAATATCGATATGAAATATAATAGATACGGGCTTCAATTTTTTTGTATTCCTCCGTAATATGATTACGAATAACATCAAAGTATGATAGCATATAAGTATTCACCTGCAGCGACGGAAATAAATAATTTGCCGGGAAATCGGGAATTTCGCGAGTTTTAATCTGTGTCTAAGAAGAAAGGAATTTTACTTAGATATTTAACTAGCATTTAAATATCTGATGAAGATACCCCCAACGAGTGTGGCTCAGTATTGAATTCCCTAGTCCTGTCGGTCTTTATTCACTACCGTAAATTATCTCACTATTTACTTCTTCAAAACTATAAAATGTTCTTAAATATCTGCATTTCTATTCTAATATCTTTTATGGAATTTTAAGAACAATATCAATAATTTGCCTTGAAGTGGAGGAGTTACGGGTTAAAAAACAATTTTCATCCCTTCAGTGCTTGATAATAAATTTATAGTAGTTGTCGATAAATTTTAAAGCCAAATATAATTTACGACGCAAGTTTACACCCTCCGGCCTTGTTACATAATAATGGAAAATATTATCGTTACACAAATTTTACTAAAACCGCTCCTTAAGACGTGCGTGTTGTTCTACATAAATGCAACACCTACCATAAAACCATATATTAATTCTGTATTAATTTTTGGAAATTGTTATACCGGGGAGAGTCGGGGGGTGGAAACCATTACGAATCTTGCCTATTTACAAGGAAACGCCCGCCGAGTATGTGGTATTGTTTTGTTTTATGTGTTTATACATGGAGAACGGGCATAAACGAAATTTATGGCCCTCTTCCAGCGCTAAGTGGTTTGCTCTTATAATTTACTGTGACAATTTTTCGTTCAAATTTACCATTGACAAAAAAAATGTCCTCGAAGACGCTTTTAAGTACGGAGGAGGCCCTTTTGAGGGATGCTTTCAAATTGCCAATCTCGTGGGATTTTCTTTTCAGAGGGACGCGTCGCTTCGAGGAGCGCCGCAATCAGTTGTTATTAATTATGATATCCGATGAGATGAATGGATGGATATTTATTAAAAAGAAAATTAAGGACGAGGGGGGTAGCATATTTTCAGCATTGCGAAATAAAGAAAAATACCAATGGCACTCAAATTAATATGCAAATATCGGTGAGCATTCCAATGGACTGAATGAACGTGGATGACAAAAGCATTATTAAAAATAATACTCAGATTTGAGATTAAAAAAATATGCGAAAGCTAATTCGCATTAGCAAATCAAGTTAAAGTATTCAATAATAAACGATGATATTTATTAACCCGCAGAGAAACTCCAGATGCGAGACTACTGGAAAACCAGCGCGAAGAACGCGTATTCTCATCACCAAGGTTAGATACCGATTCTGTCATTTATGGCGTAAAGCAGTATGGAATATATGTTTCCACATTCAGTAAATTGTTTAGATTATTATTTTGTCTCCAGGTGGGTGTTAGACTCAACGATGCCCACTCATAAAACCACAGGGGGGAGGGGGTAGCCAACACTATGTCCGTGGGCAACAGTTGAATCCATGAGGTAATGATGTGGAGTATAGATGTGCAAAAGCAGCCTCGTCGGTTTGCTGATCAAACGCTGCTGGAGTAGCCCAGCTAACTAGAGTTGGGTATGCAGGTTACCCTGTTCTGCGTACCCGTAAAGGGGTGTGTGGGACTTCTGATTACAGAAATTAATGGAGCTTATGTCAAAATCATCACCACTTTCATCATCTCAATCACCACCGGCTTTAAGTTGCTCAAACGACAATTCCTCTCCGTGACTAGGTACTACAGATAACTGAACCGATATAAGTATTATGGGAAAAGAATAGCCCATACTGTCCGGTGGCAGTGAACCCGCGTTAGTATTTCCTTTGAACTTAGTGTAACGTTTAAGGCGGGAAGTCCCCGGGTGGCTCCCCGCTTCCACGTGCTCGTCGGGATGATCGCGCTACTGCTTGGGTCCATTCTTCTATCGTGCTGTGATGTGGCAGGACGAATGAATGGAAATACGAAGGGCGTTGAATGGAAAGACTCTTTTCGAAAGATAACTATTTATTCCGCACTACAGATAGAGAGAGAGAGGTCTGGCTGCAGGAAGGACGACCTCCCGTAACCAAGGCCAACCGACGACTCTCCTAACTCCCGCTTCTTGCGCGTCACTAGCCAATCGGCAGCGGCACACGGGGAAAGAAGCGATCGGTCGGTAAGCATTTTTTTAATGTAAGCAAACGCGGCACCAATCTTGCGTACAGCTTTTTCATGTTCAAATATTCAGTCAATATGCAATGTCTGCTAGCTTACCCACTTTCAGTTGATCATTCAATAGCATTTTGTGGATTTTCTTTACCACTTCTGGCGTGATCACTTCATTTGGTTGCGATATTTGTCTTGGGAGCGCGTACGGCCTTGTTTGAAGTCTGCCAGCCAATATTTTACTATTGTAAACGAAAGAACAGAATCCCCCAGAATAGAATCAAGCTTGGCTTTGATTTTGGTTGGACTGAAACCTTTCAAATAAAAATCAATCATATATAATAATTTGCCATGCGTTTTTTAATAATTTACAATGAATTTAATGTATGTTACTTTAAAGACATAGCCGCTATAATATAACAAAACTCGAGCGTTTCTATTGAAAAACTGTATACATTCAGCATGCCAAACATCCTACAAGGGCATCGATAAATTTCTTCGAGGTCTTCAAATTAATTATTCGCCAATTAGACTATGATTCACGACCAATAATTTATCAACGGCAGATACCATTAACGCACCCCCCACGATAAATCCAGCAAAAAATTGGAGCACAATACTAACGAGCTTCCGATAAAAGCTCTCTATTTGTGCGTTCGAACGCTTCCGAAGAGCTTTCGCATTATGAAATTGAACGATTATTAGTCTCAGTCTTAAGCGTTCATAATATTCACCACATCGTTTTGTAAATGTATTCAAATTGCAAAATATTTGCTTTTGGCGCGAGCAATATGGGGTTGAAATAATCCTCTTTATTGAAAGCATCCATAATAAATAGACGGCTCCAATTGAAAACGTTATGGCCCTAATGGCACCAATGAGACTGTCGCTAAGTAACGTATTGAATACGAGACAAAATGCTTATCAACTAATTTTTATTTATATACTTGTTCTTACAATATCGATCTAAAATATCGCAGTACAATTTGTGCTTGTTAAGTGTCAAAAATTGCTGTCTGAAATGTGTTTTTAAGTGAATTGTTAAATGATAGTTTGTCGGGAAAATGTATTTAAATGGGGACGTTTCGAATTCCAAGGGTTAAAACCAACGTATTATCCAACAGTCATTAAAAACTTCTACACGTCCAAAGTAATTAATACATCCGGAGCATTAAGGGGTCGTAATCTGCAGCTTCTTGTCTTGTTGCTCTAAAATCGTACTTAGTCCAGTCTGGTGATTACTAATGGAACCTCCGATCAGACCGACCACCATTACATACCACATTCAATGGCAGACTCATGCTGGCATTGGGAATTATTTATTTTTAGTCCGAAGCTATCTTGATCGGCCGTTGGACGAGGTGGAGGATTCCAGCACTGCTGGAAGCAAGCAATAACTCCAACTGGACGATCTTCAATTAACCTCGTTTTTCTCCCAAGCTGAGATTTCAACTCCGGCTTGAATAGCATTTTTATTTGAGGGCTGAAGTGTTAAAGGTAAAGCGATACTTACATGAACTTCTCACGTTATAAACCTCGGCACTTTGAGTTGATCACGTAGCGAAAAATAGCAGATTATAAAACTTCCAGACCGAACAGTTGGGTTTTCACTGGATTCTTTTCCTATTTGAGCTCATTCTTTTAACAATAAAGTTGAATCCATCTTTAAAAAGCACTTCTATTTAAAAAAAAATTAAACTCAATTAATTTAAATGGGTATTCGAATCTACTAACACAAATTTATGGACAATTTTTCAAGCTTGATAAATGAGAAACACAATATATTTTTAGCGTACATTTTTAACCAGATATTTAATAACATTTTTAAAATATATAAAAAAAAATTAAAAAATGTAAAAACCCAAAAATTAAAAAAGTTATAGGCTGATTAAGTGTATGGAGTAAAAATAAGGTGTGTTCTAGTTGACACGATTATAGTCTTTTTAGTCATCAAAAAATAAATATATAAAACATATTCTTAATAAATAAAGATGTTGCTATAGTCTCTACCTCAGATAAAAATAAATAAATTTATTTTAATAAAATTACAACTGTTTGAAAAAAAAGTCATTTTTTGACCTTATTTTATCACAGTTTTAATTTTTTTTAAAACAGTTAAAAATATTATTTTTAAATAAATCTGGTAGAAACGATAGAAAATTATATAAACAAAATTTGTATAAAATTTTAAATAAATTAGTTGATTATAAACATGAGATATCATGTCAACCGTGTTGAAAAAAGTAGTTTCGAGAAAAACGCATGTAACGCATTCGTGGACACGGACTAGCGACGCAACTAGCGACGCAGTTCATGAATATAGAAATTGAATTAAATCATCAATAAATTATCGACATACATATTATATATTGTAAACCCTATTTCCAAAATAATATATTTTGTGATAAAACACCGACGAAGAACAATAGAGAACACAAGATATTGAAGCATAAAATCAAAAGCAGTTGTTTTCAATCTTTTTTTATTCAATTTACATATCAAGGTATATGTAAAATGGTTCAGAGGTTTACAAATTGGCAAAAAATACACAAATATTTAGCCAAAATTTATAAAAAATATATATTTTTTCAGGGCAACAGGGCTTTTTTTTCAAAAAAATGTTTTTTTAATTCAGGTTAAATAGTACTTTTGTTTGAATTTACAATTGTTGGGTGGGAAGTCGTAGTCACCAACTCTCCTCATCCGCCATTTTCGCCAGATATTGCGCCGTCTGATTATTATTTATTCAAAGTTCTAGGCATTCCATTGAAAATAAGACGTTTTAAAATGTAAATGAAGTTGAAATTCACCTAAATAGCTATTTTTCGTCATAGTCAGCCTCTTTTTATAAAAGAGAGATTGAAAATTTGCCTGAAAGATGGTAAAGAGTTGTAAATAATAATGGAAATTATATAATTGTTTGATTGATTAAAATAAAATCCTAACAATTTTTTTTCGTTTTTTATGACTTCATTAGTTTAAGAATCCCTGCATCAGAATAAGAAACATATTCATCATCAGAAAAAGACATGTTTCCAAAAAATATGTTTAGAATTATACTATAACCAAAATTTAATTATAATATATAATCGGCATGATGGGGCCGCGACTTGAACACACCTGGCGGTGTGTAGAAACGTCATTGGTGCAAGTTAATACACGCACACAAACAAACGCGCGTCTATATTCGCAGAAATATGCGGCGCAATAGATACTTATCACATTCGTGTGCAATTGCAGACGTGTCCGCGAAGGCGTTAAATATTTCATTCTGTGATCTTAATATTTATATTTTTAGAAATTTATTTGAGGGATGTATTTTTAAAAGCCTAAATTTTGAAAATATGTATAAAAAAAACACGTTAAAACAAGTAAATTCAATTCTGAATTTATATAAACAAAATCCACCAGACCAAGTGTTACCATTTTTTTTATGCATTTTAAAGTAATAGATGACAATTTAGTGTTTGTCTGACTCACCGGTGAGCGGCGGTATTTTTTTTTTTTTTTGAGGAAAACAAATATTTCTTAATATCCAAAAATTAATGAACTTTTGGGATGTAAAAAAAATCTGTTCTTATCACTCAAAACTCACAAATTATCATCCAGCCAGATTAACAGCGACATCTTCCGTCTCTCTTTAGGTGCATTGTGTTATTTTAACAGCGCCATTTTCTGTGGCGTTACGGGAACATTGCCCCTACAAAACTAACCGATTGCTTCTTGCACTTTCACCGCTGCCGATTGGTGACGCGAAGAAGGCGGGAATCGAGAGGAGTCGTCGGTTAGCCTTGGTTGCGGAAGGACGTCCTTCCCACAGGCAGCTCTCTCGCGCTCGTATTGAATAAAGAGTTATCTAGCATGCGCTAATATGGTCATCCTAACGAGTTTATTTCCAATGGGCGCCACTCTATGTTTTTATATTAAATTTGGCAATTGCAATTTCGATGGTAGATCAAAAAAATATTGAAAGACAGTATAGAAATAATTTAATTTCTTATTTTAACTCGCAGAATATTTCAATGGAAACTGACAAGCAGTACAATGCATCGTCAATTTTATCCATCGCCACATATGGATTGAAGCTTTGTAATTTCATATGCCTTTTCGACACCCAATACCTCTGAAATTGAACGTCTAGCGCCGAATCAAAGGCAATGTGTAATGAAAAGCTAAAATTCAATTTCGACAAAGAGCAGCCGAAAGTTTCGAGTGTGTGTTCGAAAATCGAGATGTGTAGATATGAGATCAAATTAAATGGAGTGGCGAAAGAATAATTCGATTCTATTGCCTCGCCATGTGAAACGTTTAAATCCAATACAAAAAGGTCGAAGGAGCACATCTTCCCGAAGATGATGATGGAATTTGCTCTCGGATTCATATGCGTAGAGCTTTCTCGCATTGAAATTCCACTTTGGAATATTTTCCATGAAAGCTCCGAGGCTTTTTATTGCCGTATTATCATCGCGAGTGCAGCCTTCAGACTGAGATGTTCCCATAAAAAGGAGAAGCCAATTTGAAAGAAATGCATCCAATTGGCGTCATAGCCGAGATTTATGCGTTTCCTTGTATTTCATTTGAATAATTTTATGACCGACTGCATGCAATGTAATAAAAAAACCAAGAAATATAAGCGACCACGATAAAATATTCATCATGGTCGATCGTGCCTGTGTGTACTGAAAATGACATAAAATCGCTTGTATCTCTGTGGGAACGCCCGAAAAATAAATATAAATTAGTTTCTGATTTTTTCCTAAAAAATATAAATTTTACATAAAAAATGGCAAAACTCCGATACCTACGACAATGTAAATCATACACGCCCGACTACCGGATGATGGTTCCAAAATAATCGAAGCAGCATACAATCTGAAATGAAATAACTGGATAAACCCCGAAAATTCGACTAAGGGTCCATGTTACAATATCAATCAATATATTTAAGTTAAGCTTGAATATAATCAATATTTCTGACTTTAATAAATCAGACCAAGTGTTACCAATTTGAAAATAATGTATTTATGATTAGTTACAGAAATCAATGTATTCCCAGACTGTCCAGACCATGACTCCCAGATTTCTAGCCAATAATACATATCACTTTAACGAGCCAAAAAATTAGCAATTTTTAAACATTTTTTTTTCAGTAAATACACAATATAATGAAATGAATCTTTTTGAGATTTGTTATAACACTCTTATATAATACTAAAAAAATAAATTTGTAATTTAAAAAAACATATATTATATCGTTTTTTAAGCATCAAAATGACAAGTCAAAAAAGATGCAAGTCCACGGTGTGGAACAATTTTTTCATTCAGACTTACTTGAAACAAAAAATCAAAAAGATTCTTAATCTGTAAGCATGTCGCTATCGAAGCATCGTTAATTAATTTGGAATTAAATTTTGGAAAAAAACACCTTTTTTGGGGGTATTTTTTAATATAAAACGTGAGATAAAATAAACATTTTGATCTGTTTTTGCGAACTCTCATAGCCATATATATTTTAAATTAGCTCGTAAAATTTTGGACCAATCAAATCATTTGATTTTAAATCTGAGTGAAAAAAAAATGTAGAAAAAAATGTCGAGTCTGACTCGACATACTTGGTTTTTCAAAATTCTTTCCACACCACATGCAAAAATGCCGTTTCGAGAAAAACGCGTTTAAAGTTTTAAATACCACAAAATTGTTAAAAAAAAGGGAATATACCACTAATCAACGATTCCAGCTTTATAAAAAAATCTTCAGCTACCTCAGCCTTTTCTTTTATTTAATGCCAGTGTGAATGCTGAGGGACTTCGTCAGTAGAAATCTTGTGATATTTTATGGCCCAAATAGCACTTTTTGATTTTTTTATTGAACAAAGATGTAGGTGGATAGTTAAGCCATAATAATTAGATCTTTTTTTAAATAATTTATTAGTAAGCTTTTCGGTTTTCGAAGCACTTCATACAGAGTTCTTTATTTTTTGGCCCTTACTTTCCACTTGCTTATTCGCCTTTTTTAAATCTGTATTAACATTTTTTTGACTTCATTTGCTCCTTACTAGAACAAAAATAAGAAAAGTCTCCAATAGGAACCTCTGCCCTCTAAACAAAAGCAGGTACAGGTCTCAGAACCGCTGGGGTGCAATCTGGATGGAGTGATTGTTTCGAGTGCATTACGCCAATTAGCTGCAAAATGTATACAATTTCACAGATAGCCTAATTAATTTCGACGTATCCCAAAGCCTTTTAAACGATTAAAGCACGATCCTGTATCTTTTCCGGTCTGCAAATCTTCAATTAATCGTCAATACCCAGGGTACGATATCTAAGCAGCTTTCGCGTCGAGTGCCTCCATTAATTTGCACGTCGAGCACATTGAGCCGTATTTAAGATTCCCAACTATACATATGGATCTTTAGCTACTCTGTCCGCCGATTTAATTGAAATCATCGATCGTGACAGGGTGAGAATTCGAGAACAACCCTGGCACAACTCACAAATGTCCCCATGTTAAATATCTCAACCCCCCGAGCGCTGTTGTCGCTCACTTAACGATTCATCGTCATCTGCTGCTCGGCATCCGTACCAAGTCTTAAAATTATATTTCATACAGTAGATCTAAGGATTCATCTCGAATAATCAAAGCTTTAAATGTATATTAGCTTTGTTATTCACCCACGCGTTACATGCATATCAAATTTGCCACGCTTAATCCAAAAATGGCTATTAATTGATGAACTTCTATGTCGGCACCCACGGTTTATCTGTGATCTTTGATAGAGAGAAATGTCTAAATTAATCGCGAAACATTTTCAAACTAACAACTGCTTAACTTTGTGAATTTCTAATCTGTTTCAGCTTGCTATATCGGTGTAATTCGCTCAGGAGTAAGAATACGTGCTTCATCAAGCACAAAGATAAGAGCAAAAATTAAACGAGCGATGTAAATTTCAGCTTAATTTTTGCATGAGAAATGCGTCAAAAACATGGATTTTTTAATAAAACAATGCTAAAGTTTGTATACATATATTAA
This sequence comes from Stenopsyche tienmushanensis, assembly GCA_008973525.1. Classification (NCBI taxonomy): domain Eukaryota; kingdom Metazoa; phylum Arthropoda; class Insecta; order Trichoptera; family Stenopsychidae; genus Stenopsyche; species Stenopsyche tienmushanensis. The sequence goes on from WACJ01000027.1 coordinate 297,294, forward strand.
TTAAATATCTTAAAATGTTGTTAGTTTAATATTTTATTAAATTATAAAAATATTTGTGTAATATTAGATGTATTGAAAAGTCTTTGTTTCCATAATTTTAGAGTTTTTTAATTCCTCTTTTGAATGATTTTTATCATTTTGAGTCGAAATTTGTACAAATATGATTGCTAAATTGTTCCTTATTATTGTGATATTTCATTTCAGACAAAAAATCAGCGTTATAAGTATTAATTTGGTGACAATATGTACATAACATTGAAAGCTTGATAAAATATAACTTTCTTGCTATATATTGCTTAAAAACTAACTTAAACAAAAATTAGCTATGTAGAAATGCGTGCAAATTTTCAGAACTTACAGGGCCTTTCAATAATAACGCTCAAAGTTTGTACGATTATAGCGGCCATAATATTAAAGTACCTTTTATCAAAATTATTTTAAATTATTTAACAATATATGGCAAATTATTATCAAAGGATATAATGTTGAAAAATATGTATAAGTTATCAAATTTTATAAGTTATCAAAAACATATTTTTTATACTCGCCACAACCGTCTTACTGAGTCGAATATTCGACTTTTGATGCTTAAATTCGAATCAATCGGTTCGATAAATAATCAGTCAATACTCGTACATCACCAAAACGCAAGGTATGCTAAAAACATCGCCGCTGTGCGTGAGAGTGTACGGGAAAACCTGACGCAGTCAATTTCTCGTCATTTACAAGTACTTGGTGAATTGCTTTAGAACTTGGGTTTGCACTCGTATAAAATCCAATTAAATCAGGAACATATGTTAATAACCGAAGACAATGCCTTATGTTCACTGATTGGTCTCTGGAGCAGTTGAAAATTGACCTAAATTTCGCAAAAAAGATTATATTATATTTTCGTAGAATGGATGAAAGTGTGAAAACTTCGAGAACTAAGGGACTTAAAATATTATCATAGAACAATGGTTAAGTTATACGAGGGGAGATTCAAATATAACCCGGAATTGTGTGTATTTTCATATATCACTAACGAATACCCGGCATGCGTTGCAATGCCACACTTAAAGGTATAAATTGTACGTATTTTAATTCATTTTATTGGAATGAATTTATATATTTTTAATTACACTGATAAACGGGTATACAATCGCGCTTAGTTTGAGAGGTACATTAAGATTTAAAACATACATCCTTCCGATATTTCGAATCTCCTGTCGGACTCGTGGACGCGGAATAGCTGCAAGCGCCTTGGTGATGCTTCTTGTGAGCATCCTCCGTCCAGTGCTATGTTGGGCTATGCATTGCCGTCGCTTTTTGGCAGATTATTTGCACTTTCAGATTTTTTTGCTTGGCGTCCGATCGCGAGGCGTTCCTTCGTTGTATCAGTGGTCCGAAATTCGGTCCGGTTGGACACTGAAACCTTGCGGACATGGAATTTTACTTTTCACGACTTTGCACCATGTTGTGCATTTTGCGTGCTGGCTCTCGAATAGTGGGATCAATCATACAGCTCAGATCAGATGAGGCTCACCATGTTGTTGTTATATTCGTCCCAAAGATGATATACTGCTATCCATGTGAGAAGCATGCACGCATACCCTGTGTGTTTCTGTTCTTTATTGATGCTCGCACTGGAAACTGCACACGTTTCAATTTGAATAGCATATCAGTCGGAATCATTGGGACACAACTTCTTCTTCTTGAAATTTTTCAATTCAAACTATAGCTTCGATGATATTATTTAAATTTTTTTCAGTAAAAATCTGGTACCGTTGCTACATGTTATGGTGGATTTATATTTTGGGGAAGAATTATAGGCACGCCAATGTTCAGGACTGATTTGTTGCATAGCAATACCGCCTCTCAGCATAGTTGGCTAAAGGCTTCTTTTATCTTAGCAAAACCGGATCAGATACCGCGACATCGGACATTCTTATTGGAATATCCAATATATAATGACTATCAAACATCTATTCAAAAAGCTCAATTTGTTAATTATTTATCAAAGCTGAAATTACTTCAAAAGCGACAGTTTGGCAACCATTGATGTATTTGATATGAATATTCCAAAAATGCGTATAGATTTTTTTATTTAATAAGATTACGCGGAATGGAAATAAATTGTTTCTTTGACGCAAAGTTACCTTCGTTTTTGAGACTTTCTTAATCAAAATACGAGAAACTTTCCTCATGTAATACACGGAAAGAATTACAGAATTACAAAAGAAGAAGCGAAAAAAGAGAAAAGTTTTACAAGCCTCAAATATTTTTCTAGGTGAGCTGATTTCCATCAGAGCAATATACGTTTTACTTGGCGCCGTTCGAAATCATTTGCCTTCTTTTCGACGTCGGATTCGAATAAAATGTCGTTTTGTTCCCATCGTACATATGCCGTATAAGTCGGAATTTCACCCTAAAAGAAAAAGAAAATACCTTCGCCAAGCGATTTTCCAATACTTACATTCCTGCTATTATTTTTCCATAGTAAAAATTGTATTCATTGCATCGGATTATTCAAGTCGGATGCCACATTAGCATATTTCGCGAATCAAGCACGTAGAAGATTATCCAATTTGATGTATAACATATTCCATCTAATTCGTCTTGTATTATGGAGAACATTTACTTGAGACACGAGCAATGTTCGTTAATTTCGCCCGAAACTTGATCTATTATATGCGAGGCACTGAGACAAAATTGCGATCATATTTGGGGAACAATTTGAAGGATTCGCAACAAATTTGAGACTAAACTTAATGCAGGAAGAGATGGAATCGATAGATGCTCCTCTATAGCGATAATACAATTAATTTAGATGAACCCGGTTAAAGCTTGAGATTTCAGAGAACGATTCGCAAGACTTGTTCACACTTCATTAAGCTTAAATTTAAATGAATCTCTAGACGAGTATAAAGAGGTTAAATTTATTGGGAAAACTATGTATAAGATGAAATTTATATATTTAACGATCAAATAGATACATAGTTCTCTTCATTAGAAATACATTTATTCCATCGAATAGGCTTTTGAAGCTTTTTTGGCATTCAATTTTCTATAAAATTTTCATGATGCACTTATCTTTGACAGGCCATGCAGTTGTCAAAACTATGGCACTTGACAGCTTAAGTGTCCGCTTAATATTTCAGCTTCAATTTCTTGGATAAAAATATTGCGACATGTCTGAAAATTCCTGCAATAGTTCTTCAACAAAAAATATTATAGTCGTTTTGATCTCACAATTTTAACAAATCAATTGTTGTTGTAGTGGAATAGTTCTTTGACTCATATAATAACGATTTATAGCGTGAAGGCACTACCCGTCCAGTACACAGGTTACTCCCCGCTTCCACGTGCTTTCCAAGTGGACTGCGCTCGTACGCGGGTTCGTTCTGCCATCGGGTCGTGATGGAGCCGAGTGGTAAGATGGAAGCGGACGCAGTACAAGTTCCAGCAGGTACGTTCTTCATTCTGGGACACAGGAACCAAGGGAAGGTGGACATATCAATTGATCCCAGTGATACAAAAATAGACATCGCGTTACCCAGATGCTGACGGGATATGAGTGCTTCGGTGCTTACCTATTTAAATTGGCAAGGAGGACTCGATTTGGCAGAGCACACCGTCTTCAAATGTAAGGCGTGGGCAGATGATAGGCGAGAATTAGCGAAAAAAATTGGAGAAACCCCAACTATATCCAATATGGTCACCACAATGACCAAAACGAAAGAAAAGTGGGAAGCGTGGACAAATTTCGCTGATAAGGTCATGCGGAAGAAAGAAAACGGAGAAAGAACTAGAAGAGTAAACACCGGTTCGTAGAAAAGCAATACGAAAGAGAATTTCGGTGGAGAAAAAGGGTGGAGATTTTAGTGGGTAAGAATCCCACACTAGCATGGTTTTTAATCATGGTGTCTTGTTGAAAATTTCCCTCTCCCAAGAGAAAAAAAGTAGGATGGAAGTGGTCGGGGGTGCGAATTGAAATACTTGTTTTCTATATTACTGCTAGAAGACGGAAGGACGTCTTCCCGCAGTCAAGGCTATGTAACCGAAGCAGCACAGAAGATATCACTATTTAGTTTTTTGCTTTGGCTTTAAATCAAAAATGTTTTTAACCAGGGCCTAGGTAACTAGGGTATGATGCGCCTGTGGCAAGAATCTAAATTGCCCCCCCCCCCCCCCCATTTTTTCGTGATATCAAGAAGTTGTTCATTTTTCGGATTTTTTTCTATTGATCTGAAAACGATTTTTTTGTTTTTGTCAAACTTTTATATATTTTTGAAAAATTTTATCCCAAAAAAGTAATTTATTTACGCAAAAACCTTAAAACTTTAGGTATTTCCAATCAACAATACTATAGTGAAAAACCTCTCAAAAATTCAAGCTGGTCGATCAAAAATTTTTATGTCCCAACTTAGGTCGTTTTTGAAAATGCAGTTTCGAGATAATCTCATTTAACCCATTGACACACATTTACCGTCAAATACCGTCATCCGTCAGCAGATAATACATGCTTGATGCGGCAGATAAATCCATGCATACCGTCTTCGCGCAAAAAGCAAGTATTATAATATTCTCTATATATATAATTGAAAAGATAGAATTTGTTTCTTTTCGGTAAAATTAACGGTTTTATCGGTTTTCAGTTTCGTTCCGGTTCGAAGCCATGGTTATTTTAACAGTTAGTATTTAATTAATATCTTCGATAATATTACTCTTAATAATAATCTTCTTATAGACTTACTATTGCACTATCGTTCTCCAAATTCCCAGATTCCCTTTTCATCAGTCTCTCCTCCAGCAGTAATTCTGGAATGTCTTTGATGTTCATATTGTATTTCACATTTAACTAACTCTTGCAACATTTTACGTGAATCTTATCGCCAAAATACATTATAATATGATGAATAGGTTCACTATAACATGTATATTGCTCTATGTAAATAAGCAATTAGATGTATTGTACACGAGTATAATCTAGGACCGTTATTATGGTGGAATAAATTCAATTGCTTTGTAGATGAGGTACTTATCTTCGTGAACATCTTACACGAAATCTCTCTGCAGTCATTATGAGAACTTAAGCTTTTCTCCTGTCCCAAAGGAAGAAGGAACTCGTTCCAGGTGAAAACTCCAACTGATAACATGCACCCAACATGCAACGACCTCCGGGCATTAACAAAGAACTACAGCGAAATTATTCGGCAATATCATACGGATACACTTTGACCTTTATATATGAGAGCTATGTGAGCTTTTAGCCCTCGGCGGACTTATCTTAGATTAAAAATCTGATTTAACTCTCATAATCCGATCGCTGGCGGAACAACATTTGGTAATGTTTGTTTTACAGCTTATACGAATCCATTAATTCCGCCCTTAATTCCCGGTCCGATACTCATTGATATTGATCATCCAGCTCTCGAAATTAAGCACATTAGGATTTAAGCAAACGCAAATCGGCTTCATCCCTGTCAATTGAACGACCTTCGTCAGGATAGGTGTAAAGTTAATCCCTCAAAAACCAATAAACAAAACTGATTGTTTGCAAAGCTCAAGTGTTTTACGACGTTCGGCTATCATATTTTCGAGCTTTCGCTAAAACGTCAATTGATTACGTTTTTAGCGGCGCAAATTCGCATTGAGCGTTAATATTTCAACAAATTTATTAATACGGTTTTCTTTGTATGATAACAACATAAAACCCAAAGACGCAATAAGCCATGATATAAGTTTATGTCTTTCTTTCATAACGTTAGATCTTTCGACAGTGTATGCTACGTGCAATGACAATATAAAAGGATTTACTACTAAAACGCATAAAATTCGGCTAAAAGAAAATATAAATAAGCATGACAAGGATTTAACCCAAATTTGGGCTCATTTTATGACAAAAAGCATGAAACACAACAATCTTTAGTCCTTACATCAACTGTGAAATAATTTGAAATATAATAAGATCCGAATTAAATCAAATGTGCATTTTTGAAGTGTTTGAATCATAGTAATTTACTTTGCAATAATGTTTATACTACTAAAACTAATAGTTTTAACCTTAGATCACTAATCATTAGTCTCACAGGCTAACGACATCTTCCGTCTATCTGTAATGTGTCAATATAACAGCGTCATTGCCGGGTCTGCACATTGTTCGGTAGTAACGCGTAAGAGGCGGAAATCATGAAGAGTCGTCGGATAACCTTGGCTGCGGAAAGATGTCCTTCCCGTGGCCCCGGAGACAATACCTCGAGAGCTTCTCCGCTCTTACGCTTCATATGCATGCTCCAGAACATATCTACCGCCCTGTCCCGCTCAATACCTTTCTAAATAAGCATATTAGTAACCCTGGCATACCAACTGAGCATGCCCATCAATCTTCACATCGACAAATAGTTATGAGCTGTATTAATATTTATAAGATTTTTGTTTTTGTTGTTGTTATTTCTTAAAAGTTCACATTTTTACTTGACAACGATGCTTGATTTAACTTGACCTAGCACTAGCGTCCTGACTAAAATGTGTTGAGATTAATATTTTTAATCAAACGATGTATGCAGCCTTTTTAACTCTTTGCGGTCATATGTCGAGTCTGACTCGACATCGAATTTATTCCGGTGCGTCCTATGTCGATGACATTTTTTTTCTATTCAAATTTAAAATCAAATGATTTGATTGGTCTAATATTTTACGAGCTAATTTAAAATATATATGGCTATGAGAGTTCACAAAACCAGATCAAAATGTTTATTTTATCTCACGTTTTATATAAAAAAATACCCCCAAAAAAGGTGTTTTTTCCAAAATTTAATTTCAAATTAATTAACGATACTGCGATAGCGACATGTTTACAGATTAAGAATCTTTTTGATTTTTTGTTTCAAGTAAGTCTGAATGAAAAAATTGTTCCACACCATGGACTTGCATCTTTTTTGACATTTTGTTGTTTTAAAAACGATATAATATATATTTTTATAAATTACGAATTTATTTTTTTAGTATTATATAAGAGTGTTATAACAAATATCAAAAAGATTCATTTCATTATATTGTGTATTTACTGAGAAAAAAATTGTTAAAAATTGCCAATTGTTTGGCTCGTCAAAGTGATCTTAGAATATATTCCAACGTAAATTTAAAAAAGTAGTAGTTAGTATTAGTAGTGAAAATTTTACCATTGTTACATAGAAGTAATGTTTAACAATAATTTTATAAAAACAATAGCTTACAATGATGTTTCTGTCAATGTGTCTGGACACAAAATGAGCTCAAACACAAGCTCTCAAAATGTTCGAATACTTTCGGGTCCCCTTAATAAATATGCTATGAAAACTACGACAAAGTAATTGGCAATGGTCCCATAAAAGAGACTGTAAAATTGCAATTACAGTATATAAAATAATGGATATTTTCCTGGCATCCCTAACATTTAATATTCATGCAGCGGCTCGATGCAATTTTCCAGGTATAACCACAATGAGGACCATAAAAAATTTGCACATCTCGCAATTTGTCTTCGGCCGCCGACGGATGCTGGCTTTATCTTAAGCAATTTTATCAGCAGAGTTGGCGCATATTTATGAGGACCCGGTCGGACATTAATCTTTTTGATCGAAGGGCGCCTTTTCGCCCTCGGGGTAGATTTCCGCACTGCGGCTCTGCAAAAGCTTCCGCGTCGTTTCAGATTACGCCGTATCGAGACCCTTTCTACTTATTAACTATTTGGGCGGAAGCTTAAATTTTCAATATTTGTATAATAAAGGATCATAGACAGAAAGTTACGAGTCGACTTTCATCTATTATATTAGGTGTCCCATAAGTTTCTTTCGTTTTCATATTAAGAAAAAAATAAACAATAATTTGTATTACATCAAAATTTATTGAATAATATATGATCCATTACCTTTCTCTATCTCTCTGAGAGCCTCATACCCTGTTTCACCTTGCTGAAGTAGCTCATAATAAACTACCCCCTTCCAGTCCCACCAAATGCATAGCAAAACTTTTTTTTGATGTAGACCAGGTTTAGCTACAGTTAAAGCTCCTGTACCCTTGGTCCAAGACCGTTTACGTTGGATATTCTCATAGAGTATCCAACTTTCATCTCCAGTGACAAGTTTCTTCAAAAAAGGTTGGCTATTATGTCGTTGGAGAAGAAGACCGCATGTTTATTTGAGTCAGTGAGTTCATGAGGAAGCCACACATCTGAACGATCGATGTAGCCCAATTTTGTCAGATGATTATGGACGGATATTTGTGGAATTTCTAACTTGTTGGAATGGCATTTAATAAAAAATATGGCCGCTATAACCATCCAATATTTGACATTTTGAAATTTTCATCCTAATCACGAGAATTTGCATCATCATCCATTAATTAAAATGGATCATTAATCCGAAATTAATATAATATAATAGATCCCTGCGGGAAGGGAAAGTTACATGGCATTTATGGTTTACAAGAGCGGGCCGACATACGCGGAAGACATAAAATGACCCAATTCTCAACACCCCCCCAACAATGCGTTCAACCCTAGAATGGCTGAAGTGAATATTAGCGCCTGGGGTCTCTGGATTGCGACCAACTTTCCCATAGTTTAATTGCAACTATAATTAAATGGAAATTCTCTCGCAGGCGGATATTGGATTTAATTGTAGTTGGCCTCCCGTACCTTGGGGCAATCATAGATGTTGACCGTTCATGCTTATCAAATTATAATTTAAATATTAAGTATACCACATTTGCATGTATTTCAGAGTGTGGATCCGAAGTCGTTTCAAACTAAAATAGACTTGATTTGACGGTACCACTTTGATGATACGAAAACTTTGAAAGCGCTACTCCTCTCATAATATAATGTAATGTTTGTGCTAGAAAATCAATATGGATTTGTATAATCCGGTGCTAACTTTGTAGACGTTTGTATTTTTGCAAAGTGGTAAAAGACTTTAATCATTCAAAACTAAGATAATTTATAATTCAGATGATGAACAAATTTTCATATTTTATATCTGTATAAAATACAATCAACCCTCCTATAGTGTATACTTCATTAGCGGTGTCACGCGTACAAATTTTGCATGGGTGCCTAATTTTATATGGCAACATATTAGATAAAGCGGAAAGAAATGTCATTTTTTTTGCATCTTTGCCGTCAGTTTGCCTCGGGTTGCTGTCGATTAAATACGTCAAGGTTGGTGTCATTTTGAAGCTCTGTTGTTTGTCTTACTTTTTCAAATATTTATTTAGCCATAGTGAAAATGTCCAAGCCAAATATTGATGAGATTTGAAAAATAAACCAAAATCAGGACGACCTCCAATAATCGACGATGACGTATTAAATTATCTGGTAAAATCTATTCCTCGAAAAATAATACAGGAATTATTGCTAGACATTGGCTGTCTCTGATTGTCAGTAAAATACCATTTGAAAAGACTCGAGAAAAAACATAAACAGGGAATTTGGGTACCGCATCATTAACGATCTTGGAACAACGGATAATCATTTGTTCATCGCTATTGTCCAAGTATGAAACCGATCCATTTTTAAAAAGGATCGTCACTGAGAATGAGAAGTGAGTCCTCTACAACAGTCCGAGAAGGAAAAAACAGTGGCTTTCTTGAAATCAAGTACCTGTTTCCACCCCTCGATCGTCATTATCCTTGAAAAAGGTCCTCCTTTGTGTTTGGTGGGATTTTTTTGGCGTTAAAAACCTGGCCAAACTGTCACAGCAGAGCTATATTGTGCACAATTAGATAGGTTAAAAGCGGAAATGCTCAAAAAGCGATCAGTTTTAGTTATTATAACAACCAAAGAAGAATATTACAGCATGATAATGCAAGACCACAAGCAGCAAAGATTGCGCAGAACAAAATAAGGGAGCTGGATTTGGAAGTGCTGCAACATTCACCATATTCTTCTGACATTGAACCTTCAGGCTATCATCTTTTTAAGTCATTAGAACATTCGCTTCGCGATAAAAAAAAATCACTTTTGTGGAACAAGTGAAAAATCATTTGGATTCTAACTTTAGTGGAAAACCGGCCGAATTTTACGAAAGAGGCATTAAAAAGCTACCTAATTTGTGAAAAGCGATTATAAATAGCAATGGAAATTATTTAATGGAATAATATTGTACAGCTTTTCTTTAAATAATTTTTTTCTCCGAATAACAAAAAAATGACATTTCTTTCCGCTTTACCGCAATATTTTTAACAACATTCATTCCTATATCAATTATTTGCTAAAATAATCGAAATTCCTAGTGATCTTTGTCTAAAAAATTGTATATTTATAATATCTGTTATAACTGTATTGTACCGGAGAAGTATTTGATCTAAAATCTGATTCTTCTAAATCTTTGCGAAAAAAATTCGCCAAAAGTGCGGCGTGACGATACATAGACGTCGATCTACAATCAGAAACTGTATAATTAACCTAGTGATACGTTTAGCGTTCTGTTTGCATTTATTTTATTTTGTGTGTAATGTATATGCTCGGGAATGTGGTCCCTGTCCCCCGTCTCCCTTTTTTTTGATCGGTAGGATCCCTTCTACAAGCCAGGTTTGCCAATTTCGAAGCAAAAATATTCCTCGACCTTAGGAGTCCATCTAATCTTTCTTTCTAGATAACTCTCGTATGTTTTTTCTGGATTTAATGAAATATACTTAATTTAGAAAATGTGTTATTAATACTGAATTGAAAATATTATCATGTTTCTCATTAAGAAAATATTGCCTGCTATTAACGTGATTTTAACATAACATATGATTATTAATAAAATTATAAATGTTATTACATCCATGTTGATCTTAAAAATAATTACAAGCTTATCATAATATGAAATATCTTTATAAAATATCATATGTAGAATTTTCAATATAGTGGTCTAATAACTTGGCTTACAAAATTTTAAGGCGATCAATATATTTGGATTTGTTTTTCATACAAAGACATTCAAACCACTTATTTATCTTGATCTATTTCTATCGATACATCATGTAAATATTGGTTTAAAAGCAAATTAAGTCAGCAAATATAGCAAATAAGTATATTCAATTCGAAAAAATTCAATTTGCATACGCATCGCATGGAAAATAATTTAGCATCTAAAATAAAATGGATTTACTCAAATAAAATCAATCAGATTTTTACGATCTTTTATACTAAATACGCCCTACATATCGCATTTTTTTCATTCGTGAAGAACCTTTCAGCATAAATAACATCTAGTTAAGGCTAGAGATTAGAGTACATCCCACAGGATTCCCAGCTGATAATCTGACAGTTATTGGATTTAAAATGTGTGATAGAAACTTAATGTGTTCAAACAATATCTTCAACACTTTAAAGCGAAAGATTTCAATACTTAACTAAGTATCGTGTTGCAAAATAGGAGAAATCGGATCTTTTTTATGTGAATTTGAAGTTATGCGGTTTTAAAAAATAATGAAACGTATCCCTCAGCTTTCTATGTAGTTCAAGACTTTTTTATGCGGATTTTTTATATGCGATTCCTCGTGGAACGTATCCATCGCATAAAAATAGACCCAAGTGTACACTTAATTCGTATTTACTTATTGCAATTATCTTGTTTTTAAAATAAAAGGTCGCTTTTTTGGCCATTTATTTCATAAAATGCACCAATATGGGTGGTTTTCACGGGTTGCTGTCCACTCAATGTCAATTTGACTCTGGAGTATAGTAATAGATCCATGCATCATCCATTGTTACATACCGCATTAAAAAAATATTTTTATTGCGCTATAAAAGCTCTAAACAGCGCTCTGAATTGTTGACGCGTTGTTGTTTTCGATCGAGTGTGAGCAAACGCGGCACCCACTTCGTACAGAGCTTTCTCATGGACAAATATTGATGCAAAATTTCGACACGAGCTTTGTTGTTTAAAAAATTGTACTTACTAAAATTGATAATAGTGGCGCCAACTATACGTTATCTTATATACTGGCAAAAAATTATTCAGATTGTAATTTTAATTGCAGTGGCCACCAATGATATTTTTGAACCATAGCATTTTAATGAATATACAAAAATACCATCGGAATGGAGTACAAATATAAATGGCTTAATTTAAATGCTATGGTGGTTTCAAATTTTTATTATTTTCAAAACTCAATTGTATATTAAAAATAGTTGCGCTTGTAGAGTTTCAAGGCAAATATTCAACGAGAATGGAAGCGTATTCCAGAGAACAATTTTCATCAGCGGACTCTACAACTTCATCCGAGGCAAAATGAGTTCATTTTGAAACAAACTTAAATGTATAAAATTTAAATATTTTTAAATATCGTGCACTTATTAAAAATTGTGTAAATTTGTAACACTTGGTTCAGCGAATCCAGGCTTTTGATATCTAATACATATATTCGAGGAGTGCTGAAGTATGAAAATAGAATAACTTTAATAAATACGTTGTGTCAATTGCCTGATGATGATGATTTTGACTCTATCACCGAACGAATAAAATCTTAAACGTATTCCGTTGTTCATCGCTGCCGGCTCGTTTGTCGGAACCATCATCATATTTTCATCATTTTTGATAGTTAAGCATTTAATAAAGAACAATTTAGATACAAATCGATATTAACTATTTTATAAATAGGCACTTAAATGATATGAAACAAGTTGTTGAAATCCTTGAAAACATCTTCGATGATATCGGATTTAAAATTTAACGAAATTCGAATTTTGACACTTCAAAATAAATTAATACAAATGAAATGGGTAAACTTTCAAGACATTCCGTTTGAATATATTCGCCGTTTTGGTCACAGCGCTATTTAACTTTGCAGATTATTTTGAACGCGATCCAATTCGATGCCACGATGCGATAAGAAATTTTTGGTAATACCCAATTAGCGGAGTTATGAAACGTAGGATAAAATTGCTATTTGGCCAAAAGGATAGCTACGGTGGAAGTTTGCGTGTTCGTCCAGACCGGGGGGCTGGGATTCGTCCGCATCTCCATGATGATGCGATGGGACAACTTCGATGGCGGGAAGGTTATTGTTCTTCGGCGAGTATTATTCCTCTTGAAGTGGCATTTGTGACGTGGGACAATCAGTGGGACAGACGCCTCCTTGGTGGGTCGAATGGGTGCACGGATGAAATATTTAATGCCCATTGTGGATTTCCACCCTGCGACCCCCGGGCGTGCTTCCTTCGACGGCCTCCTTCGACACACTTTCGGATCCCTGAAAAATAAGTGCCACTTAGGGAAGAATATGCCGGGTTTGTTCCCCTGCTCACTTTGAACGAAAAGTTGTTTTTTATCCTCTTTGCTCGTCCTTTTCGCAAATCTCAGAGGCGATTCAATCAATATCCGCGGGAGGAGATTTTAACTTTATTTCCAGATTCTAAGCCACTTCGTTTCTTTTTTGCACATCCGTTAAACTTCGAAATGTTATCTACAAATATCTGCAAAAGTTTCAAAGCGACAAGGAATTTAATTTTGGAATTTCAGGAATTTCGACAGGAACATTCTAGCACCGATTGTAAATAGTTGATGTGTTCTTCGTCATTTTTAGATCTGAAATTTATGGGCTGAAATATGTACATGCATGTAGGGACATTCCTTGGCATGATACACGTGCGACCTCATTTCAGCATGATCGTAAATAATAGAGCGATCGCATGTGATTGTCTATATGAGGATTTTTAAAATGATCACTTGGATCATTTGGAGGAAAAACCGGGTATAACATTTTAACTCTTTGATTAGTAAGTTAATTTTAATTTTTTTCATCCACGCAGATTCAGTTTTCCATTGGGACCGCGCAGCGTGAGTCAAGCTTGTACATCAATAAATGAACCTTAACACTGTTGATATTTTTAGGCCCTATAATAGCATTCCAAATAAAATCACTTGTGGTACCAAGCTATTTGAATTCGGTAATTCCACTATAAATTTAATGTTTATTTTGACATAATTTATTGATAATTGATGAGATATTTAGATGTTTAGGGGTATCTTTACAATCCGAGCATACGATCGATGTTCGAGTGTATAATGAGACGCAAGGCATCCCGTATCTGTCTCCGATTCACTAATATCCGCACTCGATGTGCAAGAATAGTGAAAAAATATTATATTCTATATAATTTAAGTATCTATTGGTTTGTGATATTGAGTTTTTTTGATTTACGCGAATCAAATTTAAGAAATTAATTCAGAAAAAACCGGGTATTCGATCGCGTTTAAGTTTTTTATTTTTTTTATTCCAATATTTCGGAATAACTTCCGTTTTTGTTGTCTTGGTTACACTCTCAGTAACCATCCTCCGTCCAGTGCTGCCTCTGAAGGTTGGTTGCGCTGTCGAATTTTATTGAAATGGTTCATAGGAAGCCAAGGTTACCAGGAGCGTAACCAAGTCAACAAAAACGGCAGTTATTCCTTGACAACGGACCCGATGGGTGGTCCGAAATATTGGAATTAAAAATAACTAAAAGCAATCGAATACCCGGTTTTTTCTGAATTAATATCTGATATATATTAGAATTTTTTTAAATTTACTCAAGTTATATTTAAATTATTTTAATTATTAAAACGTTTTTTTTTTTTAAAATGAGCCGGGTATTCGATCGCGTTAAAGTTTTTTAAGGTAAAAATTAAGAACGAATTTTTTACCTTTTCCGATATTTCGTGCCATCAATCGAGTTCATTATCAAGGATTGACTGTAATGAACATGATGGTCCGAAATATTGAAATTAAAAATAACTTAAACGCGATCGAATACCCGGTTTTTTTTCTATATATGATGATATGATGATAAATATGAGATGGCTCGAAATATCGGAAAAGGTAAAAAAATCGTTCTTGATTTTTACCTTAAAAAACTTTAGCGCGACCGAATACCCGGTTCTTTTTTTTTTTTAAAAAGTTTTGGTAATAAAAATAATTATATATATATATATATAGTAAAAATTATACTTTGCATATAAATACAACCATCTGTTTGCAAATATTGACATTTAAGTGTTGGTAATATATTTTTTATTATGCTCCGTACGCCAAAAGGCGTCGCCGGGTCTTAAAGTGTTAATATATCCAATTGATCGTTTCGATCAAGTAGTTTTATAGATGTTATTAGTTGATTGATCCCTGGATAAAACTAATTAATATTTTGCGACTCGCAAAATTCATCTTTGCTTACCATAATATTAATATACAAATAGCCATATTTAGAAGACAATAGAAATCTGTCACATGACAATCCCACAAATTTCTTGGAAATGACCAATTGTAATTATGGGAATTAGAACATTTGGCTGATTTTAAAAGATGCCGTTGCCTCTTTTGCGAATTCATGGACTTGATTTTCCCGACTTTTCCTACGGTCCAAATTTTGAAATCGATTTTTAAAGTAAGCTTTTTTTATTTTGACCCATGTTAGCCTTTGAGTTTGACTCCTCCACCATAAGATGCAAGATAGGCTCCGAAAATGTAACGTGGATCCGTTTGCTATCAGATCAATAAAACCAAGCAGCAGGGTGAAGATGGTCAGGGTATTGTAAAAGCGTTTATCTCAACTAGGATATTTATTTAACACGGATAAGGCTTTGTCGCGAGACTATAAGTGGGCCGACGGGGAAGCACATCTTCCGCGGCCAAGACTACCGGTCGACCCTTCGTTATTATTTTTTGTTATTTTCAGAAATAATTAGAAGATATTTATCATAATAGTTAAGTCAATAAACTAACTAAATAAATAAAAAGCGTGAATAACATAATATTTTGAAGTTTTCTCAGATTTGATTTTATTCATGACTTGATTAAATTTTCAATTATAAATTTATCACCCTGCATCTCGGAGCTGGCGCACTGCATCCCAGATTATCGCCATTAAAATAGTATAATTCAGCCATCACATAAAATCCTACAAGAATAGCAAAGTTTTATGTGATATTTATCATGATGTATTCCGGCGATATAAAAGTATTATTACGACAAACCGTATAAAATTTTCGACGAGAAAATTGCTCCACTTATCTAAATTTCAAATAAGACCATGCAACAATTCAGGGCTTCCATGTCATCGCCAACATAGCCAAGATATGATTTTCATATGAGACCTTCCGCGTCCGACCATATTTATTTGTGTATCCCCATAAATATTACATAGAAGCATAGATATCATCGCTCTCTTCCCTCGGGCGACGAATTTTATTTTCATTTTATGGGAATTAAATAAACATTTTTCATCGTTTAAAGATAATACGCTCGATGAGACCTGACGATGTGAAAATCCACCGTCTGAACATCATTAAAAGCACTCTTGTAGAAATGCAAAAATCGTATTAAAAAGCGATTGTAATAATTCATCCCATACACTCTTGATATAAAAAAACACACTGAATACACACAAATTTCTCTCCTCCATATTATTTATATATTAATGCTGAATTGTATATTCGCTACAACAAGCTGCATTCTTAGATTGAATATAAATATTTAAGTTTTGCAACCATTTTCCATACGAGAATCAAAACCTCTTGTTTCGTCGTGTATAATAAATTTTGTTTTAACATGCAAGCATAAGTCGAGCAGGTCAAGGATCTTATTGCATCCATTGTAGTGCTTTCAGAATAAGGAACTCGAAGATATGTATCTAAGATTGGGTTTATATATGACCTTTTCAGTCCGTGATAAATGACAGATTAGCCAGCGTAACACTTTCATAACAAAGAACATTCTTTCTTGACCGCTTAAGAGTTAAGAGTTTGTTCTACGAACTAGACACATAAAAATATACAAGATACAAGCAATCGCATTAAAAAAAAAACCGTATTTGCGCGTTACATTAAAACCGCGCTAACAGATTCGCACAAATCGAGGAACAAGGTTACGATCCGGGCAATTTCTCAAAAAAAAAAAATATCATATTGGATCCATTTCCCATCATCTTATTCTTCTCTATGCGCTGTCTTCCAAGAATGTTGTCTGTCCTCTGTCAACCTGAAGTCCCATTATGGTGTTGAATACCTCCTCCTGTTTATCCATCAAAAACAGCACATCGGCATTGAACCTCTGAGCAGTCCATAGAATTTTAAGCATCTTTCTATACGCCTACATTTGGAACGCCTGGAGCTTTTCGCACATGACGTCTGTTAGTATCCATGATTTCGACCCATACAGAAAGATGCTGAATACATAGCAGTCTAAGATTCGGAGTCTGAGAGTCAAACTGAGGTCTCGTGAGGTCGACACACTCTTAATTTTCAAAAAGATTGCTCTTACTTGCTCTGCTGTAGAACAAATTTCTCTATCGCCTTCACATGATTCATGCGGATAAATTGAGATTGGACAGACAGAATCTATGCCCTGCGCGCAGGGCGCTGAAGTGTCCACCAGAGAAGGTGATGAAGAAGCAGGATGACAGGGTATCAGACTACGTGCACCCGCAAGTGCATTGGAGGTGCAAAGAAGAGGTTCTCCATAGTAATCGTAAAGCAATTGAAGAAATTGAGGGAAACCTGGTAACGAAGATGGGATCAGTCCAGCAAGGAAAGATGGACCCACTGACTCATCCCGGTTATAAGTCGATGGAGAGACCAGGAACACAATAAAACGACCTATCGCTTGACGCAGGTGCTTACTGGGCATGAATGCGTCGGTGCGACCTGAATCGGATTGGCAAAGAAGCATCCGCAACGTGCCACCACTGCAAAGCGGAGATCGATGACACAGAGCACCATCAGTGGCTGTGAGGCTTGGGTACCCCAGAGATGAGCGCTCGGGGTAGCCGAGCTTAACGCCGACAATATGATCCACAGCATGAAGGCAGGCAAGAAGAACTGGAACTTTTGGCGGAATTACGTGGAAGAAATTCTGAGCCCCAAAGAGGGCAGTGAAAGAGACACAGAGCGCCTCTCAAATACTAGAATAGGGCCAATTACCCAAGGCCAGACTACTTGTCCTTCTGAAGCTATGTGGAAAATAATACCAAGGGGGCAGAAAAGGACTAGGGAGGGGAATCTGACACTACCATGAGATCAAACCCAGGGTGTCTTATGAAGATTCCCTTCCCACAGGATAAAAAGTACCTAGCCATGGAGATGAGTCGTCGTTCCAGCAGCCTAAAGCGGTGTCGCCTTTTGCACAGAGTCCTCCTACTCCTTCTGTTTTACGTGCACGCAGCACAGGGTAACCTGCTTACCCAACTCATGTTAGCTGTTGTTTGATGAGCAAATCGACGAAACAGCTTTCGCCCATCTCTACTCTATATCATTACTCCAGGAGTTCGACTGTTACCCACGGGCGTATGGTTGCCCCTCCCTGGGGTTTTATGGGTACCATAGAGTAAAGCACCCATCCGGATTAATTCAGACGGTTTTCAAGATATTTGAAGTGTGTGGCTCTCTCCAACTTCTTAGAGATCAGGTACCTTAGTGGGCGATTGGCGGGTCAGCGGTACGATTGGCGGGTCGGTAGCGTGGTTGGGGGGTCGTTAGCGCCGTTGGCGAGACGACGAATCAGTAACGTGGTTAGTATAGCGCTTAGTGTGTTGGGTCGATGTCATCGGAAAGAGAAGCTCAAAAATATTTATATTTTTATTTATTGCACATATCAATAATGTTGCCTTCATTCTAGTCAATGCATTGAGATTTGAGATCGAATTTTGAAGCTTTCTTTTTCATACGTTTTCATTTTCATACGCCAATTTGTCTTGCAATAAAATATAAAAACACCCTAAATACTTAATAGCAGCTTCTTTTCCAGAATGTAGGTTGCGAAAGAAAATAAATAAATAGCGTTTCCATCTCATTGAATTCAGTGTATTCATAATTTATACATTTAATTCCTCCTTATCTAAAATAAATCTAAAACACATAAATATCCCTTTTTTGCTTAGCGATGTGACTGTCTTACATACACGTTCGTTCAAAGGCCATGGCTTTTAGAGGATTCCAATAAATTCCGTTACGTTTTTTCTATTTTTCAAATACAAATCTCGAATAAGGGCGACGTATCTCAATTCCCGTGTCGTTCGAAATTCTACAAAATATTTCCTCTCTGAATAAAATATGGTTGCTTCTAAAAATACGTTTGATCCTTGATATACGTATCCGGTAGTAATGCATTTATACAGAATGCAAACAGCAGCTTATGCATATCTCACGTTAACGTATGCATTTCTGAGGAATAGGGGACAAATGCAGGCGCGTCATACATATCTGTATGCTTCGATATCTCGTCGAAATTTCAAATTTGCCTGTATGATTTCCAATCGAAGAAGTTCATTGTGTGACAGCCATTCAGACGTTGAATATCGGAATGTTATACGAATTCCTTCTTGGAAATTAATATGGTTGCCATTGCAGAGGAAAAAAAGGACTCCGACGTCAACAATACGTGCATTCGATTGCGTTTTGATATGGATATTTATTATTAAGTCAATTTTATTTTTCATTTATAAATCATTTTGTACTCGTGTTTCATCCGTGGCTATGAATCCATGCAAAACTCAATTTTATTACTGTGAAACATTGCCAAAAGTTCGATTGAAATATCCCCACGATAATGTTTCTGTTCCATTGTGTGCAAACGCGGCACCCATCTCGCGCACAGCTTTCTCATGTCCAAATTTATGTGATGTACAGCACTTTTTTAAATGTCCACAGTGTACTTTTAATTGATGATCTTCCAATAGCATTTTGTGGATCACATAATTTGATCGACCATTGCGATGTTCATCTTGGCAGTTCGTACGGCCTCGTTTAAACTCTACCACGCAATACTTTTTTTTCCTGTGGGAGGAAAATCTTCGCACCCGTAGGCAATTCAAGACACCCATAGTGGGTAGTGTCAAATTGCGACTGACTAAACCCCTCCCTTGCCCTTATCTGTCCCCCTGGTATTTTTTTACACATTGCTTCAGGAAGACAGCTAGTCTTGCCTTAAATTGCTTGGCCTTATCCTAGTGTTGGAGAGGCACTCTGCACCTCTCTCTTTCACTCAATAAACATATAAATATTTTTGAGCTTCTCTTTCCGATGACATCGACCCCCCAACACACTTAGCGCCATACTAACCACGTTACTGATTCGTCGTCTCGCCAACGGCGCTAACGACCCCCCAACCGCGCTACCGACCCGCCAATCGTACCGCTGACCCGCCAATCGCCCGCTAAGGTGCCTGATCTCTAAGAACTTGGAGAGAGCCACACACTTCGAATATCTTGAAAACTGTCTGAATTAATCCGGATGGGTGCTTTACTCTATGGTACCCATAAAACCCCAGGGAGGGGCAACCATACGCCCGTGGGTAACAGTCGAACTCCTGGAGTAATGATATAGAGTAGAGGTGGGCGAAAGCTGTTTCGTCGATTTGCTCATCAAACAACAGCTAACATGAGTTGGGTAAGCAGGTTACCCTGTGCTGCGTGCACGTAAAACAGAAGGAGTAGGAGGACTCTGTGCAAAAGGCGACACCGCTTTAGGCTGCTGGAACGACGACTCATCTCCATGGCTAGGTACTTTTTATCCTGTGGGAAGGGAATCTTCATAAGACACCCTGGGTTTGATCTCATGGTAGTGTCAGATTCCCCTCCCTAGTCCTTTTCTACCCCCTTGGTATTATTTTCCACATAGCTTCAGAAGGACAAGTAGTCTGGCCTTGGGTAATTGGCCCTATTCTAGTGTTTGAGAGGCGCTCTGTGTCTCTTTCACTCCCCTCTTTGGCGCTCAGAATCTCTTCTACGTATTCGCGCCAAAGGTCCCAGTTCTTCTAGCTCTCCATCATGCTGTGGATCATGTTGTCGACATTGATTTCAGCTATCCCGAGTGCTTGTTCCAGTAGTTTCCTCTGGAATGCATATGCCTCACACCCTATGATGGTGTACTCTGTGTCGTCGACCTCCGCTTGGCAGTGGTGGCAGTTAGCGAATGGTTCTTTGCCAATCCGCTTCAGGTATGCCCCGAAGCATCCCTGCCCCGTGAGCACCTGAGTCACGCAGTACGTCGTTTCGCCATATTTCCGGGCCCTCCATCCCGGGATAAGTCGATGGGTCCATCTTCCTTTGCTGGGATGAACCCATCTCCGTTGCCAGGCTTCCCTCAGTTTCTGTTCGTGTTGTCTGCGAATTCAATGAGTTCTGCTCCTACTGGAATCTTAACCTCTAGTAAGCTGTTGTAGAGAACATTCCACAGAGTGGGTCCAAGGATGGCCCCCTATGGAACAGCCATCTCCAGTTTCTTATCGCTATAGGTTTCGTTGTGATGGACACGCTGGTTTCTGAGGTAATCGCTGACGAGTTCTTCTCCCAGAGACTAGCTCCCAGCTAACAGTGTTGAAAGCATTCTTGATGTTCCTAGCGTGGATTGGCCCAGTCTGAACCCATACTGTCTAGGTGACAGGTTTTGTTCGATTTTGGGTTGAATCTTGTTGAAGAGCCGCTTTCCCATTACTTTACCAAGACCGTCCAGCATGCACAGTGGTCTCGGAGTCGCCTTGCCTGGTTTCAGTACCAGTACCAGCCTGGCCGTTTTCCACCTTTGTATAAATTTTCTTTCCGCCAGGCAGGCACCAATTCCGGACACTCACCCGTTTGGAGTTCTTCGATATTAAACGGCGGCGGAGGCTCATTGTCGCCTCGGCCCACGTAGCGTCTTCAATCTTAAAACTTCTGGCGCACACGGTCCATTCTGATTTCGGATCGTTATGTAGCCAGGCGGATAGGATGGAGGTGGACGAGCGTCGAATAGAAAGGCTCTCGTCTTGGATGCTTTCTTTATTGGAGATCTGCGTGAAGGACGTCTTTCCGCTGCCAAGGCTATCCGATGACTCTTCACAGTATTCTTGTCATCTAGTTTATCATTAACCCGTAGCACTTGCCGTTGAAGGTTATGACAATGCCAGTTTCGTTTTAGAACAAGTATGGACCGATGATTCCGCCAGACGAAAATCCGTACCAAACCGTGAATTTTTTGAAATAATTTGCCATATAATATTAAATAATTCACAATAAATTAAATAGATATTGCTTTAAAAATATGGCCGCTATAACTGAACAATTTTTTAGCGTTCTTATTGAAATATATTTTTACATAGATTAGTATTTAAATTATTGCATAAACGATGGTCAATTCGTTAATAGAGATGCTTAATTTAAGGAATGTAATATTTCAAAGATGACCTCTTTAAGTCCTCGATAGTAACCGTCGAAAAGAAAGATCCCTCGCGAAGATATTCGCCGGCTAATGGTAGTGGTCTTTTTTGTCTTTTCTCCAATAGAAGATAGCTCTTATTTTATCGTCAAACGGAATTCGGATAACAGAAAGTCTTTCAAGCGAAATTCCACGCTTTGGACTTTCAAGAAATCCAGAAGCTCTTCTTTTTTTCATTGATCAAAGATCAAAATATTTTGTGATGTTGGCGAAAACAGATGTCGATTTCTCTTATCTTATTATTTCATTCATTAAAATTAGGTTGAAGGTATATTTTCATGAAAGGGTTTTATTTTTCTACCTATAAACTTACAAACTTAAAAATGTATGTAGAATATATAAAAATCTATTTAAATGTTGCCACTTTACCTTGGAGTATTATTTCCAAATAAATATTGTAACATAAATCATGGGCATTCACTGCTTCCACGTGTTCTCCAAGATAGCCGCGCTCGCACGCGGGTACGTTCTTCTTTCGGACCGCAGTGATGCCGTGCAGTGGAATGGAGGTATTCAGGTACTGATAGAAATACTATTGATTTAAATAATTTCTTTAATTTATAGAGATAAAGTTAACAGCTATGAGCCTACGGGAAGGACATCTACAAAAATCACCAGCGACATTATATGGTGATGCCATTTACCAGAAATTGTTTGTGTCTCAAAATCTCCAAACTTGCTTCAAAATCCAATATCGAAACAGAAATCATGTATGCGTATAGTTTAGTTGAAGTTATAGAGTCAATTAAATTATTGACAATAATTTGGGATAACCGCAATCAAATTCAATTCGAATGCAAACATAGCATTAATCAGTTCATTTTCATATTTAATGCTCGGATAGTTGAATCAAAGCCAAATAATAAATTAAATGAACCGTTATTTCAATCAAAAATGCTAAATGCTTTGGCATATAATTATTATATTAATCTATAATAAGTTCTAGATTACTACCCTTATTATAATTATAAATAAAAGTTTTCATTTTGAGGCATTTTTCATATATTTTTAGGGTTATTAATTCATAGGTGGAAAAAATGAAACATAAAAAGCCTTCAAAGCATAGAACCCTCGGGCATAGATCGTCCTTTTAAGTCCACAAAGCAGTTAATTTCAACTGAATTATTCAAAAAGTGTCCTTAAATCAAATCCATTTATGATAACAATCTTAATTATTTTTCGCAAAATTACTTCCAAGTCCCTCCATAATTTATTATGTAAAAATTAGATTTTTTTCTTTGACCTCCAGCATTTTAAGTCGTAATTTTAACGGTATATATATCATATACTAAGATGATTCAAATATAAGCCGGATCTTTGCTGTACAAATTTGTTATTGATATATAAAGATACATATGGAGTATCTTATTTTTCTACATAATTTCCTTCGTTAAAAATACGTTTATTCTATCGAATAGGAAGCTTCTTGATCCGCTCCTCAAAAGAAGATGAGAAGTAGCATCATCTGTTACGCAACGCGTTATTATTATTCAGCACGAGAGAAAGAGAGATCTGGCTGCGAGAAGGACGTCTTCCCGCTGCCAAGGCCAACCGCCGACTCTGCTCAATTTCCATCTTCTGCGCGTCACCACCCAACCGGTAACGATGTACTCGCAAGAAGCGATCGGTCGGTAATTGCAGGTGCAATATTACCGTGGCGCCACAGAAGATGGCGCTGTTAAAATAGCACATTGCACCTAAAGAGAGATGGAAAATGTCGCTCTTAATCTGGCGAATTAAATCCGCTCAGATTAACGGCGCTATTTTGATTCAACAAAAGAGTCGTCCAATAGTCTTGGACGTGGATGAATATGCTTTTTCTGCCGGCATCCTTAACAATTTCGTAACTGTTCTTTCTCTCAGCTATTAACAAATATTTTGATGAAGAACTCAGCTTTATGTTAATACGTATAATCCGTAAACCTAAAATTTGATATTTTTATCCATAAATTTTTGTGAATGAAAATGATTTGATGAAATGAAATGAATTCATATCGAATTTTATTTTACAATTTAAAACATAGCTTTATTGTTTATGTTTGACAGGCCTTTGGCGTTTCAGTTAACTTGTTTGAAGCAATCTGGACGAAAAACTTTGAAGGATAAATTCTTCGAAACAAACTCAAATGTCGCAAAAGTAACTGCTTAAGACTGTTGGATTCGGCATTTAGTGGTTTTCAATGGAATTGTGATTGAATGAATACTATGAACTTGAGTTTAATAAAATGCTAATTTATCAGTAAATATTTACTTGTCTTAATATAGTATGCCAGTTTGCCTGAATCGAACTGAACTTGCCATTGAACTTGATGTCGAGGCCCGATTTGGTATTCCAATCAGCTCCGCGAGAGGTCTTCTAGATTCCAATACGGTTCATTACGTAATATTCAATAAATTCAGCGGGATCCAAGTTAAATTCGTCCTCGTTTCCAGGACACTCAAATAATTTGACGAAAATTTTCCCACGGAAATATCGACGGAGTCCCTTGACCTGTTGCTTTCCACCCCTTTTTTACGCGGCAACAGCGAACCGTCCTCTGGAAGTTGCTAAGCACTTGCAGTTACTTCCAAGTCCGATGTTAATTGTTGAATACGCCAACAAAAGGCTTTAAGCATTGCGGTATAATTTGCGGTGACATTAATGAGGGAAGGGATTATTACAAAGTTTCTGCTTATATAAATATTAAAATGGGACCTAGCTTTAGCTTCCACAAGCTCTCATCTTGAAAGTTCATGTTCTAGCCATAAACGCCCTTGTAATTACATTCTCAGGCTGTTAATTTGATTAATAAGCCAAATAACATTAGCGGATAATTACATTAAATATTCTTTTAACGCATATCTAACGGGGGGAGAAGACCTATAACTTACGGTTCGCATTACACGTGATATAAAACTATTGCAAAGTCTACGAAATTAAATTAAATTTTATATTTAAGCTCATATGACAGCGCTTAAACGCCTAAGTATTAGGGGCATTGAAAATTATTCGCGTATTTTAGAATCTTGCTACATAGGTTTGGGTTTTCCTCGATCTCGGAGTATGGGTGGATCAATTAATGTCCAAAAATGTCGTCTGATAGCGAGGCGTACATTTGAAGTATCAGCGATCTGAAAAACGGACCGATTGGACACATAAATCCAACTCATTCATCGATTCAATTAGAATATTGATTTAGCTACTGTTTTATTTTAAAATCAACAAGTCATATAAAATGTGTAAACGAATGAGTAGTGTCAAATTCTAAATTCTTCAAACAAAAAACAAGCAACTATTTTGAATTTAGTTTGGTTTTAATTTTTTTCTAATTTATACCCTTTTTAACGATATGCTACTTGGCATACAAATCATTCAATAAGTCGTCAAACTTGTAGCGTAGTTGTCTAAATAGCATTTCCTCTTTCATTCTTATTCCTTCAATTGAAATTTCTTTTATAGGCACCTCTGTCGTGTAAATTTACTCTTTTGGCGGTCCCATTCCGTCGTTCGTACGGTCTCCAGACCTGACACCATTGGAATTATTTGTCTGAGGACTTCCCCATTTCGTAGCTCACACACTCTCCAGATCTGACACCACTGGATTTCTTTGTTTGGAAACGTATCCTATTCCGTGGCTCGCACGGTTTTCAGATCTGACACCACTGAATTAATTTGTCTAGGAACGGGTCCTGTTCTGTGGCTCGCACAGTTCTCAGACCTGACATCACTTGATGATTTCAGTTGGCAGTGATTCGACAGGTGATTCAAATACATTATCCAAACGATCCAAAAACTACAAGAAAATGCAAGAGTGGCGATTTATCTTTTCCCTTAAAAAGGAAAAACAGCAATTTCTTAACTGATGTAAAAAGGAAGAAATGCGTTTTATGTCTTGCTTCAATAAAAAAGGCAGGAAACGGCAAAATCTCTCACATTCAATTATCGGCGCCGATTCGACATTGAGAGCTCTTAGATATGGAGCACTAGTTAACAATGAAAATTATGCGAAAAACATGTATACATTTAAATAGATTTCATTATAGTGGATATAATCTTAATCTATTTTATAATAATTATTCTTAAAACTGGTTGAAATAAATATGTGACATCTGTGGAAACGTGTGAAACCTTTTAATCAAAGATTCAAACCAAATTTGTTTGGAATTATTTTTCCTGTGAAATTTTAATAAAACTTATTTTTTAAGTTTTTATCATTTTCTTAAGATTCAATAGGTTTATATTATTTTATTCGTCCTGGGATCATTTTTGTAATGAATTAAAAATTATTTTATACTTGGCATTGATAACTGAAAACATACTTTGGTTTGAATCTTTGCTATCTATGACAGTGAATTTCTACAATAGATGGTATTATTTAGTCGGATTCCCCGTTTGTATAGTTTCATCATTATTTTTGATACATTTTAATATATTTCTGCTAAAATGCTAAATTTTCCCTGTCAAAATATTATTTTTAATGATGTCTATTAATCCGTATAAAATTTTTTTTTTGTAGAATTATCATAAATCAAATACAATTTAATGATGGCTTTCGAAACACTTAAGGATCGTCCGGAGTGGGCTTTTGATGCATAATCGCCCATTCATCAAATTCGCCCAGAAACGTCTCCATCTTCCTAAAATGTATGGAGGTGGGCTAACATTTCTTTTGGTCGTTCATTATTTTGAGCCCATATTAATGATTTGTTCAACACTTCGCTAATTCTGCCATTCCATTTATTGCACCGCCGCTCAGATCTCTTGTTATAATTGTTAATTTTCAATGTGGGCTCTACTATGAGGGCGTATTAACAGTGCATAATACAAATCCATTTCTAAATTTTCCTTATATCTCCCTAGCGCGTGTAACTCACTTGCATTTGTTAACAAACTAAACATGGACAAATTTAGTGTGGGTACTTAATTTTCTATAACGTAGTCCCTATCTCGACGCTATTAAAGGGTTGACTGTATTTTTAAAAGATATTTTACCCTTGAGCGTAAATTAATTTAAGTCAATTCATTTGAAAAGCTCCCTTTGTATGCTCTAAAACTCAAGTATCCCTAATTTTTCATCGGTTTTTCTAATCCAAACCGTTTACGGTCCTCTTCGCTTCGGATGCTCCCATCTAATTTTGGTATTTGATTTATTGTTTGGGTCCATAGTTCATCTTTCTGTTGTTGAAGCTTGAATTTATTTTGACTAAATTTGCGTACGTAGTTTTCTTGCGCAAACTGACTTAGTAACTGTCATAAATTTGCGAATAAATCTAGCGCAAAATCTAATTTAACTCCAAACGCAGACCTCTTAAATATTATTTGTGAAGTTCATAACGGACTGTTACATTTGAAACTATATTACATAGGTAAATATTCGATTTAGGATTTAATTCCAACGAATGATTGCTAATAATAATTGAACATTTAAGTTCAATACACCAACAATTTGTTATTCATATGGGCATATATAAGCATTAGTTCTTTGGTGAATTTTGGTCCATGGGCCAGTTTGATGCGCGCGCAATGCGGCGGTAGCACTCTGCTCACAGGAGAGAGTGAGACGGACGGTCTTCGAGGCGAGAGCGAGTACGAGCATACTTTTTTATCCAAGCCCCCACATGAGTTGAGTGCGCTCGCTTACTTTGTGTCGTGACCCCTAGTGGAATGTAGAACTGCCGATTACAGAAAGAGAAAGAGGACTCCGAATTGCAGAAGAAATTCTACAACGAAGTAGTTCACTTGGCCAGAATTCAAAGAAAAAGTGCGATCAGGGTGGCTACTGTATACCACACAATGTTGGAAGATGCAATCCTGGCACTGACTGCCATTCTGTCAATTGATCTGTTTTTCCCTGTGGGAGAGGAATCTTCGTACCCATAGTATTCCACAAATGTCCCCCATGTATTTTTTTTCTATATTGCTTCAGCAGGACAGGTAGTCCCAGTTCCAAATCCCAGTTCTTCTTGCTTTCCATCATGTTCTGACGTTGAGCTCGGCTACCCCAAGTGCTTGTTTTAGCAGTTTTTTCTGAGGTGCCCAAGCCTCACAGCCAATGATGGTGTGCTCTGCGTCATTGACCTTCGCTTGGCAGTGGTGGCACGTTGCGGATGGTTCTTTGCCAATCCGCTTCATGTACGCACCGAAGCATCCATGCCCAGTAAGCACCTGAGTCCAGCGATAGGTTATTTCACCGTGTTCCCGGACCCTCCACCGACTTATGACCGGGATAAGTCAATGGGTCCATCTTATCTTGCTGGACTGATCCCATCTCCGTTGCCAGGCTTCCCTCAGTTTCTGGTCATGTTCGTTGCGATTTTTAGGATCTTCGTAGTACAAGGCCCTCTTCTTTGTCTGGAGGTTAAGCGGAGGTATTCCAGCGATCATTCACATTTCAAGAGAGACTGGTGGTACAAAAAGAGAAACCCAAGAAGGTGGCAAGAGAAACTACCATAGCGTTTTGGCAGTATCGATGAGATAGCTCCACAAAAGGGCGGTAGACATACGAACTAATACCAAACTTGGAATTGTGGATGGCCAGGCAATATGCCCAAATGTTTTTCCACCAGACCCAGATTATTACCGGACATGGTTGCTTTGGGCGCTACATTGAGAAAATATTGAAAAAGACAGGCCCAGAATGCCATCATTGTAGAGCTGGCAATAATGATACCACACACACTTTATTCATCTGCCCAACGTGGAGCGTTAAACGGGATACCCTAAACGAGGAACTGGGAGCAAACTTGCTTTCCTCCAACAACACAATCCCTTCAATGCTCAAGGATGCTAGGGCATGGAATACTTGGTGCAAATACATATGCTGCAGAAAGAGGATGCTGAACCTAGGAGAAGTGTCCATCATCTGCTGCATCCCTATTTAACCCAAGTGGCAGTGATCTTATTATCTCTTTCTCCAACGCGCCTTCGGGTACACGTAGTCTGAATTTGGTGTTTTTTTGGTGCCTTACCTCCTCTAAAAGTATCATAATAACGGTGTCAAGATCATCGCAGCGTGTAAGAAACTTGTACATAAATAAATAAACACTGTCGATTGCCCACAATACTCCGTCATTCCTTCAAGTAAACATAAATAATACACTTTAAATCAATTCATTATATTCATTAATTCATTAACGATCTATATAATGGACTGTCCGTCTTTGTCTGTCTCCGAGCTCAACGCGTAAGAATGCTCTTTCTGAATCACCGGAATTCGCTCGCAAATAGGCGACCGTACTACCATGCGGGTTAAACACGATTTCTAAATGCCGCGGACCCCACTTTTAGAACCGCTGCTGTAGATGATGCGGCCCGCTGGCGATGTGGGTGACGCCGTCCGAATATGCGGACGTGACTTAGCAAGTTATAAGAGAGTATGCACGCACATGCTGTGTTCAGAGCTCCATGGCGCTTTGTTTTTAACGTCGCGCTTCCATTTCTAATGCAATTTCTTCAATCTGAGTATAATCTAATTGATATTTTGGCATAATAAAATTTATATCAGAGCAATTCAGCCATCATCATTGTATATTTCATAAATTTCCCCCGATATTTGCCCGACATTGAAGCCTTTATAAATATGTAAACAGCGATAAAACAGCTACTGACATGTATTATTCGGGGATTGATACAAAAGCCGCGGTGTTATCTCTACATCTGCTTTTATCGAGGCACTTTCGTCGATATTGTTTTAGTCCATCTCTGTTATATTTCGAGGTTTTTAAAAGGGCATATTTAAAATATCGGTGGGATTATTTAAAGCCCTGATTTCAGGCAGGGGGCTGTAAAGGGATCTCTGCAAACAATATCAAAATTCATAGATTTTGAGGCCCATTTGTATTCTTCAACACGTTTTTAGATCGAATATCCTGGCGTCTTTGAAGCTTTAAAGCTTTCTGCTTGATGTTGATAAATTTAGGCAAGAAATGTTGTTATGGATTCATATATTCAATATATGATGTGTTGTGAAATTGTCTATTATATTTTCAAGCAAATACGGAGCGTCGTGTGCTTCATTTTTCTTCGTCTGTGCTTTAAGGGTTGCTCTATTTTTTAATGCTAAATTTGGGATCGGAGCAAAAAATATGGGATGTATTTAGAGGAGAGGAAAATGGTTCGCTTGTGGGAAAAAATGTGGGATGCCAAATAACAGCTTGAAGTCCCGAAAACGATTCCATCGCCAAAAATGTATTTTAATTAAATATATAATATATAATGGAGGATTCTTTTGATATGGAGCTTTTGGATGTAAGCTCGACTTACTGAGGACTTATTCCGGTGTGTAAGTTTTCCTCGCCGGTTTTCCGGTTTCTTGTATCTACCAACTTCCAGTTCCGCTTCAGTGTTGCCGTAACCGGCGAATTGGACGGTTGTCTCAGGACACTGCGCCGGCTCACTTTCGAAAGTTCGCGATAAACTTATCGACAACATTCGGCCAAACGATGACTTAAAAAACATGCTAATGCATTCGAATAAATACACAATCGAGCACAAGTGCGATACAAATACGCAACGTATACGGAGTGTATCTAGTCTAGTTGTATACAATAAAAATCGGTTTGCCTAATTGACATTGAAGTCCCAAATAATTACCGGCATCTATGATCTGGCAGTTTTTACGTCGTGTAATGCCAATAATCGTGTGTTATGTTTTTATGATCGACTCACATTGAGAAATCTCGAATGATTTATTTTATAAACATCGAAATGAATTGATGCCGTAAAATAGTGCAATAAAATCGTGATGATGAAATCTGCTGGTTCTCAAAAGTATGGTGCCGAAAATGAATCATAATCATTATCAGGTGAGTTTTTATTTATGCTATAATTCATTGCAAACTTAAACCCCAGCGACTCACCGGTGAGTCACATTTTGGTTGAACATTTTGGAAAATTGTCACATAAAATGTGCAAACGAATGAAAAATGTCAACTTCTTAATTCTTTAAACAACTATTTAAACTTAGTTTATTTTTAAAAATTTCTCTAAATTATTAAGTAAAGCGGAAAGAAATGTCATTTTTTTGTTATTTGTAGAAAAATATATTTTAATAAAAGCTGTACAATATTACTAAATTAAATAATTTGCATTGTTATTCATAATCGCCCTCTACAGATTAGGTAGCTTTTTAATGCCTCTTTCGTAAAATTCGGCCGGTTTTCCACTAAAGTAAGAATCCAAATGATTTTTCACTTGTTCCACAAAAATGACTTGAAAAGATGATAGTCTGAAGATGCAATGTCAGGAGAATATGGTGGATGTTGCAGCACTTCCAAATCCAGCTCCCTTATTTTGTTCTGCGTAATCCTTGCAGCGTGTGGTCTTGCGTTATTATGCTGTAATATTCTTATTCGGTTGTTAACTAGCACTGATCGCTTTTTGAACATTTCCGCTTTTAACCTATCTAATTGTGCACAGTTTACTGTGATAGTTTAGCTAGGTTTTAATAATTCGTAGTGAATTACGCTAAAAAAAATCCCACCAAACACAATTGAGGACCTTTTTCAATGATAATGACGGTCTAGGGGTAAACACAGATACTTGATTTGAAGAAAGCCACTGCTTTTCCTTCTCGGATTGTTGTAGAGGACCCACTTCTTATTCCCAGTAACGATCCTTTTTAAAAATGTATCGGTTTCATACCTGGATAATAGCGATGAACAAATGGTTATCCGTTGTTCCAAGATCGTTGATGATGCAGTACCCAAATTCCTTGTCTATGTTGTCAAGTCATTTCAAATGGTCTTTTACTATCGACCAGGGATAGACGATGTCTAGCGATAATTCCTTTATTGTTTTTCGAGGATCAAATTCTACTAAAGGATTTAATGCGTCATCATCGATTATTGGACATGACGACATTTTTGAATCGTCTATGGCATTTTCGAATATTCAATATGTTGCCATATGTATCACAGATGCTCTGGGTAACTTCTTTTGCTTTTAATCCTTTCAAAAAGTAAGACAAACAACAGAGCTTTAAAATGACATCAACATTGACATACTCAGTGGACAGCAACCCGAGGCAAACTGATGGCAAAGACGCAACCAAAAAAATGACATTTCTTTCCGCTTTGTCTAATATATCAATTCTAAACATGTCATATAAATCATTAAATTTATTTACAAAATTCATATTGGCAATCATTCCTTCAATTAGATTTTATTTTGTGGGCACTTCTGTTGTGTAAATTAATTCTTTTGGCTGCCTTTTTCTATAGTTTAAGAAATTCACAACGCACGGTCTCCAGATCTGACACCACTGGATTTCTTTGTCTAGAAACGTGCAAGCCACGGTGCCTCGTCGCTAAAGACATAGGCTCTCTCCCAACTTTCTTTTGCGTATGGCTTATACCGAACCGATATTTTCGAATCGGTTCAGTTCCGGCAAAAATAACGGTCGTGCCATTTATCGGTTCAACTCTACAATTCAAATTTAATTTTTATATTGAATGATTTAATTAAATTACTGAAATTCCACGAACATCCGTCCATAATCATCTGATAAAATTGGGCTACATCAAACGTTCAGATGTGTGACTTCCTCATGAACTGACTGACTCCAATAAACTTCAGCGTATTTCAACATGCGATCTTCTTCTCCAACGACATAATAGCCAACATTTTTTGAAGAGACTTGTCACTGGAGATAAAATTTGGATACTCTATGAAAATATCCAACGTAAACGGTCTTGGACCAAGGGTACAGAAGCTTTAACTGTAGCTAAACCTGGCCTACATCCAAAAAAAAGTTTTGCTATGCATTTGGTGAGACTGGAATGGGGTAGTTTATTGTAAGCTACTTCAGCAAGGTGAAACAAGGTATGAGGCTCCCAGAGAGATAGAGAAAAGTAATAGAACAGAATGGATCATATATTATTCAATAAATTTTGATGCAATACAAATTATTTTTTTCTTAATATGAAAACGAAAGAAACTTATGGAGCACTCTAATATTTACATGTATTATTTAAAATATCACTTTTTACATTTTATCATGCCCCAAACATTGAAAACCACTGTTATTCTTCTTACTATACATCGATGTAGTAAATTATTTTGTAAGCGCTACTGAAATTTTATTTCAATCTATTGACTGCTTTGGGAATTGTATCAATTTTACCATTGAAAAAAGTGGAGTTTTATAAATTTCTTGCGAAAATCGCCCGGACTCTAAAGTGTTAAAACTCGATATTGATAAAATATGAATATGTTTATAATAAAAATGTATAAAGGATTCCGTTATTTAAACGATCAATAAAATAATCGTATATTCCCAATGTTTATGATCGGTCGTATCAACTGACGCCTACAAGCATCATGCACACTTTTATTAAAACAAACATTTACACGCTGATGTGATATTTACATCGGCGCATCGTTTATTGAAGACATTACCGATAGATTTGCTTGAATGCGATGAAAGATTCACTATTTGATCTTAAAATGATCATAAATTATGCTTTGAAATTTTGACGATTCTTAAATCTTATCTTATGGATTTGACATTGACATAAGTTTTCTAGAAGAGGGTACCTCTCGTGCAGGGAGGATCCTAACGATCAATATTTTTGGTCCCGCGTATTTGTCGGCCATTTTGTTCAGTCACAGTAAAGACTTCCGATGGAGAGATCGTTGCGCGCTCCTTCCTATTATTAAAGATGAGGTGTAGTAAATACATCACCGGTAGGGAAAGGTTAATATATGTATACATAGATTAGACAGTTACTGTCCCTAGGCGTCGCTTAAGCTCGCCAATTAGTAGTTACGCCACTGTTTCCTTGGTGATATTGAATCGGAAAAATTTGGTTATAAGAAGTCGTATGCGAGATTAATGCCCAGAATGTGAATTTCAATTAAATAAAAACATTTTTCGATCCCACATAAATATTGTAACCTTACTTTCTGGACGATCCTCGTACGTTATTATATTCCGGCTTTGAATTCCATTTAAAATGGAGGGTAAAATGAAAATCTATTACGTGGAATCCTTTATTACAAATGCGTGTTTTTAGCGAGAAATTCTTCCTATGCTAAAAACGATTATTAATATCCACACAAAGACTATATGTCCATTGATAATATTCATAAAAAGCCTTTGAAACTGTATAAATTAATATCCACGCATATCGTATATTTTAACATGACGTATAGCAGCCAAATTTATTGAATTGATAATTAAAATTAGCAACGAATTTGCAAAGGCTCATATTTTATTCAAATCAATAAATTACGCCAATCTCACGAGGATCGTGTAAAAGGAAGATGGATGATGAGAAATTAGCATGATAAGGATGTGGTCATTTCTCAATAGAATTATAAAGCTGATCGAAAGAACAACATTGCCACAAATCTAAAATGATGCTTGTCTTTTAACTCATCTCAAGTTCAGTTCGACTGCTTTTTTTGGCTTCCGCGAAGACATTTTTGGATTTCTAAAATAAAACCAAGCCAAGTTTGCTTGGGTTTATTTCAGGATATTACGACACCTCATTATCCATTCAGTCATTAGTTAATGACCTCCTAAAACCTGATCATATCTCATAGGTACGCGCTTCATCCTTACATATCGACTGCCATTAATTTTGCACAGTAAAAACTTCAATGTCGGCAATGCAGTATCAAATTTCAATTTTGGGAATCATTGGGAGCGATCAGGTGATCGATCACGTTTGAATTCGCACTTGCGATTTCTAAAATTGAAGTCTTCAATCATGAATGTTGTGATGTGACAAATCTCATTTCACAGTAGATGATATCTTAAATTTAAGCCATAATCATCCATCATGGACCTGTCAAGATCATTGAACGTATTTATTTAAGTCAAGGACTTGCTATTAACCTTTTGACTGTCAGCGAATTTAAACATATTCGAAATATACCACATGTTGTCCTAAACTGTCCAAAAATGTTCTTTATATCCATTTTATAGTTGTAAGAAGAAGAAAACAAAATTTCCATCTGGTTTACAGTGTTTGAAGTCTCCTGTTGTAGAAATTCTTTGGTTTAGAAGCAAATAAAAAAATTAAAAAAGGGAGTTTTTATATACTCTGTATTTTTTTGTATCCAAAAACTGCTCTAATACAGAGAAAAAAAATAAAATACTCAAAAGCAAAATGAGCTCCGGACGAATTTCATTGGTCTTCAATCTTTCTAATTATTGAAAATACACATCTGAAGTGATTAATTCATTATATGACAGCAATTCATAGTGAACGATCCCTTTAACTCTTTGCGCTCCTATGTCGAGTCTGGCTCGACATTTTGTTTCTACATTTTTTCCCCACTCAGATTTAAAATCATGTAATTTAATTTTGCGTATCGTGTTTAGGACAGTATTAGGAAAGAAATATAGGTTTTTATGATCCTTCATAGTGTTTCGCCTACCTGCTAGAGATACAAAAGAAAGGGACTGTTGCCCGGATAAAAACCTAAAACACAGGCAGTGACTCTTGACGCGCGCTTTCATGAACATCTTCGATCATACTTAGGATATTTTTACGTAATCATATAATATTCATAATATTTTTGTCTGGCAAACTATTTTCTGTACTTTTCTGCCAAAATTGCACGCATCCAGATGGAAAAACTGGTTAGAATAAACTAAACCATGTCTGTTTCAAGCCCGTTAGCAATAAAACCATTACAGAACTTATGCCTCTTGTTTTTTATAACTTTTCTAAACAGAGGTGTAAAAACGGCACGTATTTTTGGCACTACCTATATACAGTAGGCGTCAAAATTGACCCAATGTTTTTCATCCATATTATTACAGTATCTCTTTTGTAAGTTTTGTGAAGAAGTTGAATTCCATACATATAATAGCAACATATATTAAATTTACGATTATACAGTTTGGATCAATTTGGGTTTATCGCAGGAATAGAATAAAGAAAATAAACTACATTAATTTTTTGCAACTCGTTTTTGATTAGTAAGAGACATATCCAGAAAGTAAGTGTATTATTTTTTTTTATAAAAAGTGTATTTGAAAATAAAATACAGGAAATTTTTGATACACTTGTTACCCATTTTTCAACATAATAGCTATCACATGAAATGCATCTAGTGAGCTGTGGCACAAGCTTCTTTATGCCTCCTCCTAGCTCCTTCTTCCACTTTAGAACCTCTTTCTACAACTGTTAATCAATTGGGAGATGGTTCAAAACATCTCAACCACCTGTCCATGAACGCCTTGGTGGCTAAGGTTGTTTGGAGACAGACATTGTCGTGCAACAAGCACACTCCTCTCGTCAGCATACCCCTCTTTTTGAGCTTTTTAGGGTTTCACAATATCGTTATTTATTAATGGACTCTCCCTGAGGCAGAAATTCGACCAAAACGATGCCTTTTCAGTGCCAAAATACTGAGACCATGATTTTTTCTCAAACGTATAAGTCTAGTCATAATAGAACTCACCTTCCAATTGAAGTCGCACAAGAAATTCGCTATTGACCCGCTCGTATTTGGTGGGATTTCTTACCGACATCTTTCACACATCTAAACACTACAACGTGAATTCACGTTCTATCGTGTTCTTGCTATGCTCGCTTTGTCAAGAGATCCCCTTCTATCGTTCAGTGTGGCCAGTTTTTAAAAAACAAAAAAAAAAACAGCTCGTTATTGTTACAGTACACTTACTTTCGGGATATGTCTCGTACTTTGTGTGCTTTAAGTATAGTCGTGATGCGGACCAGAAGAGAACTTGGATGTTTTTTTCTTGAAGCCATTACTTTGTTTTCTTTGAGGTGTGTTTCGGTTCATCGTCGTGTTGGAAGACGGTTGACTCGATGTTTAAGATGTAAAAACACAATGTTTCCATATAGTACTTTCCCAGAATGTTAATGTAATCATCAGAGTTCATACTCCTTTCAATAAGGGTTTCGTATCCTATTCCTTTATATATAAAACAGCCCTAAATCATAATTGTTCTTGACCTCATCAGAAAATTGAACTTGTTCCCAGTCCTTCACAGTCCATACGGAGTAAGTTCTAATAAATTCCAACCACGTCTTCTGGTGTCGTACACAGGCTTATTTTTCTTGGTAACAGCGATATAACCAGACTCTTTGAATGTTCATCGAATTATTGAAGGCCTAGCTGATATTTCATATTAATTCTGGAGTTTTCGATGTACCTGGCTGACATTGTCTATTTGAAAAAAGTGAAGGACTGCTGCAGAATCTAATCACTGAAGTCCAGAAAGTAAATAACAGGGAATGACTTGCCTTTGAAGAATTCCCACCAAAACTGACCCAGTTAATTTTAGCAACTGTAACATCCAAATCTTGTTCATATTGATCTAATACACATTACTATTAGATCTTAAGAATTCGGCTTCTTGAGGCCAGTTAATATTGAGTTCCTGACTAATTAAAAGCATTGGGTCAATTTTGACGCCTACTATTTGAGATCCATAATAGTTTCTCAAATAGAGATCCGGGTTTGGATCATCGGCTTAATTTTATTTAATTCAATAATAATATCACCCAAATTAACTATCAGAATAATAGTCAAATTAAATTGTACAAATGGAGATCTGAGTTTAATTTGATTGTTTGGAAAGTTTTCACCCAATTTCCTATCTACAGCATCCCTTATTTCCCTCATACAATTTCAATCGTGCGAAACTGAGTTCATTTGTCTGGTCAGATCTGATTTTATCCAATAAACTTGGAATTGGCTCTTTACTTTGATTAGTTTGATTTATTTTGCTTGAATTATCCAGGATTGGAAATCGTGCTGAATGCTCTTATTCCTTGGAGGCATCATTCCTCAAACATTTGATAAGGTTAGCTATTTGCACAGTATAAGCCTGGAATAAATTTAAGCCCTTTAAATTTACACGAAAAGGATCTAAACCATTTTTATTGAATTGCTTTACACAAAAACCCAATTAAATAAAAGCTTAAAATAGTTAGGCATCAATTCGAGTGTATCAACTATGATTCTATAGCAAATTCTATAGCAATGATACGAAATGTTCCTTCCATTTAAATTTAGGATACGATCTAAGGTTTCGAAACTGCATCCGAAGATAATTTGACTTGCATGAATGACATCCAAAATGAGCTGCAACTGCAGCATGCATTTCAATAAATCACGAATATTTAGTGCATGTGTACATGTTGCACGTC
Source organism: Stenopsyche tienmushanensis (assembly GCA_008973525.1). NCBI lineage: Eukaryota > Metazoa > Arthropoda > Insecta > Trichoptera > Stenopsychidae > Stenopsyche > Stenopsyche tienmushanensis. Next base: position 335,585 of record WACJ01000027.1, read on the forward strand.
TTTTCATCTTAAATACCGTAATCAATTTCGTTACTAAATTAGCTCATAAAATGCAGTACAAATTTAATGTAAACATTTTTCATCATAAACGCAATTCAAGATATTACCAAGATTTCAACGTTGAAGATAGCATAAACAGACAAGCGGTGAATGCAGCTTTCGATGTGTTGCCGTTGTCCCCAAACGAATCTATTCAGGTATGAATTCAAATGATGGCGTTTGTATCGATCCATCTCACGGCATAGTCCATTGAAGACCGAACGCTTGGCAAATACATAACAAATCGACGGTTATTATGCTTTATTTACTTTAGCAATCACCAGACCCATATGCGCCAACATTGTGCATCTGCTAAACGTCTCGCATAACAAATTGAGTACATAAACAAGACTTGTAAAATACTTATATTACTTGCACAAGTGTAAACAATAAGTTGGTGAAGTTTTTTTGCAATCGGACAAACGGTATGGCAGGGTATAAAATACGAACAAGCAAACATTGATTTTTATGTATTAGATTACACAACAGTGTAAACTTTTAGGCATTTTTATCAATTATTATTTGGGTCTTTAATTGATGTTAAGCCCCTTTTTTTGAACTTGTTTGCGCATTTGTGCCAGTCTTCAACTAAAGTTTAATCCCCAGGGCAATGGCATTCATGGATCGTCTTTTTTTTGTAAAATTAATTTAAAAGTAGGTGAAAAGCGTCAACAATTTTGGTTTACCTGGTGAATTTCAGGATTTTAACTTTCGTTTCTTCGAAATTCATTCATAGTTTTATCATCAAAATAGGTCACCCGTGGGAACTGCGCTATTTCGAGCCTCTAATATTAATACACATACCTGTTGTCGTGATGAAACATCTAAGCGAAAAGAAGCTGTCAAAATGATGCATACGTCACCGGTTGTATAAGGGTTAATGAACTGCGACGTCATACGTCAAACAAATAACGAAAGATCTAATCCGGCGCCGTCTCCTTCTACCCCATGCGAAAAGAGCGAGACCGCACATCATCGAAGCGTTCAATTTTAACCTATCGACAACCGAAAACGAAATCATAGACAAAAAATTCGGTACCGAGAACATATTTAGATTTTATGCGAGACATCACCTGGAAGTCCTGAATAAATCGAGACAATAAAATGCAGATGAAATGCGAATTCCAAATCTGTGAGGCGTGTAGATTATATCGGCGAAGAGCATTTCAACGCTTCACAAACCTCGTCGGAACGAAAAGCTTTTGATCCAAGAAATCTGGCTTTCGCAATAAGCGCAAGAAATTATGAGGCCAAGTGAGCTCTCCAACTACGTACTGCTGAACAATGTGAAAATTTTACGGTGAAACTGCTCCGAAGACTTGGATAACATACAATATTTCCGGGAGCTCGCGTCGGACATTGTTTCTATCCTCCGGATAAAATCGTTTATTTATACATTCAATCCCGCTAATAGAATTCGAGCATGGAACAAACAAAATGAGACAGGTGAAACGACATATCATGATTAGTCAACATCGATAGAAATCTGACCTAATTTTTTATCACATATTCGAGTGCCGTTAATCGATACAACCCTTTTCCTTAAATAAAATATCTAAAAATCAATCCAAAGCCAATTGACATACTTTGAAGCGTTAAAGTGACGACTTTGATAGCCACAAGCAATTTAGGGCCTTGTTGGTTAGGTTTGGGCTTTCAGCGTCTTCAAAATTTCCATGCGGAGATCCCTTAATGGACGCAAACTATGTTCTATTGTCATGTTCGGGTATGGCGTCCGATCGCGAGGCGCTCTTTTGATGTGTCAGTGGTCCGAAATTTGACCCGGTTGGATACTGTGTGTTTTGGGGGAAAATGCATCTCCAGGGCTTTCTACGACCTCCATCCAGAGGTCCTTCTCAACTGCCGGCAAAAATGATTGCGCTCGCCTTCTTTTTTCGGGGCCACAAGCGAGATGGATATTTGTGGCTCACACGGAGGGAATTTATTGCAACTGAACAAAATGGCCGACAAACACGCGGGATCAAACAAACTGACCGTTAGGATTTATTCCGGCATTAGGAGCTAGTTTATCTCTGGACTTGTGACGATTTGATTCGTGTATTATTTACACATCACGGTTCAAAAACACAAACAAGGATATTCATTGCACACGCTATGCGCATGCGCTGCGCCATCTGTACTGTGAGTTTTCTTATACGCGCGCCTATTTTATTATATATTACACAACACACAATCCACACAGTAAAATATTGATTGTCTACGAAATTAGCAGTTTGGATTTTTTGGAATTGAGCTCGAAACTAACTAAGTTTGCATCCAGCATTGTATGGTGTTTTTTTGATTTGGTTTTAAATATCACAAAAGCCAAACAAACATTCAATAATATTTATGGTGAATTGGCAACAGTCCGTAGATGCCAATATTGGTTCCATAAATTCAAATCGGGAAATAAAAGCTTAAGGGATGAACTGAGAACGGAACGATCTTTGAATTTTGATAACGATGCACTAAAATCCCTAATCAAGTCAGATACACGGCATGAATCGAATAACCATCGCAAAGACTGGCTTTCCATTGGAACTGTAAAGTTGAAGCGGGAACGCTCTCGGGAGCAGAGTCCGTGGACTGATCCCCGCCTCCACGTGCTCGTCGGGATTGGACGTATGTATGAGGAAAGACGGGCGTCGAATAGAAATACTCTCTTCTCTAAATAACTATGTATTACACATGAGAGAGAGAGAGACCTGGCCGCAGGAGGGACGATCTCCCGCAGCCAAGGCTAACCGATGACTCACCCGACTCCCACCTCCTGCGCGTCACTACCCAACTGGTAACGGTGCACGCGCAAGAAGCGATCCGTCGGTATGCAGGTGCAATGTCTCCGCAGGGCCACAAGAGATGGCGCTGTTAAAATAACGCATTGCACCTGAAGAGAGATGGAAGATGTTATTGTTAATCTAGCAAATTAAATCTGCTCAGATTAACAGCGCTACCAATCGCCCACGCTACAGAACCATTTAAAACTTAGGGCAAAACGAATAGGATGGGTGTTATGGGATAGGATGGATACCGTATTTTCAAGATTCAAGAATATATGTAACAAATGTTATCATTTATATCAAATCCAGTCTATTGAGTTGGGATTCTCTGATTTGATTACTTTGAATATGCGGAACAGCACAAAATCGAAGAAATCTTCGGCGTTATATTTAAATGTGTTCATTGCTTTAGGAAATGTTAAGCTTCGTCTTCAAAACGTATATATTTCATGGGTTTATTTTCAGATGTTTGAAGATTTATCTCTCGATTTCACAAATAATTGTCAAAATCTATGTTTTTCGAACTATCAAAATGATGCCCATTTGACTGGATTTATTTAATGATTTATTTAAATCAATCTTTAATGAAACTAATTTTAACACATTCCTGTCGGGTTATGCATATTTCTGTCTTTCGCCTGACGCGAGGCATATATACGTATGGAGGTATCCGTTATTTAAAGCCAACAAACCACAAAAGATGGTTAACGATGCAAATGTGCGTCTCCCGCGTCTACCGATAGTATCATAAAGACGCACATATGCGTGACCCGACGGGAATGAATTAAATTAAAACACAGACACTGAGAGAACACAACTTAAAAGCACCACTTAATTAAGAATATATTTAATATATTATAGTTATTTTTGTCATATTTATAGGCTCGAGGGGTTCATAAAAAGGGTTCTCCTGGCAGAAAAGCCATCAAGCTGTCATCGTTGTGGACACAACAAATTGCTTGAATATCTGTCGAGTAAACATACTGATTGATTCACTTCAATACCCTTATAAAAAAAAATAAGATTTAAAGTGTTCTTCTAAAAAGAAGGAAAGATACAAGAAAGCAGCGTATTTATGCTTTTAAAATAAGAGACTGCTCTCACAATCAAATTTTGTAGAGTCCCTAAATTAACACATTTCGTCAGGGTTCTAGTGATTTATTCAATTCAAGCGATTCGTCAAGCTTCCAATTAGCGTTTATTGCCGATTTTAGCTCAAAATTTAAATTTAGTCTCTTATCAACAGTGAATATCTTCAGATTTAAATACAGATGGAGCTAAATTGGATGAACGAATTAAATAGCTCTTGATATAAACACGTTAATATTTCTCAAATATAGCTTAATCCAAAAGGTTTACATAATATTTATTGTATTCAAACATAATTTATAACCAATATACTTGATAAAACGGTTCAAGCCCATTTGATTAATTATCAATCAATCCACTAAAAAGCCTTCTCGTACACAATACATCAATCTGAATAAGAAATGAGATGTAAATCATTAATTTTCAAATCAAAATGGTGTACGACTAAGTTTAAATTTTACTGTTGTCAATCAGTTTCGATGTTGGCATTGTTAATATTAATTTTAACATCAAAATAATGGATCAATCTATTTGATATTCGACAGATGTTCATATGACATTTATAGAAAATTCATAATCAATTTACAAATCATAGCGTATTTATAATATACACACCTTATATGTATTATTACAGGGTGCGGCAGAGAAACTACCTTATTTTAAAAATTAATAACATGAACACTATAAGAGATATTAATTTAATTTTTGTTCCATATTATAAAGAAATATTTTAAGTTTGTTATATTTTATTCTTTTAAATGCCTATCGCCTCACATTTTTTTAAAATAACTATGACTTCAAGGCGCGCGTTTCAAATAAGGAAGTTTCTCTGCCGCATCCTGTATGAAAAAATGACACATGTTTCCCCCTATTGAAATTGATATAAATGCAAGTAAAGATAACATGATTTAAATATTTAAAAATGAATGACAAAATGATCATTATTTGAACAATTATATTTTAATGATTTTTTGTATTTATTCAATCAAACGTATCCAAAATTATTAATCGTTCATTAAATTTGTTTCAATAAATTAAGTTCAAGTTAAATTGAGTCAATTAATAAATATTAAATATTTCCATTGCACTTCTGACACCAGTGTATCGTAAGACAGATTCCCTGGGTTTCCAGATTCCTGTCCGTCACCAGATGTCACTATTATTCTGGCGAGTTTCAAACAAAGAAGTTCATTCGGTCATTCTTAATCTCAATCATTATGCATATATCATTCAGTTAGCTGTTTAAATGTGTAAGAATTTCAGCATCAACAGAGCATGACATCGTATGGGAACATGGTTTTATTTTGGGCAACTTATGCAAAATAAGTGCCAATTCTCACCTGTGGCGGCTGATTGTTGTCGCCTGATTGTTCTCGTGCGTGAATCTCTGTATTCTGGTAAATATTATTAAATAATATGTAGAGAGAAATGTCGCTTCGTTCGCGAGAGATTTTTTGCGTTGATTTTATAACGGCCACAGCGGGCTCGTTGCGTCACGAATTTGCGGAATCGGCAATCATCATTAAAGTAACAATTCGATTTATTTCTTTTATGTATTATGTATAAGGTAACTCGCATGGTGTTGAGGTCACTTCACCTGTCCAATTGGCGTTGTTGGATTTAACCGAATGTGACGGGACGCCCGTTTGAATCAGCTGCATCAGTGGACTCTGGCTACAATGTATGGACCCCAATTTATTAGATGGACGAGACTGTATTTTAATTAATAGATTTGATCGGGTATAAATTAAGCTGCTTTGATCAACCGGTCCGTATTACAGATTTAAAACATAGTCGCATTATCATTGTATGACAATATTCGCCTTTGACCTAGATGATGGCGTTGAGTCTTGTAATCAACGCGCCGCATGCAAACGAACGCAATATCTGATGATATATTGATGCATTAATTTGTTCTTGTGGAATATCTTATGATTAAGAACGTGGAAAGACCTTCCTTGATTCGTTCATCATCGATTTGTCGACGACTGTTGACTTCAAGTCTTCATTAAAAACCGCAATAACTATATCACAAAAGGCGGCAGGAAGACCAGATCTTTCCGCGGCCAAGACTATCGGTCGACCCTAAAACTTACTCAAGACTAGGGAATCCAATCCCAAGCCAAAATTTTAATCTCGGGATTTCGGGATTGCATTAGACGATCCCGGGATCAGTCCCGGGATCCCGGGATCCCGGGATCGAGATTTTCAATAATTTAAGAAATTATATTGATAAATTTGTTTAAAAATTACTAATAAGTCCATTTGTTTAAAAAAAAATAATTTGAAGGGGTAAGAATTTTATTTATTTAAGAAAAGAAAAAATACAATTCAAAAATAGATAAATAAAACACTAAAAGATTCAAATCTTATTTTAAAAATATGCTCGAAGTAAGATTAAACATCGAGGGTTTCGTCATTTAGTCTGGATCTGATTTTGGTACCCAGACAACTTGCTGCTAACTCCACTCTCATTGGAGGTATCGTCATCAGATATTTAAATGCTAGTTGTTAGATATTTAATTGATGGTCTTAAAGTATAACACCATCAATGTGACTGATAAAATTCCTTTCTGCTGAGACACGGACTAAAACTCGAAATATTTCCGATTTCCTGACAAATTATTTATTTCCATCACTGCAGATTAATACTTATGTACTATAATACTTCGATGTGATTCGTAATTATATAATGGAGAAATACAAAAATTCTGAAGCCCGTATCTATTATATTTCATATCGATATTCCTATTGTTAGAGTCGAGGTGTAGTAAATACATCACCGGTAGGGAAAGGTTAACATAACAATTTGAAAAACATATATGTACTGAGTATATGTATACATAGATTAGACAGTTACTGCCTCTATATAAGCTCGCCAATTAGTAGTTACGCCACTGTTTCCTAGCGTCCAGATTTAGGAAAGAATGTCTCGATTTAGTAGCCTTCAACGTGCTGATAAAATGTACGATTTTTATTAGATAAAAGTTTTAATCCCGAATTTTTCGGGATTACGTTTATTTATCCCGGGATTTATAAGTACCTAAAACTGTTCGGGATCCCGGGATTGGATTCCCTACTCAAGACCAAATAGACTCACTCTGGCTATATTATACACAGCATTTCTTAACATTTAACCATTTAATCCGTTCGAAAAATTGCGCATCTTTCTTAGGAATTTATTCCACATCCCGATCCAGAATACTTTTGGATGGCAATCCCGCTTCTCATTTTGCAAGATCGCATTATTTTATCCTAATTTAATCACATATTTGACTATAAACTGTATTCCTAAAAAAATATCCCATGAGCAATTGGTCATATCTTAGATTATTTGTACAAAAATACCTGAAAATTATTGTTTGTGTCATCAGGGCTGCCCATTGAATGATCTTTGCTACGTAGCCGAATCTATTTTTGGAATGAATTGGTCAGAATGTCTTGTAAAAAAACTGTTCTTTTAAGTATTATTAGTAAATTGAGACAATCCTATATAAACAATCAAGTATAATGACGTGTACATAATATTTACAAAATATAAAAAATATTAATAATGTGTTGTGACAACCCTGAACAAGACATGCCCAAAACCCATTAATGATCCCGTAGAACGGCATGTAGTGTACATACATATATTAGGACATAGAAATCATACATACAAGACAGACAAACATACAAACAGACATACATTTGGTTTGATATAATATGAAATATATCTGAAAAACATACTTGATGCGACATAATAATGGAAAATTTCACAGTAGCTTTTGCAATATATAAGACATTCTTTATCGTCGAACATTTCATTTTTTTGCTTTACACTCTGCCATATTGTGGCAGGATATGACGCAAAGGCTTCTCGTTTCGATCTTGGTGATTTTTTTAAGGCACCCAAGAAAAGTTTTCATACAGAAGATTGATATTCGCTCGCAAAGAAATATATTTCTTCGACATTTTAATTTCATCACACGTTCAAGACCGTATATAATAATGACAGATGTTAAACAATGAGCAGTTGATAACTCTCAAAAACCGGTTGAACTGTGACAAAAAAATCCTCAATGAGTCACAACATTTAAAGCATCGTTTCTTCGCATTCATATCGGCAATGGACCGGTTAATTTTTAGCTCATGGAATTCAAATACGCTTAAATTTATATGAAAATTAACAGTACTCTAATGTCATAATTATTTATTTTACGAAACGCTTCCGATTGAATCATGGCATTTATCATGTTTGTGCCGATTACTTTAAATGTGGTTATTCCTGAAATTTTATTGTTCTTAATGAAGTATGCGCAAACCGAAAAACTTATATATTTTTTTGTATTTTCATGACCGAAGTTATTTCATCTTCTCTTTGCCTACATTATAAGTTTACGACTTCTGCCGTAGTAAAATTGTGCAATAAATTTAACCGTTTAGAAGCAAAAAATTCGCTCCCAAAACGAAATATATACGAACGAGGGTGATTCAAATATAACCCGGAATTTTGCTGTTAAAATTTATGAATGATATATAAAAATACAAATCAATTATCTTAATTTTCTACATAGTCCTCTTTGTTAGAAATACATTTATTCCATCGGATAGAAAGCTACTCAATCCTGTCATTGTAGAAAGAAGGCAAAAAGTAGCATCATCTGTTGCGCAACGCGTAATTGATCGGCGCCTTCTCTCTAGGATTCTTCCACTCCATACTCGATATCTTGATGTCTAAGGTTGTTACAATACGAACTAAAAAAAAGCCTCTCCTTCTTCTTCATAGCGATCCAAAAGACGCTGAGAGTCTTTCCGTACATTATTTTATGCCTCGATGAGCAGACGTGGAATCCACCATGCTGATAATATTCAAGATGTTCCTATACAATAGTGTGGACTCTTTCGGCACACTGATGCAATCTCAACTATCTGACGATCGCCCTCCAGAAGTTTATTCGCGACTCGATTTTTGTTCTTTGATGCTCGCTACAGGACGCCATTTATGACCTCATTTTACAAAGTATCTCGACCTTCACGAAACTTTCGGGTCTAATCAAACACTTTGATCTTACATGGAGTGGAATAACCGAATTGTGCCTTAATATCTCTAAAATTTCAATTTCAAGCTTACGAGAAAACGCATAATTTCGCGTTGCGCAACAGAAGATGCTACTTCTCGCTCACTCGTGGCTGTGCCGGAATAGCGAACATATGTGTCAGAGCTGTATTTGTAGATATCATATCTTTGAATTAGTGATTGCCTCACGCGCTGCGCTGCTATGATTTAAATTCCGGTTTATATTTGAATTTCCGTCATAAAAATTTGAAAATTGCAAATTTGTGCTGTTTTTAAGCATTTTTGATAACGAGAGTTGGGACTGGAATTGATCTGAAAGCAAACGGAACAAAAATTGAAACTGAACCGATATGAGAATATCGGTTTTTTTGCGGTTCATCTTATGCGAAATACATTTTGGTTGATTTTTGTTTTGACATTATAAGTGACATTTAACTACTATTCAATTTATAATAAACAGTGTATATCAATATATTTTTAAGATACTGGACTATCTTTTTAAGATAGTCCCACTAATGGACGGAGTCAAAATGGTCACATTCGCTGATGACGTTGTCATCCTAATCACCGCCAAATCCACGGAGATCCTGCGAACGACCTGTGAGGACGCGCTGAGAAAGGCCAAGAAAAAACGAAGGCCCTCTTTTTCACAATTCACAGGAAGCTTGCCCCCACCCCACTCTGAGAATCAAGGATTGGGGCGCAGCATCGCGGAGACTCTGGCCAGGTTGATGCCCACCATTGGTGGCCAAAAAACAAGCAGGAGGTGACTCTACAACGGGTTACTGTTGTACGGCGCGCCGATATGGGCTGAGACATTACAAATTGAAAAGGCCAGGCTTAACATGGCCAGGGTACAGAAAAGGAGCGCAATCAGAGTGGCTGTTGCATATCGCACAGTGTCGGAAGACGCCGTCCTGGCACTGACCGCCATACCGCCAATCGACCTATTCGTCTACTAGAGACAGGCAATACAGAAAGGTGAAGACAGGAAAAACGGTAAGCAAAGGACCATGACGGCGTGGCAGTCCTGATGGGACAACTCCGCTATAGGTCGGTAGACGCATGAGCTAATACCAAACCTGAGAACCTGGGTAGGAAGAAAGGACGGTCAACTGGGCTACCACTTGACCCAAGATCTCACCGGGCATGGCTGTTTTGGTAACTACCTACACAAAATAGGCAAAGAGACTGGTCCGGAGTGCCACCACTGCGAAGCGGAGTACAACGATGCTGCACATACGACATTTGTCTGCCCAGCAAGGAGCACTGAAAGGGACATCCTATGGGAGGAGCTGGGAATCAGCTCGCTCTCCCCTAGCAACATGGTCCCTTCAATGTTAACGGATGCTAGGGCATGGGCTGCCACTCTTGTGCAACACTTAATTAGTATCCGGGTGGAAGCCGAAGAGGAGGGGGGTATAGTAGGTAAAAAACCCACACTACCACCAAAATGGTGGTGTCTTATGAAGATTCCCCCTTCACAAAAAAAAACCAAAATTAAAAAAATAACAGTTCGAAGCCCAGGTTCATAATTTCATTAATATTTTTATTATGTTAAATATTCAATATAAATACTTTACCAATGGAAAAAGTAATATTGTAGCTTTGCAGAGTTTACTCAAGAGCATCAAAGCACAAAACCGTAATCCTCTTACGACAACGTACAAAACTTTTAAGTGATTTCAATTACGTCGACATGCTTGAAGTGTTCATAGAGACAGAATATCATAAAATTTAGTTTTAACCCAAATACAACCCATTCTAACTGTATTATTACACCATAAGGAAAACATAAATATGAAATAATTCTATCCAAGCATAAAACAAACATTGAAATAAGTCCTATGTTTCTAGTTAGTTAGCATCCACTTGTACAATTTTCTCACATAATCGCAACTTTCGAAGATGATTAATAAAATGTATAATCAAAACATAAATATTTATCATGATTTATGATCGAAATTTTCACCAAACCCATCAACATTTTTTTAAAATAATTTGTGTTAGATTCCCAATACAGACTTCTCAGTATTCATGGCTTATCGGCCACAGATGTTTACATTAGTTAAATTGTCTTAATATACATATTTATTCCCTTCTAATTGCATTTTTGAGCATCGAAATTCGAAAAATGCGCATCAAAAACGATCCAGACGATCCAAATTTTCATTCGCTTCTGGTCGTCCCAAAAAAATAGATTCGATGATTGATTTTTTTTAATTCGGACGTGTCATAAAAATGAGCAATAAATATGTGAAAAGCAATTCAACCGCCAAAATGATATTGTGGCTATGATTAAGTGGAACGTTCATTACGCCCCATTAATCACAATTACTCCAGCTAATTTGGACTTTAACGAGTAGTGACCTGCCGATTAATACCCGGAATTTTAATGCTTTGTGTCTATTAATATTAAGTACAAAGCCGTTCATAAAAGCAATTAATATTGAAATAAAAATAATGGTTAAAAGAAGAAGGATTCGCAGTTGATTTTTTCTTTCACAAATGGTTCAAAACGCAATCATTCTTGTTTTAAAATTACTATCGTTATCATTTTTAGAACCGCCAATTATCATTTTTTGTTTATAAAAATAATGAAGGAAGTCGAACATTAAATTTATTTTAAGCATATATATTTTTTTAATATTATTTTATTCTTATTTGGGACCATGAAAAAGCCGAGTGGTAGGATGAAAGTCGTCGGGTGTTAACGGAAATCCACTCTTCTTAACAATACATCTTTTATTTACGGAGAGAGAGCTTACGGCTATGAGCCTGTCGGAAGGACATCTTCCCATGGTCAAAGCTATTAGACGACACCCCACCTCCGGTGCGTTAACACAGAACGAGAAGCGGTGCATGCTTAGTTTAGTTTTAAAATACTTTCTAGGTTATAACCTTTCCAGTGTTATAGTATAACAGTGGCGTAACTACTAATTGGCGAGCTTAGACGACGCCTAAGGGCAGTAAATGTCTAATCTATGTATACATATATATACAGTACATATATGTTTTTTATATTATTATATTAACCTTTCTCTACCGGTGATGTATTTACTACACCTCGACTTTAATAATGGGAATATCGATATGAAATATAATAGATAAGGGGCTTAGAATTTTTGTATTCCTCCGTAATATATTTACGAATCACATCAAAGTATTAAAGTATACAAGTATTCATCCGCAGCGACGGAAATAAATAATTTGTCGGGAAATCGGGAATTTTGCGAATTTTAGTCCGTGTCACATTGATGGTATAATACGAAAATGGGGACCCTAGTCAGGGTTAAGAAAATAATTTTTATGTTTAAGGTGTATTTATTAAAATTATTTACAAAATTTGTTCGAATAGGCCAACTTTGCTTCGTATGCACACACAACATCTTTTTCTTATTTCAACAGTATTTGAAGTAGCATTTCTTCTTTCATTTTTACAAAAGGTGGAGCTTATTCCTTCAATTCAGATTTCTTTTGTGAGCATTTCTGTCGTATAAATTAAATATTTTGGTACCCCTATACCGTGGCTCGCACGGTCTCCTCTCCTACAGTTCTAAATAAATGTGTGGAAGACAACGGAAACCACCACTTTAAATCCTTTCCCTAGTAAAGATGTCTCATGGGGATCGCCTACATCTGATATCGGATATAAGCATGGTCATCAGATCTGACACCACTGGATTTTTTTCTGTCTGTGGGCATCCCCTATTCCGTAGCTCGCACGGTTTCCCGACTTGACACCACTGGGTTGCCAAGGGATGTGTCCTATTCCGTGACTTACGTGGTCTTCAGATCTGACACCACTGGATTTTTTTTGTCTAGGGATGTGCAAAATAATTAATTTACACGACAGATGTGCTCACATAATAAATCCTAACATATAGAATAATCGTCGACTTTCTTTACAAAAATGAAAGAGGAAACAAAAATATTCAGGACAGAGGTGGCCAATTTGAACAAATTTTGTATGAAGATACAAATTAAAATAATGGTGTTTTTGCTCATTATGTATATAAAAAATACGAATAAAGGACTAAACTTGACAGAATAATTAGAGGCATACTTTTTATTGAAGAGCCCTCCATTGACAGAAGGGCACAATTAAGTTCCATATAACAAACTTTACAAAAATCGAGGGTCATCTAGAAAGAAAGATTACAAGGGCTCCTGAGAAACAAAAATATTCTCGCAGCCTCAGAAGCCCTTGTAACATTTTGCTAAATATTTATTATATTCTGATACGAAACGGATTATACAAAAATGATTTTACACACCTATAGAAGTTCGACGATCGCTGATTGAGAGGCCAACATTCGATACGCACGCACATCTTCCATAAATAAGAAATGTGATACTTTATGAAGCTCGTTATGGATTTTTATTAATATGTATTGTGCGTTTTGATATTAGCACATAAATTCGACCAACGACAACACTACGTGACCAAAAAAGCAGGGGCTGAAATGATATTCATTCGTAATTTATTTGTTTGTCCTAATTGAGCTGATATTTTACGACGATCTGATTTTTAATAGCGGTAGAGATTTTGGCATTTGGGTCACGTTCATTGCCATTTTTATGATTTTTAAGCCGAAACGAACGCGGAAAGCCTTTCATCTTTCCGAGGAGAAGAAAAGATTTATAGGGCCGTAGATCATTCTTAAAAAAGGGAGTAAAATTCGAGCCAAACTACAAGAATGGCAACAGTACGCTTAAATTAGAACTGTCGCAAGAGCGTATGTATTTTAGTATTACGAAAACTATCGGTGCTATCGCGATTTATATGACTTTTTCAAGGGAGAATATCCTGATTTGTCGGCAAAGAAAATTTTTATCTGAAATAAAGAAAATTACGCCAGATTAACAGTAATTGAGAAAAGTTTGCCCCGGTCTCGCAATCTCTGAAAGCATTGATACTGATCTTAATTGGTAATAATTTCATTGTATTTTTTAGTTCTTCGATATAAAAATAGCTATAAACGAATCTCGAGAATAATTTTGGTCCATTATCTCTATTTATTAGCGTAGTACATATAACTTATACCAATTGCGAGCCGCCTACTTGAAATTCAACGCGTTAAATGTGGGTAAATTGAATTGTCACGTAACATGATATTGCTGAATATACACATAACGTTTCACTAAAAAATATATAATGACATGTGGGCTAATGTTTCTTGTTAATCGCTTGTTAAAATAAGAACCGGTATCGATCAAATCGATTACGATTAACTTGGACGGCGGATAATCGATCGACAAGCCTATTGTTCCATTGTGCATGACCCAATGAAAATACAATGATGTAATACATTTTATATTATATTTAAACAAACAAAACAATTAAATTAAACAAGCAATGAAATCCAGTGGTGTCAGGTTTGGAGACCACGCGAGCCACAGAACAAAACACACCGACAATTTTAGGAGGTTTAAGGAGGTCATAAGTATCAGGGTTAGGGAATCCAATGTGATTGTGAGACACGGATTAAAACTCGATAAATTCCCGATTTCCCAACAAAATAATTTATTTCCGTCGCTGCATATGAACACTTTTATAATATAATACTTTGATGTGGTTCATAATTATATTACAGAGGAATACAAAAATTCTGAAGCCCGTATCTATTATATTTCATATCGATATTCCCATTATTAGAGTCGATGTGTAGTAAATACATCACCGGTAGGGAATGGTTAATATATAAATTTGAAAAACATATATGTACTGTATATATTTATACATAGATTAGACAATTACTGCCCCCAGGCGTCGACTAAGCTTGCCATTTAGTAGTTACGCCACTGTTTCCAAGCGTCCAGATTTCGGCGGAAATGTCTCAATTTAGTTTCTGGTGAGGTGTACGATATCTTTAAGATGAACTTTGCATGTTTAATGAAATTTTTAAGCACACGTATCTTACACTCTTCTTCACATGTAATAATTGTGTTTATAAAAAGAAAATTTTCAATTTGTACAATTAATTAGTTTGGCACAATGCCTTTGCTTTTGTAAGATTGTTGAATAATTGTTCGCAGTGCATTCATCAGATGTTTAAAGAAACTAATAAAGCAGCTTAGTTTACGTTTGTACTAAATATAGTTTGCTGAAAATCTAGGGCATCTTAAATACCCACTCGAGAATAGGAATCACAACCAAACCATTTGTTTTAATCTCAGAATGCTACATTGTGGACGGTTTAATTGTATGATTTGAAAGGGTTGTAAAAAGTGTATGATGACGTCTGTAATAATGATGTATCCCCGACATACGAACGCTCTTGCAAGTTTATTAACTATTTGGTTTTTCAATAAGAATTTTTAAATGTAAATGAAGCAAATTATATATGAGATATGGGGTTTTATTTAATGTGCATTTGAAATAATATAATATGGCATTAAGTATGAAATATAACATTATTCAATCGTCTGCCGCAACCTTGCATTGTGTGACGTATTCCTTATAACAAGCATTAATTTCTAAAATAAAATTCGATGATTTGTTGTAGACCATGTTCAACATTATAACTTTCCTCAGTAGTTTGACATGTTCTGTGGACATGTTCGGGTATGGCGTCCGATCGCGAGGCGTTTCTTCGTTGTATCAGCGGTCCGAAATTCGGTCCGGTTGGACACGGAAGCCTTGTGGCCACTCCTTCTAATTTTAAGGCATTTAGAGCTTTTCCATAGGGTCGTAGAAACCCTTCCTTGCGATTAGTGGGTTCGCACCCTTTTTTCGAGATTTTTAAACAGTCATCTCAAAGTACAGCTATCCATGTGAGAAGCATGCACGCATACCCTGTGTGTTTCTGTTCTTTCTTGATTCTAGCACCGAAAACTGCACACGTTTCAATTCTAATAGCATATCAGTCGGAATTATTGAGACACAACCTATTCTTCTTGAAAATTTTCAATTCATACTCTAGCTCCGATTATATTGTTCATCCAACTAAATGTTGTCCTTATGTTTTGTTCGTGTGTTTATGTGTAATTTAATCAATGCTTTTACATACAATTCATATAAAAAAAAAGTTACTTTTTAATTTTATCACACTGATAAACGTACCACATATTGAAAACCACTGTTTTGTTTAAATATATCAGTGCAATAAGCTTTTTTGTAGACACCACTAAAATTTCATTTCAATCTATTAGCTGGTTTAAGAATTATATCAATTTTACGAATGATTTTCATGATTTTTTTATGAAATCTCCCGCACTTTAGGCGAAGCTTAGCGCGGAACACTTGAACTTTAAATCGTTGTTTTTTAAATCTTCATGTTCGTTTTCGTTGTGTTGAATTCTGGAGTTTATGGCATTACCACCTCTCGGCATAGTTGACTAAAGGCTTATTTTACTTTAGCAAAACCGGGCATAGCATTACCGCCTCTCGGCATAGTTGACTAAAGGCTTATTTTAGCTTAGCAAAAACGTATCGGACAGTGCGATGCAAGCTGACAGATATTTTATACATATAGAAGATATCCTAAATATTTTTATAAGAAACTACTTACTATTGTAGTTTAAAAAAATTAGAACAGTTTTTTCTAATATTGCAATTTTCGCATACACACTCCGTATCAGGCGAAAGATAATGCTATGCATAACCCGACAAGAATGTGTTAACATTTTGGTGATGGATGAAGATGCAACATACCTAACGCTGTTTGACAATCTTTCAATTAGAGCATCTTTGTACAAATATCGAATTCCCGTTTATGTTTAAACATATTTATTTCTTATGATAATAAAAAAAGCTTTGGTGCTACAACCATACTATTACTAATATTCAAACATGTAATTATCTATGCGTAATACTAGTTTTGTCATATGTTATAAATTCAATTACGATAGCCGCAACGGAATGATCAAACGAGATGTTTCCTATATATTATTCAGAAGTACCCAACATTTATTCATAATAATTATTAGATAGGATTGCCTAAGGGTCTAGCCGCAGGAAAATTGGCGTATTGAAATGGAGCAAATCCGAAGTGCTCCTACGTGCAATTGGAGGCAAATTGCTTCTTTGGCCAACGGGAGGAGTGGGTGGCGACCCCAAAACGGAGATAAGCCGCTATTGTGCAATGGCAACGATGTCTTCGCCGAAATGTAGGACCACCTGGTAATCAGCATAAGTCCAATCGTGATTGTCAATGGCTTCACCGTGTTATTAGCGATCGTTTATGCTTTTGCCGAAGAGTAATTGTTAACTCTGCGCCGAAAGCCGGAATGTTGTGACACGAGTCGTCCTACGTATTGCCATTTTTTTCCGCCGCCTAATTGAGTCGTGACAATGGCTTTTGGATGCTCTTAAATACCGAATAACAGTATGAATTCCATTCAAAATGCAAATTGAAGATGATCGGCGTTACCGCTAAAGAGATATGTGATTTATGCTGAGCACACAATTGAACGCAGATCGGGATTTATTACTTGGCTTAAATCGGATTTTAGCCAATGTACGAGGGTCATTCGGGAAGTAAAGTCACAACATTTGTATTATATTGAAATTCACAGGATATTTCATAGACATATTAAACTATTTTTCAACGAAATCACCGTCGAGATCGAAAAATCAACTTTCGCCACCTCATTTGGTGCGAGCCATCTATGTAAGTTGTAAGGGAGCTTCCATGATCGTACAGATCATATAAAATGGCACAAAAAGAGGATGGAGTGCCCATAAGAACCGTATGTCCAATCGGTCCGCTTTTCGGACCGCTGACATGACGAATAGACGCTTTGCATTTGGACGCCATACCTTAACATATATACAGAACGATTACGAATTCTCATTACAAAATGAAGTTGTCCGAATAATACAATCGGTTGATATTTTTAATTATTTTTTTAAGTTTTTCCCTATCCTTTTTGAAATAAATGTCGCTTCAGAGTGTGCGTGTCAAATAAGGAAGTTTCCCTGCCGCACCATATATTTATACTATTTCCTATCTAATAATAATCCTATGTATTACATATTTCATTAAATGGTTTTTGTACCGATTTAAATATATACTAATTAAATTTTCACATATATATCGTGTTTATGTATTCTAAGAAATCTGCATTGCTAGTTTGGTTTAATTACGAGTTATAATGTTAATGTAACATTTTGTATGCGAATATTAAAGTTTTGTATTACAAAACATCCGTAGCATCCCTTAGGCGAGAGCCTTTTAATTCGGTTTAATTAAATTAACGAAAATCCTCTCATAAGTTTATTTAGGTATGAAATGCCTTTAATTTGAGCCCAACTCTCTTTATTCACCTGACGAAATGTTTCTCGCAAGAATTCTTCTGCGAATTGAACAATTACAAAGAACTTATGACGGATGAGAATTTGAGCGTCTGGGACCAACTCCCAATTTGACAATGGAATTCGCCTGTTTTGGAAACGAGTGGGATTAAAATATGCCAGAAAGATTTTAGCGAAATGAAACTTTAACGTCTAATAATCTAATTAACACAATCGGGAACGCATATTCCTTGAAGCGAGCAAATGCGAACTATATCGAGAGTCTATAATTGAAGACCGAATTGATATTGATGGAGTATCTTGGAACTCATCCAAAGTAAGTCTCGCTGCAAAAAAAAACATTATCAGGCACTTGAATTTCGCCAGTCAAATATCGTATAAGTAAATAATATATTTTGAATATCAAAGGCGTTCGTATCGATTTGGATACCTTTTAAGTCGTGTATCCCAAACGTTATAGAGCTGAGACGAAACCAACTTGCATAAAAATGCATCGAAGCTCGAACCATTGATATATTGATGTGTGATACAGGGTGTTTTGCACACAGATCAACATATTTTTTTTAAGATTTAAGGGGAACATTTGCTACGTTTCATACATAGACCCTACGTCCTAAATGTGTCAAACTAGAAGAGGTACCAGTTTGCCAGGGTCCGGGTTAAGAAAATACTTTTTCTTATGTTTAAGTTGTTTTTATTAAATTAATTTACAAAAATTATTCCCTTTATTGACTGACACCATCGATCTCCAGATCTGACACCACTGGATTTCTTTGTCTGAGGACGTGCATTTCTTTTGCAGAGCCTATGTGTGAAACGTGGTAAATGACCCCCTTAATTCCCAAAACACACTATACACATAGCTCACACAAAAGCCCTAAATGCCCTAAAAGATGAGGGAGTGGCCACAAGTGGTTTGTGTGTCCAACCGGTCCGCCTTTCAGACCACTGACACTTCGAATGAGCGCCTCGTGATCCGCCCGTACCCTGTGAGGAACCGGGATGTCCAGTCTCAGATATGCAGGTTTTCTCAGAATTGAACGGTTTGGAATTCTCAGAATTAGTCGATTTATCGGAAATTAGCTTTTTGGATTTCTTAGAGTTAGAAAAGATGGACATTTTAAATTTTTCAAAAAATATGTTCACCCTTTGAAATTCATGATTTTATTTTTACACAATTTTTAATATTTCTTAATTCGCTGGCATTTAAATGCATAATGCAAATAAAGTAACATTTAATGCATATTATAAAATATGAGAAGAATTTGTTCTATTTACTAGGACTTAATAAGTAAAAACAAGAGCCTTTGATGATATTAACCTCCTAAAGTGGTAAGGGAGAGTGTCTTGCACGTTAAATTTGGAGAGCAACAGAGACGGAGAGAGAATCTTGCGTACATCGTACAATTGTATAGATCGTCATTCCAAATTTATCGACTAATATTGATATGTGAATGTTATAAAGAATCGATTATAGGTGTATTGTTTTTGTTTACGCAAATAAATGACCGAATATTGTATGCTATCGACAGTGTTTATTTATGTATGTACAAGCTTAATACACGCTACGGCGGTCTCGATAGATAAGTGAATTTGTACGACGATAAGTGGCGGACAAGCAAATATAGCATCTAAGATTACGATGATTTTAAATAGGCTCACTACTCATTACTACTCAAGGGTTAATATTGTAAGAGAAATTTAGTAAAAGTAAATTCCGGAATAACCCAAAATTCAGAAGACTATTTATCCGTTTTTTAAAATTTTATTTCGGTGGTAACTGCCTAATCTATGTATACATATATACAGTGCATGTATGTATATACTTCAAATTGTTATATTAACCTTTCCCTACCGGTGATGTATTTACTACACCTCGACTCTAATAATAAGAATATCGATATGAAATATTATAGATACGGGCTTCAGAATTTTTGTATTCCTCCGTAATATAATTATGAATCACATCAACGTATTATAGTATATGAGTATTCATCTGCAGCGACGGAAATAAATAATTTGTCGGGAAATCGGAAATTTCGCGAGTTTTCGTAAGAAACGATAATCATAATCGATCTCATATTTTGCATGAAATATACTGTTGCAGTTGCAGTTAAAAAATATCACATTCGTACCAATTGGAGGGTCTTACAAATGAAACTGTTAAAAGTTTCCACTGCATTTTATTGCAGTTTCAGTTATACGACTGCGCAATTTATTGCAGTTGGCACAATAATAAACGGACACCTCTTAAAAGCGTCCCACTTTAATAATCCTTATATTAAATTTAAAAAATGTCATCCTTCTTTGTATGGAAGCGTTACACTGGCGAGTGTTTAGTAAATTACATCCTTTTTTTCATGAAAGAAATTGAATTAAGCGCCAAGTCATTTCCTTTTCATTTATTTACATAAGCGAGTAGATTTTCAGCTTTCAACCCCGAACCGCCATAAAAACTTGTTCTTTCCATTAAAGCAACAAAGCTTTTACAAATTCTAGTTCTGCCCCGCAATAGAAACATCTTTTTGAATAAATTCGATTGAAACTTGTAGTGTAATTAAAGTTTGTTTATGCAAGTAATTGCATTCGCTGAAAATACTGTGTAAATTAATACAAGATGAAAACCACGAAAATAGCATGAATTAAAATTAGGGCATCAATTCAATTAAAATTACAAATATAAATTTTACATCATAAGAGTTAATTTAATTTTTTTATATATATAGGGGGAAAATAGGAAACTTTAAACCCCTTTGCGACACTAAAAAATTAATAATTGAATTCATATTTCGCGCGCTCTTGACTATCAACTATAGTAAAATATGTTTTGGCATTTTGTGAACTTTTTGAGTAAAAAATGTGTGTTAGCTGATGAAAAAAATCCTTTATAAAAATAAGATTAATTTTATTATGAAAACATTTGCGATTAGTATAGGTCGAATCAGCGTTTTGTATAATAAAAATTTGTTAGAAGCAGAAAGAGCACTGCGCCGACGAAATATAGAGTGCAGCGCCCCCATAGCTGCTAATCCGCGGGCACGAGCTGCCGATATCTGTGCTTGTTGCTCCGAGAACTGGTATAATATACCGTGTTATCGACGTAGAGTGCTACGTTTGATAGGGATGATGTCGGTAGATCATGTAAGTAAATGTTGAACAGGTGAGACCCTAAAATACTGCCTTGATGAACTCTGAACTAAAACAGACTGGAGAGTTGATGTTGCCCTGTTTGAGATTATCGAAAATGATCTTTTGCACAGATAGGATTGGATCATTTTAATAAGATAAATAGGAAAATCAAGGTATATCATTTTGTGGATCAGACCGCGGTGCCATACAGTGTCGAATGCCTTTTCGATGTCTAATAGTACCATACCGGTACTTCTCTTCGTGTTAAAGTTTCTAGTAATGTGTTCAGTCAGTCTGGTCAACTGATGAGCCGTATTCCTACGAAAACCAATTTGCTCATTATTAAAAGCATTAATATTATGTTCATCCAGTCTATTTAGAATATTTTTTTCAAATATTTTGCTTAGTGCAGAAAGTAAACTAATCGGGCGATAATTTATCGGGTTGCTGGCGTCTTTACCTGGTTTGGGCAATGGAATGACTTTAGCCGACTTCCAAGTGGATGGGAAGTACCCATGCTCAAACACGCATTAAATATTTTTGTCAACTGGATAATTGTAATTAACTAGTTTTCGGGCTCGTTTCGGTTCGAAACCCTGTTATCTTTTTCATTTCGTTTTTGGTTTCGGTTACGTTCCTAACATTTATATCGATTCGGTTACGGTTTTCGTTCTTCTATCGGGCTGTGATGTTGTTGGACGAATGGATGAGAATACGAAGGGCGTCGAATGGAAAGACTATCTTCGCAAGATAACTATTTATTTCGCACTACAGATAGAGAGAGAGAGAGAAATCTGGCCGCAGGAGAGACGCCCTCCCGCAGCCAAGGCCAACCGACGACTCTCCCGACTCCCGCTTCCTGCGCGTCACTACCCAACCGATAACGATGCATGCGCAAGAAGCGATCGGTCGGTATGCAGGTGCAATGTCTCCGCAGGGCCACAAGAGATGGCGCTGTTAAAATAACACATTGCACCTGAAGAGAAATGGAAGATGTCGCTACTACATAGAGATGGTAAATCGCCCACGCCCATTTATAATGACATGGTAGTTTCCAATTGCCTCCAACTCTTCCAAACCACTGCAGTTCCAGAAAATTAGACTAAATCTGAATCTCCAAAATTTATTAGTACGGTAAAATTAATTTATCGTGTATTAATTTTGCGCGACATAAGCAAGTACAGTAGAACCTCTATTATCCGGACTAATTAGGGATGAAAGTAGTCCGGATAACGAAAATCCGTATATTATTATTTGTCTAGCTTTACATACACATATAACTCTTCTTTTAGAAGCTGTCAAATCACGAATACTCTTAGCTCGTTCGTCGCTGCGTATATCGTATAGGGTGGATGGGCGTTACCCTGCACCTCTTGTTCCACCTCTTTATTGAATGTTAAGTTTTCAAAATTATAAGACGATAAAACTCCAGATTATGACATAAAAAGGGCTTACACATGAAATGTCCGATTTTTTTAAATTGGATGTTAATTTGTGTAATTTTTAATTATAAGATATTTATCACATAAAATAATGAAGGAATCCCTTTTTTACATAGTTAATATTGTTGATGGTTACTAGTGTTCCAGAAACATACGTTTTTGCATTAGTATGCAAGAGTATTGTCCAACGCCTATTGACTGATGAAAGTTGAATTGAGTTGCAATTTTTCATGTTTTATTCCAAGTTCTCCAATTCTAAGATCTTGTTGTGACGGTTTCACCAGGCTGCAAGATGAATAATGGATGACACTTTCGCTAGACCACCAAACTGTCACTATAGCCTTATTAGGATAAGGCTACACATTTGCATTCTAACTTGGATTTTCTTCACGATAACCGGTAAAACCGCTATTATCCCCGGAACGAAAATTGATATAAACGATATGAACGTAACCGAAATGAATAAAATAACGGTTCGAATCCCTGCTTTCGAAATAAGCAATGAGAAGTAAGCCACAAATTATTTTTTGTATCTTTAAATAAATAGACAAGGGCAGGCTGAAAAGTAATGCACACATTTTTGCAGACCGTGAACGAAATGATCTTCTAAAATAGAAATAACATTTCCCCTCAATGTAAAATTTTAGATCTGGGATCATTGCGTTTATCCAGTGTATTTTGAGAAGCGGAATTATGTCAACGCATATTAAATAGCGTGTTGTTATCGAATTTTTAACAGCTGAAAGAGTGACTCCTACTGAGATTCGTCGTCGTTTAAAGACTGTTTATGGTGATGATTCTGTCGATATGTATACTATAAATCGATGGGTAATAAAATTTCATGGTTGCGAGCCTGGAAAAGCCATAATCGTTGATGAAACGCGCAGCGGACATCCAAACAGTGTTACAGACGATAGACATCGCAAACTCATCGACGATTTGATTCAAAATGGCGAGCGAATCACTCAAAAACGTATCGCAAACTATATTAGAATATACAGAGAACATATTGGCTTCATTATTGAACAATTGGTATTTATGAAAATCTGGAAAGTCTCTGCGAAACTTGAAGTTTGAATCGATTCCACGCCCTCCTTATTCCCCCCGAACCGACGGAATGATAAAGCTTGTTATGCGTTGGGAGAAATATGTTTGTCTTAACGATTATGTTGAAAAATAAATATATGATTTTTATACTATTAGGGTGTCCCATAAGTTTCTTTCGTTTTCATATTAAGAAAAAAATAAACAATAATTTGTATTGCATCAAAATTTATTGAATAATATATAATCCATCATGTTCTATTACATTTATCCATGTCTTCAGAAGCCTCATAATGCCTTCTTGCCAAAAT
Source organism: Stenopsyche tienmushanensis (assembly GCA_008973525.1). Lineage (NCBI taxonomy): Eukaryota > Metazoa > Arthropoda > Insecta > Trichoptera > Stenopsychidae > Stenopsyche > Stenopsyche tienmushanensis. The sequence continues at coordinate 359,737 of WACJ01000027.1, forward strand.
TTTCCAGATTTGTTGGCAAAATATGAAAAACAACGCCTCGTCTGTTCGCTAATTCTGGCCGTTTTCTGGCAATTGCATCCTTTAGATTGTCTAGTTGGAAACAATATTTTGTTGAATTGATCGTTTCACCTTGCTGAAGTAGCTCATAATAAACTACCCCCTTCCAGTCCTACCAAATGCATAGCAAAACTTTTTTTGGATGTAGGCCAGGTTTAGCTACAGTTAAAGCTTCTGTACCCTTGGTCCAATACCGTTTATTTTGGATATTCTTATAGAGTATCCAAATTTCATCTCCAGTGATAAGTCTCTTCAAAAAAGGTTGGCTATTATGTCGTTGGAGAAGAAGATCGCATGTTGAAATACGCTGAAGTTTATTTGAGTCAGTCAGTTCATGAGGAAGCCACACATCTGAACGATTGATGTAGCCCAATTTTGTCAGATGATTATGGACGGATGTTCGTAGAATTTCTAACTTATTAGCTATTTCGCGAAAAGTATATCGCGGGTTTTCTTCAACCATGACTATGATTAGATCTGTGTTCATTCACGAAAGAAACTTATGAGACAACCTAATACTTTTTACCCGAGATTGCTATTTGGTTTTGTTTGCACTCTACAACCATGTGTGCATTAATTTTCAGCCTATCCTCTCGTGGCTAGACATTGAAAGCATACTTTAAATTAAACATAGTAATGAATAGATATGTTCATCGATTATTTCATTGTCTAACCATCGACCATCGATGTACAAGTGTATGATGAAATGCAAGACACCCGTCTCTGTCTCCGCTTCACTAATATCCACATTCAATGTGCGAGAATGCTCTTTCTGTATCACTCGAATCCAAACGCACATATGCGTGATTACGATGAATATTTTGTTCCTGCACAAAGTTCAAGGTTCGTTCGTTTCAATGTTGAATTTTATTTTTGGAAAACTTAATACGGGAAATTTGCATATGGGAAACATAGCACCGATGCTAATTATCCGCGTAATTATACCTAAAATCCGATAAATAAATATGTGCGCTGGAGTAACGCCATGTTTGCGGGGCAAGAGAAGGTTAATGACTTCCGGTTGGCCGGGTACTTTATCAGTAATATAAAAATCGATTTATGACTCGGAAAATTGCTATCATAGGACCTAAAAAATGGGCGAGATTTATGAACCTGGGATGTTTATTAATCATACGCGAATATTTTGATGGTGGAGGATGTTCACTCTTCCGCTGGCATGAACGACACGGATAAAACGTGTTCGTCTTCACAAAGGCACCTGAGTGTTATCGGGTTATTTGTCCGTCCATGACTTCCGCTCACGGAAATAAAGTTCTGATATTTAATGGTGACGAGGGTCACAAATTCGATTTTGGCTGTCATTGATCAATTTCGTGTTGATATTTTGCAAGGGACTCGCCGGTTATTCGATTGAGAATCAAAGCGTTGCTCCTCATTTTTGTTCGTTTTGTGATATTTGTTCATGAATATAGCATTTGACTTGGAAATGTACAATTAGATTGGACAATTGAATAATAAAAATGAAAATTCTGTAAAAATTTGAGATGAAAATATCAAATATTTTCGTATGAAATGTCCGAAATTCAGTCAATAAAGATTAAATATATTCTGTATTTATGACAAATGATTAAATACATTTTATTATCTTAATATACTGTTCAATTATTATATAATAATAGCAAATACCCGGCATGCCCAAGATGGCGCTTAGAAATTATTTGAGAGGCGGGGGCACTCTCGGGAGTCCCCGGGCGGCTCCCCGCCCCCACGTGCCCGTCGGGATGGCCACGCTACTGCACCGGTCCGTTCTTCTATCGGGCTGTGATGCTGCTGGACGAATGGATGGGAATACGAAGGGCCTCGAATGGAAATACTCTTGAAATAACTATTTATTCCGCACTACAGATAGAGAGAGAGAAATCTGGCCGCAGGAAGGACGACCTCCCGCAGACAAGGCCAACCGACGACTCTCCCGACTCCCACTTCCTGCGCGTCACTACCCAACCGGTAACGATGCACGCGCAAGAAACGATCGGTCGGTAAACAGGTGCAATGTCTCCGCAGGGCCACAAGAGATGGCGCTGTTAAAATAGCACATTACACCTGAAGATAAATGGAAGATGTCGCTACTATGCGGGGATGATAAATCGCTCACGCTACAATGCCTTAATTTTCGATAAAAATTGGTAGCCAAATTCTGGGTATGCTAGTGCCGTCGTCTCTTCCATTGAATGTGGAGTTTCTTCGTTTTTCGATTTCCATCGCTTCTCTCGCAATTCTGATGCCGAAATTGAACGAACGGTTGCTATGATTTTTGTACCAGCAAAATTGATATGATGATCGTTCTTCATATCATGTTCGTGTACTAAGGACTTGTAATTCAACTCCGTGGGTGATATATCTGAGATATTGCCGGGTCGTCCCGGATCACTGGACGTCCTCAGTTCCTCACAGGAAACGGACGATTTAGGGCCTCGTTGGTTAAGTTTGGGTTTTCAAAAACTTCGCAATATCCATGCGGAGATCCGTTTCAGGCATAGCGTTTGATCTCAAAGCGTTCCTTCGTTGTGTCAGTGATCCGAAATACGGTCCGGTTGGACACGGAAACTTTGTGACCACTCCCTCCGTGGCATTAGAATCTTTTGTAAACGTTTTGGAGGAAAATGCATCCCCGGGCTTTCTACAATCTTCATCGTAGAGACCTTCCTTGTGATCGGTAGGAATTAGTGGGTTCGCACCCTTTTTTTTTCGGGGCCGGTACAAGTTTTCCGTATGATGCATACCATCTCATAATAAAAAAATGAGCGTAAGCAGCGTTCATACAGCTATCCATGCGAGAAGCGTGCACGCATACCCTGTGTGTTTCTGTTCTTTGTTGATACTCGCACCGGAAACTGCACACGTTTCAATTCGAATAGCATATCAGTCGGAATCATTGAGACACAACCTCTTCTTCTTGAAAATTTTCAATTCAAACTGTAGCTCCGATGATATTATTCATCATTTTCTTCAGTAAAAACCTGGTACCTTTGCTTCATGTCGTGGTGGATTTATGCTTCGGAGAAGAATTATAGGCACGCCAATTTTCAGTGTTAAAATACCCAATTCAAATATATTTTTATATACAATAGAATGATAAACTAACTGAATGTTGTTCTTATGTTTTGTTCGTGTCTTTACATGTCATTTAATCAATGCCTTTACATACAATTCATATCAAAAAGTCACTTTTTGAATTTAATCACACTGATACACGTACCAAATATTGAAAACCACTGTTTTGTTTAAATATATCGATGCATTAAGCTCTTTTGTAGGCATCACTAAAATTTCGTTTCAATCTATTAGCTGGTTTAAGAATTATATCAATTTCACGAAAAAAGTGGATTTTCACGAATTTCTTACGAAATCTCCCGCACTTTAGACGAAGCTTAGCGTGGAACATCTGAACAATATTCAATACTGTCTATAAATGCGTTTCGCAATTTCTACTTCTTATTCGACATTTACGCCAACGAGAATACCGTAAATTGTTGCTAAAACTTCTATTTTTAGTTGATCTCATTACATTGATTGAATGAGGAATTGAATGCGGGTAGCTTTTACGGTCGCCCGCTTAAATTAATTCAGAATACAGAGCCGCTAACTTGCATATCGGCGTCGGCGATCAGCAACCGCAAACGGCCACCATTGCACCACTTTTTATTACGCAAGAGAAAGAAGCAGCTATTACCAACATTTAAAAAATCTGAGATAATCTTCATTGGATCTCCTAAAAGCTAAATTTGGATCAGATTGAGCCTTTCGGCATATTTAATCCCGCGTAGTATATTTTCACCGCGTGTTATAAATTGCTTAATAATACACAAATTTGAATATAAAACACACCTTGCTATCTTGTATAAGTTTTAATTCAAGAATGAACGTTAAAAATTCAGCCCTTTGAAAGAAAAATCCCGAGAAAGCCTTACGGGAGATGATTGTAAAAGTTTGTTCATCGCGATAACAGCAATTTTACATTCCAGTAAACTTTATATTCTAGCCCACTTTATGCATTTGGTACGTAATTTGGCACAAAAAATTATTTTTTTCAATTACGAATTTGGCATATAAAAAGATGTGGATTACGCAAAATATTTTTACAGGGTGGTATTTTTAAAGGGCTATCCAAAAAGTAAGGTTACAACACTTATACAGGATCAAATATGCGTTTTATTTCATTGAAATTCACATTCTGAACACCCATCTCACACACAAATTCTTCAATTCTTTTACACAAGTTCGTCAGAATTTATTTTCTGAACAACCTAATCCACTTCATGTTCTGCAAATTTAAAAATAGATAACTGCGTCGACATGGTCGATAAATGGTCGACAATACACACCAAGTGTAGAGGGGATCTTAACACAAATTTCAATATAATTTTAAATAATTATAAAATGAGTTTGTTTTGTATTAGATAAAGCGGAAAGAAATGTCATTTTTTTGTTAATTGGAGAAAAAAATCATTTTAATAAAAGCTGTACAATATCACTCAATTAAATAATTTCCACTGTTATTTATAATCGCTCTCCACAGATTAGGTAGCTTTTTAATGCCTCTTTCATCCAGCTCCCTTATTTTTTTCTGCCTAATCCTTGCTGCGTGTGGTCTTGCATTATCATGCTGTAATATTCTTCTTTGGTTGTTAACCAGCACTGATCGCTTTTTGAGCATGTCCACTTTTAACCTATCTAATTGTGCACAGTATAGCTCTGCTGTGACAATTTGACCAGTTTTTAATAATTCGTAGTGAATTACACTAAAAAAAAGTCCCACCAAACACAAAGTAAGACCTTTTTCAATGATAATGACGGTCGAGGGGTAGAAACAGATACTTGATTTGAAGAAAGCCACTGCTTTTTCCTTCTCGGACTGTTGTAGAGAACCCACTTCTCATTCCCAGTGACGATCCTTTTTAAAAATAGATCGGTTTCATAACTGGACAATAGCGTTGAACAAATGGTTATCCGTTGTTCCAATACTGTTGATGATGCGCTACCCAAATTCCCTGTCTATGTTTTATCCCGAGTCTTTTACTATCGACCAGGGATAGACGATATCTAGCGATAATTCCTTTATTGTTTTTCGAGGATCAGATTCTACCAGAGAATTTAATGCGTCATCATCGATTATTGGAGATCGTCCTGATTTTGGTTTATTTTTCAAATCTCATCAATATCTGGCTTGGACATTTTCATTATAGCTAAAAAAATATTTTAAAAAGTAAGACAAACAACAAAGCTTTAAAATAACACTAACATTGATGTATTAAGTCGACAGCAACCCGAGACAAATTGACGTCAAAGAAGCAACCAAAAAAAAATGACATTTCTTTCCGCTTTATCTAATATATCCCTTAGAATTACAATAATGTAAGAAAGCATTTTTAAATTCAAAATGTAGATTTAATTTCAACGTATTTTTAACGCAAGTTGAAAACAATATTAAAAATACTAAGGATGAGAACGTAAATGCGCTAAAGATATTTATGAGGAATCCATTTAATACAAATGTTTTATAAGACATCCAAACAAAATTGAAATTCTTAAGCTTATATTTGATATATTAATATACAATGGTAGGATTCTTACTTATATAAAAAAAAATATTAATATGCTTAAATTAATATTGTAGTTATTTCAAAAAAAAAATCAGCACTCCAGAAACAAGACATCATGTTCCAAAGTCATAAGTTCTAATCGAGAGGTCACTGTCTTCCAAACTGCGCTCTGTCTCTGTCTGTCTCCGAGCTCAATGTGCAAGAGTGCTCTTTCTGAATAGTGTAGGGGGATCCCTGGCCCTGGGATAGTACTCCTTTGGGGGTCAATATTAATCTAATTTAGTCTATTTTTTCTGGACTAAATTTCTGGTCACGTCATTTCGAAAAATGATCGTAAAATAAGTTGTTTAATTTAAATACGGGTTTTATTCAGTGTTTTTAGAGAGAGACCAGATTCGACTGCGAGACTTCAATAACGAACCACATCCTCAAACACAGCCAAACCTAGTTTAACTCTCAACTCTAAATTGTGCGTAGTGCTATTCATTCTAAATTCAGTTGCATTTAATAGAACCTGTGGAAAATATAGTAATCCTGAGCTGATGAAAAACATTTATAGCCCCTGATTTTATTGACCAAAATCTCTCTAGATTGTACAAAGTATCATCATTCATCTTCCGACGAATGGCATTGTTCGGCGATACCTAATCATAGGAATAAATTATTTTTTATTGCATCGAATGAATACAACTCACGTCTTATATCAATAGGATTGTAGCGAGCCGCCTGTGCTGCCTACAAATGTAATTATGACCGGTCACGTTTACTAATTTAATTATTTCGGATTATCTATCATGTCGACGAATCGATTCTCCAAAATCGATCTGATGAGGATCACATTTTTTTCTTCAAACTCCCTGAGTTAACCGTTGAAGCGCGGCGGTATCAGCGTGAGCCGCATACAAAGTTGGCGCATATCTCGACTTAATGCGACAATTTAAAAGATAATCCTCCGCTGTTACGTATACATTTTAAGAATCCTTATTTGTTAATGGCGTGCATCGCGGGGTCAACGTCTGAAGACACTTCCTGAGGATCGTCGAATTGCCGGATAAAATTAAATTTCATCACAACGAAACAAATTTGGGAAGCACTGTCGTTAAAAAACTGTTGCCGCCGAACACACTTGTTGCTTTGCATCCGGAGGAGTTAATATAAAGAGGGCCATTCATGTAGAATCGCTTGGACAACTGCATTTTAACTGTTGCTCCCTTGTATAGCATCAACAATATTACGAGGATAGTCCCAGAAATATCCGACATAACAAAGAAAAAACAACAAAAAAATGGAAGAATGGTACGCTTTCATTATTCAATATACTCTTACTGATACATTCGTTCGCCGTGTCAGCGATCCGATAAGCGGACCGGTTGGGCACAGAAACCTTGTGCGCTTGTGAGCTGTCCTCTTTTAGAACTTTTTACAGCATTTTCAGATTTTTACAGGATACATACTCAGGGCCTTCTGTCGAATCACACAAGCTTTCCTTAGGGACTAATTTACATAGGTGGCATGTGTTAAATAAGATCGAAAGCGAGACTAGATTTCTCCCAGCCGATTAAACCTATATTGCTGTGCACTTTTACCGTTATGCCTATCGTGTCTGATTGGACTGAGACCTTTTAAATAAAAATATTGTATTACTTAACGATTACGATTCTGGTACTATCCTCGTAATTAATCCACAGAGATTAAACACGAAATCAAGTACTTTCGAGCGCATATCTTTATGTCACAGTATCCATTTTGCTCGTTGCACGTCGGATTCATTATGCACTATCTATGAATCAGACATTAAACGAATTGCATGCCTGCAGCATCCAGGCAGTTGCATCGGGAATTTTAGAGTGATTTTAGCTTCACAAACATGCCTCGGTGCAATATCCGGAATTGAAATCCATATAAAGTTATATGCATTCATTTGATTGAATGGAAATTTCAATTCGAAATTTAAAATGTGAGAAAATTCTGGGATAAATGCATTCCAATTTCTAAGCGTATCCTATTTATATCACATGTAGATGATAGTGTAAAATAACCACATGAAAATCCTTGGAAAAATCTCCTATGGATACGCTTCAAGACACGCTGGAAAATAGAAAGGAAGAACGCATCTTTCCGCGTTCAAGACCGTTGGTCGACTCTCTCGCATTTTTATTTCTTACGCAACTGTATGGCTATTTTTAAGCATGGATAAGGCCTGTTAGATGATACCCCTATATTTCTACCACTAATAGCCATGACCCCAATCTTACCGATGTTTATTATTGAGCGTCCGAATCATGCTTTTCCCACGCCTGCGCAAAGGAAAACCGTCATTCAATCAACCACGTGCTTTTTGAGATGCCCCTATGGCTCATTAAAATTGCATTTTTGCCCCCATTCAATTTAATTTCGCACGTTTTCAAGTATTTTATGACTTTTTTAAATTATAAAGACACAAAATATTCCATTTTTTATTCATATTTCGCAATAAAATTGCATCGGCCGGGAATCGAACCCGGGCCGCCCGCGTGGCAGGCGAGCATTCTACCACTGAACCACCGATGCTTACGACAAATCCGCCCATAAATGCTATGCTGCAATGTAAATCCACTTTTCTCTCAGGACCGCGCAGCATGTATAAAGTTTGTATATTAATATATGAAGAGATATTTTATTGAAGACTATAAAGCATTGAGCTTCAAATTCATAAACGATTTTAAATATACTAACAAAATATCATTAAAAAAACATTTACCTTAAGAGTTAAATTTATAATACAATTTATCCATATTATACTTATGATTCTTATGTTGTATGTATCTTATTGATTAAATAGTTAAAAAAAAATATGCATCGGCCGGGAATCGAACCCGGGCCGCCCGCGTGGCAGGCGAGCATTCTACCACTGAACCACCGATGCTTATAACGATACAATTTAATACATAATATTCTATTCGCCTTAAAAAAAAAAATAGATGCGCGCGCAGCCATATTAATATGAAAATATTTAAAAAATTAAAATAAATCCATATGCGGTGGAATAATTGAAATAATTAATAGAAAAAACGCCAGACAATTGATTAAATTCCTTGATAATTATAAAAAAATACTTAACCAAAATTTCGTTATTGTGAGTTAGAGCATATATTAGCCTGATAAGTCTATAGATAAGGAGGGTATTCTAGTCTAGAATTTTGAAATAATCGATTTTGTTCTTTTAGCATATTTTTAAAGATTATACTTCTAAGAATATATCGTTCATATAAATTTCTTAAATTCTGATTACTTACGGAGTTATAGCTATTTTAGTAACGCTACAGCTAATTTGGTCCTACAAGAATGAAATATTTAAACACGGTTGACATAATATCTCAAGTATTAATAAAATTTATCTACTTTAAATTTGATAAAAAATAATTTTATATAATCTTCTAACGTCTCTACCAGATTTATGTCAAAATGTTATCTTTAACTATTTAAAAAAAAAATAAAACTGAAAAAATGAAGTCAAAAAATGTCATTTTTTTAAACAGTCGCCTTTAGTCTTTATATCTTTTAAATCTTGAATTTTAATAAACCATTTGCATCTGCTTTTGTACTTTGCTAATCATAAAAATTTTATTGAAAAACTATTTAAATCATGCCAAAAAAAGTTGTAAAAGAAGAAATCTTTATTTTATGCTATGGCGCTGTTAATTCGGTTCCGTGATGACGCGCAGATGGCGTAGCCTTGACTGCGAGAGAACGTCCTTCCCGCAGCCGCGTGAAAATATTTTTCTCTCTACGGCTGCTCTTTGCGTATGCATAGTCTTTGGAATGTTTACATATTATGTAAAATGTCTACGAACTATTTATTGCAAACATATCGAAAAAAGGATCGTCTGGAACTGAGATCTTCTGGAGTACTCTTTTTTGTTATCTCCTTGTAAAACAATTTTGCTTTCATGGCCAATATGGACCCAAAAATAGATATATGTCTGTTTCTTTCCTGAAGAAACTCATATACAAAGGTTCCTCCATCTCTGGATGTTTAGCTTTCTTGAAAGTGTGCCTCTTTTTGACCCACAATCAATGGCGGAGACGAACTTTTGAATGTTCTGGCGGCTTTTTTGTTGTATCATAAATTGTGAATTGTCCTATACACCGTACCCGCTTACCAATTTACAAAAATATTCATTACAATTAAGGCGATCCAATATCTTATTTTTGATTTTTTTACATTGACGAAGCTTCAGCGTACATATGTACTATACTTGTATTGGGATGTCGGACTATAGGGGGCGCCGGATTAGACTGGGGCCTGTATCTGTATTATTTGAATAAAAGACTCTATTCTACATGATGTCTTTATTCCTTCATTACATTGACAAAAATGTATAAAATCATGTATTCCCGGAATAAAAATTGACGCAGACGATAAAAGGTCTTCAAAGGTAATTCAATAAATTTGGTTCAGCAATCGTGAATGTCATGGAAACACCAGCAAACACAATTCCATGGCAGACTTCATGAAATTCATACTCGTCCATTTGCATGTATTTGACGTACACGTCATCACGTCCAAATCACCAAACTTCCCCAAAAACCTCAACGTACATTCGGGGAAACAATCATCCCTCCCGAATTTACATACCCGAATACATATCCCAATGGCACCTATGATCTGAAATACAATATGATAAATGGGTCGTTGAACCTCTCCAATAAAAAGTCTTCCAGTACTTCTAGTACTCAACACGTCTCATTTTTTACGACCTCCAGATTTATGTTCTGCATGATGAGATGATGTGCGCGAAAATAAAAACGTAATAGTTACGTCCATAAAAAATAATGTATTTTTATTTGTACGTGGCCATTGAAAATCCGTGAATTTTTTTCGAGCATTATGATGCATTTGACAGGCGCCTTGGAACGAATCCAGAGATTTTAATGAACGCGTTTGTACGTATAAAATTACGTTGTATACAACGGGTAACAAAATTAGCCAATACTACAGGACGCGGCAGGGAAACTTCCTTATTTTATAAATGAATAACACAAACAGTGTAAATAACAACATATATAAATCAATGTCTGTCAGCACGGAGCGTGCATCGTGCTGTCCGATCCGGTTTTGCTAAGGTAAAATAAGCCTTTGGTCTACTATGCCGAGAGGCGGTAATGCCATGGCCGGTTTTGCTAAGGTAAAAGAAGCCTTTAGTCAAATATGCCGAGAGGCGATAATTCCATGCAACAAATCAATCATTAATATATTTTAAAAGCGAGTACCCGCCAAGCAAAGCAATGCCTTGGAGCTAACTTCACACGTAACAAATTAATCAATAACAAAATAAACTCCACAATTCAACACGGTCATCCAGTAGTCTATCTGAAATTTAATATTAAAATATAAGGTCGTGTCACATGAAGATTCGGAATATCAATTTGTCAAAGGTCGACCATGATTGATAAAGATTTAATACGTTGTGTTAAGTTGCGTTTAGATGACGCTTTACATTATTCCTTCTTAATCCTTTGGTTAGCGACCTAATTTAAAATTGATTTAACCCCTAAAAGAGTACTGTGCCAGGGCCTGTCATCCTCCCTCCACTTTTCACAAAGAGCACTCTTGTACATTAAGCTCGGAGACAGACAGAGACAGAGCACAGTTCGGAAGACAGAGACGGAGAGCTTCCTCGCATACATCGCACGATTATATAGATCGAATTCAAAGAAACGACAGAATATTTTGTGAATTATATTCGGTCAAAAATAAATTCATCAACCAAAATACACCATTGAATCGATATCTTGTGTATTTTTTATGTAAACGAATGACGTGGTCTTGTATGCTATCAACAGAGCTTATTTACAATCGACTCCGTCTCGAATTGAAGATTGTCTTACGCTGATAGGAGCTGACAGAAAGTAATCGGTGTAAAGCGACTATGGCATCAACGACTTCATTGATTTTAAATTTGCTCACTCCTCAAAAGGTTAAACATAGATGCTATATTTGTATGTCCATCAATTATCGCCCACATAAACTCACTTTTATCTCAGGACCGCGCAGCGTGAGTAAAGTTTGTATATTAATAAATTAACCTTAACACTATTGATAACACACAAGTTTGAAATTGAAATGGCTTTCTAATATTTGTTATGATTCTTAAAAGAGACCACCAACGATCTAAGAAGACCCCATACCTAATGCTTTTCAACCGGATACGGACAAATTTATGTGATGACTCTCTATTTTATACTCTACGAAATAAAAATCGTTCTATTATTGTATTATTTTATAGAAATATGAGTTATCATTTATTGTGAATGTTTGTACGAGCGCATATAAGCGAGATTACTCATCAACGGGTTAAAACCGAAAAAATCCATCGCAGCTTAATCGCATTGTCGCCGAATATACAATTAAAAATAAGCTGCCAATTCTAATAAATAGGCATTAACCCATACTGCTCTAAGACAACGTTTGGCCTCATACATAGCTGATGAGCATTTCCAAATATAATACTTTAAATTATGAGATTTTATCACATTCTACTTGTTCGCCAGATGTTTTTACATTAAATTGAACTTAAATATTTCATATTTAATTCTATGAAATAGGTTCGCGGTAATCCGGCCCCAGTTTAATCCGGCGTCCCCTGTAGTCCGACATCCCAATACAAATATAGTACATATATAATTTGATACAAAAAAGAACCGCGAGAACATTCAAAAGTTCATCTCCACCATCGATTGTGGACCAGGTAAAAAACAAACTTTCAAGAATGCTAAAAATCCAGAGGTGGAAGACACTTTGTATATGTGGTTTCTTCAGAAAAGAAACAGGCATTCACTTATTTTTGGACCCATATTAGCAATGGAAGCGATTTTTTTATAAGGGGATAACAAAAAAGGATATTTTGTAATCAGCAAATACGTTTGATGATGGTAAGAGTTTCGGATTACAAGAGGACAGTACTCTATAGTCCGACAAAATCTACAATCCGTCACCACCTTGGAAAACGTTTGTCGTTTGATTTTTACTACCATTTTGTGATTAAATTCGCCTATCTATCCATGGACCAATTCTCTCGTGGATGACAGTCTCCGTTCATCTTTCAGCCGGTCGCCTTGCCACGTGACCTGTCCACTGCAATATCTCACGAATGTCTTTGATTGTAATGAGTTAAAAAAATGTGTATTTACTTTCAGACATAAATACTCGATAAGCCGTATACTTTAATGCCCACGCAGAAGACATCGTGTTTATAATCATTTTCAGAGAGAAAGTTTTAAGTTTTTTTGCTTCAAGAAACTATTTGCATAAAGTCTGATCGCAAATACAGGCCTACGTCAAATATTGTCAGGCTTTTTGGCCAACTTACATCGATTCGTAAGCCCACGTACAGCGTTGTTGAACATGATTGATTCCGACATGTCAAATAAATAAATTCAATTTGCTTTCTGGCCTATTATAAATGGGCACACATTATGTCACCACTAATGACTCGGTTCACCGATTCTACAATAGTTCATTCCTGCGACCGTTGCGATTGTTGCTTCTTTGTTGGTAGGAGGCAAAGAAATGAGCTGTCATGATTATTTACAGAGTTCGTAAGAAAATTAACGAATTCGCTTCGTTTTTTACGGCAGGAAATGTTAGTGATAACGACGGAAACGAGCCAAGTGCTCCGGCAAATAAAAATTGGCAAGTAAAAGTATAAACGTGACGGCTTGCAAGCAAGTCTGCTCAAGATCATAACTTGCTGCCAAGACACGTTGAGAAGATTTCTTCGTTCTTTTGTGCGACTTAAAAGCGTGTGCTTCGGACGCTTAGAAACAGTGGGGTAACTTCTAATTGGCGAGCTTAGGCGACGCCCAGGGGGCAGTAACTGTCTAATCTATGTATACATATATACAGTACATATATGTTTTTCAAATTGTTACATTAACCTTTTCCCACCGGTGATGTATTTACTACACCTCGACTCTAATAATGGGAATATCGATATGAAATATAATAGATACGGGGTTCAGAATTTTTGTATTCCTCCGTAATATAATTAAAAACCACACCAAAGTATTATAGTATATAACTATTCGTCTAATGCGACGGAAAAAAATAATTTGTCGGAAAATCGGGAATTTTTTGAGTTTCAGTCCATGTTCACATGTTTTTGAGTTTTAGTTCATGTCATCCAAAAAATAGTCCCTATTTTTTTTGCTAAATACGCGAATACTTTCGGGTCCCCCTAATAATATGTTATAACGCTGTGCTTCCCAAAATATCCATAAGATGAAAGAAGACTACGACCCTGAACGAAATATACGATTTATTAAGCCCAAACTTATATATTTCAATACTAAGAGACCCTCGCAGTACTTGGAATATTAAAATATCTCGTTCCTTTGTGCCAGAAATATTTTCTTCCATAATAGCCTTGATTACTTAAAACTTCCCTTTGATCATACAACAAATCATAAATTTACAAAGCCAAAAATATTTATCAAATATTCCAACTTCGAATGACCATATCTGACCTTGTGCAAATAGAATTATCAATGGTATTATCAGACAAATTGACAAAATTAGCACATCGTTAATTTAACGCATTATATCCTTTTGGTAGACGACATTAATAGCTCCGCAAACAACGATTAACATTATTTTTTATAGTTTATTTTAGCAACGTATTTAGTGCTAAATTTCTGTCCTCAATTCGTTCCGCTGATTCCGTCGCTAATGTGACATGCCGGTGTATTGGGTGGCTATAAAACATGCCTATTCTATGGCCTAAAACAGCTCAAAGTTGTTCCGTTATTTATTTTAAACATTGACTGCAGAAGTTTCTGCGGAAAAAACGCATATTTTATGAAAAACATATGTGTAAATATGATATTAAATGCTTCACACGCGTTCCGTAGAAACGTCTGTAAACACTATGGCGTACAGGTCATAAAAAATGCCACAAAAAGCCCTAAAAGGGGACGAATGGGCCATAAGGTTTGTATGCTCAATCGGTCCGCTTTTCGAACCGCTGATGTGACGAATGAGCGGCTCGCGATCCAAGAAATAGTTGATTTTAACTATTTGTATGCAATCGTATTTACTTAACTGCTCACAATACTGGCAGATATGATTTGAATTTACCTATGTAAATTATCCTCTGGGGCTCTTCTATCATTGTACAGATCATATGGAATACGTATTTATGAAAGTAAATGTCGCAAAACGCCCTAAAAGAGCATGAAATGGCCATAAATTTTATATGCTCAATCGGTCCGCTTTTCGGACCGCTGAATGAATGGCTCACGATCGGATGCCATAACTGAACATAACGATAAAGAAGAAAAAATGGATTAGACAACTTAGAGTATATTATAAAAATGGACAGAGTCAATCAGTGTTGATTCGTGTAAAGTAGAATGGCTGAGTAAAATAAAAACCATGTGCAACTCTCGACCGGGTCGATATTCTGCGTTATTCTGGTCGTAACGCCCTTATTACGACCCTGATTCCCTTGAACTTATAATCCATTTCTTCCTCTCCAACGCACCTCCGGGTGCACGTCGTTTGAAATCGATCTTCCCGCGAGAATCTCGCCTCGAGTCAACAACAAAAAACGGAAAAACCACGCGGGCACCAAACAAACTAACCGTTAGGATCCAAAAGAAATAATTAGCTTCAAGAGCCCTTGTAACCTCACGCGGATTCATTCTGCTCTCGAGTCGTAACATAACCGAACGGTAGCTTGGAGACGGACTGGCATCGAATAGAATAACTTTCGTCGTAAATAATTTCTTCATCAAGCGCGAGAGAGAGTGATCTAGCCGCGGGAATTACGTCTTCCCGCGGCCAAGGCTATCCGAACACTCTTCACGACTCACGCATACTGCACGTTACCACCGAACTGAAAGAACTTGTTTGAAGTATAGCAAATTTCAAAGCAGTACATATTTATTATA
The DNA here is from genome assembly GCA_008973525.1 of Stenopsyche tienmushanensis. Lineage (NCBI taxonomy): Eukaryota > Metazoa > Arthropoda > Insecta > Trichoptera > Stenopsychidae > Stenopsyche > Stenopsyche tienmushanensis. Next base: position 375,291 of record WACJ01000027.1, read on the forward strand.
AACAGCTACAATATCAGCGCGATAGATTGCCATTTTGTTAATTTACAATATCAAAACAACAAAAACGAAAAAAAATCAGCTTTGTAGGAATAACTTAATTTCCAATGAAAAATGGTCTTGGTTTGAGTTCACATCAGATAATTAACAACGCGTTCATTAAAAGGCACTGCGAATCAAATAGGCCTTCCATATACAGCATTTTATCTGTGTTTTGTTATGCAAACTCACAAATTAGCTATTTATCTAAATACATTATTTTTCAGTGATAATACTTTAAAAAACGACATTTTTATCACGTTATGTTTGGTTGTATAATACTAATAGATTGCATAAAGTTAGGACAATTTCGAACGTGGACGCCGTGGCATTGATCCATATACGAATTTATCATTTAAATAAAACGATTTAAAATATTTTAGAAGAATTTGATCGTATAATAGTCAAATTATGAGTGTTTGTAAAAAAATTTTTTTTGACCATCCAATACCTTCGGCCGTATAATAAAGTTATACATCAAATTTAGTTTATTTTGTCGTATCGAAGCGTATACAAACTGGACGTGAAAGTTTTTTGTCCACGTTACAAAAGATACAAACATTATGACATTGTAGAGAGGATTAGAACCAGTAGTGGATAGCTGAGAGCAAATTGTGAGTCACGGTCGTCTAAACGAGTTGTGCCCACATCACATATTTTTGGGCCATTGACTTACGTTGTTTCGTAAATAAGTTTTTTTTTAGTTATTCTAGGTAGACAATTTGTCTGCTGCTTGCTCGCGCATAAATCATTCGAAGCGGCCACCAATCTACGAGTAGAAGACTTGTTGCTCAAGCTGGCTTCGCTTGATGGTGGCAGATCTTCGCCAGGATTCCAGGATCTGCCAAAAAACCACAGCAATCACAAGAGCATGTTCGAAATGTCCTTATTAAATTCGACAGCCTCAATGTGCCGCCAAAAAACCGCGCATTTTGCAGCCTGTTTTATATACAATCGACAAACTACCACAATTACTGTGTATTGCAAACCATTTAAAATATTTATTTATATGCCTTTTCCGCTGTCGGAAATCCAATTAAATTTCCTCGTAATAAAGCGAGCGGTTTCCTTTGAACTTTCGTCATAAAAAAATAATGGTTTCCTTTGAGACTCTCGTTACATTAACTTCCAATACTAAAATATTGCTATTTTAAAGTTGCCATGTATAAACAACTTCGAATCAGCAATTTAGTTTTAAGCATTCAAAACGAATTGCATCGGCCGGGAATCGAACCCGGGCCGCCCGCGTGGCAGGCGAGCATTCTACCACTGAACCACCGATGCTTATACCGATGTGGTTCATTTTTAATTTAATCCATTGGCAATAGCTCCCGCAATTCCCTGCCAAATGTATACGCTCTTTACGCATCTTTCGGCGTCCAAGACCGTTGGTCGACTCTTTCGCCTTCTTATTTTATACGCAACCGCCAAAAACTACGTGCCTCTTTTGATACTGAAGATACTGGTTCTGATATAACAAGAGTTCGGATTTAATCACCTCCATCCCTAGCTTTCTACGCCTACTAGCTACGATCCCAATCAAAATTATGCTACTGTAGCGTGGGCGATTTACCATTCTCACGCAGTAGCGCTATTAACAGCGAACTCTTATATATCTCTTCAGGTGTAATGTATTATTTTAACAGTGCCATCTCTTGTGGCCCTACGGAGACATTGCACCTGCTTACCGACAGATCGCTTCCAGCGCGTGCACCGTTGCCGGTTGGGTAATGACGCGCAGGAGGCGAGAGTCGGAGAGTCGTCGGTTGGCCTTGGCTGCGGGAGGCCGTCCCTCTTGCAGCCAGACCTCTCTCTCTCTCTCTCTCTATCTGTAGTGTGGAATAAATAGTTATCTTGCGAAGAGAGTCTTTCCATTCCATGTCCTTCGTATTCCCATCCATTCGTCCAGCCACATCACAGCCCGATAGAAGAACGGACCCGTGCAGTAGCGCGGCCATCACGACTAGCACGTGGAGGCGGGGAGACGCCCAGGGACTCCGAGAGCGCCCCGCCTCAAACGTTACACTACCTTCAATATCAAGAGAATTAAAAGGTGAATGTATGATACAGACAAGATGGATGGAACCCACATCCATTAATGGATATTGAAGAGGCCCCAGTTTTGCAGTGAAATGTTTATGATTAGAAAATCAGCGCAAATGCTCCAATTCCAAGAAATTCAAACTGCTCGTTTCCAAGAAAATCAGCGTCTGACTGAGTGGACGCGGATTGACTCAATCCGCGAACACGAGTTGTTTTCTTCTATTTCCATGGTTCTTTTCCCTGAATCCAGAAATGGAAAAGAACCATGGAAATAGAAGAAAACAACAAAATCCCATTTCTGGATACATGTATTATAAAAAATCCTGACGGATCTTTCGGCCACACAGTCTTCAGAAAAAGCATACATACTAACAGATATCTTCATGCCACTTCTCACCACCATCCTAGGCAGATCAACTCTGTGATGAAAGCACTCATAGATAGAGCATTCAGATTAACAGACAGCAATCACGTGGAGGAAGAAATTAAGGAAGTAAGCCAAGCTCTTGCAAAAAATGGATATTCTCTGAGGCAAATTAAGAAAACTATCAAAAACGTCAATAAAAAACCTCGAGATCCACCCACCGATACGGAAAAACACATCGTTCTTCCTTACATAAAAGGCACGACCGATACCATCAGCCGTATACTCCAAAAACACAACATTAACACTATCTTTGAGACAGGAAAGAAGATAGGAAGTCTCTTGCCTGATAAAAAAGATAGAGTAAAAAACGAAAATCAGGGAGTATACGAGATCCCATGCGCAGACTGTGAAATGTCATATATTGGACAAACCAATAGACAAGTCGCTCACAGAATCAAAGAACATCAAAAAGCAGTCTCGCAACTGGACTACAAATCGGCACTAACAGAACACATGATGAAGAACGATCACCACATCGATTTTGCTGGGACGAAAACCTTAGCGACTATCGAAAACTTCGGGAATAGAATTGTGAGAGAGGCGATAGAAATAGAAAAGCGAAAAAACTCCGCAATCAACCGAAGAGATGACGGTACTAGCGTGCCCAGAGCTTGGCTTCCTATATTATCAAAGCTAAAAACAGCACGAACCATGCCAAAAAATTCGACAGTACAACCAACCTTTAGACAAGCGACGGCGCAAAGTGGCCCCACATCGCTCTCTGGCAGCACTGGACGGAGGATGGTTACCAGGAGCGTAACCAAAACAACAACAACGGCAGTTATTCCTTGAAAATGGACCCGATGGGTGGTCCGAAATATCGGAATAAAAAATAGCTCAACGCGATCGAATACCCGATTTTTTCTGAATTAAATCTTAAATATGACTCGCGTAAATCTGAAAAACTCAATATATATATATATATATATATATATATATTAAATATTCGATTGTTTTACCGATTTCATAATCGTTATTTAAAGAATTAATTTTACAAATATTTTGGACCCCTAATACCCGCATATCGTGTTTAGGCATTGGAATTTGGGGTTTTTGAGACAGACATTGATTTTTTCGTCATATATTATGATAAATGAACCATTTTTTATTACCAATTATGGTTCGGCCAAAGTCAGCTATACCCATCCTACCCTGTAATACCCATCCTACCCCGTAATACCCATCCTATTCGCTTTACGGATGAATTTTAAAGCTATTTATTAATAACTAACTGGTACCCGGCGCGTTGCTGCCACAAAAGTAATAATTCTAAAAATACTTATCTTGTTTAATTAGGAATAATAGAAATAATGAAATTTATTTTCTTTCCGATATTGAGTGCATTTATTGAAATTGAATAATATATAAGGGAGAAGTATAAATGCTTTTTATTTTATTTTGTTGGTGTCATTATAAATATGAACAAAAATACCAACATTGAATTTTATATATAAGATCTACTATAAGTTAATTGTACTATGCCTATATTATTGGAAAAAGTGCAAATAATAAGTTGGCAAAATTTTATCGCAATCGAATGAACGGTATGGCAGCGCATAAAATACAAACAAACATTTTTATTTTATTTTCGTTTTTATATTAGACAATGCTTATGTTACTCGCGCAAACAGAGATTAATTTTTATGTAATAGATACGTTTACATTTTATGATAAAATATTACAATATTTCAGTCACGGACGTCATGACAATCGTAATATTTGACTATAACAAATATAATTATTTTTAAAGTATTAAAAAATAATTTAGTGAACACATGTTTAATAACAAATTACATTGTTGTAAGCATCGGTGGTTCAGTGGTAGAATGCTCGCCTGCCACGCGGGCGGCCCGGGTTCGATTCCCGGCCGATGCAATTTTTTTGGCAAAATATGAATAACTAATGTCATTTTTTGATATTTATAATTTTAAAAAGATACATATGAATTATTAAAATTTTACCCAAAAATGTCATAAACTACTACTAATTAACCAACCGTTATCAATGCTTAAAAAGAGCCACATATTTGTTAGCGGTTGCGTGGGAAATAAGAAGGCGAGAGAGTCGACCAACGGTCTTGGACGCGGGAAGACTCGTTCTTCTGAATACTCGCATGCTAGGCCATATCTTGAAGCGTATGTGCGTGGCAGGGAGTAGTCCGGCGGGTTATTGATTATGGGTTTTATTATAAACAAATTTAAAAAATGTATGGGTATAAGCATCGGTGGTTCAGTGGTAGAATGCTCGCCTGCCACGCGGGCGGCCCGGGTTCGATTCCCGGCCGATGCATACTTTTTGCATAATTCTGCATTTTTTTTTTTGCAAAAAAGTCCAAATATCATTATTATCGTTAATATGAAATTGTATATAAAAAAAATAATTCCAAGTAGATCACTTTTTACTCCAGGGCCATCAAATAATTAACCACTTTGCGGCAGTTACGCCTCAATGATCTACTTTAGATTATTTTATCCAAGGCTATTTTTGTACATCAGCATCGGTGGTTCAGTGGTAGAATGCTCGCCTGCCACGCGGGCGGCCCGGGTTCGATTCCCGGCCGATGCAGTCTTTTTTGCAAAAAAAAACATTTTATCCCTGCATTTAGTACAGTTATCGTTTTGCAAGAAACATTTACTCACTGTGCATGCCAATAAACATATATTAATATTATAGCAAATCCATCAGAAGATCGTAATTCTTATGGAAACTCTTAACACTTTGTACTCGAGGGGTGACTCTCACTCACCATATGATTTGATGCCGCAACTCAAAGGGCGCCTCTCGCTCACCACTTGATTTGAAGCGAAAACTCGATTCGGGGTATTGGTCTTTAGTTCCTTTGAAGAAGAGATAAATAATGGTTCGTAGTATCTTCGCATTCATTGTACAATAACAGGCCTATTTTATTATATATTACACAACACGCAGTATAGAGAATCAAATGTTGATTTTCTAAGAAATGAACTATAGCGTTCGACGCTCTTCTGACGCTAAGAGGTCGGCTATCTTCGACTGAAAGAATTATTCGAAAAATATATCCGAATATTCGATAGAGGTCCCTAACGGGAATTCATTTTTAAAAAAGGATCAATTAACTGCCGAAACGATGGGAAGACCAAATATACGAATACTTTTGGGTCCTCCTAATATTCCCAACAAAAACTTAAGCTGAAATATAAAATTTTATCTAAGAGCTGCAGGCTGATTTAAATTTAAACTCTCCGCATACCAGTTGCCCTATTTAAGCCCTAAGCCACAAGAACTTCGATAAAATTTATGGCCGTTGAAGTATATGAAATTTTTAACTTGCTCTAGAATAATTCTAACTGAATTTTGCATGAAAGCCTGTCGTATAATGGCCAGGTTATCGCTTGCATGTAAATTGCATGTCCAGTGCATTTAATTCGAGCTGATATGCACCCTCGCTTTGCTTCAGAATAGTGCATAACACCCTTCTTAATTTAAGCAGAAAATCAGAAATTTCAATTCAAATAAGGCGAAAATAGCTCCATGCTATAAACCGTTGGAAAACTATGTTTATGCATTTGGGTCTTATAAGCCGAGTGCACTTAAAAGGTTATTTTAAGACCGTCGAACTTTCCATACTTTTTACAACATCCATTTCGATTGTGTCGAATAAATGCAATTGTCAGATTGGATAAACAAAGTTCTTCCGTCGGAATTTATAACCCTTTCTGCTTTGATTCGATCCTTTGATGGAGAAAAATAGCTTATGAATCGACCACTTTGATTGAACCCAAACAGCTTGCAATAATACGAGGGGGGTTTTAATATAGCTGTGTACAAATCTATTAGTGGTATATAAAAAGACAAAGGGAGTGTCTTCATTTTCATAAATACATATATTCCATCGGATAGGAAGCTTCTTCGTTTCGTGACTGAATAAAGAATGCGAGATGAAGTATCCACTGTTGCGCAACGCGTAATTATTCGTTTTCTCGTAAACGAAGGCGTTAAATCAAATAAAACTTTGAAGATACTTGAAGCATAGCTCAAAAAAATATGATTTCTATGTAGAAGATGAAGACATTCCATTTGTATTCTTATATATCACTAATACATTTGTAACGCAAAATTCCGGTTAATATTTGAATCCCCCTCGAAATAAGATTTTGCTTCATAAATCCGTTTTGTATCCTTTCCATGGTGCTATTAAATTGAAAAAAAAAATATTTTAATCCCAAATTTACGTTAATACATAGTTATAGATGACGTATACGTCACCGGCATTGGACTCGTACTCGAACCCTCTACCATAAGTATATAAAGCGAGTCTAAACTCACTCATCCAACACCGGCGTATTCAGGCTTCGATGATCTTGGCAGTGTGTCTGAAGACATGATGATCTTTATTTATCAATCTGGATTTCATCAACAATAAACACGGTCATCCAAATGTAACGCCTATATATAATGTTTTCATAGATGGATTCTATGTAAATTAATTATTTAATTGAATCAATTTGATTCATTATAGCATGCTCTAATATTATCAGTGTATAGATCTTTATGAAACAACACAGCTTAAATTCATCCGCGTGGATTTGAACCACTGCCAAGAAACTCCGCTTCAATTCATAGACCTATACACTCTCGATATTGTCATCCACGTGGGCAATCATAATGCGCATTGATATGCTAAAATGCTTATGAATTATTGGCATATAAATATAAACGAGCGCTTGAGGCTCGCTCAAGTTTTAATTATTCTCGTCGAGCTCTTTGTTCGCACAAGTCGTTCATAACAACCGCCCTAGTCGGTGGGCCTAGTTTAATGAAATTGGTTCCGAGACTTGCAAGTGGTGTGGTGTATTGTAAACATCGTCTGCAACAGCAGGAGGCTCTGTGAAGCTTTCAGGAAAACATGTGATGATGCTTAAAGCAAACAATAGAACTTACTTCCAGTGGCGTATTTGTGACTTGCTTTGCTTGACGTCATAACATACGTCCTCCTTATGATGTAAAGTAAAGCATCAATATGCATTAAACTATGAGAATATATCATAAAATAATATTTTCAAATATACAACATACAAAATATATGCAAAAGCAACAACCTCTCACTATCCAAGTGCAGAGTACGGCAGGAAAACTACCTTATTTAAAAAATGAATAACATAAATATTGTATGATATATCTGTTTAATTATTTTTACAATGTTACAGATAGAAATTTAAAGTTTTTATTTGTTTTGTATTTAAGATTATATCATTAAGATGGCCTCAATTACGTTCAATGCATTAAGATAGTCGAGTACCATCCGCGGAAAAACCAAGCGTTCCTGCGGCCAAGACGATTGGTCGGATCCCAAGCTAAAATGGAGAATTAAACTCAAGATAAAACTGACTCAATCCAAACATCTCTTATGGTCATCGGAAATATTATTGACAACCTTGACCTGGCCACCCTTTTATACATGTTGTTTTTAGACCGAACGTTTATTTAGGTTATTAACCCTTTTATTAGTGAGTTGATTATGAATTCACGTAAACATAGATGCTATATTCGTATGTACACCCACACAGTTCACTATTTTTTTTTATTTGAAAGAATATTTTATGACATTAAGTATGAAATATAACATCGTTCAAATGTCCGCCGCGGCTTTGCTCGGTTGCGCGTATTCGGTAGATTTTCAACGACTTTGTTGCATAAATCTGACTGAATTTTTTGTTTGATTGTTTGCAAAATTTGTTAATTTGGATACATTTTTAAACACTATAATTTTCGATGATAATTTGCCATATATTAATAAATAATTCACAATAAGTTTGATGGATGTTTCTTTAACAACATGGCCGCTATAATCTAACAAACTTGAAGCGTAAGACCCTATTTGTTGTATGGGCGCCTAACATTCTATCGCGTTTTGTTTCTATAGCACAGTCCCTATCTTGACGCTATAGAAAGGTTGACTGTATTTGATTGAAGGGAAAATCCAACAATAATTTGAAGCAGCGACAGGCCATGATAAAGCAAATACCTGCTTGGGTCCCCATAATTCCCGCATATCATCAATGTCTTTTTGTGCATATAAATTTCAACTCCTTTGAAGCCTTCAAACGAACCAATAAAGCACTCATAGAGAAAACTGGCTTCAATGAATTATTCACGTTTTTTTCAACGATCGTTGCAATGAAAACAAACCGGAGGACGAATTTGAAGAACCTACAGAGGAGACAGTGTTTATACTGCCAACTAAGAATTAAGTATAATTAATTGTAGGAACCGAGTTTGTTATCCACATTTTATTAAATTGGCTGTTTACACAAGTTTCGGCTTTCACCATCGCAGAAACAATGCTAAATTAAAAATGATATGACTATTGTGTTTGTGTCATCATCAGAAATGGCTGTGATTTTTAAAGGATGTAGCCAAATAATGTGGAAAACTAATTGAGCATTTCAATTATACTCATATCCATGATTTTCAAATTGTATTATTGGGGAGAATGGCAAAATTAGATTGATAATTTGCAAGTTTTGCACATCACGTGTGCTGTGAAAATACAAGGGAGTGCGCGACGATCACTCCACCAAAAGAATTTACTGTGACTGAACAAAATGGCCGATAAACACGTGGGACCAAACAAACTGACCATCAAGATTCCGCCTAGATGCCAGATACGCCAACTTTGAAACAAACAAAAAATCCCTGGACCTCAGGAGACCTTGTAATATTTCTTTCGAGATCCTACTAAAAACATTTATATCAAAACATATCGAATTCTATTTGATAAACGATTCTAATAATAAGGGTTAATGTCTATTAGGTAGTAATTAATTGTTACAAGGGACCATATCTTAATTAAGAAAAAGGCTATTCAGCTGACCATGGATAAATATTGTATTACATGGCCACCAAATAAAAAAAAATCAATTCTCACGTTAATACAGGATGTGTTCCAAAAGTAATGAAATAATTTTTTTTAACGATTTATTAACAATCCCGATACAAATTGTTAATATTCTTCAAAATACTTAATACATGAGTATCTACACATTTTTTTACTTGACGCTGCGACCAGAAAAAAATATATTTCATGACTTTTGGGACACATCCTGTATATTAACACACACTAATAGACAAATATTCAATTATCTAATTTCATATTCCACCGCATTTTTTTTAATATATACCCTAACAATATTTACAATCATCTGTGAAAAAAATAGATATTAATTTACTACCTAATTTAAATTTATTATGATATTTGGTATAGCAACAATTTACACATACCGCCTTAATTAATTATAATGACTGACGAATCTAAATGAAAATTCATTCTTAGTGACACATACAGTCAACCCTCCTATAGCGCCCACAATGGGTAAAAAATGCTGTATCAATTGGTCCATATTTCGCTTTTATTGCGTGCTTATTATTATTGCTTCTATTACGTGGTCCATATTTCGACGCTATAGAAGGGTTAACTGTAATAGTATTTTTTATCAAATTATTAAATTTGAGACTTGGATCGTTTCTTGGTTTAAAGTAGATTGATTATTTGTCATAGCAATAGTTTATATGGCATATAAATATTAATTCATTCATACAGAAAATTATTTAGACCGCAATAATTAGGCTGAATATCATGAAAAGTGAAACGCTTTCCCTTTGCCGACACCAGATCAGTCTTCTTCGGCCAACTTCGTTTTGTAATGAGAGTTCGTAATCGTTCTGTATACATGTTCAGGCATGGCGTCCGTTCGCGATGCGCTCATTCATCATATCAGCGATCCGAAAAGCGGACCGATTAAACACACATACCTTAAGGTCACTCTGTCCTCTTTTAGGTCCGGGGCCAATAAAAATCTCGGGTCAGTGGAGGATCCCATATCTGATAGAAACATCACGACGCTGTTTTTGTTTCATTGTGAGTAAACGCGGCATCCATCTTGCGCACAGCTTTCTCATGTTCAAATTTTCAATAAAAATATGCAAAATACAGCATTTTTTGAATGGACATATATCTAGCTAGGGGGCGCACTTAGAGTCGACGGTCATCCAATACCATTTTATGGATTTTCTTCGCCATTTCTGGGTAGATTACTTAATTTGGTCGAACACTGCGCTGTTCGTCTTGGCAGCTCGTACGGTCTCATCTAACCTTTACTTTACCATGATTTATTCACTACAACTCGACTCTAATAATAGGAATATCGATATGGTGTACCAAATACATATCATGGTATTATTAGTTTTTTTTAACTTTTAATCTTGGGAGGAGGGGGAGCGCTTGCCACAGGCGCTTCATACCCTCGTTACGGCTCTGTGTGTGTCTATACGTGACACGAAGAAACCACTAGACCAATAGCAAGCCTTGTTTATTATATATTACACAATACACACAACATGGGAAAAAATTAATGCATAAAATAAACTTTTCTAGATTGTTTTTCATATTAAATACACCAAAGCGTTCAAATTAGTTTTGTAATTTATGTCTCTTATTAAATAGGTATCTTCGAGCAACAATCTACAATACTTATGATGTCCTCATTTATCATAAAGTTGTGTCTTTGAGTGCGTTCCATTTTATGTATACATTTTACGTCTCGAATAACCCTCTTGCTATTACAGCATTCAGCTTTCACTTTCGGCAATCGCCACCCTTGATCTCCACAATTCTTCTAGGGAAAGATTGAGGTACTGTATAACATTTCTATATAAGGCTTATAACGAGAGTATAAAGGATCCATACGATAGAAAATTTTCTGTCCTTGGGGTCGTAGAGACAGAAGTTTAGCAACGCAAAGGCATTAAGAGAGCAAGATAAGCAATTCTATCGTACGATATATATTCCAATGCTGAACTATTGACCGGCTCTCTAGCTTATTAAGGACTCGATGTATGTGATTCATAAGCTCTTTATGTTTGCCGAAATCTCGGATTTTCTTTGGGCAGATAGAAATCAATGGCGGGATTGAATTAGATCCTAAAAATATTGTCGCCAACGAAGAATATGTCGACCTTTTTAAAAATGTCAACAAAACCATTCATCCAATAAAGACGCTCTATATTTAAATGTAAATAAATAAAGTTCTGTATGAGATATCTACTTAGTTTTCAATTTATTTAAAAGAATATATTATGGCATTAAATATAAAATATAATATTGTTCAAATATTTGCTGAAATTTCGCTTGGTGGTACGTATTCGGGAGGTACTAATTTTCGTTGACTTTGTCGCATAAATATGGCTGAATTTGCTGAATTGCGTGTATTAGGTTGACTTTTAAAGCATCAATTGATTGAAATTTATAAGCATATATCTGTGATTCAAAATAGTCCCAAAGGAACAACAACATGATATTAAAACATGATTAAATTCTGCAATAATTGCGGTCATAATATATGCGAAATGCAATTTTAGGAGCCCACATAATATATATTATTTACTCTCCAAATAACGTCGAATTCGATGTTTGAAAGCAATTATTAACGCATCATCATCAACATCGTTATAAGAACATTAGCATTAATAATTCACTCAACAAGCTTTTATACTGCCAAGACACAATCCCAATAAAATCCTTGATATTTTTGATGTCTGAATGCCAATTTTGATTGATTTTTGAATATCTGATTGCAAAATTGGCTTAATATTCCGGCACACAAGCGTTAGGAGACGTCAGCGTGATTTGTGCGATTGTTGAATGTATCACATGTGATTCATGCATTGTACGATTTAATTTATGATGATTAGCAAATATGCTTTGATGCTGAATGATATTTGATTATTACAACAAAAGGCTACACAAATTGCATTATGCTTATGTTACTTGCGGAATCCTTAGCAATAAGTGGACGAAGTTTTATCGCAATCCGATGAAAGGTATGGCAGCACATTTCGAACGAACAAAACCCAATTAATTTTTATATATTAGATAATATATTCTTATACTATAAACCATAAATGATGCCAATGCTACAATATCCTGCATATTGCAAAAAAAAACTGACAATGCTAGGACATACAAATCACCTTTAGATAATAAAATATATAAGTCAAACAACTTTTTATGGAATTTCCAATATATAAATTCATAAATTGATATCAAAATTGAAAAGCTCGAGAGGATTAAAAAAAAATTATAAAGCCTGAAATCCTAGCACAGACGTTGGCTTATTGACGTGGCATTATTCAATATTATTACACGTAACAAGTGAGCTGGGAAATCCAATATTCGCTAAGAGCCCTCATACTGAGGACTTATTCCCCGTAGTCCATGAAAGGAGTTGCAATATTTTGTCATACAGCGTTTTATCCACCCGATGAATTTTCCATAAGATACGCGTCCAATAAGATCCTTCGGAGAATTTATATACGGAATATTTTGAGCGAATAAAATAAGGAATGCCAGACAGCATTAATGTATATAAATCCGCCTATAAACGATCTATTCTATACAAACAAAATTATTCCATGCTCATAAGTCTCGTGCGTTGATAATTGATTTGACTCCGAGTCCTCATTCAAGATTATCAATCACGAAGACCGTTCACTTCGATCGGAATATTATTCATAGACATGTATTGAGAATCAAGCACTGGAAAATTCCCTATGATTATTAACACTTGGACAAATTGAATCGTTTAATTAATGTTAAACTCGCAAAATTCCCGATTTCTCGACAAATTATTTATTTTCGTCGCGGCAGATGAATACTTATATACTATAATACTTTGATGTGATTCATAATTATATTACGGAGGAATACAAAAAATCTGAAGCCCGTATCTATTATATTTCATATCGATATTCCCCTTATTAGAGCCGATGTGTAGTAAATACATCACCGGTAGGGAAAGGTTAATATAACAATTTGAAAAAAATATATGTACTGTATATATAAATTAGACAGTTACTGCCCCTAGGCGTCGCCTAAGCTCACCAATCAGTAGTTACGCCACTGTTTTATGAATCCTTCCGGATTACGTTTTACTAATCCCGGAATTCATGAGCCTACTTGCAAATCATCCCCATGAAATGGCGCTGTTAATCTGTGTATATTTAATTTGCTAGATTAACGGCGATATCTTTCGTATCTTTTTAGGAATAATGTGTTAATTTATACAGTTGTCGGTTCGATGAGGAGTCGTAAGATAGCCTTGACTGCGGGAAGACGTCCTTCCCGCGGCTGTTGATTAATTATGAAGTTATCCAAGGCGAGAGACTTTCCATTCGACGCCCGTCTATTTCCATCCCATCGCAACCATTTCGGCGAGTACGTGGGAGCGCCTCACTCCACACATATTCTATAGACGGTCTAATAGATCGTAGAAGATCCGAGAATAAAGAAAAATATGGTTATATGGCGATGAAAAATGATGTGTCTTGAATAAGATTTTTATAATCCGCGTAAAGCTACTCCAGCTGCGAGACAATCAAGAACCGGCGAGAAGAATACGCCTTCCCGCAACCAAGGCTATCCATTGATAATATGTTCTTCTTTATTGTGCGTTCGCATTTACGATAATCAACAACGATGTCAAACATACGTTTTATTGATATTTTAAAAACTTTTAAACTTTTAAAAAATCCTTAATTATATTAGGGTGTCCCATAAGTTTCTTTCGTTTTCATATTAAGATAAAAATAAACAATAATTTATATTACATCAAAATTTATTGATCATTTGGATTATCTAGTTGGAAACAACATTTTATTGAATTGATCGTTTCACTTTGCTGAAGTAGATCATAATAAACTACCCCCTTCCAGTCCCACCAAATGCATAGCAAAATTTTTTTTTGATGTAGGCCAGGTTTAGCTACAGTTAAAGCTCCTGTACCCTTGGTTCGAGATCGTTTACGTTGGATATTCTCATACAGTATCCAACTTTCATCTCCAGTGACAAGTCTCTTCAAAAAATTTTGGCTATTATGTCGTTGGAGAAGAAGATCGCATGTTGAAATCATCTGAACGATTGATGTAGCCCAATTTTGTCAGATGATTATGGACGAATATTCGTGGAATTTCTAATTTGTTAGCTATTTCGCGAACAACATATCGTGGATTTTCTTCAACCATGGCTATGATTGGATCTGTGTTCATTCGCGAAATAAACTTATGGGACAACCTAATATAAACGTACATGCATTATAATATATATTAAATGTCTTTGTGTTTATATTGCATAGCTTGAGACTTTATATTATCCCGAATTTACTGCAAACAATACAACCCTTTGGTGTAAAATTTAATTAAGAATTTATTTCAGGCATGTAAGAGTATGTATGCTGTGCTATGGACGGCTGCTTTGATGACTTCAGTTCTGTCTGAGGAATTCATCCTGGGATATTTGACGGGCTCTCAGCGTCGTCCTCATGATACTCTGTACTCCAAGCCTGGACTTACAATATCTGGTAAATTTATTCACAACTTTTGTTATAAAATTGCTCTTGCCATGAGTCACATAGCGATGGAATATGATAAATCAATTTTATTCCAGATCATTTTTCCGTGTATCAATTTGTAGTTCCGCTTCATATAGGGGACTTTCTGATCTTTCATATATCGTACTTGATATAACTTTCGAAACTTTCGAGATTGGGCGGAGATGTCTGCGAAACTTCTGGGTGAATATTGATCATGAATTATTCATGTCATTTGCTATTTTCTCTTCGTTTTCAATCTTAAGAAATATTTTTTCATGCTTTTGCCCATTGTTCAAGCTGAGTGGCTCTTTATTCAGGGGTTAGTTCCTCGTCATTGATTTTGATTTATGAATTATTTATTTGGGCATAAATGCGAAACGATGAAGTTCAATGTAATACCAATAATCCATATCTTCAACTTTAAAGATACATTTTTTTCACCGGAAGAAATGTTCACATATCACAACCATTACATCAATTCATACATAAGATCATCTAAGAAACTTTTTTTGGGTGTTGACATCTTTCTTGAATAAAATGAAGAGGATAGCATGAGTCCATCCATTGTGAAATGAACTTCATCTTTTAACAAAATTTTTACAATGTTAACATTTAAGCGTAGCATTTGGATGACACTATACGATAGAACGAATGTAATAAATTATGACGTTTTTCTATTTATTTCAGGCGCAATTTCCCTGGCCGTTTCCGAAATTAACGCCGGTCCTTTGGGAAAACTGGGACATAGCTTAAATTTCACAGTGTCCGAAACGTTCGGCGAAGAAGTGACATCAATTGCACAAACGGCTGCTCTATGGGCTCGCCAAGTTGCTGCTTATATAGGCCCGCAAGAAAGTTGCGTCCACGAGGGTCGCATGGCAGCCGCCTTCAACTTACCTATGATCAGCTACGTAAGTATGAAAAAATGACATAATTCGCGGCGAAAGAGCAATAAATATGCCAAAACGAATGGCCAAAAATCTGCCGTCCGACACAGACTATGATCGATTAAGTGAATTCAAAGGGGCTCGAGTGATTTATGCGAGGGGAAGTAATAATTCTTTTTTTCGTCTTTTTGGATTGCTCAGCATTCCGGGTATGTAGAAACAAATTCACTAATGGAGGGATGTTAATGTAATTTTTCAAAGGAATCGTACCTAATTTATGACAAGCAGGCGTATGATGACGTAGGCGTAATAACTCTCGGCAGAAATACGTTATGTTCGCAAAAAATGCTTAATAAACTCGCCAATATTGATGATTTTGCTGATGAAAATTCTGAAACAATCAACAATAAATATTATATTCAAGCCGTTGATGGGGAATCCCGCATATGCTGCGAACGAATTCGAGCGACACGGAAAGTATCATCATACGCTCGTTCATCAGGGGCAAGGTCGGGCTGTAAAGGTACCCATACACGTCTAAATTTTCTCAAATTTTGTTAAAAACACAGTCATCACATAAATCATCAAAATATGCAGACAAAATGAACATTAAAATTAAAATATAATTAAAATAAATAATAGTTTTTATAACAATTTTCTTGCTAGGTTGAGCAAAAAATGATCGTATCGATTGGGGGATGAAAATGATCGTATCGATTGGTCCAAATTTATCTTGAAAATATGAATTATTTTGTTACTAAAACTGAAGACACACGTGTGTATTGTTTATGTTTACGCAAAGAAATAAACGAATAAGGTGTACTATCGACAGTGTTAAGGTTCATTTATAGATATACAAGCTTCACTCGCGCTGCGCGGTCCTAAGAGAAAAGTGGATTCGTGTGGACGATCTGTGACGGACATATTTAACTCAATTTAAAATTAATCACTAATCAATGAGTTAAAGCGCTATGACTAGGGAATCCAATCCCGAGCCAAAATTTTTATCCCGGGATTTCGGGATCGCATTAGATAATCCCGGGATCAGTCCTGGGATCCCGGAATTGGGATTTTTAATAGTTTAAGAAGTTACATTGATAAATTTGATCAAAAATTACTAATAAGTCCGTTCTTTTAATATAAAAAATAGCTTGAAGGCCAAAAATAGATAAATAAAACACTAAAAAATTCAAATATTATTTTGGAAATATGCCCGAAGTAACATTAAAGCATCGAGTGTTTCTTCATTTAGTCTGGATCTGATTTTGGAAGCCAGGCAACTTGCTAAAACTGCTGAAACTTGCGGACTAAAACTCGCAAAACTCCCGATTTCCCGACAAATTATTTATTTCTGTCGCTGCAGATGAATATTTATATACTATAATACTTTGATGTGATTCGTAATTGTATTACGAAGGAATACAAAAATTCTAAAGCCCGTATCTATTATATTTCATATCGATATTCCTATTAATAGAGTCGAGGTGTAGTAAATACATCACCGGTAGGATAAGGTTAATATAATAATTTGAAAAAATATATGTACTGTATATATGTATACATAGATTAAACAGTCACTGCCCCTAGACGTCGCCTAAGCTTGCCAATTATAATAGTAATTACGCCACTGTTTTCAAGCGTTCCGATTTCAGCGGGAATGTCTCGACTTAGTAGCCTTCATCGTGCTGGTGATGTGTACGATTTCTGTTAGATAAATATTTCAATCCCGTATTTTTCAGGATTACGTTTACTAATCTCGGGATTCATAAGCAACTAAAACTGTCCGGGATCCCGGGATTCGGGATCCCGGACAGTTTTAGGCAAATTTGAGCAACCTTTCTTTCATAATACATTTGTCTAAATAATTTGTGTGTTTAGTTTTAATATAGAAGATGTTCCTAAGAATAACTGTAGGTATGCGAAATTAAAGTTGCTCGAAGTCAG
Organism: Stenopsyche tienmushanensis; assembly: GCA_008973525.1. Lineage (NCBI taxonomy): Eukaryota > Metazoa > Arthropoda > Insecta > Trichoptera > Stenopsychidae > Stenopsyche > Stenopsyche tienmushanensis. Next base: position 393,032 of record WACJ01000027.1, read on the forward strand.
CTCGAAGTTGCTCGAAGTCAAGTTTAGCTAGTTAAAAAAAAAACATTATCATGTGAACCTTACTAGAGTCAAAAGTTGGTGCAAATGGCAGAAAATCATTTCTTTAAAAAATATCCAAAGCTTGAAGATCTGACTCCATATCTTGACCAAGATATAAAACAGCATCTCTTACCAATTTATAAAGATTTATCCAGGAATGAATTAGTTCAAAGATACTTGGGTAGCCATACCCAACATGCTAATGAATGTTTTAACTCGACGGTTTGGCGACTGGTTCCAAAGCACTCTGGTGTAAAAATCATTGAAATATTAACATACATTGCTGCTGGTGTATTTAATAACGACTATAGCTTCATTTTGAAGATGATAAATACATTAAATATAATTATTGGCACCTATTGTAAAGTCTTTGCTGAAAATAATGATGAAACGAGCGTAGCGAGGTAGAACTGTAAGAGTCTTTCTGAGATAAAAGCAGCTCGTATAGCCCCGAAAACAACATTTAGTTGAAGATAATCAACTTTTTGAGAGAGCTGAAGATCTATTATACGCACCTGGAATCATCGATTGATCGATAAGTCACTAAAATTGATAGTTTTGTCGCATTGAAACTTTAAACGAGATTATCTCGAAACTGCATTTTCAAAATGTTCGCCAGTCGTAGCTTAAAAAGTTGTTGATCGATCTGACAGAAATTTTGGGATGCATCTCATTATAATATTATCTAGTCATCTAAGCTAAATTTTAAAGGTTTTCGCGTAAATAAATCACTTTTTTGGGATAAAAATGATCAAGAAATTGATAAAAAAATATGAAAGTTTAACTAAAAAGCCTACAAAATTTTTAATGTTTTACTTTTTCAAACTTTTATAGCTTAGTTGACTGCTCAGCGACAAGTGACGAGCCACATTTTTTAAATAAAGTAGTTTCCATGCCGCATTCTGTATTTCGTTTAATATTTTATAACAAAATGTGTCTAGCAAAATAACGCATTGCAATTAAAACTGGTTTGTCTGTCGGAGTTGCGAAAGTTTTCTTTGGCGCCACATTAAAACTTTTGAAATTGGAATATAACGGTGTCCATTATTAATCATCCCATTCCCATTCTAAGAACACAACTTTCAGACACTGCTTTGTATGGAGTCCGCGGGACATGATGTACCATCAAATCATTTCGTTGCAAATAGTACTGCACAACGCCGAATTAAAATAATTTAAATGCACTTTATATGGAATGCCCCGCATAACGACGACATTATTGCAATGTTGCGGCCGTACATTTTAATGGTCGAATAATGCGCTCTTATGACATGCTTCCAATACCGACGAATAATCGGCCTGCATTCAATAGCCATGGTTTGGCGACGGAATGCAGACGTCATATTTGGTCTTTGGCCAAATAAATAATTGAACGGGTTGCTAAAAAATGTTCTTTTTCTTAGCCGATAAAAATGTATTCGTTTTCATATGGAATCGTAAAACAAAGCGACGGCAGATGCTTATCGATGACACGAATTTTTGACGGGAATGAAACATTTTCTCACACAGGGTCGTTTATTGGCATATTTTGGCCGCTTAAAAAAAAGATTCAAAAGCCGAAAAGGGCAGTAAACGTATCAAGTAAGCGAAAGGTCGCATAAATTTAAATAAAAAGCTCATTCCAACACAGCACGTCACATTTTTCGTCGAACAAATACACCCTAACACGCAAAAATTGAAGGGAAGTGACGTCACAAATCCTGACCCTTTATTCGCCACAAACCCTTACAGACCCTAGGTGTTTTATCGATGAAATCTAAATACTTAAAATAGTCTTAAAATAGTTGATAATCAACTCTCAGGCTTATTTAAATAGCATTCTTTATCCATATGTAAATGGTCAACAAAATCGTTGTGTTTATCGCGTCTGTCGCGCATCGTGGATTTCGAACAACGCGTTAGCATTAAGTTTTGTTTCGAATTGCAAAAAAGTGCCAAAGAATCTCATGAAATGTTAAAATCGGTGTATGGCGATAATGTTCCGAATTCTTATTGAAAAATCTATTAGATAAATATTATAAATATTTTAGATATTCCTTATGATCCTCCGCTGTCGATGAAACCAACCACAATGACAATTGAAAGGGTTTTTTCGATAGCAGGATCAATAAAAAACGAAATCAGTTTGTAATGTAAATAAGATTCGAATCTTTTTGATTTTGTTTGTTCTTATTTCCAAGGTCGTTAACCCGTGGTGCATTGTATCGATTTTATTTTCATATTGATTTTAAAAAGCCTATGTATTCTATCGTCAAGGACACAATTCATATGAACATTTAATATCAAGCTGTCATTTTTTTCTCTGCGACTGCTCTTGGCGGGGGTCGTGCGGAGTCGTAGCCTTGACTGCGAGAGAACGTCCTTCCCGCAGCCATGTGAAAATATTCTCATTTCTAAAGTCATTTACCCGTGTTGTATTGATTTTATTTTCATAGTATTTTTGCTATTTAATTTTAAAAAGCCTAGGTATTCTATCGTCAAGCAAACAATTTTATCATTCATATAAACATATTTTATCCAGCTGTAATTTTCTTTTCTACGACGGCTCTTTGCGTGTACATAGTACAGTGTACTCTTGATTATCCGGGTGCGGATTATCCGATTTGCGGATTATTATGATTGCGGTTTTGCAGAATTTATATTTAAAAGAAAAAGTTCGGGATCTTCGTGTTTCAAGAAAAAAAGACATTTATATTTATTCGCCTAGAGTCAATAAAAGTTATCTAATGATCTAAGTCAATAAATTGCAAAATATATATATTATTTTATATTTTATATATTTTGCAATTTTTTGCAAATTTATTAGTAAGAATTTTATAAATTTATAAAAAATAACATAATTAAGATGCCAATAAGAAAATAACGCTATACGATGATGTACCCTCTTCTAAGCATCTCTATCTCTATCGACTATGTTGTTAAAGGAATATCTATCAAATTTATTGTGAATTGTTCAATAGAAAATCAGTGCTCCGTTAAGCCAACGTGTCAAACATGATCGAAGGCTTTTTCAATGTCCAAAAACACAACGCATATGTATTTTTTTATATAACTGTTACCTAATACTCAACGGATATTACTCGTATATGTTTTTTGTTATAATAATGTTTTTTTCTTGTTGATATTTATATAAATACTTTGAAATTTAGATTGAATGCTTTAGTAAAAAATTTTAGCCCACTAGAAAATAATTATCTTTAATGTTTCATTCAAAAAAATCAGAAGCTGAACAGATGCTACTGTCCATTAACTACAAAAATAATTTATTTATAAATAAAAAAGTGGGGGATGGAAATTACAGAAAAAACTTAAGTTTTCTGATTTTCTTCTCATGGATTTAATTTTTCGTACTAGTAGTGAAACTCGGATAATGGTACCACAAATAATATCCCTAAAAACGATAATAGCGATATTCCAACGACAAGAATAATATTAAGATAGCGGATAGCTACAGTAAGTCAATTCTGAGTGAGTCTTTAAAGTTTTTAGTCTTGGGGTCCGACCGAGCGTCTTGGCCGCGGGAAGATCTAGTCTTCCCGCCAGCTTCTCCAATCTCGTAATTGTGATCTTAAATTAGCGTTATAATAAATATTTAGAGCCAATAGTCATATATTTGTTACTCTTCTGAAGATCCCGTCTCTTCTAAAGATATTTGCTACGAACCAATAATAAACGTACCCGGAGAGGTTATCCGTTAGAAAGCTTAAATGCTGAAGTGCGAGGTGTGGTTATGGTATAGTAACGGCATCCCAATCTCCCACGTTACAAGTACAGTGGAACCTCGATAAACCGTTCCCGCATAATACGTTTTCCCGGATGGACCGTTCATTTTTTATAGTCCCGTCAAACTCCCATAAGAACAACGTTAAATAATCCCGCATTGACCGTTCCCCGATTTACCGATTTCCTCGATAAACCGTTTAAATATTTTGGTCCCGTCACAAATATTATCCCGATTGACCGTTTTTATTGCATATTTCTCCGTATCTCGGCAAGCAAGTTTGACACAGCCGAGTGATCGGTCTATAGTTTTCGGGATCGATCATTTTTTTGGACTGATTTTGGAATCGGAATTACCTTTGCAAATTTCCATAATGTGGGATAATAACCGATTTTCAGGCAAGCATTGAAAACTTTCGTGGGAAGTTTTTAATGATTGTATTATCAATTTCGCCGAACCTGTGTATCTTTATTTTTTCTTAATAATAGTTTCTAATGGAGTGATTATTTTAGTATTTGTTAAGGATTTAGGATAATTTTTGAAGAATTATTTTAATGATTTCGAAATCGTCTGTTGTGTGCTATTGTCGCTTAAGTGCTGGGAATCCTGATGATTAGTCCCAAAGTTTTGGATAATAGGTTTACCTTATCTACGCTATTGTCGATTATTCGGAGATCGTCACTTAAAAAGAGAAAAACCTATCGTCTTTTGTTTGACTGATTTGACGAACATCGGTGTCCAACATTCCTTAGTATCGAGGTTGGGAATTTCCCAATCCGTTTTATCTCTACGTTACAATGCAAATGTTGAATTGTTTAAAATTCATGGTAATAATGATTCCTGTACATACAAACTTTTTAGTCGCGTAGCTGAATTTGTACAAGTCAGTTGCGTTCAATATTGCCTCACATCTCGTATCGAATTTTTTTCCAAATTGAAACTAAAATGCCGCCACCCATGAAGAAAACTAGAACTCTAGCTGAGAAGCTGAAAATAATTCAAGACGTCGAAAACAATCCAGGAGAAAAACGAATTGACATAGCAAAACGTCTTGGATTAGCACCATCAACTCTAAACACGATTGTTGCTATGAAGAGTAACATTCGCAAAACAATTGAAAAGTGCGGCAAGACAGCGAATAAAAGAAAGTCTGCTAAGGAATCTACTTTTGGAGAGCTTGAAGATATTCTTTACACGTGGTACCAGCAGGCGCGAGCTGAAAACATACCCATTGATGGATCCATAGTCAAAGAAAAAGCTTTGCAAATAGCCAAAATAAGAGGGATCACAAAATTTTCTGTGGCGTTGAGACAATCGACTCATTATGTGATGCAACTAATGACAGCAGTGAAGAGGAAGATGGCGAAGAACATAATACCGAATCTATTCCGACATTTACAGAAGCATTATTGGACTTCGAAAAAATTAAATCATTTTTCTATTCCAAGGAAATAGATGAATCCGCTCTTAGAAAAGTACGCGAGTTTGAGGCGTCTTTGTTCCAATTAAAGTGCCAAACAACAAAGAAGCAAACAAACATAAAGGAGTTTTTTAAAAAATAAATTTTATATACAATATATACAAGTAACTAATAAATAAATGTTTTTTTAAGATTTTAGTTGTTTTTTATTATTATTTGAAGCTTTCCCGCATTAACCGTTTCCCGCAATTACCGTTTTTTTTTCAGGGTCCCTTGGAAAACGTAAAATCGAGGTTTCACTGTATATGTTTTAGCTTGACATCCAACCAATATTCAATCAAGTAGCCAATGTTTACAATTTATGTTGTGAGAAACATAAAGTTATTAAAATAGATTATTTAGAAAGATGACTAGCTTTTTCTCACTTTTCAGGTAGTATTAATAGTGATCTCTTTTTGTTCTTCTACACATATGCGAGACTGGAATGTTAATACGCAAGAAAGATGAAAAAAGTCGACCAATAGTCTTGGCCGCGGGAGATGCGTTATCCCCACTGATCCCCAGCGGTCTCGCAAATGGATATTTCTTCCCGTAATTCAAAAGAAAAAAGAATCAGGAATAGTTAAAAATGAGCCTGATTAAATCTAATTGTTGTTCACTAAAGCGTGCGTTATGACCCCATTGTAATCTTTTCAATTTTGTCCATTATTCAAGCATCGATTCGGCCACATTTAATTCCATTACGGTTCATAAACTAGATAGTATCATGACTTCAGCTTTCAACTTAAAATGAATCTCACCTTGCATTAAATTCGGAATCTGATTCATCCAGACATCTATCACTTCGCACACGAGTTCAATCCGTTTATCAACAGATCGCTTGCATTTCAGCTGAAATTGCTTTGTTTCTCCACCACCCAGTCTACAGTTTAATTTATCAAAGAAAAAAAAACCTCAACGAATCGCGTGTTCTACGGCAATCTTTGTCATATCGAACAAACCGATTTTGGCATGAGCTTTAGGAACGAACGTAAAAAATAACTCGAATAAGCACACATTAAATAGCCAACGATTCTTATCGCGCTTGGGAGGTTGCGATGTGCTTTTTTCACAGTTCACACCGAGGTTTTTTGACCCCCTGAATAATTTCCGACGCTAAATTTAGCACGATTTTTGGTGTGTATTTAAGCTTCGTCACGTGGAGGCTTTTAAAAATTATTATGCAATAAATAGAGCATGATTCTGGTATAATCTGATACGTTAAAGCGCCAATTATGACGGTGCCTTATTTGGGAGTCGATTAATTTGATCACATTGTGTTCCTTGTATGCATATATATATATAAGGCCATTTGAATTTGGTCCCATTTGGGTAATCCTTTATAAGTGGGAATTTCTCAATAAACTGAACAATTCGTAGTCTCAGGCCAATACTGTATGCAAAAATTATAAATGATTACTATATAATTATAATTGATATTTTTATAATATATTATAATTTATAACAGATTCGAGGATCGCTAACTCTATACAAGGAGACAATGGGGTTTCTTCTTCATATTCTTAATCCTGTTTATCAAGAAAACAACAGCAATATAAATGGGGTCGATAAGAAAACCAAGAGTCATTTAATCTTATTTATTATACTTAATTAAAAGCGTCGTAGAAAATAGTGAAAGCGCTGTTTTTCTAATAGTTTAGTACCAAAAATCTAATCTGATTTAAAATTATGATCAGATGGATAAAGTTAAATTAATTCCAGCATAAAGGGCAACTATTCTTCCTCGCCGAGGAAATAATCTCAAGGGTTTTTTTAATAAATTAAATTTATTCCTCCGGAACTGGAGTTTTTCCGTCCAAGATAAAAAAACTCGCCCCCAAGTTTCGCAGGCGGACGATAAGGGTAGTGTCCCCAAAATTAAATCGTAATCGCCACCTAGGGCTATGTAAAGGGCCCAACTTTTCATCGTTATCTGGTGGTACCACACCAGAACTTCCGGTTTAAATTCAGCCCTTATCCTAAGAACATCTGCGTCAAAAGTGATCGACTAAGTAAATCAACGGCTTAACCTTAACGCCCCATGAACATGTAATAGCCTGGAAAATAAGTGTTTTCCTATTACAAAAAAAAAATACCTCCCAATATATATATTTTTTTTGTAATCCCATAAAACAAGCGCAACGACTAATCATCTTTATCAGATACTCAATATTTGTTCTCATTGTTTTTGGCCCATAAACACCAACATTTTTCATGTTATATTGCGAAAAGTCTCCGATAAATAATTCTCATTTATTAGCAAATGTCTCGGAATGACCAAAAATTGACAGAAAATGCGTTTTATATATTGTTTTATTGTTTTTCTTTCATAGTTTGCATGAAAAATGTATGATAAAATCGCAAATTATATTTAATTTATGATGTTGTAACGTGGGCGATTTACCATCCCCATGTAGTAGCGCTGTTAATCTGAACAGATTTATTCGTCAGATTAACAGCGCCATCTCTTGTGGCCCTGCGGAGACATTGCACCTGCATAGCGACGGCTCGATTCTTGCGCGTGCGCCGTTGCCGGTTGGGTAATGACGCGCAGGAGCCTTGGCTGCGGGAAGTCATCCCTCCTGCAGCCAAATCTCTCTCTCATAATAAATAGTTATTTAGAGAAAAGAGTCTATCTATTCGACGCCCGTCTATTCCCATCCATTTGTCTTTTTTAAAAAAAACTTTTTTAATTTAGAGAAAAGATTATGGTCTAAAGATGCCAAGTAGGTTAAATAAACGAGGGTGATAATATACCATCCAAACAATGACTCCTATGAAGCTCGCGCATTGCGGAGCTTGATTTTGTCATGCAGGAGGCTGACTGCCCGGGACAGCATTTCCGTCCTGCGGTTTTGAATGACCCTTATGAGTTTTATAAGCAGTAAGCTTCTGCATTAATAATAGTTCCTTTGGGCATAAAATCCACCAAAAGGACCACAATTCCAAAAAACAGACACCATTTAGTCTAGGTGGGTGTTAGACTCCACGATGCTCACCCATAAAACTTCAAGAGGGAAGCCAATCCTACGCCCATGAGCAACCCCTTGGTAGAACTCCTGTGGTAATGACGTGGAGTAGAGATACGCAAAAACAGCCTCGTTGGTTTGCTCATCAAACGCTGCTGGGGTAGCCCAGCTGACATGAGTTGGATATGCAGCTCACCCTGTGCTACGTACCCGTAAAGTGGTGTGTGGAATTGCTGATTACAGAAGCTAGTGGAGCGGCTTTAGGTTGCTCTAACGGTGTCTCGTCTCTGTGACTAGGTTCAATACGAGTACCATGGGAAAGAGGTAGCCACTGCATTCCATCATCTGTTGCAGCACCCTTCAAACTCAGGTTGGACTCGTAGGGCAGTGAGTCCGCGTTAATAGTTCCTTTGAACCTCTGTCCTTCCTCTTCCAATGCACCTTTAGTTGCGCATCGTCTGAAGCTGGTCTTCCAGTGAAAACCTACGCAGAGCAAATGGGTGGGCATTTGGATGCTCTACGCGTAGCGTTTCCCATAGAGTTAAAGATCAATGGAAGACACTCTTTATTTGGCTAATCCGGGGAAACCCGGAATAGACCACACAGCATCGCCAGAGTTATTAGAGTACCGACCATGCTCGTTAGTCTCTGTCTGTCGTCTTTCAAAGCATTGGTGGCTGGGGAAGATGAACGACGATGAACGATTTTTTTATGCTGGGGCGTGGTAATAAACCCACGTCTCATCACCTCTTATGCAAACCGATTCAAAAATTCACGGGTGGCGGTCACGCGATTTTGACGGTGCTCCTGTGTGAGCATTGCGGGCACCCATCACATACACAACTTTTTGTAACCAAGTTTTTTTAACACAATATTACCGAGGAGACTTGGGACAGGGAATTGTTTGTGATGTCGTCACATTTCGCCAGAAATAACTGATGGTCTCCCACTTCTTGCCTCATCGTGAATATTAATACGGCCTTCTCTGAACAACCTCCCACTTCGTGACATGATGTTGACTCATCACATCACTACCATAAACTTTCAAGAACTTCCGATGAAAATTTGCGGTGGTATTGTTCTAAGTCAAAAAATGGATGACCACACGGATGTCGCACGGATGAGAGATGGCAAGAGTGCGCGACGATCTTTCCATTGGAAAAATTTACTGTGACTGAACAAAATGGCCGACAAACACGTGAAACCAAAGAAACTGATCATTACTATTTTTTGCGGGAGAGTGGGGGTTATTAGATTCGTCGTCCACCTGAATGTTGAATGTTAATGCTTAACCTTTTAACTGCCAATGACTCATCAGCGCGTATAAATGCGACGCGCCGTTAAAAGGTTAAATGCGCGCGCAACCAAGTTTCAAAGCAAATTCGTTTCAATGTACCCACCGTGTTTTAAATATTGCATATTTTGATTTAAATACTACATGTTATCATAAATAAATGCTATATATAGAGATAAACCAGATCGTATTAGCGTTTACAAAATGAAATTAACAAGTCAAAGACTCTTTCCTTGCATTTTCCAAGACCATTACACAACGAAATGCCACAGAGCATATTATACAAATGCAAATCGCACCTGGATACAGATCCGAGTTGCATCCTCGAGGAGAGCATACATTTCATCCGCTATTGCATCCAGTTGTTTTCGCAGTTTTCAGGTCAAACTCTCTACTTTCGCTCCAATTGCTCCATTTAACGTGACCATATGGAAACGAACTATTTACTGTGCATTGCACAATTAAAACGCCAGCTCCGCATCATTCTTTCGGATCGGAATAATTGCGTTTGCGTATGAAAATGTTCAAATTGTGTTCGAAAATGATACGCTTTTATTGGAGAACGGGACGCATCTGTCGTCACGGTTGGACAAACAACGGGAACAAACAAAACCTAATCCAACGATATCGAACGAACGTATTTGAGGCCTATGGCTTTCGGGTTTATAGCGAGAGCATGCCACCATAAAAGCATATTCTTATGTCCGAGTTTCCCTTTGAGATACAAATTTTGTATGAGTATCTTACTTTCTATAGCGTTTTGTTTCTATAGCGTGGTCCCTATGTCAACGCTATAGAAGATTTGATTGTATTTAAATAAAGGGAACCTTCTACTAAAACAAAATGGCTTATATCATATGAAAAGACGTGCAAATATTACATAGTACTAGCATCAAGGCGTTGCATTTGGGTGACCTTATGCTTGTATTAAATATTGAAATATTTATGGGTTGACCTTTTGCTATAACATTAACGTGTAATTTCGTTTCTTTAACATACCAATTTATATCTTTTATGAATAGCAAAATTAATAACCACGGGTTATTTTCAGTTTTGTACAGATTACGAGACATCAGATAAGCGCAAGTTCCCGACATTCGCACGAAGTATACCACCGGACACGCAAATATCCAAATCAGTTGTCGCCGTACTTCGTCATTTTAATTGGACACAGGTGAGATTTTATTTTTGTACTATTTATCGGACCCCGACATGAATAAGAAGCTCGTCACAAAAATGCAGTCTTCGAAAGTGACTCACTTAAATCTGCGAGGATGGTCCCAGAAGTACCCGACCCTAATAAAGAATGCACAAAAAAAATCTTAATTGTTACACCGAGCTATTTTTTTAAGTTTTAAAAAAGAATATAATCCAAAATGGCTAAATCTGGCGAATAGGATGCATGACGACATGAAAACATTCGAAATTTAACTCATTGATTTTAGTCACAATTGATGAAATATTGTCTTTGCTTTTGGCCAAATGCAGCCGTTTTTCTTGATATCATCACTCAAACATTGTAATAAATTTGCATATTGCTTGTCGTTACTTGTTTTTCATCCTTTTAAAAACGCTCATTCGTCGTGTCAGCGATCTGAAAAGCGGACCGGTTGAACCTTCAAGCCTTGTGGCTACTCCATCCTCTTTTAGGGCTTTCTGTGACATTTTACCCATCGAATTTTATTCTGTTCTATCTAGTTTTGACTTACAATGTGTATCTTAGTTAGTTTTTTTTTGGTTTAAGTTACAAAATTTAGATATTTTCCCCCCCGCACTCAGAGGGCAAATGGACAATCGTAGTTGAGAATATGCACTTGATGTGCACTTTTGTTAAACAAGCTGATACAGTCTATGACCATATGGGGATCCGTTCATAGACATTCGAAGTGTTAGCGGTCTGAAAATCGGACCGCTTGGACATACAAACCTTGAAGTAATTCTATTCATTTTTAGAAAATTTAGGGCTTTTTGCGTAAATTATGGGGAGAACAATTGGCAGATGGCTTGCACGATGCAGCTGCGAGAATAGAATCACTCTTTCCCATATGTAAATTATATCTATATATCTCCAGCTAGTATATATAAGCTTAGTTTTTTGTAATATAGCTGATCTCCCCCCGTGATCAGAGCGCAAAGTAACCTCGAGTTGATAATGAGCGTTGTTGATAATTCTGTTTTGCACCTTGTTGTGCACTTTTGCTATCGATATTGTTAATTATATTGTTATTGGGGGGCTCATATTATAAAGTAGGCCATGGAGCCTCTGGGGCTGAGTCATTCCTCACGCGTTTGTTCCAAGATGAACGCCTTCACGCGGGTTCGTTCGCTGTCGGATCGCGTAAAATCCGAGAAATATGATCAAGAACTTTATTTTTCGTAGAGATACTTTATTTGGCCCTCAAAAAATCCGCTTTGGGTGTTTCAAATACATTAAAATTAAGTTTTCAAATACATTAAAGAGTGCTTTTTGATTTTCATAAAGCATTGTAATTTTCAAGCAAAAATTGATGATCGCTGGATACATTCATATTCAAACTTATGACATGATGAATCCATATTTCATCCATGGCTATGAATTGACGCAAAAACTCGGCTTTATTGCTGTGAAACATTCGCCAAACGCTCGATTGAAAAATCTCAACGACGCTGTTTTTATTCCATTGTGAGCAAACACGGCACTCGTCTTACGCACAGCTTTCTCATAGCCAAATTATAAGTAAATATGCATTGTCTGCTAGCTTTCAGGCTTTCAGTCGACGGTCATTCAATGCCATTTTGTGGGTTTTCTTCACTATTTCTGGCATGGTCACCTCATTTGGTTGACCAATGCGATGTTAATCTTGGCAGCTCGTACGACCTCATTTAAATTCTGATACCCAATATTTTATTGTTGTGAATAAAGGAGCAGACTCCCCTAGAGTGCCATCTAACTCAGCTTTGATATTAGATGTTTCACTATTGATGTCTGCCAAACAAATATTAAACAGCGTTGCATCTTCAAACTTGAAACTTAAGCTTTATAAGGGAGGTACCTACTATATTAATAATGTTTTTTTAAACAACAACCGTCATTTGTACGTCAAATCGTGTACTTCTGGGACACTGAACGGTTGCTGGAGAGACGTTGATTTTGGCGCTTTGTCGTTTATTTTTATATTTTTTTCGTTATACTTCAACAATACAATCTGTGATCTTTTATATGCCAACCCAGGTAACATTTCTTTATTTGGGCGGAATCGATGAGGAGTATGCGAAGGTGGCTTCGCGCATATCGCAAGAATTTCGCACTGCCGGAATCCGAGTGCGTCAATCGCGTTCCTGGAAAATACCTTTTCATCTCGGATATGGACACAACCCCTTCAAGGAAATCGTAAAAGACACCCACCAAGACACAAGAAGTAAGTCACATTTTTATCCTATTTTCTTTTAAATTTCATAAATCACTTTTAATCGAATTCAATATGAAAATTCTACACGACGCGCCATAAATATGACTTTTATTGTAATACTTTTACCCCAGCAAATAAAACCATTACGCGATCTAGAATTTAGGCTTTAATACACTCATTGAGCCGAAATCTTATGATAATGTATGATTTAATGGCACTAAAAACATAAATCACCATAATAAAACACCATACACTTTGTGCGTGCTCTGAATTATTGTGTACGCGGGCGCGTATTATTCGCTATCAAATTCCAATAGTCAATTTTATACTTAATACTCGGCAATAAATCACAATGAAAAGGATATTCGTACCTAAATTAGAGGATAGTGTTTTATCTAATCTGGGATATCATAATTTCCTGCAAATTCGATCCGGATATAAGACATTAAATACACCCCCGAGCTTTAGCATTGCGTTTGGATCTTGATGTGGCGATATTTGGTTTTAACGAAATTAGTTTCGGAGATTTAAAATAAATATCAAATGCTCGTTAAACCATTTGAATATTGAAAGCATCAACAATCAAAATCGTTTTGTTTCGAAGTTGGCGCACCTGGGCGTGTAGGAGTTGTTTTGTCGGCCATTTTATTCAGTCATGGTAAATTCTTCCGATGGAAAAATCATCGCACACTTCCGCCACATTCCATCCATGCAAGATCCACGCAATCATCCGTTTTTTGACTATGCAGAACAATATCGCCGCGAATATCCATCGGAAGCTCGTGGAAGCTAAGTTTGGAGAAGGCCGTACTCACGATGCCAGTTGGGTGTAAGACTCCACGATGCCCACCCACAAAACCGTGGGCAACGGTTGGTTGTGATGTGGAGTAGAGGTGTGCGAAAGTAGTCTCGTCGGTTTTCTCATCAAACGCAGATGGGGTAGCCCAGCTAACATGAGTTGGGTGAGCAGGTCACCCTGTGCTGCATACCCATAAAGGGGCGTATGGAACAGCCGATTACAGTAGTTGGTGGAGATTGTATCAAAGGCTCACCACTATCCTCAACAGCCTAGATAAATAGGGGGGAATGGTTTTAGGCTGTTCGAACGGCGACTCGTCTCCATGGCTAGGTACTAAGAATGACCGAACCGATACAGGTACCGTGATCTGCTGTAGCCGCCTTCAAACTGAGATCTAGATAGACTCGTGGTTATAGTGAACCCGCAGAATTAAATCCCTTGAAATTAGCTTAGCTTTAGTCCTTCTTCCTCCGTCGCACCTTCGGGTGCACATTTTCTAAAGTTGGCTGGAAACCTCGCCTCCTCTGAAGGGCGTGTAACAAAAGGGATGGGTACCTGGACGCTCCGCGCGTAGCGTTTTTCGTTTCGCTAAAGATCAGTGGAAGACACTCTTTGTATGGCTAGTTCGGGGTAACCCAGAATAGATCATACAGCAGCGCAGGAAATGGGTTCAATTGATAATGAACCCCCAATCCAGTCAGTCGCTGTCTGATGTCTGTCGTCTTGATACTCACGACGAGGCAAGTAATGGGAGACCATCTTGAGATACCGTGTGATGCTTGAACGACCTTTGTGACATTTCTCAAGTCACGGCAAATTGTGTGCAAAATGGGTGTCCAGAATGCTCATACTGGAGCTATTTGAATCGTTTTGCATAAGAGGGAGAAGCTTTTTTGGACTCTATCGTATTGGGAGATGAGAAGTTGGTGTATCACTACACCCCAACGATGACCCAAGATTACCGTAAGGGGTCCTTTCCCCCAACGTCAGATCCTACACCGCGTGAGCTTCACAGGAGCTGCTGACATCGTTTGGATAGGATGTTGTTACCTCCCTCCCTTTTTGCGCCTTTTCAACTTAATGAGGCTTTTGTGTGGGAAACGTTTTTCCAACGATCTTAAATGTTATAAACCTACTTTCTGGACGACTCTCGTATGTTAGGTTAAGTCAGCGTAGCGTATGTCTTCCAGCGGGTCTGCTATCACTCGGTTGGAAATCTAAGCCACATGACCTGCCCAACGGAGACAACGGATTCAGACGAAGCTAGTAATTGATGCCTTGCCGTGCATGTCCATGACTTCCCGTTTGGACCTCATGGTTTCAGAAACTGAGGTCTCGTCTCGGAGAGGTCCGAATTTTTTTCTTAAAACTATCCCCTCTTATCTCTCGAGGCGCATCGCTTCCCATATCATAAAATATATAAATTTATGCATACTTTGAATAAATGCATCGTTTATTTAGAGAACATATCCCAAATTAAGTTTCGCGAACCGTCTTCGAGAGACGAGACTGAAAATATGTTATAGTTGCTTATAATAAATATTTTATGTACACTTAATATTGCAATACTTTGAAATTTGCAATACTTTAATCAAGTTCCCGCGTTATAACTTTGGCCACATCTATTGAATCCCTGGCCACTTTATATCGAAAGTAGACGGTGTTTATTTAACAATTATTAAAGTAAACTACTTGTATACAAAAAAGTAGCTTTGTAGATTGTATTTTAATGTATATACATTGACTGAAAAAATTAGATTTGTAGAAAATGATGCAAAATTTTCTCAATTTTTTTACTCAAAACTTATAAAATCATTATTTTTCCCGGAAACCGCAAAAAATACAATAATACAGTAATATGAATCAATTTCAATGCGTTCGTCATACATTTTTTATACGATGTGGTCTTGTACAAAGTTTCAAAGTATCGACATCCAATCTTCGACAGTTTCTCGAAGACGACCATTAAAACGATCCAAGATCCAAAATGCAGCTCAATGTATTAGAGATTCATTACCTTAAACTTCACTACACAGCATCCGAGTTTGAAAAGCACTTTAAGCGTACTTGTTCATCTTCAGTTTATGTGTCAGACTAGAGAGAAATAAACGACATCATAGCCAACCGAAATACCCGGCCAAGAGATTTAACAATCGGATTCCTCCACGACTAAATTAAATTCAACAAAACGTAACCTGAAACCTGGGATTTCATCATAGAAATGCTGAAATAAATTTTCTTGGGATTACGTCGCAAAGTAAATGTCGTCATTTAATAATAAAGTCAGTACGCTCTTCAACTTTAGATGACGCTAATATTATGAGCCGTTGACGTTTATACGACGTGTAATATATATATTTTGGACGAGGTTGTTTTTTGAAATTACATAAATTAAAGCTCGAATATTAAAGCAATTTTAACGTCGACTTACTCTTACCACTTTATTTAATTGGACGCTGCTTTGTGCAACATTGTCTCTTATCGTCTCGACGTTATGAGAAATCTTCAATAACGCTTCGCTCCAAATATGTTACTATTCAAAGTTGCCCCATTTAAAGGATTCCATTGAGAATAACAAAAGACACTGCTTTGAGAATTAAGTAATTAGCACTATCTTTAAGGTCTTCTCTGGCTAAATTTTAGATTGAGATTTTATTTATACTGGTCTTAAAACATTGCTCGTAATAAAAGTTTGATTATAAAATAGAAAACCTACTAGATTTTATCTGAATAATTATTAAATTCTCCTTTGGTGTAATTGTTTACACTTTCAGATTTTTTTGCTTGGTAATATGACGATCGTTCTTCGTAAAATTTTCAAGTACTACGGATTTGTAATCCAATTGCAAGATTGCGTTCTGATGCTCTGTCACCCCGTGGGTGATATATCGGTTTGTTCAATGTACGATATGATGCAGGCTGAGTATTAAAAAACCACGTAAGCTCCCTGAATTTCGTTTTTCACTTTGTTCTTTTTGTTGGACTGAAGACTTCCTATATTTTCTCCCGTCCCAAAGATTCAGAGAAAACCAGATAGAGGCGGATGCCTCAGACATGCTCGGCGATCTCTGTCGTCGACAGAAGAGGTGGTCTGCGTCGGTCGTCGGCCACCACCTTTCAGTTTCTTTCTCTCGATTAGGCACCGCCTTAGATGTCGCTGGGTCGTCCCGGATCACTGGACATCTCAGTTCCTCACAAGACACGAGCGATTTAGGTCCTCGTTGGTTAGGTTTGGGCTTTCAACAACTTCGGAGTGTCCATGCAGAGATCTGTTCATGAACGCAGATCATGTTCTGTGGACATTTTCAGGCATGGCGTCGTGAGGCGTTCTTTCGTTGTGTCAATGGTCCGAAATTCGGTCCGGTTGGAATCGCAAACCTTGTACCACTCCCTCTAGATTTAGGGCATTTACAGCTTTTTGTAAAAGTTTTGGGAGGAAATGCATCCCCGGGGCTTTCTACGATCTCCATCGGATCGTAGAGGCCCCAAATAATAATAACCCAAATTTAGTACCGCTGATAACACTTGATTTGGTGAACGTAATATATATTTTTATTATTTTTTTTATTTTATTTATATTTATTATTATATAAAACACAACACACATCCACATCTTTTAGCTAACAATTTCCATTTAAAAATATAGAAAAACCATTTTTTACACATAGTCCGATCACTATAATGATTATGAACTCCTCAAATTAGGGTCATAGTCATGCTTTTCAACAGCTGTAGATACTTTTTGGGGGAGGGGGGATTTTAAAAAAAATGGCTTTGGAAGCAAAATAAGCTAAAAACCTTGGTCAAGAGAAAACTACCTGTATATATTAGGTAAAGCGGAAAGAAATGTCATTTTTTTATTTGGAGGAAAAATTTATTTTAATAAAAACTATACAATATAACTCAATTAAATAATTTCCATTGTTATTTATATTCGCCCTTCACATATTAGATAGCTTTTTAATACCTCTTTCATGAAATTCGGCCGGTTTTCCACTAAAGTAAGAATCTGAATGATTTTTTACTTGTTCCACAGAAGTGAATTTTTTATCGCGAAGCGAATGTTCTAATAACTTGAAATGATGATAGTCTGAAGGTGCAATATCAGGAGAATATGGTTGATGTTGTAGCACTTCCAAATCCAGCTTCCTTATTTTGTTCTGCGTAATCCTTACTGCGTGTGATCTTGCATTATCATGCTGTAATATTCTTCTTTGGTTGTTAACTAAAACTGATCACTTTTTGAGCATTTCCGCTTTTAACCTATCTAATTGTGCACAGTATATCTCTGCTGTGACAGTTTGGTCAGGTTTTTAACGCCAAAAAATCCCACCAAACACAAAGGAGGACTTTTTTCAAAGATAATGACGGTCGAGGGGTAGAAACAGGTACTTGATTTGAAGAAAGCCACTGTTTTTTACTTCTCGGACTGTTGTAGAGGACCCACTTCTCATCCCCAGTAACAATCCTTTTTAAGAATGGATCGATTTCATACCTGGACAATAGCGATGAACAAATTATTATCCGTTATTCCAAGATCTTTGATGATGCAGTACCCAAATTCCCTGTCTATGGCATTTTCGAATATTGAATATGTTGCCGTATGTATCACAGATGCTCTGGGTAGCTTCTTCTGGGCTTGGACATTTTCACTATGGCTAAACAAAAAAAAAAAAAAATATTTGAAAAAGTAAGACAAACAACAGAGCTTTAAAATGACACCAACCTTGACGGATTCACTCGACAGCAACCCGAGGCAAACTAACGGCAAAGACTGAACCAAAAAAAATGACATTTCTTTCCGCTTTATCTAATACATAGTTAAACATAGAACATAACGTCGTTCAAATGTCCGCCGCGGCTTTGCTTAGTGCCACGTAATACGTTGCTGCGTGGCTACGCGGCATCCATTCATTCAAAAATAGGCTTCCCTAAAGATGCTATTTTTGACGAAATTAAAATTTGATAATTTGTACATGTTGTTCAACCTTATAACTTTCTATAATAATTTGCCATATACTACTTAATAATTAACAATAAATTTGATATGCATTGCTTTAATAACATGGCCGCTATAGTCTAACAAACATTGAGCGTTCTTATTGAATGATCCTATATTAATATACAGATCTTTTTATTTTTATAACTTCTTGACGACTCAATGACTATTCAATTTATTGGATTTAATCAAGCATAGCTACTAGTCTAATAAGACTTCTTGTGCTCTTTTTATATTATTGTAAAACCTTTTTTCCATTAAAAAGCAATGGATTAAGGCGTAACAGCGTGAAATCTGAATGCTGGAATACGAGCATAAAAGCTAATAATTGCGCGTTCTTCGAAGAAAGTAAATCGAAATTGAGATCGGATGGATTTATAAGTACACTTAATAACGCCTATTCCATTCATATTATATCAGATTAGATTTTGTCGATATGATTATATTTCTCAATGAAAAAAAATTGTATTAACAATACATTACGTATTTGATGTGAAAAAGTTGAAATCCTATACTGCTTTGATATGGTTTCAAAGCATATAAATGTGATCGATTACCAAATATCTAATAGATAAATTGAACTAATTAAATGATAATAAATATCCCACCTCACCCAATCGATTCAAGCACCCTACAAAACAGTAGGGATGTGGCAAAAAGAAATATTTCATGACTTTTGGGATACGCCTTGTATCCTTCCAAGCGACATTAATATGAATTAAAAAAAAAAATAGAGCCACATTAATATCGCCAATAGCATTTGTTGGTCCAAGATCAAATTTAAATAGCATCACACCAAATATTATCGAATTCTCGCTTCATATTGAAATTGAATAACATGAACCAAATTTCTCCATATGAAATTTCCTCCTGAAAATGAATTTCGAACATCGAGCGATGCAAATTTCTGCCCGTCGTCTTTCATGCACGAAAATTCTCACAACTTCACATGCTATGAGTTTAATCAAAATATTTTATGCTGAAAATGAAGTAAAATCTTTCAAAGGGGATGCTTTGCGCGAATTTTAAAAAGTTGCACCGAAACGAGTTATTTTCGCCAAAGTTTCAAGCTGAGAGTAGCTTTTAATAACTGTCATGCCGTATATTTAATGTTGACAAAAATTTAATATCTTATAACATGAAATACGCTCCTTCAAATCTAAATTATAATTGGTTTATTTAAAGGTAAAATGTACAATCTGTTGAAGTTTGTCTGTTTAACCGTTATCCATGCTTAAAAAGAACCACATAGTTGTTAACAGTTGCGTAGGATATGAGAAAGCGAGAGAGTCGACCAACGGTCTTGGACGCGGAAAGACTCGTGATAAAGACTGATGTAAAACATTACATTTACGACCCGTTTTATTGTTTTGTCACGTTTGAATTGAATTTCCAATGAAGTTTTACAACCATACGAGATCAGTCCCAGAAGTACCCGACCTAGCAAAGAAAACATAATTTTTTTTGAAGAAATGTATCTTCATTTTTCAACGTAGTCTCCTTTCAACTCGATGCATTTTTCTCAGCGATGCTCAATAGTAAGTTCATAGTAAGAACCGTCGAGCTCATCAAAATAGCCATCCACCGTAGACTCCAGTTCTTCATTGTTTGCATTTTTTTTACCAACGAGCCATTTTTTCAATTTTGAAAAAATTAAAATAATTGATTGTTGGTGAGCCATTGATTATTTTTCATTTTTCAAGATATTTGAAGAAAACAATCCAATTCTTCCCTTTTAATCCATTGATTCGATTATTTTCTTGTCTTTTTGAATTACTGGACATCCCAGTTCCTCACATGGCACGGGAAGTTTAGGGCTTCACACTTCAGGCTTGGACTTTCCCCGATCTCAAAATGTCCGCGTGAGGATCCGTTCATGAACACAGACCATGCTCTCTAGACATGTTTGAGTATGGCATTCCATAGCGAGACGCTCGTTCGTCGTATCAGCGGTCCGATAAGCGGACCATTTGGGCATACAGATATTGCGGCTACTCCGTCCTCTTTTAGAGCTTTTTGCGTTGTTATTTTCGATAACAAATGCGTACCCGTGCCTTTTATGATCTGTACAATCCCGGAAGCATCTCCAGAAGCTAATTTACATAGGTAGCTCGAACCAAATGAGATCACGATGAAAACTAGACTTCCACCAACCATAAAACTATATATTTATCTTAGCCAATTGAAGTTGAGAATGAACGTGTCCATATCTATGCAAAACTCGGCTTTATTTTTTTGAAACATCACAAAACACTCGATTGAAACTTCATCACGACGCTGTTTTTGTTCCATTGTGAACAAACGCGGCACCCATCTTGCGCATAGCTTTCTCATGTGCAAATTTTCAGTCAATATACAAGGCAAGCATTTTTTCAAATTTCTACTGTGCTAGTTTGCACACTTTCAGTCGATGGTCATCCAATATCAATTTGACAGCTCGTACGGCCTCGTTTAAATTCTGCCACCCAATATTTTACTATTGCAAACAAAAGAGCAGACTCTCCTAAGAATAGAATTTAGCTCGACTTTGATATTGGTTGGACTGGGACCTTTCAAATAAAAGTATTGTATCGCATAACGATGAACAATTTTTTCCATGTTTATAAATTCACTGAGAACGTTCACTATTGATGGTTGCCATTATCTTACAAAATCTAAATTTAGCATATTCTTTGGATATTATTTCGACGAGATGAAATATTGTACGTCTTCGAAAAATATGTAATATTTTCCTAC
Source organism: Stenopsyche tienmushanensis (assembly GCA_008973525.1). Classification (NCBI taxonomy): domain Eukaryota; kingdom Metazoa; phylum Arthropoda; class Insecta; order Trichoptera; family Stenopsychidae; genus Stenopsyche; species Stenopsyche tienmushanensis. Next base: position 414,437 of record WACJ01000027.1, read on the forward strand.
GCTTTTATATTTAAAGATATTTTCAACCCTATTATATTACATATATGTAAAGCAATGACGCTGACATAAGCACAATCTTGCATGCCTCGTTTGGGTCTTTGCTTTTATGTTATACAATATACGATTATGCTTAAATTTTGCATTACGTTGAGAATTTATCTATTTAATACACGTTTAAAAATAGGCAACATTGATTAAAAGTAGAGTGCATTATTATGCAAGCCGCTTCAACGACCCGTCATAAAACTCCCTAATTGCCGAAGAAAGTTTAAGTACCACGATTATTTTTAATTGTTAATGGTTAGTTGCGCAAAGGTGTTCAACGAACAAATAAGTCCTTAGTTAATGACTTTAATTAATTTATTGCTACGCCAATTAGTCGCTTGGGATTGCCTTGGGACATGATTAATTGGATTGCGTTAGATCTATTAGGAAAAAGAATCCCTTTACCAATTATGGCATGATTTTATTAAAATTATGTACATTAAACTACAAAAAGATTGCATCGGCCGGGAATCGAACCCGGGCCGCCCGCGTGGCAGGCGAGCATTCTACCACTGAACCACCGATGCTTATAAACATACATTTTTTAAATTTGTTTATAATAAAACCCATAATCAAAACGCCGGACCACTCCCTGCCACGCACATACGCTTCAAGATATAGCCTAGCAAGCGAGTATTCAGAAGAACGAGTCTTTCCGCGTCCAAGACCGTTGGTCGACTCTCTCGCCTTCTCATATCCTACGCAACCGCTTACAAATATGTGACCCTTTTTAAGCATGGATAACGGTTCCAGAAAGCGTCGGATTTAATCACCCCACACATCTAGCTTTCTACTGCCACTAGCTACGACCATAATCTTACCAATGCCCAATTTTTAAATTATAAATACCAAAAAAATGGCATTATTTACACATATTTTACAAAAAAGATTGCATCGGCCGGGAATCGAACCCGGGCCGCCCGCGTGGCAGGCGAGCATTCTACCACTGAACCACCGATGCTTCTGTAATGCAAATTAAATCAATTAAATGATAAGAAATAACTGCACTATCATTTATCAAGATGTGTGTAAAACCGGGAATCCCCATTTCTTTAGAAATTTTCTAATTTCTTGCGCTTTCAGCAAATTATTCCTACATTTTATGACGGTCTAAAGATTGTTTATGTATTTTAACCGAAAAGAGATTCTACTTTAGATAGTATGTATTTTATAGAGGATTATTTTAAAACATTCATAATTCTTTGCGGTCCTATGTCGAGTCTGGCTCGACATTTTGTTTCTGCATTTTCATTATGACAGTCTGGCGGCTGAGTCCCGTTGAATTTAGGAGGTGATGGGGTTGCCAGACTATTACCAGCTTATTATATAGTACCAGACTGGTTCAAACGTGCTGAAGTTAACCAGAAAATGATGTCAATTTTAAAAAGTTGGAATTAATTATTTTTAGCACCTTATAATAAATAGTTTGCGTTTATAAAAACGCCTCTCCCCTCCCAAACCCAACGGCACTCAGTCGCCAGACTATCATAATGCTTGTCAAGAAACACGCCAGAACACAACTATTAAATTATTCACAAGTTGATGACCTTCAATTTATGCTGGTATATAACTATATTATTTCTAAAATAATAAATAAGCGTATTATATACATTTTTTGTTGGACAAAAAATCATAAAAATCGTTATATTTTTATGTTAAAATAGCATTAATACAATTATGCAATATATTGCAGTGGGCCACGCATAGAACAAGCTGAAGGGTTAGTATCTAAAAGATCGCTTCGAAGATCAACTGTCTCTATTTCATTTCACCTGACCAATATGCGCTAAAATGGTGCATCCGTTAAACGTCTCGTAAAACAAATTCCGCGCACAAACAATAGTTGTTGCAATTTGAAAACCTTCTTGGATACTTTAGGAATGATTTAGGAATGTTTAATCCGCATACAAATAAAATAACAAATTATTTTTTTAACAAACAGTTCAGTTTCGATTCAAAAGGTTTTCCCAACAATATATTTAATAGCATTTGTTGAACTATACATATCTATATGGATATATTTTTTTATTATGTATTAGATATTTCTTCAATTTAATATTTTAAGGTGAATGTAGATCAGAGTGTTTTTAATTTGTTTATGACCAATGTTAAAATTATAATTTTGAACCCTCCAAAGATGTTAATCGAAAAATATGTCTTCGCAAATTCAGTCCCTCCGGCAGCTAATTACATTTTCTGTGGGAGTTTTTTTAAGGGCGGCATATCATTGAAGTTCTCAATTAACTTTCATCGTCATCACCATATCTTGAGCCTTTGATTAACCCTTTGGCGCTTTGATAGGATACCAAAATACACTTTTGTATAAGAATTATGCCAAAAAGACTGCATCGGCCGGGAATCGAACCCGGGCCGCCCGCGTGGCAGGCGAGCATTCTACCACTGAACCACCGATGCTTATAACCATACATTTTTTAAATTTGTTTATAATAAAACCCATAATCAATAACCCGCCGGATTTCTCCCTGCCACGCACATATGCTTCAAGATATGGCCTAGCGAGCGAGTATTCAGAAGAACGAGTCTTTCCGCGTCCAAGACCGTTGGTCGACTCTCCCGCCTTCTTATTTCCCACGCAACCGCTAACAAATATGTGGCTCTTTTTGCGCATGGATAACGGTTGGTTAATTAGTAGTAGTTTATGACATTTTTGGGTACAATTTTAATAATCCATATGTATCTTTTTAAAATTTAAATACCAAAAAATGACATTAGTTAATCATATTTTGCAAAAAAATTGCATCGGCCGGGAATCGAACCCGGGCCGCCCGCGTGGCAGGCGAGCATTCTACCACTGAACCACCGATGCTTGTATTATTGTACAATTTATTTAAACAAATCGTCAATGGAGTCAAATAGTATCGTTGCAGATGTTAATAAGAACAAATACAGATGGTTCTTGTGCTGCAGATGAAAGCGATGATGATGGCCTCATTCAAGTTGGCGTAACAAATCGTGACCATCTATTCGATTCAAGAACAAAATCATTTTGGCATTTTAACACAAGATGCCTCTATAAAATATTATTTATAATAATGCAAGATATTTCAATAAGAACGTTCAATTTTTAAATGTAAATAAGATGAGTTGTACATATCTACTCAATTTTATATTTATTTTTATTTTAGATTCAATTTTTGATGACTGTCCCATAAATCTGGCTAAATTTGCTGGATGGCGTTCGTTATTTTAAATTTGAAAGCATCAATTGTTTGCAATTTATATGTATAATCCGCAATTTAATCTTTCCCTACCGGTGATGTATTTACTACACCTCGACTCTTATAATGGGAATATCGATATGAAATATAATAGATACGGGCTTCAGAATTTTTGTATTTCTCCGTAATATAATTACAAATTACATCAAAGTATTACAGTTTATGAGTATTCATCTGCAGCGACGGAAATAAATAATGTGTCAATAAATCGGGAATTTTGCGAGTTTCACGAAACAAATTTTGAGCGTCTCTGTTGAAAGACATACAAATTTTATTCATTTTTCACGAGCATAAATTATTTTTGATGTGGTGGAATAAAACTTTTAGCATGCTTTATGTTGAAATATTATAAAAATATCGGGGGTGGTTTCCGTCCGCCCTTTAGCCTGGGGTTATAGTCACGTTACAGTCATTATTTATGGGAACGAAGTGGTGACAAAACGACCGTTCTAAGTGTTACAATATTATGAATATATTATAATTTATCCGCCGAGGGGATGTAAAAATACGCAGACGTCTTAGACAATAAGAAAACGGGAATTGCCCCATAAATATGCCATATGGGGAGCAAGTACATAAAAACGATATTGAGGGCTCAATTTTTCGACGATGTTAAAAACCCCAAAACTATTTGAGAATTCCAGGATCAATATGACGACCCACTGGGCTAACACGATAATGTCATCAAGACGAATGCCGAATAAAAATGTTAACAAGGTTTATCCACTCACCCCTGTAGTTATAAGCCCTAAAAATTCACTTAGCGTACGTCTGACGACGCCATACGAAAGGCTATTAGTATTTAAATTTCATTTTTACATATTTATTGAAAGGCTTTGATGGATTTTGCGCTCGTTTGGGTGGTCCTAATTTAAGCATACGCCGTAAATAATCAAAATTTTAAAATTGATGAAGCAATGTAGTATGGCATTAAGATATTAAAGTCCCTTGAAAAAATTCGAAATGCAAAAATCTGCTAATGGCTGCGTTTTCGTTCATCCCCTTGAAATAATACGAATCTCGTTAAGAGGACTTTCGTGAAATTTGATCTCAATGGTCTTAAAATAATGTCGAGTCATTTAAATTTGTTTGAAATAGGATGAGCATGAAAGCCTGTTTGAAAAATGCTTTAAATGACTCTTAAAGTTTTAATTTAAAGTATGAAAATAACATCGTTTTCATTATAAATATTCGAACATTTTATCACATACTAGCCGATACCTAGCGTATTGCCACAACAGAAGTAATAATTCTAAAAATATCGTTTTTGGTTTTGTTATAAATATGATTTTTATATAAAAGATCTACTGTAAGTTAATTATATTATGCCTATATTATTTAAAAAAGTGCAAACAATAATTTGGAAAAGTTTTATTGCAATCGAATGAACGGTATGGCAGCGCATTAAAAACAGACAAACAAACAATAATTTTTATATACTAGACTATGCTTATGTTTTTTTAAATTTAGTGTATATGCGTGAGAATATAGAAATTTGCATGCCAGATATATAGGAAGGATAAGAGCTTATCTAAATATAAGGACCAATGCGATTTAATGTCTATTTATTAACGAATATGAAAAAAAGTCAATATGTATGTCTGTCTGTTTTCTATATAATTTATATTTTTTTTTAATGATTAATATTAAGAACTCAACACGCAAAGCAAGTATGTTTTTATATACTTGTAATCATAATTTTTATTTAAATAACTTATACTATTTAATATGTAGAACTCAAATACAGGTCAAATTAATTCAAAGAACTATACAGTTACGGAGATCCCATATATATTAATTAAATAGCCGGTGATATTATATTATAATCACACTTAACGCTAGAGCATAGTCTATCGTTTTCAAGTATTAAAAATGTATTATAAAATGAAATAAAATTGAAATCCCTCTCAAAAGAAAATAAGGAAATTTCCCCCCTTATTAAGTATACAGTAATAAAAATTCACTTTATTACCTTCGGCCTACTTTCAATTACATTTAAACCGGTGCAGATCTCATTTGTGATTCGTAATCGCGCCGTTAAAAATATGCAAATCCCATTAATATCAAGTTATTCATTTCCTTGATAAATCTGACGGAATCCATACAGAATAGGGGGGGGATTATAGTATAAACATTTTTAAATATATGCAAATTCCCAGGGCCAAAATTTCATATTCCATTTCGTACGCCCTATTCCGAGGCTCTCGTTTCGCATCTCATTCAACAGGGTCGGAAAATATTACACCGTCAAAGACTCGGCTTTTTATAACCATAGACCTTAATCGTGACGTTTAGCCGATTTCACCCTCGAAGCCTTCTCATGCCGGTCACGTAAAGCGCACCTAGTTATTTTACCGTCCCTGGAACATATTCAGGATGCATTTTCCGTCGATAATGATCTACAAATTGCTCTAAAATTATGCAAATGTATTCGAGAATGCATGCAAAAATGCAGGGTCGTAACAAGGGCGCGGCAAAGCAGGCGCCCGCCACGGGCGCAACTAGACTTGACATGATTTTTACTTTACTTGCATCAACGCTTATTGACCGTTTTTATAATATACACTAAGTTGTCTAATCCCTCTTTTCTTCGTCATTGTTATGTTCAGGTATGGCATCTGATCGCGAGCCGCTCATTCAGCGGTCCGAAAAGCGGACCAATTGAGAATACAAACCTTTTAGGGCATACCTAATTTACATAGGTGGCTTGTGCCAAATGAAGTCGTGACTACATTTCCCCCTACCCATAAAACTTACTTACAGGCCATTCTAAGTTAAGAATGAGCGTGTCATCGCGGATACGGTTATTAAATTCAGGATTTACACTTTGCTGTGCACTTTTGTTGAGTAGGCTGGCATTATCCTGATTAGCGGGACCAATAAGTACCTCAGGACGGTGGAGGATCGACTCAAAAACTCGGCTTTATTGCTGTGAAACTTTGCTCGATTAAAACATCTTCACAGCGTTGTTTTTGTTTAATTGTGAGCAAACACGGCACCCTTCTTGCGCACAGCTCTATCATCTCCAAATTTTCAGTCAATATGTGATGTACAGCATTTTTTTAAATGCTTACTCTACCATTTCTGGCGTGGTCACCTCGCCTGGTCGATTTTCGTTTTTTTAATTTTTCATTCCAGGATTTATACTAAGGCTGCTCTAAATATTTAAATTAATTGAATACGATTGCACAAAAATATATTAAATCTACTTTTTCTTGGATCGCGAACCGCTCATTCGTCATATCAGCGGTTCGAAAAGCGGACCGATTGAGCGTACAAATTTTATGGCCATTCCGTTCCTTTTTAGGCCTTTTTGTGGTAATTCCTATGATCTGTACGGGGCGTTAAATTAGATACATGCCATGGGCGCTTCAAACCCTAGTTAGGGCTCTGCAAAAATGACATCAAAATTGTCGTGACTGATTTACAGAAGCAATTCGCTGTAATAAAATTCAATCGAAATTCCAATTACACATGTTATTTATGTTACATGCAGATATTTTTAAAATGGACATAAAACTGTATGTGTAATCTCTAGATATTGCAATCGAGTTGATGAATTTCGTTCTATTATCGGGCGTAGTTCTTCGTCATCAATGTTGATGATCAATGATCTACGCAGCTCATAAATAATTTTCTATGGTGCTGCGGATACACTGCATCTGAAACAACGACATATAGCTATTCTTGATCGGTCCAATGGTAACGCGCATGAGTGGAATCGTTAGATGGCCTTGATTGCGGGAATACGTTCTTCCCGCGGTCAAATATCTCTCACTCGTCATAATAAAGTAAACGGTTAAGATGAAAATATTTCTATTTGAACTCGTCGAGCGGCTCAAGAACTCTGCATCAAGAGCGCCCCGATACACCGGTGTCAGAAGCGATACACTCGTATCCTTAATTATTGGTGCGTTTTTTTGTATATCAAACTTATTACATTCAATCTTCTCGCTATCTCCAATAATTTGAAACCATATTATATTATCCGTTTTGGAGCTTGAAATTTAGAACTTCCCTTAATCAACCGCTGAAAATGTGTCACAAACCAACCCTCGTCTATCTGTAACACTCATGCTAAACTCTGATTTTAATTAAGCATTCACGCTGTATATTAATAAGCACATAATCAACTTATGGCGTGATATCCTTAATCAAATGATTTAAATATTAATACAATAATATTCAAACGTGTATTTATTTTTCAGTATATGTCGCTCTTGGAACCCACAACGATCACATCGGCCTTATGATAGCCATGGAAGAACTCAATCTATTCGAAAAGGGTAAAATTCATTATATTGAACAATCGATTGCTTGATCGAACGTTTGAATACAAATATATTGATTTTTTTGCTTGTGTAGGTGAATATTGGACACTCGGTATTGATATTGAGCAATACGACGAGATGGAACCCGACAAGTATCTTCGATGGTTGTTGGGCAACAAGCAGGCCCCACAGGATGTCCAGATAATTCGTGCCTTCCGCAGCTTCCTCGGGGTCGTTCCTTCAGCTCCCAGGGGCTTCCTCAACTTTTCCATCCAAGTCAACAAGTACATGGAACTTCCACCATTCAATTATCGCAATCCACTCACGTTACTTGGAGGCTGGAAGATGGTATCTCATTTCATATACATTAGTATGTACACAAATACAGCTCAGATTTACAATACATTTAGTTATAAAATCTAAATTCGAATCGATTATCATATCTTATTGTATTTATAATATAGGCTTTTTAAAAGCGTGGCTAATAAATAACGAGACTGTTGCTGTAACCATATTTTTAAGTAGATTCCTTTTAAAGTGTTCTATGTCAAGGCGGGACAGAGTTGGCAGCCCTAGCCAAAAAACAGTCCCGAATTAACGTGCAGTCACACTACTTTTCTGCCTTTATTTTTATCATTCCTGACATTTTAAGCTACGTGTGAACGAGGCATAAATTCAATATAACGAACGCCATTCAGCAAATTCAGTCAGATGTATGCGACGGCCATCGAAGATTGGATCTACCGAATACGTGCCACCAAGCAAAGCCGCGGCGCATATTTGAACGATTTTATATTTCATACTTAATGCCATTAAATATTATTTTGAATAAAAGAAAAATTGAGTCAATATCTTGTACAACATTTGTATTAATTATATTTAAAAATTTAGCATCCTTATTGAAAGACTCTATAGTATTAAATGCTTTCTTTCTTATTTCAACCTATTTAAGTCCAGTCTCATTATTTAACAGCCACATTTTATATCATCAGATTTCTTCTTAAATAATCTTCAGATGTATTCATTATTATTGCTTTGAATGGCGCCTATTTTGGCGCGAAAATCAAAATTATTTTACGGTCAACCCTCCTATAGCGTTTACTTCGTTTGCAGCGTTTTTTGCGTAAGCATCGGGTAAAATATACTCTCTACGTGTATTAATCACTTGTTATCAAACTAAACACGTACAAATTTTGCATCTCGATGCTATAGAAGGGTTGACTGGTTTATCTCAAATACTCATCATAAATTAAATCTAACATAGCCAATTTATTATTTCAAGGGTTGTTTTAAAAAAATAAAATTATAACGTTTTAAAAATTCGAAAAATCCCTTTTTGAATTAAATTTTAGATAGAATTTCATGCTGGATGCTCTCAAAGGGGAAGTTTTCAACACTTTTTTATCTGCTTTGAATCGAAGCCATCCGGCGTGGACATTGCAGCTTTGAAAGTTCGCTTTTCTCCACTTTGATGAATAGCCACAAACACATTTTTAACTGGTACCTCTGTAAAAGTTCAGTCAGTTGAAAACTTCTGCATCGGCACGTTTTGCAAAATCGTTCAGGTTAACGACAGTTTATCTGCACTTTCCCAAATCGGAAATTGTTCGCGCTTTTTGGCTACATCTCGACAACGACTAGCTGTCATTCGAACGCTATGTCGTATAAACATCACGAAATTTAATATGCAGATTAGACCGGAGGCGGCTTTTTTGTATGATGCTGTTCATCTGTACGCCGGAGCACTCCTCAACGCTCTCAGAGAGGGAGAGAACCCTCGGAATGGAACTTACATCATCAATTCCATCAAGAACACCCACTACCACAGCGCCATGGGGTGAGTGGAGAATGCTTTTGACACACCACTTGAATCATGACAACTTTTTCATTTCATTCGAACCGACCTCAATTGAAGTCGGTTCCGTTTGTTTCATTTTATTTTCGCCAAGCAAATCCCTCGCAGGATATCAGCGTATATCACATCTGAACTAATCTCATGCATTCATCCACGTAACTTTTAACAGCACGCTCCGACAATCGGATTTGTGGGCTAATGTTGAATTTAATTTAGTTATATGGCGTACATGGATGCTAATGGCGATGCCGAAGGAAACTATACGCTCATAGGGCTCGTTGAAGACTCGAAGGTTCCGGGAACATTTGGCCTGTATCCGATGGGAACTCTTACGCGGAAACGACATAATGACAGCACATTGCCAGTAAGTTACATTTTAAATTAGTTTCATACATCGCATTTACAATTGTAATGATTTACATTAAAGAATCCATAAAATAATTAAATTGATTAATGATCACTCAAAATGAACACAGTGGTGGCCTTATCTTGCATACATACAAAAGTAAAGTAACAACATGTATGTAGGATTGAAATATACTTGTAATGGTAGATGGCTACTATTCTTTCAATTAGGATTTCTTATGTGGGCACCTCTGTCGTGTGAATTAATTCTTTTGCACGTCCCTAGACAAAGAAATCCAGTGGTGTCAGGTCTAGAGACCGTGCGAGCCACGGAATAGGACCGCCAAACGAACTAATTTACATCGACAGTCCCGGGATCCCGGGATCAGGATTTTCAATAGGTTAAGAAATTACATTGATATATTTGATCAAAAATTACTAATAAGTCCATTTGTTTAATATAAAAACTACTTGAAAGCGAAAGAATTTTATTTATTTAAGAAAAGATAAAAATACAATTCAAAGCCAGGCAACTTGCTGCTGAAAATGCACGCTCAGCCTCCACACTCGTTGGATATATCGTCATCAGATATTTAAATTCTGCTGAGATACGGACTAAAACTTGCAAAATTCCCGATTTCCCGACAAATTATTTTTTTCCGTCGCTGCAGATGAATACTTATATACTATAATACTTCGATGTGATTCGTAATTATATTGCGGAGGAACACAAATATTCTGAACCGCGTATCTATTATATTTCATATCGATATTCCCATTATTAGAGTCGAGGTGTAGTAAATACATCACCGGTAGGGAAAGGTTAAATTGCGGATTGTACGTATAAACTGCAAACAATTGATGCCTTCAAAGTCAAAATAACGAACGCCATCCAGCAAATTTAGCCAGATTTATGCGACAGTCATCGAAACTCGCGTGGACTCCAGGTGACATTCAATGCTAAATAAATTGGCCCGGAATGTGTTAATTTAAACATTGTTTTATATGTATTAATAGACAGGTTACAGTCGTATAAAATTAGCTTAAAGTTGCGACAGTTTCATATACGACACTTGAATCAGGCTAGAGAGAGTTCAGCACATAAGATGAAGAAAGATGATGGCTAAAATACAGTTTCCTGGACCAAGATACTTCAATAACAAGCCCCTTTGAGACCACTAAGCCCCCTCTCTCTCGATCACAGCCTTGCTGTATATAAAGAAGCTGCCACAATCCAGCGATCATATTACGCAAAATTTCGTCCCGGGTCACTTTGCCCGAGGGTACGCAATATTAAATTAAATTTCTATCCAAACGAAATGAAAGATCAAAAATAAAGTATTATTTTAAAAAAATCTGATAAAACAACCCCTAAATTTTAACGAATGTAAGCTAATCATATTGTATTATATTTAAATTCGCTATCGTCTATGTGTTGTGTGACATATAATAAAATAAGCTTGCTACTGGTGTAGTGGTTGCTTTATGCTACGTACAGACATACATATATAGTAAAGGCGATGTGGTGTATGCTCGTAGCGTCTCTATAATATATGCGATAAAGATGGAGACACCACAAACGATTCTCCCTCTCTTTCTGATCAACTTGCCACATGGAGTTTCAATTTTCGTGACGTCCAAGCCAATTTGCCCTACCGCGCTCATATAAGTTTTGCTTCAATAAGAACTGTTTTTTGATTGGCTAAATGAGCGTTGTACACATTTATTTTATTGATAAAACCCTGTATGTATTCGTTTATCGTATGTGTCTTCGATTTGGGTTACGTTCTTAACATTTATATCAATTTGGTTATAAAACAAAATAACGGTTTTACCGGTTATCCGTTTTTAGTTTCGTTCCGGTTTGAAGCCCTGCCATGTACTATACTTTTCATCGACTATTCCATCGGATAGGAAGCTTTTTGATCCCGTCACTGAAAAAAGAAGGCGATGAATAGTATCATCTGTTGCGCAACGCGTTATTGTTCTTTTTCGTTTAAGCAGCCTTGACGTCATCTAGCAGCTGGCAGTAGTAGGCCGCATTTATCTTCTGCCTGTCATGTAGAAAATTAATCAATAAAATACTTTTCCAGCAGACTGTTTCTCGGCTTTCAAAACAAAACTTTTGAGCCCAATAAAATACTTGGGTCTTACTCAGAGTATTGTAGGGTAGAGTTGGTGGTAAGTTCAATCGACCCTTTATGCTATCTTCACCGATTGCGGTCCAGTTACATAGTTGTCGGAGGCAAGAGAGAAGATGTCCTCCTTTTCGCGGGATCCCGGGCAATTGCTGATCCGTTCCTTATCGGACCCGGTGAGATGTCGAGGACGGAATACCGGGGGAGCAAAAAGAAACACAGCAGTGGAGCCACGTATCGCGCGAGCTGCAAGGATGAGTTCATGAAGTGTTCGCGCTCGCTCTCTCCTTCTAGACTGCATCCTGCTCCTTCCCGTGAGCAGAACTTAACCGCCGCATTGCGCACGCATCCTTCCCTTCTCCTTCTTCGCCAATGCCCATATCTCTATTGGGCGGCTCCCAGTTGGCATTTTTGCTAGCCTTTATCACTTGCTGAAGTCCGTCGATTTCGTCTGCGAATTCGAAAATTGTGACACCCGTTCTACCAACGGGCCACATCAGACGACTTGCCTTTCTCCATTGTCTCTTCCTCGTTTGTCAACTTGGCTAGTAATATCTTCCTTTCGTCCATTTGTATATCGATCATTATTATCACACCAGTGTAGCTTAAACTTGGTAGAGGGTTTGATCGACCCTACATGCTACCTACACACTACTACTAACTACTAACTGCAAGGTTGAGTTCACTAAGTGTGCATGCGCTCGCTCCCTCCTTCCAAACTGCCTCCTGCCCCTTCCCGTGAACAGATCCGAAACTACCGTGTTACGCACGCATCCTTTCTTCCCCCTTCCCCGCAGTCCATGCTTTAATAGCATCACCAAATTGTGCCTCAAGTCTTCTCCAAATTTTACTTGATTTCACGCCTTCTTTTATAAGAAAATGAATAATTACGCGTTGCGCAACAGAGGATATTTCTTCTCGCCCTCGTATAAAGACAAAACCTTTGCAAAAATTAAGATGAAACTCTAGGGATATTTTTATCTTCATTCAACAATATATCTAGCAGAAAGAAAACAAATATGTTGACAAATTCGAGTATTTCACGATCGAATGGGTGTGTAATTGCCATCGATAAATCTTCTATCAGACTGAGAAGGAGTTTTAAACTTTTAATTGCCTCACAAAGTTTATCTTACATTTTTCTACAGATTTACTTTCCAATTTGATTTCTTCGCATTTTTTCCGCGAGTTTTTCTATTTCAGCGGAATAAAATAAACCAATAAATTTAACACAGAACGCTTGAATCAATAAGAGACAGTGAAATAATATTATCCATCTTTCAAAAACGCTAAGAGAATATCCAACACTGAGTGGTTTTCTATGTAAGCCGAATTTCATCAAGCGTTAATCGCTTACAAAATGCGAATGATAAAGGATTTCCACGTTCTTTATCGAAATACTCGATATGTTAATTTGGCAATATCACAACTGAATGCTTCGATGATTGAAATTCCATCACCGAAGACATTGGATCCAATTTGATTTGATGTAAAATTAATGTTGAAAAAGATGTTGTTAATTTCTTCACGCAAACAAAACGTAACCAATTAAAAGTTGAAAGCGAACGAAGCGACAGAAGCTCGAATATTTATTCAGAGGACCTTTTTTCCGCAGTCGGCAGAAGTTTGGCCGTCGGGGGAATCCCTGAACAAATTCGGGAGTCCGCTTAAAATAATTTACCCCGACATGAAAATATTTATTTAACAATAAGTTAGAGATAATCGAGTTAGCTCAGAGACATTAAGCCGTATTAAACGAAGTGTAATGAGCAAACTGAGCGAAAAAACAACGATAATCGTATCGAGCGTAAAAAGTGTTCGCATTTCAACCCGACATCGCTCTATTCGCCCCTATAAAAATATTAGCACGCTCTCTCTTTTCGGGGGGTTGAAAAATAAACACGAAAATGAAAGAATCGAAACTCTGACGGGCGAAAAAACATAGCACAAACGAGATATAAGATTCTTATTTAATTAAAAATATTTAAAAATTGTGAGCAAACGCGGCATCCATCTTGCGCACAGCTTTCTCATGTGCAAATTTTCAATCAAACGCCTATTATATCTGCTAGCTTGTGCACTTTCAGTTAACGATCATCCATTATATGGATTTTCTTCATCATTTCTGGCGGGTCACCTCATTTGGTCGATCACTGCGATGTTCGTCTTGGCAGCTCGTACGGCCTCGTTTTAAGTCTGCCACTTAATACTTTACTGCTGTAAACGAAGAAACAAACTATTCCAGAATAGAATCTAGCTCGGCTCTTTTTTTTTTCAGATAAAAGCATATAAGATCTTCAAACTTGGAATTTAAGCTTTATAAAGTAGACTTTCTTATTTACTTTGGGTGGTTACTTCAGCCCTATAAGAGAGCCCCGGCCACCGACAACGCTCACCACCATTTTTGTCTATCCTTCCGATGGATCTACTGCCATTCGAATCCATAATGGTTATTAAAGAACCTTCACCGTACATGTCCATGACCTCACAATTTGACCTCATGACTAATCCTTCCATTGGTATATATTCCATATAATATTTAGACTGTTATGACATATTTATATTTATTAGATAACATGATCGTAGCTAAATATGGCAGCTCATAGCTAAATGTAATGGAGTTTTTAAGCACACCACACGCGGAGTAAAAACGCAGGATCGGCACTGCGGGAGCGACAGTGCTCCCTCGTAATCTCGCATGCTTCTTCATATATACGCATGCGCATAGCAGTCAAACACCATGCCGCTGAAACAGTAAAGCGCATAGCTCTATACAAAGAGTTTTGTATTTTATTTTATATAATTTATATTCCATTCATGAGTAATATGAACAGTGGATCATGATTTATCTTATCTATTTTTTTTTTAATCATATTACCATAAAACTGCGGTCCAATTGAAATGATAACTCACCCGACTAAGTAATAATTATGATTGATCATTTAGTCGTATTTCATTAATATCAATATGAAACCCACAACAGCAGTTGGTAAACATCGACATTTTACTACGTTGATTATTTATTCAGCTTTTTAACTTCATACATAATATTATTTTATGCAAAGAGAATCTTCAAAAATGTGGTTCAAATTAAATTTCTATATTTTTGTTGTTTGGTCAAATGCTGAATTAGATGATTGAGTATTTAGTTGATTTTCTCGGAAATTAACAGGATTTAATTTACGGTATGAAGGCCCGTGGCAAGTATCTAACTTACGCCCCCCCCCCCTCTAGTTATTTTTAAAGTCAAATAATACTATCATATAAAATTGTACACATCAAAGAAAATTCCGCAAAAAGCCCTAAAAGAGGACGGAGTGGCCACAAGATCTGTGTGTCTAATCGGTCCGCTTTTTGGACCGCTGACATGAGCCGAATGAGCGCTAGGACGCATATATTCGAATACAGAATATTTGATTAGGACCCCTATCCTAAACGAAAAGATAAATAAAATATGGCGGCTCGTAGCTAAAAGTAATGGAGTTTTTAAGCACACCACACGCTGAGTAAAAAATGCAGGGGTGGCACTGCGGGAGCGACAGTGCTTTCTCTCCCTCGCATGCAGCTTCCAAGTCAAATACCACGCTGCTGGAACTGTGAAGTGCAGTGATATTAAATCTAAAGATTATATATTATACAAGTATAAAGAAATAATTATACGTATAAATGTAAAGCATTGAAAATAACTATCGACTCTTTTACCACATCATTAAACAATAAATTTAAATATGTATTGGGACATTTAAATGAGAAATTAAGCACACTGTAAATATTGAAACGCTTACAATATTTACCAAGAAAACAACAATCACGTTGACGTGGATTTACTTCATTATTTTTTAATGGCGATATCAAAAACTTTTATTGTTTTAGTTACAAGAAAAAAACGATAAATTCTGAATTATATGTTTTCATGAAAGGACTTTCAGCACGGAATGGACGCAATAAGACATTTTTTATTCATTATTACGCCTCACATTCCTAAACGTCCTTCCAAATCATTTTATTATTTTATAACAAGAATGTCGTTTAAGGTTTCATACAAAATATAATATTTTCAAACAATATTCGATCAAAGTTATTGAAAATTTGTCATCCTGAATATGTACCCCCAAGCAAAATTACGCGAGATATTTGAACAATATTATAATTCATATTTAATGCCATATAATATCCTTTCAAATAAAATAAAAATTGTGTAGATATCTCTCATAAAACTGGTTTTATTTGCGTTTAAAGATTGAGCGTCGTTGTTGAAAGATACTGTATTAATGTAAGTATACTATGCTCCCTTTTTGTATTAACGTCAAGATGCGATCCCATGTGTCACACTGAAAATTGACAGGGCGAAAAATTTTACCAACGCCCATTTTTTTAGCAGGACGACGTTAGATGGATGTGTCCCATTTAAATTGAAAATCTATTTCGCAGTTGAGAGGATTCGGGCGGAAATCCCAATTGATTCGCTTATCGCCGAAGCCGGTATTCCGCGGAATTAATCAAGTGCGAAGGACGAAATTTAGTTCTGGGCCCGACTCCATTTATCACCTGGAACACCTTCGCCTTCCTGTTCCTGTTCCATATCCTGCCGGTCTGCTCATGTCGTATTACCCGACGGACGGGCGAAAACAAATTCTGCACATTCATTTACATACAATTTCCTTTTTCGTGCAAACGACTTTAAAAATTACGTCGGCAGTTTGCGGTACACCCCCAAATCTTACCCTTTTGCGTCGTTAATTCTAATTTTGAGAAAATTCATATGTTGCAAGAAATGAGCTCGTATTATTACAGTAATTCCGCATTGAAATGCTAATAAATACATTTGCTTCCATAAGCTCTTCATTTGGGTTTTCAGCTGGAAAGACTGCAGGGTATTCATATTTTCAGCGTTTTATTTAGTATATAGCAAAAACCAATACCGGCTATATTGATTTGTGGACAGCAAACTTTTTTAATATCAACTTATAAAGTGGAGCACAATCTCATAACTTTCTCTGGCAATTTTATCTATTTTTCACTTGCTTCAATTTATGACATCAAAATATTTACAAGAAGCCAACACAAAATCAATCACCATGATAATTCGTAAATGTTCAATGCTATCAAAAGTAGAAATGATACTGTTGCGTTTGAAGCCCCTTGCCGTCTTCAGGGGCCCGCAATCTTCGTCGCAGCTGCCTCAAACAGACCACCACGAGGGGCGTCTCGAATCGCGGGGCGCTCCGGAGGCCGGACGCACCCTTGCGCCTCTCATCTCGACCCGAAGGGCCTCGACGAGAAGCGAAGGGGCTCCGCCCTCAGGGGCGAAGGAACCCCGCGACACCGAGACAAACTCGAAGCATCCGCGACGGAATATGCGTATAACTCCGCCGAGGGGGCGATTCTTTAACTTCGACCGCTCATATGACGACACCAAAAAGGAGGAAACCTCAAAACGATAGGGAAACAATTAAAACATGATGAACTTCGATTAATAAATTTTATTTACCATTTTGTGATACGGCAGACGATCACGACGCAGAGGCTTGATGATGGGAACGTAGCGCGAAATTAACACGACTGGTCCCCAAGGCGCCCAGAAAAGAACAGAAAGAATTTGCTCGGCCTACGACCCTTAAGAACGGTTGAGGTCCGAACGCCAAATTAAACGACCCGCTTTGACGACCAAAAATCGATATTAAACGACGAAATTAATTAATTTATTTTTACAATCAATAAAAACAATCGCAAATTATTCCCACGCTACACTCCCCCCGACTTAAGCAATTGAATCGTCCCGATCAATCCAATCCCGTGCCTCGCAATCGTGCCGCATATAAAAAAAAAGAAAAAAAGAAAAAAAAAGCGTCCCTGCCCGACTTAACAAAAGTCACAGCATTTGCTTTACGGCCCGAGAAATCAGGGGTAAACTTTGACCGTGACCATAAAATAAAACAAGTAGTATTTTTATTTACAAAAACAAGTTAAAAACATATGAAAATGAAATATAGATCCACAGTAGTAGGATCTTTCAAAAGAGAAAAGAAAATGTTTCTGATGTTCCTGTAGAAGTCCTGTTAGAACCTTGCTGCTCCTGCAATGAAACCTTCATGAGTCTGTTCTTTACATTTCTTAATTTAACAAAAGAAAATACAGTAAGCTTTATCATTCATCACGACGTCCGTATCGCTACGCGACGTCTACGCGCGTTAGCCTGTTTGGCGATGAAAACAATCATCCCTCCGAACCGGCACTCCCTTAGAAGTTTACGTGGATGACTAGTTTAAACAAAACTACTTTCTCCTCGACCTTGACTTATCTAATTTGCAACATCAATAGATTCGTCACCGTGTCCTATCGCGAGATATTTCTTTGAATAAACCAGAACAAAACAGAAGAATAAGAAAAATAGACAACGAATAGACAGAAAGCTCCTTCTCTGGCACTGCGTACTCCGTGATTCCATTGCAGCTCTACTTCTCGCGATCGAAAACTATCGTGCGAGGCCTAGACAAATTCGAACAAATGCAAAACAACCGAAACAATAATGCTAAACAACCATATTCAGCTAGTCACTGTCGCCGCCATCCTGTGTCGTAAAGAAAATAATTTAACTTCATTTAATTACGTTCGTCGCGATGCCCCTTGGTACGTGAAGTATCACCTTACTGCGCGAAACTGAAGGTTTCGGCTGCCAACCCTACATCACCGGTCACGACGGTGCCTCTTAATAGGATAGGGAAGGCAGCGATCAAATCCACCGAGGTGGTTCGATCCGCCCTGATCTGGAAGACCCATAACAATTATCGCGGCGGATTTCCCGTCGCCAGCGTCTATTGTTGCTTCCATTCAAGTACCCTTACGCGACATACCACCAGCCTGGCGGGATCTCCCGCCCGCCAGCGCCTGGTGCTCATCCAGAGCGTCGCAACTAAAACTAAACAACCACATGCTACCAGCCTGACGGCATCACCAGCTCGCCAGCGCCTGGTTCAAAGCATTGTGGCCCACAATAAATACTTCACGAACCATGGTTCTCCGACGACCTTATTATTCAAAAAAAATCAAAATTACCAAATGACTTGCTTCTAAACAATTACAACACTCTTTACGAGAAGCTTACAAAAAAAGAAACAAAAGCGACGACAATAAAAGCTGTTCTAAACGATACCGACCGCTTGCAAAGGGTATCTCTGGGACTGTACCTGAAAATTTCATACAATTCACCCTGCAACATCTGGCATTATCTTTAACAATATTCAACATATTTTAAAACCTAAAATAAATTCGAACGACATGCATATAATACATACAAAAAAAATGCAACGCCGTTTACAAACCAAAATACCACGAATCGGCAAGACAAAAAAAACCCGGTTGATTACAAAATACCTAGCGCCCCGAGCCCTGCTTGATAAAGCGGATGGGATTTTCCCATGCCTTGAAGTACCGCTATCGGCCCTCAAGATAAGAAATATTTACAACTATAGAAATCCACAATTAACTCTTCATCCATCGCAAAAGACAAGCTTGATGACGCTTTATAACCATTATAGTTTGATATTTTAATCACACCATGCCGATCGCTTTATACTACAACTTACATTATCTATTGCGCGACAAACCCTAAAATATTATAAACAACTTAAAGGTCACGCATAAAAATTATTAAGAAAATATTTACAATGCCTCGCGGATTACCCGCGAGATACCTGACCAAGGATTCCTGTCATTACAAACTCCTCGTTCTGATGACGGCCATCCTTGTGACGCTGCAGCTCAAGCTATCGGGAAGCTCGTGCTGCATCTCAGGTGGTGGCGCTTTCCAGCGACGCTGCGTCTGCCTCCATAGGCCACGTGGTCGGCTGGAAATAAGCGCCTTCCATGGCGCCTCAGCTTCTCCCGCCGCAGACGATGCGCTCAGGGGGCGCATTCCTAGGGGCGTCGAGCTGATCTCGGCGTCCGGTGGTGACGCTAGCGTGCGTCGAACCATATGACGCCGACGCGTCCAACATGGCGGCGTTGCCACGTGCTCGCCTCAACATTTTCTGATAATGCGCCATCGTCGTCGTCGTCGTCCTCCTTGACAGCATTTCGGCGTCGTCTCAGTCGAAGATCCCAGTCTTCTGACACCAGTGTTGCGTTTGAAGCCCCTTGCCGTCTTCAGGGGCCCGCAATCTTCGTCGCAGCTGCCTCAAACAGACCACCACGAGGGGCGTCTCGAATCGCGGGGCGCTCCGGAGGCCGGACGCACCCTTGCGCCTCTCATCTCGACCCGAAGGGCCTCGACGAGAAGCGAAGGGGCTCCGCCCTCAGGGGCGAAGGAACCCCGCGACACCGAGACAAACTCGAAGCATCCGCGACGGAATATGCGTATAACTCCGCCGAGGGGGCGATTCTTTAACTTCGACCGCTCATATGACGACACCAAAAAGGAGGAAACCTCAAAACGATAGGGAAACAATTAAAACATGATGAACTTCGATTAATAAATTTTATTTACCATTTTGTGATACGGCAGACGATCACGACGCAGAGGCTTGATGATGGGAACGTAGCGCGAAATTAACACGACTGGTCCCCAAGGCGCCCAGAAAAGAACAGAAAGAATTTGCTCGGCCTACGACCCTTAAGAACGGTTGAGGTCCGAACGCCAAATTAAACGACCCGCTTTGACGACCAAAAATCGATATTAAACGACGAAATTAATTAATTTATTTTTACAATCAATAAAAACAATCGCAAATTATTCCCACGCTACAATACCCATCCCTAAATTTACATACATCTACATGGTGGGATGGGATGGAAGTGGATGGGTGTCAAATAGATAATCTGCCATCTTAAATAATTTCTTTATTAAACACGAAAGAGAGATTTGGCAACGGGTAGGACGTCTTCCCGCAGCCAAGGTTATTTGACGACTCTTCACGATTCCCATTTCCTGCGCGCTAACGCCCAACCGACAACGGTGCATGCCAAAAAAAATGACGCTGTTAAATTTATACATTGCGCCTAAAGAGAGACGGAAGATGTCGCCGTTAATTTGGCGAATTAATTAACAGCGCGATTACATGGGGATGATAATTCGCTTATGCTACGTCGGCCACAACATCATCACAACACAACAAAATTCGAGATTGAAATTGTTATCTAACAAAAATCATACACCTCACCAACACGATGAAGGCTACTAAATCGAGACATTCCCGCCAAAATCTAGATGCTTGGAAACAATGGCGTAACTACTAATTGGCGAGCTTAGGTGACGCCTAGGGGCAGTAACTGTCTAATCTATGTATACAGTACATATATGTTTTTAAAATTGTTATATTAACCTTTCCCAACCGGTGATGTATTTACTACACCTCGACTCTAATAATGGGAATATCGATATGAAATATAATAGATACGGGGTTCAGATTTTTAGCATTCCTCTGTAATATAATTACGAATCATATGAAAGTATTATAATATATAAGTAATCATCTGCAGCGACGGAAATAAATAATTTGTCGGAAAATCGGGAATTTTGCAAGTTTTAGTCCGTATCTCAGCAGAATTTAAATATCTGATGACGATATATCCAACGAGTGTGGAGGCTAAGCGTGCATTTTCAGCAGCAATTTGCCTGGTTTTGAATTGTATTTTTATCTTTTCTTAAATAAATAAAATTCTTTCGCTTTCAAGTTGTTTTTTAAATGAAACAAATAGACTTATTAGTAATTTTTGATCAAATTTATAAATGTAATTTCTTAAACCATTGAAAATTCCGAAAATTTTGACTCGGGATTAGATTCCCTAATGCTTATAAATTCATTTCTGTGAGTTCTTAGATAAATCGAAATTTTTAATCATATACTCTGCTAAAAAGATGAACACTTTCAAATATCTAGTATTTGATACATAATCCGAAAAGCCTCTTAAAATACAAAACGAAGAGCTTTGATCGATCACAGCAAATTTACAAATTCAATTTATTTAAAGGACAGCACAACTTCTAAAAGCTTTTCCAAAGCCATAGAGCCTTAAAATGATTTTAGCACAAAACGTTTTTATCAAATTTAATACCCTGTCTACAGCGACACAATAATCACGCATGAAAACATACTGATTATATTATGGCGAACAGAATTTTCATGCAGATTTTGTTTCAGGAATTGAAACTGCTGCGCGATATCAAATGGCTGGGGAATGGCCCGCCCATATCTGAACCAATGTGTGGCTTCCAAGGAGAGAAATGCATCAGTAAGTTATCTTTTTAATATAAAAGTACCTTATTTTAAAGATGAATAACACAAACAGTATGTTTAATTACTATTAAAACCAATCGTCCAAAGGCCCCGACTCAACCGAAGCAAGGAAGAACTAAGGAAGTTCCCCTGCCGCACCTTGGTGAGGAGCTTCAAAGCTATCTCCAATACATTGACCAAAACGGAGGCCATCTTGGGCCACGCGCGGGAGTCGATAAAAGTGGTCGACTGGCCTTGGCTATGGGAGGACGTCCTTCTCGTAGCCAGATCTCTCTTTCTCGAATTGAATAAAAAGCTACCTATAAAAGAGTATTTTTGTCAGAAGCCCATCTATCCCCATCCATCCATCCGGCTACACATGACCCGACGAGTGCGTAAGAGCAGGGAGCCACCCGGGGACTCAACCCCGAGAGCACCCTACCACCACCTACGTAACATAGATGTTTTATTAATTATTTCTCAGCGTTTCATACGTTCCAAAATTTGTCCTTTTTGTTCTAACGAAAAACGTTTCTTCTTCAACCTTTTATTTTGGGTCCATTAGAGCAGAGAGGTCAAACTCAAACGCTAACATACTAAAATTAAAAAGCTTAAGTTTAAGTTAAAACTTTAAACTGGCTGTCCATAGGTTCTTGTCTATCCGGCTTAATATTTTAATAATTAACGTGTTGACGGACACGTCTGCATTATACATCATCTTTTCATACCAAAAATACCGCATAATGCAGACGTGTCCTTCAAAGCATCAAAGCTATGCGTATTGCTCTTATCATTCCGGGTTCTTTTTTACAATCTTACCCTGATTGTGATATCTGCCTCGTGTAACAAGCATTATTAAACTGTATTGTCCGGTTATTTTGAGAACCAAGGTAATTAAGACATAAGACATACCTGGCGTTTTGGTAGTTAAAACGAAAGTTACATCTTTATTACTCTGAAGAGTTTTGTTCCTTTAATCTTGACGGTGTTTAATATGTACTGTTCAGGAGTGTCGTCATTATCCGAATATCACCACACTTTTTTTTAGTATTGTGCTATAGAAACGCTATAGAAATATGGAAAAAAATAATATTATACCCAATATCTGTTTGTGTTATTCATTTTTAAAATAAGGTAATTTATCTGCCGCATCCTATATTATTATACTTTGAATTGACTCAATTTGACAATATTTCAAATTTAAAGGTCACACTGGAGAAATCAGCGCCGGAGTTGCTGGAGGAGTTCTTTTGATTTTGGCCGTTGTATCATTGGTCTTGTATCGAAATTGGCGCTATGAACAGGAATTGGATAGTCTTCTGTGGAAATTGGATTTCAAGGAGATCAAAATCAGCGACGAAAAAGAAAATCCAACAACAGCCGGCAACAAAACAACCAAAGTGAGTACACATTTGTATCGTGTATCGAAATCGTGCAACTGTTGAAGCAACGATGGGTGAATTGAGCGTGTGCTCAATTATTTTGATGCGCTTGAAGATTTATTTAATGGTCGGATGTTTCTGTGTCATTGAACGCGACCTCGAGGATTTAATAGACGAACTTGCTTTTAACCCTTCTCGTTCCACCCCCAGGTAGCCGAGTAAACCTGGAGCTACCAAAAGGACCACAATATATTCCGACCACAACAGCCATGATTATGTGGCCAAAACAAACGTTGCGATTTAACGTACCGCTTACACTTGGGTTGTTTTTTGTTTGACGTTGCCTGTTTTGGGAATTTATAACGAACCTCTTTTCTGGATGCAAATAAAGCTTTAACGGCGACAAATTTAAATTTTCGGCATGATGTAATGGATTTAAATATAATATGTTTACTGAAAAAAAAATGCGTAACGTCGGTATAAGCATTATGCTCACAGAAATAACCCTTCTAAAATTATCTTAATGAAAGCAAAATTACGTAATTTCTTGCCTGTCGTATGTTGTTTGTTATTTGTGTTTCCGTGGGAACTGTAAAACATATATCATAAAAATACAGCCGAATAAATCTATTTATATAAAAACTGACTTCGGGTTCAAATCCAGTTTGTAAAAAAAATTTCACCATACCAACAAATTTGGGAGATAGCATATGTTGGATGTGGTTTGGTAGCCACACGCCCTTAGAAAGAAAGGCAGTAGTAGAGCCTAGAGATATATTGCTGTGGGGCTGAGGTTAGGATCCATGCGCATGCATGCACTCTCCCTCACTTCGAAAAGCGACTGTCTTCCTCCCGTCACCGACTCGCGGCCGCACTTCACTTTACCAGAAAAAAATTGACTAAATGCTTTAAAACTGGGCATGCCATTACCGCCTCTCAGCATAGTTGACTACGAACTTTGTTTATCTTAGCAAATTTGGATCGGACAGACATCGGACACACATTGATTTATATATATATATAGATGATAATTTCGCTACTCACTCATAGATTCCCTCTTCTCCTACCTTTCCTTAATAAAATCCTACTTCCCATGGTTCGGATATGGCACATTAAGAAGATATAAAAATGAATGTCTGTGATGTGTGGTTCGTTTGTCCTGTATGCGTTCCTATACTATTCATTCGATTGCAATGGAACTTTGAGGAATTATTGTGCGTACTTCTATAAACGTTTTTGAACTAATACAAGCACTATTTGTGTACGCAATTTGTTTGGCGAGACATTTAGCGGATGCACCATATTGGCGCATATCTGTCTGATGAAGTAAAGAGGGAGATAGTCGGTCTCTTCGAAGCGAGAGCGAGCACACGCATGCTTTAGATCCTAGCCCTTCAACCCGCGCTACACGTGGCCTGAAGCAATAAACCACGTAACTGTACTACTGCGTTGCATTGCAATGCATGCCGGATACCCATATAAAATATATATCTATATAATATAAATATTATCTTATTATAAAGGAAATCCCCAATATAATATTTAATAAGATATCTAAGTATCAGGATATTAATTGGGTGAATACTGACGATATACCGATCTATTAGATCAGTGAGAGGTAGAGGGAGTTTCCAGCTGCGAGACTCCAATGACGAACGATTTCCTCCTTTATAAGTGTCAATCAGCACACTCCTCCTTCCTGTAGGAAAGTCGAATAAAATAAATTGAGGAGATAAAATATTATAAATAATAACTTAAGAAGAAAAAAATATATAGGCCAGTAAAGTGTAAGAGGTAAAAAAAAGGGTATGTCCTGGTTGACACTATTTCAACCCTTTTACTCATCTGAAATTAAAAAAATAAAAAATATTCTTATTTTCGAAAAATAGCAATTGTTATAAAAAAAAAAGTCTTTTTGGTCTAATATTTTTCAAATAGTTTTAAAAAAATTATAGATATAGAAAAGATTTGTAACAAATTTGAAGTAAATCAACTAATTAGAACTTGAGATATGATGGCAACTGTGTAAAAAAAAAAGTTAGGTTGTCCCATAAGTCTCTTTCGCAAATGAACACAGATCTAATCATAGCTAGGGAATCCAATCCCGGGATCTGGGATCCCGGACACTTTAAGGTACTTAGGAATCCCGGGATTAGAAAACGTAATCCCGAGAATTTCGGGATTAAAAGTACACTTCACCAACACGATGAAGGCTACTAAATCGAGACATTCCCGACGAAATCTGAACGCTTGGAAACAGTGGCGTAATTACTAATTGGCGAACTTAGGCGACGCCTAGGGGTAGTGACTGTCTAATCTATGTATACTATATATACAGTACATATTTTAAAATTGTTATATTAACCTTTCCTCACCGGTGATGTATTTACTACACCTCAACGAATAATGGGAATATCGATATGAAATATAATAGATACGGGGTTCAGAATTTTTGTATTCCTCCATAATATAATTACGAATCACATCAAAGTATTATAGTATATAAGTACTCATCTGCAGCGTCGGAAATAAATAATTTGTCGGGAAATCCAGCTTCAACAAATACATTATATTGTCACTAAACTGACTTTTGAAAAGACTTATCACTGGAGATGAAAGTTGGATACTCTATGAGAGTATCCAACAGTAAACGGTCTTGGACCAAGGGTACAGAAGCTTTAATTGTAGCTAAACCTGGCCTACATCCAAAAAAAGTTTTTCTATGCATTTAATGGGACTGGAAGGAGGTAGTTTATTATGAGCTACTTCAGCAAGATCAATTCAACAAAATATTATTTCCAACAAGACAATCTAAATGATGCAATTGCCAGAAAATGGCCAGAATTAGCGAAAAGACGAGGCGTTGTTTTTCATCATGATAAAGCCAGTCCTCATGTGTCTTTGCTCGTCAGAAATAAATTATTATCATTTGACTGGGATGTTTTACCTCATCCTCCATACTCTCCGGATATTGCCCCTTCAGATTATTATTTATTTCTTTCGTTGAAAAATTCTTTACGTGGTAAAATTTTTAATTCAAAAAATGTACCTTGATCAATATTTTGCCAACAAACCTGGGACATTTTGGGAAGAAGGCATTATGAGGCTTCCGGAGAGATGGATAAAGATAATAGAATAGAATGGATCATATACTATTCATTAAATTTTGATGTAATACAAATTATTGTTTATTTATATCTTAATATGAAAACGAAAGAAACTTATGGGACACCCTAATAGTTTCGAAAAAAACGCGTTTAAAGATTTCATTCTGGTTAATAGCTATAACTTCATAAATAATTGGAATTTTGTAAATTTATTTGTAAATTTAAATTTATTAAAAAATGAATTTACTATTCGATTCCCCTATTCCTAGATATAGGCATAGGAAAATATGAAAGGGCCTTGTTATATAAAGTAAGAAAGCACTCTCTGCTTAATGAATCCCGCTGGTTAAATATTTCGACAGGCAGTTTCAATATTTTCCGCGGAGGAGTACTTTACGATTATTCGAAATCGATAACCTTGAAGACGCTAATTTAGAGCTCTGGATGTTTTTCAGCCCTTAGGCCGGAACCGAGCTCGAGGGTTAACGCTCCGGGATCGTAAGGTTAAGGTCACAAGCAGCGTGCGGCCGCACCGCCCCTTCCGCTTCCGGGTTCAACCCTTTCCAGTCCGGGGTGGAACGTGACCGGACTATGCGGAAACGACTCCAAAAAGAAGTGCCAAATTTATTCTGGCAACATGTGCGACTGGCCCTCGCGCCCAATACGATTTCGCAAATATTTATCGAGTAAAATAGCGGAACCGTTCACTTTTTACCGGCATTCGAGACAAAGGTTTTATTAAAGTTTTTTTGTAGTCTGAGAGCGCGTTTATTTAGCACCTTCTGTCCATTTTTCAGGGGTTGTTTTCGACCGTGGATTAATGGGCGAAACGACACACTGGATTCATTCTTTAATATTCGGGAACACGTATGCTTTCCGCGACGGAATTGCAAACGGCACTGCAATACGAATATATTTTTTTATTCTTTTAAAACATATTTCTATGTAATATGCTTATGCACTGTCGAATATAAAATCTTAATGCTTATAAAATGTCATTGAATCCGATAGGCACACGTTTCATTGCACGTGAAAGATCTGATCAATTGAAAGGTTTTGATATTCGATCTTCTATCGCATTAAAACCCAATGGATGTATTCCTTTTAAAAGACTGAATATTTTTCCAAATTATAAATATTGATCCAAATACGATGATGACATCGTATACAAATATATTTGCCTTCTCAAAGAAATACTTAGAGGTATGGATATTAAATAGCGAAACTATGACAAAATGGCATCCCTATGCAATTCCGTTACACTGGTGTCAGAATCGTCGGGTCGTTAAGATGTTGAGCCATCCTGGATGGAAGATATAATATATACGGAAGCGTGAGCAAAGGAGATGCCCACCATTTGGGGGCCCACCATTTTGGGGCCTCTGCTGAAAATGCACGCTCAGCCTCCACACTCGTTGGAGGTATCGTCATCAGATATTTAAATGCTAGCTCAAATTGATGACCGCGAAAGCCCTTATTTTCGTATAACACCATCAATGTAACTGATAAAATTCCTTACTGCTGAGACACGGACTAAAACCCGCAAAATTCCAGATTTTCCGACAAATTATTTATTTCCGTCGCTGCAGATGAATACCTATATACTATAGTACTCTCATGCAATTCGTAATTATATTACGGAGGAATACAAAAAATCTGAACCCCGTATCTATTATATTTCATATCGATATTCCCATTATTAGAGTCGAGGTGTAGTAAATACATCATCGGTAGGGAAAGGTTAATATAACAATTTTATAATATATACTGTATGTTTGTATACATAGATTAGACAGTTATTACCCATTAATAGTTACGCTACTGTTTCGAAATGTCCAGATTTCGGCGGGAATGTCTCTATTTAGTAGCCTTCAACATGCTGGTGAGGTGTATGATTTCTATTAGATAAAAATTTCAATCCCGAATTTTGTTATGTTGTGATAATGTTATGGCCGACGTAGCATAAGCGAATTATCATCCCCATGCAATGGCGCTGTTAATTAATTCGCCAGATTAACGGCGACATCTTCCATCTCACTTTAGGCGTAATGTATAAATTTAACAGCGCCATCTTCTGTGGCGTGCACCGTTGTCGGTTCAGTGAGAATCGTGAAGATTCGTCAGATAACCTTGACTACGTGAAGACGTCCTACCCATTGCCAGATATCTCTTTCGTGTTTAATAAAGAGATTATTTAAGGTGACAGATTATCTATTTGACGCGCATCTACCTCCATCCCATCCGCTCGAATATATAACGGTCCGAAAGTAAAATGAACCCACGTGCGAACGCAACCACCTCGACGAACACGTGAGAGCGGGGCGCTGCCTAAAGACTTCCAATCCGAAAGCCCCGCTCCTATGCTTTACCGACATTTGCAACAATTTTTAATAAACAAATTTAAAAAAAAACATGGCATTATTTATATCAACAGGATCTGACACCAATGAAATTATTCATCGTTTCTTTTCAGATATTCAATCAAATCTGGATTGTCCCACTGCTTTACCATCGACATAACTATTTTTATTTTAACAATTCCTTGAATCAAAAACATATTTCATAGGAAAAGTAAAAATGTGGATTTTGTATTGCGAGCCCAATAAATTAAATGCCCATTGGGCAGAAAAACGGCGTTTTAAACGTACTGGAAACGAAATCTGCTGTCAGAATCACAAACATAAATAACATCGAAATGTCTTTTTTAAAGCCGACCAATTTTTTATGAATAAATAAATAAAATTGTCTAAAATGCTCTGACTGTGTAAAAAAAAGTAGCCATCCAATTTTACGACACAATGTTCTCTTTCGTTGCAGTCCGTACAGCCAATTATCAGGACAAGTCAAGTATCCTTGAGCTCCAATCCAGATGCTGACTTCCGCTACTCTTCCATTTTCACAGAAATCGGTGTATACAGGGGGAGGGTTTTGGCCATTAAAAGAGTTCGAAAAAAATCCATCGATATCACTCGAGAAATGAAGAAAGAGCTTAAAATTGTAAGTCGATACAAATTTGTATATCATTAAAAAAATCAGATATTTAATATAAATATATATACTTTTAGATGCGAGACTTAAGGCATGATAATTTAAATGGATTTATTGGGGCTTCCACTGAGCCCCCCAATATTTGTGTAGTGACTGAATATTGTACCAGGGGAAGTTTAAA
Source organism: Stenopsyche tienmushanensis (assembly GCA_008973525.1). Taxonomy (NCBI): domain Eukaryota; kingdom Metazoa; phylum Arthropoda; class Insecta; order Trichoptera; family Stenopsychidae; genus Stenopsyche; species Stenopsyche tienmushanensis. Next base: position 444,202 of record WACJ01000027.1, read on the forward strand.
GGTATTAAACTTAAAATTACAATCAATATATAGACATTAAGAATGTAATCATTGAACGTATTTATATATATTTTTTCAGGATATTTTAGACAACGAAGAAGTTAAATTAGACAACATGTTCATCGCATCACTGGTGGGTGATATTATAAGGGTAGGATATAATTAATTTGAACATTTTTTTTAATCATATTGTTTGGAAAAATATATATTTGAAACCTCCTGTATTGTATAATAGAATCAATTGCTTACATTTAAGTCACAAATAGACAGACATCTATTTGTTCGGAAAGACGTAACTAGCAAACGATATATTTCTACCCTTTCTGTGTTGATATGGTCATCACCACAAAAGAGCTGCCAACGCAGCAAGCCATATAAAAGATCCAAATTTTAAGCTTTTGTGAATGTTAAGCCAAAGAATAAAATCAGTATTGATCCACACGCAGGGTCTTTCAATAGGGACGCTCAAAATTTGTTAGATTATAGCGACCATATTTAATAGTGCAAATCACTGCAGAAAATTATAATATTATATAAATTGTTCAAAGTTCTGCACATTACGTGATTTTATCTTTACCAAAATCGTCAAAACGATTCAACTATGTATTCGACATTTGGTTGCCCTAACTGGATGATATGAATACCAACGGCATGCGGTTACAACAGGACGGCGCTACGTGCTACACAGCGCATGCCACGATGTACATTACGCACGAGCGATTTAAAGGCGTGGTTATCTCGCGCGACGACGACGTGAACTGGTCGCCAAAATCAGGCAGGAGGTCTGCATCTGTCATCGACGCCACCTCTCACGTTTCTTCCCCTCGGTTAGGCACTGCATGAGATGTCGCTGGGTTGTCCCGAATCACTGGATGTCCCAGTTCCTCACAAAACACAGGCGGATTAGGACCTCGTTGGTTAGGTTAGCTTTCAACAACTGAGTGTCCATGAGGAGATCCATTCTTGGACGCAGACCATGTTCTGTGGATATATTCAAGCATGGCGTCCGATCGCGAGACACTTCTTCAATGTATCAGTGGTTCGAAATTCGGACCAGTTGGACACGAAAAGCTTGTGGCCGCCCCTTTAATTTTAGGACATTTAGGGCTTTTTGTAAAAGTAACCTCCATCGTGTAGTAGTGGCCCTTCTTAGGGTGAGACTCAAATCTCTTCCCTACCCTATACATACGCGCTCAGAGCGCAAGTGACCGCAAGAAGTGGAAAAGGAGCGTGTCCTTGCGGGTATGGAATTTAAAATGCATGGTTTTGCACCATGCTATGCACTTTGCGAGCAAGCTAATGGTGAAGATCCCCATTTTGTTGTTAGTCTGTGTAGATTTTATTCCCCAGATTAACAGCGACATCTTCCGTCTCTCTTTAGGCACAATGTGTCTATTCAACAGCGCCATCTTCTGTGACGTTGCGGACACAGAAGATGGCCTTGGATGCGGGAAGACGTCTTTCCCACAGCCAGATTTTTTTTTTATCTAAGACGAAAAACTTTTATTCGACCTCCGTTCATCCGTTCGCCCGGCTACATGACGGTCCGAAAACACAACGAACCCGCATGCGAGTGCGGCCATTTTGGCAAGCAATTGGGAGTGGGGCGCAGCCCAGGGACTTTGTCCCGAAAGCACCCCCGCTTCTATGCTTCAAGGCTATCTAAATCGCAAACAATTGATGAAAATATTGATCCCGCGTGTTTGTCGGCCATTTTGTTCAGTCACAGTAAATTCTTCCGATGGAAAGGTCGTCGCACATTCTCGCTACCTCCCAGTGCGAAATCTGCGCGATCATCAATTTTTTGACTCGTTATTCAGAAAAGACGTACTGATACTCACAAGACTCTCATCCTTGGTGACTTCGCAACGATATTATATTCTATACTTAATGCCATAAAATATTCTTTCGAATAAAAGCAAAAATTGAATGGATATCTCACACATAACATGTTTTATTCACATTTAAAAATTTAGCGTCCTTGTTGAAAGACCCTATATAGATCGTTAATTAATATATTTAAGGGTATGAGCTTCCTTCACGATTCACCCCTGCGCTATCACGGCTCATTGCAGTCTTCCAATTGCCTCGTGGATTCTCGATGGGTCGTCAAGATCTCAGACTTCGGCATTGAAAGATTCAGAAAAGGCGAAGAACCCCCCGTGGAACCAGCTCAAGTACAGGCTAAACTCGAAGGTATCAAATTATTCCAATCTATTAATCTTACAAAGGGGTGCTTGTTGTTTGATTATTGTGGAATAACATGCAATTAGATCAGAATATTGCAAACGTGTTCGCAAAGCAATTAACCGCGCATTGTTCGTGTTCTATATAGTTCAATTTAGCACCGAACATGTTCCTCCATAATGGAGCAAGATAGTAAATTCTAAATATCTCAACATATCCCTATGATCTGGAGTGCTATTTATAAATATTGTATTTCTAAAAATACTCAAAAACTACCCTCAAACGAATGAAATCCAAGGATGAGGTCATTTTATCTAAATCCTTTTCATAAAAATATTTCATGAGCAGGTCTGCTTTATCGGGCCCCGGAGCTATTGCGCGATGGTGCTACAGGAGGAACACCACGTGGAGATATATATTCCTTCGGGATACTATTGTATGAGATTCATACAAGAAAAGGACCCTATGGGGAAGTACCATTCAATCCTACAGAGATTATTGCAAAGGTTGCCAATCCAGAAAATGGAACGATACTCTTCAGGTGATCTTGCTTTGAATATATCAATACTCTTGATACCATATAAATTAAGATTAAATTTACAGTCAGCCCTTCTATTGTATCGAGATAGGGACCGCACTATAAATATAAAAGCTATAGAAACGTGTTTAGTTTGTTAACAAATGCAAGTGCATTGATGACGCTATAGAAGGGTTAACTGTACACATTTATAAAAATATTTTTCTACATCCAACCTAAATATCCAGACAAATTTTAGTCATATATATATATATATTCAAGAGCAAATATTTGTAGGATTTTTCCTCCATTGTGCTCGAGTTATACGTTGTAATACGGCGTTAACATTACGCCGCGGGTTCTGTAGGCCCATAAACAAAATTGCCCCTTAAATATACCCGCCCTTTTAGGGCCCGGCCAATGGCTGTAAAATTATCGCTTAAAAATAATAAAATTAAATTAATTTCGCTTTCATTACCCTCAAGACCCTCCCTGGAGCCTCTGGAGAGCAGCTTCGACTTCATCCGCGATTGTCTGAAGGAATGTTGGTCCGAACAGCCGGAGGATAGACCCGACTTCAAAGCAATCAGAGCCAAATTGAGACCCCTGCGAAAAGGAATGTAAGTCTCAATATTAACAGCAAACAATTAAATGCATCATCATATCGACAATAATCAAAATTATTACAGGAAGCCCAATATATTTGATAACATGATGGCCATGATGGAGAAGTACGCTAATAATCTGGAAGTTCTTGTGGATGAAAGGACTGATCAGCTGCAAGAAGAAAAGAAGAAAACTGGTAAATTCAAACAATCATTATACAAGCGAACGATATCTCAATTGTTTTTACATCTAGGCATAGAAATAACAGCCTCTTTCCGCCGGAATGCGGATGTGCATTGAAGATTTTAGCCGCGGGAAGACGTATTATTTCGGCTGGCATCTTCTGTAATCTCGCAGCTGAAATGTTTTTATGGATAAAATATTTTTTAAATCAAAATGCGCGACATTTCATGTCCATTTGACTATCTTCTTCTCCGATCCGATAGCGAACGCACCCGCGTGCGACATAAAATCATAATTTAGGCAATAAATGTAACAATTCAGATTTTGAACAAATAATAATTACGCTGCTTATTTTAGAGGCTCTACTTTTGGAAATGCTTCCAAGACCAGTGGCTGAACAACTTAAAAAAGGCAAAAGGGTAGATCCTGAAAGCTTCGATTGCGTAACGATATACTTCAGCGACATAGTCGGATTTACATCCATGTCCGCAGAAAGTACTCCTCTTCAGGTAAGAAGATAACACTGCAAAATAAAATCAAACAGGATAGACAATATAGACATAGTTTTTTTTTCAGGTTGTGGACTTCCTCAACGATTTGTACACATGTTTCGATTCCATAATAGAAAATTACGACGTATACAAAGTCGAAACTATAGGAGACGCATACATGGTGGTAAGTGGATCTCATCTCAAAATATCTCAAAATACATATTTATCAACAATATTCGCCTGTCAAGCACAGGGGCGAATTTTCCTGCATAACGATACACGACCAGTAAATTTCAATAGGGCTCAATACCAATGGTTTTCGACGGATTCTAAATATAGCAAGCTCTTTTATTGCACCTAGACTATTCACAAGACACTGTTGAAGCATCCAAATGATAACATTCAGCATATTAGGGTATGCCACATAAACGTTCGGAATTTATGGGTGAGAATAAAAACGCCGTAGCTTTTATAAAACACAATTCAAAAGTAAACAAAGTTTCAATACTTCAATCAAACTCTAGCAACGTCCATCAAAGCTCTAGCCACCTTATATCGAAAATAGATGACATTTATTTAACAATAAATAACATAAACTACTTGTAGATCAAAGATCAACTTTGTAGACTTTAATTTAATGTCGATATATACAATGTTTCACGTTTCGAAAATTGTTATTAATATCAGTAATGGGTGCAAAATTCTGGTCGCTGCCATTTTTTAATTGTTCTCTCACTTATCGATCCTTCTCCAAAGCTCTGTTAATATTTTCACCCATATATAGAAACAAATAACATTAATATAATTTTGGAGTGGGAGTCGGGGAAGTCGTCGGTTAGCCTTGGCTACGGGAAGTCGTCCTTCCTGCAGCCAGATCTCTCTCTCGAGTGGAATAAATAGTTTTTTAGATAAGAGAGTTTTTCTATTCGACGCCCGTCTATTCCCATCCATTCGTCCAGCAACATCACGGCCCGATAGAAGAACGAACCCGTAGAGGCGGGGAGCCGTTTCATCGCTCCAACAAATTTGGTAGATCAGAAGTATTTATACTTCTGAACGTTCATCTCTATCCAGTTTTGGATTGATTTTCTGCTTCTAAAAGATTTAATACTGAAACCAAATCAAATAATATAATTCAAATAAAAATAATGTTTCTCAATCACAGTCGACCGTTGACTTACTAAAATTCCGCATTTTCATGTGTAACTATGTATTATACAGAGTGTGGCAGGGAAACTACCTCGTTTTAAAAATTAACAACACAGACAGTATAGGAGTTATCAGTTCAATTATTTTTTCATGTTACAAAGAGAAATTTAAAGTTTTTATTTGTTATGTTTTAAAAGTTGTAACATTAAAGTAGCTTCCATTCCGATTGAAAATGTCTGTTTTATTGCCTAAGTCCGACTTAACCCGTAAAATGATTATTCTGTGTGATTGATAATTTTTTCCAAGAACCATTCGCTTTGATGTGTTGTAATCAGGAATGTTTTAAGCAGGAATTCAAAGGAAAACGCTTGTAAACTAGGTTTATTCAATAGAAAAGCAATCATATTCAATCACAAATGCACATCCTCATACCGCAAAGGCTTCCAGGAATTAAATTAGGAAGCCTTATTAAATCCTTCATATTCAGCCAATTTAGAACATTCTATCATTAATGGTATATGGGAGATAAAAACAATATAGGAAAGGATATAGGGCGATTGATGAAGAAAATATTCTTGCAGATGCGAGCATAAAAAAAGGCAGGATTTATATGCATGTTCGTATACATTTTCGCATAAATCATCCTCTCCGGAGCAATTTTTTACGGTCACCAGGAGTGCATCAGACATTTGCAACCCCCACACTGTAACATGTGTCCCCACAACAACTTTCTCCTTTATAAAATACTGAAATTATTCCGGATCCCATACGATGCCTTTGCCATTCACCCCGACGTAATATATTCCGTGAGCCCGCCGCTTTTATGAATGGGAACATCGCATATGAATCGACGTCGCCAAAAAAAGAAAAGGACGCCGGGAAGAAGATCTCGCTTTATGCGAATCCGACGAGAAAATGGAAGGAGTGATGTCGTTTGATCCAATCGGAGGCATTGTAAGAATTTTACATTTACGAGAGCAGACGTGCCAAAGCCCAAGTAATGTGGTTCGGATATCCCGATCCGGTGGCAAATCCCTTCAAATTTCGACAACTGTCTCGTTTTGGGATCCACTCGTATCCTTTGATCCTTTTGATGTACACCATCATACGAAATAACATGCGAATTTATACTTGTGAAGTATTTTTGCGTGGGCGAGTTTCAAAAATATATTCATAAAAATGCCCAATCCACATCGGCGGTTCACAAGTTGCATAGAAATATCGAAAGTTCTTATCGAAAAAAAGCAATAAGTATTATTAATATTGCTCTTAAAAAAACTATATACATGGTTTAATGTCTAAAACATAAAGCCGGAACATAAAATAGAAATCGCATTTATTAAGCCCTAAAAGAGTACTATCCCAGGGCCTGGGATCCCCCCTCCACTGTTCAGAAAGAGCACTCTTGTACATTGAGCTTTCAAGTGCAAACTGTTTTGTACGATTTTATTAAAAAAGGACGATTTTTTGCGACCCACCTAAACTTAAGCGGTTGCAATTTAAAGGAAGAAGTCTAAAAGCATTAAATCGCACGATCTCAGTGGCCAGTTCATGTCGCCACTCTATAATTTCCTAAAATCGCTAGTGCAGAATATCCATCGTGTCATGCGCTGTGTGGCACGTAGCGCCGTCCTATTATTTTGTCCTATTCCTAGTCCTATTGGCGAGCTTATGCGACGCCTAGGGACAAGGACTGTCTAATCTATGCATACATATATACAGTACATATATGTTTTTCAAATTGTTACATTAACCTTTCCCTAACGGTGATGTATTTACTACACCTCGACTCTAATAATGGGAATATCGATATGAAATATTATAGATACGGGGTTCAGAATTTTTGCATCTATCCGTAATATAATTACGAATCAGATCGAAGTACTATAATATATATAAGTATTCATCTGCAGTGACGGAAATAAACAATTTGTCAGGAAATCAGGAATTTTGCAAGCGTGCATTTTCAGCAGCAGATTGCCTGGCTACCAAAATCAGACCCAGACTAAATGACGAAACACTCGATATTTAACGTTATTTCGACTATATTTTCAAAATAATATTTGAATTTTTTAGTGTTTTATTAATCTATTTTTTATCTTTTCTTAAATAAATAAAACTTTTTCGCCTTCAAATTATTTTTTTTATATAAAAAAATGAACTTATTAGTAATTTTTGATCAAATGTATCAATGTAATTTCTTAAACTTCTGAAAATCTCAATCCCGGAATTCCGGAATTGATCCCGGGATCGTATAATGCAATCCCGAAATCCCGGGATTGAAATTTTGGCTCAGGATTGAATTCTTGATTGGCTCTGTCCGTTTTTATAATATGTACCAAGTTGTTTAATCCCTCTTTTCTTCGTTATGGCTTAAACACTGGGCCGACGCAGCCGGTATAAGCCCGCAATTAAATAAAAACAACAATATTTTTGACCGATTTTAAAATTTAAACAATCCACCCGATCAGTCTTCTTCAGACAACCTCTCTTCATAATGAAAATTTGTAATCGTTCTGTGGACATGTTCAGGTACGGCATTCGATCACGATGCTCTCATTCGTCATATCAGCGGTCCGAAAAACGGACCGATTGGGCATATAAAACTTGAGGCCACTTTTTTAGGGCTTTTTGCGGTATATGCATACATATTTAATATATTGCATACATATTCGTATTTAATATATTGCATTTATAACAGTACCATATAAATTTAGAAAATAAATTGGATTTCCAGGAGGGGGGGGCGGAAGTTAGATACTTGCCACAGGCGCTTCATACCCTTGTTACGGCTTTGCTTACTTTTATATAGAATCTAAAAATGCTTGTATTCACAAACATATTAAACTATTTTTATTAATTCTATTCAATAAATTATCGTCAGACAAAAACACAATTAAGTTCAAAATTCTCTATCTAAGTTAATAATTTTTAATTGTTATTGATTAAAACGCATAATTTTTATTGATTTAAGGTGAGCGGTCTACCGTTACAAAATGGAGATCAACACGCTGCTGAGATTGCATCCATGTCGTTACATCTACTCTCAGCAGTTAGACGCTTTCGAGTCAGACACAGACCGCTAGAACAACTCCATCTAAGAATAGGAATTCATTCTGGTTGAGTATACGTTTATATAAATGTTATAAATTTATTTACACACTTATTTATTACCATTAATTTATACAGGGCCCGTTTGTGCCGGTGTCGTCGGACTTAAAATGCCAAGATATTGTCTCTTTGGAGATACCGTCAATACAGCCAGTCGTATGGAATCCACGGGAGCTCGTAATAATCTAAATTAAATCCGTTGTACATTGAAAATCAACTTTGAATTATTATAATTGTAAATATTTCAGCGCTGAAAATTCACTGTAGCAAAGAATGCAAGATGCTATTGGATCGATTGGGCGGATATCAATTTTCAGAAAGAGGAATGGTTTCTATGAAAGGCAAAATTGATCAGTTGACATACTGGCTGATAGGCGAGGACGCATCACGAGCTACGCGTCGGCAACCAATTCGTCCACCTCAGCCTCGTAGCTCTTTGAAAAATAAACATTTAGCCAAAAATGCATTATTCAGGTAAATTATATCATATTTTAAATGGATTTAAATGCTTACAAACCATTTAAAGATGTAATCATTTTTTTTTTATCAGATGTTCAAGTTTAGAATCGCCAAAGAAATTACGCTTCGCTTCTGGAAATTTATTAGAATTCCACAATTATACTGCGGGCAATCATCATCATCATGAAAATTTAATGCATAACAAAGAACAATCCACAGATGTAATTATAAATAAATTATTATTAATAAATATATATCGCTGTTGCAATTTCAAATTTAAATATATGGTTCAATATATATTTTAGTGTGGCAGTCAAAACATCTGTAAGAAGTCATCGGGCTCACTCTTATTGGAATCTTCAGAAGGATGTTCAGAGTGCATACGCACTTCCAGTACGTCCTGTCCGTGTATCGAGCACATGGTCGGCTCCACTGCTACATTAGCACAATCACAACTGTGCGTCTTTCCTCCGTTAGATAGTAAAAAACCGACGGGGCCACACACTTGCTTCCAAAGCGTTCCGGTATTAAATTGTCAACATTCACCCAAAGTCGAGATGTCCATCAATCAATCAGCCCCAAACAGTCCCTGTACAAAATATTGTTTCGATCATCAGAGACATAAGTTAAAGCCAAACAACATCTATAGACACAACAACGGAGATAGTTCGCTCAGAGAAAATGACGTTTGCAAAGTGATTTTAATAGACGAGGATAACATTGCAACTTTGTGGATAGACGACGATATCAACTGTGCGATAAACGATGAACTGTGTGCACCGCTGTTAAAAAAATGTGATAGCAAATCTTGTACCATAATAAATACTAACTCCTCCGATCACATTATGGGATTAGAATAAATATACAAATTACTGAAGAAAAAAAAAACCGATGAATACCAAATTTATTTATTATATATTAATAAAATGGTTTAAAAACACAAACACATCAATATGTTTTAAATCCTCCAACGATACGATCTACGTATGAAAAATAATGTTATATAACAAGATACATATTCTCATTAAAGACGCTTTAAAGCTATCTGATTAAATATAAACGCATTAACAAATACAATGTTCATCATCCGCTATGATTTATAAACGCGCAATATAAAAGATTTATAAGCAGTATATGCAAATTTTCCTTATATTTATAAGACAAATGTAATTTACCTATTCTTTTTACAATTTATGTAAATAAAGTCTATATCTCACAATAACAATCTTGAAAGATTTATGTGTACATTCTTGCCGAGTGAACAAAATTTTTAAAATAACATTTTTTATAGCGAGTCGCTTTATGGGAATTAATATTAATCCAGCGCGTATGTTATTTTCTTCCGAATATATGTTTTTAACTGAAAGATACATAATTTTTACAATTCATTTCTACGACAAATAATTGCATTGTTAATCTCATTATTTAAATGTGCTTATGCTTAATATACCGAGACCTGGCAGCATAAATTGAGGGTCATCTAACATATGAGAATAATTTAATAGTTGTGTTCTGACATGTGATATTGTTGTGTTCTATCATTATGATAGTCTGGTGACAAAGTACTTTCAAAGTAGTTTTTTCATTTTCTATAAATCAGTAAAATAAACAATAATTTATAAGTGTTGCCAGACTATTTACTGCTTGTTAAGATAGTACTAGAATGGTTCAAACTTGCTAAAGCCAACTCCCCTCCCAAACACAACAGCGCTCAGTCGCCAGACTGTCATAATGATAGTCCACAAACACGCCAGTACACAACTATTAAATTATTCATATATGTTAGATGACCCTCAGTTTATGCAGCCAGCTCTCAATCTATAATGTTGTGTGTTCTGGAACAATATAAACATTAAAATATCAAGATAATGCATAGATATTGCACGATGCAGAAGTGGGGGCGAGAGGTTTACCAATAAAATCTTTCTACAGCTCATCAAAAGACCTTGTCTCATCATAAACTACTACTAGTCCTCTATTGGAACACATTTCAAAAGCCGCATTAGTATATTTTTGCCAAATTTGCAAACCCGCAAAGTGAATCCACAAAATTCTAAGAAGTTTGTCTCTGAAAAACATAAATATGGAATATAATAACAAAAAGGAATATAATACAAAGGATATTTAGGCCTTCCTTAATATCAATCCGATCCATCTTCTAAATACAATGCGGGCGAGGTCAGTTAAGGTGCCTTTAAATAGAGTATTTTCAGTAGAGAAGACGCAGCACTTCATATCAGTTGAAGCTCTACGAAACAGCGCCTAGAGTTGTGGAATGCAACCATACAGAAATACCCGGAGCTGTCGAGTAGTAGTAGGAATAAAACTACATATAATGATTGAGGAAATTAGTACAGTTGTATTACTATTATAGTATTTTGAAAATATTCCGCATCATAAGATGTTAATTTATGTATGAAATGTTCTATAAGTAATAAAACTTATTGCAATTGGCAGTCTAGTGAATTTAACTTTTGTACGACAGTAAGATCCGCGCTTAATGCTGCATAAGTATTACATGACAAGATTGGGATTACCCGAAATGGCACACAGTATTAGTATTCCCCGTATTGATATCACTAATAGACTTTAAATTAAAATCGTCTCTACTAATAATATAGAAGTCCAATCAGAATTGGTTTATCTGACATTTTTGCCGTCTGTTGAATGCTTTAAATACATTTATCGGACTTAATAACACGCATTTCAGTAAATTTGGAACACTATTCCTTGTTGGATGTTATAAATATGCAGAATATTGATGAATTATTGTAAGCTATAATATTCTGAATGTATTTCCTGTACATCTTAAAGAATTTGCAGAATAACAAATGCAACAAGATAATGAAATTGGCTGTCTTCATCACAAAAATAACTTCTTTACTCATTGCTATTTTTTGCCAATTGAGCTTTCCGCTTTTATAAATCTATGAGATCTTTCAATAAGGACGCTCAATTTTTAAATGTATATAACACAAATCGTTTATGTGATACCCACTCAATTTTATATTTATTTGAAAGACTGTTTTATGGCATTAGTTATGAAATATAACATCATTCAAATATCCGCTGCGGCTTTGTTCGGTGGCATGTATTCGGGATGACTAATTTTCGACGACTTTTTCGCATAAATCTGGCTGAATTTGATGACTTTCAAGGCGTTAAAGGAAGAAACCTGATGATTTTTTTTGGCGAAACTTTTTTCGAACGGAACACCATTTTTTAAAATAAAATTCGATAATTTGCACACATTGTTCAACGTTATTACTCGACATGGTGATTTGTCATACACTATTGAACAATTAACAACAAATTTGACAGATGTTATTCCAACAACATGACCGCTTTAACCTAATAAATTTCAAGCGTCAGTATTAAAAGATCCTATATAATTAATGCAATAAAAAATTAAATAATACAATAAAAAACCTATTATCTGTTCTATTTCATTTATCCTCATTGTTAACATATTATAGTATGAACATATTTAAATTATTATTTGACACATGAAACTTTTATTGAAGTTTGACGTTTAAATCGTTTTAAATATTATTAGGTCTTAATATGTCTTAATATTCGCCATATGTCACATCGATTAAATTCGCTTGTTAAATTTGCGGAATTATTTTTTAAATTATTTCTAAGCACTCTTCGTTCTATTGTGTTATTATATTAATAAAATAATGATTGCATCGGTATTTAATAAAATAAATATTTATTACAGTGCTATCTGTATATGAGCATATGAAGCTGTTGATATGACAAAAATGTAAATTATTCTTGGTTTGTTTCTTCGCTAAGGTAGTTGGATAAAAATACGTTAGATGGTTTCGATGCATACGCTGCTCGTAGAGCGAGACAGAAAATGGAGACAGCGATGGGGTTGAAGAGAGACAGTCGCGTCTAGTAGAAAAGTTACGAATGATGAAGTGAAGTTTGAATAGTTGCGAAGAAGTTTCGGTGCGGAGGTGGCGTGTTGCCAGTGCGTCTCGACTGTGAGCGCGCGACTCGGCCGTCTCTGCCCGACGCTGCACGAAACAGGTACTTGCCTACTCGTGCGAGTCCGAGCGCGAGTCGAGTGCGACCCGACATCGTCACATTTCGACACTCGTTTATCATGGGTGGTTCGACCGCCGGAGTGGTGTTTCGTGATAAGAACGACTGCCGTACAGCATCCCGTTTGCGCATTTAATAATATTCACAAAATCAACCCTACAAGTGCTGCTCAGTGAAAAGGAAACATAATCGGTGTGCACTTTTAATTCGAATAAAAATTTCCAAAATACCTACGTACTGACATTTAAAAAAAATCTCGCTCAAAAATGTACTTATTTTTTAATTACATCATCAATTAAAATGTATTTTTAAACGAATTTCCGTGTGTTAATTTGCGAAAAATAAATATATCAACCCAAGAATGCATATTAAATATAATGTCACTTTTACATCCTCAAATCAATGCTCGTATGTTTATAATTTAATCAGTCAATATTGACTCGATTTGCGCTTTAATCGTATGAAATAAATGCGTTAAAACGTGTTTTTCCCGAGAAATTACATGACAAGGAAAAAATAAATTTCTACAATATTGTCACGGCTGTTAACCGTATCTATTTATTCAGTGCGCCATAAATATCATATAATTTATCAATATTTCATCGAAAGTATTGAAGACTGCGCTTGGAGCAATGCATACCCCGTATTTAAATAAACGCGAATTGACCTGGTCAAAGTTCGAGCTTTTGTGACCGATTGCATTCGAAACTCGATGACGCGACCTGTCAAAATCAAAACGTCGAACCGCTCGGATGTAAGCCGTTTTTTAAAGCGAAAACGTCGTTTATTATATTGGAGCAGCGCTCGAATAATCTCAGAACTCTTATATAAAGTTATTAAAATATTTATAAATGTGCTTAAACGAGTTTGGCGCGTTCGTCGATTCTTCGCAGGCCGTTCGAAACTTGCCACAAATAATGATAAGAGCATCGTTAAAATTAGTTTGTTTGACTTGCATACATCAAATTAATTGCGCAGATAATGTCCGTTCTTGATCGAATATTCGAATTTGATTCGAAACGTAAACGGTGCATTGATCGACGTCGACGGACAAATTCGATTCTGCACTGCAGTTTTGAGCGTATTGCATGGACCGGAAATCATATTACGCACAAGGTGATCGGTCAGCCAGATAATTTAACTTTCATCGTTTGAATATTGAGATTACATCGGATTGTATTTAGAAAGTCATAATATATCGATGAAGAGACGGTGTCAATGATTTAAGCGCGTTCGCGAATTTGCATTGATTTTTTGTGCGTTCGGAAATCCGTTAAAAATGTGATAATAAGACGAACAAAATCGAGCATCTACCGTCGATCCAATTTATGCGTCGCAAACGAAATTCGATTTCGATGCCCTTTTTTATAACGTCCAATATTTTCGCACATTTCACACGTCCATTATTTCTTTATTCAATTTAAAAATAATATTTGCAATTTCGCCGGCAATTCATTTGAACGCTCATCTCGGCCGTCTAAAATTGACATTTGGACATTGGAGAGCTTGATTTCTTACTTCCAGTTCTTTTGAGACTTTCCATTAAAGATTGCGCACGCGAAGCGGAAAGCTCAATTGGTAAATTGTCCATCGCGGTACGAAATGAATCGAGTGTTGTCTGCAGAGTTACTATGTACAGACCACAAAATACGAGCTCGACCTTCGCCTGGGCCTCGTCCCGTCTCCGTAATTCCCAAATAAGGACGAATAACTGACGAGATTGCTAAAAATGCGGACGCTTTGTTCATGAGAACTGTCCGTGCCTCTTTCAACTCTATAAATATCGTGCGCACATATTTGTTGCATTTCATTACTTAAAGTTTAATTTTTTAATTAATTAAAAACGATTTTAACAAAACACTGATTTATTTGGGTATAAATAAAACTAGTTTACGCCAATTATGACGCCTATCGAAGCCCTAGCCACTTTACATCGAAAGTAGACGACATTTATTCGACAATAATTCATACAAACTACTTATAGACAAAAGGGCAGCTTTATATATTTAAATATATTGTATATAAACACTGACTGAAACAAAAAATAACTTTGTAGAAATTGATGCAAAATTTTGGTCGCCGCCGTATTGCCGATTTTATTTATTAGGTTAATGTTGCAGATCCAAATTTAAAAAAAACAATTCTCAAACGCATAAAAATGTTTTTTTATTCAAGTAATGTATTGGCTTTTTCTGCCAAAATTCGTGCAAAATGACAGCTGTCACAAAAACGCACGTTATGGAATATTTTTAGCGGCATGCTTACGCCATTTCATATTTTTAAATTTATTTTTCCTTGAATATTCATTAAGAATTCCTATTTCGTACTGATGCTTCATTATTCCATTTTGAATTTAAATATTTCTATTTTTAATTCGTCGAATGGCTTATTAAAATGTCAATAATCAAATATTTATATTTTTAACTCATTGAAAAACGCATTTAAGTGCACCGCATGAATAATTCATCTAAATTTAGCATAATTCCAATAAATCGCTTATATTTCTTAATGTCACATTATTTTTATTCGCCCGGAAGACATAAATTTGTATTGATGTTTAAAAATCGTTGATTTTATAAAATAATGCAATGTAACCCCGATTTGATCCGGGTGTTATTTTGTCCATTGTTTTGTGGCCGATTTTTAACGTGTTACGTTCATTTGTCGCCCGCATTCAATTAAATATAATGACAACTCTGATGTAAACAATCATCAGTGAGAAATGCTGCATTATTAAATCTGGACCGTTGATGATTGTGATAATATTAAAAAGCACACGCTTAACAGTGAAACTTCAAGAATAATTAATAATTTTATAAATATAATTTATCTTATTGCGAACAATCATCGAGGATTTTACATAACCTCATTGTTGCGCATAAAATTTTTTGACGTTTGTTTTACAATGTTTCATTTCAATAAGACCTTATGCGGCATAATTATTAGATTTATGTACTAATTTAAATTGCAAAATATTCTGGTTTCTAATGTTAATCAAATTAAATCCGACATAAATTGATTATAATCCTCAGGATTGCCACGCAAGATAAAAATCATATCTGCGATATTTGTACACAAATCAGCTGAAATTAGCTAAGAAATTCGATCAGATGACATTCCTTGCAGACGATTGCACCTGACTTCTCCGAGAGTATCGAGAAACTCGATTTAATTTAGAACAGCAGACTTCCTGCGATACTATATATGAAGCAAATGTCATTAACGCTCTTCGCTAATTATCGGACTCACATCTGCGCTAATTACACACTAATTGCAAGATAATGTGGCATTCTTTATTTGTGTCGTTTTTAATTCGATTTTTTTAACGCCACAATCAAAAACGAACGTCACGCCTCCGCAGTTTCGGCGCTAAAACATAGATTTTTGGCCATGATCTGGCGGAATGAGCGGCGTCGTTTCGCGACCTTTCCGGCCAGCTTCCTCTTTCATAACGTCGCCAAATTTACTACGCACATTAATGTTACGCTCGGCAAATTGCACATTTTTACGCGCGCTCAAAATCAATTACGCCATTTTACGCCACACATATTTTTTACACTCGCGAATGTAAATCGCCGAGTGCATACGCGGAAGATTCCCTTAGCCGGTATTGGCGAAATTCCGATGTCCCCCGATGAGGTCCGCACATAATAACCGGAATGCTAACGAGTTTAAAAATAAACAGAATTAATTCCTCGAAGACGTGTGAATAATAACAACGTATAAAATTGTACACATCTTCAATTAAAGCAGAAACTAAACGATGCTCACTCTGCACGCATGACCTTTGGAACGATCTTATCTCTCTGTATAATTGTTGGTGTGTATGAGTCTCAAATTGACATAAGGCACTCGTTTACAACCAGAGAAGACTATTTGAATGCGCTAGGCTCGAGGAATGAACAAAAATTTCATTTGGATTATACGAAAATCAGCGCCAAATCATTATAACCCAGCATAATCTAACTTTTTCCCCCAAATCACACATAAATGTTTCAAACATTTAATATATGTCGCTTAAATAAAATCAAGTTCTCGACCTCTTCAATGTGAGCGAACGCAAAGACGATAAATTCGCCGAGTGACGAGCCCCTCAATACCTCAGGGCTCCGCTCTTGACATCGTTTCCGACTTACGACGACCACACCTTCTTGAACGGGGGCGCGACTTTTTAAATTATTCGGCGACTCATCTCTTTGAGACAACATTCAAATGTCCAGATCTTGATATTTTATCGCATCCGGCGTTTATGAGGGATCAATTTAATGGATTCTGGAGTGTAGTGGCACAGTCACGTCTCATCCCCCATCACGATAGAGTCCAGAAAAGCTTCTCCCGCCTGTGCAAAACGATCCTGGGTGAGCATTCTGGGTATCCATCTCGCACACAACTTCTCATAACCAAATGTTTCCAAGACAACATCACCAAGGCGATTTCAAGAAAACTCTGGAAATTCTTCGCGAAGGTCGTCAAACATTACACGGCGATCATTTCGCACTTGTTCTTCAATTTTTTGCACAAATTCATCAGAAATCAGTGATGGTCTTCCATTCCGTACTTCGTCGTGAGCAAGGCTTGGGGCGCAAGACGCAGAATACCGACACGATCGAGAGTTGCGCATGGTTTTTATTTTACTCAACCATTCTATTTTACATAAACCAACACTGATTGACTCTGTCCATTTTTATAATATATGCTAAGTTTTATAATCCCTCTTTTCTTCATTATATTCAAGTATGGCATCCGATCGCGATCCGCTCATTCGTTATATCAGCGGTCCGAAAAGCGGACCGATTGAGCATACAAACCTTATGGCCACTCTTTCCTCTTTTAGGGCTTTTTGCGGCATTTTCTATGATCTGTACGATCACGGAAGCAACGTAGTATCTAGACACTTCTATATCGAGTACTTTTGGGAGTATCTTTGCATATTATTTAAAATCAAATATTATAATTTTATTATATTGCATTTATAACAGTAATAGTTAGCTTTAAAAAATAAATTGGTTTCCGGAGGCAGAGGAGGGCGTTAAGTTAGATACTTATGTATAAATCTGTTAGCCCATTCAGCGTTCCTACGGAAACTCGCGTAATAAATATGAACACGTCAATTTTCAATATCTGACTTATCCAAAAAAGACAATATCATCCTATTTTTGAAGTTTCTTTTCGGTTCTTATCATTTCTTCCGATTTCTTATTGCGTCTCTATGAAATTTGATTCCGTCTTAATCAACAAAAAGACTTGTACGTCTCAATTGGTTCGTAATTTTACAGCTTCTCCTTGCTGTAATTTATTTTTAATTAATTATTAACATGTTTACCATTAGTCCTATTCGAGTACGTTTCGTTGAGTCTTACACGTGTCAGCATTTCAGTGCCTTCCATTATCGTGTCATTTATTGCGACGTTGATATTGTTAACTTGTTTATGAATAGATTTAATTCATTTTCAGCGAGGAAAAGAGAGGAAAAGGATTGCATTATGATTTAAATTCAATCTCGATGAATCTCGACTTGTGTGCGGCAGGGAAACTACCTTGTTTTAAACACAAACAGTATAGGGGATATCAGTTTAATTATTGTTTCCGTGTTACCGAGAGACAAAGTATATCATTAAAGTATCCTCCGTTTTGATCAACACCTTCGTGGCCTTGGTCCTTGGACGGTCAATGTAAACTAGGGATATCAGACACCACCCTATCTTTCACGGAATAATTGTCGCTTCAGGGGGCGCGTTTCAAATACAGAAGTTTCCCTGCTGCATCCCGTATTAGACGCAATATGATTTAACTCAATCTTCAATCAAATTTCCATTGAAATTTTCAAGCCTTTGGCGATACATGTGAGGCATACAATATTCTATACGTGAATTGAAAATTATGTAAATCCACTTTCGACGATTTTTTGACATTCGATGAACAACGAAGATCTAATTTGATTCAAGGGATAACATAATTTATATAATATGTGGTTTAAATCAATCAAAATTGTATTTCATATTTTCGAACTAATACATTTTACATGGGGCCCAAATCTGGATCATTGGTCTTCAGTGCATATCTCCAATATGCGCACATGGATATTCAAATCGTGGAATAAATGCAAAAATAATAGCTGAAGGATCCGTCAACAATAATATTATGGTCTTTTGTTGCCGTGTATATCGTTTTGAACTCACCGAACTAGAAAGGTTCCATAAGATGAAAGTCTCCCAATCTTGAATTACAAAAGAAGACATCATGCATGTCTAACCCAAAGGCTATCATGGGTTCAAAATAAAAATGTTTTAGTTTAGGTAGTAACGTGGGTTTAATCCAAAACGTACGAGGATAATTTCACGTTTTCTTCCCGACACTTGGCATCCCTTCCCTGCCACAATCTTTCCCACTTCGGGGTAAATATTCCTCGCAATGATTACTGTCAAAACTTACCCAAGGTGAACGTCGTTAATTCTGAATCTGACAGGACTTATTTTATCTATTTATGAGCTGCTTTTCCCAAAAAAAAAATAGCTTACGTTCGAATGTATGAATGTTTTTCTATTAAGACCGAGATCCGTTCAAGGACGTGGCCTAAATTTCGTGAACATGTTCAGGCATGGCGTCCGATCGCAATCATTCAAAGTATCAGCGATCTGAAAGTCGGACCGGTTGGACATACGAACAAACGCGCGTTATCCCGAACAGCGAAACCAATATACAGCTCGGATCAGATGAGGGTTCTCCATGTTGGTTCAGGGGGTTGCTAGACTATTACCAGCTTGTTAAGATAGTACCAGACTGGTTCAAACTTGCTGAAGCTAACCAGAAAATAATGCCAATTTTAAAAAGTTGGTAGTTTGCGTTAATAAAAACGTCTCTCTCCTCCCGAACCAAACGGCACTCAGTCGCCAGACTATTATAATAATAGTCCAGAAACACGCCAAAATACAACTATTAAATTATTCAAATGTGTTAGATGACCTTCAATTTATGCTGCTAAATCTCAGTCTATTATCATCGATCTATAGCGTTTTGTTTTGGAAGAAGTCCGACCCAAACACTGACTTTTTCAGGATGCATTTAGCGCAGGTGTATCTGACAAATTTGCTTGTTCACACATCCATTCATTCAAAAATGGGCCTCGCCCACTATATAAGTTTGAATGCCCACTGGTGGGCGGCAGGGACCAGCTTAACTACCGTTGCTTTTGAATAAGACATTATACGATTAGCGCTTGCCCTCTACGTCTTACAAATGAGCTTCTGGATGATGATATTGGGGCGGTAAAAATGATTCTTCTAGTTCCAAAAGCTGTCCACTTGTGGCTGAAGCTGCAAGAAGCAACATTCGACTACTTATGCAGTATTGGGTCATAATGGATCGTTAACATCTGTGACCCAGCGATCTAGTCGGCTCTTGCATAATCTTATCATTATTAAATGACTCGAGGCTCTTCTTCCTGCTCGCTCGACTATTCAAGTTTCGGACGATTGAAACACCACCAAGTCCAGCGTCTCTGGCCATCGCCGTGCAGCTCCAACGTCCCAGAGACTCGAAACAGCGTCTGCAGACTGGCATTGTTTACACTTTTTGCAAATTAATATTCCACGTCAATTCATCCACGGTCGTTTTTACAAAGAACGAGGAATGCGGCGCTCCGCCGTTCGCCTGACATTGTGCGACACAAATAGACCAACAAATACTCGTTTTATCAACTCGCCGAGCTATATTTAGAATTGCACTCATAATATGCTTGTTTTCTATCAAATCGGATGCTTTTTTTAAATGTAGAAAAGGCAAATACCGGTTTTGTCATACGCTGACTCCGGCGTACGTTTTAGCTTTGAGCAGGGCTACTGGCGCTGCAATGCTTCGCATGACGACACGCGTCATCCGGACCCGAGAAGAAGACTCAATCTCACATTCAGACCTTGTTGAGCTGGAAGTTAAGCACCCATTTAAGTATTCAATTCAATATTTGCACGGCGACGGAGAATGCCATGCTGGAGCTTATTGCAGATATGCAAACATCCACCGAGTCAACAAATCACCACTGCATCAGTAGTCGTTCAAAGTGGACCGCAATCAATTTAAGCCGATGCGCCCACAGATCGAACCGTACTGATTGAGCCCTCATCATTGCAGAAACGGACGGTAGCTCTACCGATGATAATTTAAGACTTGGGTCCAATCCAAATCCGACTTATTGCGAACGTATGGTTATGATCATATACGACATTTATTTGGATAATAAATCAGTTTAATTAACAACCGAGCATCAATTTGAGCAGAATATATTTTCTGGTTGTAGCTTGTTTGAATTGAAATTTTGCAAATTTTACATATTCCCTTTCTTAACCACTTAACCCCTTAAGTGGATATGACGTATATATCCGTCAAGACCAAAGTCCTTGCAAAGTGGGTATGACGGATATATCCGTCAAATTTAAGCAAACCTCAATGGAAAATGACGGATATGTCCGATTGCAGTGTTGTGTGCGTTAAATATAAGAATGATTCATCTCGAAAACTGACTTGTTCGAATTTGATGATATACTATTTTCGTATACTAGATATGACGTACGTATCCGCTAGCGGCGAAAAGATCGTTTTTAACATTGAAACGTAACGTTGAAGGGGTTAAGCGCCAGCGACTCACCGGCGAGTCGCTATTATTGTACTACCTTTTACATTTTGAGAAGTACAGTCGCGTATTTGCGATCGAATTCCGATGATTCAGAAAGAGGATTCTCAGAGCCGTAACTAGGGTATGAAGCGCCCGTGGCAAGTATCTAACTTAACGCCCTCGCAAAAAAAACCTAAAAGAGGACGGAGTGGCCATAAGGTTCGTATGCTCAATCGGTCCGCTTTTCGGACCGCTGATATAACGAATGATATATAAGGGACTAGAAAACTTGGCATATATTATAAAAATGGACAGAGTCAATCAGTGTTGGTTTGTGTAAAGTAGAATGGTTGAGTCAAATAAAAACCATGCGCACCTTTCGACCGGGTCGGTATTCTGCGTTTTGCGCCCCAAGCCAAGTTGCACCCGGGGCGAGCGCCTGCTTTGCCACGCCCTAGTTACGGCCCTTACACATTTAACGCGGAAACAGAAACAGAGTGCCTTGTAGTTCGAAGATTGTAAATAAGAGATAGAGACAGAGAGGGTGTCTAAATCGATAACCCAAATTTATCGACAAATAATTATAATCCAAATGAATCGATTTCAAATTCTATGATCCTTAGCGTTATTTATCAGGTCTTCGAACCTTATTTTTTTTCCATTTCGGTTTTGGTTTTGACTACGCTCCAAACATTTATTTCGGTTCGGTTACGGGAAAAATAACGGTTTTTCCGGCTGGACTCCGGATGATTCATTATTTTAAATGTTTTTATTTTCATCAAAAACTCATTTTGTTGCACTAAGAAACAATCTATTTATATTATGTATATATCAAACGCTGAGTTGTTTGATTTACGCTGTAGCCGGGGGCCGCGTTGTTCAGATGCGGTAATCGCACCCTCTCATTCTCTATGGGCGTATATGCGCACATCCAAATACTCGGTTCGCTGTCTATGGGATGAATAAATAGTGCATTGATCGAAAGATTCCTTGAACTTAGTTATGATTAGGTAACGTACTTGGATTCATTTCTATGGGCATGCAGAAATAGCCGTCTAGTTCTCACGGCAATCGAACATTCCTAAGAACTGACCTGTAGGCAGTTCCGCAGTTAAGCGGTTGGACCCGTAACTCAATCATCATGAGTTCCAATCTATAGGATATATGGCTGGCGAAGAGAAAAGAGATTACTAAAAGCTAGCTTAAGAAACCGATATTTAAGAATCAGTTTAATGATTTGGCTAAATTTTCTCTCTCTTATCTTCTTCTGGAATTAAACATTTATCAAACCAGTCTTAAAAAGTCATTATATCATCCATGCCTTTTTGTTCGAACGAATAAATAAATGTTTGTGATATGTTTGTTCCGTATACGCTCTTATATCAGTCATCCCGATTGCAATGAAACTTTGGAGAGTTGTTGTGCACATAGTGCGTGAATGTTTTTGAATTATTGTCTACACAAACATTGTTTATGTAGACAATTTGTTTTGATTGATCTGGTGGCCGCATTCAGCGCGTCATTCAGCCCGCGCTACACGTGGCCTATGGCAATAAATCATGTAACCGTACTACTGTGATTTTGTTTGTTGTTTAGCGATGCTTTCATTGGAACGCCCTATGAAAGAAAAACTGCATTGTCGAATCATTTTAATGAATTTACTTGTTTTAAAATATTGGCAATATATATGTAATCAAAGTGTATTGTTGCGAATAAATGTCACATCGACAAATAAATACGAAGAAATCAATCGGACGGAGAATTGCGTCAAAGACGCTCATATCACGTTTCTCATTTCGCACTGTAATAATGTTTCTTTGTTTTCTTACGGCTTTTCTTTTCGGTCAATCCCGAGTAAATGCGTTCGATTCGAAGAATCCGAGGACGAATTCTTAGTGCACACCGATTAATCGAATAGTTGTCATCGATTTTAATGCCAATTAATGTTTGTGCTTTGTAGCTCTCGGCTTTGACGTCACGAAAATCTTCCGCGGCCAGTAAAAAACTCTTGTCCGTCGCGAAATCTCAAACATTTAGCGCGTAGACAGATCAAGTGATGTGTATTTGTTTTGTCAATTACACCTGCTAATTCAGTTATCAGGTGGACTTTGTTTGAAAAGAAATCTAAGTGTTTGCGAAGTGAGTTGCTCCTATGATGACCCCTGGCGCAGCACCGGACCAGCGCTGAAGAACCTTCGGATCCTAGCCGAAGGATAACACATCGGACACCAGCACACATGGTAAGAACCATCAAATCATCTTAAAATCATTATCGACGGCACGAACTTCAATTTGTGTCTTTTTTACAACAGCACTTTGAAAGCCATGAATCAATCAAGGCGCTATTTGCTCGTACATTTTTTCTTCGCTTTAATAATCCATGGAATAAATGAAGCTCGTGGTCCATGCAATTTATTCGCGCAGAAATCAATCTTCTCATTTATTGGAGAAAGTGCATACTTGCTCAAGACGTCATCATTTTTAATGAATTCGCACCTTTTTACAATATGTCCACCATCATCATAATCATCTCGATTCTTCGCCAGGAACACCTTTCTACACAAACAAAACAACTAAAATCAAGCATCCATATTCAACAATCCAATGACATTCCTTTCGGAAGCCCATACGTCTTCAGACGTTGACAGATCGGCCGAGGTATTAGTTTGAGAGGTGATTCTCATAAAAATAAATCCCAACACTGAAATAACTGTACGCCAACAAACATCTTAATGGATTTTATTTCAGCATGTAGTGTATATTTCAACGTCTTCATTTTTTCCCCTGTTAAAAGAACATCGACGAAATCCTATAAAAATACTATTTTGGAAAAACTTGCATAAAAACATCAACGATGTAGATAGATACATCACGCTCTTGCGAAGATTAATATTCAAACATTATCCGGGTGGTCCAGATTTAATCTCCAACATATCGCTCGATAAATTCAAGTTTAACAACCTCCGAAGAAATTCAATTCATTCAAGCTGGCAAGCAATCAATCAATATCCAAACGAAATGGATTTACAAACTTGCAATGCGCAAATATTTTAACTCCTTTAGATTAGATTAGAAAGATTAGTATTAGATAGAAATAAAGATGTCTCTCGGGGCAGTCTCCGGGCTGCGCGCACGCGGGTTCGTTCTGCTCTCGGACCGTTACATAGCCGGACGGATGAAACGGAGGTGCTTAAATTAATTAATTACGCCAAAACTAAATTTAAATCCATAAGCATCAAATGAGAAATCTTCCAAATGTCCGACCAAATACCTTCTTGTGTTGTTAATATGTTGATGATCCAGAGAGAGTATGTACGCACATATTGCGAGCAGCATTCCATAGTGATGCTGTTCATTTTATTAACGAACTGTTTTATTATTTTGTCAATCTGTAGTCTCATTTATGGTAAAAAAACGTCTGTCAGGTTTTAACAACAGGCCATCCTAAACATTTCACACATGTAACAGACAGCGCTCCCGATTGAAAGCTCGGCGATCGTATCCCGTCAATATCAAACGTATGTCGAGGGATTCGTGTGGCTTTATTGAAAGTTATTAAAGTCTTACGATAACAATATATGATGATGTTATGAGATTGTCAGTCGCGTCAATTAAAACGCTTTTATTAATTTATGAGCGGTTTATAAATATAATGCATGACAAGCAGAACTACATTCTTACCAATTCAGATTATTATGCTTCGTCGTTCATTTCGATTAAAATGATCGATGCAATTTTAAATGCAAATCGCACCAAGACTATCTCCATAGGAATTATTGAGGATGGATTTTTAGATAAGATAATCTATGAATAAGACGCGTCTATTTATCGTCGTCTCGCTTTTATGGAGTATTTTAAAAAGCTGAATTAGTGGGTTGATTCGTCAAAAGACCAAAAACTGAGATATTTAGATATGTGCTCTTCGTTGATGATTCGTAATGATAGATCCTATTTTTAAATTGCACCATTATTTGCAATTAAAAATGGGTTTTATACGCCATCAGAAAAATATCTGGGCAGTGATTTAATGCCGATGAATCTCCAGGAAACTCGCCGAAATTCTTTACTGAATCCAGGAATCTGAGGTCCATCCAAAAAATAACGGATAAAATATTCATGATTCAGCGTTCAAAATAGTTAGCAAACAAAACATCGGCAAAGTACGGAAACAAGGCTAAACAACCCCTAAACAAGTTGTTGCCAAGAAAAATACCCTGTTGTCTTTATGGTTGCACATTCACAGTGTAATTTATTTTGAATTACTGAAATATGGAGAAGCAATCACGTAAGAAAAATAACTACAGTCAACTGCACAGAATAGAAAATGAACTTAAAAAAAGTCTAATCATCACACGGTATATGAATATAGTCCCAGAAGTACCCGACCTAACGAAGAAAACACAGTCTCCTTTCAGCTCGATACAATTTTCCCAGCGATGTTCAATCGCTTCGATATCCTGTTCATAGAACCTGTGTATTATTTTAATGAAACAACACTATCTTTTAATATTTCTTTAATCACTCAAACAATGCAATAAGTTCACAAAATACTTGCCGATATCGGGTCCAGCTCCATCGAATAGAAACCCAAGTGCAATACTTGAAGGTGACTTTAAAAAGAAGACTAAGGTGGGGAGCGCAAGTATCATGCTCGCGGGCTAGCAGTCATGGGGGCGCTGCGCTCTATTTTTCGTCGACGCAGTGCTTCCAATAAACTATGAATATACAAAACTCTGATTCGACCGATAATCACACACGCCGCTCCTGTCTGGAGCCACATAAGCAAAGCCTTCTCATCTCGAAGATCGACTTAAACAACACATTTTGGGCACATCTTTTATTTGCCTATATTATTTCCGCTAGTGTAAACAATAAGTTGACAAAGTTTTATCGCAATCTAATGAACGGTATGGAAGCGCATTAAATACGGACAAACAAACATCGTTTGTTTATATATTAGACTATGCCTATGTTACTCGCACAAACTTTATCAATAAGTGGACGAAGTTTAATCTCAATATGATAAACGATATGGCAGCGCATTACATACGAACAAAGGCATATTTAACAGAAATTGTACACCTCACCAGCGCGATGAAGGCTACTAAATCGAGACATTCCCGCCGAAATCTGTACGCTTGGAAACAGTATCGTAACTACTAATTGGCGAGATTAGGTAATAACTGTCCAATCTATGTATACATATGTTTTTCAAATTGTTATGTTAACCTTTCCCCACCGATGATGTATTTACTACACCTCGGCTCTAATAATGGGAATATCGATATGAAATATAATGGATACGGGCTTCAGAATTTTTGTATTCCTCCGTAATATAATCACGAATACATCCAAAGTATTATAGTATATAAGTATTCATCTGCAGCGACGGAAATAAATGATTTGTCGGGAAATCGGGAATTTTATCAATCACTCGAATTTATCATCAACTCGAACTAGCATTTAAATATCTGATGACGATCGAAATTTTTAGTGTTTTATTTATCTATTTTTGCCTTTTTATAAATAAATAAAATTCTTCAACTTTTGATCAAATTGTGAGCAAATGCGGCACCCATCTAGCGCACAGCTTTCTCATGTGCAAATTTTCAGTCAATATGCTATATAGAGCACTTTTTGAAATGCCTACAATGTCTGCTGGTAATTTTTTTAATATTATTTTTTATAATATTTTTTAAAGAACAACCTCCATCTATACGCCTGGTAGGGTACTTCTGGGACTACCCTTGTATTTCAGCATCCATGTTATTTAATTCGCGCAAAGAGATTGTCATGTCGGCGTGGCGGAAGTGTTGATGGATTAAATTTACTGTTGCGATAAATGCTGGTGATCGCTTTAGAGTGTAATTTTAAACGAATTATGTAAATAATTTGATACCACATGTGTTATGAAAATTTATTGGAACATTAATGTCGATGGTGTATCGGGTAGTTTATATCAATTATTATTTGTAGGTGTGGGGGGGGATTCGAGTCGGCGTCTGCCGTATGTACCTTCGCCTCACGTCAGCCGTGTAATTTCGATTCGTACAACAATAACATTTTTGAATAAATATTTTCGTCCGCCGATTCGAAGTTGTTTCTTCCACCTACCCCAAGTCGCGTTTGTTTGCATACCGTCGAATGTTTGCCATCGTCATCGGTTATTTTTTTGGACGACGTCCAGTTTATTTCTAAATCAACAATTTACATCTAACATTGAAATTGACGCTTTTTAATGGCAGGCCGCTTCTATATGTATCGTGAAAGCGGCGAACGCGACGCAAAAAATGACGCACGTACAAGGCTGTGCGTACAAACTCCCAATATTGTATGTATGAGCGAAATATACAAAGCAATATCGAGGAATTTCACAACATGGGAAAAAATGTAATAAGAGGAAGAAAATATTGAGCTATTGAATCAAGTTCATAGCGTGTCTTCAGCGTGTTTCATCTCCCAAAAACGTGTATGCTCTCCGTATTGATTCAATAATGGACGCCGTTTTATTCGAAATGTCAAATCACGCATCGTGTGTTGCCACTGCGAAAAATCATCCAACAATACGATCGCTCATTCACGCAAAAATACCCAATCGAATAAACACACACCCACGATATGCATATTTTCAGATCGAAATAAATTACAAACGTTCATTTATGAATCCAATCTGGACCGCGATAATAATCGCGATGTCATATCCGCAACGGGAACTGTCAAACTATATAATAATTGTTGCCATATTGCAAAATTCCACTGAAACAACTTTCCGTCCGGCTTCGCATTTTTAACGGGCGTACGGAATTCAGCGTTTCGACATTTAATTAATTCATTTAAATGCTCGTTAAATAAATGTTAACAAGTGAACATATGAATATGTAAATAAATAGCATAATATCGTAAATTTATTCGCATAAACCTTGAAATTTCAAATTAATTTAATTTTACAACGTACAGTGTCCGACATATTAAATTTTGCTCATCGTTAAAAATCTTTACATTGTCTCTCGATTTTTATTTATCAAAAAATAATACTACAGCTGATCAATGCCGTAATAAGGATCTAACTTGCACTCCTCCTCATTTTTTAAAAAAGTTAAATAATACTATTAAAAATCGAAAAGTTAAATATTTTTACAAATATAATATATAAAATAGTATTAAAATTAATATTTCAAAATAACAAACAAAGATATGCCCAAAAGTACCCGACTTAACGTATAAATGGCGGTTCCTGCTTTAAAAAAAATACTATGATGTCTCAGTCCAACTAATATCAAATCCTAGTTAGATTCTACTCTCATGAAATCTGCTCCTTTGCTTACAATAGTAAGATGTTGGGTGGCAGAATTTAAACTCTGCCACCCAATATTTTATATTTATCATAAACGAAGGAGCAGACGCCCCCAGAATAGATCGTATTATGGCATCCTTTATATTTTCTAAGTTATATTATTAACTATATTGTCATTTGGATGGCTTAAATCGTTGTCCATGTTTATCAAATTACAAAATGCAATCAAATACTCAAGTGTTTAATAAGACTGTTAAATCGGTGCAAAGACAGTTTGATTCAGGTCATTAAAACGTTATACGCTTAAATATTTACATGTGGTTTGCCAATTTTGCCAGTGGGAATTTTGAAATCTAATCCAAGCATAATTTGCCGGCTTCCGGATATTTTTACAGTCCAAAATGATGCGCGTATATGTATTTTCTCGGCTGTTGCAATATTTATCGATATGACAATGGGCGCCGTATGAATACATGTCTATTTTGGTGATGGAGAAGCTTCTTGAAGCGACATGCAGATGCTTCTGAAGCCCAAACGATTTACTATTGGATAGCTAAATTTAGCTTAAGCTAATAAATAGCGTTTAATAAAACCGGCAGCCATGGCGCCGCCAATTAATTCACACTGCGAGTGCTTATTTTTAATTAACCAATGTGCGTGGAACAATTGTTTCTTGAAATGAAGCTGAAAAATCCAATTTAAAGCGTTCATTAATTTATAACATGTCGTTAAACGAATCGTTTTGGATGCGAAATGGAATCATGTGAATGTTCGCCGGTCCCGATGTATGTTTACGCGCGTAACGCTCGATTTTATGATTAATCAAAACATATTGAATATGTTTTGTTGCAATCATTGAGTCCGTCTAATTAATACTCAAATTATATTTGTTCATAAAAGGCATCAAAAATTTATTCAGCGCCCATTGCAATTGTATAAAAATTCGTTGGAAGCGTTATTTGATGTCGTTTGCTATAATTTAGGTTTTCCTTATCTTCCGATGGCCGTAAAAAATGGAAAATCTCCATTGTTTGTTTTTTATTCTTGTTAAAGCAATTTGGATTACGACGCAGTTGACGAACGCCTCGCCGAATGCTTCAGAGTCCCCTTTTACTTGTGATGAAGTGAAAACACTTGTATACGGTAGCTTACATAAATTTTTCTCCAATTTCGGAATTATGCTAACGAAATCAACAAGTCTGCCTTATTTTTGTGGACAGATTCAATTGTCGCATTAGAGTCGCCAGACGCTTAAAGTAGCGAAATGTTGCAAAAATGCATCCTGGACCGCCGACCATAAATTTAACGCAATGATTATATAAAGCATTTTAACATTATATATCTATTTACGATTAAAAGAGTATAAATATACAATTGTCAATATAAAATAATCATAAAGTTTATGAGCTTGAGTAAAATTTTATTGCTTTTCCTAAAAGAGTCTAAAAAACATATTTTCGCTTAACATCATAAAAAATATATCAGATTGTTGAATTTGCAATCGAAATTCTACTGAATTAACTGTGTTGTTATCAATTTAATCTCTTTATTATAGTAATTTTTCTATTTATACATTCCCTATTTCGATGTACACATACAGTTGGCACTTCTGGTTTGAAGCGTCAATGGTCGCACTCAAAATAATTACGATCAAATATTATACGAACAGCCTTTGACGTTTAATCTGCAACATAACCTATAAATTTATTTGGACTTATTTTTATATTACGACTAAATATGATCGAGTCGAATTGCGACCGAAAAATAAAAAGGTCATAAGTGCCCAATACGAACGCATTTAAGATTCATTTTTAAAGACCTTGTATTGTGAATCAAGGTTCAAAATATTTCGTAAACGGTTTGCGTTCTTTGGTCGGTGCCAATTTTGAGATTTTATCGAAGTAAATTCAATGGCATTAAATTTATTTAAAATCCGAAACTAACCGAATATTGCCGAAGTCGCCCGAACGCTCGTTCAAATTAATATATTAGGTAGGTGCTTTATTAAATAGGCGTTAATTAATTTTTATAACAATTAACTTTGCATGATAACAAATTTCAATAAATGCAATTTCAAATATAAATCGTGCATATTCAAGATGCAAAAAAATTGCAAGCTTTTTAACAGCAATAATTCCGCGAAATATCCTAAAATCGTCCTCCAGCTGCAAAGTTTCCTTTATGCCTTCAGTTCCGAGCGAAGTTATTTTGATGAACAGATCTTGCAGAAAATAAAAAAAGAGATTGTTAAGGTCCACATGGACGATCTGGCTGGCCGTCAAGTTTTTATTTATAACGAAAATAATCTGTAGTAGGAACGGATTTAAAAATAGATTCCCAGTTTAGGTTTTGTTTTATTTTTGGGTTTGTGGCTTTGCAGTGGTCCAACCGCTTTTTCATCACGAATTCTCCTGCGATCCGTTCGTCCTTTTCTCTTTGAGATTCGATCGTTTCTCAAACAGCTCAAATGAATAATCCTATTAAAAAAACCACCCCGATCAAACAAACATTGGGTTTTTCTCTTTCATAATCAAATTTTAAAAGCCACTTATTATACGCCTTGTAAAATGTAGAAAGTTGGAAATTATATTATGATTCATTTTAAGAGGACAAATTGAAATATAAATAATTTTTATAGCATTTACATAAATTTCAAAAGTTTTAAGCCACAGTATTATTAAAATAAACCCAAGCTTTAAATTATTTAATTAAACAAAGCTAAAATAAACAGATCGACAGGGACGCTGAACGTCTGGATCCAAGTTAAAAGTAAAAGGTTCTGGACAGACCTTATAAAGCGGAATATGTTGTCAATAACTATGGCTCTTTTACAGGATTATTGCATTTTATTACTCATTAATGGATCCTTTTCTATTAATAATAGTTTTCCTATTCAAATAATATGATCCTTATTTAACCACACATAAAAGGCACATAAATAATCATTAAACAAAAAACCTTTTTCTGGAAAAGTATTCTATATCGGGAACTATGTACGGGTATCCTCCAAAAAACTTCGTAATTTAGGTCAAGGTGTAGTAAATACATCACCGGTAGGGAAAGGTTAATATAACAATTTTTGAAAAACGTGGACGTAAGGAAAACTCCCTATCAAGACGGTCCCTTTATTTAAATAACTGATTCGGAATACTATTCAATAAAATATAACTCAATAAGTTTTTTGGATGACAAAATAGTCCACAAAATAGTTTGCGTGAGATTACTGATAACTTAAAGATATCAGAGGGAGTGTATTCGATATTTTGCATCAACATTTGTCCATGAGAAAGCTCTGTTCGAATTAGGTACCGCGTTTGCTCACACTTGATCAAAAAGCAACAACGCGTCCACAATTCAGAGCGCTGTTTAGAGCTGTTTTAGCACAATAAAAAGAATTTTTTCATGCGGTGACATTGGATGAATCAAAACGGCAGTCAGATAGATAGACAGCTTCCCAAAGCAATAAAAAACGCAAATATTAGATGTTTTTGATAGGAAAAAAATGCGAAAAACGTCCCAAAATGTAGAAGAAAAACATGTGAAGTGAAAAAATCCTACGAACTTATTGAGATATGGAAAAACAAAGGTCACAAACTTGTTTCTTTAGAAAAATATTAATAATTCACATTGACAGAACACTTTAAAAAATTAAAATTATGCTAAAAATACCATTATGAAGTTGTTTATATGATAAAACAATGTGACCAATGTACTGTTTTTTAATGCTTTACTTTTATGATCATTTTGAATAGCACCCATTGTAATTTATGTGCCAGAAAATAATTAAATTTCTCATTATTTCCTAATCGAATCTCGTATGGTGTTTCTTTTCTTTGTCGTTTCGAGTCGGATGCGAATTTTACAAATTAAAAAATACGTCTGCTTCGCATTCTTCCGCGAATAAAAATCCCATTCCCTGCAATACACCAAAAGAGGAATTTCGGCGACCAAAAAAATACCCGCTCGCAAACAATAAACATCCCATTAAGCCCCCCCCATCTCTTATCGTCCAATTTTTGTACGCCTCATCTAAAATAAGCCATCAAAAGTTAATTAAACCCCATCAAATTATTTATCCGCC
Source organism: Stenopsyche tienmushanensis (assembly GCA_008973525.1). Lineage (NCBI taxonomy): Eukaryota > Metazoa > Arthropoda > Insecta > Trichoptera > Stenopsychidae > Stenopsyche > Stenopsyche tienmushanensis. Next base: position 476,944 of record WACJ01000027.1, read on the forward strand.
TATCAAAATTGACATTTTCTCAATTAACCCATTAATATCAATCACGGGTCTTAATTGGTTAAATGTCCCCTCGTCCAAAGTATCGGGACTATTTCAACCCCCGCTGTTTGAAAACCCGCGCAAAAACAAAGGGACGCCAAGTCTGAAAGCTAATATGGGTGCGAATTTGATACAATTTCACACAACTCAAAATAAAATAAAAGTTTTCCATACTTGAAGCGTCTGGATTCCCATCAAAACATATTTTAGGTATGTTTATGCTGCGCGCTTTGCAAAAAATTAAAAGCTCGGGTATTCCAACAAATGGAAGAATTCCTAATGAGTTTGTCTGTTCGCATCAAAGTCAAACGTAAATGTATTATATTATGCATACGTTCTCGGCAAAGAATTGACTTTAGAGAATCCTTTCTGTTTGTGGTCTTATTAAAAGCGGATTTGCCATTTGCCCTAATTGAGCTACAAACAAAGCCTTCAGTTATTTAACCGCAAACATCCAAACTTCTTACATACATATAGATTAACCTGTCTCGCCTTATAATGGGATATGTTACACACAAAACATAATTTAATCCCTTAAAAAATTGCTATAATTTAAAATGTGCCAAAATAAAATACGAGAGTAGTCCCATAAATTTCCCACCTAATAAAGAAAACACAAAGAAAATGGAATACTTGCCGCTCGATACACTTTACCCAGCGATGTTCAATAGCCCTATAGTAATATACGTCGTTGATTGTTTTTCTTTTTTGAAGATAATTAATGAAAAATATATCACGCGCATTCCAAAAAACTGGCGCTCATTCGTTGAAACAGCGGTTCGAAAAGCGGACCGATTGGACACATAGACGTTTTGGCACTTTTTTTACGAATATTTTGCGCCATTTTCGATGATAAATGCATATCCATACCATGTCTGCTAGCACACTTTCAGTGGACGATCATGCAATATAATTTTGTGGATTTTCTCCATCATTTCTAGCGTGGAACAACTGCGAATGTTCGTCTTGGCAGCTCTTACGGCTTCATTTAAACTCTTCCATCCAATATTTTACTATTGTAAACGAAGAAGCAGCCTCTCCCAGAGTAGAATCTAGTTCGGCTTTGATATTGATTGGACTGAGACTTTTCAAATAAAAGTATTGTATCACATAACGATGACCAATTCACGTCGGGTTTACGTCAGGTCGGGTACTTCTAGGACTACCCTCGTATATTCGTATTGTAACATTCTTTTTCATTTTTTCCCTATAGCAATTCATTTGAATTGTTTAATAGGAATATCCGTCGGTATAACAGCACGCTGTATATCAGTAAAGTCTGTATAACACGTGAAAGGCGGCAACAATTGGCAACGACCCGTGACGACATAATATAATATTTGAAATCGTGCCAGCTTGCACATAATTCATATCTACTATTAATATCAAAGGTAGGTGTTCTTCCGACAATTTACTTATTTTTCAATTCAATTACAACACCATTAAGCATTATAGGATACAGTTTATTACGTGCAAATCACAGAGGGATAACTTTGCTCCGTTTTTTTCTTATAAGTCTGCCAATTTTTTGAGTGCTCCAATTGAAATTCTCCAAAATGGATGGAAGCACTCATCACGCTAATAGATATTATTTTTTTTACCTCCATTGTCAAGCTTATACGTGTGATTTATTTGCAAACGAAGATGAATCACAACGTCCATGACAGCACACGAACGGAAATGCGTACATAGCAATTCTGCTTTTAAACATAAGCAATCAAACAACGACCATTTCGTTTAAAATACACGCCATTCAAATATACACTATACAAATATTAATCAATTGCAATGGATATTGGCAATTGGGGGAGATCCACAGGGATTTTTTTGGCGAATTTGAATGAGTGAACACACGGTGTTTTCTTTGGTCGTTTAATTTATGCCCTTAGATCAGTTGGACTCTATGGGGATGTAGAACCAAGGCTGGATGAAAAATTCGTCAAGTCAAAGTTGCATAAAAGCCAAGTTCTTGTGCACAACGATAAATTAAATGCCTCGGCTGTTTCAAATTGTTATATTATCCTTTCCCTACCGGTGATGTATTTACTACACCTCGACTCTAATAATGGGAATATCGACATGAAATATAATAGATACGGGGCTCAGAATTTTTATATTCCTCCGTAATATAATTACGAATACATTCAAAGTAATATAGTATATAAGTATTCATCTGCAGCGACGAAATAGCATCCTCTGTTGCGCAACGTTCGTTTTCTCATTACCAATAAATCTGTACATCAATATTCCTGGTAATATTTGAATACCCCTCGTATATAAAGACACATTTAGTTTGTTCAACGACATAATGGCTTATTCGTAACTCTGCCACTTATTTCAATATCATAATGTGAATGTATTTATCAAACCATAAAAAGCCACAAATCGAAATATCCATCCAATATACACATTAACGTCATAGTGAAGATAGTAAAATTCCTGAGATATGTTCAAACTTAATTCGTCACATCGAAGTAGATGAACATCATTTTAACGGGCTTAATGGGCTGTTAAATAATTTTATTTGCAAAATTTGCTATTCAAATTATATGAAATGATTCAGTAAACAACTGTATTGTTGTGCTTCAATTTTGACTTTTTTTGCATATCAATCCTTTCAATGTGCCACGCATCTATTGATGACTCTCACTATTTTCATTTATTTATTTAACAAAACTAAATATAAGCTTTAAATTGTGTGTTTTACATCTTCAGCGAATTTATGTAAAGCTACATATGTATCAATAGTCTTTTACTAATAAGAAATCAGATTTTTCAATGAAAAATAATTTCTAAACAGCCTTTTCACATTTCAAATCCTTTATCGAGGTTCTATAGAGATATGCAGTCAACCCTCCTATAGCGTCTATTTCGTTTGAGATGTCTATTACGTAAGCAACTAAACTTAGTTCATAGTCAATCCCTGTATGTGTATGTCTGAATTTATAAAATATTACACAGAACTATTGTCAATCATGGTCGCCGTCTGATTTTTTGAAATTCAGCAACTTGATATGTTACAGACTAATATCAATACACGGATGAAATATAAATATAGAAAATTATGATCATCAAATATAGTTTCGTCCAAATTCTTCATATTGTACATAGATAACTTAAAAATCTTTCAACCCTTAGCCAATAACCCAGCTTTTCAAAACTATCGCCAGATATTCCATCAAATTATGTTAAATATAGGCCTTCGAGGGCAGGTCTAGTACAAATAATATGCTGATTGCCTACCGTTTTTATCCAGCAATTGAATTGAAATATATTGTATTTATAGACAAATTATTTCAACCCTTTCATGTCATTCGTCCAGACGTATTGGAAAATTATATTATTAGTGGCGGGTCCTATGCCTATAGCGTCTTGGAATCAAATATTTTAAAAAAGATGATACTATCTTACTACAAACATCCTATTTTATTGTTTGTATAAAACATGTACAATACATATATGTTTTTCAAATTGTTATACATATTAACCTTTTCTACCGGTGATGTATTTACTACACATCGACTCTAATAATGAGAATATCGATATGAAATATAATAGATACGGGATTCAGAATTTGTGTATTCCTCCGTAATATAATTACGAATCATATCAGAGTACTATAGTATATAAATGTTCATCTGCAGCGACGGAAATAAATAATTTGTCGGGAAATCGGGAATTTTACGAGTTTTAGTCCGTGTCTCAGCAGAAAGGAATTTTATCAGTCACATTGATGGGGGCTTGGTCATCATTCAGCAGTGTCAATTTCTTAAATTATTAAAAATCCCGATTCCGGAATCCCGGGACTGATCTCGAGATGGTCTAATGCAATTCCGAAATTCTGGAATCGAAATTTTGGCTCGAGATTGGATTCTGTACAATTTCTGTATCACTCTGGTACGCGGGCCACAATTTAAAAACAACTGCTATTTTTAAATATTTCTAAAACTACCTACTATTTAAAAAGTTAGAGCATTTTATTCTAATATTGCAAATTTGTTGCAAATATGCCTCGCGTCATGCGAATAACAATGCTATGGGTAACCTGACCGGAATGTGTTAAAATAAAAACCCAGAATGGTATTTAGGATAGGATTTAGTATTTAAAAATATATTTTACCCTGTTTTATTATTATTTTAATATGAAAATTATGGTCAAATTCACTGAAAATGACTTAGATCAGGGACGACATTATCATTAACCACTTAAGCACCAGCGACTCATAGGTGAGTCATTAGATTTTGGTAGAAAAATAAATGTTTTTTTCATACTTAAAAATTATTATGCTATATTGATGAATCCAGAAATTTCACATTTTAATGGATCTTGATGTTTCAAATGAATTTTTAAATAAATTCAGGGCTGCCCATTTCTCAGCGTATTGATCAGAATGCCTTATAAAAAGACTATTCTTATTAGCTCTATTAATAAATAAACAAGCAATATTATCCCTTTGAGTAGTGATAATTTAATATCTTCATGATCTTAGATACTAATTTGCTTGTCCACCACTTTTCAGTCAGAATGCTCTTTATGATTCACTGGAATTCGGACACAACATTATGTCTTACCTCTTTGAGGGGTTAAAGATGTACATATATATAATATTCACTATGTTTTGTGATAATCCTAAACAGGAAATGCTGTTAAAAGGTTTTTAAAATAAGGCCTTTAGACCGCAAGATGTTAAATATTTTATTAATAATAATGTAAATATTATTGTTGTCTTTGCATGTTTATAAATAGTTTTATCAACATTTTTTTTATTCGCTCATCTTTCCCCCTTACCTTTATTGACCCCATATTGTCGCCTTTCTGATAACACAAACACTGCGATTCGAAACTTATGGCTTACATTGTGTGTTTTCTTACTGGGTCAAGTTTACATTACATTTGACATTTGCTCATAATTTCCATCCTCGCAAGACCCCAATTAAAATACCCCCCGTTCTGCGAGCGGAGGGAGCCGTTTTCTTGGAAAATCACTTAATTGTTAAAATTAGTGTCAGGCTAGTGAGTAGAGAGATCCATAAATTATATGGTTGCTTTCCTGCTGGCAACCCTTGTCGATTGGTTTGGTCTGGTGAAATTCCACCGAAGCCTATAATTGAAGAAAATCGCACGACGCAAACACGTGTGGGGTTCTAACCCTCGGCCTGCCGTGGGGTCAAATGATCAATCAACCTCGACTGCCTTATCTACTGGATAAATATTGCCTTCTACTCGGCTGCCGTAATTTCATTTACCGTTACAAACTGTTAAACACACATGATACCGCATCGTAAAAAATCACCTCACACGAACTCGACGTTCACGAACTATTTTATACCTGATAAAAAATATGTTAAATTAATAATAGGATACGTTTAGGTATGATACAGCAACGTATAGCGCTTGTATAGGGTCATATCCAAATGTGACACCTAAATATAATGTTTTCTAGAGTTGTAGCGCATCAATATGACGACAAAACCACATATAAACCCAAAATACTTAAGAAATATTGAGCATTTTCTTAAGAAAATCGATACAGAGGACTGTTATCTATGTCAGGCGACTGTGTATTTTAATGAAAATGCGGTTATAGTAGCAAAACTAAGCTTTTTTTAAATTCACTTCCATAAACATAGAGTTGAAGAATTACGTAACTTCGTTTCATAATGAGTGCTTGTAATCGTTACGTAGATGTGTAAAGATATGGTATCCGATCGCGAGGCGCTGATTCGTCATGGCAGCGGTCCGAAAAGCGGACCGATTGAACATACAAACCTTGTGGCCACCTTGTGATCCTCTTTAAGGGTTTTTTGCGGCATTTTCTATGATCGGTACGATTACGGAAGCAACTTTTAAACACTTTCTATTATATTATTTTTTTAAAACATACATAATAGGCGGAAGCTAGATACCTGCGACGGGCGCTTCATACCCTTGTTGCGGTTCTGAAGTCATCAGTGTTAAGATCACATCTCGACGATCTAATAACATTTATTGACTGTTTGTCAGATCTCCGCCACCTTCTTCATCGATCTAATTAATTACACTCGCTTATATTCAATATTTTGGCTATTATAGTACAGGAGACTGTTGTCAGGGTACTGTTTGATTAGATTTCATTGAAATATAGCACAAAATATGTTTAAGTTATGTTATTTTGTTGTACACATAAAATATTAATTTATTATAACAAAATAAATTATATGAACTATGAATAATTCTTACCAGAGGACTAAACAAAATAGTAACTTGGTGTTTTTGATGGTCATACCGTTCATCAGATTGCAATAAAATTTCGTCCACTTATTGTTAAAGATGCCGCAAGTAACATAGGTATAATCTAATATATAAAAATCAATGTTTGTTTGTCTGTATTTAATGCGTTTCAATACCGTTCATCCGATTGCAACAAAACTTTGTAAACTTACTGTTTACACTTGCGGAAATAACATAGATATAGTAAAAATATTGTATAGATGCACCATGTTGGCGTATATTGATCTGGTGAAATGAATTTAAGGCTGCGGAGACAGGGAAATAAACTTTTCTTTTCAAATAATTATTAAGCGCTTATGGCATTGAAATGCATGCCGGGTATTCGCTAGTATATAATATTTTATATTTTTTCATACAATATTGGCCTGAGACAAGTTGCTCAGTCTACTAAGATTAAGTTGCACCTACATTTGGATGATCAGTCAAATTTTCATCGGGTCATCAATTACCCCTCTCCAAAACGCGGAAGTTAATGAGATCGGCAATTTATTCAAATTCAGTCGAATCTGCGTCATCTCGCCCCTATTTATACAATTCGACAGGTGCCATTTAACTTTTATCAAGGGGAATGATCATTTTATGGATGAAATTTAGGGGAGACAAACTCAAACGATAAGAATCGCTTTGAAAGACGAATTCACTCGGAACGGTAAGTGGATGGGAATATTATGTCGCAACAAAGTCTCATTAAACGGTAGCCCCGGGCGACATGTTTATAAAGGCGTCATATTGCGTGAGTTTTTGATGCCGAAACATTTTTAATTAGCTATTCGTATACATTCAATTAGCAAGACTGGCAATGGCTTAGGCTTGAAGATCGCTTGATGCAGAATTGATGCTGGAAGAGCCCTGCATCCTCGTACATTTATTTCGACACGAATCTCTCGCAATTCAAAAGCATTGAACAATATTTACATTATTGTTGTCAAGCAATTTGTGGTAACATCAAACAATTCCTCATGGCTATTTTTAACCATTTCGCCGCTTACGTTGCACATTAGATGCGCCTCGAATCACATTACAATCGCTAATTTTATCTGCAAATCGATTTCAAATGTGCAAATTTTCCACAAGCAAATACATGGTTTTTTGGACACGTTCTTCGCAATGCATGGGGTTGTTGAAACGACGAAAACAATTAACGAAGCGGCCTCACTGAATAAACAGCATTTACCCCGTCTGACCGGGTGGCAGTTAACCGTCGTAGTTCTGTTGTCGTCTTGGATAAAGACGCTAATTAATTGTATCCAACCCAACGACCCCCCCCGATACGTCGTCATCATCTTTCAACCCCCGACCGCCTTCTTCGTTCGTTTATAGAAGGTGTGGCCGCAATAAAACTGGCGAACCTTCTTTTCAAACGAACTTGTCCGCACACAAACAATGCTTAAACACAACAACACGATGTATCCTCGAATGATGATGAAAGATCTGATGATATACTTATTAAGCATGATTTAACGAATGGACCAAAATGTTATGCCTTTTTAACAAATTGGTCGATTTAACCACTTGACCCGTTGGTGAGTAATCGCGCATATGTGCGTTTGGCAGGGCCGTAACTAGGACTTAGCAAAGCAGACGCCTGCAATATTGCAGCAATACCCGGCGTGCGACAAGGTATTTTAATTCAGTTTATTGGAATGATTCCTCCTATATTTTATCCCGTCCCAAAGATTCAGAGAAATCCAGATAGAGGCGCTCGGCGATCTCCGTTGTCGCGAGATGTCGTCGGGTCGTCCCGGATCACTGGATGTCTCAGTTCCTGACAGAATATGGACGATTTAAGGCCTCGTTGGTTTAGATTTTGGCCTTGAACAACTTTGGAGTGTTCATGCGGAAATCCGTTCATGAACGCAGACCATTTTATGTGGACATGTTCGGGCGTGGCGTCCGATCGCAAGGCGTTCCTTCGTTGTGTCAGTAGTCCGAAATTCGGTCCGGTTGGACACGGAAACTTTGTGGACACTCCCTTTAATTTTAGGGCATTTAGGGCTTTTTATACAGTTTTGCGGGAAAATGCATCTCCGAGGCTTTCTACGAACTCCATCTGATCACTTTGTCAGCGGGCTGGAATGATTCCGAATAGGTAGATCAATCACACAGCTCGGGTCAGAGGAGACTCCCCATGTTGTTGCTATATTCCTTCCAAAGATTATGCTTATGCTGTGCTAATGAAGTGCTTTTAGATTCACAATACTTTTCCGTATGATGCGTACCGTCTGTTAATGAATGATTTGGGCGTGAGCAGCTCATATACAGCTATCCACGTGAGAAGCATGCACGCATACCCTGTGTGTTTCTGTTATTTGTTGATGCTCTTACCGGAAACTGCTCACGTTTCAATTCGAATAGCATATCAGTCGGAGTCAATGGGATACAACCTCTTCTTCTTCAAAATTTTCAACTCAAACTGTAGCTCCGATGATATTATTAATCTTTTTTTTTTCGATCATTTTTTTCAATTTGGATTCTTGCCACGGGCGCATCATACCCTAGTTACGGCTCTGGCGCATTATTTTATTAATAAAACGAATATAACATCTGTTTTGAGCCCTCCTTTTTTTGTGTTGCTTTGGAAAGGCGTATAATCGTTAAGGATAGAGAGGATAGTGATGCGATGCGTGCCTAATGACCCCGAGGTGTAATCCTCGCGGCCGAATAAAGCCACAGTCGGAGACTTTAACAGCGGCGAAGACAACGAAGCGGGAGCTCGCAAAATCTGCAAATTCAACATAAAACGATTAATAATTGCATTAATAAAAAATTATACGAAAACTTAAATAAAAAATTGATCTTAAATATATTTAACCTTGTCTAATTTTGGCATTTTTTCGAACGATTGTCAGCAGCTCACCCCGTTTTCTTGACGATTAAAAAAATAAATAGCAATACGATTATTTAAGTCGGTCATGGCCGCTTTTGTAACGATAATTAATATATATACAAACTTATAATTAAAAATGGCAAACGTGAATATATCAATTTGTCGTAATTCCCATATAAATATATGGAAGAAAGCTTTGAAATATGTATTTTGTATCAATTATCGTATGAACTGAGGATCTTAAATTAATGTGGTGCCGCTCACAAATAGGGCATAATATACAATATATACGTGACTTACATAGCCCTCTCACTACCTACAAAATGTCTATCCTTAGCTTCCTGCCTTCAGTTATCCAGACATTCGGCATCCCATTATAATGGAAATCTTCCGACAAGTCTATCGCCATTCAAACTCCAGAATGTCTTAGACTCAGCATCCAAAGTAGCATCGATTACTGTGTTGAATTTTGGAGCTTAAATCTGATATGATTGAATATTTCTAGATATTTAAACTCCAATGGACGTAAATGTTCCTTCAGAATTTGTCATTGCTGCCAAAAATTCTACATTCCCAATGGAATATGTTCTGATACTCTAATATGTACGCTACAAAGATCACATTTCTATGATCTTTGGATACAAATGATCTATGAATGATTGATATTTTCAAATTATATTTGAACGATCATATTGATCGTCTGAGCGTTTACTGTTTTCAGATCCAGAAAATGAGGGCAAGCCCGGATGGAGACGATCGATCGGAATTATTAATATCACCGATCTCCCAAGACTTTTTTATAATTAGAATCAAACATATATATTAGGTTGTCCGGAAAGAAATCCATTTTTATCATTTCAAGACTAAATTTATTCACAAAAGTCAGTTATATAATCGCCTTTGTTATTAGCCCTTTGATAAATATGCCCGTACATGCTGCGGTTGCATACAAGCGATCCAGAGAGAGTATGCCCGCATATGCTGTTACCATATCCCGACTTGTGCTCTTAAAATCTCAAACGTTCGTTTGCATTATTAAGCGCTTCAGCTGCGGAGGTTTTTATCCTGAAAAAACACATCTGAACAATACACATCCTTATAAAGTTGTAAATTATTTAACGAAAGTAGCGCACAACTCCATCACCGCAAATGTAAATCCTTTGCGTTTCGCGTGTGGAGTTTATTAAAACATTAATTCGTCCCCCTGTTCCCGGCAACTTACTTTTAACAAAGGATTTGGGCGATGGTGTCGACATTAAAATTTCAAAAAGCTTTCAGCACGTGTGCACGCTCGAATTTGCCGAATTTTTTGCTTGACAATTCCTTTGACACAAAGATGAGTCCTGCAGGGAGGATTTATGGATCAAAATAATGGTCGCGGTCGCGTCTGTGTGTACTTAATGGATGGAAAATGCGGATCATTCGTGGAAATCATTAAGTGTCGACATATAAAATGGAAATTGTATACGTTTTCAAATGAGTCGAAAATGTGAGAATGTCGAATCGGTGTCATAGGTAAGATCGTCGATCCGGAAGAAACGAGAGTGACAGCGGAATCACAGAAAACCAAACAGGTATTATAATGCGGAGCCGAAGAAACGTTGACATAAAGGACGAAACAACGACTGACTGATTTCTTGCTCTCCTTATTTTTATGTTTTTGATGTGACTTTCAGCAATCCTTTTTATGGAATCGTTGCCAAACATTTTGACATGGACATGAATTTGTGGTCGCCAGTCACGTCTCTTGTAGATTTGAACCCTTTTTATAGTACGATGTACGCAAGATACTCTCTCCGTCTTTGTTTCTCTCCAAACTCAACGGGCAAGACACTCTCCATCTCTGTCTGTTTCCGAGCTCAAATTGTGTCTTACCTCTCTGAGAGGCTAATGCTGCAAAAATCTATATATTCATATTATTTTGTGTGTTAAAATACAAAACTTTTTTTTTTTGTATCGTGATGGTTTTCATAATTTAATAATCATACAACTTTAATATGCCATTATTAGTATTAACAAGATCTGATACCAATGATATTTTTCATGCAAAATCAATCAGGATATAATTTGCATGAAAAAACGACACTTTATTTTCAATAGGGTTGCCACACAAATATTAAAGAAATTTAAAAAGTTATATCGACGTTTATTAAATTTGAAATGCTATAATTTTATAGTCTCAAAAATACACATATATATATATATATATTATACACAATAATAGTTTTGGGTGTGGTATGCTTTGAAGCAAATCGTTGAGCAAAGTAGGTTTTTACGATTTTCGCACGCGAATTTTGTTTCCTGCCTTTTTTTAAAATAAAGGCGGCACACAACGCATTTCTTCCTTTTTACATCGAAGACTTTTTCCACATAAGTTAAGAAATGGCTGTTTTGTCCTTCTAAGCGAAAAGGTAAATCGCTACTCTTGTATTTTATTGTAGTTTTTGGTCGTTTGGACAATGTATTTGAATCACCTGTCGAATCACAGTCGGCCGAAAATCACCAAGTGTGATATGCTTCCCTGTTTTCTCTCGAAATACAAATTATGAATTTGGTATACATAAATCGACGAGATGGAAAAAAACTTTTTTATACCATTCAAGCTGATACCCAGTTTATCTACTATTCATTGCTTTTTATACGAATCATGACTTGCATGTCGCTCGTTGTCTCTTGCATGGTCTTCCCTACTTAGCAGTATGGAACACGAGGAACCTCACCGGTTCGGATCCGAGAGGCTCTAGGAACGGAGCAGGAACAAGAAGAACACCAAGGGGACGGCCTCGAGGAGATGCATATGATGATCTTTACTTTGCAACGAAAAACAACATTGTCTTCCGTTGACTTCTATGTCGTTTTGTAGTCGCCGAACTGAGAGGGGCAACCTGAAAAAATGGCGAAACCACTCAGTCTCGAATTCGCTCGGGTAAGTTGTACGGTGACGGGGAGACACCCTCAGTTGGTGTAGGAGCGAATCCGAGATGCACTTAAGCGTCACGTATGTCTTCACCCTACCCGGCAACGCCCTAGCGAGGAAAGGGGGGACTGGACTCCTTGTACTCCAGAAAGCCCTTTCCAGTAGAGTCAAAAAGGTCGTCTAGAGTAGTTTTCCACCATTTCCCTATGAAAACTACTCAGTCTTTACAAACCCCCCAAACTCCTTATCGAGACGTTCGCGAAAGTGTCCGTCAATACGTTCACTCAGGATACCCGTTGGGTGAGCGTTCAAAATAAAACTCGGTGGTAATGCTACCTTCAATATCGAGCGAATGAGGAGGTGAATGTATGATACAGACGAAATGGATGTAACCCCTTCCTATGAATGGATATTGAAGAGGCCCATAGTTCTGTAGTGGACTGTCAGTGGCTGCACTATGATGATGATGATACCATTCATTATGGACTCACCACTTTGTCGATCTATTTTGTTTGATGCGATTATATTTCCTGAGTGCATTGTGGACAGCATCGCCACTTCTCGCTTGTCTTTCCACATGTGTATGACCATTTTATTATTTTTTGTGTGGTAAATTTGCATTTCACCTTTGGCCAATCTTCTATTAAATTTAGGCATACCAATCCGATTTTTTCGCACGATTCCATAGCAATCGATTTGAAACGAATGAAGCGTTTGAAACAAAGTTGGACTGGTATACCAATTATCCACGTATAATGCGTGATTTTTATTCAAATATGGTGTCATCAAAGTCATCACTATGTTTCCATTAACACCAAAATTATAGTTTTTGTTTAGTTCCATAGTGGCTTCAGTATAAATGATGAAGTCCATAATAATTCCCCTTTTGCTAACCACACAAAACAAAAAACTTAATTCCAAAGCGGCTTCTTTTCTATGGAATGTACTGTTTGATGAGTAGTCTTCCTTTTAAAAAGTAAAATACTGTGTTAGTAGCTTGTTCATTATTATCCGAAAAATGTAAGTATTTGAAACCTATTGCGTGGCATCGTACTGGAATAAATAGACGAATGCAATAAAATATCAGTGGATCAAAATTATTTTCGGCGATTTCTCGAATTTCTTGATATCGGCAAACAAACGGCTAAAATATGTACATTTAGAAGATATTTGTATCGAATCAATTGTCCATTCTATAAGAATTTGATTGGCAATTTATAAAAAAAATCGGAATTTTTCCAACCAGTTATGATTATTCATATTATAGATATTTTGAATCATTGCTTACTTTTCATGTATTAAAAATTAATAATTTATGTTTTTGAATAAATTTGATATATTTGACAATTTCTGTTTGTGCCAACCCTGACGAAATATTTTGAATACATCCTAAACCAAGGAAGGTTTTTGATGTTAAAAAATCGAAATGAAAATCCCTTTTATTTAGGGAATAGGGATAGGCCCGCACCGGTGCGCACACATGTGCACATTAATGTGACTGATAAAATTCCTTTCTGCTGAGACACGGAATAAAATTCCCGATTTCCCGACAAATGATTTATTTCCGTCGCTGCAGATGAATACTTATATACTATAATACTTTGATGTGATTCGTAATTATATTACGGAGGAATATAAAAATTCTGAAGCCCGTATCTATTATATTTCATATCGATATGCCCATTATTAGAGGCGAGGTGTAGTAAATACATCACCGGTAGGGAAAGGTTAATATAACAATTTGAAAAACATATATGTACTGCATTCCAGATTTCGGCGGGGATGTCGTAAATTCAGATTCGATTTAGTAAATTCTTCCCATGAAGGGATTGTCGCGCCCTCCCGCCACGGTTGTTTATATTTTATACGAGCCCATCGGAAGGCAAAAGCGCAATGAGAATAAATATACCACGGTCCGGATATGGCCGCTATGAATACTATTTAAGTCCGTGAAAAATAATATTCGACGTGACATGATTTGAAATGGCACTTTAATACTTTTCGCATTTATTGGCCATAACAACTCGACCGGTGACGCGCATAATTGATAAATCGCTCCGGAGGAATTCCTCCCCTTTTGAAATTCAAACAAAAAACACATTCATTCCGGGCGTCTGATAATTCGAATTGTCATAAAACCCATTTATAACCGACTAAACACTCCTCCGACCACATTTAGACGCCATTAATATTCATATCGTCGCCGGCAGATTTTTCGTCGATTATATTTATTTCAAATTCGGTACATAGCCGTTGTGATTGCCTGCCGATTACGTGTTCGACTTGTATGAATTTTAATTTTTCGCCACGGCTCTTAACATTTTCATACATTATGCAATGATAAAAGACTAGAACCAGGGAGGGTTCTAAATATAGTCGTCGCCTCTTTTGGCCAGCGTTTTTAAAACAAACACGTCTTTCCGGAACTTATTCAAACAATTACATATGCACTGACCTCGCTTTATAAATAAATAAGCGCGCTAAAAAGCGCCCGGTCTCATATTTACGGTAAAATTTATTACCATGCATGTTTTTCTCAACTTTGATCCTTCTAGCCTCCGAAGAAAGCGACCTATTAAATCGAAGACTCGGCATAATGATGGACCAAACTAGTGTTTCTATACTGAAATCAAGGACAACGCTCATTTTTATACATTTCAAATCGGAACTGTCTTCGAAAAACATTTGAATGGCGTATTTGTGCGCTATTACGTTATGGTTTGAACGCGGATTGATTAGTTGATGCGAGCGGCGTCGCATAAAACCCAAACATTTTATATAAAAACTTTAACACATTCCCATCGGATTATACATAGCTTTGAATTAGCTTTTCAATACCAATGTCATAGATCTCAGTCGCCAGCTCTTTTTGGATTTACTTTTGGATTCCGGGGTGCAGTAAGACACTCACGTTTCATCTACCGTCTCGATAGAGTCCATAAAAGCTTATCTTTCCTGTGCAAAACGATTCTGTATAAGTATTCTGGACACCCATTTCGCACACAATCGCGAGACGCTCATTCGTAATGTCAGCGATCCGAAAAGCGGCCCGGTTGGACACAAAGACCTTGTGACCATTCGGTCCTCTTGTAGGGATTTTCAGGGATAAATGGCGTATCCGAGGCCTTTTTTAATCTATACGATCACGAAAACTCCATACAGAAGACGCCAAATGATCTTACGAACGAGTCTTATATATGAAAATATATATTTATGAATTATACTAATTTATCCTATCATGGCATTTTTTTTAAAAACAACAACCGCCTTCTATGCGTTAGGTCGGGTACTTTTGGGACTATCTTATTATATAATTTAAAAATATACATTGTAATAATATTTAATATATTACAATATATTGCCACAAAAGCTGACCATTAGGGTCACCTCTACACGCTAAATGCACCAACTTTGAAACAACTAAAATCCCCCTGCCTCGATAGCCCTTTTAGCCTTACTTTCTAGATGACCCTCGTAGAAATAATACTTTAATTTTTTGACTAGTAAATAGTTTCAATAAATCACATGGCTAAAAACGCACAAGTGCGTCTTCCGTGTCCTACCATTAGTACCCGAAAGATGCACATATGCGTAATCCGACGGGAATGTGTTAACATAAGATCCAATATCTGGCGAATAAAATACAGAGTAGTAAATGCCAGAAATTACTCTTATCAGAAACAATCACAATTGAATTTAAAATTTATAGGACGCTTTTTCTTATTTATTCCTTTTTTCTTAATACATATTAACATATTTTTTCGTATCTTAGACTCAAGAACGAACTTAATTTTTCTTTATTTATTAGTTTAATGTTGTATTTTATAACGTCTATTAAGATAATGCCTTGGAGACAACGGTCGTACAAAATAATGGACGACTAGGCACTCGATTTTTTGGCATGGCCGCTATAAATTAATAAATTTCGAGCGTTCGTATTGAAAGACTCTGTATTTTATGAGCGTTCGCATAAAAGCTTTAACGATAACCGACGATGCCATTAATCATTATATAAATATTTCTTCACAATTTACACATTTAATTTTGGAGCTCCATAATAAGATTACGGTCCATTTAAAGTTGAAATAGGGAATCCAAATCATCTCCTTTCACTGGAGGATTACAATCCAGTCGGAGGTTCCTCAACGTCTTCCTTCATTCATAGCACTTTTGACTCGTATTCAATATCGTATTTCTTATATTAAAAAATAAATAAAATAAGTCAATTATTGCCCTCATCGAAACAATCTGTCAAACCATTGAAAGGTCGAATTTCATTTTATTTCATAGAGAAAAATATGACAAGCTCAAACAAATTATTAATGATCAAAAGCCCTTGGAGATCCAATATTACTTTCTCGATATTTTCAGACATCCAATTAGTATTGAATTCAAAAAATATCAAATTCGTTTGACATACCCTAAGATGACAATTTTATCACCATAAAATAAATGCCTTAGCCCTTAGCAAGCGAGTCGATATTGGCTAATATATTAACCAATGCCATCATGATCTATAATTCAGGTTCCCATAATAACGTCAACCTGAATATTTTATTGCGTCCTTAGCATTTTCGAATTTCTCATTGAGAAATTATTGAATTTTGATTCATGTTTGAGATGATTAGCATATTTTCTTTAAAAAATTGACCTCAATATAATAAAATATATTGCCATGATATTGTTGTTGCCTTAAAACTTAATTTGCATGCAAATTTTAATGTAAGATCTAAAAATGTTTGTATTTAATTGAAATTCACAGGATACTTAGGGTAGGGATAACAGATTTTATATGCCAGTGTCATAGACCTCCACCGCCGGCTTTTTTTGGATTGGCTTTTGGATTCAGGGGTATATTGATACATCTGCGTCTTATTCCCCGTCACAAGTCCAGAAAAGCTTCTCCTTCCTGTCCGGGTGGGTGTTTCACTCTACGGTACCCACCCTACGCTGTTACCATGGGCAACCCTACGCCCATGGTAACAGTTGAGCCTCTGTGGTAATGATTTAGAGTAGCTTACCCTGCGTACCCATAAAGTGGAATGTAGAACTGTCGATTACAGAAGGAGCAAGAAGACTCTGTTCAAAAGGCGACACTACTATCTTCATTATCAACGGCTTTCGGCTACTTAAACTGTGACTTGTTTCCATTGCTAGGTACTACCAATATGAGTACTATGGGGAAGGAGAATTCCCTGAAGTTCGTCATCTGCTGTAGCTCCCTACAAACTAAAGTTGGACTCAAGTGACTTCGCGTTGCGTTGCAGTAACCTCTTACTTCCCCCTCCAACGCACCTTCGGGTACACGTAGTCTGAAATCGGTCTTCCTTCGGTGGGCGCCTGGAAACTGCATGTATCCTTTCTCGGAGGATCAAAAGAGCGGTGTAAGACACTCCTGTGTGGCTAGCCCAAAGGTACTCGGAACAGACTCCACAGCAGTGCGGGGCATGTATTAAAACTGAGGTTGGACTCGTGGTGGCAGTGAAACCGCGCCTTCTTCCTCTATTGCACTTTCGGATACACGTGATCTGAAGCTGGTCTTCCTGCGGATATCTCGCTTCCTCTGGAAGGCGCGGAGCAAAAGCGGCAAAAAGGGCGCCTAGATGCTCTGCGCGTAGCGTTTCCCGTGGGACCAAATGATCAGTGGACGACATTCACCGTGTGGCTAGTACAGGCTTACCCGGGACAGACCATACAACAGCGCAGGAAATTGGGTCTTATCAAAGACCCTCCAATCCAGTTAATCCAGTTAGTCGCTGTCTGTCGTCTGTGTCCATACCACTAAGTCGCTGTCTATCCAGTCTCAACTGCTCAATTCTGACGGCGTTCTGATGTGAGCATTCTGGTTACCCATCTCGCACACAGCTTCTTGTAAGCAAGTTTTTCCGACACAATTTCACCAAGGAGACGTCGAGAAATTTCACGAAATTCTTCAAAACGAATGAACACGTGGATCCCGCACGGACGGTAGATGGCGGGAGCGCGCGACGACCTCCCCATCGGAAGAATTTACTGTGACTGTAAAAAATGGTCGATAATCACGCGGAACCAAACAAACTGACCGTTAGGATCCCCTCTACATGCCAGCTGGCCCTCTATAGGCCAGATTTAGCTACAGTTAAATCTTCTGTACCCTTGGTCCAAGACCGTTCACGTTGGATATTCTTATAGAGTATCCAAATTTCATCTCCAGTGACAAAAAAGGTTGGCTATTATGTCGTTGGAGAAGAAGATCGCATGATGAAATACGCTGAAGTTTATTTGAGTCAGTCAGTTCATGAGGAAGCCACAAATCTGAACGATCGATGTAGCCCAATTTGATCAGATGATTATGGACAGATGTTCGTGGAATTTCTAACTTGTTGACTATTTCACGAACAGTATATCGCGGGTTTTCTTCAACCATGGCTATGATTAGATCCGTGTTCATTTGCGAAAGAGACTTATGGGACAACCTAATATTTTTCGGGCAAACTGATACCAAATGTATAAACCAAGCATTGTCTTTTCGATTGTGATAATATTAATGCAATACAACAGCGCTTAGTCGAATATAGGATGTACTGATAATTTTAAACAGCTAGTGGTCATGATAAAGCGAGAATCCGCTCGGGTCATGATATAGACCACAACGACCGCAGAATGTTGATTCGTTCTCAAGAACATCTCAAGAATTTTTAAATTGATTTGGACAATCTTCCGTTCGCTCATTCAGCTTGTAATTCTTCCTCGATAATTGCGTTCTATTTAAATTTACACACTACGAACGCATAGAAAAGTGTCATATTGGACCCTAAGTGAATGTGTCAAACTGTCAAATGACCCCACTTGCTCTCGCGCCCGGCACGTGTAAATCATAAAGAATATTTACATTGTGATTGATTGAATGATTACACGACGTGTATCGAATGATTATAAAAATTATCCCATTTATTCCATGCGTTGAACTGCCCGACAGCCTCCCGAGCGAAAATGAACAAATCCATTTTGATCACCGAAATTATTGGTGATTTCTGATTTGATAAATATTTCATAAACGATACTTTTTCATGATATTTTCGAGGCGTATAAATAAGCAATATTTCAACTCGTTATAACATCGAATTTGCTGCTAAATTGAAACACGATCTTCCTTGGCAGCCGATGGCTTTACGTCATACCGGTGGCTGAACTTTAACAATTAGTAAATTAATATCTTCGTATCGGTCACCGAAATTTGAATATTTAATAATTTTCCTCCATTCGACGTTGTCTTTGAAGCACTTGCTGGATTGGGCCGTTGTTCATTTTGTTCGTTGGGTATTTTATCTCGTCTCGGCGGTGTTTGTGTTGTTTCGAGGACTGTACATTCAAACGCCGCTCTTTGTAATTACAGATATCGACCCATTTTTTCCCGGACATACGTTAGTCTTCCATAATGATTGTTCAAATTATGCACGCAGCATTAGCGTGGCTCCTGGTTTCTTCGAGGCAAAAAACGTAATTAATTTTAAATGAACCCCATGTGGCAAAATTCAACATCAATCAAACTGTTTAGGCAGCGAATTCGACTTGGAATATTCCGTGTGTTTCAGCAGCACATAATTTCGATGCTCAACAGATCGCCTTATTACTATTCACGTCATATTTTGAAAATGAAATTACGTACAATTTCCTCATCCATAATTCATCCCCCGAGAGCATCACAAACCCCTTAATATTGAGGCTACAGGTGTCACCGTGAATGTTTTATGCACGAAAATCTGACTGTAACCCACAAAAAATATTAACTGAAGTGCCAATTTATTATTGATTTAAGAATCCCGTATTTGAACAAACGGTGCTTTGTGGCACGTATTCGGGAGGTCCAATTTTTGATGACTTTGTCGTATAATTTTTGCTGAATTTGCTGGATGGCGTTCGTTATGTTGACTTTAAGACCATCGATTGTTTGCTGTTTATAAGAATAGACCTGTGATTTAACATAGCCCCAAAGGAATAAGTATATATGATTCAAATCGTTCGTGCAGAATGTCCAACGTGGCATGCCCTGATATACAACCACATATCATTAATATCTATATCAACCACAAAAAGACGCTTATCATTGATCTGTGGCGCTCGCCTAAGATGATATTTTGGCGAAACGTTCCTAGAACGGATCACTGTTTTTTGAAAATAAAATTAGATGATTTTCACACGATTTTCAATGATATAACCATCCATAATGATTCGCCATTACTGTTGAATAATTCATAGTAAATTTGACAGATTTTGCTTTAACAATATGACCGCTATAATCTAACAAACTTCAAGCGTTTCATTCAAATTGGAAATAAAATAAATATAATTTGACTTTTAAAAATTGCTAATTGGAACAATGAAAAGCTCAGTTAACCACAGATCACTAATCATTAGTCTCACAGACTATGAACTCGGAATGCATTCGATATGTATGTATATTCCCGAATCGTCCCCGCCCTGTCCCCGACGCGCAGGAGTGGGAATCGTGAAGAGTCGTCGGATAGCCTTGACTGCGGGAAGACATCCTTCCCGTGACCAAATATCTCTCTCGTGATTAACCCTTTGCGGTTCCTAATATATTTTATACAGAGGCATTATATTTTATAGTTTTTTATTAGATTTTGTATGGCATCTCTCAAAACATTGGCCTAAATGGAAACCAGGATTTTTTAAATTTTATTTTGTATATTCGTTAGTTTATCCGGGCAACAGCCGTTTTCCTTTGTATCTCTAGCAGATAGACGAAGCACTATGAAGGATCATAAAGACCAATATTTCTTTCCAAATACTGTCCTAAACACGATACGCAAAATAAAATCACATGATTTTAAATCTGAGTTGGAAAAAAATGTAAAAGCAAAATGTCGAGTCAGACTCGACATAGAACTCACCGGAATGAAATCGATGTCGAGTCAGACTCGACATAGAACCGCAAAGAGTATAGCGACTCACCGGTGAGTCGCTATTATTAATTATTATTATTATTAAATCGATAACCCAAATTAATCTATTTCAAGTGTGTTATTTATGTTTACCCGATGAAAAGGCGGAATATTGTGTGCTATCAGCAGTGTTTATTTATTGATATACATGATTGACTCACGCTGAGCGGGGCTGAGAGATAAGTGAATCTGTATGAACGTCAATCGGCGTATATACGAATATAGCATCTATGTGTATGTCATTACTAAAACTAACTCACTACTCAAAGAGTTAATAATCACAAAATAAAAATTACTTATATATCGCTAAGAGCCATAATATTATAGAAAATTCAAGTTTTTTGTCCAAATTCTATGATCCTTGGCGTTATTTATTGGAAAATAGTACCTAGTATGGGCTTCGAACCATATTTTTTCATTTCAGTTTTGGTTTTGGCTACGCTCCAATTATTTATTTCGGTTCGGTTACGGGAACAAATGGGGGAAAAATGTAGAAACAAAATGTCGAGCCAGACTCGACATAGGACCGCAAAGAGCTAATGAAGAAGTTAGCTAAGACGAGAGAATTTCTTATCGACGCCCGTCTACTTCAATCCCATCCGCCCAACTACATAAATTAAAGATATTGCAACACAAACGGCTCGCTGAGTTGATTGATTTAGGCTGTAGCAGGGGACCACGTTGTTCGGACGCGGAAATCGCACCCTCTAATTCTTTATGAACGCTTATGCGCACAGCTAAATACTCGGTTCGTAGTCTATGGGGCAGATTAATAGCGTATTGATCGAAGTATTCCCTAATTAGATTTACTACACATAAAACAATATGTCTGTATATCCATGGGAACACACCCTATGCCTACCAAATAAGGCATTTTTTTTACTAATTAAGTTGAATTTGCATATGTAAACATTATAATCTGCGAATAAATATGTATTTTGACATATTTAATTTGGCTTTTCAGCTTTATTTTTTAACGTTTATGCGAGTCATTTATACTGGAACAGTTTCGCTTTTCAAACGCCGATCCATTCGGTGCTTGTTTGGGGGGTTAATTAGCTTAGCTTTAAAATTTTGTACGACATGGTCGTAATCTGGATTGTTTGGGCTATATTGCATTAAAATTAAGCTCACGTTGTGACACTTTGAACATTAACAACCTCAAGAGGCAATATATTATATGGCCGTCTGGACATTAACAAAGTGATGAATCTCGCCGCTTTTTATCCGAGATTATTCATCAAATTGCTCGGATGATGTTCAATCAATCAAACGTTTTGTCTTTAATAGCCGATCGATGATGGCCATAATAAAATAATATATTTAAATTTATGTGGCCATCGCCAAGAAAATCACATTGCATATTGGCATGACTTTCTAAACGCTCTTCTGTATGTAAATAAACAACGTTTCGACCAGCTCCATGGCTGGTCTTTTATTGTTATTTTTATGTTTTCAAAGTGTTATTTTATATTTTTTTGGTCTAATCTGAATATTCAATGGTGCAGTGACCCAAACAACTTACAATGCACATTCGAACGCGTGCCATTTTTATGCAAGAAAATGCCACTCCCGCGCTTTTTTCATTGACGGAGTGTATGCGTTGATGATTATAGGAAAAATTGACGTCCTATGAAATACTCAATTGCATTCCTTCAAATCAGATTACAGAAATAATGCAGAAACGCGTCAGGCTGCTAAATTATTCAAACATTCCACAGTGCACATGCACTCCGCCCCGTGCATTCATTGACCATACTTAGTATTTTGATCTGCTCATAGGAATTTTATGCGTAATTTCCTTTCGCATTTGTCTTCTGTAACTTTCATTTCCTGCCTTTTCGTGTGTAAATGTAATATATTGGGCTGTTCGGAAAGTTCATGCAGCTTTGATGTTAAAATATGGAATGTCAAAGCAGCATGGGGAACTTTTGGCCTTATTAAACGAAGATTACACGGGCTCAAAGAAGCTTAATATTATATCATCATCCGTTTTCATCCATGAAATAATTTTAATACTGATTCAACTGTAATAACAAAAGCATTTTACTCTCTGTGTTTGTGAAACTCGGTTGAAAATTTGATTGAATAATGACAAAATAATAAATGAGATCGCAAATGTAATGTTTGAAACAATGATTTGAAAATTAAGCGCTATGGATCACTTTACGCAATATCTAGACGCGTGCCGATGGGGCTCTGCAGCCTCGATACGGACTTGCAGCATACGACGAAATTCTTTATTTTAGCTCCGCAGAGGGGGAGATTCTTTATCTCCGATGGCTCATCCGACAATACCGAAAATGAGGAATTCTCAAGCAAAGGCAAATAATTAAAACGTGATAAACTTTAATAGTTTGGTTTAATTACCATTTGATACCGATACGGCCACAATTACGAAGCAAAGGCTTCGATGCGAATTTAATGCGAAATTTACTCGAAACTAAGCATGATGGCAAATGAAGTTTGCACACCAACAATTAAGCACGTGTAACGTTGATGCGGGGACGTTCTCAGGGGCAGAGTCCCGGCTGTTGCTGGATAAATGGATGGGAATAGACGGGCGTCGAATAGAAAGACTCTCTTCTCTAAATAACTATTTATTCCACTCGAGAAAAAGATCTGGCTGCAGGAAGGACGACCTCCCGCCAACGGTGCACGCGGAAGAAGTGATCCATCGGTATGCAGGTGCAATGTCTCCATAGGACCACAAGAGATGGCGCTGTTAATCTGGCGAATTAAATCTGCTCAGATTAACAGCGCTACTACGTGTAGATGGTAAATCAGCTGCATAAAAGTTGACCTGTCCTGTGTTTTAGGATTTTATCCGGGCAACATGTGTGTCTCTAGCAGATAGGCGAAACACTATCAAGGATCATAAAGACCAATATTCCTTTCTAAATATTGTCCTAAACACGATTCGCTAAATAAAATCACATGATTTTAAATCTGAGTGGGGAAAAAAATGTAAAAACAAAATGTCGAGCCAGACTCGACATAGGACCTCAGGAGCGTTATCGATAAAAAAATCATAATTTACGGAATAAATTATTATTTTAATTGATTAATTTAATTTTAAATTATTATAGTTATGCTAAAATAACCGCGAAATAGTTCACACGTCACTCGGTCTCGGATCTAATACGATTTTAAGGACGCTGTGTTAAAATGACCTGCCCAAAAAAGACGGCGGCAAAGGACGAAGCTGACGATTGACGTTTCGCCGTGCATGTCCATGACCTCCCAATCAAAGCCATATTTACCCTAATTTAAATAAACAAAAAAATGATCAGATACTGTTTATTAGCTAGTTTTATAATGGTTCGTGAGACATTGATGTGTTATGGTATTTATAGAATGCGAAAAGAGACATATTACAAAATAAAGGGGGAATATATTAATACCAATGGTATTTAAATATTTTTTTTTAATTATTTACAAATAATCGTTTGATCATATTTTGATAATTGAACATAGAGTATAAAGTATTTTTAACAAAATTAATATTGAATTAAATTACTCTTATCGATAATATATAATGCGAATTGTAAAGCGCCATCGCGTACATGACGATATATCGTCGTTGACACTCTTTGCAAGAGTCGATTACGATTATCCATCGGCGTCCGGCACTTAAAAGGTTAACCGAGTAATAGTGCCTTATTTATTCCGGTTTTGCATTAGCAAAATATTATATAAAGACATACGCAAGCAGTTTTTGCTCAGCCCATCACAAATGAAATGTTATGGAAATAAATTCAAACCCGACTTATCGGTCGTCCCAATGCTGAATTCCTTCGAATGTGAATGGATTTTATAAGAACTTCAACGCCTGCAATGTGCTAATCGTTCTTCTGTTCGAGGCTATTGTACTGACAATTCTTAGGTATTTTAGATTTTTACGACTTTGCGTGGACAATCGCTAATTGTAAAAAAATCATGCTTTAATTTGACAGTCGAAAAATTACATTGTCCATAAAAAAGTAATTGATTAACGAACGATAATTGTACCATAACATAGTTCTTATGTAATTTATTTGAATGTGCAATAGATTTTGCTTGATATTTAGCAATGTAAAGGGATTCATCCATTGTTTTCAAGTATCATTTTCAAGAAAAATGTCTATATATCCCACAACTATGATTGAACAACGTTAGGCGTCACATTTGGATGACCCTTGATAAGAATTCTACTCAAATATTTTTTTTCTTCTTTCAAATAATTGGTTTCTATGGCACTTTTTCTATGTGATCATTCATTCTTCCGAATATGATTTTTCACATATTTTGTATCATTGAATTCAGGGTAAATTGTGATATCGGGATTTAATTATATATATAATGTGACTTATCCTGTTTTGTACGACATATTTTTGAAGTGCCTGTGATATAATGTAACCATTTGTAAAATATAATAAAGCAAATAAACTGTCTCCCGAAGAAACCCTACTCAAATATAATGTACGTAATAATTTTAATTAAATATTATACTAATTTACAACAAATGGAGATGAAACGTGACTTTCTTATCTCGTAAAATAATCGCTGACAAAATTCCAAAAACTTACATAATCTCCGAAAATTATTCAAGGCTTCAAGTCTCAAGGGGCTTTCGATAAAGTATCCCAACGTCGCTAGGGAGTCAAACTCTTTAATCCAGAATATAATTTAAGGAAACCGATCAAAATATGTCAAGGAGATTCGAGTTCATCGCTCATCCTCGTGATGCCAAAGGATCGATCGAACCGGAAGGACCTCCAAAAAGCCAACAAGAAGATCCTTTTTGCGACTAAACCGAAGCGTAATCGGCTTTTGTTCAAACATAATATCTTTCTGAAATATTAAAACTACAATATATGCGCACAATATATTAGTCAGCGAAATCTAACGCAACGAAGAACTCCTACTACTACTTCAAATAACGATCTCTAATAATGATAATTTAATAGTTGTGTTCTAGCGTGTTTCTGGACTATCATTGTGGCAATCTGGTGACTGAAACCTTTGGATTTTGAAAGGAAGGGGGTTGAAATCTAATGAAAATTCAAATACACTTGGGTCTGTTTTTATGCGATAGATACGTTCCACGGGGCGTCGCATATAAAAAAATCGCATAAAAAAAGATTTGAACCACATATAAAACTGATGGATACTTTCCATTATTTTTAAAAACCGCATAACTTCAAATCGTATTAAAAAATCGTACCAAAAATCGCATTAAAAAAAATTGATTTAATCATTATTTTTTATGCAGTTGGAGGCTTTTAGTGGCTAAATTAAGCATGTCGTGTTGGGCGGAAGAAACACTATTTTATCATTTGGATGCTCTAAATATAAATGACTTGCACTAGTGTTAATTTTAGATTTTTTTATGCGTATTCGCATAAAAAAAGCTTTATCCTCTATAAAAAAATGAGGGATAGGTTCCATTATCTTTAAAACCCGTATAACTTTAAAATCGCATAAAAAAGATCCTTATCCTTAAAACTATGCCTTATTGGTATTCTAGCCTTGGTACAAATATTAGAGAAAATTGCTATTTATTCCTTATCCTTGATGAATTAAATGTATCTATCAATATTTAGTTTCTATCGCGAAAAGACATTCCAGAATGCTTTCAGATGCTTCATTGCTTCATTTTAAATCTAAAATTATGTCTCGTATTGCTTGACATCACCTATCAAAAATAAAATCACAACATCTTCGAGCATTTGGCAGTCGAATTGTGATTCTTTTTTCTGGCAAAAAGTACGCGATGATGATGCAAATTATCCATCGACTTTATGAAATCTTCAGCTCGTTAAAATTCGGATAAAATCTTTTGTATTCTTATGCGATAAATGCTTGTATTTAAGTGAAATTCTCGGGATACTTCACGGGAGTTTCATCCCCCATAGAGACCAGGAAAGCTTCTCCCTCCTGTGTAAAATAATCCAAAAATTCACGCACGGCGGATACGCGACTTTACGGTGCTTCGATGTGAACATTCTGGGCACCCATCAAGCACATAACTCGCCATAACCAAGTTTTTCCAACACAATTTCATCAAGGAGACTTCGAGAAATATCAGGAAAGCCTTCGTGAAGGGCGTTAAGCATCACACAGCGGTAATTTCGCACTTATTCTTCAATTTTTTGCTCGTCAATATATCTGAACAACTTAATCCACATTTCATGACATGTTATCGATTCATCACATCACTACCATAAACTTCCAATGTATATTTGCGGCTACAAAGTCAAAAAACGATGATTTTGCCCGGACGGGACTTGTTGGAAGCGCGCGACGACCTCTCCCTTGGTATAATTTACTGTGTCTAAACAAAATGGCCGAAAAACACGCTGTACCATACAAACTGACCGTTAGGGTCCCCGCTACGCCAAGCTAAAAACCCATTTGACCTTACTTTTTAGATGATCCTCGTATTTTGGCTTCCTTATAATTCTTATATTTTATTTAATAAATACACAATAAAAATATTATCCCGACTTTTTTTATTTTGATATTATTTGATGTTATTCGTTTTAATCGTGTTTGAATGTCTCAAAATAAATAATGTCCCTAAACTCCCATCAAACGGGTGAAAAGACCTTTTTGCTGTAAGGGTGAGTGTTTGTACCTGCTCTTTCAACACACTTTTTTTTATTCAACGCAACACCCGCTTTACATCTCCGGTTATAAGACATCTTTTATTTAAATTCCTGAGGCTCTCATCAGTGAATTTGAATTTTGTTGATCTTCCTCATCTACACATCTCCCGGTACAGTACTAATTTGATAGATAACAATTTCTGCAAAACAACTGTTCGCGGACTTAATTTGTGAGGTTAATAACGATAAACTAGAGTGTGGATGCGTAAAGAAGAACAAAAGAGTCGACCGATAGTCTTGGCCGCAGGAAGATGTATTCTTCCCAATGGCTTCTCAGCGGATTTGCAACTGAGATATCTCTCTTCCCCAAAACAAAAATCTTGTATTTAGTTTTGATCGTTTGTATTTTTGCCAGCATTTCTACAGATTATAAAATTTATATATCAAAGATAAGTAAAGACCTAAATTTTATACATTTTTTCCGCCGGCATATGTAGATCATTACAATAATTCTGAGAATCCTTTTGAAATACATGTTTTCAATCTAATCTACTAGCATCAGATCATAATTTTTCCACGAAGCAATGCATTTTCTTCAGAATTCGATTAAATAGTTGATCGCTGTTAAACGCCATTTTGCGCTGTTTAGATTTACGCTGGAGGCATCACTGGGCAATTCCGATCTTCTGATAATAGTCTGCTTTTCCAAATGTAAATTGAAACGTACATAGATGATGCTGTTTTCTGTCCAACTCCAATGTCAAGCTAAGGAAGTGAACTATCGCCATGCCAACCTTCGACACTTGCTGCTATTGTTGCGTTTGAACGCGTCTTTTCGGCGTTCCTCCTGATCTTTGACACAAGTTTGACTCACCTGAAGTACATTATCAATGGCGTAGCTCACCGCGACTTATAAAAGTAATCTTGTTCTCAGACAGGCATATATTCCGACGACTGTAGGGCTAAAAATAGCCGGCGATAACTGGCGTTATGCGAGGCAAGTGGGTAGTCGTGAGATAAATATTTGTATAGGTACTCAGGGCTCTCATCACAGCCTCTCCTTGCACCTGACATCAAATATTGTGGGCAAAACGCGGTATCAAATCACACTTAGCACATAAACAGCTATTTGGTGTACCACAAATATATACATGGGAGCAAATAGATCTTGGTAAATGATACGAATTTTGAGAATTTGCGTATAAACGCTCCTTGCCAATCTCTACAAACACGCCACGACATTGAACAAATGTTACACGATGAGAATTGCGTCTACCATTGTCAAACCTTCTTCATACTTCAGCACTTCGAACATAGTACCTCATATCTTGTAACTGCCTAATATTTAACAAACGTATTACTATCACACAAATGTGTTCGATTTAGATCATTTCAAATTATTTGTGTTCTTGTTTGAGTTTTGATTTACGCCGGTCTTAAATAATCAACACATTGCCTGCAGGAGCAGAGAATCGCCATCATTCGCTGTCACTCACTAAAGACATTAATCATGTAAATCCTGATTTTGTGCAATAGTTGCTCAATTATTTTTGGTAGTGGAACCACCTGATATGGTAATTTAAGTCTTTGATAACATAAATATGTTTTTTATTCAACGATAACTACATAATATACTTATGTAAAATCCCACTTTATAATGGATTTGTTTATCATTCTCTAGAAAAAACCAAACCAACCCCGCATAAAAAGTGTCAAGATTAACTGTCATTGACATGCTTATTTTTTATACACACTTGCACTAATAAAATGTTACTTATTTATAACGCCATATAGCATTTCGAACATCATCAAATCCGAACATCGAGTGTTATAACCTGAAAAGGTCCTCGCTTTCTCTTGGCCACTCGCTGCTCCAAACAATTGATAGACTTATAAATACATAGATTATAAATTTTGAACTTAGTTTAGATTTAAAATGTCATTCAATGAGTCGTTAAACTCGAAAAGGTATCAGTTTGCCAGGGACAGAGTTAAGAAAATACTTTCTTGTGCACCTCTTAATTAATTAAATTAATTGTTGTGCGGCCCTATTCCGTAGCTCACAAGGTCTCCTGACACAACTGGATTTCTTTGTCTAGAGACGTGCCCTATTCCGTGGCTCGCACGGTCTCCATATCTGACACCACTGAATTTCTTGTCTAGAGACGTGTCCTATTCCGTGGCTCGCACCTAACTAGTTTGAAAATAAAAATTCCCTACTCCAGACTGAACCCCATCTCGAAATGAATTACTCGACTTTCCCGAATTCTTCCTAGTTCTCCCCCGTCGAATTTAACCCGAATTGACTTAGCTAGTTCTCCGCACCTTTTTTATACTCGTATCCGAATTCTCTACTATCTTTTGGAAATGAACATTTTGAACACATTGTTAAATGAACATTTTGTTGTTTGAATTCAATTGTTATCAATATCCAACGAAAATATTTAGAAATAAGAACATCCAAATATTTCTGATTTCAGACATTCAATTGGAAATGTAATATGAAATCAATTAGAGGCAATACTTTTTAAGGATACGAAAATACACGATTTTTTCGGAATGAATCCGCCTTTTTATTATACGTCGATTCCTCGAAACAATCTCTTGAAACCAACGAGGGATGAGTGCATTATAAAGGAGCATCTTTATATGCTAACGTATTTTTAGATATTTTATTTCATTTCTAGAGCTTCATCAAGCGATATTAATATTACATATTGTAGCTTGTATGGAATAAATGAAAGGTTTCATTGTTGAATTTAAATATTAGGGTGTCCCATAAGTTTCTTTCGTTTTCATATTAAGAAAAAAATAAACACAAATTTGTATTGCATCAAAATGTAATGAATAATATATTCTGTTCTATTACTTTTCTCCATCTTTCCGGAAGCCTCGTAATGCCTTCTTGCCAAAATTTCCCAGGTTTGTTGGCAAAATATTGATCAAGGTGCATCCTTTAGATTGTCTAGTTGGAAACAATATTTTATTGAATTGATCGTTTCACCTTGCTGAAGTAGCTCATAACAAACTACCCCCTTCCAGTCCCACCAAATGCATAGCAAAACTTTTTTTGGATGTAGGCCAGGTTTAGCTACAGTTAAAGCTTCTGTACCCTTGGTCCAATACCGTTTATTTTGGATATTCTCATAGAGTATCCAAATTTCATCTCCAGTGATAAGTCTCTTCAAAAAAGGTTGGCTATTATGTTGTTACTTTTGTTGGAGCTCTCAATTTTTAAGCATGGTTGTGATTCATTCAACGCCTTCAGTTTGACGTTATCAACTGAAGAAGGAAGACCACGACCTTCGTTTTCAATGATTACATCCCCAGGAATGATTTTTTTAAAACCACTATTGCACCATTGATCTTCAGGGCGGTCTGCAATCGGACGATATAAAAAGAAAAAAAGGACTTCCCAAGGTATCCCAAGTATTCATTTTTAGTAAAGTCATTGTCCTTGGGCAAATATAATCAATCAATAATAATGAAAGTGGTTTTTTGCGACAGTTTTTTGACAGTGGATCTAGCATAGGAACATAGCAGGAAGCATCTTGTCTTCTAATTAGCAATCCAATTTTCGCTGCAGCAAGGTAGCAACCTGTCGTCCGGCAATTAGTCATTCCGCAGATTAAAATCCTATCATGATCTCTTATGCATCTCAAGCGACTAGTTTCCTTTTCGGAACGGAGTAAAAAATGCATAACAAGACCGCTGCAAAAATGCGGTTAGTCATTTTTTGCTGCAAAAAAATGTGTTTATGTGCAGGCGGCGGTGTTGTTTGTAAGGCTAGGACTACCTGCACGTGATGCAGCATCCTCGCAGTTAGGCCGCACAGTTTTCAATCAGATAAATCACTGGCATGCGGCTATAAATAGATAACCAGCTATTGGATAACTCGTGCAAGTCCCCCCACCCTCCACTCCACATGCACCACCCCAACTCTTGCACCGGGTTCCTTGACACTTATTGTTTCTTGCTTTCCAATACACTTGTCTTCGCATCCACTCATTCAGACCCTACACCTTACGCATGGCCTTAATCAAAATATCACAATTAAATGTATTATCGACAGGTGTCTATTGCTCAAAATATGCTGCGCGCGCACATACACTTATATGAAAATACAAACAATTACCGTGTTAACTCGTTCGTCGCTGCGTCCACCGTATATAGTGGACGGACGTTACCCCGCACGGACTCCGTCGCGTAATTTCGGTGGTGTTAAATACTATTTAACAAGTTATTTCATTTGTATTTAACCTGTTGGTTGCCGTGCGCGCTTATCCCTATTCTTTAAATAAAAGGGAAATTTAATTCGATTTTTTAACATCGAAAACTGTATCTATCCTTTCTTGGTTTAGGATTTATTCAAAATATTTCGTCAGGGTTGACACAAACAGAAATTTTCAAAAATATCAAATTTATTCAAAAACTCAAATTATCTATAGTGTGAATAATCATAAATACTTATGAAATGTTTACATTTTTCGGATAATAATGAACAAGCTACTAACAGGTGATAAATTGTGTAAAATAAAAAAAAATACAGACCGTATTTTACTTTTTAAAAGGAAGACTACTCATCAAACAGTACATTCCGTCGAAAAGAAGCCGCATTGGAATTAAGTTTTTTGTTTTGTGTGATTGCAATAGTGAAACTGTTATGGACTTCATCATTTATACTGAAGCCACTATGAAGCTAAACAAAAACTACAATTTGGATGTTAGTGAAAACATAGTAAAAACTTTGATGACACCATATTTGAATAACAATCACGCATTATACGCGGATAATTGGTATACCAGTCCAACTTTATTTCAAACGCTGCATACGTTTCAAGCCGATTGCTGTGGAATCGTGCGAAAAAATCGGATTGGTATGCCTAAATTTAATAGAAGATTGGCCACAGGTGAAATGCAAATTTACCACACAAAAAATAATAAAATGGTCACACAAATGTGGAAAGACAAGGGATAAATGACGATTCTATCCACAATGCACTCAGGAAACATAGTCGCATCAAACAAAATAGATTGACAAAGTGGCGAGTCCATAATGAATGGTATAAAAAAGTTTTTTTTCCATCTCGTCGATTAATGTATACTAAATTCATACTTTGGATTTCGCGAGAAAACAGGGAGGCATATCACACTTGGTGATTTTCGGCCGACTGTGGTGTGATTCGACAGGTGATTCAAATACATTGTCCAAACGACCAAAAACTACAATAAAATACAAGAGTAGCGATTTACCTTTTCGCTTAGAAGGATAAAACAGCGATTTCTTAACTGATGTGGAAAAAGTCTTCGATATAAAAAGGAAGAAATGCGTTGTGTGCCGCCTTGCTTTAAAAAAAGACAAGAAACAAAATTCGCGTGCGAAAATTGTAAAAACCCACTTTGCTCAATGATTTGCTTCAAAGCATACCACACCCAAAATTATTATTGTGTATAATATATATATATATATATATAAATTATTTTAATTATTAAAATATTAATAAATAGCCGGGTGTTCGATCGCGTTAAGGTTTTTGGTAAAAAATTAAAAAACGAATTTTTTACCTTATCCGATATTTCGGACCACTCGTCGGGTCCATTCTCAAGGATTGACTGCCGCCGTTGTCGTTTTTGTTATGCTCCTGGTGACCATCCTCCGTCCAGTGTTGCCAGAGCGCGATGATTGGCCACTTTGCGCCGTCGCTTGTCTGACGGTTGGTTGCACTGTCGAATTTTTTGGGATGGTCCGTGGTGTCTTTAGTCTGGATAAAATTGGTAGCCAAGCTCTGGGTACGCTAGTGCCATCGTCTCTTCGGTTGATTGCGGAGCTTTTTCTTTTTTCTATTTCTATAGCTTCTCTTACAATTCTGACCCCGAAGTTTTCGATGGTCGCTAATGTCTTTGTCCCAGCAAAATCGATGTGGTGATCGTTCTTCATCATGGATGACACCCTCGTCATTTGGCCACACGGACAGGCTGAGCTTCTCAAATTCCTCACTTTCCTCAACTCCAGAAATAAGAACATACAATTCACCATGGAGACAGAAGAAAACAACAAAATCCCATTTCTGGATACTTGTGTTATAAAAAATCCTGACGGATCTTTCGGTCACACAGTCTTCAGAAAAAGCACACACACTAACAGATATCTTCATGCCACTTCTCACCACCATCCTAGGCAGATCAACTCTGTGATGAAAGCGCTCATAGAGAGAGCGTTCAGATTGACAGACAGCGACCACATAGAAGAAGAAATAAAGGAAGTAAGCCAAGCTCTTGCAAAAAATGGATACTCTCTGAGACAAATTAAAAAAACTATCAAAAACATTAATAAAAAACCTCGAGATCCACCCACCGATTCAGAAAAACACATCGTTCTTCCTTACATAAAAGGCACGACCGATACCATCAGCCGTATACTCCGGAAACACGGCATTAGCACTACCTTTGAGACGGATAAGAAGATAGGAAGTCTCTTGCCCAACAAAAAGGATAGGGTAAAAAACGAAAACCAAGGAGTATACGAGATCCCATGCGCAGACTGTGAGATGTCTTACATTGGTCAAACCAATAGACAAATAAATCACAGAGTAAAAGAACATCAAAAATCAGTTTCGCAATTGGACTATAAATCGGCACTAACGGAACACGTGATGAAGAACGATCACCACATCGATTTTGCTGGGACAAAGACATTAGCGACCATCGAAAACTTCGGGGTCAGAATTGTAAGAGAAGCTATAGAAATAGAAAAAAGAAAAAGCTCCGCAATCAACCGAAGAGACGATGGCACTAGCGTACCCAGAGCTTGGCTACCAATTTTATCCAGACTAAAGACACCACGGACCATCCCAAAAAATTCGACAGTGCAACCAACCGTCAGACAAGCGACGGCGCAAAGTGGCCAATCATCGCGCTCTGGCAACACTGGACGGAGGATGGTCACCAGGAGCATAACAAAAACGACAACGGCGGCAGTCAATCCTTGAGAATGGACCCGACGAGTGGTCCGAAATATCGGATAAGGTAAAAAATTCGTTTTTTAATTTTTTACCAAAAACCTTAACGCGATCGAACACCCGGCTATTTATTAATATTTTAATAATTAAAATAATTTAAATATGACTCGCGTAAATCTGAAAAACTCTAATATATATATATGTGTGTATTTTTGAGACTATAAAATTATAGCATTTCAAATTTAACAAACGCGGATATAACTTTTTAAATTTCTTTAATATTTGTGTGGCAACCCTAGTGAAAATCAAGTGTCGTTTTTTCATGCAAATTATATCCTGATTGTTTGTGGCTCACCAATTATGCAAGTGAAAAATATTTACTTATTAGTAAAAGTACTTTTTTCGCATTGAAAACGCGCGGCAACCTAAGAGGTTAATAAATTTAGCACATACAAATATAAAATAAACAGAATATAAAAATTATATGTTTATATATAACATAAAATTATGCTTAAAGTTATATGTCGGGTCTAGCATTTTCCGACCACAGCCATTCTCAACACCGATTCGCGATTGGCGACGAGTGTGTTAAAACCATATGCTTCCACATAAACATCATATAATGTAAATTTGTTTGATCCCGCGTGTTTATCGGCCATTTTGTTCTTGTGACAAGATGGTCACCCAGAATGCTCATCCAGGATCGCTTTGTTCAAGAGGAAGACGCTTTTCTGGATCCTATTGCGACGGAGATTGAGACTTGGGTGCGTCACTATACCTCAGAATACAAAAGACAATCTAAAACGAGCTGGTGGCGAATGTCCGTGACATTGGCATACAAAAGCCGGTGCCCCGACTACGGAAATATATAGATCTCGACGGCGATTACGTCGAAAAATAGTTTAATATATTTGTGGTATTCTATGAATTTCAATTAAATACAAGCGTTTTTCAATCCTATATAAATGTTTATTATATTAACCTTTCCTACCGGTGATGTATTTACTACACCTCGACTCTAACAATAAGATCATCGACATGAAATATAATAGATACGGGGTTCAGAATTTGTGTGTTCCTCCGTAATATAATTTCAAATCACATCAAAGTATTATAGTATATAAATATTCATCTGCAGCGACGGAAATAAATAATTTGTTGGGAAATTGGGAATTTTGCGAGTTTTAGTTCGCGTAAATAAACATCCGATCCCGGAATTGATCCCAGGATGGTCTGATGCAATCTCGAAATCGAAATTTTGGCTCAGAATTAGATTTCCTAGTCGTAATATTAATTTTTCACTGCTCACTAAATGTGCAGTAGCAACCGGCTTAGTGTTAAATATATTGAAACGTGGATTAACGCAGCAGCCTATGCTAATATTACATTGTTTTAGAACCGATTATGTCCTTTCACTCAAACGATATCTATAATCCTGAAAGCTATCGATGTAATTTGATGGCATTATCTACATTAGAAGCTGTTTGGGCCTCGTTATCTTTTGGTCATATGCTTAATTATTTTGAAAATATCGACTTTCTAAACAGAAGTGGAAACGGCACGCATTTTTGGCACTGTCGATATTAACGCAAAAGACTCTCAAAATACAGCTTTATATAGTAAAATTCGGTT
The DNA here is from genome assembly GCA_008973525.1 of Stenopsyche tienmushanensis. Taxonomy (NCBI): domain Eukaryota; kingdom Metazoa; phylum Arthropoda; class Insecta; order Trichoptera; family Stenopsychidae; genus Stenopsyche; species Stenopsyche tienmushanensis. The sequence goes on from WACJ01000027.1 coordinate 513,124, forward strand.
TGAATAGAAGCACAGCGTTGAAAATTAAGCGCTGCGCGCCACATATGTGGGCGTACTCTCTCTCTGGATCGCCCGAGTGCGCACTCAACATGTGAGTGCATACTCATCAGAAGGTTAAAAATGCTGACATTGATGACATTCTACCGATCGGGATTTTCCTATGTATATTTTTGTCGACGGTCGACTTTATCTAAATCGATATAATCCATCGTCGGACTGGGCGAAATTGCTTAATTGACATCATTTCATTTCCAACGTCATATTCGTCAATTGTGCCTCGTCAATTAATTGGCCACAATTAAAATGTTCAAATAGGGATTAGCCGAGTCTATTTTTGAAGCCGTTTTATTTTTACAACGCAAGCAATCTATTTTTATTTTTCCATCGAGATACTGCATCGTAAAGATTAAGCGAATCAATGTTTTTACATTGGAGCCAATTTTTTACATATTTGGACATCAATGTGTCCATGTCATGTAGTGTTGTAAATAGTAAAATATGATAAAAAATGTTTTTTGCGAACATTTTATCATTGCGCCAATTAACTCATTCAGGAGCGCTGTTGTGATGTCGAACGTTGTGTTGAAAGGACGACGCGCGGCAAGGAAACTACCTTATTTTAAAAAATTAACATATAAAGAGTATAGAAGATATCAGCTTAATTATCTTCTACAGTGTTACAGAGAGATATTTAAAGTTTTTATTTATTATGTTTTTAAAATTAGATCCATTTTGATTAATAATGATAATCGAATTATGAAGCTTTAATCGGAAATATCCACCCTTATCTCTCCATTTACAGACAGAATTTACATTCATTTAAACACTACTGGAGGTATTCAAAAATTAAACACAATTAATTACAAACAATGTTACTCCAAAAACTTCATAGCCCTCGAATTAAATTCTATTTCGTTATAACATTCAATTTTACCTTTTTGTTCTTTGGATGTCGACGCTTAAATCAAAGTTCCCAGAACTAATTTATTCACATCCCTTTATTTTTTTCAATCCCATCTAAATTCCCGTTTCGAGGTATATATTTGTGTTTGCAAAAATCCAATTAAATTAAAAACCAGCCCCTTCAGTGTCCACACTTCTAAATAGTTTCATACGCCGCCTCGCACAATTATTCATACGCGATTAAATTCTTCATTTTTGCAATCATTGTATTTTGTAATTGAGTCTGCCTCCGATCATAATGGAGATCAGTGCTCACTTTTAAAATTTACAGTCGTTCATTATTCAATTCCGCAAGCTTAAATGAGTATTCAAATACAACGACGTATTTAAATGCTAAATTATGACGCCACTTCCTATGGATTACAATAAAGCTCAAAACGACTCCTTTGTTATGACATTTTGCGTGTTTCAGCAATTCGTACTTATACAGCAATATATTAGGGGGACCAAAGAGTATTTGCGTATTTTGAGACCTCATGTTTGAGGTCAACCTGCGCCCAGACACAGTAACGAAAACATCTTTGTGAGTTTTTTTTTAGATCTATTGTTAAAAATTACTTTTGCGCAACAGATCTTTTTTCATTTTTAATAATGAAATGTCCAAGAATAAACCGCGAATGATATCCGATCACGAGACGCTCATTCGTCATATCAGCTGATCCGAAAAGCGGACCGATTGGAACAAACAAACCTTGTGGTCCTCTTTTAGGGCATTTTGGGGCATTTTCTATGATCTGTACGATTACGGAAGCAACTTAGCGTCTGAACACATTCTATCATAGTATTTTTTTTAAACAGTGACCACCATCTATACATTAGGTCGGGTACTTTTGGGACTACCGTTGTAAGCCTTAATCGAGTCAGATCAATAATCGAGGAGTTATCACACAGAATGAAATCCTCAGGCTACTATAAAAACACGTTTAAAACTGATCAGAAAAACGAATAAGATGAGTGTTATGGGATAGGATGGATACTGAACGCCTTTATCGAACACAATAAAAACCTTCTAAAGGCCTTCTTGACAACACAAAAACTAGCCTCTTTTAATTTGTGATTCTAGATTAATAGTATTTAAATATTGAAAAAGAAATTAATGATCTCCTTAATATCAATACATTCCGACGCGGGACACACCTTTTTAAAGCCAATTAATCACATGTTCGAAAGACACACATGCGCGTACCCCGACGGGAATGTGTTAATGATCTAAATGGCTTTAAATTTAAGATTATTCATCTCTCAATGATTAATTCACCTCCCTTATAATACGGATTTGGTTATATAAAAGGAGAAATATTCTAGATCTTATAAGTCTAGATCTTTTTTTAAACTTTTTTATACTTTGAAGTTATAAGGTCAATCCATTCCAAAATATTGACTGATATTCAATTCATATTAAGCACAAAGACGAGATTTTATAATATAAATTGGAATGCTGTCGATTTCAAAATGTGCTCCTTATGGACAACCTTCAATATGGAATGATATTGAATATGTACACATAAACACGACCCCATTTGAAAACCACTGGTGTAACACGTGCCCAAATATGACATTGAAAACGACATGTCAATACAAACAATTTAATGGCGAAAGGAAGAAAATTTCGTGCGAATTAACAACTATTTGCTTTTATACTAAAGGCTGCCCATATTAAATCACCGCAAAAAGCCATCGCTTTAAATATGAGCCTTGATATTTTGAAGGCTTTGATTAATATGGACTATTTTGAACGCTTATTAACACTCTATCGACCGCTCATATTCGCACACGACGTGTTTAAAATTACTCTTTTTATTTAGATACATTTATTTTCGTGCATTGTAATTCTATTCATTTTAAACCGATGAATTTACTTGAATGAAATTTTGTTTTTTTTTAAACTTCACATAACCGCCAGTGACTCACCGGTGAGTCGTTGTGTTTTTTTGTATAATAAGGACAAAAGACACATATTGTTGAATCCAAAAATGTCTTCACATTTTGATAAATCATTATGTTTCCATTTTATTTTTAAATATTAGGGTGTCCCATAAGTTTCTTTCGTTTTTATATTAAGAAAAAAATAAACAATAATTTATATTACATCAAAATTTATTGAATAATATATGATCCATTCTGTTCTATTATCTTTCTCCATCTCTCCGGAAGCCTCATAATACCTTCTTGCCAAAATTTCCCAGGTTTTTTGGCAAAATATTGATCAAGGTACATTTTTATTTCATTTTTTTAATTAAAATTTTTACCACGTAAAGAATTTTTAATAAACTACCCCCTTCCAGTCCCACCAAATTCATAGCAAAACTTTTTTTTGGATGTAGGCGAGGTTTAGCTACAGTTAAAGCTTCTGTACCCTTTGTCCGAGACCGTTTCCGTTGAATATTCTCATGGAGTATCCAACTTTCATCTCCAGTGACAAATCTCTTCAAAAAAGGTTGGCTATTATGTCGTTGGAGAAGAAGATTGCATGTTGAAATACGCTGAAGTTTATTTGAGTGAGTCAGTTCATGAGGAAGCCACACATCTGAACGATTGATGTAGCCCAATTTTGTCAGATGATTATGGACGGATGTTCGAGGAATTTCTCATTTATTAGCTATTTCACGAACAGTATATCGCAGGTTTTCTTCAACCACGGCTATGATTAGATCTGTGTTCATTTGCGAAAGACATTAATGGGACAACCTAATATTAATCCTGAACAAAAAATGCTCAAATGCCATGTGTGCTGCTGCCACATGCTGTCCTGATACACAAGTCGTCTTTAACCTTTCCTTAACGATGGTGTATTTACTACACTGAATCGACTTGTAGTAAAGATGTAATAATGGGAATTTTTACAATATTACTACATCGAATCTCGATATACTACCTTCGATTGATAGATATAATATCCAATATCGATATGAAATATAATAAATACGGGGTTATAGAATGTTATATGACAATAAAATATATAAATCAAACAACTTTTTACGCAATTTCTAATATATCTAAACTCACTGACAAAATAAATTAAGACAAAACTTCTTAGATAATTGAGGTGACCGGTCGTTAAGGTGTTAATTTCCATCAGAGCTAATATTATAATATAGTACACTTAGTCCATAAAGCTTAAATATTTCTATTCATCTTACCAATAAATTTAGAGAATGGAATCAATTGATTTCAATATTAATGAGTTTTTTAATAAAATTTAATCATTTTACACAAAATTATTTAATTTTTTGGAGGAAAGAATTTTTCATCAATTATAATATTTTTAATTCAGGCAAACTTATTTTTGTGTAAACGTTTAGATCGTTCCGATTCGATTCCTCAATTTCTTTGCCTTCAGATACAGGAATTCGTAATCATCCAAAATAAATATACTAATAGTTTTCCAATATTAATTATAATGATAATCGAAACATTTCGGGGTTCCCGCTCGATTTTTCGGACTCCCTGTCGTTGCCTTCGCCGCTGCGATAGTCCCCGACCGCCGCCATATTCGGCCGCGGAGACCGCACCTGAGAGTCTCTTGGGCGCTTCTTACCATTATCCGGACGGATACACTCGCTTTCGAAGGAGACAATTCAAATATTGTAATTTCTAGTATATCTCTTTATAACTATTTCAATACTGGCGACGATCACGAAGCACATGGCCTTCATGCAAGATTCGTGGATCAAATGAACTTAACCCTTCCAAACTCTAACTATACTTTAACGGATTTTATGGACTCGCAGCGCTATACGCAGTCTTGACAGCAAAATATATGGCCGTCTACTTTAAAATAATTAAACGCCCTAGCAGAAAGCCTTTTCCAGTAAAATCAACAAGATCTTCTAGAACAGCTTTCCATTGTCTCACAAAGAAAACTGCTATCTTTACAAACTCCACACTCCCTATTGAGATTGTCGTGATAGCGCCCTTCGATAACTTCATCCAAAAGACTTGCTGGGTGAACATTCCAAATGAAACTCAGAGGTTATGCTAACTTCAATTTTGAGCAAATAAGAAGGTGAACGCATCATACAATCAAAATTAATGTAACTCCTTCCTATAAATAAACATTGAAGAGTCCTATAGTTCTACAGTGGACTGCTTGTGGCTGCATTGCGATGATGATGATGATTGCTAGCAGTAATTACTTTTAAAACTGACCCAAGGTAAGCCTTGTTAATTCTGGATCTGACAGGACACTTATTACCTTTCTGCAACTGTATTTTCTGATAAAAAGATTGCTTGAAAAGGCTCCACATTTCTTGGCTAAACAATTTCTGCAGCATTAATTAAGCATTCCTATGTATGTTTTGTTGGCAGGGGCGCAAAAACATTCGTTATGAGCCGCATGCCAAATTTTACACCCTTGGTATAAAGCACAACCAAAATTTCAATATTCTAGTATTTTTATATATATGAAATATTATTATTATAAACACCAATTACAATATTGCAAAAATGCAGCCACAAATTTGTTCTAGATTTTTATAACATACCTCGTGCGATAACATTTAAGTTTCATTATCCCTTTGATGAGTATGCCCGCACACGTTGTGAACAGCACTCCATAGTATTTAATTTGGTGATAAAAATATTTGAAGTGCATAAAATCAGAAAATTATTTAGTTGTATAACGTTGTTATACAACTAAATAATTTAGTTGTATATGTTCTTAACGATATATCAGCGTTGGCACTGAACAAAAATAATAGATTTTTGTAATTTTGCTCATGAAGTTCCAATTCTATCAAATTGGAACTGAATTAATTGAGGGATGCTCTGCCAGATTTCGCATATTCAATTAAGTGGTATATAATAATGTTACTCGTTGGATCACCACAATGCGATCAATATTTGTAACGGGATATGTTAATCGAGCAATCGTAAGTTTATTTGAATAATTCATTATGGATGTTTCGGTTAGTGGTTTATACTAAGTGAGGGCCTTTGTAGACTGTTGGGAGTTGTTAATGTTATCTCTGTGGAGGCCTTATTAGTTATTGATACAACGAAATAGTCTGATGCCGGAAATTGAAGCATTGTATGGAATATCTGGAATATAACAGGATTGCTTGGATGTTGAGGCACTTGAGTGTAAATAAAACGGTGTTGTCCATTACGTCGGTCTAATTGTGGTCGAAACGCAGACTCATTGGCGAGTCCACTCCAGCAGCACGTGTCTTCGCATCGACGTGAAAGTTGCAAACGTTCTCACACCACCACACTTGCTTGGGTTCTTTTTGTTTTTCGTTTTATCAACGTCAGAAACAGCAGAAGGAGGCGGTCACGTGAGGGTCTGATGATGAGTCAGCTCGGTGCCCATCTGACCGCCTTTACCAAACTCGAGCCTTTGCCCGCGAGAAAAAAAGAGTTGAATCCATGTCGTGTTGCACGCTGGGTGCTTGGATCTATAAATAGGGTACCCGCATAATAACGTTGTGTAATGACAAGAGTAACAACGATCGGCTAATTCAGCATCCGTACCAGGCGAGATCTCCTCTCGAGGCATTTGCCAAACCACCAACAACATCATGTGATCTCCAAGACAACATCTGCGTCTACCATTTCGCATATTCGACAGAGCGGGCGGCTAAGGACCCGAGGCGCTCGACGCTTCCAAGAATTGTCTACTCTTTCAATTAAAGCAACCGATGCTAACTCATTAGAGCGTATAAAAATAGCCTAAACTCTCAACATCAATCCGTTGTAATCTCAAGAAAAAATACTCATAATTACAAGTAATAAGCGAAGGACAGTTACGCCACAGCTTCAAATGTCTGCACGTTCCTACAACAATACAATCCACAACGTGTCTCACTTGATAAAACAACAAAGACTTTAACCATTTGGCTGCTACGATGTTTTTCTAAACACCATCGAAGAAAGATCAAGAATATTTATTGTGTAAAAAAATGTACATCTTGTTTGATATTGCCAGCGTGCGAGCGAGATGCATTAAAAATACCACCTTTGCATAAATTTCGTGTAATAGTGAAATCGCGCATATCGAGAACAAAGGTCAAAATTTTAAGACTTACAATGCCTAGGATTGAGATGAGACCCACAAAAAAATGTTGTTCAAAAAAGTTCGTTGCGTGGCGATGATTAAACGTCCGCTTGAAAAATACGCCTCTAAGGCGTACTCGCGCTCCTCCCTCGTCCACTGCATGATCGTTGTTAAATCTTCATGATGAATCCCGCTCTTTCAAATGAGCGCCCTTCTCGTGTTGTTATTATATACCATTCAAACTTCACAAAACATCAAACAACTAAAAGAAATTCTAAAACCCGCTACAAGTGTTTACTTATAATTAGGACTTCGAACCAGAACGAAACTGAATACCGATAGCCATTGAGACTGTTATTTTTCCCGGAACGAAAGCCGTAACTGAACCGATATAAATGTTAGAAATATAGCCGAAACCAAAACCAAAACCGAAATGAAAAAACGGTTTGAAGCCCCATTCTAAAGTATCGAAGTACATTTTCTTTGGTTTTGTTATCTTGTTTCTAATATTTTGTATAAATAATCGCATATACGTCCCTATTTTAGGTATTAGTTAGTTTAAAAACGTAAAACATGTTTTCAACCACTGATGATCTGGCGCATAAAAAGTATGACGTCGATGGCAGTGCTCGACCGGATCACAATCTGTGATATATCGTATCGCAGCAGTCTAAGGGTTAGAAATCCATGTTGATTTATCAACAGAAATCCTCTTGACATAGGCAGTCGACCTTTTATAAAGACGTCAATATTAAACCATTAGACATTTGAATATTTATATAACATAATCTCGATAATTTTTTTTAAGAAAACTTCCCATCCCAATTTCCAAAATATTATTTTCTCAAAAACATGTCGCATGAACATTGTCAGTCGAAAAGGGTTATTTTCATAATCGTTTTTATGGGTTGTTTTATTATTAGGTTATCCCGAAAGAAATCCATTTTTCCATCTAACTTATTATTAGCAACTGACTCTTGCCTTGCTTGCATGTTTTCAAATCTTTTTTTTATATAAACTAGATTATATGGAATTAAAATAGGAATCTGATTAATGAGAGTTTGTAATCGTTCTGTAGACATGTTCATGTATGACATTCGATCGCGAGGCACTCATTCGTCATATCAGCGGTTCGAAAAGCGGACCGATTGGACATTCAAGCCTTGTGGTCACTCCATCCTCTTTTAGGGATTTTTATCTCTAAAGTTACGGAAGCAACGTAGCATCTAGAAGCATTTTCTATCATAGTTATATTTCGTTGTATTGTAGATTTCCCGGGGTCGGGGGAACGAAAGTTTGCAAAAACTTGCCACTTATTATCGTATGAAGTTTTACTACATAACTACTAATATTTTCGATCTCTCGTATAGAACCAAGTTAGCTTTAATTTCCTGATTCAGAAAAATGCAATAACCGAGGCGATTAATAAAGTCGGCCATGGCCGACTATGAGTGTCTGATTTGCAATAATAATTACAACAACATTTAAAAATTATGCTAATTTCACAACTTGCTCATAGAAGCGTATTTAAAAATATAACATTTGCTATAATTCTAATATGCAAAAGGAGCGTAGAATGAATGAAAATAATGCAATTGGAAGGAGATTACATAGTAGGATACGTATTTTATTACAAATAATCTCATTTTAAAATTCCGTAAGGCTTAAAAACCTTTCTACTACAAATACTAATCCAAGTAAACTTTACAAAAAGCACGAAAATTTGCACTTGATGGACCGATTAATGAATTTGATTGTTTGCCCCGACTCCTCTATCCTCCCGTCAGTGTTTTAATGTGTTTTTACATTCTTTCCCCAAGAGAAGGCCCATAATTTTTTTTAACCCTTCTAGAGCAAGATATATGTGTTTGTATCGATGTTTGGTCTAATAAAAAGTTTCACTAAAAGAAAGTATATAAAGCAAGAAATAGCTCAAAAACACGAGGCAAAATAAGTCACGTGACCATATGGTCACTCAATCAATACGTTGTTATACGAAATTTATTCATAAATGCGAAACAACATACATTGTGATAAACTTTTGGGTATTCAGCTGAGATTACAGAGTGAGTCCCGAAAGTCACGAAATATATTTTTTTCTTTCCTCTAACATTCTTCAAAGCATAAAAAAGGGCGATACGCCCTCTTGAAGACCTCGACAAGAAGACAGAAGAACCTCAAGGAAAGAAGAGCGTCGACGGTCTGTCTATGAGGTACAAACACTTTATGGACCATACTTTTGGTCCTTTGCTTTGGATTTGTTCATCATGGCTTTCTTCAACATCGGGAACACTGAGGTGTTTCATTCAGCACTCTGGCACTTCTTAAGCTTTTTTAAAAATTAATTGCCAAGCGTTATTTGTAAGTCCATCACCCTATCCAGAGTCCATCAGCTATCCTGATTCTACTGATGCTCGTAGCAGACTAAACTTTAGTACTCTGCAAAGCTAAGGATCCCTCCCATTTTATCCAACTTTTTCGAATACGCTGCAATCAATAGAAGAGTAGCAAAAATTACATTTCATGACTTTTGGGACGCACCCTATACGACATTTCACAGTAGTCTTTTTGGAGATATTAAAATAATTATAAAACTCGTTTGATCTATTTAATTTATTGTCTAAAGGCGACTTGCTATCCTGCGTGATCATTTAGTGGTTTTGAGCATTTCTTGTTCAGGGTTGTCACAATGCATAATTAATATTTTATATTAATATCATATACACGCCATCAAAATTGATTATTTATTTAGGGTTGTCTAAATTCATTAATAATACTAATAAGAACAGTTTTCTCACAAGGCATTCTAACCAATGCATCTCAATCGTAGCAAAGATCATTCAATGAGCAGCCCTGATGATCTCTGTTCGATTTATTTAAAAAATAAAATGGAAACACCAAGTTCCATTAAAATGCAAATACATTTTTGGATTCATATATGTGTCTATTGCTTAATAATTTTTATATTTACGTTTTTTACGAAAAAATATAGTGACTCACCGGTGAGTCACTAACGCTTGAGTGTTTAAATCTGATGATTCACTAATTTTCAATCGAATTTATTTTTTATTTTTTCCATAATGTAAACATCAACCCTCCCATTTAGTAAAGTGCTTTACTTTTGACATATCAAGGCCTCAATCCGAAGGGCCTTTAATCGAACCTTTACGCTAATGGTATCCCTTTTAAAATGAATAATTGTTTTAGCACGACCCGGTTATCTTTATGGACCATTACAGGAAGGGAGGAATTTTAAAAACACCTTCCACTAAACGATGTTTGCCTGAATTTTGTGATTGCTTATGTTATTTTTAGATGCCATCCAATTTATTGCTAATCTAATTGAATTTTGATTGTGAAATTAGTCCTTATAATGTACGCTTAATAAAAATGGCAACGGAAAAAAAATCCCTTTGAATATTAATTGCAATTAAATTATCCTGTAATTTAAAAATTGTTATATAAAATTAATTTAGTCAGGAATTTATTAATAAATGGTTTTGATGAGTTGGCTGACAAAATGCCCTCCTTGTTAGCCTTCCTCTCATTTAGATTAGCTGTCATTCAATTCGGTGCTTTAATTAAATTTTAATCAAATCGAAGGGCTTGAATCCTTGACAAGTCATAATGAAATTTCTGTTTCTTTATTCGAAGCATTTAAAACAATAAATTGTATTACATGACGAAGAATGATTCCATCAGAATTCATATTATTCCATCCCGATCATGAATATAAATCCAAGCTCATGAGCTTAAATTGGAAGTTGGAAGCCCGCTGAATTAATATCGTTGATCTGTCTTCATAAACTTTAACTTGTCATATAAAAGCTTTTCCTTGTACGTATTAAACTTGTTAAAATATATTTTTTAAATGTGACCATTCAATCAATACATCCCCTAAGAATATAGCTGAAAACGTTCATGCTAAGGACTTAATTATATACAAGCTCTCGAGCTTTCGTCCGATACGCCTTTATAAAGTTCAGAGCTCTTTATTGAGATTCTTTGTAACCCTTCACCGAAAAGTTAGAACTAGGAATGAGATTAACTTTTAATCAAAGTTGAAATCCCACAACTCACATCCACAGGAATGAGAGTAATTAGGCTTTTTATTATTGCTTAAAATTACAGGTGTTTATTATTTAAGTATTAAAAAGTAAACGATTTTTTATACAAACTTCAATTTCATTGATCAAATTTGGACGATTAAAAGATAACATAAATTATTAATAACAGCTTAATGGGTCGGAAGAGGTGCGTGAGAGATAGGTAACAACTTTATTATCAACCAAGAGAGATCCAGCTGCGAGACAACTAGGGAACCGGCGGAAAGAATATATCTTTCCGCAACCAAGGCTATCAGTGACTTTTTTGTTCTTCCCTGCGTATCCGCACCCAGACTTGTACATCATAAAAAACCAGTTGAATGTCTGCTTATGGACTTATAAAAATCAATAGATAATAATAATGGCACACCCCAAATTTCGATTCAGAGAATGATTATCCCTCGTTGAATAATTCAAATCGGACACCTTCGTCCGAGTGCATAACCAGCAATTCATCATGATGTAAAAGGAGAATTTTTAAATTTAGATTTCTAAAACTGGTCAACTCAATTAACCTACCATTTAACCCCAACGCTTGAAATAGGGTCATATAACAATAAATTAAACCTCTCGGGTTGTACGCAAATTGTCGGGTTCATCGTACAACATATCAATCTATCGATATAATTGTTTGATACACTTTGGAACCGGATGCAAAAATTATCTTTCATCAATCTTCTATCGAATTGCTCCCTAATTGTGTCCCTTTTGTTGCATACTTTTCAGTTTTACAGCAATACATTAACTAATAGGCACTAACAGCATCGCAAAATGGAATGAATGGCTATTTCGTTGCCTTCGCCGCTGTGATTGTCGCCTTATACGGGCGCGGAGACTTCTCCGGGCAGTCATTAGAAGCGCTCTGTACCATTATCCTCAACAATAATCACTGTGTCGATGAATGGCGGACGTACTTCTTTCCAAGGGAAGAGTGGCGTTCTCCTTTATCTCTAAACTGTAGAATACATTTAAATTATTTTCTTGAAGGCAAATTATGTCAATCAAGAGACGAAAGAAGATGCTCAAGACTTATATATGACTATGTAAAAATCGGTGCTAATATTAGACATTTTATTGGCTGTAAAACGTTAAACTGAAGCATCTAAACGGAAAATTGAATAAAAATAGATGCTAAAAATAAGCAACCCTATTGATGAAGCAGATTAAAAATATCCTTTAGCATTGCCTACTTTTTCCCCAAGCACGCATTTCTTCGAAATCTTCTAATCCGCATGTATTCAAATGACATATCCTAACAATGTATGGATGCTTATGGATGAACATAAACATGTTTTTTACAGACGGGCACAACATCCAGGTTTGCTGAATGTTGTTCGGATGAATATAAGAGGATGGAATGCGAGGAATGCTGGGGGTGGCATGCGAAGGAATGTTTTAAATCTCTATTATGAAAAAATTTTCGAGCTCACGCGAGATTTGTATAGCTGTTGTCTATATAAAACATCACAAAATTGCACATCGTTTATCCTCATATTTATCAGAAACATTTAGTTTGATCTAATCTTCAAATAGGCATCTTCAAAGTATCATTCAATAAGGACGCTCGAATTTTCGAATGCAAATTAAACTAATTGTATGTGAGATATTCCACTAAATTTTTTATTTATTTGAAATAAAATATTATGGCATTATGTATTTAATATAATATCGTTCAAATGTCCGCCGCGACTTTGCTTGGTGGCACGTATTCGGGAGCTCCAATTTCTGTTTGTTCCAAAATCGTTCGTTATATTGACTTTGAGGGCATCAATTGTTTATAGACCTGTGATATATGATATCCCTACAGGATTTTTTTTGTTTTGTTTGCGAACGGGGTAAATCTTCTAAAGACACCACCGTTCTGGTAGTAGTGTGGGAGTTTTATCCACTTAAACCCCCTTCCTCTTTTGCTGCCACCCGGCTACTAGTCAAGTATTGCACTAGGATGACAGGGATGTGTCCCTCCTAGCCTTTTACGTTATGTCAACTCAGCTTCTCCTCGTACGTTCGTCATCCTCTTTCTGTTGCATAACGCAATTTATGTATTTTATGCCCTAGCATTAGAAGTAGCCATGCCTGGTAAGTACCTGGGTCAGATGGTAACACATTTGTCCATCCACGTCTCCAGATTTGGTATTAGCTAATGTGTCCAACGTCTTTTTCTGGGGCTGTTCCATAGAGACTGCCACACTGCCATGGTAATTTCCCTGGCAGCCTTCTTCGTTGTTCCATTTCAGACTGTCTGTCTCTCTCAGGCGAGCTGGTCTATTGGTGGTATGACAGTCAGTACCAGGATAGCGTCTTCCGACACTGTACGGTATGCAGCAGCCACTCTGATCGCGCTCCTACGTTGTACCCTAGCCTTCTTGGTCTTGTTAAGAGTAGAGCTTCGATCTTCCGAACAGCGAGCTCCAGTCCAGCTTCCTTAGGCCATTTCTTTGCTTTTCGCAGTGTATCTTTGCAAATCGCGCGCAGGATCTCAGCAGATTTAACAGTGACTAAGAGAGCCACGTCATCAACAAAGGCGACCATTTTGGCGCCTTCCACGATTGGTGTTCTCAACAGGCTGTCGTACATTACGTTCCACAGAGTGGGTCCGGGTACGAACCCCTATGGAAGGTCCGCTGTAACTGGACGTTGTCTTCTTTCTCCGTCCATAACGTCATTAAAGCAGTGTTCGTTCGTTAAGGTTCTTCACATCATCAATGGCATCGATGGTGGAATGACCTGGGTGAAATCCAAGCTGTAGGGATGAACCCAATCTCCATATGCTGTTGCAGTGGCTGCAGGATCAGTCTCTCCAGTAGCTTCCCCAACCCATCCAGCATGCACAGCGGTCTGCATGCTGACGTTCTAGTAGGTACCTTACTTCCTATGGTGATGAGTACAAGCTTTTACCTTTCCAGGGTGCTGGAAATACCCCTTCCACTAGGCAGGTATTTTAGACCGCTAGTAGGAGGTTTGGATCAGCAAAAGCGATCTGTCAGATGATTCAATTGGGGACGCCAACCAGTCCCAGGACCTTTGTTGGTCGCCAGACGCTTGGTAGCCATGGCGAGTTCTCCTTCTGTGAAAGGAAGAAGTCTAAAGACATTTTAGGGAGCAAGGAAGTTGTTTATCATCGATATTTTAGGCAAAACAATTTCTCAAACGGAGCACTAATTTTAAAAACAAAATTTGATAATTTGCACACGTTGTTCAACGCTATCTCCATTTAAAAGTTTGATAAATGCGATGTGGACCTTATTAATGATCTGTTGAAAAGCTGGAAATCACTGAGCGTTATACATAAAGTTAAGGACTTCCGGACATTTATGTCACGTATGAATCACATTACCGCTTGTCTCAGTGTAAAATGACCGTTGGACATTGCCATGCTGGAGTTGTTGCACTAATGCAATCGACTTGTGAAGTTCAAACGCCGAGTCGTTAACATATGCATGCTCGAGGTCTTTACTCACAATGTGCTTCATATTAATAGCTTCCAACATTTTGCCAACAAAGTAGAACAAGAGTGCTCTTCATCTCGTTCTACTAGCTATTGATATTTTTATCCTCGGCATATTTGGAAGAGTTCAAGGATGGAGACGTCGAAACACTTTATTGTCCTCCGCGACTGGTGGCGTGTCAATCATTGACATCATGCGAGAAGATAAAAAGCCACAAACGCATGTTCCCACCATCGCACTGTACTCCATCATCTGATTGCGTCAGCTTTGTATTCTGATTGATGTGACAAATGTGACAAAAATGAATGGTGCTTGCAACGTTCAGTGATCACAGGTCAATAAGCTAAGAGTATGGTTATTGAATGAGTGTAAATGCTGTATTAAGATATTCTCAATAGTTGTCAACGGGTTCAAGTGATCGATGACCTCTTGATTGTGCATTATCATCGGCGTTTTAGTTCCGAGAAACGTGTGTGGGATGATTCCTTTTCGATTTACTCCAATTCAATTTATGACTCATAAACATATCGTCGCCTTTTGATTATTTGTTTGACTAAAAATAATATGTACATGTTCGGCAATCGACGTCGATATGGAATGTCGAAATACTTCCATGTCTTCTTCAATTTTTTACGCAATGTGCTTATATAATTATGATTTTTTTAAATTTATGTTGTGATCAAAAATCAATCGATTTTTTATCGGCTTGAGGATTGAGGGAAATTATAAAAAAATCTAGTTTCTGCACGACGGAAAGACGCATTCTTCGCGCCGGCTTCCTGGCGGTCTCGCAACTGGGATCTCTCCGTGCAGAATTATGGTCAAGGAAGTCATATTATTATCACCACCAAACCATATTTTCCCTCTATTTAGATCCTCCGCCATTCGATAGCGTACGAACCCGCATGCGGTCATGAACGTAAGCGTGACCAATGAACAAAGCTGAACTAGATTCTATCCTGGAGAGAGTCGGCTCTTTCTTTTACACAATTGGCAACTCGACAGGTGCTTACCAGTTTAGATGGTCTTCTTTTTTTTCCTGTGGAAGGGGAATCTTCACAGGACACCCCAGAATGGGTGTGTAGTGTGGGATTAACGATTAACTCGTTCCTACCCACTAAACCCCTCCCTTGTCCTTCTCTGGCCTCCTGGTATTGTTTTACACGTTGCTTCAGGAAGTCAGGTAGTCTGGCCTTAGATTGGCCCTATTCTAGTGTTAGAGAGGCGCTCTGCGTCTCCCTCTCTCACTGCCCTATTTGGCGCTCAGAATCTCTTCTACGTAGTCGCGCCAAAGGTCCCAATTCTTCTTGCTTTCCATCATGCTATGGACCATGTTGTCGACGTTGAGCTCGGCTACCCCGAGTGCTCGTTTCAGCAGTTTTATCTGGGGTGCCTAAGCCTCACAGCTAATGATGGTGTGCTCTGCGTCGTCGACCTCTGCTTGGCAGTGGTGGCACGTTACGGATGGTTCTTTGCCAATCCACTTCAGGTACACACCGAAGCATCCATGCCCAGTGAACACCTGAGTTAAACGGTAGGTTGTTTCTTATGACTTATGATCGGGATAAGTCGATGGGTCCATCTTCCCTTGCTGGACTGACCGCATATCCGTTGCCAGGCTTCCCTCAGTTTCTGGTCTTGATCATTGCGATTTTTAGGATCTTCGTAGTCCAAGGTCCTCTTCTTTGCCTGGAGGTCCAGCGAAGGTATTCCAGCGATCACCAGCACCGCGTTTTCGGACACTTCGGACACGGTGACTCGGAGCGCTCCCTGTCGCTGGACCCTGGCGAGCTTCTTTCTGTTGGTGTCGAATCTGAGCAACTTGTGCCATATCGGGACACCGTACAGAAGGATCGAGTGTATTACCTCGTTTATGATACGTCCTCTGCACGACTTTGGCCCTCCAATGTTGGGCATGAGCCGTCAACAACAGGCTCTTAAAAATCCATTTTATATTTCTTAAGCAGTCAAGCCATATTGAATTAAATTGGCAATCATCATGATTCGTTTATAATAAACTCAAAAAGTATACTTTGAAAAATTACCAAAGATCCTAAAGACACGGGGTTTGAGACAAAAATAGCTCGTTAACTCGAGCTTCCAAAAGTTGTAGAATTTGCAAACTCTACTCAAAAAGCCCTCAGGGCATCGTAAGCTCATTAAAACGTCTAAAATATTTTATCCCATATTAAAAACACATTCCAATGGTTCCAAATGTGGATTTATTGCATTGCAATAATGAAATGTTGCTTAATCTGAATGTGAATTTTCATAACTTAATTTATAATTTAAAAAAATATATTTTCCATAAAAAATGAATTTAATATCGAATCATCTCAGAAATATAAATTTTTAAGTCAGTTTGTTTGATCCCACATGTTTGTCGGCCATTTTGTTCAGTCACAGTAAATTCTTCCGATGGAGAGGTCGTCGCGCCGAGTAATCGCCGCGCATGAATTTTTAGATAATTTTGCATATTAAATACTATTATAAAATATGTTTTAAAATAATATACAATGATAGTCCCAAAAGTACCCGACCTCTTGTTATAAAAATACTATGATAGAATTTGTCTAGACGCTACGTTGCTTTCGTTGATCGTACAGATATAGAAAATGTCGCAAAAAGTCCCTAAAAGAGGATGGAATGGCCATAAGTATTGTATGCTCAATCGGTCCGCTTTTCGGATCGCTGATTTGACGAACGAGCGACTCGTGATCAGATGCCAGTATCTTAACATAACGATAACGAAGAAAAGAGAGATTAGACAACTTAGTATATTATATTATAAAAACGGACAGAGTCAATCAGTGTTGATTTGTGTAAAGTAGAATAATCAAGTAAAATAAAAAGCATGTGCAACTTTTCGACTGGGTCGGTATTCTGCGCCTGCTTTGCCACCCCCTTGTTACGGCCCTGATAACACATGTCGTATTTAGTTATTAAAAATGAATACATATGTTTCTATTTTAAACTTCAAGTATTTAGAGATTATCGGACATTTCAATGAGTTATGGCATTGAGCAGCATATTAATTTTGTAACCAATGAAAAATTTTGGTCCCATACACATTATTTCCAAAATTCAACTTGAATTGACTATGGAAATAAAATATGGATCGTATCAAATAAGGAAATGAAAAATTGTATTGTGTTCTGATAAGGGTTGGGGAAGGAAATATAGTTGTGATCGCTTATTGGAATCCACTCCATGTCACGAAGCGTCCAATATTATTGCTGAAATTGGATTTTTCTTGCCAAAAAATAAAATCGCAAATGGTCAAGATTAAGCAGAAAAAATTGAAAAAGTTGAAGTACATTGCCACAAAAATATTATTTTTCCCTGCAAAACGGAAAGCCAAATTATCCACCCACAACTTCGCCCTTAATACAAACTCAATTTGGCATTGCGAAGCTAAACTTTTCAAACCTGAAACCGAAAGGGTAGTTAATAATTTGAAAACTTTTATCTCCGCATATTAATATTACATATAGAAAAAATCATCTCAAGTCGTTAAATTTTGTGATTCTTCAATTTTAATTATATTTTAGGGTCGAAGACTCGATAGTAAAGGGATGAAGCATGAAAATCATTTTGGACTAGCAAAGAAAATATATTAAATAATGTTATGCGAAGAAAGATTCGAAGCTCGACAAATTCCCAGAACAAGCTCCAAGTCGGATACAAAATTAAATTTGAGCAAAAATTTAGCAATATTTAGTAATCCCGTGGGTTTTTATATAGTGGAGAGGTTTTTCCAGGTAATTTGAATGAAAATATATATTCTGATGTTCCTCTATATTGTTTGGAGGTCCTTCCAGGCTTTCGTTCCTCTTATCGATCCTCCCGAAATATTAGATAAGCCTGGGAATGTGCTTGAGTACATAAAATACAATCGAAAGATTAGAGCCATAAATAATTGCCATATTAGTGTCTGCAGAATCAGTGAGTGTCTTGTAAATTAGGTAGTTCACTTTATTGCTCCAGCCTGCGTCACCAATCCTCACTTTTGTTGAATATCCATCATCGAGATAAGATATGAACTCGAAGGGTGCTCATAAATTATATCTACGCGATATCGAACGTATATATGGCACGGATATGCATAATTTATTTTTAACACGGTGACGACGGTGGGGTCGTAAAATCGACAGTATTTAAACCCAAGATATTTGAAAAACAAATTCAATTAGTATTTTATCATCCTCCTTAGTAGCGTAGGGCTTCGCCCTCAAAAACAACCTTCAGCATACGACGGTATTCTTTGCCTCCGATGATACTCTTTGTTATTTATCTGCTATATTGATGATGATCATAAGACAGGACTTTCAATGCTAGAGGGAGTACAATTGCAACCCTAAGCCTAACCCTATTCGTACCACGAATATTACATTACCCCTGATTATGTAATATTGTATTTCGTTTACTCTTAAACAAAAAATATCTCCTTAGATACAGCGAATCGCGTGATTATTTCTAAAGAAAGAGCAAATGATTCCGCATTTTATCTCATTTGATCCCACTCTGGATGCTTGAATTATTAGAGTCTCCACCATTCGTCTGATGCTTTTTTTATTACTTTTTTTAATTGACTTGTTTACAAAATAAAATCTTACAGGATTCCTCCCAGAAAATAGATACAAGGCGATCATTATTCCCTGCCTCGAATGACGTATCGGTCGTGTAATATTTTCACTCTACAATATTTTGCCAAAATATTATAGGTAAGTCTTCATTTAAAACATGTTTTTGGTTACTTGGTGTATTTTATCCTTTACAAAATATTTGCAATGATTAGAATCTTTTGCGTTTATATAAGTAGTGCCAAAAATACGTGCCGTTTTTACACTGAAACACAATGAAAAGACAATTTTTAACCCTTATCTCCTTAAACCCAGATCTAAATTATCACCATTTTCATTGTGGTTTTCAACTTACACAATTTTGTTGTTGAATTAAATATCAATATTCTTAAATGCCCTTAACCATCTCAACGATTGCACATTTTTTGTATGCAATTCTTGGCCTATCGATAAAGATTTCTTATCTATCCACTGTATATTTCATGCAAAATCATGATAAAGAATCAATCATTCTTCAAACGTACCATTCGATCAATATCCATGTCTTGTTAGTAACAAATCTTATATGATGAGTTTATTTTTTTATTATATTAGGTTGTCCCATAAGTTTATTTCGCAAATTAACACAGATCTACTCATAGCCATGGTTAAAGAAAGTTCGCGATATACTGTTCGCGAAATAGCTAATAAATTAGAAAAAAATCGAAATTCCCGATTTCCCGATAAATGATTTATTTCCGTCGCTGCAGATGAATACTTATATACTATGATACTTTGATGTGATTCGTAATTATATTACGGAGGAATACGAAAATTCTGAACCCCGTATCTATTATATTCCATATCTATATTCCCATTATTAGAGTCGATGTGTAGTAAATACATCACCGGTAGGGAAAGGTTAACATAACAATTTGAAAAACATATATGTACTGAGTTATACATAGATTAGACAGTTACTGCCCCTAGGCATTGTCTAAGTTCGTCAATTAGTAGTTACGCTACTGTTTCCAAGCGTCCAGATTTTGGCGAGAATGTCTCGATTTAGTAGCCTTCGACATGTTGGTGAGATTCTGGAAAAATTCTGGATTACGTTTACTAATCCCAATTTACAAGAAGTTGTAAGAACTATTGATGTATAGAGAACAGACAGACATACATATTTTATATGTGGTATTGCCGTCTAAATTTTATTTAATTCATTCAACCCCTTCTTTATGTTTTTAAACTCGTCGACCTCGTCAAGTCCAAAAAAAATTATTAAGTCTGAAATTCGCAATGGATAGATTTACGAATTCCCTCTTCGATACGCTCACCCATGTGGCTTGTTGGGGGAGTGTTCCCAAATAAAAACCACGATTATACATATTATAAACTAATTATAAAACCGATATATTCGGGTGAGGAATAAAAGCTACCGATTCAATGGACGTAACATACTTTTAAATAGCGACTCGAGAATCTTTTCTTGAGAAAATATCATACATTCTCATCAAAAATATTTATTATCATAATCATATTTGCCTCTTATCATAACAAACATTATTTTTTGGACGCAACATTTATATATATAGCTCTCCATTTTCCGGCGTACTTCACCAGCTTATTACATTAAGCAATCGATGGATTTTGAGTTCTCCACAGGCGATATTTCGACAGGGTCTCATTTATTGTTGAAAATAAAGCCTAATTAAATTCGAGGCCCATTAATATTCAGAATTAATTCGCCTAATATTTTCGAGCTATCATTTTTTGTGTTTGATGGCTTTTATATTGTTCGTCCTGAGTAAACATGAATATCGTGTATAGCAGATAGATTATATTCCGGCATAAATTTGCTTGGGTGTTATGCTGCAAAATAAACCGGAATCCGGTCGTCGATTTTATGAAAGTCCTTCAATATTCGAAACAATATATTTAAGCCCGCCAAAGGGGGGAATTAAAGGCGTAATGATGCTTAGAGATTTTATAAAATCCTATCCGAAAATATCAAGATATTTAAACATCAATACGTATACATAAGGAATTTATTTAAATAATAAAGTGCGGCATACACGCTTGATATTTTTATAAGGTTGATATTTGAAATTGTGATTCCGTATATTTATTTTATTTAAAGTTTTTTCTACTTCCATGCCACGAAACGATTAATATCTATTGGAAATAATATTCTATTGGAAATTTAAACACGACATTGTAAATAAAGCGCTACACGTAGCATGTGCGTGCATACTCTCTCTGGATCACTCGAGTGCACACTCAACATATGAGTGCATACTCATCAAAGGGATAATCATTCCAATTATTGTAGTAATATCCCACCATACATAATCGTTTTATAATGAAAGATACATGTTCCGATCTAGGTATGGCGTCCGATCGCGATGCGCTCAATTGGTCATATCAGCGGTCCGAAAAGCGGACCGATTGAACATACAAACCTTGTGGCTACACCGTCCTCTTTTGGGGCTTTTTGCGGCATTTTCTATGATCTGTACGATCACGGAAGCTTACTCAACTCAAAAACGTCCATAATGTTTGCTAAAATACTCTTAATTATTAAAATCTCCGTATATATATTTTTTTGGGTATGAATTGGAAGAATTAATATTATCTGATGAAAGCAGGGCTTTAAACCGCTATTTTTTTGTTTCATTCCGGTTTTCCAAGACAATGTTTCTTGTGTAGTGCAAATCGTCAATAAAAACCCCACCCCACCCCAAGTCTGATGATTAAGGTTCCTGTAAATACAACCAAAATATTTAGGGCTTACAACAGCATTGATGAATCAAATTTTCAATAAAATACATATTTATTATGAAAGAAAATCCGTGCTGAAAAATATCATACATTGACAAAATATTAGAGGGACCAGAAATAAATCACGCATTTTATTACCTTCATTCGAGTGCACTTTGTGTCCAGATACGGTGAAGTAAGCACGCCTGTAAGTTGTATTTTTGCTATAACTATTGTTTAATATAATTTATGAGTAATAAAATATATTTTATTGGTAAGAGTAAAATATCCAAACCAGAAATTGGCAAAAATGTAGAAAAATTGATATAGACATAAAATACGTCACGTCACATTTTCATGTTGCAGACATTTAGGGACCTACTCGAACTATTTTTTTAAGGACCGCAATGAGCTAAATTGTTTAAAAATGTTGGCAAATATTAATTTAAAAAATTTACTTTCTAATAGCAATTAAAATGTACGTTTCATAAAACCTGTCTCAATATTATAATTACTTTCCTTTCCCCTCCAATAATAAAAATTGATTTACAGCGGCGCCATATAAATATTTCCCCCCTTTTGTGACAATTGCTTCGAAAATAAAAACAACCAGCTAAATGGCCACGTTATGCAACGAATTGCGTTATTGACGAAAATTAATTTCGTTAGCGCGTTTAAATTGAATAATAACGCAATATTGTAGGAAGAAAACGTTCCCATTCATACGGACACATTGCTCCATTTATGACACTTCGGATGTACGCTTATAATAAATGCGACCCCATTTTTAATTTTATTATTTCTTCGTTTTTTAAATCACGTGTGGATTCGGTTTGGAAGCGAAAAACGAAGAAACGCGGGCTTTATATCCCCAAAATCCCTTTAAAATCCCGCAAACGCACATCACTTTTCTAGGATGAAGCCAAATTGATCTTAGGCGGGTGCTGCAGAGGCGGTATTCGTGAAGAGTTGTCGGTTAGCCTTGTCTACGGAAGGACGTCCTTCCTGTGGCTAGATTTCTCTCTATCGTGCGCATAAAGTACAAGGTCTTTCAAGAGGGATAAGGGAATCCAATCCCGAGCCAAAATTTCGATCCCGGGATTTCGGGATTGCATTAGACCTAAAAACACTAAAAATTTCAAATATTAATTTGAAAATATGCCCGATGCATCGAGTGTTTCGTCATTTAGTCTAAATCTGATTTTAGTAGCCAGGCAACCTGCTGCTGAAAATGCACGCTCAGCCTCCACACTCGTTGGAGGTATCGTCATCAGATATTTAAGTGCTAGTTCGAGTTGATGACCGCATGAGCCCCCATTTTCGTATAACAACATCAATGTGACTCGCAAAAATTTCCGATTTCCCAACAAATTATTTATTTCCGTCGCTGCAGATGAATACTTACATACTATAATACAATGATGTGATTCGTAATTATATTACGGAGGAATACAAAAATTCCGAAGCCCGTATCTATTATATTTCATATCGATATTCCCATTATTAGAGTCGATGTGTAGTAAATACATCATCGGTAGGGTAAGTTCAATATAACCATTTGAAGAATATATATGTACTGTATATATGTATACATAGATTAAACAGTACAAACGTAGTTTTTTGAAGCGTTATTCGAACCGTGTGTAGCATAGTGGTATCATAATGAAACAACACTTTCTTGATATTCATCAATTGCGGGCGTTATTTAATCAGTTCCAAGTTTAAACGACACTATAATCATCTGCATTGATAGTTTTGGTTCGAGGAGTTCATAATAAATCGCAGCATACATATCCCACCAAGCACTTTAGTGTGTGACATCTTTGCTGTTGGAATTAGCTGCTTATCTTTATCTCTCCACTGTCTTTTTTTGTGAGGCTATGATAAATATTCTATTTTTTTGTCATCTGTTACCAAACCCAATTTTGCCCCAATTTTGCTACATTGCGTTACAAAAAGTGCTAATTTTAGTTTTAAACAAAACAAAATGGCCGCACTAAAAGGTATTCCTTTAGGCGCTTTTTTCTTGATATCAAGAAGTTGTTCATTTGTCCCATTGACACACAGTTGCCGTCAAATACCGTCATGCGTCTGTAGATAATACCTACTTA
The DNA here is from genome assembly GCA_008973525.1 of Stenopsyche tienmushanensis. NCBI lineage: Eukaryota > Metazoa > Arthropoda > Insecta > Trichoptera > Stenopsychidae > Stenopsyche > Stenopsyche tienmushanensis. Next base: position 537,070 of record WACJ01000027.1, read on the forward strand.
TTGCGCCATATAAGTCTGTGCATACCGACACGCCGTTTTATTTATACTATTTAAAAAAATCTCAAAAATGCACACGAACTTTTGGACTGGCCTAATACTTTACTTGTATTGGGATGTCGGACTACAGGGGGTGCCGGATTACGGAGCATAAAGCACTGTGGAGCGCCACGTATGAGTGCATACTCATCAAAGGATTAACAGCGCATATTTTTGACGGCCGCAACAAATTTATTTGCGTCCATGCCCGACGCCTTGCAGCGTTCGACGACTGCTTGTTTTTTCAATTTGAATACTCGAATAAAGATCAAAACATATCTGCTGTCGACGTACAGACATTTTTTTATATAGCCGGCGTGCTAATTTCAATACCGAGATACTTGCTAAAAATAAACTATGTTTACATTCGAGATACGCTGTCAGCGATATAATGTATTCTTATCAAACTTACAATACGCCGAGGAAAGTTGGAAGGAATGTGACAAAATGATTTTACTTGCATCGTCATTAAATACATTCGCCCGCCACAAATTGGTTCGTCGGATTAATTCGATTCGGTCTATTGATTGTGGTAATCAATCATAATTGGGGTTCGAAGGGACTCTGATTCGATTAATTATGCCTGATTGGATATTGATGCCACGCGAATCAAATTATATTGAGCTATTATCGTTTGTATCCTTAAGTAATCGCATCATTACTAACAACAATCGGATATTAACCGCATAAACGCCGTGCGCACAGATTTGTGCGTTTCATCACTTCGTCTTTATTCGTACAAAAAAACACACCTTAAATTTTATATTTACGAAGATAACACGACACCCTGTTTATAGTGAGAACTGTCAAGCTTCTCAGAATTGCCATCAATCGCCGACTCCACCTCTTCATTGTTGGCAAATCTTTAACGTATTCGCGGACACGGATTAACGATGCAATTCATGATCGTAGAAATTGAGTTGAGATTGAAAAGATAAAAATTACAATTCAAAAATAGATAAATATAACACTAAAAATTAAAATATAAAATTCCTTTCTGTTGAGACACGGACTAAAACTCGCAAAATTCCCGATTTCCCGACAAATTATTTATTTCCGTCGCTGTAGCTGAATATTTATATACTATAATGTATTTCTTAATTATATTACGGAGGAATACAAATAATCTGAAGCCCGTATTTATTATATTTCATATCGATATTCCCATTATTAGAGTTGATGTGTAGTAAATACATCACCGGTAGGGAAAGGTTAATGTAATGTAATTTGAAAAACATATATGTACTGTATATATGTATACATATATTAGACAGTTACTATGCGTCGCCTAAGCTCGCCAATTAGTAGTTACGCCACTATTTCCAAGCGTCCAGATTTCGGTGGGAATGTCTCGATTAAGTAGCCTTCATCGTGCTGGTGAAGTGTATGATTTCTGTTAGATAAAAATTTCAATCGCAAATTTTTCGGGATTACGTTTACTAATCCAGGGAACTTTGTTACAAATCGACGCTAAAACTCGGCATTATTGCTGTTAAACATCGCCAAACAATCAATTGAAATATCCCGACGTCGCTGTTTTTATTCCATTGTGAGTAAATGCGGCGCTCATCTTGCGCACAGCTTTCTCATATCCAAATTTTCAGTCAATATCCGACGTACAACACTTTTTGAAATCAATAATTCAATACCATTTTGGGGATTATTTAAATCATTTCTGATCAGATCACCTCATTTGGTCGACCAATACAATGTTCGTCTTGGCAGCTCGTACGGTCTCGTTTGAACTCTGCCACTTTTTTTGTCTAAATCTTTAGCCAGTATTCATTGTATTGAGATTTATTTTCATTGAATCCTTTCAATACGCGACACAACAATTGAACTAATTCTACTAATTCACTATTCATCTTGAGTTTATTATTAACTTTAAAGGTTTCAATTGTCTTATTTAAACAATTCTGTATACTAAATCTGAATTGCTATTATTTGAACTATCTAAAAATGATACCTCAAATGCTTGAATGACAAAGCACTATTTTCAGCATCCCAAAAGAATTGTCTTCATTTAAATTTGAATTGCTTTTTTGCGCTTCTTTGACGCAGAAGACGCGCCCATACGTTTTTAGCTAACGCGTAAATACGTCCCGCGTCAGACGAAAGACAATATTATGCATAACCTAATGGAAATATGTTAAATGTAAGCTTAGATGCCACCAAAATGAAGATAATCAAAAACAATCCCATCCAAATGAATTGCTTTGAAAGTTGCAATATTTCAACCAAGTTCCCGCGCTAAAATTTTAGCCACGTCTACCGAAACCCTAGCCACATTGTATTATAAATATACGACGTTTATTTGATAATGATTAACGTAAACTATTTGTATACAAAGAATCAGCTTTGTAGATTGTATTTTAATACCGGTATTTCGAAAATTACTATCGATGTCCGCAACGTCGAAAGCTTGATTCACTGTACACACAGGATCCACAGAATCCGCAGTAAAATCATCATATTCAATTATACAATTCCACAAATAAATAAATAAATAAATAAATAAATAATATATACCAATCCCTCAATTTACACGGTGGGATGATTCCAACAAATACCATGTAAATCGAGGCTTTACACATAAGATACAAATAATTATCGTCTGCAAATTCATCTTCGTCAAAGACATCTTATCCCTCAACACATATCCGATTGTAATACAATAGCAATCTTAGAATATCAATCTCTATCCAAATGATATTATTAATCAAAACTTTTTCTGATATGGCTCAGATCAACGTATTTTTTAAATGCAATCAAATACCGCGTAAATCAAGGACTTATAATACAACTGAGAGATTCATATATGTCGAATTTATGGAATAAATATATTATTTTCTTATATATTAACTTCTTTATTAACCACAAGAGAGAGATATTTGGCCGCGGGAAGGATGTTCTCCCGCAGCCAAGGCTAACCGACAACTCTTCACGATTACCGCCTCTGCAGCGTCCCCCTAAGATGATTTTTTTGGCGAAACGTTTCTCGAACTAAGCACCGTTCAGCATTATAACCTTCTATGATGATTTTCCATATATTATTGAATAATTCGAAATAAATTTGATTGATTTTTCTAACAAATTTCGAGCGTCCCTATTGAAAGAGCCTACAAACGTAGCAATTTTTATAAACTCTCTATTTAGCATTCTTCAATCTTCGGATACATCCATATATAATCTGATTTTTATGGATGCTCAACTGATTTTATACCTCAGTTGATATTTTTGAAATGTACAAGCTCGAGAATCACTATGAATAATAACCAACCAAAGCGATTGTTAACACTTTACTTGTGTTTGTGGTCAAAATGTGGTTTATTCACGGCCACCACGATAACAGAGCATACACCTTGGTTATCCTCGATGGCAAACATTTATGTCAGCGCAATTTTTTCGCAATTAAACGTCATAAATTATCATCATTCATACCCGAAATTGATATCGAATCCCATGCGAAAGTATATTTTTTAGATAACACCAAATCGAAAATCCCCACCGAATAACCTATTCTTAGACCGTATTGGATTTCCCGAATCAAATTTATTGGTACACATTTTTTTGATGCGAATTTCATGCTTTTATCGTGTTATCCGATGCTAATGTATCCGCGCATCTATTATGGTTGCCAAAATATTTGCAAATTCAATTCAGACATTTGGGGGTATAAATATTTTATATGGCGATCAACGATTTTATATCTTAAGTAAATATTATTCCCTGACTCCCCGAACGAAACCTTACGTCACTTTAGGGAAATATTTGTTTCCATTTATATTCACAAACGCAATTTATTTGATGAATTTTCTTTTAAAGTGATCCTGATGCGCTGATGTATTCATATATTCATGCACACGTTCGCAAACTCCAGAGAAAAATGTATCTAAAATGATTCCAGCTCTATATTTGGAGTCCTTAATCTTTCACAGTGTTCCTTGTTGGATTAAATTTATTTTCGTATCGCCGTATGTCGTCCAGGATGGACATTCCCTGTTGACCATTAGCACGTTGCTGCCCTCGACAAAAAAAGTCATATTTCATCCAGAAAAAAGTATAAAAGACGTGCTCTTCATTGACAAGTCTCAAAAAAATAATTTGATAAATTGTTATACTATAGAAATAATATAGCATATTTCCCTGAAAGAAATGTCTTTCATCCATCTTAATTTAGTGGTCAATTTCGTAAGTACTTTGACTCGCAATAAAGTTGCTTTTATAATAAAAATCATCCCTCTTGAATAGAACGAAAATATGATTATGGATTAATTACGTTGAAGGTATTTTCTGGATATCGGGAAGCAAAATATCTTGCATGACATTTATGTCCGAACTGTCCGAAAATAACAAAGGAGAGCGACGAAACAGATGCAAAGTTTTGTTGTCAAAACAAAAAGTTCATCCCTTATTGAATTGAATTTTGACTGGGGATGATAAATAGGTTGTTTATGTTTGATGATATATTCAATGAAAGGAAGGAAGGAACGGATGAACAAAAAATTAAAGATTCAAACGTCAAGAATTAATCAGGAACAATTTATTTATTCCCGTGTAAGGTACGACCCCATAAGGCGAAGAAGACGACTGAAATAATCAGCGAATTAAAATGGGAAGAACTTCCACACTCTCTATATTAACCAGACCTGACACCGGTGGATTATCATCTTTTTCGATCTTTGGTACATTATCTAAATGATAAACGCTTCTGAAACGCGACTAAATATTTCGACTGAAAAAATGTATTCTTTCATTGTTAAAACAATCGGCAAAGACTTTTCGATACGCCTAATATCATTCCTTACCGCATGCCATGCCAACAACCACAATAGTCAATGTCACAGCTGATCGTTTGATACTTGCCAGACAAATTAACATAATAGACTATATTTATATAGAATAAAATATTAGTGATTTATATTATAAATCCACTGGGTAGATTTTTTTATTAGCTTTATGCAGCCTCTTTAGGTATTTTAATAAGGGCGCACATTTTTTAAACGTAAATAAAACATGTTGTATGAGGCGATATCCACTTCATTCGAATATAACATCGTTCAAATGTCCAAATGTTTGATTTAAAATAATATACAAAGATATTTCCAAAAGTACCCGACCTAATGTATAGATGGCGGTTACTGTTGTAAAAAAAATACTACGATAGAAAGTGTCTAGACACCACGTTGCTTCCATGATCGTACAGATCATAGAAAATGCCGCAAAAAGCCCTAAAAGTGATCATAAGGTTTCTATGCGCAATCGGTCCGCTTTTCGGACCGCTGATATAACGAATGAGCGCCTCGCAATCAAATGCCACACCTGAACATAACGATAACGAAGGCAAGAGGGATTAGACAACTTAGTATATATTATAAACACGGACAGAGTCAATCAGTGTTGGTTCATGTAAAGTAGAATAGTTGAGTCAAATTAAAACCGTGCGCAACTCTTGACCGGGTATTCTGCGTTTTACTCCCCAAGCCCAGTTGCGCCCATGGCGGGCGCCTGCTTTGCCACGCCCTAGTTACGGCTCTGCAGTTTAGGCCACAAAATTTTGCCTGGATTTGCAATACTCTACTAAACAATTCACTATACATTTGGCAGATTTTGCTTTAACAATATGGTTGTTATAACAAATTCGCGAGCATTCCTCTTTGAAAAACCTTGTACTTACGCGCACGAGAGCGAAAGAGATCTGGCCGCAGGAAGGACGTCCTTCCGCAGACAAGGCTAACCGATAACTCTGATAATGTGCACACATTATTCAGCACTATAACATTTCATAATGATTTGCCATACTTTACTAAATAATTCACAATAAATTTGATAATAGTTGCTTTAACAACTTGTCCGCTTACAACCTAACAAATTTTAATCATCACTAATGATAATAGAATTTTTAAATATATAAATTAAAGTGACTTAACAAACAATCCCAAGACGTTTTTATTGGGCTAGGCCGACTAAAATTGGACTGATAACGGAATATATCATCTTTTTTTCTTGAAATATCAAAATCGTGTCTATTTTTACGATTTTAGAGACCGAAATGAGCCATAAAAACGTTTCGCCATCACCATATTTGACCACCCGAATGCAAATGTGGGACGTATTCCAAACAATTCAATCATACGCGAATCCATCAAATTTGAAAAATAGCATAATTTTATGCCAATTTTATGGTTTTCGTGAATTTTATGCGATTTTTTAAGCGTGGGTATTCCACGGGCTCGATAAACATTAATATCTGCCATAAAATTTTCAGCGCCATTTAAACATTTTTAGCATGATCTTTACGACGGCGAAATTGAACATGTCTTCAAAATGCATGAGATCAGCTCGATTCGAAGAATCGTCCTCGGATGTTCTCCAGGTCTGATTCCTGCGAAATCACATGTTTCATTTTAGGGCGCGAAATCCGTCAAATGTCCGTCGAATTCTCAGATTGTTTGAAACGGTTTTATTGATTTTTTAGACGAGCATAGCTTCAACTTTGAACCATAAATCAACAGTGATTTAGTGGTGTTGACGATCGAACCGGTTGCCATTGTGTCTCAATAACCCCTGTGTTAGTACAGATGCAATTGATGTCTCGTTAGGGTGTTGGTCGAGATACCATTGTCCAAGGTTGTACGTGATATACTGTGATTATAACACATGAACAGACTGATAAAACGACGGGTGCTGTATTTTGCTATTTTTAGAAGGACTTATCTCAGTCGTCGAGGATTATCAACTTGACTGCGATCAAAATGTGCTCAGTTCTCCAATAACGTTAGTTCATATTTTCAGAACATTTTTTCCTAAAATTACATGACCCAAAAATGTGGCACAATAATCGATCAACGTAAATTGATGTCCTCCTTAACCCTAGAGTGCTAAAATACGATATATCGTCGATTATTAAACTAACGAGAACTGCAAACCAATATACGACCTTATTTAGATTGGCAGACACCGGTGGCTGCCATAACATGTGTTAATACATTGCATACAAAATACAAACTATAGTCATAATTGTGACTTATATTTTGATATAAAGGAAGAAATGGTTATAAACTACGAAAACTAAGGGACTAAAAACATTATCTTGGAATATTGATCAAATTATAGAAGGGGGATACAAATATAACCCAGGATTGTGTGCGTGGAAAGTGACGGGATCTTGAAGTGAACTAAGTAGAAAAATATTAATCAAAATTCTGGTTTATATTTGAATCCCCTTGTATATTTAAAAGAAAAGTATCTCAGCAGTCAAACTCGCGCTTTCCCGATTTCCCGATAAATTATTTATTTCCGTCGCTGCCAATGAATACTTACATACTATAATACTTCGATGTGATTCGTAATTATATTAAGGAGGAATACAAAAATTCTGAAACCCGTATCTATTATATTTCATATCGATATTCCCATTATTAGAGTCGATGTGTAGTAAATACATCATCGGTGGCGTAAGTTTAATATAACAATTCGAAGAACGTATATGTACTGTATATATATGTATAGACATATATGTAGATTAGACAGTTCCTGCCCCTGGGCGTCGCCTAAGCTCGCCAATTAGTAGTTACGCCACTGTTTCCAAGCGTCCAGATTTCGGCGGGAATGTCTCAATTTAGTAGCCTTCAACGTGCTTGTGAGGTGAACGATTTCTATTAGATAAAAATTTCAAACCCGAATTTTTCGGGATTACGTTTATTAATCCCGGGATTCATGAGTACCTAAAACTGTCCGGGAAATACCTAAAACTGTTACATCCAATTTTTTTATGGGTACCTAGCTTTCTATAGCGTATTGATTTTACAGCCTGTTCCCTATCTCAACGCTATAGAAGGTTGGACTGTAATCACTATTCGTCCATATTTATCAAGTTTAGAATTAAAAATTATTTTTAAACTCTACACTACTATTTCTTACATGTTGAGTAATTGATTTTATTTCGTTGGCTTATATGTCACCCATGTTGAAATCTGATTGGTTCTTTATTGAGTATGAATATTTTTAACACAGATTTTAATCGTTTGAGTGCTACGACAAATTTCGCAAATTCTTACTAACACAAAAATATTACAACGATCGATTATTATTAAAAATATGATAATAACACAATGCAAAATTACTGACTGACTAGTTCATCGTCTATATGTCGTCACGCCGCTCTTTTGTGCGAAAAATTCTCTCAAATAATGCTGCTTTGCACTCAAACAGTTAAATCAGGTGATCATTTTTTACTCATCATATTTAGAAAGGAATTTTTATACGCTGCTTCACAATATTTAATCTGTCTTCTAAAAATAACAAGATAAAGGAGGTTGTTGATCAGTTCATTTTAACACTTTGTATACGGGTCGGTTCGATGAGTGATAACGCCTGGCGCGGGGACGTCCGCATCATACATGTAAAAAACGATTTCAAGGCTATTCAAAAAGGATACCGTAAGTCGATAGATCGGTCAGCTTAAATATATTTTTGTGTCAAAAGATTTTCAAAAGGTTTGCTTAAATTTCACAATGCGGATATATCCGTCATACCCACTTTGCATGGACTTTGGTCATGACGGATATATACGTCATATCCACTTAAGGGGTTAAAATAGCATTAAAAGATGTCTCTAGTCAAATAAAAAGGACTGGGATCACAGTCTTCCGCGCTCAACGAATGGCGCGCCGAGGACTGTAATATTCGTCTCCAGCATACAATGTGTTAATTCTGTTATTTTTTTGTTTATGTATAAAAGGTTAAATAAATCTTCTTTAAAATGTTGCAAACATTAGGGACATACTGGAACATTTATTTTTAATGAATAATTTAGAACTTCAATTTTGTTTAAATAAATAATGAATTTTGTTCGTGGTTGATATCGTCATAGTCTAGTCGAAAATTTACATATAACTACGAAGCATTTTTGTATAAATTTTGGCATCCTACGCTCTATTTAACGCGAGAAAATTAATTTGTTCCATTAAGAAATACAATCACAATATTTTGCCTTCCGGTTGGATAATTAAAATACAGCCATTAAAAATAAACGTATACTAAAAATATACATTTGTAAAAGTACACGTTCCTAATCGTGGTATTTTCAAGCGTTTAAGCAATCCGTATACATTTTCATCAAACGTTATTCGCCATATGGATTTGCTTAAATATTGAAATAATGTTATTGCGTAAAAAAAATTAAGAAAAGATACTGCTTTTCAATTCCTCAGATTGAGAGAGATCCCAGCTGCGAGACTCCGATGACGAACGTTCCTTTGCAAATAAAACGAGTCTTCTCTCAACCACGGAGCCCCATTAAATCATTCTATGAAAATTTTGTAAAATTATATATTTATTAATCACAAAAGAACATCTTCGTATAGTTCTTTCTTGAGTTCTTAGCCGTCAAATTTTATACTGAATTTAAAAAACCATTTGTTTTAAGATAGATTTTACTTTAACAACGTGACTGTTATTATTATATCTTTATTAATCACGAGAGAGAGATTTTGCTGCGGGAAGGACGTCCTCCCGCAGTCAAGGCTAACCAACAACTCTTCACGATTCACGCCTCCTCTTCCATCATCTAAAGAGAGATGGAAGATGTTACCGTTAATTTGGCGAATTAAATCTAATTCGCACATGCTACAGCACTAAAAAAATATTGTTTTAAAGATACCATTAAATAACCGCGTAATCCATCGTCTATGTGTCCGTTGGAACGCTCAGAAAAATAAATCTTGTTCAAAGCAAGTCTATCACGCCATAACTGAGCTACTTAGACCGCTACACACATTAACTCATTGACCACCATAATCAATCAATGCCTATTTTTTTTAAAAATATTTTTCTCCTTAATTTAATAAATAAGTTGGACACCTCGACGGGGGGTCCTATTCTCATAAATGATAAAATCATTCATGAAAATATTGAATGACCAGATGGTCTCTCCGACTTTCAGAGCAACCTTAATCAATCAACTTTTTCATACCCACAAGTACTTGTCATCTGTGAAAAATGTGCTACAATATATTCGTCTCCATTCAACGTTACATCACACAATGTGCTTGTTTTTTGTTATATTTGTTTTGCTAAAATATGACCTCTATTTATTCCACCATGCGGAAAAAAATATATTTGATGCTTTCAAGCATCAAGATCAAATTTTATAGACGGCTATTTAATTAATGATTGCCATCATTATTCACTCGTTCCTAAAATAAATTCGTTATATATCAATAATGGAGTTGAAGGTCTCGTTTTTACGAGATTAGAGCATGTTCTATGGCTTCATCCACGGTCTGACTAACCCTCCATATATCAATCTTATCGGGGTAATTCAATTATGAAGTGTAAATTATTTCGATAAGGTTCTAATTGAAATTGATCGTCCGTTGTGGTGTCAGAACGCCCGAAAAATGTAACGGATTAAAATCATAAATTTCGAATCATTTACGTAATCTTCATTGCGGCTTAAATCCGGTACGAACGAGTTGAGATCTAAATCTAAACCATAATCCCTATTTGATCAATTACAAATGTCAGATATTTGATACGTGATTTATTTGAGATGTAGTAGGGGTGGCATTTAAAGCAAAATTCGGACATAGTCTATTTATTTAATTTTTTTCCTTGTGTTCATTCATAAACACGTTTTTATGGTGACATGCATTTGACATGCGATGAAATGCATTTAATGAATGCTGATGTGATTCATGGATTTGCCTGTAATGTCATAAAATTTACATGTGCATATTTATCATAAAAACGTGCATAATTTCTAAATGCAAATTCACATTTAAAAATAGATCGTTCAACGCGCAATATTTCCATTTTTCACAATTAAACTCGTTTATTGCGAGCACGTGTTAAGCTAAATCGTTATTATAGCGAGCGATCGTTAAGGGAAGAGTGAATATAGATATTTCACGCTTATAACGAGGATCCATTGTTTGTTTCCATCGCGCATTTAATGAGCACAAAACCAAATTACGAGGGTTCTGAGAGCGGGATAAATTTTTAAATTGGCGCACCTGACGTTTATGAGGCCCATAACGATCAATTTGTTTTGGTCCCGCGTGTTTATCGGCCATTTTGTTCAGTCAGAGTAAATTCTTTCGATGGAGAAGTCGTCGCGCACTCCCGCCACCTCCCATCCATGCAAAATTTGTTGAGTGAAAAAAATTGAATAAAGGCCAAGATGAGAAGTTAGAAACCACCAGTGATTTCTGACGAACTTGTGCAAAAAAATGTAGAAAAGGTATGAAATAACCACCGTGTTACGCTTGGTGACCTTCACGAAGGATTTCCTGAAATTTTTCATAGTCTCCTTGATGATATTGTGTTGGAAAAACTTGATTACAAGAAGTTGTATGCAAGATGAGTGCCCAGAATACTCACACCGAAACATCATCAAAATCGTTTAACAACAAAAGGGCGTACAAAAGCTGGTTCCTCGACTACAGAAATGGTTCGATTTCGGTCTATGAACTATCCTGTGAATTTCAATTAAATACAAACATTTTTCGATCCTACATTAATGTTGTAACCTTATTATCTGGATGACCCGCGTATTTAAAAAATATATTCCAGATATAAGAGGAAACTATCAATTTAAATGCTGTTAACTAATACTATTATAATGTATGATTTAAAAATGATATACAAAGATAGTCCCAAAAGTACCCGACCTAATGCATAGATGGCGGTTACTGTTGTAAAAAAATACTATGATAGAAAGTGTCAAGAAACTACGTTACTTCCGTGATCGTACAGATCATAGAAAATGCCGCAAAAAGCCCTAAAAGTGGCCATAAGGTTTCTATGCTCAATCGGTCCGCTTTTCGGACCGCTGATATGACGAATGAGCGCCTCGCAATCAAATGCCATATATGAACATAATCTCGCGGGCATTTATCCAATTTAATCAAACACAATAAATCCCACGACGATCGTTAAGAATATAATCGATTATGCCATCTTCTATCGATGATTGCTTATTAATTTGGATTGCGAAAATTTAAATTAAAAATACACAATCAACCCGGCTAAATTAAATAAATATTCAAATATTATTATGAGTGTTGAAGGGCTTAACACTTGTACTTGTGTTTGCCTTCAAAGATTTAAAAGCACACCGAGCAGATTTCTGCCAGCATTAATTTGCGCAACTGGATAACGTTTTTGTTCCCTGTGAATTAACACTTCCACTGAATCTGCTAAATTTGATTAAACATGCATGTGTGTGTGTATGTAGAAATGTAGATGTTATGAGACTCGACACTCCACTGTTAATTCACAAAATATACACCCACAAAACCGCTGATAATTTCGAGCATAATTAAATGAAGACAGATCCTGGCATACATTATGCATTGCATAGTAAAATTTAAATTAATTTTGTTATAGTTATATAGTCTATATTAAAACAAAATATTCATCATATGATACATTACAAATTAATGTTGCAATGCTACACGCGTTTGAAAATAGATGCAGTAGTGTAGTTACGTGATTTATTGCTTCAGGCCACGTGTAGCGCAGGCTAAATGGCTAGGATCTATAATATGCGCGCACTCGCTCTCGCCCCGAAAATCGACTGTCTTTCTCGCTCTTTAAGCTTAGGTTTTTATTTTATATAATCCTTTGAACGCTATACACTGTTTATGGACTCAATGTTACGCACGTAAACACACGATAAAAACAACGAACATGCAACTATTTATACATATTTTATATAATTTTTAATAATCATATTTTTTATTGTTCTAGGTAAGATCCTCCGCATATTTCCCGTGAATATCAATATTATTAGACACCAAAATATGTAAGTATTGGTCACGTTTTTCGGAGTAAACGGTGATCTCGTAACAAATAATGTAATTATGATGCTCGTTGCTTCGATTAGCAATTGGGAACTCTGTCCATCATTCAATTAATTAATCATCCTTTTCAAACAAGTCTCTTTATATAAACGATAGGCACGGAGAAATTGTTTCCGGACAGGAAATCAGTTTCCTTGGGAGGCTAAATTACATCAAAGCCTCTCATAACACTAACAAGACGTCCATCACTTTCAATCAGTTTCTAATCTTCGTCTTATTTATTTTTTTCGAAAGACAATGCCGGCGACAAGAAACGATGCAAAGAACAAATTATGCAATGTCAATATGAATAGTTTAATTATAGTTTCTGTGCTAATTTGTCGTAATCCAAGCTCTATTCAAATGAAGACCCGACCTGACACGCGTGTAAAATGATTCACGCTTTGATAAGATCATCCCTAATCGAGCTACGGGCTTTTATTATTACGCGTGTAATTTTCGTTCGATTCCCATGAAATCGAACTTTTAGCACTTCCTAATCCTGTTAAGAGTAATCAATCTGGACTTTGCAAAAAATGTATATAATGGGTCATCCAAATGCGAAGTCTAGATGTCATCAACCATGGATAATGTGACACAACCACGTCTCACCCCCCATCACAATAGAGTCCAGAAAATATTATCACTCCTGTGAAAAACACTCGTTCTTCAATTTCAATTTTAGCACTCGTTCTTCAATTTTTTGCACAAGTTCGTCAGAAATCACTGATGATCTCCCACTTCTTGGCCTGTTTAGAGTATCAGTAGTGTCTTTTGTGAACAATCCAACCCACTTCGTGACATGTTGTCGACCCATCACATCACTCACATAGATGTCGCACGGACGAGAGGTGGCGGGAGCGCGCGACGACCTCTCCATCGGAAGAATTTACTGTGACTGGATAAAATGGCCGACAAACACGCGAGATCAAACAAACCAATCATCAGGATCCTTCCTATACGCGAAATGTCCCAACTTCAAAATAATTTTAAAAAATCCCCGGTCTTGGAAGCCCTTATACCTTGCTTTCTAGATGACCCTCGTAGAAATAAAAATATTGATTCAAGACAAATTTGCCACATTTATGATAAACTAGCGAATACCCGGCATGCGTTGCAATGCCACACTTGAAGGTATAAAGTGTATGCATTTTCAGTTAGATTTAATTCAGTCAGACGCATATAAAGGATGTGGTTACGCGATGTATTTCTGTGGAGCTGAGAGGTTAGGATCCATGCGCATGCGTGCGCCATCTCTCACCTCGAAAAGCGACTGTCGACCCGCGTCATAGTTGACTTATCGTAATCGAAAAACGATTCAGACTTTAACAATATATTAATATTAAGGGGATCCGAAAGTATTCGAATATTTTTAGTCCATATATTTTGATCTCAGCTTCTGTCCAGACTCAGTGACGGAAACATCATTTCAAGTTGTCTTTTTTTTTTAGAACAATTAACATTATTTTGAGCAGTGAGTTAATTTAAAATTATCATAAACTTAGATGCTATATTCGTTTGTCCGCCACTTATCATCCGTACAAATCCACTTATCTGTCAGAACCGCCATAGAGTGTATGAAGCTTGTATATAAATAATTAAACACTGTTGATAGCACACAATATTCGGTCATTTTTTTATGTAAACATAAACAATACGCTTGAAATCGATGCATTATATTGTTACGTAGGAGCCGGGGCGCTCTCGGGACAGAGTTCCCGGGTGGCTCCCACGCGTTGGTCGGAAGGACGTCCTCCCGCAATCAAGGTCAACCGCCGACTCTTCCTTAATATAATTGTTAATGCATATTCTAACTAGTTCTTCTTTCTTGAAATAGAGTTGTTAAAATGAAGATATATATATATATATAATACATATTTATAGTAAAAGTTTGTTGAAAATAGGTCACATTCGTGATTTCAAATATCAGCCCCAATTGAGGACGCACATGTGGGTCCCCCGGACCGCAGCGTGTTAACGCAACTTTTTCAATGGGGCTTAATCTTTAGAATGCGGTCCACTTTGCTGCTGAATATAAATGGCTAGGTCTGGGATGTTTCTAGAACCTACTTATAATTACATTCTTCGTAACTCGTTGAAGCGTCCATATATCGATTCTAGTTTTTCAATGAACAACATCGAAATTCATTCATCCTCTTCTATACGCAAACCCTTTCTAGATTCCCACATGTAAGGGTATTGAAACTCATGTTCGAACGAATCAAATTTTCGGGGTAAATCGACAGCTTCGATTAACCCCGATGTAAATATTATTTGGTGAATACCCTGTACACGTTAAATTGCTGAGCTTTAACAAGTTTTACATGCGGTATATAATTTTTAAAATTCGAAACGGTAGCTCGGTATCGAACGGCCCTCGTGTGAAACTAATTGGATACTACTTGACCATCGCAACTAGCCCTGTGTTGTCTTGTCAAACTGGTTTTTCATATCTGGAAGACCTCATAATCTCTTTGATCGTATTGATACAAAGTTAATTCGGGAGTACCGAATAAGTTCAGATTTGCTTTCAATGTATAAAAGTAGCTCGTTAAAATATTGGGAAATTTTGGCATATTAACTTAATTAAACAAACCCAGATTCTATTTCCCCTTTGAAGAGTATGTTGGTGCATTTGACATCTCTCGTCTCCAAGGGTCCGCAATCTTCGTCGCAACTTATTTTAAACTGAAGTGCCTCGACGAGAAGCGACGGGGCTCCGCCTCTCAGTAGCGATGGGACTCCGCAGCCCAGAGACGAGCTCGCAGAATATACGACGGAAAATTGTATTTAACCTCCGCAGAGAGGGCGATTTTTTATCTCCGACCGCTCATCCGACGACACCGAAAAGGAGGAATCCTTAAAAAGATAGAGAAACAATTAAAACATTATGAACATTCAATACTCAATTTATTTACTCTTTTGTGATACGGCGACGATCACGAAGCAGAAACGTAGCGCGAAATTAACAAATAGCAAATTAAGTTTGTACGCACTCGCACGAAAAAATTATCTCATTTTCGAAACGAAAGGGTTAAAACGCCTAACCTAGCCTAGCCTTGATCAAGGGAAGACGCGCTCTTCCCACCGGCTTCCCCAATCTCGTAGCTGTGCTCCTTCTCTCGACCACATTAAAGACCTCGACGAAGAACTTGTGTTTTTATTATTTATATACATTCTAGACATGAAACGCACCCAATAAATGTTTATCAACTTCACTAAAATACATAGATATACCAAAATAAGACTTCTCGTATTAAAGGTCTTTATAATGTCATTGGATAAAGTCATATACATTGTTCTAAATGCGTACATCGATTGTGCATAAGAATACAATGATATAAAACTCAAACCACAATCGCGCTTTTTTTATAATCATTATAAATATTATTCAACCTTTATATAATACATGGCTTCAGATTTGTTAATGTCAAACATGATTATGTGCATTATTTTTGTATCTAATCAAAACTATGAGCAAATTTTTAACAATTGCAGACAAACTATCAAGAAGCTTCCAAGCAAGATGGGTTAAATGCATTTCCATGTATAAAAATAAGATATTCCATTTTTATTTTTATTCATCAGTAATCAATTTATAAAAATCCTTCTCGTCAATTTATAGGTATTCAAAAATATTATTTCTTCTGTGAAAAACCATAGTGACTCACCGGTGAGTCACTGACACTTGATTAAGTGATTAATTAAAAAAGTTGCCATTAATTAATTATAATAAAACATAATAAGATGGCATCAGCATATCTTATTGTGTTATTTCTACTTTAAAAGAAAAAGAATAGAATGGATCTCATTCTTTGATGAATTCTTAAAAATACACAACAACAATGAATGTCGTGGATTTTATACGCGAATAAATACTCGGTGTATTATTTTTTTTCCTCGTTTTAATAATATGAAAATATTCCACAAGTTGTTAGAATTTTTACTCATTTCTCATAAAAACGAAACCAATATTGCGCTCCAGGCTAAGAAGTGTGGAAGAAAAAAAATCCCTTAGGAATTGTCGGAATATGGGACGCACAAAAGTACAAAGGATAAATATTTATAACAGGAGAAAGTATTTTACATGGCCCCTTTGAAAATTTTCATATAATTCATACAGCTATTGATTAAATCGGCGCAATTTTTCTTATTGAATAAATAATATATCAATATCCTTCCACCGTTGTGTTAAAATTATACGGCTTTTCCATATTCCTTCACAATTCTTTTACAATATATGCTGTTCTTTTAAAGCTTTTTTTTAATTTCATAAAGAGAGAAATTTTGATAAAATAGGAAATAAATCATCAACCTTTCTATATCAACACATTATATTAGGTTGTCTAATATGTTTCTTTCACAAATGAACACAGATTTAATCATAGCCATGGTTGAAGAAAACCCGCCATATACTGTTCGCGAAATAGCTAACAAGTTAGAGATTCCACAAACATCCGTCCATAATCATTTGACAAAATTGGGCTACAGATGTGTGGCTTCCTCATAAACTCACTGATTCAAATAAACTTCAGCGTATTTCAACATGCGACCTTCTTCTCTAAAGACATAATAGCCAATATTTTTTGAAAAGACTCGTCACTGGAGATGAAAGTTGGATACTCTATGAGAATATCCAACGTAAATGGTCTTGGACCAAGGGTACAGAAGCTTCAACTGTAGCTAAACCTGGCCTACGTCCAAAAAAAGTTTTGCTATGCATTTGGTGGGACTGGAAGGGGGTAGTTTGGGACAAACCTGGGAATTTTTGGCAAAAAGGTATTATGAAGCTTGCGGAGAGATGGAGAAAGGTAATAGAACAGAATGGATCATATATTATTCAATAAATTTTGATGTAATACAAATGATTGTTTATTCTTTTCTTAATATGAAAACGAAAGAAACTTATAGGACACCCTAATATCTTAAGTTTTAATTAATTAATTTACTTCAAACTAGATACGTATCTCTTCTATACAATCTTTTCTTATTCCTACCAGATTTATGTCAAATTTTATTTTTTTACTATTAAAAAAATTAAAACTATGACAAAATAAAGCCAAAAAATGACTTGACTGATTTTTTTTAAACAGTATCTATAAGTCAGGTATTTCTTCAGTATATGTCTGGCATTTGAGATGCCAGATGTCAGACATCCTTAAAATTTTTAAACGTCCTTAAAACGTCCTTTAAATATTACCAAAAATGTTGCTGTGTTGTTTTATTAATTTTTTTATGCGATTTTAGATGTATTTTATATAGCTGAATATTTTACTCAGGGGAAAAAAGTCTATTTTCAACATTTTTTTTATAAAAAGTAAAATATTTCATTCAAACATCTTTCGTGTCTTTTTAGGAATAATGTGTTAATTTACGCAGTTGTCGGTTCGATGAGGAGTCGTCAGATAGCCTTGGCTGCGGGAAGACGTCCTTCCCGCGGCCGTTGATTAATTATGAAGTTATCCAAGGCGAGAGACTTTCCATTCGACGCCCGTCTATTCCCATCCTATCGCAATCATTTCGGCGAGCACGTGGGAGAGGGGCGCAGCCCAGGGACTCGCTACATTATCATTATTTATTAACAATTTAACAATCAATGAAAATCAAGGATTTAAGAAGATTTTTATCCTACGATTTTATTGAGTAATGATTGAGCTACCTTTGTAAGTACTTGTTTTTTTTCTATACCTAAACCATCATTAGCTATGAAAAGGTCCTTCTCTGTATATAGTAGAATAACACCAAAATTACTAATTTTGAATTGCTGGAATACGGGCTACACTTTACTCCACAAATATTCTACAGACGATCCTGAAGCTTGCTAATTGATCGTAGAAGATCCAAGAATAAAGAAAAATATGGTAAGATGGCAATGAAAAATGACGTGTCTTGGATAAGATTTTTATAATTCACGTAAAGCGACTCCTGCTGCGAAACTATCAAGAACCGGCGAGAAGAATACGCCTTCCTGCAACCAAGGCTATCCATTGATTATATGTTCTTCTTTATTGTGCGTTACATTTACGATAATCAACAACGACGTCAAATATATGTTTTATTGATATTATTTAATTTTTTTAAAAAATCCTTAATTATATTAGAGTGTCCCATAAGTTTCTTTCGTTTTTATACATAGGAAAACGTGCAGATTTTTTTTTCTGAGAAGTTTTACTTAATCCCGACTCATCATATTTTGTCGCATGAGACAATTTGGCTGTATATTGCACCCTATTCATGTTTATTAAGAAAAAAATAAAAACATTTGTGTATATTGTCATTCGTCTTGTGGAAATGATTAATTTTAATAACTCGATAGTCGGAGCGAAATCCTTGAACTTTGGTAAATCGCCAGTTAAATCATCCACGCGAGGATCTATATTTATCACTTAAATAAATGTGATTTATTAAGTCAATATTTATTTTAAAGCTTTGTGGTGCATAGGCTGATATAAAAATCTACAAACAAAAATAGTTTTAAAAATAAATCGCCCAAACCACAACCACGATTAGAACATGAAAACAATCAAATCTCAATCCTCGATTGCAAAAAAATGCGTTTTAAATAGCAATGATTCAACGAATCAATTTATAGAATGTTTTATTTGTGATAATAACAAATTTTAACCACTTAAGCGCCAGCGACTCACCGGTGAGTCGCAATGTTTTTTCATAGTTGTTTACATACATGTTCCAAGCCCGTAAATGATCCCGCAGGACAGCAGTGTGGAATATATGCATATGCAAGTCGCCTTCACACGATAAAATATATTAGATGTATCGAAAAGTGCCGATTGTTTAAAAATGAAAGGATTATTTTTATATTATAAAATCTTACAAATCATAATATCCTTAATTATTACCTACTATTTTCAACAGGTTCTCGAGTTTTTCCTCTTTTGAAAAATTCTTCTGATTTTGATGTTAACCTTTCCCTACCGGTGATGTATTTACTACACCTCGACTCTAATACTGAGAATATCGATATGAAATATAATAGATACGGGGTTCAGAATTTTTGAATTCCTCCTCAATATAATTACGAATCGCATTAAACGTTACTCAATCACGTTACTTACGGAGCTGCCTTCACCGTGTCTGGACACATCGGCAAGGACTTATCGATACCCCTAATTTAACTAATAATAAAGTCAAACAACTTTATACGCAATTTCTAATGTTAAACAAATCAAAAATATAATACCACATAAGACTACAAATAGCACGCATTACAAAGAAATCTCAAACACAAAATGATTCCCTCTTTTGTACCTTCGTTTTAACAGGTTGATTTTTTTGTTCGAAATAAAATGACGGTCCATTCTATCAATTGGAGGCAATAGATTGTGCAAAAATTCAAAGACTTTTCAACGTACTTTATTCCTCTTTTTACTCCGTACACAATAAAGCTATCACGATCCTTTTTAGCTTATAAAGGACTGGGTCGCAGCCCTTGATGGATGTTTCATTATTCAGGAAAAAAAGGAGTCCTCGCAACGTTTCGCTTGTTTTGGTTCTTTTCAAAATATTGCGCCCCCGTTCAATACCGTTTCATCACGGGGAGATTAAATCTGAGGTGATTTTGACAAGGTTCATATTTTTTATATGCCTAAATTTAATAGGAGCGAATCAAGGTGATCTTCGACCCGAGATCTGCACGAAGAAAGGTCAAATATTCATAAGATTTTATCTCGGGATGGATCATTTCATCCCGATATCTCGACATGATGACTTCCCTTTGATATTTCATATATTAATATCATATAATTTAACTTATTTTCCGGCATAAATGAATTTTTATTAATGCAAAATGTATGTGATCCTCAATTTTAATTCAAGGGTCTTGTACCTTTAAAGAGGATCTAAAAAATTGCCAGCTTAGGTAGTATCATGAATTATTCATTTAGGTTTTTTTTTTTTTGAAATTCTCTCTAATTTTCACTGTAAAAATTAAAATTTCAAATATTGTTTCAAAGGAATATTTAAAAAGTAATAACAGAAAACCTGTATTATATTAATAGTAAAATATTTTAATATATGTATATCTAAACCACAATCAAAGATATTTCTGATATCATTTAATATTTACAATAAAATGAAGTATTGCCACATTTTTAACACTCAAAATCCCGGTGTATCTTATCGTGTTCTGTATTAATGATAATTAAATAAAGTACACTATAAAGCGTATAGAATAGGGCATATGTATCCAAAATAATTGTTCCATTAATAAATCTATCAAGTTGAAAATATTTATTTATTATATTTATTTAAATATTTTTTTATTAATTTTACAAGTTGAATATTGTCAAAGTCTTTAGAAATCATTTTATACGATCCCACGTGTTTATTGTATCGAGTAATTCCCAAAATGTGAACAAATATGTACAAAGGGCTTCAAAAATATACAGCATATTACACAGCTAAAGACTAAAAATAAAACATACAAAGCATTTATTGTTACTAGAAGTTTTGAGAATTACGCTCATTCACAGATTCAGATTCGTAGAATCAGGATTCATTCGAAAATCAAACAAAAATGAAAAATATCATTCCATTTAAAACCCTTTATAGTCGTGTTTACGCGTGCGAAAAAAATATAATACGAACTTGATTTATATTTAAATTTCTTTCTTGGGATGATAACAGGGTCGTAACAAGGGGGTGACAAAGCAGACGCCTTGACTTTTACTTGACCATTCTATTTTACATGAATCAATTCGTCAGGTCAGCGGTCCGAAAAGCGGACCGGTCAGACACACAGACCACTCCGTCCTCTTTTAGGGCTTTTTGCGATCGCCAACGATATTTATCTTATTTATTTATGCTGCTGTATCTTACAAGAAGTTTAAGTTACAAAATCCAGCTAATTTCTATGCGTGTTCCTACGGACATGAATATTAAATTTAAATTTTGCACTTTGCTCTGCACTTCTGTTAAGCGGGCTGGCATGATCCTAAATAGTGGGATCAATAAACAGTTTTTTTTTTTCGCAAGGATTAATTATAAACACTGCCACTGAAACCAGTGTGGGATTCCGGATTTAATGGTTTGCACCACTAAAAACCCTTCTTGTTCATCTCTTATCATGTCTAGCCCAATCGTTAGGCATTTGCCAAGCACGACACTCGGACTTAAATATCCACCTTCCATACCGGTTCAGATCAGCTTAATCACTCAATCGTTTTGTTCCATTGTGAGCAAACGCGACACCCATCTTGCGCACAGCTTTTTCATGTTCAAATTATCAGTCAATATGCGCATTATTTTTATTAAATATATGAGGGGAGGGTTGCAAGCTAGATGATTGCCACCCTTCATACCCTCTTTATGGCTCTGGATGATAATACACAAATATGTCAGCAAAATATAGCATTTTTTTGTTACAAATTTGTTATGGAATACGTTCAAATACACAATTCAAATATGATTTTTATATCGAACGATTAACTAATGAATGTTGTCCTTATGTTCTGTTCGTGTATTTACGTGCCATTTAGTTTATGCCTATTCATACAATTCTGACTTCTGACACCAGTGTAACGTTGAGGCGGGGCTCTCTCGGGAGTAGAGTCTCCGGGCAGCTCCCCGCCCTCACATGCTCATCGAGATGGCCGCAGTAGCGCACGGGTCCGTTTTTCTATCGGGCCGTGATGTTGCTGGATATATGGATGGAAATAGACGAGTGTCGAATAGAAAGAATATCTTCTCTAAATAACTATTTATTCCAAACGAGAGAAAAAGAGATCTGACTGCAGGAAGGACGATCTCCCGCAGCCAAGGCTAACCGACGACTCTTCCTGACTACCGCCTCTTGCCCCAACCGGCAACGGTGCGCACGTAAGAAGCGATCGGTCGGTATGCAGGCGCAATGTCTCCGCAGGGCCACAAGAGATGGCACTGTTAAAATAAAACATTTCACCCGTAGAAAGACGGAAGATACGGAAGAAACACTATACCAAATGCTTCCTTCGGTAGCCTTCATTTCTAGAGTAGCGTCCTTAAAACAATCCCTGACCTAATTTCAAATTAACAGAAGGGTGCAAAAAATTATGCAGATTATTGAAATGCTGCATAAAAATTTATAGTCCAAAAGTAAAGGAAAAACACTCACCAATTAGCTAATAAATGTTATTAAACCCTATTTTTGTGTTGACAGCGACGATATATCGACGCCCGATACTAAGAGTGTTGACTACTGCGATGTATTAAAGAATATTTTGAAGATCCTTGATGAAAATGGCAATCAACAGGATTTGGTAATGGAAAATGAATTGAATCTCAATGATTTTTATCTAATTGCCATGCCTTGTACTTGATCTTTAAACTTAAAATATAGACTTGCAAGTGTTTGCCTAAGGTGGTTACTACAGTTTTTCAATCATATTGTTTATTGGAATGGTGAGAATCTTGAAAGACGAGTTATGATAAACAGTATCCCGGTAAATGAAGAATAAGAAGACGATCCACAAGTTAAGAAATTGATCTATTCATCCTACATTAGAGTTATGCGAATGGTGAAGGACAAATGTTAGGACACACATTATGCTGTTCTCTAGACACATAATGATTATCATGCAATTATCGAGCATAAAAAAAACGATGCAGATGTATTTAATATCACCAAATAGTGGTGATCGTCCACTCCAAAGATCGTCGTGTCGTCCTCTTCAACCTTCGTCCAGTTTTTATAGATCTTCTAAGGCTACTGTTGTTTAATGGCAATATGAATGCATAATCTGATCCTCGCAGGCAAATGCCACCCATCAGACGAATTTGTATGTAAATTGCGACACTTATTTTTTTTGTTCCTTTTTTCTGTGCCGAGCTCTGTATTTAGAATGACTCAATTAATCGCAATCGGAGTTATACTTTAAATAATTCATGAAACGATCGACGAAAATAGCCGCGACCGACACGATTGAATTTAAAAATAAATACATGAGGAAATCACATAAGGCTCAAACGAGTACGCACATTGCGTTCATTTTGTCGCAGAATGGTGTATAATTGATTTAAATGCACTCATGATGCAACTGCACTTTGAAGGCACCGCAGACAGATTAAATGGTGACAGTTAACGCAATTAATCTGCAATAAAACTATGTCATTGTTTTTGCTGACGAAATAGCGTTGCACTTATATCGATTTCGACGTTTTTGCCAAAGACCTAAAACGCGTGCCCGGCTTATCAAACAACCATAAACGGATCCATGTGTTAATATATTTGACCACTTTGTAATTGCGCATTGAAAGATATTTTTATAAATTTGTCTTCGATCTGTCCATAATGGGAGAGCTTGTGTTCATGTTTAATCACTCAATAAGATCGTAGGATGATCGTATTTAAAACTAAAAATATATAGTTTTTATGGGTTTCACTCGTTCGTGACCTCATTTGGCGCAAACTACCTATGTAAGTTATCCTTTGAGGGGCCTTCCATGATCGTATATATCCTAAAAGAGAATGGAGTGGCCACAAGGTCAATGTGTTTAACCGGTCCGCTTTTCGGACCGCTGGCATGACGAATGAGTGCCTTGTAATCGAACGCCATACAATAAAATAAATAAAATAAAATTCAAGTGCAACCCTTGATTGGGTCGGTATTCTGCGTTTTGCGCCCCAAGCCCAGTTGCGCCCGTGGCGAGCGCCTGCTGCATTTGTTACGGCCCTTTTTGTATCAACTAAATATCGTTGTCCATGGTCAATAATAAAGGAGTGACTTCATCGTATAAGTGAATTAAATAAACAAGGAATTTAGTTGAATTGTCGCTAATCGCATTAAGCAGCGAATAACAAGCTTGGACAATGCTACGAATTGTGACTTGCGATAAGAAAGTGATACTCTAAAGAAGTCATAAATTAATAAAATAATGGCTTTTTTTTGGGTCAGATACATATTTTTACCCTTAAATCATCAATGAATTCTGTATGGTGGGATATTACTACAATAATTGGAATGATTATCCCTTTGATGAGTATGCACTCACATGTTGAGTGTGCACTCGAGTGATCCAGAGAGAGTATGCACGCACATGCTACGGGCAGCGCTTTATTTACAGTGCCGTGCTTAAATTTCCAATAGAATATTATATTTAAAAGATATTTTTTCGTTTCGTGGTATGGAAGTAGAAACAACTTTAAATAAAATAAATTTATGGAATCAATGATGAAGCAGTTTTCTTGGCTCTCACGATTGAAAATATCAAATATCAACCTTATAAAAATATCAAGCGTGTATGTCGCACTTTATTAAATAAATAAATTCCTTATCTATTCTAGCTTCCATTATAAAAATGGATAAATATGTATTGATATTTAAATATCTTGATATTTTCGGAGAGGATCTTATAAAATCTCTAAGCATCATTACGCCTTTAATTCCCTCCTTTGGCCCCATGTCTAACTCTCGACTGAGTCGGTATTCTGCGAATTGCGCCCGTGGCAAGCGCCTGTTTTGCCAATCCCTTGGTACAGCCTTGGTCAAATGAGTGAATTGCATCCCATCCACCGTATTTTCCAGATCTGGCTTTTAAAAAACTCTTACCTGTTGATGAACAAATTAGTTGTTTGTTTAAAAAATGTTGTTTTATAAGTCATCCTATTAATTTATCCAGAAAGTAAGGTTACAATATTTATGTCTTTTGGATCCTGGGGTGTAGTGACTCACCCACGTCTCCAAATTGAATCCAGAAAAGCTTCTCCTTCCTGTGTAAATGATCCTTGGTACGCATTCTGGGCACCTATCTCGGGCACAACTTCTTATAACCAATTTTTTCCGAGACAATATCACCAAGATGACTTCGAGAAATGTCAGTAAATTCTTCGTGAAGATCGTCTTGCGTCACACGGCGGTCATTTCGCCCTTGTTCTTCAACTTTTCTCCTACTCCTTGTCACATCGTGATTTTCAGTACGACCTTCTCAGAATAAACTAAGCGCACGACGACCTATCCATCGGAGGAATTTACTGTGACTGAACAAAATGGCCAACCAAACAAACTGACCGTTAAGATCCCCTCTACAAGCCTGGTGTGCCAACTTCTAAACGAAAATATTACCCCGGCCTCAGGAGCCTCGACTATATTCTCGTCAGAACGCAAAAAAAAGACATCATTTAATAGCAAATTATTTTTTTCCATTGAGCAAAAAAGTGGCGGCAAATGGAATTTTCATGCTATTGGCGTATATGGATTTTCTATTTGAATCACAATGCCTCCACTTTGCATAATTGGCATCCCAAGTATTTTAAAGTCGTAGGTGTTCAATACCCAGACCGTTAACTGAAATGTTGTTGCTCTCCGAGCAATCTGAGACCTATGGGTGATATTGTCACGATCTATTGAAAACATCTTAAATCCAAATTCAAGCTCCACGCCAATTAAATGTGACTTCTATGAATAAATCTGCACATGTTTGCTTATGTTCTTACTTATCCTACAAAAATACCATTTTTTAAATATAAATTCATATATTCACAACTGAAAATATATTTATAAGAGCAAACGTATTCATTATATTCTTGTTGCATTCCGGTCTAAATTTGATAGATACCGTAATATCTCATAATTTTAGCTTATTTTCTTACCAAAGTTTTGAATAGTTCAATCAAGCGATGTAAGATTGTTGAATAACTCTAATTCCAAAAATATCTATCTATGAAAATCCTATATTTAACATTACTCCAAATAATTCAATTCAAACGTTTTCATACAAATGGGTTTTTCATCCGGCATTGACAAAATTGTATTTGCTCAGCATTCCCATGAAAAAACAATCTATATACGGCATAGGCTCTTAGTAATGCATATATAAAACATGAAATATATAGAACCTTATGAAATATAAATATTTAGAAAATTGATCCACACACACGCATATTTCATGCCCTCAAATCGACTGTATATTTTAGGGCTTCAGAACTGAACCAAAAACCGATAAAACCGTTATTTGAACCGTGGCTGAACCGCTTCGAAAATATAGTTTTTTTTGGTTCCATACGTGTCATACGCAAAAGAAGATGTAGTGGCGATGTATTTTTCTCGAAAACTTTTACAAAAAGTCTTAAATTAGAGGTTCGTATCCAATCGGTCCGAAATTCGGACCGCTGATACATCGATGGAACGCCTCACAATCGGATGCCATGCTTTAATTCGCCAAATTAACATCGAAATCGTCCATCTCTTTTTTTAGGCACAATGTGTCAATTTAACAGCGCCATTTTTTATGGTGCTGCAGACATATTGCGTCTGCAAGAACGCACCAATCGCTTGTTGTGCATTCACTGTTGTCGGTTCGGCGGTGACGTGCAAAAGTCAGGAGTTGTGAGGAGTAGTTGGGTAGCCTTGATTGTGGGAGGATGTTCTTCCCGCGGCCAGATCTCTATCTCGTATTTAATAAAGAAGTTATCTAAGACAAGAGACTTTCTAGTCGACGCCATTATATCTCCATCCCATCTGCCCAATCAGAGAATCGTCATCCGCTCAGAGGCACGTGTAAAGTGTCGTACTGGCGTAGACGACCAAGTTTAGTCAATTTTTATGAAAATATATTTTTATTTCGATTAAAATCAGGAAATTAAAAGGCTTTCATGCCAAGCCCAATCTTTTCACGTTTTCACGTCATTATTTTATATTTTGTTCAGCTTATCTCTTCCTATATATCTGCTTTGTACCTAGACTGAGCTCCCAGATTTAAATTTATTTCTAGTGTTACGTAAACCAACTGGGATCATAAACTAGCTTTGCTATAAACATAAAATATTTTGCATTCATTTTTTAAAAAATACTGCTCATTTAATTGTTAAGTTAATATCACATAATTTCTTGTTTTTTAGTCAATTAAGAAGAAACTTTGCTCAGATTATTTGCATTTATTACGGCCATTTCTTCCAAATAACAAGTTAATTAAATGCATTTTTGACATAACATATGGAATAAATTATATGTTTTGCGAAATTGCATAAATGGAAGATTGTCCAATATGCTTATGTTTTCCATATAAAATATACCAATAAGGCAAATTTATTTATTTGTGACAGAGTCCGAGAACTTCTTTTGATGATTATATTATTTATATGACATTCTATCAATAATAAATCCCAAGCATTAATGATAATGGCAAAACATAAAGATACACAATATTTTTCATTAATCACCCCGAAAAACCAAAATGTCATATACATAATTCAATGTGGATTGATGAAATGTTTTATATCAGTAAAAATGCTCTAACTTTTTAACTAGTAGATAGTTTCTAAAAAAAAGGGACAAAATTTTTTTATAATTTATGGAATATAATTATTAAATCAATGTCTTTATCCCACTTTATCGCGTCAAAAAAATCTCGTTTTTTATTAAATTTTTCGAAAAGACATCTCTAAAGAAGTTGTTCATAATTTTGGTGAAGAAATTCGGATAATTTCAATGGTTTACAGCTAATTCGCGTAATGCGCTCGAAACAATCACTCCATCTAGATTGCACCCCAGCCATTCTAAGATCTGTACCTGCTTTTGTTTGTAGGCCAGAGGTTCCTATTGGGGACTTTTCTTATCTTTGTTCAAGTAAGGAGAAAATGAAGTCAAAAAAAATGTTAATACAGATTTAAAAAAGGCGAATAAGCAAGTGGAAAGTGAGGGCCAAAAAAGAAAGAACTCTGTATGAAGTGCTTCGAAAACCGAACAACTTGCTGATAAATTATTTTTAAAAAGATCTAATTATTATGGCTTAGCTATCCGCCTACATCTTCGTTCAATAAAAAAATTGATAAATGCCATTTGGGCCACATATTATAACAAAGTTTCTACTGACGAAGTCCCTCAGCATTCACACTGAAAGGCGCAGATTCTTGGTGCGAATTGCGAAAACATGCAACTACAAGATCGTTATATTTGTACAAGCAAACTCCCTTTCTCACAGAGGATGTTCAGCAAATCTTAAGAGCCATTTATGAAGAATTAACGTCTGATAATTTATTGGAAATATGCATTGGCTCGTTTCAACGAGTGCGTATGGTCTCTGGTACCAAAATATATTTTTTATAAAATACTAGAAATTGCAACATATACTGCAGTCTGCATTTTTAACGAAGCATATAAACATATTTCAAAAATAATTGATAAAAAGATGCATTGTGATTCATGGAGATGCGCAACTAAGAATGTTTATTCCTTGCCAACCGCCAAGGCTCTGAATCTTCTAAATAAGCTAGAACAGTTCACAGATACCCCAAATCAGCCAAAAAAGAAGAGGCTGAGGTAGCTGAAGATTTTTTTATGAAGCCGGAATTGCTGATTAGTAGTATATTTCCCTTTTAAACAATTTTGTGTCACTTAAAACTTTAAACGCGTTTTTTTCGAAACGACATTTTTGCATGTGGTGTGGAAAAAATTTTGAAAAACCAAGTCGCCGATTGGTCTGAAATTTTAAGAGCTTATTTAAAATATATATGGCTATGGCAGTTCGCAAAATCAGGTCAAAATGTTTATTTTATCTTACGTTTTATATTAAAAAATATCCCCAAAAAAGCTGTCTTTTTCCAAACTTTTTTTCAAATCAGCGCCATTTTGTTTCTTTAAAACAAAAACTATTCATTAACGATACTGCGATAGCAACATGCTTACAGATTAAGAATCTTTTTGATTTTTTGTTTCAAGTAAGCCTGAATGAAAAAATTGTTCCACACCATGGACTTGCATCTTTTTTGACATGTCATTTTGATGCTTCAAAAACGATATAATATATATTTTTTTAAATTGCGAATTTATTTTTTTAATATTATATAAGAGTGCCATAATAAATCTCAAAAGGATTTATTTCATTATATGGTATATTTACTGAGAAAAAAATTGTTAAAAATTGCCTATTTTTTGGCTCGTCAAAGTGTGGGTCTATCAGTAATACCCAAAAGACGCAAATATGCGCACCCCGTCAGAAATGTGTTAATATCATTTAAATTGTTTCAGAGGTCTATTGAAATAATAATTGACTGTATTTGTTTTAATTGAATATAACAATTACAAAAGGGCAGGGTCGTAACTAGAGCGTGGCAAAGCAGGCGCCTGCCACGGGCGCAACAGGGATTGGGGCGCAAAACGCAGGATACCGACCCGATTGAGAGAGTTGTACGTGATTTTTATTTTACTTGACCATTTTACTCTAAATGCATTAACACGTAAATTGACATAAGATTCGCAATGAGTCATTTTCGATATCTCTCATGGGGTTCCCGATTCTTCGTTTGGAGATAATATGTACATACTTGCTTCATTACTCATAATTGGCTCGAGATAGATAACACCATCGATGTCATTAATTCAAAGCAACATGATATAATAATTGATTAGCGATGCTTTATCTCCACTTTAGCGGTGATCCAATTTTATGGATAATCAGTGTTCCCGATGAAGCTCGTAAGAATTTTAAGTGTCGACCCGATTAGTCATTTTTGGATACCCGAAAAAAAGTGTTTCGGCGCTCGTTGTATCATCTCCTTATATTGCTTCATCAGCACCAACACCACCTACGCCCTTCGGCCAGTGCGCCCCTCGGCCAGTGCGCCCCTCGGCCAGTGCGCCCCTCGGCCAGTGCGCCCCTCGGCCAGTGCGCCCCTCGGCCAGTGCGCCCCTCGGCCAGTGCGCCCCTCGGCCAGTGCGCCCCTCGGCCAGTGCGCCCCTGCCTCATTTTCGTCCAAACGAAAAATACACGAGAAACACTAATAAGTAAGTAAATGTAAATTATGTCAATATTAGATGTTCTTACAATTTATTGCGGTTTTTTTCTCAATGCAATTTTTTTCAATTTCGATAACAGAGGTCGCGCGTTATCGTGCTGGAAAATAATGGTGCATCTATTCACCAAAGTTGGCTTCTCTTGATGTAAAGCGTCGGAGCGGGGGCGCTCTCGGGGCAGAGCCCCCGGGCGGCGCCCCGCTCCCACGCGCTCGTCGTGATGGTTGCACTAGCGCGCGAGTATTCTGTTTGAATTGCCTTTATATGACTCAAGATATAGGTGCATTAAAACATAATACATACGTCCAAATTAATAAAAAAAAAACAATAAAAAAATGTTCAATTTCTTATGTCCAACATGCATAGCATCTGCTTGCTGTTGCTTAATTATTTTTGCCTATTATTGTGTTGCGAAAATAAAAGGAATGAGTTGCTGTGGAAATCTGTCAGTTTACTTTTGAAGAAGTAGAAAGGGGGAATAAAAAAATGGTCAGCGATAAGAATGGTGCTCGTTAATTATCAAAATAAATGCCTGACTTCTATGCTCCTTGTGAGCATCCTTCGTCCATTGCCGTTGCTTTGCGGTCTTTATTGGAGATTGTTTACACTTTCAGATCTTTTAGCTGGTCATTGGTGCTTTAATTTTCGGTAAAATTGGTAGCCAAAATCTAGGAATGCTAGTGCCGTCATATCGTCTGTTGATTGCAGAGTTTCTTCGTTTTTTGATCTCTTGTAAATTTGATGCTGACGATTTTGACTGTTGCTATAGTTTATGTGCCGCAAAATTGATGTGATGATCGTTCTTCGTAACATATTCGATTATTGCTGATTTGTAATCCAATTGCAAAACTGCTTTCTGATATCCTCTCACCCTGTGGGCGATCTATCTATTGGTTTGTTCAATGTACGACATGATGCAGGCTGCGCATTCGATCTCGTAAACCCCCTGATTTTCGTTTTTCACTTTTTTCTTTTTGTCGAATAGGAGGCTTCCTATCTTTTTTCTCGTCCTAAAGATCGCGTTCATGTCGTGCTAATGAAGTGCTCTTGGATGCTTAAAAAAAATCCGTATGGTGCGTAGCGTCTGGTAATAAATGATTTGGGCGTGAGCAGCCCACATACAGCTGTCCATGTGAGAAGCATGCACGCATGCCCTGTGTTTCCCTGTACTCTGTTGATGCTCGCACCGGAAACTGCACGCGCTTCAATACAAATAGCATATCAGTCGGAATAATTGGGACACATCTTCTTTCCATTTCAAACTGAAGCTTTGATGATATTATTCATCATCTTTTTATCTAAAAGTCTGGTACTGTTGCTACAATTTTAATTTATTTCAATTTAGTTGCCAATTTTCAGTGTTAAAATACACAATTCAAATATAATTTTTAAATAGAACGATGAACTAACTAAATGTTGCCTTTATTTTTTGTTCATGTGTTTGGGTGTCATTTGATAAATGCCTTTTTATATAATTCAAATCAAAAAGTTACTTTTTGCATTTTGTCGCGCTGATACACGCACCATACATTGAAAACCTCTGTTTTGTTTAAATATATCTGTGCAGTAAGCTCTTTTGTAGGCACCACTAAAATTTCGTTTCAATCTATTGGCTGGTTTAAGAATTATATCAATTTTACGAAAGAAGTAGAGTTTCATGAATTTCTTACGAAATCGCCCGGACTTTCAGCGAAGCTTAGCGCGAAACGCACGGACTGTAAAGTATTAATGTTTTGTAAATTTAATTCTTCGTTTTCGCCGATAGTCATTTCTTCCCAAATATATTTTTCCGACAATTTTAGACTTTTTTATGCGTATTAGCATAAAAAAGCTTTGTTCTTTATAGAAAAATGAGGGATAAGTTCCATTATTTTTTAAAATGGCATAATATCAAAATCGCATAAAAAAGATCCGCATAAAAACAGACCAAAGTAAAATATATTGGAAGTAGAATGCGATAAAACTTTTACTACTTTAGTACTTGATGTTTATAATATGTATGTACTTCAAGTCGGTATATCGCAAAAATCCAATTATTTATCAAAATTAATTTATCTTATTTTGAGAAGTTTGAGAGTTTTTGAGCCACCTAAGTTTGTTTTCATTTTGATGAGTTTCGTCGGTGTGAGATAAGATTTGAAGTGTCGGCGAAGACGGTATGCATGAACTTATTCTGGCGCAATAAGCAGGTATTATCTGCTAACACATGACGGTATTTGACGGTAACTGTGCATCGATGGGTTAAATGACATTTTCTCGAAACTGCATTTTCAAAAACGGCTGTTTTTGACTGACCCGGCTGAAGTTTTAGGTGGTTTCTCACTATAATATTGTAAAATTGTGGGTAAAATTTGTCAAGAATATATAAAAGTTTAATTAAAAAAACTACTTAGTTTTTAATTATATACTTTTATAGGTATATTCTGCTCCTGCACATAATAAAAATTTAAAAAAATTGTTTTCAGATCAATAGAAAAAATCCGACAAATTCTTGATATCAATAAAAAAAACAGTCTAATGAAATATCTTATAACGACGCCATTTTGTTTATAACTAACATTAGCACTTTTTTTAATGTAGCAATGTTGTAATAAAATAATGTCAAAATATTAAACATTATTTTATCACCTTTAAAAAATGTATTGAAAATATCCGTCCGAAAATGTGAGGGGGGGGGGGCGCAAGTTTGATTCTTGCCACGGGCGCATCATACCCTAGTTACGGCCCTGCAAAAGGGTTTATCAAAGGCAGAAATCATTAGATAAATATTCGATCAGCCTAAATCGTTCTGGAAAATGCATGCTCGCATAAATCATATCGGTTTATGCCTATATCTCTTCCAGTTTATAAACAGGCAAGCCTATTTATAAAGTTGACTTCTATGGCCGATTTAATTCGGATTTATTCATTCGAATTATACACTCGAGATCGGTCGTTTTATTTTATTTCTGCAAATCATCGCCATTGAACGTATTACATTGTAGTTTCGAGTGGTGCTGCGTCGAGTGTGTTGTTAGTATAGTGAAATATTTGCTCATGAGTATCATTAAAATTGTAAATCATTTTTTATTTGGGATTCTTAAATCTCAAAAAAAAGCTTAGACAAACAGATTCAAAATACCACTTCTCCTCGTGTCCTAAATATCTGTAAAATTTACGATGTTGAAACGCATCTTGGTGCTATAACGACTTAACACTGTGGAAAAATTGTTGAAATGTGCTAGTGTCCAAGAATTTTCCTGATGTCTTCGTAATCGCGACTTAAAAGATATGCAATTATCAAACGACATGTGACCACTTTTACAATAAATTCCTCCACGTCTATAAAATGACTCACATACTTGTTTCGTCTTAAACTCGTTGTTTTTAATTGAAAAAATTAAAATCTGGTTTGGATTCAATTTTAACCAAGTCATGATATCAAAATCAAACTATGTTTAAAAGCATCCAATTAAAATCAAACCCTAATCCTTCAATAGATACTCGATATGAATACAAGACCTAATATCCCCTAATATAATAATTTCATAATAAAAATAACTATTATGTCAAGAACAATGATATAGACATATCCTATTTATAAACTCAACCTTTCATATCATGTCTTTTAATAGATATACTAAACAATGCAGGAAAACAAACAACATAAGGAAAAATATTCTTAACTTCAAATAACAAATATTTATTTTGTATCGCTAATAGCATTCAAAATAGGTAAATTTTCCCAAAAAAAAAAATTTGCTTAATTAATGTGTATGTACATGTTTGTATGTCTGTCTGTTCGCCACCAATCTAATATATAAAAATTAATTGGGTTTTGTTCGTTCGAAATGCGCTGCCATACCGTTGATCTGATTACAGTAAAACTTCATCAACTTATTGCTAAGGATTCCGCAAGTAACATAAGCATAGTCTAATATATAAAAATTGATGTTTGTTTGTCTGTATTTAATGCGCTGCCATACCGTTCATTCGATTGCGATAAAACTTTACCAACTTATTGTTAGCATTTTCTCAAATAATATAGGTATAATATAATTAACTTAAAACTTGCACAATAGTGAGAATAAAAGTCGGTTAGTTAGAGTTTGGGGAATCTTGCGGGTCGAACCTGCTGGTTCGTCCGCCGCCGCGTCAATTTTAATGAACGCGAAACTGTACTCTGCCTCATATTGAACGCCTTTGCCTCGTAAATATCGCTATATGATATTATTTAACAGCTAAATAAATTATATTATTATAAAATTACATATTTTTATTGTCTTTTTTTCTTTAGAGGCCCTACTTTTTGACGTCGTTTAACCATATTACACTTAAATTTAGCCATTATTTTGTAATTATAATCATTATAAATCAATAAATCAGGGAATATTTACATTCATGCAGACTTCATATGCCAATTTATATCAATAAGTATCCATTGAAACAATATTTAAACCAAATTAATTGCTTTACTGCGCCGTTAAACTGAATTTGATTTAAGGGCAATGTCAAACACAAACCCTTAATTTATTTTTAAGTTAAAGACCCCATTTCGAGCTTGAAGTTCCACTTCTGCATGCGTTCAAGTATACCGATAAATCAACCCTTGGGCACGCTGAAGAATCTTGTTCGCCTGTCTCGTTATCTTCTTACGGTTTGTACTTCCACGTTGAATCGATTCTAACTTTTATATTAATGGGTCATTATCTATATAATGACATGAATATAATTTTATGTCCTAGTTATTAGTCGGACGACTCTTAACCCTTTATATGCACGCAATATATGCGTGCATACTCATCAAATGGATATACTTTTTTAAAAAATTGTTTCAATTGTCTTGCAATTACAAGATTGTCAGTTTAATATTAAAACATATATCCTAGAAATAGCATTGAGCATTTTTCTGGATTTTGCGCATTGCGGTCTAATGTCGCAACATCCATGACGAATGTATTTGTATTTTTTTGCTACTTTATTCTAATCAAAAAGTAATAATGATTACACTCCAAATTTAAATAAAATAATATCGCCATGCCAAATCATATAAAGTATAAATTGGTTAGTATTTTTAATTTTTATATACACTTTCTATAGAAAAAAAATTCAAAGGGTATCTTCTATTATATAATATATTCAGAGAGGAGAAGATTGTCATCATTGGGCCAATCAATCAGTCAGTAGCTAAAAATGTAATTAAAAATGTTTTGAAAAATTATAACTGGAGACCAAAAATTGTAAAAAATGTTCGTAGTTCTTATCATATGTTTACGTGCGTAACATCAAGTGAATTGAAAAAAAGTTTCATTTAAAGAGAAAAATCTAATGCTTAAATGAGTTTCATATCTTTCTGTAATTGCTCATAGCTCATCCATCTGCTTCTATTAATTTTTTAATACGATCTATTAAATTGCAAAAATTTACTCAAAATATTTTGATACAGTTTTGTTTGATGAAACAACTTAGATTGTGGATGGTTTCGTTTAGTACACGAAATATGTAATGAAAATGAGCATATCAAAATTCGAACTTGTCTTGGAAATGCTCGAAAAAGAAGCTCATTGGAAAGTCTCGCAGTTGGAGTCTCTCTTTCTGTCTAAAATCAAAAACAATTTTCATGAAAATATTTCTTTTTTTGCCCATTTTTTAACTATCGGCGTCTCCTCTTCGGTCCGATAAAAAATGAACCGAGTGGGCCATCTAAATAGCAGTTATGCGTTAGTGTGACCCGAGTTGATCTTCCATAATGTTTTAAATGTAAATAAAAAAAGTTGTGTGATATCCAATCATTTTTTTTTCGTTTTAAATAATATTTAATGACATTAAGTTTTTAAATATGCAGAATGTCCATCGTGGCATGCGCTGTATGACACGTAGCTTCGTCCTATTGGAACCACATGTCGTCGGTACCCATATCATTTGCTAAAGATGATTTGTTTGGTGAATTTTTAAGATAAAATTTGATCATTTACACACGTTGTTCAACACCATAATCTTCCATAATAATTTGCCATTTACTATTTGGAAGATTTGACAACTTGGCCGCTATGATCTAACAAATTTTGAGCGCAAATTTTCGTTAGGACGTATATATACGTCCCGCCTACCTGGCGTGAGTTCATATCATGAATTTTTTTTTATTATTTATTTAGATACATAAACTTATAGCTAACAAATACAAAACAATAAAACAAAAGCACATAAAGAAGATGGAAACAGAGTTTAAAAAAATATATCCATACATAAACTCAAAAGTCAACCTCTGTGTGATATAATTTAAAACAGTTGTTGACACATAGTGCTACCTCACAATTCGGACACCAGTATGTAGATTCTTTCCCTTTTTTGTAATAAACTCGACATTCCCTGGCTTTAGTTTCCTTTCATTTGCTCTTTGAATGTAATGCTGTTTTTTGATGCCATATATTGGCTTTTTACTATTTTGTCTGAACTGAGCATCAATACGTCTTTTTTGTCCTTCCATTTTACACGTCCACCCCAACAACAACAAAAAGTCCCGCCTGCTTTACTCAACATATATTCCGAGGACGTATATATACGTCCTATCCAATTTCGATGCAGTTTACTTTGGACGTATATATACGTCCCGGCCAAGATAATATATTCTTAATGACATTTTCATTTTTGAATGATGAGGACATATTGAGTTTATCTCGCGCCTGCGTATATTGATTTCCAATAAATTCAATGTCCAGCCCAAAACTCAAATTACTCACTCAAGAGTATACAAATATTTATTAGAGAAATTGAGCATTTTCTTTGTTTAAATGTGCATATTTATCCACATGCGTAATGTTTGAGGCACACACAGAAATATGACGAATTATAATAAACACCACAACACTTGATGTCGACCAACATAGAACTCCATATCATTAAACGACAATCCATGTAGCGCTACATGCTGATTCATCATCTATTAATATCATATTTTATACGAAACATGTGTGCCATTAGCGATAATGGTATTAAATATAGACCACATATGTATAGAACGATTGTGTTAATAAATTTCGATTTGTATCAGAAAACGAGTGCGCCTTGTTTGGGTGCGACATTGAAACATTTTCTTCCAAAGTCGCTCTGCTTGTTATCTTATGGAGAAGAGTTTAAATCCCAAGGGCGATAAATCTCCAGCAAGATTTTTGCAAATCTTTGAAAGGCTCTTTTCGTATTATTCCATTCACGTCATATTCTTTTCACGTAAAAGTAATATGAAATGACGTGTAAGGTTTCTTGGTATATTTCTTGCGGAATCACAAATCCATAATCTGATTTTTAATTCATACATACATCGGGCATTTTGATAATGTAGTCATTCTTCGTTTATTCAATTCAACATCGCTCAAGAGGGCCATTAAAATTAAATAATAGATAAGGGATGAAATACTAACAGGTGTCCATTTTCTTCATTTCTCATAGATTCTCGCCCTATCGATACGCTAAGGGCTATTAATAATTAAAGCTTGAATACCACCCCTAAAATAATGCATGCAAAAATGTATTCAAACAGATTTATATTATGTTTTCATTTAATTTCGTGAATGAATAATTAATAAACTCAATCTATTACATATGAGACTGAAATAACAAATTTATTTGAGTATATATTCTACAAGATTATCCAGATTAAATGTTACCAATTTATACCACAATTTTACAAAAACAATAGTATGATTTCATCGTTTAACACATTTTGATGGTGTATTTGAGCATTCATTATCATACTTTGGTCCAAAAATAATATAGAAGTACAACCTTCGATTGTAAATGGGATTCAAATCATGACCCAAGTAAATTCTCATTTAGTTATAACCACTCGTTGCTCCAAATTATTAATGGATTTCCTTTTTATAATTGATATTTTATCTATTAATAAATTGCTGGCTTGCAAATATTTATACTGTTTTGCTATTGAAGTGATTTAATCAAAAATTTGAGCCTAATAATGATAATAATTTATGAATGATTGCTTTTAAATTGCATTCGAAATATCTGCCTTTTGCCTTGTTCAATAAATTGGGTAACATTTAGTGTGGTGGACCGTATAAATTATATACAAGTAGTGCTGTTAATCTGAGCAGATTTAATTCACCAGATTAACAGCGACATATTCCGTCTCTCTTCAGGTGCAATGTGTTATTTTAACAGCGCCATCTCTTGTGGCCCTATGGAGACATTGCACCTGCATACCGATGGATCGCTTCTTGCGCGTGCACCGTTGTCGGTTGAGTAGTGACGCGCAGAAGGCGAGAATCGAGAGAATCATCGGTTAACCTTGACTGCGGAAGGTCATCCTTCCTGCAGCCAGATCTCTCTCTCTCTCTCTCTCTCTTTCGTGTGGAATAAATAGTTATTTAGAAAATAGAGTCTCTCTATTCGACGCCCGTCTATTCCCATCCATTCGTTCAGCAACATCCCGGCGAGCACGCGTCAAAAGACATTACACAATAAATTTGGGAAATCAAAATTATTAATATTTCTGATCGATCGCCTCGATCTTGATTTATTCTGATTTCCTGGATATAAAAAAATAAATACTTATGTACGGGAAGTATATTAATACATATTAACTAATCACTCAATAAATTCGTAGGAAAATTGTCATAAATATTACATTTTCGTTACATTATGTTTTTAGGAAAATTTGAGAAATAAAATATTCTTAGAATTTATTGAGCAATCCCGGGATCCCGGACAGTTTTAGGTACTCATGAAGCCTGGGATTAATAAACGTAATCCCGAAAAATTCGGGATTGATATTTTTATCTAACCTAAATCGTACACCTCACCAGCACGTTGAAGGCTACTAAATTGAGTCATTTTCGCCGAAATCTGAACGCTTGGAAACAGTGGCTTAACTACTAATTGGTGAGCTTAGGCGATGCCTAGGGGCAATAACTATCTAATCTATGTATACATATATACTGTAAATATATGTTTTTCAAATTGTTATATAATATTAACTTTTCTCTACCGGTGATGTATTTACTACACATCGACTCTAATAATGGGAATATCGATATGAAATATAATAGATACGGGCTTCAGGATTTTTGTATTCCACCTTAATATAATTACGAATCACATCAAAGTGTTATAGTATATAAGTATTCATCTGCAGCGACGGAAATAAATAATTTGTCGGGAAATCGGGCATTTTGCAAGTTTTAGTCACATAACACGTATCCATGACATATTATAACATCCATTGACGAATATTGATCATTGCTTAATAATAAATATAAGCTGATCATACATTTATCACAGTATCGATTATCGCATAAGTAATGACGTAGACATTCAAATCAAATTCAGAACAGCCTATAAGTGAACTTTAACGATTTATAATCGTCGGCGAACGTTAATTATTTAGTCGACATTGCAAACCTTTGTCGAAATTGCCATTGAGCAATAAACCTGATTTTGTGTGTACGCATTACAGTCATTAATTGTTGTTTCACCTTTGATGGGAGCACTGCTCTTCTGTTGTCCAGGTCAGAGTCAAATTTGTTAAATTTCCAAAGGATTGAAGCATGAAAAACGTCCAAAATTTCTACTTATTCGATTGGATTTGTGTGTGTGAAAATAATATTATCTTGATGGTTTGATATGTCCTCTATCTTCGAGTGCTATTGATTCGATCACCATTGAAACGATGCTTCAAAACGACTTATGTTCTTCTATTTTTTGGTAACATGTTTACCCATTCTAAGTACTTTTAAAGCACACTTTGAAAATCAACTGTTGTCCGTGACGCAAGAACAGTGAAAATAAAGGATATACAACCATTAAAATTGTTATGCTGGAGATGTTGTGTGTGAATTATTAAATTCGCAATGAAGTAAGTTTCGATTATTTTATCCTTATGACTTTATTGCGCCAAATTTCATTATATGTTTGCATCAAGTCTTGTTTACCCCTTTTATTTGAGATTATTTAGACGTGTATGGGTACCTTTACAGCACGATTTTACCATCGATTTACGATTGTATAATTGAGACGCAAGACTGTGAATGTAAGCTTATAAGCCTTGATCGAAAGAAGACGTCTTCTTTCCGCCGTCATCAAGCTGACATTTGCTACATCATTGTCATACAAGTTCGCAGTCAAGATTTTTTTTTTCTGGAGATTACAAAAATATTTCGAGCAACATATATTTTTGCAATAGCACTGAGTTTCGATAGTGTCCAAAACATGTAACCAACCTGTTTACGCACATTAACATTTTCAAACCGAGTTTCCGCGATTTAGTTCATGACCCAAGCATGTCCTTGCTTTATTATGGCGACTCGCTGCTCCAAACTACAATTCCGATCTAATATCCGCTTATCAAAATACATATTTAATTTTTTGACCAATAATTGATTCATCACAATTAGGGAATCCAATCCCGAGCCAAAATTTCGAACCCGGGATTTCGGGATTGAATAAGAATATTGAAAATAACACTAAAAAATTCAAATATTATTTTGAAAATATGCCCGAAGTAACGTTAAACATCGACTGTTTCGTCATTTAGTCTGGATCTGATTTTGGAAGTCAGGCAACTTGCTGCTGAAATTCCCGATTTCCCAACAAATTATTTATTTCCGTCGCTGCAGATGAATACCTATATACTATAATACTTGTATGTAATTCGTAATTATACTACGGAGGTACACAAAAAATCTGAACCCCGTATCTATTATATTTCATATAGATATTACCATTATTAGAGTCGAGGTGTAGTAAATACATCACCGGTAGGGAACGGTTAATATAACAATTTGAAAAACATATGTACTGTATATATGTATACATAGATTAGACAGTTACTGTGCCTAAGCTCGCCAATTAATAGTTACGCCACTGTTTCCTAGCATCCAGATTTTGGCAAGAATGTCTCGATTTATTAACGATAAAAATGTTTTCGGGATTACATTTACTAGTCCAAAAGTGTCCGGGAATTGGATTCCCTAATCACAATCTTAACCATTTCACAGGTCTTGGGTCACGTTAAGTTTCATGTGAAATTGTTTTTTCGCCATTATCGCGTTTCGCGATGCCACCAAATAAATTATTAATGTTACGACATACAAACTTATTGTTCAAATTCAGATATTTTAGCTCGCGAATAACCGGTTGGGTCTTGCCAGCCAAATATAAGGCAATCACACTATTGCGTTTGAATTCCATCGCGAATAACTGTTTTAATTTTTAAACTGGATAAAATGCTTCCTACGGTTTGCAGACAATATGATAAATAAATAATTGCCAAAAAAAATAATGATAACTATGATTGAATGAATTTGGTTACATTCAGTCTGGTGAATGAATGTAAAATAACTTAGATATAATACAAATTAATATCTAAATTATATATATAAATGCTTATCAAAAATATTATATGTACTTTATATTGCAACTTCCTTGAAAGTTGCAACACTTCAATCAAGTTCCTGCGCCTCGTACTTTAGCTACGTTTATCGAAGCCTTAGCCATCTTATATCGAAATTAAACGACATCTATTTAACAATAATCAACATGAACTACTTGTATATATAAAAGCAGCTTTGTAGATTT
Organism: Stenopsyche tienmushanensis; assembly: GCA_008973525.1. NCBI lineage: Eukaryota > Metazoa > Arthropoda > Insecta > Trichoptera > Stenopsychidae > Stenopsyche > Stenopsyche tienmushanensis. The sequence continues at coordinate 579,248 of WACJ01000027.1, forward strand.
AAATTTAATGCCGGTATTCAAGTTTCAAATTTTTTTATTAATGTCCGCAACGTTAAAATGAAATCAATGAATTCTCCGTTAGATTTATTTTGTACAACTAAAAAAACATTAAAGCAAGCTGTTTGTGTTCATGCTCCGTTATTCATTTGGGAATATTTACATTACTAAAAGAGCATCATAAAAAACGTACAAAACAATGCCACATCGACCACTTTTGTGGCGACCATTTGCGCTGTAAGCTAATTGGTCTTCAATTAATTTAATGTTTGACATTTACATCGACACGCCTTCTGTAACAGATTCGTATTAATTATTTTATGAATATGCATACATCGCAAGGCCCCATTAACATTAAGGCGCAATTTTGACCCCTTGCTTCGTACATAAGTCGTGCAAATTTAGCATGACACTGTATCGACATAATCCATATTTATAATATGCTTTAATCAATGCATAGCGTGTTAAAAATGAGTGTTTGTTCCTGGACGTTCTTGTAATATCGAACAATTTTGGGAGCTTGAGTGCCTTTCTGCGAATCAATTAATTTGGTTTGAATAATGCAAAGCATGTGATTTATTAATATACAAGCTTCATTCACGCTGCGCGGTCCTGAGAGAAAATTGCATTTGTGTTGACGATAAGTGGTGGACATATGCCATCTATATTTAGCTCAATAATCAAAGGTTATTTAGGCTTTTTTGGCCGTAAATCGAATTAAAAATTTAAAAATACCGTCACAGCGAAATGCCGTATAACGAGGTATGGATGTATTGCTCTTGCGATATCTGAATTACCATTTACTGTTTGACTATTCAATTGGGTCCTTGAGATAACTAAGAAATTCGACCTTCCACGAAACTCAATTACCATTAAATTGGGAATATTTTGACAAATAATAAAATACGCCCTTAAATGAGGCCACCTTTATACAGAGCCGGGATGAAATTTCCATACTCGCTTTGTTGTCATCGTCCCTCCGAGAGGTCCAAAAGAATTCTCTTCTTACAATTTACATGGCTTATCATAAAATGCCTTTGAAAACTTTCGACTCATCTCCGTGCTTTTTCCGATGTGAGTGGTGTATAATTTCGCGACCATATTCCAAAGATGTCGAACGCTGGAAAACCTAATCATTTTATCATAGTTGCGTCCAGCTAACACATCGGCCGTCACTTGACGATGCTCTTGAGTGATAAGTTGAGCTGTAAGTGTACACAATGATGTTGACAGCATGATTGCACTTGAGATTATGGCAATTAACCTGTGCAATTACTGGATAGTACTTGCGCGTGCCGTCGTTTCTTCGAATATGATTCGGCTATTGCTCCTTAACCTTTTAACCGCCAGCGATTTTAGAGATATTAAAAATTGTATAAAAAGTTGTTTGACTTATATTAGGTGGATCGAAAAGTCTTGCATGTCGATTGCTTAACAATGAAAGAATTAATTTAATTGTTTACATTTTTATTTACAAAATATGATTTCCTTAACCTTTCCCCACCGATGATGTATTTACTACACCTCGACTCTAATAATGGAAATATCAATATGAAAGATAATTGATACGGACTTCAAAATTTTTGTGTTCCTCCGTAATATAATTACGAATTACATCAAAGTATTATAATATATAAGTATTCATCTGTAGCGGCGGAAATAAATAATTTGTCGGGAAATCGGGAATTTTGCGAGTTTTAGTCATAGTAGAGTAGTTTGGGCATAAACTAAGCTCAAAAAGACGTCTATCAAAATCGGCAAGGACTTGTCGATACACCTAATATAATATACACACCATTAAAATAGATTGTTTATTTAGGGTTGTCCCAATTTATTAATTATACCAATAAGTACATTTTTTTACAAGGCACTCTGACTAATACAAGCCCAAAACAGATTCAGTTACGTAGCAAATAGGGAATCTAATCCCGGGAACTCATGAATCCCGGGATTGTTTATCTAACAAAAATCGTAAACGTCACCAGCAAAACAGTGGCGTAACTACTAATTAGCGACCTCGGGCGACGCCTAGGGACAGTAACTGTCTAATCTTTGTATACATATATACAGTACATATGTTTTTCAAATTGTTATATTAACCGTTCCCTACCGGTGATGTATTTACTACACCTCGACTCTAATAATGGTAATATCGATATGAAATATAATAGATGTCTCAGCAGAAAGGAGTTTTATCACTCACGTTGATGGTGTTATACGAAAATGGGGGCTCGCTAAATAAATAAAATTATTTCGCCTTATTTTTCAACACAAAAAACATAGCGACTCATCGGTGAGTCAAATATTCGAAAAGTGATTAAAAACTGGACAATGGATAAATACAATGTTGTTTTATCGAGCCTTTGAACGTTTACCCATTCCTCTCTTCGTAGTAATATATGCTAAATCTGAAATTCCCGACCCAGCAGGAAATTTCCTCATTTTGCTATTCATATTCGAATAAATTCGAAAAGTTACGATCCTCAGTTTCAAAAACTTTTGATTGTTTTTCTACCCACCACGATTTTCACTGCTTGCGATGTATAAACACTGTTTTTGATAGTTCATGAACAATACAGGGATGCGGTATTTAAGGTCATATTTCGATTCGAAACTACAATAACATTAGATATTTTCCTTGGAGTTTGATACAAAAAATCGCGATAAAAGCTAAATACAACCCCAACAAGTTGATGTGGACTGTTGTTTATAAATCCATGATGCTACGCGGACATAATATTAGTATAAAATTCAATAATATAAGCCCCCTGTATATTTTGTATGCATCCCCAATTATCGTTTCGACCGGGTGTAAACAAGAGCGTGCGAAAATAATATATTTCTTTCAGGAGGACCTAATATAAATATGAATTATCTGATGAATGCATATAGTCGTTTTAAAAACCTATTCTACCGGATTGTTTGTAGCTGCACTATGATGAATCGCATTGACATTTACATGGAGATAAAAGTCGGCACATATTTTATCGTTTCTACCAATTGCATGTATTGCCTTCAAACTTAAATTTTGTGCTTAAACACCTGATGCACCTGCATATTGTAATAACAGTTCCCTGACCCATCCTTCACATTGTCATGAAATCAAACACAAAAAGCCACATGGGGCTAGGTCATGGCTATAGGCTGGTTGTCTGAATGGGAAAGTGATTGTGGTTATGGCAGCAAGAGAAAAGGTGTTGTCATGATAATGAGGATGCCTCTCGAACCAGTTTTGGGTCGCCATTCTTGAAGCCACACAATTTATTTAGTCAAGCAAATGTTTTATCTGTGCGCTTAGATCTGACAACTGTTACCACGAGAGTACTCTTTGATGACCGCACATAATTGTCTAAACACTCGAAAATGCAACCGAAGATCAAACACCCGAATTCTTCGATGTTATTTTTCGTGGTTGATTTAAGGAATCTTCAAAGAAATTTTAAATCAACAACGAAACTTTGGGATAGCCTGCATAAATTCATAAGACAAGGATGCTGCTCTTTTTCAATCCCACAACAACACCCTCAATACTATTTTTTTAATAGATTTAAATCCATTTTACTCCACAAGAAAGGATAGATTTAATCACGCAAAATTCCGTGAATATAGAAAAACAAATATTATAATATATTCGGACGGCCGGATACACATTTTAGGGTTATTTAACCTTTTGATGAGTACAGTCGCATATTTGCGATCGAATGTCAGTGATTCAGAAAGATCATTCTTGCACATTGATTTCAGAGAGAGACAGAGACAAAGAGAGTGTCTTGCGTACATGGTACGAGTGTAATTGTTTCTGTTTATGCGAATAAATAAACGAATATTGTGAATGAACAGTATTTATTTATTTGTATATAAGCTTTATACACGCTACGCGGTCCTGAGAGATAAATGGATTTGTACGGACGATAAATAGTCATTTTAAAAGGAAGAAACAATTTCTCCTACATTTTTATTATCTGCTGTGATTGTTTCACCAAGATGCAAGTTTTTGGAGTTTTTTTGAAGACAATATTATGTTATGCTTTAAACAATCTAATATTTCCACAGAGTAATCGATAAATTCTAATCAATTTTCGTCTAGTTTCTCGCCATCAATGATGCTAGTCATCCGTCGACGTGGCTCTTCTATACATATAAAAATGAATGTCTATGTTTTGTGGTATGTTTGTCCCGTATACGTTTCTATACTTTTCATCCGATTGCGATGAAACTTTGAGGAGTTATTATACGCACTTTCGTGAACGTTTTTAAATTAGTATAAATATTGTTTATGTTGCGAAACGTTTAGCGGATCCACCATGTTGACACATATTTGTCTTAGCCCTTCATCCCGTGCTATATGTGACCTAAAACAATAAATCAACTGCTTTTCTTTTCAAATAATTACTAAGCGTTTTTGGCATTGCAACGCATGCTGAAAACTCACTAGTTTTATTAGTGGTATATCGATTTGTATGCAAAATTTCCCAAAAAATTTTTGGGACAAATATTAAGTGCTTATTTATGGATGCACATTTATTTTTATAAATTAATCTGTGACTTTGAATTTATGCCTTTGACTCTCAACTTTAAACATTAATTAATCTTAACAGATGGCTATATTTTTTTTGCTCGAATCACATTATTTCAACAAGCTGAATTCTTGATAAGTTTCTAGAATTCTTTGGTAGATTCACTTTCTACTCTATGATTTAATATCACGCCACTATGATTTCATCATTGGCGATAAACTCCCAATACCATCCCTTGAAAATACAATTTAAAATTGCTAGTTTGCTAATTGGATGCTTAAATCGAAGTAAATATACAAAGGATCATCCAAATACGACGCCCGATATTATCTTAAAACACATTGCGGTCCGTTCACGCGTAAACGCGTGTTTTCGCGTGTTTATTATATGAACTTTTGACGTAAAAAAAAAAAATATCAACGCTATATTTTTTTCTAGTTTCGCCGAGAGATGATCTTATATATATTTAAGACTTGACTAAAAAATTAAAATTATTAAAAAAAAATTTTTTTCACTGGGAAATTGAAAGACTAAACATGTGATCTCCCACATTTGCCCAAATTCTGCGGCCCGTAATGTGTTAAGATAACTATTTTCTTTTAATGATTAAAAAAACTATGAATGAACATTATGCAGTTATTGACAATGCGACAATCAATCCGTCTATTTGTTACATTTCAGCATGCTAATTGATGTAATAAAAAAGAGATTACTATAATTTATGCATATTTTTTTCGCATAATTGATATTGACCTTGCAAATGCATAAAAGTATTCTAATTATTTAAAAAAATGAATGCATTGGAACGATAACGCATGTCTTTAACACATTGGGTGCTGGAAGCATATTAATATATCCTATATTAGCTGATAGATACGAATTTAATCAATCTGAAGTAATCAATTCATTGTTTGGCAGCAATTCAAAATGAACAATCCCTTTCAAATCCCACAACAGGCATAACATCACTTCTCTTAGATGCAACTAGGGAATCTTTGGGGGAATTTTGCCATCGGTTGTGTCTCAGCCATCTACTATACAAGAGATTAAGATGATGCGCGCGAAGTGATTAAAAAAGGAACTGAAAAATATTTTATATCAAAACCCGTTGAATTTTATTTTTTTCTCTTTAAAAACGACAATTTCGATTAAACAATCTAATATGTCGCGAAAGACATTTGTAAAAATTAAGAATGAAAAATATTTAATTTTATTGCGATAAAATTAATTAGTCATAAAATGATGTTGACAGCCCTGTTCGTTTGATTGAAGGATGTTATTATTTTTAATTATAGAAATATTTTTCGCAAATTGTGGTTTAAATATGAGCTAAATTTATCAAAACTATAGTACCGAATGTGCACCAAGCGATGGCGCCACGGGCGTTACCTCTCGTTTTGTAATAATTTTGGATATGATAATTCCAATTTTGAGTTAAAAAATATATTTTTTCAAAAAAAACGATTAGATTTTATAATAATGCTTATACATGATGTTTTGCAGATGGACCGACAATTTTTTTTGTGGATTAAAAGGGTCTTTTGCTGCGTTTCACATGTTAATCACGATCTCCAGACCTGACACCAATGGATTTCTTTGTCTAGGGAAGTGTCTTATTACATGGCTCGCACGGTCTCCAGACTTGACACTACTGGAATTGAAACAAGAAATAATAATAATGTGTTTATTGATGCTTTAGCTCAATTTCTATGTTCATGAATTTCGTCGCTAATCCGCGCGTCCGTGTCCGCGAATGCGTTAATGGTTAATATCAGATAAGAAATCCAGTTGTTGCAGACTTCGCGGTGGTAAAGTCAAAAGCCTCTGGCATCGATTTGCGCGGAAATTCTATTTATAGGATGCAATTTTATTAATAAATACTCGGTCGCACCTGACCGGTGCACTTTGCATTGCAACTCTTGCGGGGGTGACCATACGTTCGCGCGACCGAGGTCAAATGTGCTTACAATATATATTGTTTAACAATTACGCCTGTCTATTTCATCACGGTAATAAATTGATGACAGATAACCATCTTTTCCAATCGATCATTTCTATCCAGGTTCAAAATCTAATCCAGGTTCTTATTTAACAACTTCATAGAGTATTTTATACACACTATTACATATTTATTGATCTAAATCTAGAATTGCGTCAGATTTTAATGTTTTTATAAATTGTTTGCACTGCACAAAAAACATCATTTTTCTTCCATTAACTAACACTAATCTTTACAATTCAATGTCTAGTTCATGCATATAATCACTGTCATGCATATAATTATTTTTTAATAGCTGTAATGTTTGTATAAAAATATTACGGATATAAAATTACAATAAAAATATCAGAAGTGGAATTAAGCCGTTCTCAAGTGCGCCCGTTAAGAATCAATTTCAATCCGTCAAGTGGCAATCTGGTCAAAAACCTCCTCTCTTTTGTTATTTCTAGAAGACAGACAGAATATTGTGGAGGATCATATATATATATACATTCCTATCTAAATACAAAAAGTGGAAAAATCGAAACAACATCGAAAAATCAATGTTTCAACATGTGTGACATGGATGACGTCTCAAGTGTTGTTTTGGATGTCAATAACTATATAATATCAGATTTATTTTTATTTCATTTTAAAAACTCTCCTTCGGTTGCAAATACTGGGACATGCGTTGAAGTTCGAGTTATCTACAAATCGGTAGTTGTATTCTTCAGTTCGTTTAGTTCCGCATGTTCATCGGCCATTTTGTTCAGTCACAGTAAATTCTTCCGATGAATAGGTCAACGCGCGCCCCCGCCAATTTCCGTCCGTGCTCGATCCGCGTGGTCTTCTGCTTTTTGACTTTGTAAAACAATATCACCGCACATATCTGTTAGAAACTCATGGAAGTTTGTGGTAGTGATGTGATGAGTCGACAAACAGTCGGATTAGGTTTCAAAATAAGTTGTACAGATACTCACGACGAGGCAAGAAGTGAGAGACCATCAGTGATTTTTGACAAACTTGTGCAATAAATTGAAGAACGTGTGCGAAATGACTGCCGTGTGACGCTTGACAACCTTCACGAAGAATTTACTGAAATTTATAGAAGTCTCTTTTGGATCATTTTGCACAAGAAGGTTAAGCTTTTCTGCACTCTCGTGACGAGGGATGAGACATGGATGTGTCACTACATCCCAGAAACCAAAAAAGAGCTGGCGGCGGAATTCTACGACTTATATCCTTTTGAGGAGTACAATCGCGTATTTGCGATCGAATTCTTACACGTTGAGGTCAGAGAGAGACGGAAAGAGTATCTTGCGTACATCGTATGATTGTACAGATCGAAAACCCAAATTTTTTGACTAATAATGATGACTCAAATGATGTTTACGCAAATAAATTAACGTGTAATATAGTGTACCATCAATAGCGTTTAGCAAAGCTGAGAGATATGAAGATTTGTATGGACGATTATCGGCGTACATACTAATATAGCATCTACGTTTACGCCATTTTAAAATTAACTCACTACTCAGAGGGTTAAATACAATCATTTTTCAATCCTACATAAATTTTATGACCTTACTTTCTAGATGACTCGAAAAATTGGCATACGGAATTAAAATTGGCAATATTATTGCATTTAAAACTAGTAATGTTTCATCTGGCGAATTTTGATTGAAGATATATTTTGATTTTTTCCCTTCTTCGTCTTAATTTTGTGGATAAATTACATTAGCATTATCTCGTTGATCGGCAATGCGTGTTTGTTCATCTGACCGTTTGCATGTTTTACAACATGCGTATAGCGTGCGTGTACCATAAACTCCCAAAGCATATGCATCGCAATAATGGTCGATTATAAATTTTCTCCTTGCGTCCTCATTTACATATATACTCGCACACGGCGAGCGGTTTTATTGGGGACCACAGGTGGACAAATTGCACACCGGAACATTTACAAAGTCCTAGATGAAAAATCGCAACAGGTTTTGTGCATATTTCAAAAGATGGTCATCTGCGCATGAATAAACATACAGCTGTTCCGTTTGATGTAGTGCCGAAGCATGGTTACCGCAACCCATCCCTCCCTGCTTATTTACGGGCTGATTGTAAGGCGATATAAATCCAACACTTGTGAATGATGGTACTCCATACCATTATTCCAATGTAAAATATTACTTTACTTTTAACTAGCGTTAAATCATTCCCGGTAATATTATACATGGGGCGTCATAAGGCAAGGAAGAAACCAGCACTAGTAAATAATACTTTGTGAGCGACAAACGGGATATTTATTTATATCTAAAATAAATACAACATCTGAGTTAAAGCCACCCAATCTTAAAGCATCTCATCGTTCATGAAAAAAGTATGACATAAAGCTTAAATGTGACATTAAGTCAAAGCGAGGCTTTGAGAACGTATCCGAGGAATGAAGAAAATCATATTTTCAAAATGTAGATAAACCCTCCATGGAAGAATTTTTAAAAGACAAAAATATATATGATGCTAGATTAAAGACGATCAGGGTCATAGCAAGGGGGTGGCAAAACAGGTGCCCGCTACGGGCGCAACTAGGCTCGGGGCGCAAAACGCAGAATACCGACCCAGTCAAGAGTTGTACATAATTTTTATTTTACTTGACCATTCTGCTTTACATAAAATTTGTAAAATTTAAACAACCCACCCGATTACTTCGTTTTGTAATGATTGTTCGTAATCGTTCTATAGACATATTCATGTGTGGCATCCAATCGCGAGGCGTTCATTCGTCAGCGGTCCGAAAAACGGACCGGTTGGACACATAGACCTTATAGCCACTCCGTCCTCTTTTAGGGCTATTTTGCAGCGTTTACTATGATCTGTACGATCGTGGAAGCTCTCTTATTTTCAAAATGAATAACACAATCAATACAGGAGATATTGGTTTAATTCATTTTTCCATTTTTTTGCCTTTATTTTCAAAATAAGGTAGTGTCACTGCAGTGTCCTGCTTAGTTCATGTGGCACCCTGCGATCAATCTAGATGCCTACGGCCATCAAATGTCGATGCACTATCGAACGCACTTATCCTAGCATCTTTAACGTCACATCAATGGAGACATCTGACGATAATAAGCTGAACATTAATTGATCAAAGCTTTTAGCATGTCATAAAGGCAGATATTAACCCTAGATCGCTAATCATATTTTCGAGCTGCACTGTCACTACATATTACGCGACGTACACACGCAGTGAGTACACGTTGGTTATTAATTTACTTGTTTGGGGGCGCGGAAAGAATCTGTAGTCTGTGAGACTAATGATTAGTGATCTAGATCTAATGAATGAATCCGTTTTAAAATTAGTTTTTATAAAATATTAATAAATAAAATTGGCAATAACTATGAGTAACCCTGATCCTAGATAAAACCATACACTTTCGATAAATCAATATGGGTAGTGCGCTAATAGAATCTGATGAATGACAATTAATTCGTTTGAGCGATACCATAGCAAATAATTGTAGCCCTTTGGGAACCCTTAACGACGACTCATATTAAAGCTAAATTTGCCTTGAATAAAAATCGCTGGATATTATTCTTTCTGCTTTGCGCCCTTCGCTGGCTTTCGACGACGGTGAAAATCTTTGCGAGAGACAAGCGCATCTGTCAGGAAAAATAAGACTTATGTAACAGAAATGTAATATAATTTCATTTATATGTCTGAACTTTGATCATTGTTATATTTAATTTGCAAGAAGATTCTGAAGAAATATATTAAATTTTGAATGCTTGAAAATTTTCTGGATAGCATCTGATTTATAGCAGAGTATATTCTCTATTTTTTACATTAGGATTATCAGGATAAAAGTACTATTTTCCCCGAGTTCCTTATACCAACCATTTAACTCCTATATAATATTTTTTTATATAAAAGGACAATGGAAAGAATTGTATTAAATAAGCAGGACGTAATCTCAGTTTATCTCCCTTTCCTTCTCTCAGTTTGAGGATGAGCATTGTCATTTTGAAGTATTATATCTTATTATTTATTTTAAATTTAATTTATCTGATTTTGTTATACGATTAATTCATCTTTATTTCGTGGTGATAGTTCATGCGGCATTCTAATACTCATTCTGTTCATTTTAAAGATGTATATATATTAAATATGCACTATGAAGCTGATTGAAATATTGAAGCACTTTACTATAAAGATTTCCCCAATAGCCTTAACCGATGTCTTTTACAATCAATCCTTCTATAGCGTCTACTTCATTTGCGGCGTCTTTTACTGTGACGAACTAACAAAACGTGCGGCGAACATGCTAAATGACCGCCATATGATGCTTGACAACCTTCACGAATATTTCCTGACATTTCTGGAAGTCTCATCAGGGATATTGTGTCAGAAAAACTTGGTTACGGTGAGTTGTGTTGTCCATGGGTGCCCAGAATATTCGTTAAAATCACGTGATCCCCAAACGTCAATTTTTAGACCGTTTTGCACTGGAGGGAGAATTTTTTCTGGACTCTATCGCTGTGGAAAATGAGAGTTGGGTGTTTTAATATACCCCATGCATTATAAAATTGATCTCTTTTCTTTCTGAAAATCTTGTAAAAAATCTTCTTCTGGTGTTGCTCTACTCAAGTACAAAAGTTGTTTTGAACTCCTGCCGAATTCTAGCCAACAAACACCATAAGGTCGATCGTACATAAATTGATTTATAAAAGAAAAATGCCAATAGCTTCCTGACCGTATTTGTATATATGTCATTCAGCCCAGGCCCGCGTACAAAGTGCCAACTTCCGTCCATTCTTCATTCAGCCCAGTGACCAGCTGACCAGAGATTGCAATAAAACATACAAATGCGTGACTTCTATCAGTTTCGACGAAAAACCCACTTTTTATCGTTGCTGTTGCGTCATTTCTATTTCTAAAGCATACATTAAATGCCTCATTTCGTTTCTAAAAATAACCCATGCCCGTACACTCGAGTACTAGTCGTGCCTTATCAGTGTCAAGCTACACCACTGGAGCTCTTTGTTGTTCTTCGTTGTTTGCGTGCTGCATCAACGCCATGATTATTCGCACTGCTTCTGAGGAGAATACCCATGGCTGACTGCAAAGTAAGTCCTCAACAAACCGAAATCTCAATTGTATCCTCAAAATTTGTCGAAAAACACCGAAGAAAATTAATATTTCTTGCTACACAATATGAAGACCGTTTCACACTGTACATTATTTGGACCCGCGCAAATGATGCCGTGTGAAACTTACTTTCGCGTAAAGACACTCACACACGTACACTCAATCATTGTTTTAATGGTCAAAAACGTCTCTCCATAAACTGATCCATTACGATGAAAGTCTTGATATTTTTGAATTGTTTGCTCATATTGCTATATAAATAAATAATGGCAAAAAATAGCAAACACTGGAAAATTCTCAATAATAATTAATGTTTAATATTGTTAATCGTTTACGATTATTTTCGTCTCCAAATGTTTATTTGTGCTCCTAAATCTAATAATAGGCTTGTTATTAGGATGTTTATTTTTTATGTTGTGGAATTCGAACGCTATACGAAGATAATCCCAGAAATACCCGACCGAACATATAGATGGCGGTCGTTGTTTTAAAATAGTGTAGAAAGTACTTACCTTATAAAGCTTAAATTTGAAGATTACTACGGTGCTTAGTATTTGTTTGCCATCAATAGTGAACGTTCTCAGTGAATTTGTAAACATGGAAAAAATCGTTCATCGTTATGTGATACAATACGAAATAAAACGACCAACAAGAACATCGTAGTGATTTACCAAATGAAGTGACCACGAAAAAAATGGTGATAAAATCCACAGCAATATGGATTTTATGGATGGGAAAAGTCTAGTTTCGCTCTTGGCTTCATTTGGCAAGAGCGACCCATGTAAATTAGCTTCTGGGAGGGGATCTTCCGTGATCTTACAGATCATAGAAGAGCCCAGGTACGCTTTTATCGCTGAAAATACCGCTAAAAGAAAACAGAGTAGCCACGAGGTCTATGTGTTCAACTGGTCCGCTTCTTGGACCACTGACACCATGAAAAAACGCCTCGTGATTGGACACCGTGCCACGTGTTCATGTACACAGAGTAAACAAGGTCTTTTAAAATAAACTAAATTCAGAAAGAGTAAAAAAGCTTGGGTAGCAAAAAGTTGAAGCGATTGGACTTTAATGACTATAATAATTGACCACTTGAATCGTATAAGAAAATTGATTTATATCATCGTTTATATTTTTAAAAATAATCGTTGAATAAAGCAGATTATATATTTATGGTAGGGGGAGAAATCAAGGAAAATATTGCTTTAAATTCAAATTTTTACATTTTTGAATTACCGAGAACAAAAATGATAAATCAGAAAGGAGGAAAAGGACAGGAATCCAAGTATTTCTTACTCCACATGGCCTTGAGCAACAAGTAAGTTAAAGTTAACCCTAAATTTAACTTCTATAAATATATATAGTATAAATATCTAAGAACCATAATTGTTGATATTTATGGCATTTTGCGCCGAAAAGAATCCTGAAAGTCTAAAAATGGGATTCCGAGAATCCCTCATTCGGAAGATCGAATTGAACTTAACACCGAGGTTGTTTGGGCTGCTTTTATATTCGAGCGCTTAACTAGGGTTGTCGTGTGAGTCTAAGAGCTGCTTTAATATTTTAAAGATTAAAACTAAAGACATTTGTAAATGTCACAATGTCAATAAAATACGTTCAATGAATATGCCATAATGAAAATTAGTAAAAAATGTATGATGAATTACCGTAAATTCGAGGAAAACCAACGATAGACTCAAAGTTCACCAGACTGTATTCTAACTTAGGAAATAAATCATATTTTTTCAATGAATTTCAAACTTAATGTATATAATAGCGTTAATATTATATTTTTAGATGAATCACGATCCGGCTATTTATCAAAAATTTGAACCGAAAACCTGTAATCGGTAAAACCGTTATATATATAAAAAAAAAAACCTTTTAACGTGTCCCAAACAAATTTATAAATCGTATTTTATTTTAGTCTTACCGAAATATATATGTAAACCCGCGCTAGCGCAGGATCGGTCCACGATGATCGGCGCAAATTTCCGCGCTAATGCGGGATCGGTCCTTCTCATGTTAAATTCGCCATTTTTTCTCTCTTTGTTCATCCTGTTAAATTCAGATCAACTCAAATTCCATCTAGTAATCATAAGTCATTATTATGTATTTTGTTTAGCTTATCTCTTCCTATATATTTGTTATGTACCTAGACTGAGACTCCATGATTTAAATTTGTTTTTTAGTGTTATGTAATCCAAAATGTAACTCCCAAACGTCAAGTAAATACGCATCAATTACAAACAAAAATATTTTTAAAAAATTCAAAAATGAACTACCCGGATCTAAACCGAAAAAAATAAAAACAAAAAGTATTGTATATGCAGTAGTACAAATACGTCGTTTATTACTTCAGGCCTAGGGCTAGGAATCAAGAGCATGCGTGCAACTCACTTTCGTCTCGAAGACCAACTGTTTTCTTATCTCCAAGCAAATTCCGCACACAAACAATAGTTGTGCTAATTCAAAAACCTTCGATGGTATGCACACAATAACTACCCAAAGTTTCATTGCAATCGGGTCATTGGTATAGGAGCATATACAACACATACAAACAACAAACATTCGTACGTCGCGACATGATTTAAAAAATGAATCTAAATTTGTAAATTGAGCTTAAATAGCGTTGAAACATTCAAATGTGACCCCGCCTAGTTAAATTCTTTCTGTTCATGAGCCATCATTATATTTTTTTATATAAGAAACCGCCATTTTTTGTGAAATATTCTCTTTTAAATGCGATATTAGTATCGCAAACTCGCATTGATCTTTTTATTCTAATATGAAATAGCGTATAGTCATCAAAACACACAATAAGACTAAAAAGACTGCAATGTTAGAATACGTCATCGACGCAAATTGCTTTTGGCGAACAAAGCAAACAAACAATGCAGACAAAACCCAAATGAACGCCGTTGGGACATTCGACGGCCCTTCTAGCAGTATCGAAACCTGTTGCTTAAAAATATCGTGCAATCTCTGCATGTCCGTATTTAAGCGGCTTGTCCACCTTGACTTTACTTCCTGATGTCGTTTTAGTTCATCTTCAGCTTTCCTTCTTTCGTGTCTTCTTGACCCAATTCCGAAGCATTTTCTACGTCCGCCGATCGTAGATCGGCAACGTTAGCTAAACACCACGCCTTGTTGAAACTTATCCAACGAAGATGTCTCCGTTTAGGCTTTTAGCATGATGACACGGTTTGCTACAATATCGATTTATATCCAAACTTAATTTTATGAATCGATCAAAAACAATTTCATTCGCAGACACGTTCACTCCCCAGCTATTCCAAGAAACGCACGTCAGCTTACAACTTGCATAAACTATTAAATTGACCACAAAGTCGTATTGTCTTGGACCTTATTTGAGCAGTTAATGACTGAATATTTGTTGTATGTATCATTCTGATCAGTAATTCTTTACATTTTCCAAATACGATGGCATGCATAATGCATTTTCTTGCGGTCGATCGATACCTTATTGCTATCATGCTAGAATTATATAATGAAAAAGCTTAATATCAAAGCTGAGGCAGATTTAGTTGAATAGAACAATGGCAATCACGATGAAAATCCATCTCGCGAGGACCTTAAACTTTCTATCTGCTTTTATGAAATTGAGCACGAACAACAAAGGCAGCAAGTTATGATCCTGATAACATTTCCTTTGATTCAAAGCGGAAATTTCTTCTTTTTTGTTGTGTTGATGATTGATTAATTATCAAAGTGCAACGGCGCGGCTTTGCTTGGTGTACAATTTACAAGACTTTATAAAAAATGTTCGTAGTTCTTTGTATATGTTTACGTGCGTAACATTAAGTGGATCGAAAAAAAAAGAGTCCCCATTTTCATATAACATCATCAATGTGACTGATAAAATTCCTATCTGTTGAGACCCGAACTAAAACTCCCATAATTCCCGATTTTCCGACAAATAATTTATTTCCGTCGCTGCAGATGAATATTTATATACTATAATACCTTCATGTGATTCGTAATTATATTACGGATGAATACAAAAAATTTGAACCACGTATCTATTATATTTCATATCGATATTCCCAGTATTAGAGTCGAGGTGTAGTAAATACATCACCGGTAGGGAAATGAAATGTTAATATAACAATTTGAAAAACATATATGTACTGAATATATGTATACATAGATTAGACAGTTGCTGCCCATTAGTAGTTACGCTACTGTTTCCAAGCGTCCAGATTTTGGCAAAAATGTCTCGATTTAGTAGCCTTCGACATACTGGTGAGATGTACGATTTCGCGCACATAGATCCCACGGTTATATCACGTGACTGGTGAGATTAGGGTTTTCTTCAGAAATTTCAATAAAAAAGTATATTCTGATAAATCAACTCAATAAGATCACAATTTATGCAGAAAATCCGATAAAATAACACAAAATTATGGAGATAAAGATATTAGATTGAGTCATAAATAGTTGCCGGTGAAAAGAAGCCGTTACATTTAATCGGTTTTACACTTAATGAGTCATCAATATTGATGAGTATAGGGTTCATTAGATAGGTATGACTCCTTTCAGTATTTGGACAATAGTTAACAGTGTCACACAAGATGAACCAATTCGCCCTTCCGAATTTGATGAAGACATTTTAAAGATTGTCAAAGAAGCTAAATACGTCACAATCAACCCTTTGTCGGCACTTGGAAAAATGTCATTCTGTTATACGATAATGCAAAACAATATATAGCAAAGTTGATGCAACAAAAAAATCTGGAACTTGGATTATCTATCTCATCACACCCTCCATAATCCCCGAACTTTGCCCCAATCGAATACCACCTATTCTGTTATATGCAGAATTTATTAATTGAAAAAGAAAAATGACGAGGAAGTGAATTACGCTAACAAAAATTTATTTTTATCTAAATCTGCTAAATATTATGAACAGGGTACTGATAAATTACCAGTAAAATGGGAGAAAGTCATCACTAATAATGACATTAATATGTAATATGATAATATTGCTTTGTCATTTTGTTAAAGCTAAATAAACTGTTCGAAAAATAAAAAAAACGGCAATTATTTATGACTCAACCTGATAAATATCACCTGCTCCGCAAGAAATCTTTGAACATCCATTAACGATACCGTCGTTGAATATTTGATGACACAACTTCGTTTAAAAATAGCCATTTGCTATATTTAGATGTCTCAAACAGCCATTGTGTTAAACGAATAAGAATTATTGCTACAAACAAGCTAGGGGCCCTATAATCGACGTAGAACAAATGTGACAAGGTAGCCCGTCGAGTTTTCACCTTTAACACTCTAACGACTGGCCGCCGACGATTTGTCGAATTGTAAAGAAGTCGCCCATCTGAATAAAATTAATTATTATCAATCAAAGCCGACATCAACAAACCATGAATATTCATGGGAGATGATCAAAAAATGTACACACGAAATCATCGACGCTGCAAACCGTTGCCCGTCGACTTTTTGCCGATGCCGAACCGGTTCGGTTTGATACAATTACTCTATTTTTCATTGTCAAGCATTTTTTTTCGTTTTTCAAATTAAAAACCGTCGGTAAAGTGTTAAGCATAATGAAGAAAGCACGTTTTCAATTTATACCCGTAGTCAACGTCCTTAACGGGAAAAAAAATAAACAGACATCGCAAACTGGTAAATTATGCATATTACAACCGATAGAATAAATTAACATTATTTTTATAATATTCAAATATGTACACCCGTGACGTTATGTAAAATTAAATCATGCAATCAACGCGCCGAGGTAAGCTTTTGTCCGGAGATTACTGTTATATCATCTATTATCGGCTATAATGACGCCCGATCGTCATCTCATTTCAATTTTGCCAGTTTCCCGATTTCCCGACAAATTATTTATTTCCGTCGCTGGGGATGAATACTTTTATACTATAATACTTTGATGTGATTCGTAATTATATTAAGGAGGAAAACAAAAATTCTGAACTGCGTATCTATTATATTTCATATCGATATCCCCATTATTAGAGTCGAGGTGTAGTAAATACATCACCGGTGGGGAACGGTTAATATAACAATTTGAAAATCATATATGTACTGTATATATGTATACATAGATTAGCCATATGCTGCCCATTAGTAGTTACGCTCCTCTTACTCCTTTGTTATCTTCAGATAGTTCGTGCGGCACCCAAACCCCCATTTGATTCGTCTTCCCGATACATTTTAAATGCTCATTTAAAGGACAATGTCTTAAATTTTAACAACAAAATAACGCATTCCATAAAGCTTAAAATCTAAACATTTGGTGCGCATAATAGTGTCTCAAATAGGATCTCTTTTGGTACTTATTGTATTAGAAATAGATGCACGACATTGAAAATAAAGCACTTTTAAGCGCTGCACACCACATGTGCGTGCATACTCTCACTGGATCGCGCGAATGATCGACTCAACATGTGAGTGCATACTCATCAAAGAATTAAACGCTCAAAGTTTCACCAAAACCATTGTCTAATATCCGAGATTATTTTATTTCCATGTCCATAAACGCCCGGGTCCCAAGTCAATATGTATCTTTCAAGATTTGAATCTTCCAAATGTTCAATTTGGGCCCGATGAAATTTTCATTGGACACGTTGTTCAAGTCACGTATACACTACCTGCGAATAATTATTTGCACATCGGTCTCATCCGGTATCTTTCTACCGTGTCTGTGTACTTGCCAGGATATTTGAGATGAACAAAATTTGACTGTCCATAATTTATACATTAGTCAAAAGCCCAAACATTGCACAGTGTAAAAATGCCCTATGAAAAAAGCTAGTGTTCTAGAAAGCGAATGCTAGATAGAATGTAGTACTAGCAAGCTAGCTTATAAACGAAGCCATACGAACTCTTTATACGAAACTTTTTTTTGGGCGGTCCGGTCTTTTCCTGTCCTACAAAGTCCCATTCACCTGATGTCTTCAAATGATATAATGCACCACCTTGATGGAAAAAAATATTTTTTTTAGCAATATCCCTGATTGAATAGGCTCCGTTTCATTGCGTTTTAATAAAGATAAGAATTGCGATATTATTCAAGTGATTGTGCCATTTTTTTAAAGCGGTAATCCACAACCCGGAATACTTAAGATCATCTTACATCTACTAACTATTAAAATTTATATAATACAACTACGGATTTACCTATATACCCAGAGGGCGCTCGCCTTCATAAATTCAGGGGCCTCATAAAATTTTAAGAGGTCTCAAAAACTGTTTGACCTACTGCGTAATTCAATGGATTTAAAGAAAGATATCTTGCATAGTTAATTAAGTTTCTTTGCTCAAAATATGGTCACCCTATCCCGGCCATCCTAATACGACTGCTTCCCATGCGCCATTGTCCATATATTTACCATGAAGACAATACAGATGATTAATTAAGATTTTGAAATGAACAGAGGCAGTGGCGATGAGCGCGGGGGCCGAGGCCAGGGTCGGGGCCAGGACCGCACCTCGGCTGCTGGTGCTGGGCTACGCGTTGCTGGGGCTGCTGGGGGCGGCGTCCTCAAAGACACCCCTGTCCCTCGGCTACCTCGCTGCCCTCAAAGGAAACCTCAAAGATCGCCAAGGACTCGCCATATCCGGAGCCTTCTCTATGGTCATAGAAGAGGTATCGCATTTTTTTTATGCGCCAAATTTTTATTATGATTTCAAATTTACTTTTATTAATTTTTGTTTCCCATTCCGTTCAAGATCAACAAGAATAAAGATCTACTTCCCGACGTAGAGCTGGTGATGCGATGGAACGACACCCAAGGCGATACCGTGTTAGCCACCCAAGCTATCACCGAAATGATTTGCGAAGGAGTGGTAGCCTTCTTCGGCCCGGAAGGACCCTGCTATGTCGAAGCAATCATTTCACAAGCCAGAAATTTGCCTATGATTTCATACGTAAAGTATTTTTATTTATAAATTATTTATACACAATTTTCAATATGCAAATGTTATGTTTAACACTCTCAGGGCCGAGCGGCGATATATCGTCACTCACATGTTGAGGGCGCATTCAGTAATCAGATATTTAAATGCTATTTAGAGTTAATAACTGCGTGAGCCCCCATTTTCGTGTAACATCATCAATTTGACTGATAAAATTTCTGCTATCTGCTGAGACCCGGACCAAAACTCGCAAAATTCCCGATTTCCCGACAAATTATTTATTTCCGTCGCTGCAGATGAATATTTATATACTATAATACTTTTATGTGATTCGTTATTATATTACGGAGGAATACAAAAATTTTGAACCCCGTATCTATTATATTTCATATCGATATTCCCATTATTAGAGTCGAGGTGTAGTAAATACATCACCGGTAGGGAACGGTTAATATAACAATTTAAAAAACATATATGTACTGAATATATGTATACATAGATTAGTCATTTACTGCCCCTATGCATCGCCTAAGCTTGCCAATTAGACAACTGTCTAAATATCTTTTGAGATCGACCTCGAAACTTGCATTTCTACCCTTGTCTGTTCGCACTTTCTTATCTTCACTTTTTTATTGTTAATTTGACTAATGACAAAACCAAGCTTATCAATCTAAGATTTAAAAAAAAACACCTATGATAAGATGCGCCACATGTCCATATTTATCCCATGCGTTATATTATCGCATCGTTATTTGGACCCAGTGAGAAACAACATTGATTCACGGTTGGCGACGAGTGTGTTAATACAAATGCTAAAATTACTACTTTTTACACTCTCTTTGAATCATGAAATTAATATACTTGCCTAATGTATACTATTTTATTTTTAGAAATGTTCCGATAACAAGGCATCTCCGATTCCAACGTTTGCCAGGACTGAACCGCCTGATATCCAGGTTCGAATATTTTCAATCATCCCCTATTACAGTATTTATTATTTATGACTATTTACTTGAATCGTCGATTCATCGACACATTTCTTTAATGTATTATGAAGTGTTAAAAGGTTCAACTTGTTATCGCCGGATATATCCGGTATAAATTTTGAAATACCGATGGTTAAGTGTATATGTATATAATATTTTAACAATCTTCTCTCCATAGGTAAGCAAATCTGTGATTTCACTTCTCAAATACTATAAATGGCAAACGTTTTCTATCATATATGAACAACCCTGGTCTCTCGTGGCATTATCCTTAGAAAATCACGCTAAAAACAATAACATGTCTGTTAATCATTTGCGAGAGATACACGATGTGCATAAATGCTGCCAGGATCGATTAGTATGTTGCAATTCAAATAACTGGTATAACGTCATCCAAGAAACGAAGAATATGACCAGAAGTAAGTCGCTGAATGCATTATTTGAAATATCAAGCGTCGTTCGCACGAGTAGAAATATTTGTTCTAAATCATTTATTTTTAAATATGTCTTTTGGCAGTATTTTCTATTTTTTTTATTTTTTCTTTTCTGTTTTGTCGATGGAAAGTTTACATTTTCCTGGGGCATACCGACGGCCTCTACGAGATGATGGCAACGATGGACTCGGCTCAGTTGTTTGCAAAAGGCGAATACATGGTGATCTACGTCGATACGTTAACGTATTCACCGATGCAGGCGCTGAATTACTTGTGGAGTGAGTAAAGGTTTCGCTTTATGGCTTATTTTTATTGAATTTATTGAAACTCATCATGTTTATTTACAGTCATACTTCAATATAGACTAAGAACTGGCAGCATAAGTTTAGGGTCATCTAACATAACGTGTTTCTGGACTATCATTATGACAGTCTGGCGATTGAGTGTCATTGGATTTGAGAGGAGAAGGGCATTAAAATCTAGTGAAATTACTATAAATGAGTAAAATAAACAATAATTTATAAGTGTTGTTAAGGCAATGATTTTTTGGTTGACTTCAGCAAGTTTGAACCAGTCTGGTACTATCTCAACAAGCTGGTAATAGTCTGGCAACACTTATAAATGGTTGTTTATTTTACTAATTTATAGAAAGTGAAAAAAAACTTCTTTGAATGTATGACTTAATTATGTTAAATTTTCACTAGATTTCAACCCCCTTCCCACCCAAACAAAACGGTTCTCAATCGCCAGACTGTCATAATGGTAGTCCAGAAACACGCCAGAACCTGATGACCCTCAATTTATGCTGACAGCTCTTAGTATAATATTGAGCGTAATCATATTTAACTAGGCAAAACATAAACGAGCAAAATAATGACTCGTTTACTTTGTTGTGCTTTTCTCATCATACGAGCTTAAATTGCGTATTACCCAAACAAGTCTCTATATTAGATCGTTATATTAAAATGCCTGAATGCGTACAAATTATTTTCAGAGCCTGAGATGCGTTCAAAATCAGACGATTGCGAAAAAGATGGGAACTTCAAAAGAAGAGCCAGATCGCTATTGGTAATCGTATCATCGCCGCCAAATGACCAATATCAAAACTTCACTGAAAACGTTAGAAAATACAATTCGATGGAGCCTTTTAATTTTCCTACTCCGTCTATCGGAACGGGATGGAACTACGTTAAGGTACGCACTTTTTCAAGTGCATTTTATTAGGTTGTCCCATAAGTTTCTTTCGCAAATGAACACAGATCGGCGTATTTCAACATGCGATATTCTTCTCCAACGACATAATAGCCAACCTTTTTTGAAGAGACTCGTCACTGGAGATGAAATTTGGATACTCTATGAGAATATTCAACGTAAACGATCTTGGACCAAGGGTACAGAAGTTTTAATTGTTGCTAAACCTGGCCTACATCCAAAAAAAGTTTTGCTATGCATTTGGTGGGACTGGAAAGGGGGTAGTTTATTATGAGGTACTTCAGCAAGGTGAAACGATCAATTCAACAAAATATTGTTTCCAACTAGACTATATTGTTTCCAACTCATGTGTTTTTGCTCGTCAGAAATAAATTATTTCATTTTCATTATTTCATTGAAAAATTGTTTACGTGGTAAAAAAATTAATTCAAAAAATGATATAAAAATGTATCTTAATCAATATTTTGCCAATAAACCTGGGAAATTTTGGCAAGAAGACATTATGAGGCTTCCGGAGAAATGGAGAAAACGAAAGAAACTTATTGAACACCCTAATATTTACGGTTATTTGAAATCATAAGTATAAACTACAGCATTTAAAACCAATTTCAGTTCATATCCATCTACGCAGCTTATTTGTACGACGCCGTCAAACTCTATACGAAAGCATTGCATGCTCTCATCGAAGAAGAAAAGAAGATAACAAAAAGTACATTGTCGTCGAAACAAATTAGAGAAATCGCCACAAACGGTACTCGTATTATAGAAAAAATGATTAATACTTCTTATGAAAGTGAGTAATAATTTCAATAATACTGCTTATTTTTTAAAGATTCGCATTGAAACTGATTGTTTTTATTAAATAGGTATAAATGGTCCGACGATGCGGCTTGATCAATTTGGTGACGCCGAAGGTAACTATACTATATTGTCTTTGAAGGACAAGCAAAGTGATGAAAAAAGTAACTTCACTTGTAAATATGAAATGAGACCCGTTGCATACTTCCAACAAGACGTGGATGGTGAAAATCCAGTGAGTGAGTTTCACAAAAATTATTGAAACCATTTTATGTATAATTCAATGATTTCCCAAAACATATAAGCACAAATTCAGTTACCTAACAGACTGAGAGCTCGCAGCATAAATTGAAGATCATCTAATACATATGAATATTTTAATAGTCGTGTTCTGGCGTGTTTCTGGACTATCATTATGACAATCTGGCGATTGAGTGTCATTGTAATAGTCTGGCAGCCTAAACCCAATGGCACTCAGTCGCCAGACTGTTATAATGATAGTCCAGAAACACGCCAGAACACAACTAATAAATTATTCACATGCGTTAGATGATCTTTAATTTATGCTGCCAGCTTTTGGTATATAACTGAAATTATATCCATCATTATCGTTTCATATTCACCAGATATACCCACTTTTAAAATACCGTCAAAACAACGGAATCTCGTTAAATCAGATATACAATTCAATCGCGTAGCAATAATTTAAAATCACCAAATCCATGTATTAACACATCTTAAGCAGTTTCTCATTTTTGCGCTTGGAACACACCCGATATTGTCTGCCGAATTGTAACAAATTAACCCGTATGTCATTAAGTAGGTCTGGCCAGACCCATGTATGAAACATGTGTTTATCGCTTCGCACCTGAGACATACGAATATAATGACTAGAGATACGTGTTTTTAGCATCTATTTAAAAAAAAAATAGCGTTTATTTTCTTGAATTTAGCGTTTTGGAGCAAATAAAAAAACTAAATTTAGCATCTATTTAGCATCTATTTCTTAAACACAAATTTGAAGTTAAATAGTCTAATTTAAACATAATTTGCAAAAAATATACATACATATATTGTAAAAAACATTTGAAATTATTTAAAAATAGAAAAACATCAATTAAATTTACATAATTATAAAAATGTATCATCGAGCATGTTTCTATTGACGATTCTTTCAATCTAGTACGTCGATCGTTCACAATTAAATTATATGAACTGAAAAACCTTTCTACATCAACACTATTTGCAGGACACCAAATTGATTGAATGGCTGCATTGCTGAATTCTTCGTGGTTTTCCCACTAAACTAATTTTGTGAGCCCAGCATTTAAAATGTAGCATTTTATTTCCAATTAAAACACTGAGACTTTTATGGCACGCTATCATATAGGGCGCTAAGTCCAACACAAATCCTAATATGTCCGAATATGAAATTTCATATTCTTTGAAAGTATCTACTATTGTTTGCGAACATGTAGTAGCATTTGCCACATCCAAAAAATTACATGATGCCAAGTAGACATTTTGTTCACTGGCAGGTAGCACTGTTTTAAATAAAACGACAAAAACACAGCGCCCCATCTTGTCTGAAGTTTCATCGACCACTATTATGATAGATATGTTTTTAATTTTCTCCATGACTTCTTTTTTTCATATCTGCTCCACATAATGGAACATACGTTCTTCTTAATTGATTTGCACAAGGCAAATCACTGGATCCCTGCACATATTTCCAAAAACATTCTTTCACCGCAGGATGGTTCAACTTTTCCAGGGGTATGTTGGCTTTGAGACACGTGCTAACCGTATTTTTAATGAATATCGGTTTTTCTTGTCGCCTATCTATTATATTTGCTATTGTCGATTGATGAGTCTTACTTATGGCAGGTGTCGAAGCTTTCTTCTTGTGTCCATTTGATTGGATATGTTTTGTTAAATTGTCTTTCTTTTTCCAATCTAACTGACAATTGCAATGCCTCCACATTAAAATATTTTTATCATTCACATAAAATCCCTGCCTTGTAAGCTGTAACTCTCTCTTTAACTGGTTGACACACACGTCTGGAATAACAATTTTCGTAATTTAGGAACGTAAAATTGGAGTTAAACCATCGCTAAAACACACAATTATTATTGTTTTTAATCAATGACATTTATTGTTGACAGTAGCGTTATCTGCCTCATTTCAACTCTGAGAAGTTTGAGAGTTTTTGAGCCGCTTACGTTTGGTTTCGGTTTGAAGTGTCCACGAAGACGGTATGCATTGACTTATCTGGCGCAAAAAGCAAGTATTAAATGCTGACGCATGATGGGATTTGACGGCTGTGTACGTCAAAGTCTTAATACCGACATTTACTCGACCCATATTCTTGAGACTAAAACATATATTTTATTGATTAACAAACGTTGAATAATTTTTAAAACGTGACATTATTCAAATTGTGAAAAAAAACTCACCAAGTAGTATATTTAAACAATGTTATGAATGATTACGATACGTGCCTTAACCTCACAACCACGCAAATGACACAAAACAAGTACCAATCTAAGTGTGTGACATCATAGACTATGGACAAGAGTTGGGCATAGAGTCTGGGAAGATTATCTTAGTTATTTTTCAAGATAATCGATATTTGGAAAAAATATTTATCAGTTTTAATAAAATTTCGCATCTATTCGCATATTTTAACAATTTCGCAACAATTTCGCATTTATCGCATTTATCGCTTCTATTTCGCATTTATCGCAAAACGCGATAATCACGTATCTCTAATAATGACCCTCCACAGACACGAGCTATTTGTTGGTCCCGCTTTTCGGGAGTATGCTAGCTCATCAAAAGTGCATAACAAGGTGCAAAACCTGAATACAATATCCATGTCCACAAGAACACGCTCATTTTCAACTTCAATTGACCACTTGCGTGGCCATAAAATATGTGTGTCCAGCCGGTCCGCTTTTCGGACTGCTGAATCCAAAGAATTTAAACCAGAGAACTAATCATCCCAAAGATGCACACCCAAAATGTTTACAACGTATAACAGAGCAACTGGTATTTCCAAAATGTAGACAAAAGGATGAACAATCTACGTTTAATATTGTCTAAAATGCTTTTAATGTTATTTTCTATACAAAATGTATGAAAGTCCAGCCAGACCTACTTTATTGATTAAAAGTTTCATTGGTAAAAGGGTTAAAAAAATGTTAAATTAATTTAAAAACTCTATTAATACAAGATTTCCTTTATTCACTTTATATATAATATCGAAAATAATTGTTTTTTTAATATTATAATGACTACTTAATGCATACAATTTAATGAAAATTTACATTATTTCATAATACATTGGAAATCGTTTGACACCGCGATGACAAATGTATATTTTATTGTGTTAATTAAATTATAAAATACATACACGCGTGCTTGTATTCATAGTATATATCAAATAATGAAAAAAACATGGCGTTATTAATAAAAATATGCTTCCCGTACGTAATGTGTTAATATAATAGAAAGCATATAAGTTTATAACGCAACATAAAGGGCATGCACCGATCGTGGAAGACCCCAGGTACGCATTTATCCTTGAAAATGTCTTAAAAAGCCGTAAAAGAGGACGAAGTGACCACATGTCCAACCGGTCCGCTTTTCGAACCGCTGTTATAACGAATGAACGCCTTGCTATCGGACGTCATGCCATCATTATAAAAACGGACAGATTCAATCATTATTGATTCATTTTGCGTTTTGCACCCTAATCCCGGTTGCCCTGAATGTACAACCCATTCAATAACATTGCTGTGTTGAATGATTTTCAATGTATATTAATATCAAATATAGGCCTGCCCTTATCAAAATTACACGCATATAATATCGATTTTATTTACAGAAACTTAAAATAAAACTTTTTCCAAAAAGTACCGTCGAATGGAACGACGAAAGAAAACCTGACGATGAACCTTCCTGCGGTTTTTTGAACGAAAAATGCAAGAAGGACGAACCGCACATTTCATCGATGGTCGTAGCTATAATATTGGGCATAACATTGTTTTGCGCGGTCGTGATAACCATCAGCATATACCGCAAATGGAAAATTGAACAAGAAATCGAAGGCCTTTTATGGAAAATCGGTTCTCATGAAATCTACGGATATAACGACAAAGACATTATATCTTCGCCCAGCAAGGTGAGTCTAAATTCTATATAGTCTCTGTTATTCTTATAGCCTGAGAGCTGGCAGCATAAATTGAGGATCAGCTTGTAATAGTCTGGCAACCCCCTTTCCTCCCGAACCCAACGGCACTCAGTCGCCAGACTGTCATAATGATAGTCCAGAAACACGCCAGAACACAACTATTAAATGATTCACATGTGTTAGATGATCTTCAATTTATGCTGCCAGCTCTCAGTTTATAGAAAGAAATAAAAGTGGTCTTATTAATTTTATATATTTTGCTTTCAGCTGAGCTTAGCTAGCGGAGGCTCGTACGAAAGTCGTTGTGGCCATCAAGTATTTGCTGCCACGGGTCAATACCGGGGAAACGTTGTGCGAATTAAAGAATTAAAATTTTCAAAGAAAAAGGTATGTTTTCCGCTAAATTCTCACTATGTCAATACATTTTATATATCTATAATATACTGTTATTGATTCCAGGATATTTCTCGCGAAATCATGAAAGAAATGCGCTTATTGCGCGATTTGCGGCACGACAACATTAACTCTTTCATCGGCGCCTGTGTGGAACCCATGAGAATATTATTGGTCACAGAATATTGTCCGAAAGGAAGCTTGTATGTGAGTATTTTACTATTATTCATTTCTTGTATCATATTATAGCATTGGACAATATTTCTAAACTGTATGTTTATATTTTTTCAGGACATTGTAGAGAACGAAGACATAAAATTGGACAGCATGTTCATTGCCTCTCTAGTACATGATCTCATTAAGGTTCTTTAACAGCTCTTACGCCTATTATTCCAGTTAAATATATACTATACAGTGGCGGATTTCAATCAAAATGCACTAGGCTTGGGTCTGATAAATTCTAAAATGCCAAAATTCAATATTTTTAATAGTATTCCCTGAATTATTGGAAGAGTTGATCGCATAAACACAACTCAATGATCGAAATAGATACATTTTTGATCTATTGTGTATTTAAAGGGATATCATCATCGTCTTTTTCGTCCCTTGCATACATAAAATGTGCGAAAAAGAAGAAGCGGTGGTAGAAAAAAACTAAAACTACAGCTCAATTTTAACGACTGATCTCCATCGAAGACAATGAGAAACCAAATGTAATTCATATTGTTCTTCTTCGGATGCTTGGGTCATTAATTTGCCTGTTTATAAAAGCACTGAGCTTAAAGTTGTCCATTCGTCATGTCAGCGGTCCGAAAAGCGGACCGATTGGATACATAGACCTTGTGGCTTACAGTCGACGGTCATCCAATCACATTTTGTGGATTTTCTTAACCATTTCTGGGGTTACCACTTTGGTCGACCACTTCGTCTTGGCAGCTCGTATAGCCTCATTTAAACTCTGCCATTTACAAATACGTGGGTCATTGATTTGCTTATTTAGAAAGGTACAAGGTAGCGAGGCGGGGAAGGTTCAGGAACGTGCTTAAATATTGAATGCGTTCTGAGTCAGTAGTCTGTGAGACTAATGATTAGTGATCTAAAACTAAAAAGGACATCCTACCTAAATTAACAATGCACGATAAGTGCTAAATCCGCCACTGATACAATACTTTCCTTCTTTATTTGTCCAAACTCTAGTAAAAATATTAACCGTAACGTATTATTTACATTTTAAATTGTATTTCCAGGGCATGCTGTTCATACATATGTCGCTTTTAGGCTGGCATGGCAATCTTAAATCTTCAAACTGTGTAGTTACATCGCGTTGGATGCTGCAAGTAAGATCATTTTTTGCATTAATTTTGTTATAGACGTCACTTTGCGTATATTTGATTATAATTGCCGTATATTATTTGTTGAATTTATTTAAAATTTAGTTATTTGCAACCATTGATAATTCATATTAATCAAGATTACAGATTTTGGATTGCACGACTTAAAGCATTCGGCAGAAAACGATTCAATCGGAGAACATCAACACTATAGAAGTAAACTATTAGACTGTGTATTTAATTTTTGATCCAAAATGAAATTCGTTTTTAATACTATTGCCCTATTATCGACAGGCTTATTTTGGAAAGCTCCTGAGCTTCTGCGGGCTAATTCCGGCTTCACCAGAGGAAGTCAAAAAGGTGATGTGTACGCGTTTGCCATAATATTATATGAAATAATTGGGAGAAGAGGACCCTTTGGTACGACTTCGTTAGAACCAAAAGGTAATTGTATACAATTCTGAATACTCGCTATAAGAAATTCATAAATTAAATGTACGCTTATCTACTTTTTTCCCCCATAGAAATCATAGATTTATTGAAGCGATATCCTGCACCAGGTGAAACAGTTTTTCGACCCGATGTAGATAATTTAGGAATGGATACGACAGAAGAATGCGTCATCAGCTGCATGAAAGACTGTTGGTCGGAAGATCCTGAAAGTAGACCAGATTTTCAAACAATCAGATCACGCCTTAAGAAAATGAAAAACGGAAGGTATTCAAATGCAAATGTTAAAAATGCACATTAAAAAATAAACAAATCGTAATGCGTTTATTATAATTTCTGCAGAAATCGTAATGTGATGGATCAAATGATGGTCATGCTAGAAAAGTACTCCAACGACTTGGAAGATCTAGTGGACGCCCGAACGCTTGAACTGCACGAAGAAAAACAGAAAACGGAGGATCTTCTACATCGGATGCTTCCACAGTATAATATTTTTTTTCTACGCCGTCCATTAAATATAACTAAATTATTATGTACAGGGCCGTAACAAGGGGGTGACAAAGCAGGCACCCGCCACGGATCGATTTGTCGTTTCAGGCGGTCCGAAAAGCGGACCGTTTGGATACACAGGCCTTGTGGCCACTCCGTCCTCTTTAAGGGATTTTTGCTGAATCTTCTATGTTCTGTACGATCACGGAAGCTCGCGCCAACCGGCATCTATACGTTAAATCGGATACTTTTGGAACAATTTTCGTATATTATTTTAAAATATACATTCTAATAAAATTTAATATATTGTAACATGGGGAGCAAATTTAATTCGCCATATTAACAGCGCCATATTTTGTGGGTATATCGTTGCCGGTTGGGTGGTGACGCGCAGGAGGCGGGAGCCGATGATAAATCGTCGATTGGCCTTGGCTGCGGGAGGACGTCCTTCTCGCAGCCAATTCTCTCTCATGCCGAATAAAAAGTTACCTAGAGAATCCATCCGTCCGACCACACATGATCCGAAAGATGGACGGACCCGTGCTTTAACGCGGCCGTCCTGGCGAGCATTTTTTTAAATAGGGTGGGGGGGTGCAAGTTAGATACTTACCACTTGCGTTTCATACCCTCGTTACGGCTCTGATTATGTATTACCGATTTTCTTTATAAATTGTAACGATACAAATATTTCGTTTTAGACCTGTTGCAAAACGATTGACTACTGGACACGGAGTTGAACCAGAATCATTCGATGCTGTGACAATCTATTTCAGCGACATTGTAGGATTTACTTCGATGTCTGCCGAATCCACCCCGTTAGAAGTGGTTAACTTCCTCAACGATTTATACACCATATTTGATAGAATAATCAAAGGATATGATGTTTACAAGGTTGAAACTATAGGAGATGCATATATGGTGGTAAGTTTATATGTCGTACTAATAATAATTTAATAGTTGTGTTCTGACGTGTTTCTGGACTATCATTATGACAGTCTGGCGACTGAATGCCGTTGGGTTTGGGAGGGGAGGGGATTGCCAGACTAACCCAACGGCACTCAGTCGCCAGACTATCATAATGATGGTCCGGAAATACGCCAGAATACAACCTATGCTGCCAGCTCTTGTTATATATGGATAGGTACGTTTCATAGCACAATATAAATATATACTTATTTCAGGTTTCAGGACTTCCGCTTAGAAATGGTGACAAGCATGCAGGAGAGATTGCGTCCATGTCGCTAGATTTGCTCGATGCGGTAAAAAACCACAAAATGTCACACCGTCCTAATGAAACGCTTAAACTCAGGATAGGTATTCACACAGGTTTGCATCCTTATTTCATTCCTTTTATAATAATATGTATATCAAAAGCAAACATGAACAACGAATTTACTTTCAATTTCAGGACCAGTCGTTGCGGGTGTAGTCGGATTAACGATGCCTCGATACTGTTTATTTGGCGATACCGTAAATACTGCAAGCAGGATGGAATCAAACGGGGAAGCTTTAAAAATACATATCTCACCACAATGTAAAAATGCTCTGGAAAGACTAGAAGGCTATCATATGGAACCGCGTGGAGTGATTCAAATTAAAGGGAAAGGCGAGGTAATATAACATATTTACAGAATCGAGACGCAAACCACCTAAACAATTCAAATTATATCAACGATCATCATAAAATACAGGTACAAACTTATTGGTTGGAAGGCGCAAATGAAAAGGCGATACAGAGACGCGTCGTGGATTTAGCAGAATTACCGCCATTATTTTGCCGCCCTCGTCGAAGTCCTAAATTAACTGATTCTAGACAAGCTTCCATTTGTGGAATTCCAGGTAAACATTTTTTTATTTTTTGAGGTGGCTTTTAGCAATCCCTTTTTTATCGGACTATTACCAACCATTTTGACATGGTTTTTGATGGCATATATATGTTTTTAAAAATGTGGTTGCCAACCACATCTCCTGTGGGATTCGAACCCAAGATGATTGAGTTACGAGTCCAACCGCTTAACGCGGGACTACCTACAGGTATACATACAGGTCAGGTTTATCGGGCGAGAGAGCATCCATGGCCGTCAGCCAAGAGGTATCTTGTCAGCATCAGGTCCAGAGTGGACATTTGTATGTTGATAGATAGGGTAGTGTCCATAGTTGTTTGAGAGAGAAAGACTGCAAGAAGGACCCCTGTCGATTTTCTCTGCTGGCGGTTCTATTGCTAGGTGCACGGAGTCGTTCCTGTCGACGCCAATGCAGTGCCCCTTTTCACAGCAAGAGAACTCACCATGGTCATCAAGCGACTGGTGATCAATAAAGCTCTGAGGCTTTGGATGGCATCTCTAACAAAGTCATCGGGCAGGTCGCTGATGCTGATCCAAGCTTCTTGTTAGCGGCTATACAATACCTGCCTAGTGAAAGGAATCTTTCCAGCGCCCTGGAAAAGGCAGAAGCTTGTGCTTATTCCCAAAGGAAATAAAGCAACTCCTAGCTGCTCTGCAGTTTGGCTTTCGTCTCATGGAAACTATAAAGCAGACGTGGTGAGGTAGCGTTAAAGCTAGTGGGCAAGTTAACATGGTTGCGCTGGTTGCAAAGAACGCATTCAACTCGTCCAGATGGCATTTGATTCCCAAAAACGAAACTGATGCTCCGCCATACCTTGTTAGAATGGTGGAGAGCTACCCTCACGAACGAACACTAGTGTACAGCGTCGTTGGTGCGGGAAGAAGGGAGCGAACAGTTACGGCAGGCATTCCACAGGGGTTCGTACTCGAACACGCCCTGTGGAACGTAATGTAAGATGGCCTGAACAAACACCACTCATGGAGGGCGCCAATATGATCGCCTTCGCTATTGATGTGGCTCTCCTAGTCAACATCAAATCTGTGGAGATCTTGCAGATGACTTGTGTAAACACAACGCGAAAAGCGAAGAAATTGTTAACAGGAGCTGGGCTGGAGCTCACTAGCCAAATGACGAAAGCGCTGCTTAACATCGGAGGCCCAAAAAACTAGCAGAAAAAGACACTACAACGAAGTAGTGCATTCGGTATTGTTGTACGGTGCGTCAATATGGGTCGAGGCACTGCAAGTTAAAAGGGCAACATGGCCAGAATCCAGAGAAGAAGTGCGATCAAGGTGGTTGCTACATACCGCACAGTGTCAGAAGATGCTATCCTGGCACTGACTCCCATACTGCCAATTGACTTGCTCGCCCAAGAGAGACAGGCGGTCCAAAAAGGAGAAACAAAGAAGGCGGCCAGATAAACCACGATGGCGGCGTGGCAGTCCCGATGGGACAACTCTATAAAAGGTCGGTGAACATACGAACTTATCACAGACCTGGAAGAGTGGAGCGGAAGGAAACATGGTCAACTTTTACCACCTAACCCAGGTTCTTACCATAGAAACATCTCCACCGAGCTGACACCCATGAGCTAAGTTAACAACGGAAGAGCACAAGAGGGACACATCACTGCCTACAACTAGTAACCGGGTAGCAACACAAGAGAAGGATGGTTTTAGGGATTAGAAATCCCACATTAACACCAGATTTGTGATAGCGTGGGGTTTGCCGTGGCATACCCGTTGCAGACCACTGATCTATAGTTATAAAAGCCATAGTTAGGGTCGTAAGAAATATAAGGTGTATACTTAATTTATAACATTTTTCTCTCTTTTGATTAAATTATCAGGTTTAAATAGTCGCAGACAATCACGTGGTTTAATTGAAGGTGACAGCAGTGCTTCGCTTGGTCATTCCAGCCCTAAGCTTGATCCAGAACCAACTTTCAAAAAGAGGTAATGTAACAATACATTTATGGTTAATATGTTTATATTATATTATGAAGAAATTTATGTTAAATATATATATATATATTATTAGATTAAAACCGTTAATTGTTTTTAGAAGGATCCTCAGTTCTATAGCATCATCAGCTGATGAAAAAGTATTAAATCCAACATCAGAACAAGAAAATTCAAACGTGACAGGACTTAGAGAAGCACACTCGTTAGATTTAATGCAACTTGATTCGCCCAAGTTAAGAGCACGCAAAACATCCCGATCCCTCGACCAGTGCAATTCTCCTCTCTCCGGAATCTCACACAACACAATATCTGATCTCTCGGAAAAACACTTCAACAACAACAGTTTCATCAACGGAAACGCTGCAGTGATGGGGTCAGATCCTAACGAAGGAGTCGAACTGCGAAGTGACACAATTCCAGAGGCGTATCCTTTGTTAAACAAAAATAATTTATTAGACACTTCTATCCATCATGAAACAAAGCGGCATGATACTAATAGTGTGAGTTTTCCTTGCAAAAAGTGGAGATCTCTCGAAGCTCTGGGGGATGCCGAAGTGGCAGCTCCCAGTCGTAAGTTACCGCGATCATCCATACGTTCATGGTTTATGGGCATCATCAACGGAAGTGGTTTCCGCACCAGCCACAGCTCGCTACGCAAAGCTGTCCCACTTTTAGACAAAGAATCTCATGTGTAACATTGTGACTGAAACATGGTGTTTTCTAATATATATAAAGTGGTCTTCATAACTTCTTTATGTGTTTTATATTACCAGCGATTAACCCAAAAATATTGCTTGCATTGAGTAATTCGAAAGGCTTGTTACATTTGTTAATTTACATTTTATAATATGACCACCATTGGCCGATAGGTAAATTTCCATGGTGCATAATAATTTTAAGTTTTATCGCCAGTGTAAGACGTGAAACGTATTTTTCATTTCAAATGCTTGAATATTTTATTTTTAATGATGCCCGCTAGAATTTGGATCAGCGCAAAATATCATCGATCCAAATAGATATTAGATGTTCCCATAAGATAAATAAAACAATGGATTTTTTCAACAAGCTAATGCAAAACCTGCTATTGCATCATTGCGAGGCACGTTCAGAAAGTAAGTGTACTGTGTCCATTACGGGCTGTGGTTTTTTGGGTGTTTTTATTTTAACACTGAGTGGTAAAGGCGGATCTTCTGACAGAGCAAGCATCGCGAGAACACTGTAGTACGTAAACTCACGTTGTAGTGTAATGTGTCGTCATACCAATTCCCCATCTGCCAATTCAAAACCACAACTTCGGACAACTTTGGACTTTTCCGTATTCCCCTAATGTTAGATGATCATCTTTTCACCTCCTTGAAGGCACACATGGGTGGAATAAGTTTTTCAACTGACGAGCAGGTGCAGAAAGAAGTTCTGAAATGGGGAAAAGAGCTAGCAAGAGAGTTCTTCGAGGAAGGAATAAAAAAGCTTATACCACGACTCGCCATATGCATTGATCAACATGGCAATATTTTTTCACTCTTTCTGAAAAAAAAATTCAAGTACACTTACTTTCTGAATATGCCTCGTATATTAAATATTCTTGGTTGTAGCGCAAATGTACGAAAATTCTTTTTTCGCGTGAATAGGTTGTTGAAAATAATATTAATAAATTTATAGCTTTTCATCTTATAGATGAATATTCATCTTGTCTTTCCTGTTGACGTCAGCAACAATTAAAAATTCTTGCAAAAGTGGAAACATTTCTAAATCTTCTTCTTGTACGTGACAAACTCCTGGAGAGAAAGGTTAACTTCATTAAGTAGACTATAAATGTTTGCCATACATGCGAGTTTACTCAACCAATCCTTGTCCAAGAAATGTTCTGGTAGGGCCGAGAGTTTCTCTCTCATAAAACCGGTTGGTGAACACTGCTTTCAATCACTTTTCTCATAAAATCCAGCTACTTTTGACTGAAAATAGTCTGATGGTGTGAGATCTGGCGAGTATGATGGATGCAACAAGGGATCCAGTGGGCTTTTGTCCACGCTCTGACCATTGTTTTCATCTTTTTCATTTCTTATCACCAGTTTTTTTTTCAATAATCTGATGTTCCTCATAATATCATCATAATGCAGCTACAAACAGTCCCTTGCAGGATTAGGATTTCCTTGACATTCATATATTCATAGGAAAGGGTTACATCCTTCTCGCCTATATTATACATTCACCAGCTCGTTTGCTCGATATTGAAAGCAACATGATCTCCGAGTTTCATTTAGAATGCTCGCCTAGCAGGTCTTCCAGGTGAACGTATTGAAGAGCAGTTCCTTCCTTCAATTCCCCGCTAGAGCAGGAGTTGAAATAGTCTATTTTCCCCGCTCTAACCATTGATTTTTTTTCCTCTTCCCGTTTGAATATTAACCCCAAATCTCATCATGAAGAAATGGGCTTAATAATAATTGTTTTTATTTCAATAATCTGCTAATGTTGAGCCGTTGGTTCATATTATGATCAGTCAATTCGTTTGGGACCCAAATGCCTTATTATTCTTGTCCATCTTTAACTTGTTCGTCGCCGCGTCCACCGTATATGGTGGACGTTTTCTTCCTCAGCTTGAATACGATTTAACAAGTCACTTAAAAAATATGTATTATATATAACATTATGTTTAAAATAAAATTCAAACATATACAAGGTGATTTTAAACAATTAGGACAATATGTTGCGATCCTTTTTACATTTTTTTGCGATCAAGAATTTGTCAATCAGTCAAACAGTCTCTGAAAAACAAATCCAGTGTCTTTCTACAATGTCTTCCAGAAGACAACTGTCTAAATATCTTTCGAGATCGACAAGATATAACAATAACAATAAAATATAACAACGACGATATAATAGCAACGAGTGTGTTAAGCATTTTTTAAGTTAAGCTCTCGTTATCGAACTTATGTGAACATCTAATATCATATGCTACATGCATTCTATGAGACTTTAACTACTAAATCTTTTAATACATTTAAAAAATGATCAATATGCAGCATATTTGACTACCTTAATATGTATTATGACATGGAAATTTATCATATTTGCATATTGTGATCCATATATGACTTAATATGTTTCATATTTTATTATGTACTTTAATCGATATGAATGTAAATATCATTTGAATTAATATTTTAGACTCTTTTAATCCTAGATCATTAATAATCGATTGCCAATTGATCGAGATTGATGCGTGCATATCGAGTGCGTTCCGAGTCTGTGCGACTAATGATTGGTGATCTAGTTTTAACAACGTATCGATTGTCCGGATTAGACACATGCATATTTATTAGCGATATGAATAGTGACAATCAAATTATATGAAGAAAAACGTATATATGTATATCAAAGTGCCATAACAGTGAATGTGCTATAAAATATAAATACTAAAAACGCATTGTGAATAGACGTTTAGTTTATGTTCGTTTTTAGATGTGGCTTTTATTTATTTTAATTAGAGTTGGTAGTGTGAGAACACATGAAGTTATTGAAATCGCACAAGTATTTAGTCCGTAAAAAGATGAATCAAACTGCGATTACTGCACATCCAAGTGATTTAACTAGTTTCTATTTTTCATTTGAAATGGAAAAACAGATGGCTGTGAAAATGTAGATCAGTTAAAAGTGTAAATATTTCGACAAAACTGTCATTTTTACCAGCTTCCTAGTATTTTGTATATTTCTCAGGTCGTATATATTTTTATAAAGGAAATCAATTGAAAGGCTGGTGATACAATAAATGCCCCGGACCGGAGGAGTTAAATGACCATTATATAGCCATATATTGTATTAGTAATTGTTTATTATTTTGTTGATGATGAAAAAAATTTCCATTTGTAAAGTCGATGTGGCATGACGATGATGTTTAATTTCGTGTAATTAAAATGTGTTAATGTTGTATATTTGTATTCTGTTGTCGTGGTCCAAATGAGTAAATATTGTAAATACAATATATAGTATGAACAATGATAACGGAGATGTGAATAATGTAGTTTAATTGGAAGATGTTCGTCTCTTTGATTGTATAAATTTATTAATCTTATCTTAAGAAACTCGCTTATAATTTACAATTTAATCGATCTGGTCGTAATTGAAGTTTAGGCCACTGAAAAAGGACTCGAAAATGGAAATGATTATAAAAAAAAGCGCTATACGAGATCAAAACTTGTAGATATGTACACGTAGAAATAGATAACATTGTGGATATTAATTAAAATTAGAACTTCATTCTAGTACATGTACAGTTCAACAATGTGATAATTAATTTTACGGTATTGTAATTATTTACTCCCTATGCAATGTATTTGTATTTAATACATAAATACCCACATTTCTATGTAATGCAGTTTTCTTTTTTACGATACAGAAATTTAGTAAGCATTATCGGGACCAAACCCTTTTCGAAATATGGTTTTATGCATATTTTGGTTTGAATCCCATATTTAAAAACCACAATCTTATTGTGTATTCAATTCAAACTCAAAATGTTATGTTTGTAATATATGTAAAAGTTATCTATTTGTATTATTTATTGTATTAATATAATGTTAAATCAAACTAAACTTTTGTAGAATTTGTGAACTAAAAATAATAATTTGTGTGACACGAATGCTGAGAGTTAATCGATTGTCACAAATTCAATAAAAATATTAAAATTATTGCAATTAGTTTTATTTAACATTATCGTATTGTTGCAAATAAAATAATGTGCCGTGTTGAATTTGAGTGTTAGAAAATTTTGAGATATGTGGATTTCTAATCATTATCTTGGATATAAAGAAAGTATCATACCAAGTTTTTACATTTGAGTTCCAGTACGCATAATCCATATATTCCCATCCCAAATAATGTTTGTTCGTATTTATTTAATAGCCATACCGTTCATCCAATTACAATAAAACTTTGTCCACTTATTATTTACACTTGTGGGAATAACATAGGCATAGTAGAAATATTATTTATATATGCAATTTGTTATGCAAGACGTTCGGCGAAAATTTTGAAATAAAATTTACAAAACATCAACACTTTGCAGTTCAGTTTAGTATTCCACACTCAATTTTCAGAGCCGTAACTAGGGTATGGTGCACCCGTGGCAAAAATCTAAATTTCGCCCGGTCTATTCGTTGGTCTTTCCTGGATCTGGACTGGCAAGATTCTATATACTTCACATAATATATTAACTTCACGCTAATGCACGGGCCGTGATGATGCTGGACGAGCGGATGACAATATACGGGCGTCGGATAGAAAGACTCTCTTCTCTAAATAACTATTTATTCCACACGAGAGAAAGAGCGATCTGGCTGCAGGAGGGATGACCTCTCGCAAAATAAATATCATCTTGTAACTGTAATAAGTAACATTTCATCTCATATGGAACAAAAATTTGATATTTATATTATTTTAAATATACCTTTATTCAGCTAATGGATCAAGATACAATGTTTTTAAGGCTAATCATACAAGATTGTGTTCATGTTGCATTTATCATCAAAACATTCGCATACAAAACGCATTAAAAATGATAAATAAGAGATCTTATAATTATTTTTTGTTTTGGTATATGGAATTTCAATTTACGGTCATTTCAGAAAAGAAGCAAGGATTTAAATGTAGATGGTATTTTATGTCGTTGAAAGCTTTCCTTTCAACCAAGCCAAGTTAATAGAGAATGTACATAATTATACAATTTATTTTTAAAGTATAGAATATTATTAAATATATAAAATGTAAATAATTTCATAATAATTATTTTTGTAAAAGATAAAATTGAGGGCACATTCTCATTCTCATTTTTATATTTATTTCTCATTCTCACCTTATTATTATTGTATTATTATACAGAATAACTGTTGCTTCGGGATCCCTGTCGCGCTTGTATATAATATGATATTAAAGTCAGCGTGGCACATTCGCATAGATTCAGTCCTCCGAGTCGCACAACCGATACAATTTTATTTATAAAGACATTTTATAATAAACTATTTACTATCTTAACATATGACTACATCACAGATATTAAATATACATTTATAGCATAATTTAAAGAACTGAATAATGAGTTCCATCAGTTTCAAATTAATCACAGACATCACTGAACAATCTCATTTTCTTTCATGATAGATAAAAATATTACAATATGAAAAATACTCAATCCTTTGACTATATCTTACAAAAATAGCAGTCAATTTTATGGAAGATTGCGCAGCATTATCTTGTATCCAAATATTAGTGCAACGATGCCACAATATGAATGTTGATAACATGCATTTCATAGATTATGAAAAAGCATTTGATACGGTACAACACGAATAGCCGATACAAATATTAAAGATGTGAATCTTAACGAAAAAGATATCCACATCATAACGTATGTATACTAGAATCAGAGTGCGCAGATTCACATGGAGCAAGACACAACATCGCTAGAGGAGTTAGACGGGGAACTCTCGCCACTCTTGTTCAACCTGTATTCCAAGAAAATGCTGCTTGCTTTTTAAGAGCTAAAGATGAGAAAAAGTGAGAATCACATACTTCAAATACCCTGGGAGCTGTCTACACATATCATGCAATCACGGCAGATTTATGATCGATCATGTAATGACCTCGTTTAGCACTGGAATAATACTGGAATGTATTATCCCCCGTGTTTAGCAGTCTTCCTGTGCTTATTAACTATGTAGAATGCAAAGATCAATTCAAATTCCTAACATTCATAATTCAATATCACTATAATTAAACCTAGATCACTAATCATTAGTCTCACAGACTACGACTCGGAACGCATTCAACATGTGTGCATGTTCCTGAACCTTCCCCACCTCATCCCGCTCGGTACGTTTATAAATAAACAAATTGTTGACCCACGCATACTCATTTGAGTCCGGAGATTCCACAAAATATTAGTCTCGAGACTGTTAACCTTATTACCGTATCATCAAATCAACCCACGTACTGGCCGACTCACAGAAATAAAACCCCAGACACCATTGACTTTTGTGTAATAAAAAGATAATCAGTAGTCTACATTAAGGCAGAATCCAGTCTCGATTTGTCCTCCGATCATTCCCCCGTCATAGTTACGATGAGCAGTCATGTAAGGGAAATACTAAAGCCCCTAACTTTAACCAATAACCGCACTAACTGGAACGTCTTTTGTGAACCCCTCAAAACAAAAAAGGACCTCAGTGACGCAGTTGAGCTTTTCAACTTTTTTTCAACAAAAAAAACAACCATATGCATAAAAAAGTCAGATCAGTCATAGCAAAGGTTGATACAAAAAAAATCGTTTGGCTACGATCTCATTACGGGAAGAATGGTAAAGGTACTTCCTACCAAAGGATTTAAGTTCTCGGTACAAACGTTCAATGCGGTACTAAAAATGGGCTATTTTCCCCCGCAATGGAAAGCGGCTAAGATTATTCTAATCTCCAAGCCCGGCAAAGTTATACATGACGCCAAATCATACAGACCCATGTCATTACTCCCAATAATTTCCAACATTTTTGAAAAACTACTACTAAAGAGACGTAAGCTATTCACCAATTTGGATTCCGTCAACAACATGCGACTGTTGAAACAATATACAGGATCTTCAATAGAATCTACAAGGACTTGGAAGATATAAAATATTGCTCAGCAGCATTCCTGGACATAACTCAGGCTTTTGACAAAGTGTGGCATCTGGGCTTGCTACATAAAATTGGAAAACAACTGCTCTCAAATTGCTTCTTCATACTCAAATCATACCTGACAAATAGAACATTCTACATCAAATGCGAAGATGAAGCTACCTCACTGCACAATATAAAATCTGGCATCCCCCAAAGCAGCGTACTTGGTCCAGTTCTATACCTTCTTTACACAGCCGACATCTTGACAACAGACACCACAACAGCTGCCTGAAATATCTCGGTATGCACTTGGACAGACGCTTAACATGGAAGACGCACATCAGTAAGAAAAGAAAGCAACTCGAAATTAAAATGAGAATATTATACTGGCTGATGAGCCGAAAATCGGAACTGTCCCTAAAAAATAAAATACTTATATACTAAAGCATACTAAAACCTATCTAGACGTACAGAATACAGCTCTGGGGTACCGCATCGACCTCCAATATTGACATTCTCCAATGCTTTCAGTCCAAAGTGCTGCGTACTATAGGCGATGCTCCGTGATACGTGACAAACGACATCACACTACAGAGAACTAAACATCCACAGTGAAACAGGAGATTAAAAGCTATAATAAAAAATATAAACATAGACAAACCGCCTGATTGAAAAGCTAACCAACCAAACCTCCGGGACGCATATGCTGAAAAGATATATGATCCATAACCTTAGAAAAAAGATTCAA
The DNA here is from genome assembly GCA_008973525.1 of Stenopsyche tienmushanensis. Lineage (NCBI taxonomy): Eukaryota > Metazoa > Arthropoda > Insecta > Trichoptera > Stenopsychidae > Stenopsyche > Stenopsyche tienmushanensis. The sequence continues at coordinate 621,292 of WACJ01000027.1, forward strand.
ATGAATGAACTTAAGATCTTCATTAATGAATGTAGTGACAGTGTAACTCGAAAATATGATTAGTGATCCAGGATTAATTATGTGACATTCCTCATCACAGTTATCTTTCAATAGATTTTATTTTCAATGCGAATTTCAATCAATCTCAGTGCAAACCAAAAATGTTTCAAGTTAATTTATCCGACTGAACTGCGATTGATTTATTCTTTTTATATTAGACAAACGATCAATAAATACTAGCTTATGTGCTCACGCTCAAATCTTCAGACTCTAATTTATCGTCGCGTTTTTCTTTCCAATGCAAAAATATAACCAGTATTGTAATCAAGCCGCAGAGTCCCGTAAACACCCACACACTTTTGAGGATGACCTTACTGGGCGTAACGAAAAGTTGCACTTTCCACTGAGATGGATCACTCGGTGGCCAAGGTATGATGACCACCTGAGAGTTCGGTATCAATTGTGTCCACGTTCTCGATCGATTGGACAGCCCGACAGTCAGAGTATCGACGAAATTCGGCGTCCTATCAAGACCGAATATCGAATACGGCAGATTTAGAGAATAGTACGCCGACTGAGGAAGTTGGGCGCAAACGCCCGCTCTCGGCAAACCTTCTTGGGAAAGCGTATAATATGAAATCCTGGGCCCCGGCAAATTCGTCCCTAAAAACAATACAAAAATAATTAGATAAAATACAAATCGCTCAAAAGAAGGCGCAAAAAATGAATTATTACCGTAAGTGCCTTTCTTTTTTCCTAAAGTTCCGACTTTTTCCGGCACAATTTTATTAGTCAGACCGGTCAAAACCATCACTTTTATAAAATTAGCATCATAGTCGAGATTATTTTTATAAGCGCCCAAATTGTATTCGGTCGTAGTTAAATTGGTCGTGTCGTTTGTGGTAGTGTTCCTTTGTAAAAGAATAAAATCCAGAATTCCGTCTTGATAAAAATCATAAAACACTGACAAAAACGTGTTTTTTTGAAACGTACCCAAAGCCGTCCAAAGGATTTTATAGCTTCTGTTAAAGTTACAAAGTTTACCTTCGCACGGAATATTTTCTAATAGAAATGTTTGTAATCCTGCTTCTTTTCCGTTGGATAGAGTCACTAATAAATCAGGATAGCCGTCCATGTTATAATCGCCTCCTCGCATCGTCATCGTGTCCGTATAAGTCTTGTTATCTGGAGGGGAAAACCCCCAAACAACATGATTTTCATCTTCAAAATCCACCTGTCAACTTCTGCCATTCTCCTTCGTCGTTGAGTAAAATCGAACTATTTCGGCATTCATTATCATAACAAAACGGCAATAACAAATACAGTCTTCCCGATAATTCTACGTCCAAATATAAAGCTTGTCCGACATGTCCCGTCAGATAGCCAAGTGGCAATTCAATTTTTGCATCATAAACAAAACCGGGTTCGTCTACTTTACCCAACCACACTTCAAATATATTTTTGTTCGTAATGAGCAAATCAGATGTGTAATCGCCATTTATATCCAAAAATGAATGCGAATGAGGAATTCGAACCGACTGAGCGCCGAAAGGGTATTTCCGTTGGTTTTGTGCGCTTATGATTGAACACCCAAAATGTTCTATAACCGGTCTCGTTCAAACCGAACAAATCTATTATCATATCCCGATTATAGTCCATCGCCAACGGATGACCCATAGTTTTAGTGATAATTGGCAAATCATCCTCTGTGCAATTCAAGCTGTTCACTCCGCCCCAAATGATACGTATAGTCATGCGTCATATTCGAAAGCGAATTTGTGTCATTCTGAGTAGTTATTAAGATATCCATGAACGCATCTCCGTCGAAAATCACCTGGAACTACACTAGTGACTTTGAAACTGTTGAAATCACATCTCATTCCGGCGCCACTCTTCAAAAGCGGTTCCTTCTCATTCGCCAAGAGAATATCGAGGACTTTTCCTCCGTTTCTCGTTATGAACACGTCCGTCAGTTCGTCGGAGTTGAAATCTCCAAATGCTGCCGGTAATCCATCCAGATCGTCACCGAACACATTGGAAGTTATATCATTTGAAAACCCGACCGAGAGCCACGCAAACAAAAATATCAGAGTCAATTTTTTCATTTTTATTTCCATTTATCTGCACAATTTCAATCTGAACACTTATTATGCGAGGAAATTAAACCCAAACAATGAAACGATCATCATATCTGTATGACAGCGCACGTCGTATTTTTTATTTGGCCATAAACATCAGTTCGATTCTTATTTTGACGACAATTTTTATTGTGAAAAATATTAAACGTTTCCATTTGACATTGATTTTATTACAATCAGGCTATGCATAAACAATAGATATTTTAAAAAAATCAAAATTGATTAAAATATTAATTTATCAAATAATAATATAAAATTTTAAAACCTCCCAATATTTATATTTTTTTACTATTAAAAACATGCTTTTCCGAATGGAAAAATTATCTGTATAGAAATTTTAATCGTTGATTGTGAATAATATTTTTAAAAATTAAATCGGTATTTTTTTATTTTTATAAACGGCCATAATAAGCAAACCAAAATATTAATATTCTGGTTATTTGTTTCTCTTTTTTCTTTATAATATAATCAGCTGATGAAGAATAATCAAATTTAATAATTTTCGATCGTTCCTCATTTGGCAAATATTTGGCGTATTATGGCCAAAACATATTACCGCCTGTTTGTTGACGTTTCGACATTTGTTATTGTGAATTTAAAATGAGTCAAGAAATGGAAGATATTGATATGGAAGCCTTTTTGAATGATGATGACTTTACTGATACCCAACAAAACGTACAGATATAATTCACTTTCTAACTTATTACCGATAAAGACGCATACAATGCTTATTTGATATATAATACAGTTAACCCCCATCGATGACGGAGATTAGGTTCTGAAGAAATACCCAATCAATGGAAGAATATTAATTAATCACTTGATTCTCCATTGTAAAATATAATCTAGTGTACCTCGCTTAGCCTGTCTATGTTTATTATGCAAAATTTTATAATATCTGTCAAATAATCTGTTACAAGTCCTGCTTTAAAGCACTTATTCGCTCGCAATCGTCAATATTTTCTTCTAATTACTCCATATATTTATTGTGAAGAGAAATGACTTTTTCAATACGCATGGAAATTACTAAAAGACTAATTTCTTCAATGATATTTTGAATATAATTTTCATAATTGATGTAATTGTACGCACGTAGCTTCTGATGATTAATACTTGAATGCTTTAATATTAATATTTCATTTTATTTAAATATTAATTACGAGTTGTGTTTCAGGCAACAAATGCGCAGGAACCTAACAATTCGCATTTGGACACGCTGAAGAAATATTTTGGTCATGCTTCCTTTAGGCCATCGCAATGGAAAATTATACATTCCGTTATGATAGATCGCAAAGACAATTGTGTGGTAATGGCAACTGGGTACGGAAAATCTTTATGCTATCAATATCCTGCCGTCTACAAAAACGGACTGTCGATTGTCATATCGCCTCTCATTTCGCTAATGGAAGATCAAGTACAGTCATTAGAAGTAAGTTTTACTGAGAACATATTTACATTATCATATCAAAAATACTAGAAGTATCCGATCTAACAAAGAAAACAGGTGAATAGGATGCATAAAGAAACAATTCGAACTTGAATTCATTGATTATAGCAACCGAGACAACGGTTAAGTGAACAGGCGCATCGTCTTGATGAAAGAATACTTTATTTTTAACCAAATGTGGCCGTTTTTTCTTGATTTAATCACTCAAACGTCTATATGCCAGGTCGGATACTTCTGTGATTACCCCTTGTCGTTAATTTTAGAAAATTAAAATATGAATTAACTGTACCCGTTTGCTATTCACCAGGTTACAAATATACCTGCTTGTTTCCTTGGTAGTGCTCAAACTAAAAGCTTAGAAATTAAGCAAAATCTAATTGAAGGTGCCTACAGAATAGTATATATGACTCCCGAATATGCGTCAAGTGATCAAGGTTCATAAATTGTTAATTTTGTTATTATTTTTGTTTTTGACTAATAATTATTTTTTTAATATTGAATTCATAGGATTTGCATTAATACAGGATCTGTATTCGCAAGGAAATATTGTACTTATAGCAATAGACGAAGCTCATTGCGTTTCACAATGGGGTCACGATTTTAGACCTGCTTATAGATCACTCGACAAAATTAGAACTTGTGCTCCCTCTACGCCAATTTTAGCCCTTACAGCTACAGCTACGGAAGACGTTACAAAAGATATCATAAAGTCATTAGGTCTAAGGTATAAAATGAGTATTTTTGAAATCAGTTAAATACAGTCAACCCTTCTATAGCATCGAGATAGGTACCGCGCTATGGAAAATTAGGCACCCATAAAAAATTTGTACGTTTTGACCATACGTATTTTACACGTTGCTTGCGCAAAAGGCGCTGCAAACGAAATGCGCGCTATAGAAGGGTTGCTTGTAATTTTATTGAGGCAATTTAGTGCAGAATAATAGTTCCAAATGAATGTATTTTATTTAAGATCACCTCACACGCTTTGCACTGGCTTTGATAGACCAAATTTATATTTCAAAGCTGAAAAAAAATCAAAAGATATATATAGCGACATAATGAAAGCCATTAAATCGGAAAATAAATCATTCAATATTGAAAAAGGATCGATCATAATATACTGTCTTACAAAGAAGAACACTGAGGAAATTGCCGATTTGCTCAAAAGTAATAATTTTCTATCAATATTAATACCTTTCTTAGAAATTATGATTAATTAATTCGTTCAGTTCAACATATTTTATTAACTGTTATGAAATTTTAATTAAAAGTGTTAATGATTTGTAAATTTTATTTTAAATTTTCGCCGATGGTGATTTCTTCCCTAATACCGAAGACCAAACACTTAGAAAATACATAACAAATCGACGGTTGTGTTGCTTTATTTACCATAGCAACCACCAGACCAATTTGCGCCATCATAGTACACTAGGTCCCACTCTTTCAGATGAGCGCTACCCCACCTTTCTCGGAATAATTGTCGCTTGAGAAAGTTTCCCTGCCACACCTTATTTATATCATTTTTTTTTTCAGGCAAAGGAATAAAATGTGAAGCATACCATGCGGGTTTAAGCTTAAAAAAAAGGAAACATGCACACGAACTCTTTGTAAAAGATAAGATTAAAATCATAATTGCCACTATAGCATTCGGAATGGGCATCGATAAACCCAACGTTAGGTAGTAATTTATTCCGAATACACATTTTAAAACTACATAATTTACTAATATCCAAATAATCATATTTATAGATGCGTTATTCATTATGGATCATCCTCGGAGATGGAACGATACTATCAAGAAGCCGGCAGAGCGGGTCGTGATGGAAATCCGTCTCTGTGTATCCTCTATCATTCCGCACAAGATTTTTTTATTCACGAGTACGAACGTAAACATGACGTTATGTTCGCTTATTTACTCCGAATAATTTTTATATTCTTAATTCTAGCTTTTTACTTCAAAAAAGTCGCATGTCTTCGTCGAGCAAATCGCACAAAGAAGCTCTAAATAATATTATGCAGCAATACGTTAATTCAAGGGTGTGTAGGCGGCATCTGATAATGTCATACTTCGATAAAACAATGATCGCACCATCGGAACCCAAAGAAAATTGCTGCGATAACTGCACGAAAAAGTGTGTTGATGCGTTTATATTATTCAATCGTCTGTGTATTGCTATTTACAACGAGGGATTCTAAATTTTAGATTGACGCCGACGAATAACAGTATACTCTATGAAGGCATAAATGGCGAGGGCTTGTATGATTTTACTGATGACGCGGAAAAGTTTTTGAACGCTATTAAATGCTTTTCTCCTAAATCTTTCGGCGTAACCATGATCATTGCCTTGCTCAAAGGATCGAAATCAAAGAAATTGAACTCGTCGTATATGACGTCCAAGATCTACGGTGCAGGTTCTAATAAAAGCGAATCATGGTGGAAAGAAATCGGTACGTTTTCTTAGATTGGCGTCGTTATAGATTTGTTATTTTTAAAAATAATTATTCTCGATGATTATTTTCAGCTTTGATTTTGGAACAAGAAGGCTACATAAAAAAAGAGAAGATCAGCTCTAACAAATTTTCAGTTTCGGTTGTAGTATTGGATTCAAAAGGTGAAAATTGGCTCAGAGATAAAGCGGAAAATAAAGGAAATCCCGTTATGATAGCACCTACTGATGATATTATTAAATCATTAAAAATTAAAGGGTATATTCTTAAGAGGGTAGTCGCAGAAGTACCCAAACTTACAAAGTAACCACAAAAGCCATCAACCGCCGACTCCACCACTTCATTGTTGGCAAATCTTTTCTACGATAGTATTTTTTTTAAACAAAAACCGCCATCTATACGTTAAGTCGGGTGCTTTTGAGACTACCCTCGTATTATATTTGCTTGATTCAATGAGAATCTGGTCTCGTTTCTGTTATTTTGTCTATAACATATATTATTTTGTATGATGCAGAAACGCGCAAGAAAGTGAAGGCCGAGTTAAGCCATTATATTTGGATACTTGGATAACTATAACCAATAGTGATATGAAAATGAATAGCCAAGAATCATCTATTTTGGATAACGTACCGATATTTGGTCAGCTTCAATCGTATGAACAAAATTTACTTGACGTGAGTTTACATTTTTTTTTAACATAGCTTTATGCAATCCATTCTATGGAACAAACATAGACGTAATTTTATTTTGTAAAATTTATTTTACAAAATTAATTTAAAACTTCTTCAATCACTTCTTCATTGGGGACAAAAAGTGCAATTTTGTCACTGTTGTGATCGACTTGTGATATGTCACATTATCTTGGTGAAAGAGTACTTTATCTTCTTCGTTTGGGCTCATTTTTTCGCAATTACCTTCCGTCAAACCCACCAATAACGCCATATTTGCTATTGATTCTTCCTTTCTCCAGGTAATCAATGAATAAAATACCATATGCATCCCAAAATAAAGACTTACCAGCTGACGATTGCGTTTTTGGTCACTTTGGACGGCTTTCGACGGTTGCTGTCCACTCAGCTGACTGTTAATTTGATTCCTTTTTTTGTGGGAGAGGAATCTTGCATAAGACACCCAAGATAGTGTCAGATTGTTATTGACTAAACCCCTCCCTTGTTCTTCTCTGTCCCCCTGGTATTGTTTATCATATTGCTTTAGGAGGATAAGCGCTAAAGGTACCAGTTCTTGCTCACCTGTGGACCATGTCTTCGACTTTGAGCTCAGCTACCCTGAGTGCTTGTTTCAGCGTGTATCTCTGGGGCATCCAAGCCTCACAGTCATTAATGGTGTGTTGAGCATCGCCAACTTCCGCTTGACAGTGGTGGCACGCCGTGGATGTCTCCTTGCCAATCAGCTACAAGTACGCTCCGAAGCAGCCGTGGCTCATCAGTACTTGGGTTAAGCGGAAGTTCGTCTCTCATTGTTTCCGGGCCCCCCACCGGCTTATGACCATTATAAGTCGGTGGATCCACCTTCCTTTTGCTGGACTGATCCCATATCTGTTGCTAGACTTCCCTCAGTTTCTGCTCATGCTCTGCACGTTTTTTGGGATCTTCAAAGTCCAAAGCACTCTTCTTTGCCTGAAGGCACCATACATTAGGATTGAGTGTATGATTTCATTTATAATTCATCTTCTGCACGGCTTTGACCCTCCAATATTGGGCATGAACCGTCTGAGCTTGTTGGCTACCTTCTGCGCCTTCTGCACAGCTGCTTCTGTTCTTGCTGAAGGTCAGCTTGTTGTCCATGAGGACTCCTGAGGTACCTCAGCATTTTGTTGTACTCCCCCTCATGTCTCTGTCCTTCGGTCTTCTCCGTCTGCTGCAGACCATTGCTTCTGTCTTCTCTGCTGCCAGCTGCGGGTGATTTCTTCACATCCATGCGTTATTTATGGCAAGGGCTTCATTTCCCTTCGCCTCTATTTCCTGTGGATGACGAACTAACACCAATTGTGCGACATCATCTGCAAAGGCAACGAGTTCTGCTCCTTCAGGCGTCTTGGTGATCAGCAGGCTGTTGTAAAGGACGTTCCACAAAGTGGGTCCCAATACTAACCCCTGTGGCACACCCATCTCTAGTTTTCTTGTTATGCCTGTCTTGCTGTGATGGACACACCTATCCTTGAGATAATCGCTGACGAGCTCAGCTGCATACTCTGGTATTTCGAACTCTTTCTCAAGCATGTCAGCGATTAGTTCCCGGCTTGCAGTATTGAAGACGTTCTTTGTTAATTTGACTCTGGAGTGTAGTGATGGATCCATTGTAACATACCATATGAAAAAATCCTTTTTATTGCGCTGAAACAACTCCAAACAGGATTCTGAATTGTCAACGCGTTATTGTTTTTGGTCGTATGTGAGCAAACACAGTACCCACTTCGAACAAAGCTTTGTCATGGACAAATATTGATGCAAAATTTTGAATACTCTATCTTCTGATGTTTCTAAGTTATCAACTATCTCACTCAACTTCCATTTCAAGCATCATCAGTGTTTGTACGACCGCGTTTAAAATCAGCAAACCACTCCTCTATCGTTTGTCTCTATGGAGCAGAGTCCGAATAATATTTATCGAGCCATTGCTTTGCTTGAATGTGCCATCAAGTATATATCATCATACGAACTTATTGAATAACGTGTTCACTTGTAATCTTCGTCGTTTTGTCGTTGGTCCATGATAATTTCTTCCAATCCCTTATGCATTTATATTTTCATTTGCTTAGATGCTTTTCACACTTCGTCACGATTTAGCTAAACAAAGCGACATAATGCCGCACGTTGTAGCATCTGACGTAGCACTACATCAACTCGCAAAGAAACAGCCCAAGTCAAGGGTGCAACTAATTAAAGGGAACTGTGAGTAAAATTCATATCATTCGATAAAGAATTTGATTATAATTTCGTTTGTTAAAACACAGATGTTAATTTTAGTCGATGGCTTCTCAGAGATGAAAATTGAGAAATTCGGACGACAAATACTCAAGAAAATCAACGAATACTGCAATGAAAATGTGAAGCCTGTTAAAAATATCGGAGAAATATTGAATCTGTATCCGTTGCCACCTTCAGCTTGCTCTCAATTAAACGCCATGTCTTCAACTCATAAAGCCACCGTTGACATGTTTATCGAAGGAAAGTGTCCAGAAGATATTGCTGAAACCAGGCAATTACTCATAATAACACGTCAATATTATTGTTGGACTATTTAAACATTAACATATTTTAAATACCATCGTATTTCTTACAGAAAACTAGCGGCGTCAACAATAATAACACATTTGTGTTGCGGCTTACGTCTCACGGATTCTATAGATATAAGTCGATTGATAACGGCGCCTAAATTATTTCGCATTATAGAAACTATAAAGGCTGATCCAATCAACAATGGTATGAATCAATAAATTATTTTCTCTTATATATTGGGTGTGTGAATAAGTTCTCGCCGTTTTTCGCAAAAATAAATCCTTTAATTTGCGGAAATCTATAAATATGTGGGGGAAATCGACACTGTACTCCCACATTTTTTGTGAGAATAGTCTTTACATTAAACAGTTGGTACCCCCAAGAAGTTGCTCCACGATGGAAAACAGCCACCCGATCAAAACTCCTGCAAATAATATGTATGCTATATTTAGAAGGGATATGCTCCTGTAGTTGAAGCACAGAAACGTATTCCCCTTTTTATGAACTTATTCACACACCCTATAATTAATAAAACAACAGCTATTTATTAATAAATATACTTTACAGATATGAGCAAATTAGCACCAATAAAAAATCAATGTCCTCCTGTAATTACATATGATGAAATAAAAATTGCAATATTATACTTGGAAGTAAGAAACCATTGCAATTCAATAAATATAGCGTACAATGATAAATATGCTCTGGCAATGGAAGAAGAAAAATATTATTTTAAAGCGTCAATCGTTCAACCTACACAGAATATTGGTAACGAAGAAGAAGACCTTCATAATGTTACAAATTCAGCATCTGTCGAACCCACAGAAATAAATGAAAATCCTCATATAGACCCGTTAGAAGATGTGTCCCAAGTTCCCACTTCATCGTTAGAAGACATAAAGATAAAATCCAATTTGAACGAGTGTAATAAAAATGATCCGCATCAGACGGTAGCTGAAGAAAAAAGCAATATATGGAGCGAAGACGAAATCTTCAACGATAATTTGAATACCATAGATGAAATTATCGATGTTCTCGATCTCGATGAAATTGAAAATATTAAACCGAATATAAATGAAAATTTAGATATCCAATCCAACGAAATCAACCCAGCGTCGTCGAAAAATCATGATACTCAAATATCACCATCGCCGACATCCTCCACTGACAAAGTAAACAGTGATTTAAATGATTCAGTTCAAAATAACAACGCCGTTAAACGAAAATTGCCTAATTGGATGGAAAACACCACCGAAGCTAAAAATGTTATGAGGTCAAAAATGTCAAAAAACAGCCTCTTCAATTAAATACTGATAATTTATATTATTACAAGTTTATTTACCATATGACCGGTTAAATTTTAGCCGGTTTTATTATTTTTAAGTGGATTATATAAAATGTGCCAAATATTTAACGATGTGTATGAAAATATAAATTCTTTTTAACATCACAATGTTTCAACTTTTAAATGCGTTATTGAACTATGATCTATTATTTTGATTTTGTATTTGCTCAAATAGTATTTAAGGACATCATACGAATCAATAACGCCCTTGTGAAATGAAACAGCTGTGACAAAAAAATATTTTCATATACACAATTGTTCGGATCTGAAAATTTGTTTCGCGTGGATGGAAATTTTATTTTTTTTATAAAATATATTGCATGGTGAAAACTGCAGTAACAATAAATGTAAGAAAATTATTCGTTTTGATTTATTGCGACTAATCCTGGTTTTTGAATAAATCAAAATTTTCTGCCGTTGACAGTTTGGTCGGTTTTAAGCTGGTCATAATTTTTGGTGTTAAAATCCGTTCAAATTTAAATGTGATCCTCGTGACCGAATAATTTGATTTAAAAATAGACATCTATCAAAATTGTAAAATGAATCAAATATTTTATTATTGAAATTCAATAAAATGAGATTTTAAAATGGCTATATTTTTTTATGGTAATATTTAAATATTCTGTCAATGTTTTATTTATTTTGGCAACACTTTTAATTTTGTTTGATGTTCACCCCGTAGCTGTCAGAGTGTCGAACGACGTCAGAGAGCAAAATGCCGCGGGTGCGTTCGGTCACCGACATGGCTCCAGAAATGTGCCCTGCTGAACTTTTCCCGCAAGAAATCACAATCCTCACTTCGGAAAACCTAAGAAAAAAGTATGCATTATCTTTTTTAACACACGAACGTCGTTATTTTTAACAGTTGATCGGTTTTCACCTTGTTTTCATGGTCCAAAGCTCTCGAACTGTAAAGAGTCGCGTTATGTGACCCTGAACCGTTCATGCCTGCTACCTTTTCGGTCTAACCAGGAAATTAGGAAAAATTGCTTTTGATTAATTAAAGCTTATACTTAATTTTTTAAATATCCTCCAAGGTTGTTTCCTTTTTCATGGACGTTTTTCTATATGATAATAAAAAAACATTTTTATTTTTTTTACCATTTTAAAATAGTTATGAATATATTTAATTAAATAATATTACTTTTAAATGTATTAAATGTACTGTTGCCAGGCGTCATTTCAGTTCTAATTTTTATTTCAGCGCACACCAAGACAAAATTAAAAAAATTATCGATAATCTCGGATTGCTCTCTGCCAAATCTCAAAATTTAAAACACGCAATAACCAGCTATGAAAAACTAATAGAATCAAACCATAAACTTTATTTGGCCGTAGATTTGCAAGAGGATGAGTAAGTGCTCCTTTATTCCTTTAACATATTTTCTAATTGTAATCTTATCGTGATTAAATCGATAAATGCACAGATTTGTCAGTGGCGGACTTTAGAAATTCACACACCTTAAGCAAACTGACGCATCATACAAGGTGCGGCAGGGAATCAATCTTACTTTAAAAATGAATAACTCAAACAGTATAGGAAATATCGGTTTAATTATTTTTTTTTCCATGTTATAGAGGGACTAGCGGAGGCCGCCTTGTAACATAGAAAAAATAATTAAACTGATGTCTCCTGTATTGTTTGTGTTATTCGTTTTCAAAATAAGGTAGTTTCCCTGCCACACCCTGTATTTAACATGTCATTATGTTCCCACGTACGTCTTATCATCAGTGAAAGCAATGATTTTGGCACAAATATATTTATTGTTCTGAATATATTTTACAAGAAACGCACAAGTCTACTGTGACCCAAAGTCTATGTGCTGTCGCAAGGCATACAAAGAACGCTCAGAAAACAAAGGTGACATGATACAGCCAATTGAACTTATTGACAAAAATTAATGTCGTTAGCAGGAAGGAATTAAAAACGGATAGTGAGTCACATAAAAATTGACGTTAAACAGGAAACAGATGATCGTAATGACACACATTTCAATACCCGATGGATTAATTGAGTGTATGACAATCCAGGATGTTAATTACATAACAATAATTCCTTATTCTTTATCCATATTGTTTGATTTCTCGTCATGTACATCCCTGTGTTCATAGCCTTATTCTCGCCTTTATGGCATAATTCGTTATTACCTTATAAAACCAATAGGGTCTATAATGCGTCTCTCCCGTCTTATTTATATATATATGTCCGTATCCTTATTTTTGTTGTTCGCCTCCATTCGGGTCGTTTTTATAATATATACTATGTTGTCTAATCCTCCTCTTTTCTTCGGCATCCGATCGCGAGCTGCTCATTCGTCATATCAGCGGTCTGAAAAGTGGACCGATTGAGCATACAATACTTTTAAGGCTTTTTGCGGCATTTTCTATGATCTGTAGGATGCCCATCATTGACAGCACTTTGATTTTGTGTCAATGCTGCGATTATGCAACGATCTCATTCCTCCCTCTTGCGTGTATACATTCACAAGTAAAGTTGAGGATGCGCAAGGAAGAACAAAGACATGATATTCCCGTCAATGTTCTTTTTTTTCTCGCCATCTTGCAACTGCGATCTCTAAGACTAAATAAAGATATTTAAATGAGTTCATAGTCTTTCATCTTCACTACCTGACCATCTTCTTTCTCTGCGGTCCTCTATACATTCGATAGCGTCCCTAATTCTAATTAATCATACCATCAATTTTTGGATTTATAAGTGAAGACTATTAGGACGGAAAAGTGCATTACACCACTTTTCCGTTTCCCTACTTAGAAAACGTTTCAAGTACAACTAGTATTCGCATTCAATGCATTGCATATATTTTCCTAATTTCGCCCACAAATCCAATCAAGGTCCGCCTTAATAAATAGCTGTGTGTAATGAGTGATCCAATCCGAATGATATCACTTATTTATGATACCCAATAATGTCTTTTTTTGATGATTAATTGTGTTTACAATAGAATAGGATACCAAATACACAATTAAATTGTGCGTGTCCCAAAAGTCATGAAATATATACGTTTTTCAAAGATCTATTGACAATACCGATATAAATTGTTAATATTCTGTAAGTATTCTCTACGAGCGTCTAGATATTTTTCCACGGATGCCACGTTGTGGATGCACAGAGATGTGGGACTAGCGCACGTAGTAGACAACGTTTACAGACTGTCCTTGAAGTACTGTTTGTGGACCGTTTGTCCCTTGGTGTCGAAAAAGACAATCAACGTAGTTCGGAAGTATCCGTCATCGTGGTCTCTAAACGAGGATACACTAAATCAGCTATACTGATTCCACTGATGCTCGCAGCAGACTGGATTTAATGCGTTGTAAAGCTAAAGATCCCCTCCATTTCATCCAACCAGTTTGAATACGCTGCGATCAGTAGGGATGTGGCAAAAAAATATATTTCATGACTTTTGGGATACATTCTATAAATATGATAGATACATTAAATTGATCAAAAGGGACATTATTCTGGTATTAAGTGATCACCATAGTAGCATTCTTGATTTGATCGGTCCATTGCGTGGGGCATCTTCCTTTTTTACCTTCAACGTCCGTAAGCAAATTGTAGACAAATGTTCCTTAACCGTGATTTCTTCCAGAATCAATTGGTCGCTAGTAGTATTCATTGTGTTAACAGCAAAAAAATCCATAATGCTACTATGTCTATTTATTTGAAGTCTGCCGTCATGCTACATTTATTCACCGTACTTAAATATTCAAATGTCCACAAAAAAGCGTCAACAACGTAATTGAAATTGACTTGATTGATTTCCTGTATTCTTTAAACTGTGTACACATTTCACGAAAATATTGATTTTATAGTGACCTCTGTACGCGTATAACACATAGGATACGTCCTATGCGTTATAAAAATCTAGCGTATTATGTAACAATGTAAAATTTATTAACATTGCTTGTTTTTTTTTCCAATAAAGTGGTAAAGGCACGGTCATTGGATTTTTAAAATTGGGCGAGAAAGGATTATTCGTCACGGACGGATCAGAGCCTGCCCGACCGGCGAACATGCACTGCGTCCTAGATTTCTATATCAATTTCGAATATCAACGACATGGATGGGGCAAACATATATTCGAATACGCAATTCATGTGAGCGGCTAAAATATTTACTCGAGATATTTGAACAGATGTTTAAACAATATCACTGTGCGAATCATCGTTTTAAATATATCATTGCAGCAAGAGAATGCCGATCCACAAAATATGGCGTACGACAGACCGTCGGAAAAACTAATCAATTTCCTGGCGAAGCACTACCATTTAACCGACGTCATCGAACAGCCCAATCGATACGTCGTGTACAGAGACTACTTTAATAACATGTCCGTAAAATATACACAAGGACGTTGCTTAACGTAAGTATCAAATGTATTAAATATCGTCGTCTGCAAATTGCGTTCAAGTGCGAAGCACTTGTAAAATTTAATCGTATTTTCCTCTCGATTTAAAACATCTGGCGATGTATTCTCGGCCAGGAATGCTTATTGAATTAATGCTCGTTTTAATATTTATATACAAACATGCTGACTGTTTTAGGAATTCGGAAATACGACCGGGCAGCGCAGGTTACCTTTATCGAAGATATTAAAACGTGGATAAATTTATCATTCATATTTAACCTTGTAATAATTTTATTAACGCGTCCTGTCTGAATTTTACAACACAGAGGACACGGTTCCGTTATATATAAACGTTTAGTTCGAATCTCTCGCATGTATTTGTTGTCGCAAAGCTTATTAATTTTGACAAATGGCACGTATATTTTTCTTTCGATATATTTTAGTATTGACGTTGGGAATTATTTTTTAGTTGTGCTATGAACCAAATGTGTTATTTCATTGTTGTGACAGTACTTAGAATACAAATCGGTGGACATTCCATTTGTGAATCGTTTGTAATTCGGTTTATCATGCGTTTTGGGATCAACGTACGACTTAATGCTTCCTAATTGAATAAGTTCATAGGGTTTTACACGCACTGTATTTGAAAAGTATCGGCGGTGCCAAAAATACGCGCCATCTTTTATATCCGTTACAGAAACAAACAAAACTTAGGCCCCTACAAAAACAGCATGTATTTTTGGCACTACCGATTTTACAACGTATTGTAATTGTAATTAGCGTGCGTCTTAAAGACTCAAATATGTATTGTGAGGCTTTTATTTTTGTATTTTAAAATATTCTGAATATTGTTGTTGCTCTTATTTCTTCAATAGTATTTAATTAGCTTTTGAATTGAATTTTAAGAGGCAAAAAATCTCGACTCTTTCATGACGGATGATTCGCACATGAGTCATCCGTCGTGAATGAGTTAATAGAGGCTGGTTTTAAATTAACGATGCTGAATCACCTTGGTAAACCAAAGCATGAATGGATGTTGTATGATGAAGTAAAACGTGAACGAGTACAGAAAGGGCTGCCAACTCTGTTCTCTGGTCTCGATTAGCTCCGAGTAGCCCTTCGTATTCGTATTTAATTCCGCCACTGAATTGATTTTAACGCCCTCTGATTTTATGAGGCTCGAGGCCTTTATAATACGTCACTGTTCTAAATAAAGGACGTTTGAAATTCTAAAAAGGATTAGCTATATACTAAAGAACGGTTGGCAACCCTATGTACAATTGAACAATATAGTACAATTGTCATTTTTCCCAAATATAAATCTCTTATTTTTTTATAAATTAATGCATTAGAACGTATTGGATAATAGAAAATTATTTATTTATTAATCAATTAACCATTTTTTTAACACTGGATCGCTAATCATATTCTCGAGATACACCGTCACTACATATTAGTCTCACAGACTAACATGATGGAACTTGCCACAGGAGTGACATGATTATTTTGTCGTCCTTTGCTCTGAATTGTGTATTTAACGTCAACTCAAGAAATTTCATCGCAGGCAGTGACAACAGCTATTTTAAGATCATTCAGAGTCTGTGGTGGATTTGAGTTTGCCCTAACTCGTCTCGCTTCTGAGCTTATGCTGCTCCATACCATAGTTTGTCTGGTAGTTATGGTAAGAAAGCACTCACCACTTCTTCCGTAGACCCACTTACGACCATCTGTAAATAAAACTTTGCTCCGTTGGTCATTCGTCCAATAAGCATGTTCGCATGCGAATCTTGTCTGAGCTGTCTGAGGAGTTCTGACCCTCGTACCAGTCTTCTAGCATGTAAATCTCTTTCATCCTTTTTCTTATCGTCCACTCGCTTACATTGGCCTCTTATCAATTGGAGATGCTGCTTTATCTCAACGGTGTTGAAGAACTAATTTTGCAGTGCTTTAGATCAGATCACAAGCCAATGTGCATCTTGCACCACCACTTCCAGATTTTCTTGTATAGAAGCCTATCTGCTGGTACTGTTTTAAGGCATATCAAAGTGTCGTATTAAGCGGAAGGTCGTCGTCTCTCCTTGTATCCGGTCCTTTCACCGGCTTATGACCGGTATAAGTCGGTGGGTCCACCTTCCTTTGCTGGACTGATCTCTGTTGCCAAGCTTCTCTCAAGCTTTTAATCGTGCTCTGCATGTTTTTTGGGATCATCGAAGTCTAAAGCTTCTTTGCCTGAAAGTCTATCAGAAGGATTACAGCGATCACAAGTACCGCATCTTCAAATACTGTTCTGCAAGCCGCGGTGACTTGGAGCGCTCCATACAGTAGGATTGAGTGTACGACTTAATTTATGATTTGTCTTCTGCGCGGCTTTGGCCCTCCAATATTGGGCATGAACCGTACGAGCTTGCTGGCTACCTTCTGCGCCTTCTGCGCAGCTGCTTCTGTTCTTGCTGAAGGTCAGCTTGTTGTCCGTGTGGATCCCCGAGGTATCTCAGCATTTTGCTGTACTCCACCTCATGTCTTTGACCCTCGATCTTCTCCTTCTGCATCCCATGGATGCCAAGCTGTCACCAGCAGTGCAACATCGCCCGCAAAGGCAATGAGTTCTGCAGCAAGCGGCATAAATGTGAACCATTATAAATCTGTATGTTCCATAAACAGCTTTACAAAACATGTCGAATACATTCCGAGTCTGTAGTCTGTCCGACTAATGATTAGTGATCTAGGGTTAATAACAAATTTTAAAAAATGGCAACTATGACGAACGTCTCATTAACGAGGTTGTGTTGGTAGAAATTAAACGATATAATTTTTGCTTTATATACTAAATGATAAAAACACTACTTAATTATTTATAATATTTAAATTGTTTAACAACGCTTTAATTTTATTGAATATTTATTTTTGTTGCATATATCGTTAACCAATTGATACTTGATCGTTTATTAATTATATTTATATTGAATTTATACTCAAATTAAATCGCATTCGATTGTGTTTAATCCTATTTAAAAGTTGTGTTCTTTTTAAAAATTACGAACATTCTCCGTTCAAGTAGAAGCTCATTGATTAAAATTATGAAACGTATTCCGAAATAGAAATGGCAAAAGATCAACTTTGATATAATGAATCCATATTCGACTTACGTGCGATTATCCCTTCATCAGATTAATAACATCGACTAAGAATCTTAACGTTTGATCGAGAATACTTGAAATCAATTAATTTATGCACGGCTTAAAAAATATATAATTGAATCGGCGGGTGATGGGTTTGAGCTTTTATAAAACACGTTTAAAAAAATTGTTTCATTTTTTCCGTTGTGAATCTTAATATAACTCCTGTGATAAATAAAAATGTTTAGCTATTTATTCATTGTATGTGTTTATTTAATTTTTTCGTGTCTTAGCGTCAACGATGAAGATCGTATATGTTTTGTATGAAATTTTATATATTCTAGCATTAAAATTATAGCTTGCCACACGCAGTCGATCGAAATTTTTATTATAAAATTGCTCAATTTACTACCCTATTTTTACTGAAGACTAAATGTAATATACGCGATTAACTCTATGTTTTAAAACTAACATTACTCGTTAAGTACACGATGCCGGATAAATTATTTCCCGCTACAAATCAAGCACAAGCCGAATAACGCTTCGACGTTGATTAAATCTGACTTTTATGTGAATTTGAAATATTATTTTGCGGTGTCCGTGTTACTTTAACTTTGTAGTCGATGAAATATTAGGGTGCGCTGAAGTAATGTCGTTTTTTTCAATGCATTTCATAATAATTTCTACAGACATCTTTACAGATTTTATAGCATCTTGGAAATAAATTCATTGCTGGTGGTGATTATAACGCCAAACTTACGCAATGGGGCTCGAAACTAATCACCACCAAAGGACGAGAGTTATACAAGGCTATAATTGCGTTGAATCTTATTAACCTTTTAACTGCCAATGACTCATCAGCGTCGAAAAAAAAGGAGAAAAAAACCCAGACACCATTGATTTTTGTGTAATAAAAGGAATATCAGCAGTCTACATCAAGGCAGAATCCAGTCTCGATTTGTCCTCTGATCATTCCCCCGTCATAGTTACGATGAGCAATCATGTAAGGGAAATACTAAAGCCCCTAACTTTGACCAATAACCGCACAAACTGGAACGTCTTTTGTGAACCCCTCAAAACAAAAAAGGACCTCACTGACGCAGTTGAGCTTTTCAACTTTTTTCTGCGGGAAACCGCCAGGAATTCAACTCCAGAATGGATGAAAAAAAATAAAAAAGAATTGTTGTACACTGCAATCAAACGAGATCGCCGGAAAATAAAAAATAACTGAAACCGTACTATAAAAAACTTAAAAAATGTCATCACTAAAAGCAAAAATGAAGATATCAGCGACTACCTCAACAGGCTTATCGCCATTGAAGCCACAGAATACTCATTGTGGAAAGCTACAAAATACCTAAAACGACCCCAAACAACATCAGCGCCTATCAAAAAGAAAAACGGAGAGTGGGCTATAAATAGCAAAGAAAAGGCGGAAATATTCGCTAGCCACTTGACACAAGTATTCACTCCACACAGTAAAATGGATACTTCAGAAAGTGAAGATGAGATTCACCGGCCCCCAAATACTTAAAAACCTTTGAACTATTGAAAAAATATACAGGATCTTTAATAGAATCCACAAGGACTTAGAAGATAGAAAATATTGCTCGGCAGCATTCCTGGGCGTAACTCAGGCTTTTGACAAAGTGTGGCATCTGGGCTTGCTACATAAAATTGGAAAACAACTGCCCACGAATTACTTCTTCATATTCAAATCATACCTGACAATTAGAACATTCTATGTCAAATACGAAGATGAAGCCACCACACTGCACGATATAAAATCCGGCATCCCCCAAAGCAGCGTACTTGATCCAGTTCTATACCTTCTATACACAGCCGGCATCCCGACAACAGACACCACTAACAGCTGCCTGAAATATCTCGGTATGCACTTGGACAGACGCTTAACATGGAAGACGCACATCAGTAAGAAAAGAAAGCAACTCGAAATTAAAATGAGAATGCTATACTGGCTGATGAGCCGAAAATCGGAACTGTCCCTAAAAAATAAAATACTTATATACTAAAGCATACTAAAACCTATCTGGACGTACAGAATACAGCTCTGGGGTACCGCATCGACCGTCCAATATTGACATTCTCCAATGCTTTCAGTCCAAAGTGCTGCGTACTATAGGCGATGCTCCGTGGTACTGTGACAAACGACATCACACACAGAGAACTAAACATACCCATAGTGAAACAGGAGATTAAAAGCTATAGTCAAAAATATAAACATAGACAAACCGCCTGGTTGAAGAGCTAACCAACCAAACCTCCGAGACGCGTAGGCTGAAAAGATATATGGTCCATGACCTAGAAAAAAGATTAGCAAACAAGCGCCGATATACCATCATTGGCAATTCCCAACATTAATCTCGCAGATATATTCGTATGTTGCTTTCTTTTTACTATTTAAAAAGCATACAGATCCACAGATGTTCCGACTTATCGCTAGATTGTGCATTGAAAAAACGACATTGCGTATGGGTACCGCTAATAAATATAAATTGTGCGGAAATAATTTCATGTTGCACTAAAGATGTCATTC
Organism: Stenopsyche tienmushanensis; assembly: GCA_008973525.1. Taxonomy (NCBI): domain Eukaryota; kingdom Metazoa; phylum Arthropoda; class Insecta; order Trichoptera; family Stenopsychidae; genus Stenopsyche; species Stenopsyche tienmushanensis. The sequence goes on from WACJ01000027.1 coordinate 641,952, forward strand.
GATGACTATAACGATTTAAGCATGTGTATCCCAATATATCGTCGATCGGATATGTGATATTCGATGGACGATTTTTTAACTAACCCAAATTTTTTGTAAAAAGAAAACTGTGATTTTAGCATAATACAATATTAACTATACCAATTGTAACTAATCAATAATACAGATTTATTTATTTACACTTATTACAGTATTATTTTATTAAATGTATTGTTAATTTATTTTCCATTAATGTTCGAATTTATTAACGTTATTAACTGTTTTTCAACTGCTGTCCTTAGATTAATTAGTGTTTAGTTTTTTCGACTAACATTGTGTAATTGCTGTTTGAGATTTAATCCACCTAAATATTATTGTTACCCGACATTCAGATGAAATCTTTTTGTTTTAAATGAGAAATATATTTTTGTTTATAAGACTATAAATGTGGAAAGAAGAAACAAATTTTGGTTTTTATTTTATGCATCCATACTATTTGATACGTCACTCCCTGATTATAATGCAATCGATCTCGTCTAGAGGAATAACGGATTTGGAAACCCTAAATCTTAATCAGGGAGTGATGTAGATCTGTTTTGTGAATTAGTAATTTTTCCCCCCCCGTTAAATATCCTTTCATCCACATATCCTCATCGTGATTTAATTGATAGTTAAGACTTAACGCGTACCTCGTCATGTTACCCAGATGCATGTGTCAGGTGTTCTTCCGCAGCATTATTTCATTTAATAGAATTAACACATGCAAATATAATATACATACAATTGACCCGCAGTAGTCTTACAGTACAGCGGTCCACAATTTACAATATAAGAACCGCAAGAGCATTCAAAAGATCATCTCTACCACTGATTTTGGACCAGGCAAGAAGCAAACTCTCAAGATAGCTGAACATCCAGAGGTGAAAGACGTTGTTTTACAAGAAAATAACAACAAAAAAAGTAGACTTTGTAAACATTTCTAAACAAAAGTGCAAAAACAGCATGTATTTTTGGCACTATCGATTTCCTATAACGAACAAATCTTAATTTTACTGCAGTCTTTCTATAATGTCTTCCAAATAGTCAACTGTCCAAATATCATCTTATGAGATCGATCTCAAGATTTGCATTCCTAGCCTCGCCTGTTTACAGGACGCACCGACCTAATTGCCTTCTTATTGGACGTTTAGGGCTTTTTAAGTCTAAAAAGAGGTATATACAGTCAACCCTCCTATAGCGTCTACTTTGTTTGAGGCGTCTTTTACGCAAGAATCCGGTAAAATACATAAGATCAATGTGTCTAACTTTCTATAGTGTGGTCCCTCTTGCCGCTATAGAAGGCTTGACTGTATATATATATATATATAGCTAGCTGATCCTCACAGATGTGTGCGCATGAGTCGCAGTAGTTGTCTAGCGGTGGGTTCTAATTTTACTTTGAGGCGGCTGCTACGAGTCGTTTGAAACAACCCATAATTTCTTGTAGTATTCGCCTGGAGCACCAAAAATTGTACAAAACACACTGAAGACCCAACGAGTTCCTCACATGACCCGTGGACACGACACAGAAGCTCCTCATATGCATTTGTCCACAGAATATGACCTGCGTACATGTACAGATCTCTGCATGGAAAATTCACTGTGTTCCCGAGGTCAAACCCCATTAAGTAGGCGCTAAAACACAGTCTACAGCATCAACGTGCGCATAAAAGGGAGTGTTAAATCATCATTTAAAACATGTTAAATTTCCAGAATTTATTTATTTACATATACAAATTTAAATAAATTATTCCACTCATCACATAATAAAAACGCTGTTAAAAATAGTGATTTACAATCAAATATATTCGAGATAAAAATCCAAAATTTTTTGCACCCATTAATAAATATTTGGTCTAACATTCTTAACTTTTAATATCATAAAACGTGAGTACGCATTTAATTTTGATTGTATTTACTTTCATATGGCAAATTTGAATACAACAATCACCCTGTATTGAATCGTACATGACATCGCACTAAATTCTCGAGTGTTCCGCTACGTTGATGTCATATATTTTTCATTAGATTACCAAGTAAATAGGATGTAAACAATTCAAAATAAATACATAAATAAAATGGCACAAATAAGGCTTTCATAAAGGCACCACACATACACACTCGATGAAGAACATTCGTATATATATAAAAGTATAATTAATTATTAAGTCACCATGTATTAATAAATACACATTGATTTTTCTCTAAATTTTGGGTTAATAAATGCTAAAAATTACTTCTTAACTTACATGAGGCACTAATTACGAACATTATAATATATATATAATAGTCTCTACATTTAAATCATATCGAGGAATCCGCAGATCAACGGATTTACCGACGGATGCGTTCTGCAAATTGTAAGATGACTGTATACGAATATATATCCTAAATTTGAGATTAACACTACATTCTTTTGTGTAAAATAAATGCTATTTTAAGAGCACATTTTAAAATCTACGCTCCGTTAGATTTCAATCAGATTCGTCTCCGTGGAACAAATGGAATAGATACAGGATGCGTTCAAAAAGTAATGCGTCTTGAGATGAGGTATCTCCAAAAAAAAGTGTATAAATTTATGATTCATTATGAATTTAGACGCATTACTTTTTGAACGCACCTGTATATATATAAAACATTTTTTTATACAAACGTCAATCCATATAACTTCATTAATCATTTAAAAAAAGCAAAAATTACATAATTATATAAACTTATATACGAACTAAATATATTTAAAAAAAGAAGCTTTGAAGCTCTCTAGCATAACAAGAAATTTATCCGACTTGGTATATAATAATTTTTTTTATATACGTTTGTCTTCATTCTGATGATTAATTTGCGGCTTAACCGTCAAAAAAATCGATTTTGAAAAGCGGCATTTAAAAATACAATTAATGATGGTTAAGCCGCTGAATAGTCTTTTAATGTTTTGGTATTTCATTGATAGTATAGTGGAATTTTCTCTATAAGAGACACGCTTATTTAAATTTCATGCTTATATTAAATGTAGATAAATTCGCTTCTCGCATCTCCAAAGTTCATTTCAAATAGATTCAACGTTCAGTCGTGCGAATAAATTAATACAGTCTATGCGTCTTATTCAATAAAAAATATATGTTGTTTGATAGCGTGACGTCGTATTTGAATTTCACAGCAAAACAAAATTACAAATGTATCAAAAATTAAGGCAATCCCACAAACGTCTCACTTAATTGCAATAGACTAGGCTTAATATCTAATTTGTCAATCAATTATAATATGAACGATATTTTTACGCAACAATTAAGCAACCATTAAATTCCACGACTGATCGATTGCTTAATTCTCTCGCTCTGCTTACACCGGATATGTCGAATAATTAAGAATTTATCTCCCGCTATACGTTGGATTCCTGAATGTAGAAGTGGCCTGTTTATAAATCGGATTTTCTCCCTGGAATTGAAAAAAATTGCGTCATCGTTATTGCGCGTGCGCTGGATGCGGTGGTTTAAATATTTCGATTAGAATGTATTTTACCGTGTCCCATTTGGCGGTGCTCCTCTCTTTTTCGAACTTGGCGAATTCTCTGCGATCGTGTATCGTCGTGACCATTTTCCACAGCAGCAGCAGAGCCAGTCCGATAAATACAATCGCGGCTATCACTCCCAGGACCACGCCTAACATGAATACCTATAAAAGTACATTTTATTAAAGTACACATCAAGACCCCGAGCCGTCTTAGATTTTCAATCAAGTGGATCAGGAGTCAGATCCGTCCAAAGGCCTGAGCTATTCTGGGCTAATCAGATTGAAAAAGACGCCGCACGGATAAGGTATTAAGCTCTTTCGACAAAGATGAGACGACTTTCGTTTGTGTTGTCTTGAGAGCAGGCGTTTGTTTTGATAATGAAGATACTCGCATCATTTTTATCGGTGAGCAATTTTGTTATTCCCCTTGACTGTTCTGGAGTGGCGTCATTAGCCGGGTAGCACCACTCCTTTGCGAAATCTACTCCTTCAGAAATAAACTGGCAGACTTGTACGGTAACTCTGTCCTTTTATTTTCGCAACACATTAATAGACAAAAATAGCTAAACAACAGAAAGCAGATGCCATGCAAGTTGAACATTAAGAAATATTCCGAAGAAATTAAGGAATATTGTGTGCTATCAACAGTGTTAAGGTTCATTTATTGAGCTTGGCAGTACATATTAAAAGAAAGTGTACTTAAGCATAAATATAGACGCCTTAGATCAGCGTTAGTCAACCTGTTCCCTATCGTCATCGTATCGTGGGCGTTCAAGCTTTTATGGTGGGCGGTAGAGGTTTTGTCATATTGTTACATCTACGAAAAATGATGTAACTCCAGAGGAGAAAGGTGAGAAATTGAGGCCCACAGAATGTGCGGACAAACTCATCAAAAGATTAAGATACAAACGTGTGCATTAGAAATAGAAACGTTAGTATAACCATACCTGAGGTGGACACTCTCTTTTTTCTTGCGTTCGAACATACACATCTCGATTATTGTAGCCGTAAACGAATGAGAATCGACAATCATCTGCATCTACGTGCGAACATAAGTGTTCGCCTTTATCATCATCGGCTGAAATTAAAAAAATACAAAATAAAATAATGGAGCAGTGATGTTATAATTAACATTAGGATACGGTGCCTTTAACAACATAGCCGCTGTAACGTTTGACGTTTTCAAAAATATAAATTCAAACAACGTACCAATTATAATTTGTGCACTGGCGGGAACAAATGAGCAATTAGAGCATGAATCGTCGTCCATTAATGGTCCAGTTTCATAAGCTTGACATTCGATGCAGGGTATGAACGCTTCGCATGGTGACGAGCACGTCTAATTGAAATTATATAAAATTAAATTATTAAATTAATTATAATAAATACAGCGTGAATTAAGTTAAAAATACATACGGGGCAATAATCGCAATAAGGTCCGGAATAACGCTCGCCTCCAGTTTTGACATCGCAAGAGCATTGCCCGCAGTGGCACGTTCCATGACCAGAACAAACCTCTCCCTCCGCCTAAGTATTTTTATATTTAAGTATGTTTATTATTATTATATAGTCATAATTTGATTCATCAAATAATGTTAATCACTTACCTGGGGGTATGCACGCCTTAGTAGACGTTAAACAATCGCACGCCTTTCCAGTGTAATCCTCGTTGCATACACATCTCCCACATTCGCATTTACCGTGTGTTTCGCCCGAGCATAAAAGTCCAGTTGTGTCTATCGCAGGAGAAGTTATCACACTCACAATATTTTCCGGTTATTCTCTATAACGACAAAAAAAATATAACTACATAAATCTATATATATAAAAATGAATCAGCGTGCTGTCGCGTATCATCGCAGAGAAAGATATACCAAATACATTCCTAGGCTTTTATTGAAAAAGATGATGAATAATATTTTGAATTGAAACGTGTGCAGTTTCCGATGCAAGCATCAACAAAGCACGGAGACACACAGGGTATGCGTGCATGCTTCTCACATGGACAGCTATATGTGGATTGTTCACGCCCTCATAATTTATTACCAGATGTTACAAATTACACAGAAAAATATTATGGGATCTTTAGAACGGGGAAAAATATAGGAAGTCTCCTGCCCAAAAAAAAGAAGAGAATTAAAACACCAACACTTTCTCACTTAAAGTGTGGCATTGCGACACTTGTCTGGTATTCGCTAGTCAAATATAAAAACTAAAAATGTACATGAATATAAAAAAATAACCAAAATTACCTCGTTATTATTTCTAGTGTGGCATTTGCATTGTCCGCAAGTGCAATGTTCCGCGACCCGAACAATCCACGGTGGTGACGTTGTCCGCTTTGCACACGCGCGTATCGTTATGAATGGAGCTGGTCACCGTATCCGCGGAGCATTCGCACGTCTGCCCAAAGTGCTGCGAATCGCATTCACATATTCCACAGGAGAATGCGCCGGCGTTGTGACATTTCGCAGAGTTCTCTTCGTATTCCTACGGGGAAACGTGGTTTTTTAAAACGCGTGTACGTTTAAATACGGCAAGACTTTCAATACAAAACATACATCGTTTCCCGGTCTCTCGCAGGGACAGTCGCAAAGCATTTCGAGATCGATAATTAAGCTCTCCTTGATTCCGACGGGGTATATTTGTATTATCTGATTCCAATCTTGGCGTTTTTCTGGGCAAGACGTCACTGTGATTTCGGCAGTGAATTTAACCCTATCTCCGACCTGAAACGATTTTGGCGAAATTCAATGTTTACATGCATCCGATTGCGATGAAACTTTGGCATCCTATAATATATTTTTATACCTTTAATCCATCACATTTACTGGTCAATTTCTCAGGACCTCCTTCAAGACAGGATGAATAGTATTTGATATTAACCGCGCTCGTTGAATTATCTTTCATTTCAACCGAGGAAGAAATTTTCTGTAATATAAATATCGTTACGTATTTATCAAATACAATAAACGTTTAAAAAAAAAACAATAAAAAATATATTCTTACACTGTATTGTTCTTTTACGAAATCCACAACATTGCTGGAATCGTTTGAAAGCTTTCCAGCCGAAGAACCTTCGATATGCTCTTTTAATCGATCGTAGATACTTATTTGTTCACCGGTTACAGCAAAAATTAAATTAATAGCATTATCCTTCACCTAAAAAATATTATTTACGTTAGAAAATGCAAGGATATTAACGCGTCTGGATTGCGTATGAATTTATACACCAACCTTAAGATTCAGCTGAGAAATACTGGGATAATCTTGTAGACTTGAATGAGTATATAAACCTTCCCCGTCTAAATGGACATTGTCCATCAGTTCGGTTTAACGATGCCTCCGAGCTGTAAAATTACATAATTTTAAGCATTTCGTGGATTGAATTTTAAATAAATGCTCAAAAATAAATTCGAATATATATATGAATAAAATACCTTTCCGTCGCCAGCATAATGAAAACCTGCGTCCGTTGAAAATACCAATAGACGACGCGCCTTTTCTCTCCAACCAATTTCATTTCGGCACACTACGGCTTGCATTATAGCATCGAAAACCTCCTTCTGGGGCATCTAAATTTCCAGATATAGCCGCTTTCTCTACTTGCTGTCTGGATAACGAAAAATAATATGGAAAATTAGTTTGATCTAATAAGGAAAAAACAATTTGGAGTGTTACGAATTTAAACTTTTAAAATCCTATATAGCCAATTAAACTGACCCTACATAAGATGTGTTAATAACTTGAAACTCGATAACATCAACGATTAAGTAAAAACAATTAATATTTAACCTCTCCAAAACTATCAGAAAATTATATGTTTGGATGTTAATTAAAACCAAGAAAAAAAACAGTTAATTTGAAAAATTAATGTGCAAATAAAGTCTCCTGTATTTGGAGGGAAAATATTTTAATACATACATTAAATGCTCAGAGCATAAAATAGCCTTATATTAGGGTACCCAAGAAAAAAGGCGTTTTTTCAAACTCAATGAATAACAAAATAACGGCGAGAACAAAGATTAAAATTTATAAAACACTAGCGATTACCGGTCATGCGTTGCAATGCCACGTCTCGCATAACTGCATACAAAAACAATATTTTTATTATGCCTATATTATATCCGCAAGCGTTAACAATAAGTTGACAAAATTTTAATGCAATCGGATGAACGGTATGGCAACGCATTAAATACGAACAAACAAACATTGATTTTTATTTATAGAAAAGATAGATTAATATGCCGGTATGATGTCTGGGCCTTGGCAATTGGAAGGAGGAGGCCCAGGAGAGAGCTGAAGAAGCCACCCAAATGTAAAAGTAAGTATAAACTCAGCAGGTACCAAAAACAACCCCTAAATCAGATCTTACTATGTCTGTTTAGTGGGACATTTACGATGTAATTTATTTTGAATTATTGAAATCTAGGGAAACAATTACAATAGAAAAATACTGCAGTCAACCGGACTTGCCCGTTGGATGGAGGAAGGTTTCGAACGTCGATGGTGATTATTTTGTAGAATAATGTTTGTAAATGATAATTAATTTAATTTATAAAAGCGCCCTTTTTCTCTGGGTACCCCTATATTATTTCAAACACTTCATTGTCTAAATAATATATAAAAAGGTGAGCGGTCATGATAATGCGAAAGATATAAACGTGCGCTTATAAATCAAAGATCCGAGCAGATCAACAGCACAGTAAGAGTTAGAGGATTAAAATCAAATACTGGATTATTACAATTTTAGCACTTCCATGACCTTTTCGACGATAATACAGTACACGCTCAATTATCCGGAATCGCATTAAACTATATCTTTAAAAATTAAGCAAACGTCTCGGATAAATGAACGTTTACTATATTAACGCGTACAAAATGTAACACAAAACAGAGTTAGTAATAAAACTTGCAGGCTAACTAAATAACAATTTTTTTACAAACCTGCATTTTATTAGTTGGAAAAAATTAAGCTACTTACTGCAAATTTATCAGTATCTACACTCAGTTTCATAACGTTTCGAAAGCCATATGGAGAAGCACATTTGGGACAAGGTTCAGCCAAGCTAAAATATTTTCCCCATATTACAAAATTATACCATACATGCAGACATAGGGAATTATTAAATTAATTAATTAAACGCACTTCATTAACGAATTGAAATATCGTAAAGGAGCTATGCGTTCATATTTGGACTAAGCAAAAATTAATGCAATTGAATGTAGCGCAGTGATGAAATATGTTGTAAAATAAATTGCAATTAACGTTATTGAATGCTTTAAAATACAAATTGCGACATAACATCAATACATAGTACATACGAATATATTAGATATACAAATCGTACATTAGATACATATATGAAAAATATGTAATAACGTTCACTGTCACAGAATATTGTTATTTAATAAAGAAAGCGTCAAATTAATATCTGCAGGCAAGTTCCTGATGTAAATATGTAGATGGAAGTGTTATGTTACAATTATCAATTAAATCGAACCGAAAAGAAACCTTTATGACATTTAAATAGACTATTCTATTGGGTGTGTGAATAAATTCTCGTCGTTTTTCGTGAAAATCCTTCATTTTAAAAAGTCAACCCTATTGGACCAGAAATCATGAGACTGAGACGGGTGTCTTGCATCTCATCATACTGACGGCCAAATCGTGCCGTGAAATTGCTATCGTCGGATAAGCTATTAAGCTCTTTCAATAAGACGACTTTCATTTGTGTTGTCTTGAGAGCAGGCGTTTGTTTTGATAATTAAGATACTCGCATCATTCTTATCATTGATCAATTTTGTTATTCCCCCTTGACTGTTCTGGAGTGGCGTCATTAGCCATTAAAGTAGTGCAGTAAAATTCCCCGTAAATACGATTTACTTGTCACACACTGACAGGAACTTATTCACGCACCCAATGTACGTTTGCATAATATAAACGTTTCTTTCCGAATCGTGTGCCTTATAATAAACACTTAAAATACAAAGTAACATTTAGAAAATAAATGATGGATTAGTGATAATAGAGATAGAAGTACAATACAATTCAGGCGTGTAATAATTATAAATTAAAGCTACATTTTATTAGAGACATAGCTTCAGATAAGATGGCTGATACAGCTTCAACCTGTTTCCTGAACTTACAGAGAAAGATTTAGTATCAACGCTCAGTGGCATATGATTTCTATAGCCGTATGGCGCTTCACAGGTATCGCAGGGCTTCGCCAATCTATGAAATTAACGACTTATATTTAAAACGAATACAGATAAATTTGATAAGATGAAAACGTGAAAATTTCAACAGCATTGTACCATTACTAAACTTCCATTTCTCGAGGTGAAAAACTTGCTGAACCGAAATTCAGAATAAACTCGAGATTAGCAAATGATATTAGGATGACCCGAAAGTTCCGAAAGTACATTTTGAGACCTTATGTTTGAGCTCCGTCCCTTTTTGAATAGCATTTTAACTGGTGATGAAAAATTGTCAATTTACGACGAAAATATCAATGATTTTATCGGGAAAAAACCCAATTTCAACACCTAAAGCCGGATTGACTATATAAAAGGGTTATTTCGTGCATCATTTGGTTCGTGACAATAATAAAGACTTTATAATGTCGTGTATAAAAAATTTGAACCCTTTTTAATTTTTTTGAATACTTTCGGGTCCGCCCCATATATGTGTATCAAAACAATATCAGCGTCACTCAAATCAATAAATATTAATTTATATTAAATCTTATAATGCAAATAAATATTTACTTTTTAGGCACCATAGACACGTAGGGCATAACGACTTTGTCCACGAATGAACCGAAACCGAGCCGGAAATTCGACGTCATTTTTCTCATGGTATCGGAGAGTAGACCGCCTAATTTGGACAAATTATCCTTATCGTCCTCCATAGATTTGCTGAGATCCATCAAATAGTATAAATCTACCGGGTAGTCTTCCGCCTGCGAGTAAAATACCTCCAATTTCAAGGCTTCGTCTGAAAAAACGAAGCACATCATTATGTATTTTCCAACAACATCGATGAAAACGCGATTGAATTTGATAAGCACTCACTAATTCTGAGAGCGAGTTTAACGCGCTGAGGCTTTATTTGCACTATGTTATCGGATGAAGTACCGCTACTGGCATTTGCGCTCGCTGCGCCGCCTCCGTCTACGTAAGAACTTCCTAAAATAAAATGAGATATTAATCAATATGTAACGTTGAGATAAATCAATAATTTATAATGTAAACGCTATGGTACCTTTGGTCAATTCTCGGTTCTCTAACGGGATGATTTTATTATCGGGCTGATAGATGTATTTTTCCATGCATGTTTCCGAATCAGAAATCATACTGGGTTGGAAGCATCTTCGTTGATCTCCAAAATCCGGCTGAGAACACCATGCACACGATAAGGTCTGTATGCATTCTCGGCATGTAGTCTTCTCAGTGCAAGGATTGAGTCCTGTGAATTTTTCTGCGACTTGAGACAAGCATAAGCCGATTAAGCAGCTTATAATCATAAACTGAAATTTCTTGAGTGTGGCCATTTTGTCTGAAAATAAATTAAAAACAATCATATTATTTTTTTATATGAATATAGCCGAAATATTGACGAATAAAGGTTTCAGGAATGAATTTGGTACCCAAATATTAGCACAACGATGTTGCAATATGAACATTGATGTATACATGTTTCATAGATTATGAAAGAGCATTTGACACGGTACGACACAAACAGCTGATATAAATATTGCAAGATGTGGATCTTGACGGAAAAGATATCCTCGTCATAACGAATCTATACTGGAATCAGACTGTGCAGGTTCACGTAAAGCAAGACACACTAGAAGCGACAACGCAAGAAAAATCCGCTCTGTGATAGAACGTGTTGACATCACGAGATCCCAGTTTGACTCTCAGACTCTGAATCTTACGCTACTGCGCGCTCATGCTAAGATGGGACTTCTGGTTGCCAACGTTAAGAAGAATAAACATTATTTAGGACGCGGCAACTGTTTTTTCTTAAGCAAACACAGTAATCTTAAACAAGCACACTGAATCGCTATGCGAGCCTCAGGTATACAAATTATAATCAAATTTACGATAGCTACAAAAAACCTGTGTGCTTTTTATCCGAATTCAAGTCCCCGGTGTACGCTAGGGGAGCTGAGATATAAAAAGAAGTAAAGGGCATTGCTCCGCATTTCTAAAGACCAAACATGAATACAAAATATCAATATCTTGACATTTTAATGGATATCAATTTCGTTCACATTGCGTTTTATGACGTTTTATTACATAACTGAACCGCAACCATTTGCAATGCGTCTCAAGAGGTTCAAAAGGAAACTTTTGAGAATTTGTGGCACAAGAAATCAGGCTTCGAAGCCATGAGGTCCAATCGAGAAATCATATACGACGACTCATATAGTCCCTCGCATCGTACGTACAAAGATCGGGCATTCATACGTGCATCAGTCTTTTAAAAACTGCTAATTTATACTCGTTGGAAACTCATTCAATTGCGAAACCCAGACGATTAATTCTATCGTCTCCGTATTTATTCCACTGTGAACTTAACGGTTTTGTTATTCATCGTATTCAATGCGTTTTGCGTCGATTATTATTCAGCAGATTAAAAGCTCGTTTACATATCGGATGGCCAAATTTAATTTTAAGACTTACTTCTCGACGCTAACACAAGTTTAATAGCTAAATTGCGCTGGCGATCGCACGCACAATCGAAATTGCATTATGCGTAATACAAAATTCCTTTATCCAACGTTTGCGCATGTTATGGTGTTGGTATCATCGATATCCACAGTGTTAAAATTACATACGCCATATTATATATACAAAACGCCTTGGTTTAATGAACGGCAAATAAGTCTCTGCCTTTCTCGAAGTGAATGGACATGAAATAGTCCACGAGTCTCAAGATACCGCAGCTGGAAGCATTCAATCGGCATTGCAGATTAGCTATCGATCAGTGTGATCTCGCTCCGACAAATTTTTAATTGACCGTAAGCACTTACAAGCGACGTACGTAGTCACGTTGGTACAAAAGACAAGATGAGTTGCCGTCTATTTACAACATGTTATTTTTAATATTTGCTAAAGCTCTTTGTTGAGTATGAATTTTTGCAACAAAAGATTCAAAAATAAATGTTTATTTTGTAGCGTGGGCGAATTAACATCCCCATGCAATAGCGCTGTTGATCTGGGCGATGCAGGAGGCAATTCGTCGGTTGGCCTTGGCTGCGGGAAGACGTCCTTCTCGCATCCAGATGTCTTTCTTTCTCTCGAGAAGAGTTTTTTGTCCGATGCCCGTCTATCCACGGCCGCATTTAAGCGCGACGAGCACGTGGGAGCCGCCCAGAGACTCTACCCCGAGAGCGCCTCCGCTCCTTTGTAACAATTCCCATAACGGTTTGAAACCAAGAATTTATATGGTTTATTATACGCAAATGACACTAGGAAAGGAAGTGGTTTTTCAACCAAAACAATTTTTCTTATCAACCAATCAACTATTATATCCTGAAGCTTCCGGCAATATTTAATATGTTAGTAATATATAAAAATACAAATGGATTATCTAATTTTTCTTCTTCATTAGAAATACATTTATTCCATCAGATAAGAAGCTTCTTTATCCCGTCACTGAAGAAATAAGGCGAAAAGTAGCATCCACTGTTGCGCAACGCGTATTTATTCATTTTCTCGAAAACGAAGGCGTGAAATCAAATGAAATTTTATAAAAGATGCAACAAAAACATCCAGCATAAACTGGTAAAAACGCGTTCTAACTAAATATGGGTTTTTATTGTTAAGCTGTAGCTCTATTATTATTGCAACACGCAATTTCATTGCGGCATTTAACACTTTTTATACGGGTGACAAATACTGCACTCCCAAAAATGATTAATCGCCGTTTCAGACACGCGATCACGCCGCAGAGATATTAAACCAAAGGTCATAAAATTAATTTTATGATAAAGCAAAAACCGCGTACACGAGAAAAAATGAGTTTCTTATAATTTTATAGGTTTTGATAACAAATCTGAGACTTCACAGGAAGTAATCTATTCTAAGAATTTAGCTCGAAACTTGACAAATATCGTACAAATTTTCAATCGTCCGGAAATCATCAATTTCACTATATAATCATAAATAGATATAATCAATCCCCTCGACAATTTTAGCTCTAATTTCAGACTTATAAACGCGGAAAAATGTCTGCACTTCCGCCGATTGTCACATTTCGTATTAAATTATGTTTCGTCGAAAGGTGCAATTCTACAAATGGCGCAATGTTGACGCACGGTATCGAAGCATTGAGAATTAACGTCAAAATGTCATGCATTATTTTTCTTTACGATGATACTTTTTTTTGTTATTTACGTAAAACTTAAAAGACGCTAAAATTAAACTACGGTAGTTTGGTGAGAAATGCTTATTTTACTTCACCCGCATCTATATTTATGCAAATAATACAAAAATATGCTCGTAATGTGTGTGGGTCAAATAAGACCCACGAAGCTTGTAGCGTTTCCAAAAATAGCGATACCAGTCAGTAAATTGTTATATTAACCTTTCCCTACCGGTGATGTATTTACTACACCTCGACTATAATAATGGGAATATCGATATGAAATATAATAGATACGGGCTTCAGAATTTTTGTATTCCTCCGTAATATAATTACGAATCACATCAAAGTATTATTGTATAAAAGTATTCATCTGCAACGACGGAAATAAATAATTTGTCGGGAAATCGGGAATTTTGCGAGTTTTAGACCGTGTCTCAGCAGACAGAAAATTTTATTAATCACATTGATGGTTTTATACGAAAATGGAGGCTCACGCACTCATAAATGACGAAACACTCGATGCTTTATTATTACTTCGAGCATATTTTCAAAATAATATTTAAATTTTTCAGTGTTTTATTTATCTATTTTTGAATTGTATTTTTATCTTTTTTATTTATTTTTGATCAAATTTATCAATGTAATTCCTTAAACTATTGAAAATCTCGGTCCTGGAATCCCGCGACGGTCTAATTACCGCCCGTTATGGTCACAGTACACTTACTTTCTGAACATGCCTCGTATTAGCAAAAATTCAACAGCAAATTTTGCAATTATTTGTTGAAAATAACCATTGTTTTTGTTAAATTTTAATATATCAGACTGTTATATGTATATTTGTTATTTATAGTTATGTCCATCTATCGAGAGTCCACAGGTGTAAAAAGGTTTGGGAGCACTGATATAGACGATGAAGTACAGTCACTACGATTAATCATAATAGTATCATATACACTATTTTTCCTTTAAAAAAATACTTCAAATCTGTTTATATTCCATGTTTTTTTTTTGTTTATCTTACAAAATTTGTCTGTAATGATTTGTCACTTTTTTGCATGTAACCCATGCTAAATATAAATATACAATTCAAACTCAAAATAGAATCCATTGGAACCTTATCAGAAAAACTGGTGTCTCAAATTCGTGCAGGTCTTCGTTTTACAATTTGTTTATTCAGGTTTTATAAGCTTGATGTAGGTCATGCATGTCTTGAAGGTTTATTTAATCAGTACTTCAACTGATGCTGTAATTCATCAGTTGTGAGTCTTCATAAATTATATGCATTTAGTTTACGCCGCCGGTGAACTGCGTGTTAAAAGTCACCGATCGATACGCACCCTCGGTTTGAAATTATTTTTAGCGGGTTGAACGCCCCTGAATGACTTGACGCCCGATATAAACCAGGTCATCGTTTGACATGTGAAAAAATCGCATCGAATTTGGCGATATTGAAATTATTTATTGGCGGAATCGCCGAAATATTTACGTCGAAATAAAAATATATTGTCATGGCGAACATTTTATCTATTAAGGTCGGATAGTTTCATATTCTCCCATTGGCTGAAAAAATGCAGGCAGACAACGTGAGCGAAGGGCGCGAGCACAATGTAAACATTGACCTTTTTATTTGGAGGGTCAAATCAATTTTGCACGGATCGTTCAGATTTTCGCGTCCGTCTTGAGAATCTCGTTTCGATTAATTAATAATCGCGGTGAAGGTCGACATTAGTCACCCGAAGAGACGATCGTTTTCTTCGGTGCGATCGCGGACAAGTTCAAAAAATATAAATGTTCTTCCGCCGCGATGACGCCGGCGACTCGTCATTCGTTCTGAGAAAGTGAAACAACCTCAAGTATGATATGATAAATATTTTCTTGAGAATGCGAGCGCCTATGCGTCATCGAACCATCGATGATTTCATTCTCGATATGTACCGTCGTCAAAACCCACCTCCGATTCCGGGAAACCCGTCAAACATCGCCGATAAGTCTGTTTACTAAATTGCAAGTGATTTTGCCGCTAATGAATATCGACGACGGAAGATTTAAAATAGCGCATAAAAATTAATAATAAACATGATGCAGGTCAATTTGACAGTTCGTCCAATTATAACTCCTGGAACTTGAAGTTAGTCGTCTCACAATCATGTCGTAAATTCAATAGCATTGAATCGATGTCGACACTGCGCGGCAGAGTCAAAAGACAAACAGAATCACTCGCATGCGCTTAGTTAAAAACAGATGTACCCAATAACGAGTCTCGGAGAGGCGCTCTTGAGTCAGTACAGTTATTTATAGACGTCAACTCGCGAGACAGAAAACGGACGTCAAAACTCAAAGCACGGACTCGGATGGGTTTTCGAATGAATAAAAGTTGCTAAATGAATAGAGTACCTGTGTGGCGCGCCGCACCGCGGACGACTCTTTCACTCACGTCACAAATGGCAACTGCACCGCCTCCGCCTCCTCCGAGACCGCTCCCACCGCGCCCACACCAAAACTTCTCACTACCAACTTAAACAATTCAGCGCTATACAAATACTCCGTCTATCTTTGCACCATTCGTATAAAATCTCATTTCTATTGATTGAAAATTAAATATTTGCGCGTTTAAATTCTAATTTGTGTCTATGCGATCGAAGTTATTCGATTATTTTATATTAAGCTTTAATTTTTTAAAGCTTAATAAAAGTATTTATTTCATATTTTTTTTAGGACTCTAAAATGTGTTTTATTGAAAATATTGTTTATTTAAAACGCGTAAAAAACCATTTGTTTCCACATGGCTATCATAAATCAATTAAAAGACGCGATGGGATTAATTATTGTCTTTTTTCTTTCCAGTTCTCAATACTAATGAAAAAATTAAACTGCTCGTCCTCTTTTTCAACTTTGTAGAATAACATCCGAAAGCAATAAGTCAGGGTAATTTTTTAAATTTAAATTGTTTTTTTTTTTGTAAATTTAAAATTTCTATTTAACATTACTGACAGAACTGACAAATTTACACCAAATAATAATTAAAATAAAATCATCAAAAAATAGGTACAGTAGACTCGTACTGCAATATCTGCAAGCATTAGCTGGGGAGGATGAACACGGATAACTGGGAAACACGGATAATCCAAATCATTAAATTTCTACTTAGTTTCGAATATTAATTATTTACTATAGTTTTTAAGATTGTAGGCGTAGTGCTACCGAAGCAATGTAAGAAGATGAGACAACGGGCGCCGAGACATTTTCTTTCGGATGTCCGAAAAACTAATCGGGTCGTCGCTTAAAATTTTTGTACGCCTCATCTGGAGCACTGATTATACGTAAAATTATATCACCGTAAACGTGGCGATAAAGCACCGCTAGCCAATTTCTGTTTTGAATCAATAACATCGATTATCTGTCCAGTGGCGTTATCTACCTCAAGTCAATTTTCACAGTAATAAGAATGAGAAGTTCTTGTTTTCAACCTTTTTAGGCCCGATCCACACTATGGTTCCGGTAACGGTTCGATCTCACTCTCGGTCTTGGTCCGGTCAAATATTCTCATACAAAAAACGGGATTGGAACGATCCGATAGTGTGAATATTCTGATTGTTTCTTGTGTAAGAATATTTGATCGGACCGGGATTGGAGCGAGGATCGAACCGTCAACGGCATCATAGTGTGGATCGAGCCTCATTGTGACAGAGATTCCTGTTCCCTTTCTCTTATATTATATTTGGATAAGGTAAGATTTGAAGTGCTACGAAGACGATATACAGACTTATCTGGCACAAGACGCAGGGAAACCCCATGCAAGATATCGAAAATGACTCCATAATACTGCTATGTCAATTAACGCGTTAATGCATTTAGAGTAGAATGGTTAAGTAAAATAAAAACCACGTGCAACTCTCTTAATCGGGTCGGTATCCTGCGTTTTGCGCCTCAAGCCCAGTTAGCACTCAGTGGCAGGCGCCAGCTTTGCCACGACTAACACAACTAATGTTCAACCAACTACGTAGGGCTCGCCTCGGAGCTCTACAACCGTCTTGGGAGGGGTTTTCCATGATTTTCCTCGCCCTGAAAAAGCAAATGCTAATACGTCTACAACGTCGGGCATGGTCGCAAGGGTATAAACGAAAATAATTTAAAAAAAACGATAGCGGGCCAAGGGCAGGCCAGATGAGAAGCAACCTCAAGAGAAGATCATGATATATAGTGTGAAATAAATATTGTCATATACGAAGTGAAAAATTCAAAGTGTAAAATAAAACAACATACAAAAATGCATACTGAGAACGGACACACAGTACAGAGGAAAGAGGGAAAGGTTAATAGAAAGAGAGGAGCGGAATTAGCGAACAACCCAACAAAGAATATGGCATCCTATGAAAAATAGCATCAACTAAGAGAAGAGCAAGTGGCCTAGGACTAAGGCTCGAAGAGAAAAAAATAAGCTCACGGATGTTGTTTTCTGTTGCGAAACATGGTGCGAAAATTAGAGAAGGAGGCTTAAAAATATTATAATTATAAACTACTTTATTTAGCACTACACTAAAAAAAATATATGAATTATATTTGTTGTTATAAATTGCATAATTCTAAGATTTTTATTTTGTTGTGTTGTCAATTTTATTTTCGGTAAAATTGTCGTTCTGCGCGCGCGTCGCTTGAGCGAGGCGGTGGGAATCGGAGGGTCGATACGCCTCGACCTCGAGAGTGAGGAGACGGCTGGCAACACTCGGCAGATCAATATCTGGGGGAAAGGGGCTCGCGGACGTCTGGCATCCCCGGCTCCGTCAGCGCGACATCTTGCTCAGCATGTCGGGCGAGCGCGAGATCGCGGCTGAGGACAGCATCCGGGTGGTGTGTCGCTTCCGCCCCCTCAACGACTCCGAGGAGCGCGCCGGATCCAAGTTCGTCGTCAAATTCCCATCCGGCTCCGACGACAACTGCATCTCCATCGGGGTGAGTAACCGCCGCTGCGGAACGCGGCCCGTCTCGTCGCCTCCTCCGCCCCTTTGGGGCGCCGTCCGAGGTGTCGGAAGCTTCGAGACCGCCGCTCGAAATCTTCTGCTCCCCCCCTCGTCCCCCGCCACCCGTCTCCGCGTGCTCTTTTTAGTAGCCGGCGTCGACCCCGTTATATTACATTCATTCTTAAAAAACGAAAAAAACTGCATACAAGCGCCACTCTTTAAATTCTAGTTGGCATGAGACGGGCGGAAGGGGAGGGGTTATTACGCTTAAGTCATATTGCAGTATTTTTATTATTTTGACATAATATGACGTTTAAATCTGCTCGCTTGAATGATTTTTAACCCATGAAATGAAGTACAGCGTTCATCTGCTCTTTTTTTAGTGATGACTCATAGCATGTGCCATTCTTTAACTTTCTCATTTTTATATCGCAAATCTTAAATCTAAATGAATTTAATCTCATACGTTTCCATTAAGATATGGATTTTGCATGTTATTAAAAAAATAGCCCCGAATAAAGACCGCTTTTGACTGAACCAAAAAAAAATTAAATATGCCACTCGTTTCATCGCGTCTTTTTATGTCATCGATCTGCCAAAATCATTTTTTAAATAAAAAAAAGTATCGCAAAATAAATTAGTTTTCTGTCCGTTTAAAAATTTTCTTTCTTGTCAATTGATGCGTTGACTCGACTAAAATATCTGAGACGTGCCATATGTTGAACACATGTTCGATACGACCGTCAGAAAACGCAACTTCATCACCTTCTTTTTAATCGGCATTAAAAATAAATTCGACTTGAAGACGTCCGACCGTTACGATTATATAATAAATCAACGCTACGATTTTCATCTTGAAATGTATATATATACTTTAATATATTGTGTATTCTAATTGAATGACCTCATTTCAGTACGATACAAATTTTACAAGTTATTTCAAAAGGAACAAATTGGGACCAGATTGGGCCACGGAATATTTCCGCCCAAAACCGACTAGTCCTCGACGGAACTAGCGCCGGCGGTCGATGAAGATTTATCCATTGGAATCAGCTTCAAAAAAAATTAATTAACCGAATGAAGCGTCTGCTTTGATTAATCATAATAAATGTTTTGATTTGTAAAAGTATGTTTAAAATGTCTTATCGTCGTCTTCAATTAGGCGCCGTGTAAATCCGCCGACAAAATAGGTAATATAAATGCAACTAACACGATTTTACTAACAAATATGTGCGACGAAAGAAAATATGAATCAATATAATGTAAGCCTTCATCCACCGATTGTATGTATATATGTTATTACGGTGCCGAAGTATTAGGCAGCGGACCAAAGAGTATTCGCGCATTTGAATCGTTATTCTCTCAGGCTGCGCTCCATTATTCTCTGCGTATCCCACCGTGTGCACAAAAATAATAACAGTCAATCAAAATAACATGCAGCTTCCCATTTAGTCGGATGCCTTCAGAACTGCTCTGCAAAGTAAAAGCTGCGCCTGGTTGTCTTTTAGCGGATACAAATGGTATTCTTGTGAGGATTTCTTCGGATTCTATGCACGTCCATTCTAAAGGTTCAATCTCTTCTGTACAATCAACGTGGAAGGCAGAGTCCGACACCTCATAACATGATCCACGGAGGGCCAGGAGTAGACTCGTGAAGCGATATTCGTTAAGCCAAACCTAAATAACCACTGTTATCGCTTAATTTACCGCATCGATCCGAGTGGTGACCGAGAGGCACCGTTTGAATTGTCGCATCACATGCAATGGTGCCTGAGAGGCACCACTCGAGCGCGAAGGGTTAATAATAACACCCATTCGTTTTAAATGTGCTCGCACAATGGTTCATAAGGATCCCAGTCTTTGCGACGACTCCTCGATCGTTTGCCGTGGATCACTGTGGCCGGACAAAGACTGAGATCGAACATAAGATCTCAAAATGCGCGAATACCTTTTGATCCGTATACTGTTTGACATTGTATACATAATACACGTACATCATGACATATTTAAATTTTAATTTAGCTTTGATATCTTCGCCAAAACGATCAGCATTTTTACGCTTATCAGCATTTGTAGCAATTAATGTACATTTTTATCAACCGAATCAAATATTATATCATAACGTGGATGTTTTTATCCTCCGATCACTGAAAAGATTGGCTTATTTCTAATATTAATTAACCTTATCATATCTTGATTTTTCGAATTGACTTATATACAAAGACGTTCGTCGACTTTCGTACACAACTGGTTCGGGAAAAATGTGTGCAAATGTTCAATTATATAGAGGGATTTATTAACACTTTGCTGTCTGCACGTCTCACGTAAAAATATTTAGTATTTCAAGAAACAAAAGACTTGCTGACGTATGTCACTTATTGTTGCTTAAACAAAACACCAACGAACATCACAGATCACCAACAGTATGAAAACAATACTAATGTGCTATTTATTGACGTATGAGACGGCATTTTGTGCACAATACCAATGTTGTGACGCCGGTCGTTGACCGATACTTTGTGCGCGACACCACTGTGGTATCGCCGGACGGCGTAGTGTTAATATACCAACTATAGGCGTTATTATTGCTATATTATTAGAGGTACCCATGAGTAATGTCGTTTTTTCGATGCACCGTCTTCAAAATAATTTCCTTCGCCCTCCTTATCACAATGAGAGAGAATGGTTTAAAAAAATTAAATCTGATGATTTGAGTTTGAAAGAAGTGGACGACTCGTTAAAAAAGGGACGAAGCAGCCTTTAGGTCTGCAAAATATCAGAAATGATCGGCGCATCCTCGTCCAATACTCAGATGATCCTCAAGTAGTTGGGTAATATTAAAAAATAAGTTGTTTAGGTTCCGATTGCAACATGACCCAAGCGTTCAACATCAGCAGATTCTTGCAAGTAAAAGAACTATTAAGCCAATTTCTTCGCGATTTATTGACTTGTTAAGAGTGTGGACGAAAGACTGTTTAACATCGTATCAGTTAAGTGATCATAAGAAATGTGCTGCATACTCGCCACAAAAACAAAACTATTATTAGATAATGTTCATTTTCATCCAAACGAAAGCATGTTTGAATAACACAAAAGTAAAGCCAGTAACATTCTGACATGAAAGGGGGAACAGGGGACCCACCACATTCCCGAGCATGTACCCGCATAAACTATGCCACAACAGCTCTCGCGTCAAACTACACAATTTAGTGTGAAACTAATTTAATGTCCCCAGAGGGGACCCAAATTCTGCTCCATCTGATGACCGAGCGCAATGCGCGAAACCTTCGTTTTTCTTTTAGGCTACAAGGAAAGGGGGGTGCAGTCGCATGATCGCTTATGCTGAAAGTTATCTGCGTTTGTGTAAGTATGCGACTCGACCTTATTGTGGGTCTTGAATTTACGTTAAACCGACGTCCTCTACCACACCCTGGCTAATTCCAATGCGTGTGATAGAAGCCGCCGGGTTCAGTTTTTTACCGGTCCCTCACATGGCCGCGGACACGGCATAGAAGTGCCTCTCTTTCAGAAGCCATGCCTTCGCATGTCCACAGAATGTGATCTGCTGACATGCTAGGTGCAGTGCATGGACAATCCCTGTGGCCCAGTCTCATTAATTGAGCACTGAAATGACCGTGTTCCGTCAGAAATTGGGACGTCCAGTGGGCTCTTGACGGATCTGAAAAATTGGAAGAGGTGACGCCCCTTATCGGACACCACCCATCTACACTGCCATTCTTTTGCGGCAGCATCTTTCGTCAGTTCTAGTTCTAGTAGGAAAAACATCGAGGAGTTGCTCGATCGTGATTTAAATGATCCAGGTTTTGAATGCATGGATGATATAGAACGTGTTTCCGGACTATCATTTTGACAGTCGAGCCACTGAGTGCCGTTGAGTTGTATCCTTAAAAATGATTTTCGATCGCATTGAGGAAAAAAAACGACATTACTCCCGGATACCGCTAATAATAAAAGAAAAAAATTGGACTTACAAATATATTTAAAGCATTTTTAAATAAACTGTTAACTTGTCTTGCATTGCAATCGTTTTTTTTCCGTCCAGATTAGTCCAATTCATTGTGTAGAAACTTTTCACAGTTGAGGAGATATGCGTTTCAATCATTTTATGCGCATTAAATTAATTTTCACGGCTTCCATTGTTATAATAAAATTTATTGGAAATAGCGACCCATATATTAAGCATAAATTACTAGATTGATAGAAATATTAATGACGCACGTAGATAATTCAGGTGATTTATGAAAACGTCTATCCCATATATTCGATTCAATTTAACAAAGAAAGCCGAGTTCCGAATCATCGCGTCTATTTTTGGAAATGACCATTCCTTACTGCTCAGTTTCATTGCTTAAAATATCCTGGATTTGTATATTCAAATATAGCCATCGAAATAAAGGAAGTTGAAATGATTCCACAGCATTTACTAACACGATTAATATTATACATTCATGCTATACACAGTCTAGTCTCTTTTTACGCAGTAGAATATTGCGAATTACGCCAAATTACGAAAGATCATCGATTAAACTTTCACCACTTGTATTTACGCGTATACGACGTACAAAAGTGAAATCATGAACGCTTAGAAAGAGACTCGATTGAAAATTATTGATCATTTTTATGTTTAGGTATTGTACATATTAACAGCTTCAATCCTGATGCAATCTCGAAATAAGTTCAATACATATCGGTAAGATTTGACTTTGCATTCTTACTACTTTCGGTCGCATACCCTATACAGATACCCAGAGTATCCGTCTGGAAATCGTAACGATGCTAATTCAAGTGTTGCCGCGGTGGATTGATTTTTCCGACTTGCGTTTCTTGGTTTTTGTCAGGATTGAAATCAAATTGTGGATATAAGTTTGTACAATTGCTTCGTTTTCATCTTTTCAGGGGAAAGTTTATTTATTCGATAAAGTTTTTAAACCTAATGCCACCCAAGAAAAAGTATACAGTGAGGCGGCCAAGAGCATCGTTTCCGATGTCTTGGCCGGCTACAATGGCACTATATTCGCCTACGGGCAAACCAGCTCGGGTAAAACACATACCATGGAAGGTGTCATAGGTAAGAAATGATAATGTTGTGTTTTGTATGCCTTCGATGTTCCGTGTTCCGGTTTATTAAATTTGTATTTGTATTTACAGGGGATCCGAGTAAACAGGGTATCATTCCTCGGATTGTTTATGACATCTTCAATCACATCTATGCTATGGAAGAGAATCTAGAATTTCACATCAAGATTTCATATTTTGAGATCTATATGGATAAAATCAGAGATCTTCTCGATGGTATTGTTTAATTTGAAATCATCGTTTTTATCCCGGAGGAATCGTGTTTTATTTGATTTTTTAATCCATTTCAGTGTCGAAGGTTAATTTAAGCGTTCATGAAGATAAGAATAGAGTTCCTTTCGTAAAAGGTGCTACCGAAAGATTTGTGTCAAGTCCTGAAGAAGTATTCGAAGTTATAGAAGAAGGAAAATCCAATAGACATATTGCAGTTACAAGTAATGAATTTGTTTTTTTTTTTAATCAATAAATATTTTGTATCATTGTTAATCTAAAGTCATTATCGACAGGTTTGTAATACGTAAATTCATTAGCAATTCAAATAATATTTCATATCGATATTAATCACTCAAAAAAACCATAATACTAAGGAGATGCGGTTATTTTTCAACTGAGGGTTGCTTTAAAAAATACATATTATAATCTTTGCGTCGTGTCCCTCATGGCTGAGAATCATGCGAATTGCTTATACTAACGAAAGGCCAGTGGCGCTCCTGATCTGGTCAGATCAGCGGGTAGGGGCTCTTTTGCAGTGATCTTTGTGGCCTTTTATCACCAGCCTTTCGAAATTATCGTCTTCTCTGCGAGCAATGTGTCCAATGAATTGTAAGACACGTCTTAAGCATATGGTTGACAGTCTTGTTTCTATTTTTAACTCATCCAGGATGGATGAGTCAACATACGTCTACAGCAATACATTTCAAATGCATATAGACTCCATAAAGACTAGATGCATTTTAATTTCCAGATGGAGTTATCCTGTGTGGATAATGAAGAGTTTTATTTATCCCATCTGGTATTCCTGAAGTCTCGAACAGTCATCTTTACTTTGAATTCGAGATGGTCTTGGACTGAGGGTCCCTATTTGTTTGCCATGTTTTTCTGACTTTATTTTTTAATTTGATTAGTTGTTTAATATTGTGAGGATGATCCGGACTGTCTTGAGGGGACGGTGGAATGTTTGCAGTAGATGATTGAATGGCTTGATAGATTTAAGACTGCGATTTCGATATCTGAAATTGAGTGCAATGCTTCAGAAAACTTTGTTTGTTGATGTTGCTTCTTGATACTTCACCCAGTTTATTTTTTCAGTCAGTTTAAACCATCATGCACACGCGTCACAAATCGTGTCACGTTAAGATAATACTGCAGGTTTCATCGGCAACCTCTCGGCCCTCCTTAAACGACTTGTTCCATCGGAGATCTTGTGATATGGACAAGTAATTCCTCCTAAAGGCCTGCTGAATTAATAGAAACATTTCAGTAGCAGACTTCCCCAGTTTGATGTAAAATTGAATGGCAATCCATAGAGCGTTCCATTGCTCATTGCCGTGTTACATTGCTTCAAACCTAACCTAACCTAACCCGACAGGTTAAATTTAAATGCGGTGTATTGTCGCGTCTGGAAAAAATTGAACACATTACGTTTCGAAACGTATGTTGAAACGATCCGGACACCCTTTTGTGTTTGAAACGATTTGGAGACGCCGTCATTCAATTAGATTGTGGTTTGGTTACATTGGTAGAAATTTGTAAAAATATTCTTGATTTCACTGAGAAATACTTTGGATTGACATTTTACATCCACAAATATTAATTAAGAAAAATAGTATTTGTAAAATTGTAAATAATACATATTTTAACTTTGTTTTTAAATCTTCTGTCTCTTTACAGATATGAATGAGCATTCTTCTCGTTCCCATTCAGTATTTTTAATTAATGTTAAACAAGAAAATTTGGAAAACCAGAAGAAACTATCTGGAAAGCTATATCTCGTTGATTTAGCTGGATCAGAAAAGGTAAAAATATTCCATGTTTCTTTGTTTCAAATAAATAAACCTGCATTAGAATAATGCATAATTTTGCATTTCAGGTTTCAAAAACTGGAGCAGAAGGTACTGTGTTAGATGAGGCAAAAAATATCAACAAATCTCTCTCGGCGTTGGGAAACGTAATATCTGCGTTGGCTGATGGGAACAAAACTCACATTCCTTATCGAGACTCAAAGTTGACACGTATTCTACAAGAATCTCTCGGTGGTAACGCACGTACCACTATTGTTATCTGTTGCTCTCCTGCGTCGTTTAACGAATCTGAGACCAAATCAACTCTCGACTTTGGCAAAAGGTTAGGTTCATGCAACGGACTGATTGTGGCCATTGTGGATGATGAATATAAATTAAATTGGAATCATTTATATTTCTATGTAATCATCTATCGATGTTTTTTTCAGAGCCAAGACAGTCAAGAATGTTGTATGCGTGAATGAAGAATTGACCGCAGAAGAATGGAAACGTCGTTATGAACGCGAAAAAGAAAAGGTTGGCCGACTCAAAGGAAAGGTTCGTATTTTGGAAACGTGTATATAAATATTTGAGTTTTGTCGGATGAATTATAATTGTGTTTTTGTTCAAAATAGGTTGAGAAATTAGAAGCCGAATTGAGCCGATGGAGATTGGGCGAAACGGTCAATCCCGATGAGCAAGTTAATTTGCAAGAGATCGATGCTGTAACACCTGTTACGTCCATCATTGAAGAAAAACCTGTTGTTCCCGTATGCACAAATAAATTATGTTACAATGTAGCAATTAAGTTGTATGATGATAAGACTGAGCGAAACTCGTTTTTAATTTGATCACAGGAACTTCCCGCCGTTCCTATACCCGGAGGTGATGTAGATGCAGCTAAATTGGAAACTCTGTACGAGCAATTGGACGAAAAGGACGAAGAAATCAATCAACAATCACAGCTTGTAGAAAAATTGAAGGAACAAATGGCCGAACAAGAAGAACTTATAACTTTGGCCAGGTTGTTATCATGAATATTTTTTAATCGCGTTGTATATATTCCGGCTAAGACCTTTCATTTAAATCATAGACTTTCTCAGAACTTGAGCGATAACAGTTATGGTCAACGGCAAACTCCTTCTGTTTGAGATGCTCCTTCTGTGAATCGTTATTTGTTAAAATGTTAATATGCATAATAGTAATAAACAATATTGTATAAAATAATTAACAATTGTTCGTGTTATATTTTAGACAAGATTATGAATCACTGCAAGGTGAAATGAATCGTATTCAACAAGAAAACGAATCGGCCAAGGAGGAAGTCAAAGAGGTACTTCAAGCCTTGGAAGAGCTTGCTGTGAATTACGATCAAAAGAGTCAAGAAGTCGACGCTAAGAACAAGGAATGCGAGCAGCTACAAGAAGACTTGGTTCAAAAACAAGTAATTCATTTTACCTAATACACTATTGAGTGTGTGAATAAATTCTCGCCGTTTTTCGTAAGTCAGTTAAAATATTGCCCGGCAGCAGTCGTCGAAAAAACAACATCTTTTTTGGGGCCATCCAAGAACTGACCCATTTTTTAGTATCTGTATATATGTTTGACCTTTTTATATGCATATTTGCTCGTCCTCGATTCGACCATATTGTCTCAAGCACGTGCTTGAACATTGTCTCTATATATTGAAGTTGAAGCGTCCGCGGGTGGCTCCCCGCTTCCACGTGATCGTCGGGAAGGCTACGCTAGAGCACGGGTCCTTTCTTTGGCGGGGGAACAGAAAGACTCTCTTTTCTAGATAACTCTTTATTCAACGCAAGAAAGAAAGAGATCTGGCTGTGGGAAGGACGTCCTTCCGCAGCCAAGGCTAACCGACGATTCCTCCTTGACTCTTGCCTTATAGAGACTCTTGACCTCTATAGAGTACCAATTTCATTGTTTCAAGTAAAATTTTGACCGCTAATGCGACATGCACTTGAATTCTCGTGTCTTTGAGCATATTGTGACCGCTTTTCCTTCGATGTTCAGCTCAAAATGCATTAATTTTGAATTTTTCTACAAATCAATCGGTCTCAGCTGTTGCTATGGCATAAAAATGTGTTTTCATAATTAAAATGTACAATATGTTAGGCAAAAATCAGTCTTTGTTATACTTTGATGGTAAAACGGCAGGAACTTATTCATACACCCGATATAATTATTTTTCAAATATATAACATAAAATTTGAGTTGAAATAATATTTTACGTTATTTATAGTCTTCACTTAATACTACCTCGAGTGAATTGCAACAAGTTCGAGATATGGCCGCGCATCAGAAGAAACGACTCGCTGAAATGCTGGCCAATCTACTCAAAGATTTGGGTGATATTGGTAGCGCCATTGGTGGTACAGATAATGACATCAAGGTATGCGCATATTTTCTATGTATTAAATGCGAAAAATGTGGCCCAATTGAAAATTTAATCAAACATTTTTCTTAAATAGATAAATGCTGAAACAGTAGGAAAATTAGAAGAGGAATTTACGGTTGCCAGATTGTATATTAGCAAAATGAAGAGTGAAGTGAAAAACCTTGTTCAGAGATGCCAGGGATTGGAAACATTCAATGCTGACTCAAATAAAAAGGTAAAATTAGTAGAATAATTGATCGATTGATAATCTTTTTGTTTTATATATATTCAAATATCGTATTGTTTCGTTCAGTTGGTGGATTATGAAAGAGAGGTTGCCGAGTGGAAACTTTCCGTTACTCAACAAGAAGCACGAGCTCGTAGTCTTCAAGAAGCCGTCAGGGAAGCGGACGCTAAGAAACGAGCGCTTGAAGATCTTGCCGATACACTCCGAGATGAATGTGCAAAACTTAAAGCTGCAAACCAAGTATGCGATATGTTCAGTTTAAAACTATTAAAATTATTTTTTTAGAACGATATTAAGCGTATTTTCTTAAAAGGTTTCAGCTGCAGGTGCAGAGAGACAGGCGGCGGGCGAAGTACGCGCCGCACTTGAACAACAAGTAGAAAAATTGCGCGGCGTTCATCAAGCACAGCTCGCCGCCCTTAGGGATGAACTTGACGCTGCAAACAGCGTTGCAGTCGATATCAAAGAGTCAGTATTGAATATTCGCATAGGTCTCGGAAGAAATGTCATAAAACGATGAATAACACGATTTTATTTCATTCAACAGTCAGAATCAAAAACTCACCCTGGCGCAACAACAGCTGCAAGCGGATTATGACAAATTAAAACAAGACGAAGCTGACAAATCTTCTAAACTTCAAGAGCTCATGTCAGTAGTTGCCAATGTGCCCTCTTTCGAAAAATTTTCGAGTAGTACCCTAAACAGTTGTGCAGACAATCGATACGTGTTACGCCAAATGCATAACTCACAAAAACCTTCTTTTGTGGATAATGCCACTGATAAAATCGTAATGGATAAAAAGCTAAAAGATCTAGCCAACACTGAACTGTTGACTCAGAAAAAGGAGTGTATTGAAAAAAAAGAAAAAGCCCTATCATCTTCCATTGCCTCATTCTCCCACTGCCACATCCATCCCTTACATATTCATTTGCTCATCTCCGTCACTATGATTTTGATCACTCACCGCTGTCCTCACATTATTATTATGGTTTAAAATCACCTTTGAGCGTTTCTACCACCTCGCATGAATAGGCGCGGTTAGCTTAGCCAAATCTTTATATTAAAGACGGTTACGTTGTACGTATATGATAAATTACCATTGCAATATTTTCATAGATATATATATATATATATTTTCCAATAAATTCTATATAAATAGACAATAAAAATTAAGTCAAATATTATAATTGTACAAATCAATCACTCTAAATAAAAACTTATTGTTTTTACAAATCTGTGATATGAATGCGAGATATTCAAACATCTAAATATCAAATTTTACATGTTCATAACTTTGATTACTATATAAACGTACGTATATTTTTTCGAAATAGTAAAATGTTGTTGCTCATTGTAAGTTATTAATAATACGCATTTATTTAAATAGGTGATAGATGAATATAAACGTATGATTAAGAATTGTCGCTCTCTGTTATATAATATCGTTATGTATAATAAGTTGAGATTAGCAATAGTGGAAAGCTAATAATAGTTATTAATTAAAGTATTACGATGGGACGCCGGAATCGAAAGAGGTGGTAGCGAACTCTATTGTACCTGATTATATTTATTTCCTTATCATTTATTTTTCAATTTGTAGTATAGTCACATATGGGCTTGATATCGTTTTATTTATCATCATTGTTTTTGTTTTTTTTCAATAGAGGTTTTGCTACATGTGAAAAATATTTTTAAAGTAATTATAGCTTTGATTTTTGATCAATAGTAAATAAAAAGATAAATTTTCAACCTACGTCTTGTGAGTTAGAATATTGGCTGTAAGTTTTTGAGTCACGATACATTTTTGCTTGATGCATTCAAACACGAAGGGTAACAAATACTACTCGCTAAATTTTTACTATTGTTTACTCTTATTGATTTTTTTAAGTACTCGAGAAAGCTTTATTTTTAACCCACACGGGGGCTTCAGAGATATATTTTTGTATTGGTGAGACATTCAATGTATTTTTATAACAAGATGTATATTCGCATATAAATATGAATGTATGCGCGCGCATGCACCCTTTGTGTGTGTGTCGATATATGCGTACGATCAATGACGCTTACGTGTGAATAAGTATACAGCTTTTACTAGTGACTTTTCATATGTGTGTATTACTGTTATTTTTTATGCATATGTTTAATTTTTGTTTATTTATTTTTTGAATTATTTAGACTTCTCCCACATGACTCCCATTCATATTCATTTCCTGTAATCAATTGCAAGTGCAAATTTTTCAACGAAGTATGCATATGAAAAAAAAATAAAAGTCGAAGATGAGAAATCGTCCGGTTCCATTGAACCATTTGTGTTTCACTAAAGAGCTCTCTTGGCATAATTTGAGTTGATTGGACAGAATTGAATATGGATGGGGGCATTATTGCAGAACAAGTTCGTTTACGCTGCATATTTCTGAAATAATGTGTGGTGTTGTGATTGATACAGTGTTAGCAAAGATCATCGAGAACAGGCTCGTGCGGATCTCAAAGGATTGGAAGATACTGTAGCTAAAGAACTTCAAACACTACATAATTTGCGCAAACTGTTTGTGCAAGATTTACAGGTATGTTAGATTAATTAAACGCGCTTTTAATTAGAAGGGTCTTTGAATATGGACGCTAAATTGCATAATCTCAACCATCATGCAAGAAGTTGCTTATCATCGATCTGTAGCGCTCGCTATTGACGGTTATGGCAATACCAAATTCCACTGGTGTCAGGTCTGGAGACCGTGCAAGCAACGAAATATATAATGTTTATAGTGAGAACCGTCAAACTCCTCAAAATAGCCATCAATCCCCAACTTCACACTTCATCGATGGCAAATCTTTTACCATTGAGCTATTTTTTCAAGTTTGGAAAGGGAAAATAATCTGAGGGGACTAAATTTGACACGAGGAAGCAGTTTGAACCTTTACTCATTAATTTTCGCCACTACGAAATCGGATATGTGAACTGGTGGATTGTCTTAATGAAACAACTAAATGCGGCTATTTTTTCTTGAATTCATCACTTAAATGTTGCAATAAGTTCGCATTAGAGTCGCCGTTGGTTGTTTTTCATTTTTGAAGATAATCAATGAAACCCCAGAGGCAACGGTTGAACCTCTGGGGTAATGATGTGGAGTAGAGGTGTGCGAAAGTAGCCTCGTCGGTTTACTCATCAAACGTTGCTGGTGTAGTTCAGCTAACGTGAATTGGGTGCACGGGTCACTTTGTGCTGCGTACCCATAAAGGGGTGTGTGGAACAACCGATTACAGTAGTTGGTGGAGACTGCGTCAAAGGTTCAACAGCCTAGGCAAACGGGAGAACGGTTTTAGGCTGTTCGAACGGCGACTCGTCTTCGTGGATAGGTACTTAGAATAACCGAACCGATACGAATACCATGGGGAAGGGGTAGCCCTTGCAGTCCGTCATCTGCTGCAGCCCCCTTTAAACTGAGGTTGGACTCGTGGCAGTGAACCCGCGGAAGTAACTCCCTTGAACTTAGCTTGAACCTTAGTCCTTTTCTCCTCCATCGCACCTTCGGGTGCAAATGTCCATGCAAGAAACTCTTTGCTAGTCTGGGGCAACCCGGAACAGACCAAACACTCCTAAATATCCTCACAATGATGTTTTGTTCTGTGTCGTCGGGATGGTTGCACTCACGCGGGTTCGTTCTGCTT
Organism: Stenopsyche tienmushanensis; assembly: GCA_008973525.1. Taxonomy (NCBI): domain Eukaryota; kingdom Metazoa; phylum Arthropoda; class Insecta; order Trichoptera; family Stenopsychidae; genus Stenopsyche; species Stenopsyche tienmushanensis. Next base: position 674,222 of record WACJ01000027.1, read on the forward strand.
TTGGACTGTTATGTAGCTGGACAGATGGACAAGTTTGACATAGAAAGACTCTCGTCCTTAAATAACCTCTATTGAACCCAAGAGAGAGATCTAGCTGTGGGAAGGACGTCCTCCCACATCCAAGGCTATCCAGTAGTTTCTTCTCACAACTCGCACCTCCTACATGTCACCACCCAACCGACAATGGTGCACGCACAAGAAGCGATCGGACCTACGGGTATTGGCTAACTATTTATCAAAGGAGTTGACTGTTGAATTTGGCCAACATCGATTAGTCGACTACTATTGGCAGATGTTGAATTAAAAAGACGGTCGCTTAACCCAATAAATTTCGAGCGTCCCTATTGAAAGACCCTATGTAATTAAAATTGACATTACGAGGTTATATTGTAAATTTAATTCAATATATAAAAATATTTTCAGACCCGCATCAAGAAATCAGGAAATTCCGAAGAAGGTGAAGAAGACGGCGGATCTTTAGCTCAAAAACAAAAAATAAGCTTCTTGGAAAACAACTTAGATCAATTAACTAAAGTGCACAAGCAGCTTGTTCGAGACAATGCCGATTTGCGATGCGAATTACCCAAGTTGGAGAAACGATTACGAGCCACCATGGAAAGAGTGAAAGCGCTCGAGACTGCTCTCAAAGTTCGTCTTTTGATTGCCCGACTATATTTATACGGTATTTGGGATGGGTTATATTAAATTTATTTTTTTAACACCGTAGGAAGCGAAGGAAGGCGCAATGCGAGATCGTAAACGTTATCAATACGAGGTAGACCGCATCAAAGAAGCCGTACGTCAGAAGAATCTTGCTCGACGTGGACCTCAAGCATTGATCGGTAAATCTAAACGTATGCATATTTACGTAGACGCAATTCGGGGCGTATTAATAACGTTTTTTGTATTCAACAGCAAAACCTATTCGAGCGGGACAGGGTCCTTTGATAACGGGTACTGCCGTCAGAACAATCCAACAAGATAACAAACGCAAATCGATCATTGTTGGCGGAAGCAATGGTAATTAGAAATCAAATTAAAACGCGTTACGTTTAAATTTTACAAGTGTTATGTATTTGTTTGTATCGATTTACAGATGGAAGTTGAATCATTGTTGGCTGTGAAATCGACAAGAGTTATAATAATGCATCAACATCTACTCAGTCTTAATAAGCATTGACACGTCTGAAGTAGAATTTATGTAAAAACTTAATGTTTCCTTATATACTATACCAAAAAATCCCCAGTATTGGCTTTTAAATGAAATTTATATTTATACAATTTTCAAGGATTATATCAGACGATTAGACGCTTGCAATCTCAATTTCAAAAATCATCATAGATCAGTGTCGTTAATCTTTGTAAACTAGGCAGGCATTTATTTTTTATTTCCAAACACACGAGAGCACACGTTTTTGGTATATATTTGCGTAGAATTCAAATTCAAACAATTGAATGATTCCATTGTCTAATATATAAATACATATATATATATATAGAAAATGAAATTATTATTATTTATTTATTGACGCACTCTGTGCCGTAGCTATTTTTTATTTGCTATTTATTTATTTATTATGAAAATCGTAAGAACTAAAAATAATCATCGCTTATTAATAATAATAATCAAATACATGAAAAATCTTTCGGAACGTCATTAAACGCCGACAATCTTTCGCGTCCGCGGATCTATTACGTGGCTTCGGATTTCCTCTCTATCTGCGCGTTACAAAGTAGATAGCGACGTGAAAATTCGCCACACGAGCAAAATTGTCCTGCATTATTAACGTATCGCGGTCTGTATACACACATACGCAGTACTTATCGTATTTTTTGAGACGCCTATTTTAGCCTTATAATTTTCAGCGGTGTATAGATATATATATATATTTTTACAATGTTTCCCCCCCCCCCTCCGGCAAATGCTTGACCGCGTCGCGTCGATGTTAACATTTGTAATTACACATTGGCATGTGAAATGGTTATTTTTTTAAATGTTCGAATATTATGAATAAAATTTTTATTGGTCCGTGAACTTAAATATTGATTTTGATATAACGTCTCGACGTATTCTTTGTTTGTTATTAATATGATAACTGTACTACTACCATTAAATAACAAATTGTATTTGATATGTATTGTTTTTTCGCTTGAGAGAATGTGCAAAAGAAAGTTGACATTGTATGTATACACTATTTTTATGCAATATTTTTATAGTATAATGATAATAAAATAATAATGTCGAGTGATGGTGCACTTTTTTAAGATATCTTGCTTCGGAAGAGATTAATTCTCCTTCTGAAATGTATGCATTTGAATATATTACAAAAATATTTTTTGTGTATAGAGATGTTATTTAATTTCCGCTTTTTATATAAGTAAATCGTATAAATCTGAATTGCTTGAAGTTTTCATAAAACCTGCCTGCATTCAATGATGATTGAAGAATTGGTTTTCTCTTTTTGTATTAAAACCAAAATATTCGAATGGTATCTTGCCGTTGTATCTTAAACTATTTATCTATAGGCGGGTTTCTATCGCCCGCGTCTATTTCGATTGCCTTATGTTCAAATATTACCATTTTACGTTTTGGTGACGAGTTATCTCCAAGAAGAATGCTGTGATCTTTATTCATTATCCAATATCTTTATTTTTAACTATAATTTTCATGATATTTTTTTATGTACTATTGCATTTAAGAAAAACTTAGAAATTAGATTTAAAGATGAAAGTTTTTAATGTGAATGTCACTTAGATGCCAAATCATGCAACTATAACAGCCGAAATACAGTCAACCCTTGTATAACGTCAAGATAGGGACCACGCTATAGAAAGTTGAGCAAAATTTATACGCGTTTAACAAGTGAAAATAATTAACGCGTGCGAGGGCGCATTAACCTTATGTATTTAACCCGTTGCTTATGTAAAAGACGTTATAGGAGGGTTGACTGCAATTGTTTTAACCCTTTGATTAGCGAGCTCATTTTTGTAGCGCACACTTTCCGCGAGTATTACAACTTCGCCGAGAATTCAATTGAAACGCGATAAAACAGTTAAGAAATGACCGCAACGTGTGCGGGCATACTCTATCTGAATAAATCGAGTACGCCCGCGACGCATGCGTTCGATTACTCATCAAAGGGCTGATGCGTTAGTGAATTTATTTCAATGTCAGCGCCGAGGAGGATAAAATGACGTTATATAATTTGCCGTTGTAAGGTCAACAATATTTTTCATGCACGTTATTCATCTTGTCAGGATTAAATTTGTGACGCGATATCTCGGGGGACCACCACGCAGATATGTACGATCTCGCGAGGCCTCGTAAACGGACTAAAATACTTTATAAAAATATAGAATATCTTTATGCCAATTGTATTATCAAATATATCAATCCGATCGATGACCAAAATTACTCGATAGTAAATATTATTTATAGCAATTGTGCGATTAAATCCATTTATAAATATACACACCTAACGTAAGTGCATTTATTTTTTAAAATGTTTGTTGTTAGATACTCATAACTGAAGCAATATAAAAATAGCTGTTGATTCGATTCCGTGCACAAATTGAAGGACGGTATTGTGAATTGTCCGCGATGTTTCGAACGATGCGCTCATGGTTACAATTTGAGATTATATTTAGTGTCTCCTTAAACAATCCATAGAATAGATTCGTCCGAATAAAAGCTAAAATTGTACGCGTTTACAGATCATGCAAATAAATACAATAAAACCGAAAGGTTGTGATCTATATAGGATTCATATCGACGAATAATCGGGGGTCACGCGTTTATTCATATATCCTCATAAATGCTATCATTATATATCGTCGAGTTGCAGCGGGTTTTAAGTTTTTCTTAAAAATGTTTTTGTTCTCTTAGATAAATGCAACGTTTACGTGTTACTTATTGTTTTAGCAAGTAGACCTTATTTAAATTTTTATGTTTATAGTCAATTATTTATATATAATATATATATATATATTTGTAATAGGCTAATAAGTTAGATTATTGACGCTAAAAAACGCTTTATTCGCTTTGAAACTCACATGAAATTTTTGGTAAATAGTGGGCCTTTTATCGTATGATTATATAATGTGTCCTTTAGTTTTTATATTACTATATATTTGTGAACGAAGATGCGTGCACATGCGAGTACGTGTTTTATATGATTTAAATGTAAATTTTTTATTCCATATATATATATATATATACGTATATGTATGCATTGTCAAATTTGGCTAATATCGCCGAGTCAAAAGCTCGCTGAGAAGTTTCTCGTGCGATAGCTGCTCTGTCACTCGCAACACTAAATCACACATTTCGCTGTTATTTCATTAATAAATTTTATTCTGCAACACACTTAATATTATTGTTTTATTGTATTTTTTTATCCCCATCCTTTTGACGGCGCTGATGATGAGTTTTTGCGATAAGGCAAACACTTATGCTTACTCAAACTGAGGCAAACTTGTGGAAGCACTTAAATCTCCAATAGAAGGATCCACCCCGAGCTTTGCAGTCTTTGCCGCTCCCCATTCAACAACTCAGTTAGTGTACAATATGAAGGACTTCCGACTAAAGGAGTGCCCATTGAATGAGCGATGAGGAAGCCGGTTCCAACAGTTCTGGTGCGGCCAACAGAGCCAGCGCCAGGAGTCTCGTCGGAAGTATCTTTGAACAAACTAAAAACGGCTTTAACTCTTGAAAAGGGAGTTGGCATTAAAACAATGCGCATGGTAAAAGGATCCAGAATTATGGTGTGTTTGTAAAGTACTATAGAGGAGACTAAATTCATGGCTGGATACATAAATATTGCAGAGCCGTAATGGTCGCAACTTTACCAAGACTGGTGTTGGCTGGAGTCCCAAAGAATAATAGCAGAGGATTTAATTAGCGATATCTATGAAGCAGCTTTAAAAGATGGCCTCTGCGATTCAGGGAAGGGAAAGACCATAGCACGCTCAACCTGACCTAAACGCATTGTAGCTAGACTGGGTACTATGCAGAGTTAGGGATTACATCCCGGACTTGAGATGTTACCAATGCCACCAGTACTGGCATACCAAAGCTACATGCGAGGCAGAAGAACCCACTTGCAGCCACAGCGATCAAAGCGGATAAAGAGCCAAGCTGCTGTGCGACCTGAAAAAGAACGCTGCCCGTCATACGGTCTACAACTAGACTGGGTACGAACTAGACATAGTACTGGCACAAGAGCCGCCCCAACATTCCGGAATAATCCAAGGACTTGGAAATGGCACTCGAGTGATTCCTGCGGATCTCAAGCCGGGTGCCGCAATTATCATTTATAACAGGCAGATCGAAGCCATGATGCTCGCGCACACATCTAGATAACGTCACATCTGCGCAGAAATAAAAATCTATCTATGCAATCTCGTTTTACTTTCAATTCTCAGAGGGACCAGAAACTATCATCGTATGGCTGCAGAACGCGATGAGCATTCTTAAAACCGGGCGCAGAGCCAAGATCCTAATCGGTTCAGATACAAATGCGCACTCATCACTATGGGGTCCGCACAAAGATACTATCCCTCTTCTTCGGTCTCCCACGGGTGTGGGCAAGGATGCTTATATCCGTGCGAGAGGGGAGGTCATACGATCGGCGAAGCGACGTTTTCTACTTTGCCAAATGGGAGAGCTAGATATGATCATGAGGCATGATCTGACTCGATTAGAGAATTTAGTGCATTGTTATAAATATTCGAAGATCCTCCCACTTTGGGTTCATCACTTCAGCTTCTATTGCCCAATATAAATTCCTGGATTAAATCAATCATCCGAGATCGAACCGTCAGAAAATAAATATTCAAATTCTATTAGATAAGATGTTTATTGTGAAAAAATATTCAACATTCATTAATTTATACACGAAATACCACAAACACCTAATTAAAATGGTAACATTATAAAATTATTAAATTTAAACCATCTACAAACGATATCCATCCCGCGTATTCAAATCTGATCCGTTTATAGATGGCCTAATTTTGCTAAATAGGATTATACATGATTGATCGGGTTGATATTTGTTCCCCTTTTATATCAAATTTATTTAATACTGAGCAATAAATCTAAATTATCATATTTTTAAATTACAGATAGATGAGATTGCGTTTTCTAAAAAAGTCTATTTGATATGAAAATATTTTACAATTTAGTTTTGATACCCTGTTTTTGTAAAATATTCTAAAATAATTAGTGCTATTAAATTTTCCATAACGTTCAAATGTTTCAACATATTTATGGATTTAATTTACGCAACTCTTCGTATTATAATTAAAAGATAAAAACACATTTCAAAATTAAATACTTACATCAACAATTTTATAGTGTTTATATGACAAAATAGCCAATTTTGGGAATGCATTTAGATTAAATAGAATATATAGAATCAGGCGTAAATACATTTTTTTTCTAAACATTGTAACGGCTAATAACACAATATTTGCGGGTGAAATTTACCCCCGCAACCATGCGTATAGTGTTAATAATAAATTCATAACCTATTCACAAATGCATCATATATTAGTACATCACATCAATAATATTTATCTTTAAAAGCGTAACATTTATATCAGAGGAGACGTAAGATTTCTACTATATTTAATTATTACACAATGTGTTTCAAAGATACACTCGAATTAAAAAAAAAATCAAATAAGAACAGATTGTCAGCATGAAATTCTGTTAAAATACATTTTAAATAATAATTAATCAAATATACAATCTTTAAATAATTGAACTAATCTAATATATATATAAATTTGGTCATTTCTTTAGCGCATTCAATAGTTTTAACACATTCATCGCCTAGCATGAAACGACGGAGTCTCCCACGGGGCCTAAATCCAATAATCGGGGCTTGAATAGTGTGGCAATTATTTTATTATAATTGAAACTTGAAGTCTTCTGCGAAAGACGTTAGTAAAGTTAAGATTTGAGAACCATTGCAAGAAGCATGCTTGAATCTGACCGCGGTAATTTGGATGGGTTTAGTGCAGATACCGCTTATTAAATGTTGCTCAATGAACCCCATTTGCAATTTCATGCAGCGGAATATGTGTGTGTGTCTATATGTAGCATAGAGCAAACACTACACCAGTAGCAAGCCAATTTTATTATATATTACACAACACACTGTCGCGTCTTTTAGATAACAATTTCCGTCGACAAATGAAAAAAGCAATGTTCAAGCAATGCAGTCTCCTCGGTTTGCTCATCAAACGCTTCTGGGGTAGCCCAGCTAACATGAGCATAAAGTGGAATGTGGAACTGACGATTGCAGGAGGAGTAGGAGGATTCTATGCAAAAGGCTACGGCAGCTTGAATGGCAACTTCTGGAAGCTCCGCACATAGTGCGCCTGGGGATTGAAAGACTGACGGAAGACACTCTGTGTGGCTAATTCAGGGGAGCGCGGATCAGACCGCACATTTGGCATGGACTCTGCATCCAAAATACTGGTAAATCGCAGTCTGACTGATCACACAGTGGTTCCTTGGACGGGACGACTAGCATTTAATAAAATACCCGCTTTTAATAAAAGGAGTCCAACTATTTTCTAGCAATTATATCTGAAGAGGACCGATTTATTTTGGCAAAATTTACTACTTTAATTAAAAAAAAAAGGTAAATGTTCAATTGTAAAAAATACGTTTTGTTTGTTATTTAAGTGGTTTTTAAAATACCGTGAGATTATGCTACGATTCCTACGTAGATTTTGTCTTTTCATTAATAATTAATATAAAATAGATGCGTTTTATCATGCGCGATTAACTCAAATATTACAACAATGATTTAATATTTTTTCAGATTACAAATATGATTCCATAACATACAATCTAAAAGACTCAAATATATTATAATGCTGATGCGATAGATTTTTTAATTTTGTTTAACCTTACGAGCTAGTCTAGCACCCAATAATAAAAACAGCGAGATTCACGGATTCGGTATTGGACGTAAAGTTCTGCCACTATCAAAATTGCCTCTTTCTCTGTGAATAACACAAATGTAGGATTAATATATGTATTTACAAATTCGATACAAAATAGATTGTACGTTAAAAAATATACCCGAAAAATGGTAAAAGAGTGATAAGATCTCTTCTGGTTGAACTTTGGTATAATTGAGGTAAGGCATGTACAACGTGTCTAAGCCATCCTTGCAATTGGCAGCGCCTCTGCTCCACAAGACCCGGTTCCTATGTAAATACATATAATTTGATTATGTCAATCTTTTTAATTTCGTTTGCTTTTACAATGCAACTGTACCTTTTTGCCGAGAGCTTTTTTTGGGGGAAATTTGAAGAACGCTATATCTGGATGAGAATTTTTCAGGTCGCCGTACAAATTTCTAAATTCAGAATATCTTCGATAGACGTTCCATTCATCGGTGCACACTTTTATGAAAACCTGGAAGAAGAAAAAAATATATATTAGAAACCGATCTTATCAAGTCTGTAGTTATTTCAATTGTTAAATCGACTAAGCTCATCGTGACATCGATGGACAAATATAAATCCATTGGACATGCCGCTACTTTGGTCAAACTGCTCGAAAAACATCAGAAGCTGAAAGCTTACATTTACGGTGACAATGCACAGTTTGACTTAGAAGAATTATTAAGAGTTATTATATTGTTAAACAAGTCGTCCTTTATTATACGAAGGACAACCCCATATGCGTATTTCCTCAATCTGAGCAAGGCGTTCGATTGCATGGACTGGTCTATACTCTTGAGCAACCTGAGGAGAGGTACCGACATTACACACTTGGAGCAACTGCTGTTGGATGTCATGTGGGCGGTAAATACATGAACCACATCCTGTACATTGACAACATGATTCTACTAGCGTCCTCTATCAAGGCTCTAAGAACGCTATTGAATGCTGGACATAATAGAATATACCGATAAATAAATATTTTGAATATTCTCACCTGATACAGATGAAAAGATTTCGAGCCGCTGGTAACCAGGTACGTCGAAGGAATCCAAATGTTCACATTGCTATCAGGAATTCCCACATACGATGACAACGGATAATGTTGTCCGTATGGTTCCATTTGAGCCTGCAATTGCCGTTGGAGCATTTCATTGAACTCCATTAATTCAGCGTGCATCTGCGCAACCTGTTTTAAAACACAAATTAATAAAAACAATCGCTTTTATATTTATAAATAGAAGAGCCGAATATTCACCTGAACGAGTTTAGCCTCGTAGTGTTTTATCTCTTCATTTTGATTAGTGTCGTCTAATGTTTGAACGGCGGATACATAATTACGAAGTTGTTCTTTAAGCCTGGCGTTTTCGCTGTGAAAAAAATGCATAGTTTAAAATCGCTCTGTAAAATATATGATTAAAAATTTATATATTATTGGAAAACGATACCGTGTCAAATTGCAAATGGCTTGTTCCATTTTACCGCTGCGGTCTTTATAATCATTTTCCATCTGTGAAATTTTCAGCTTTAACAATATATTTTGTTCTTGATAGTTTTTATCTTCTACGGAGGGATCATCAGCTTCGGCGATTTCATCTGGGAAACATAATTCCAAGCCTTCAACTGGGCCATCGTCATAATCGCTTTCGGAGTACTTTTTACTTTCGCCGTTTGTACTTGATATATCAGACTCTTGATGTGATCCTGTATCAAAAGTTGAACAGGTTTTATTCGAAAATATATCTTTTGCTCTATCAGAAAGCCTCGCTAAAATTTCTCTCGGAGATTCAGATATGCTTTGATTGATCGTGCCGTCAACTAATCCATTAGAATTAGCAGGATTCAATTCGCTCAATGTAGTTTTTGCGACGGAAGAAATGGGAGAACTTCCACAAGTTGGAGGAGCACTATTCCATACAATATTTTCATTATTTTCTGATGACTTTGCTATAGAACTTTTATCACTATCTTGAGATTCTTCGGCTGTATCAAAAGAAATTATCTGACGAAGGGGTTTCTTTTGTAAATTTGATTTCATTACAGGCCCGTTTAATGCTATAACAGGTTCCGCAACAGGAGACGGTTGGTTAGTCGATGATTCATTTAACTCTGGTTTGTCAATTGACAATGCAAAAAATATTGACGCCAATCCTAAAAATAGAAAAAAAATCATAAAGCATTAAAGGACTAAAGTTCAATGAATAGGATTTAAAAGCAGCTAATTACCAGACGCTAATTCAGGCAGACGATTTGAATATTTTGAATTTCTTACAATTGCCCAATCTTCATAATATTCAATTATAAGTTCATGTCCAATCCAACTCTGCAAATATCTAAATAAATAATATAATTAAAAAGAAACAAACAAAATACGCATCATGTATCAATTTAAAGATGTATTGTTATAACCTTTCTAATGATTTTTCGTTGAGGGCGGCTCTTAAAAACGCCTTAAAATACCCTTTCGGCGTGTTGATAATTTTGAGCAGTTTGAAACGTTCTTCCTCGTGTCTGGTCAAATGAAGCCTCGTATAATCCCAAAGGGCCGTATCTTTAAAAAATGCAACGTGTATTCATACAATCATAAATATTCTATAGCATTCGAAAAGAGAATCAAAGCGTACCTAGCAAATTCAAATTGAATGCAAAATTCAAGCCAACCGTAATGAGGTTTTGGAGCGGCTGATAAGTGGCAGATGGAACTTTCAAACCGTGCGTGAGTATTCGTAGCCATTGATTGCACAAATTTGAAACGCTGTAAATATATGTAATATTAATGAGATATAACAGGTGCGGTAGGGACGGTGCCTTATTTTAAAAATGGGTAACGCAAACAGTATAGGAGATATTAGTTTAATTATTTTTTCCATGTTACAGAGAGGCATTTATTGTGTTTTAAAAATAATATCGCTAAGGCAGCTACTATTCTGACCAATGCATTGAGATAACCAAGTTTTGAAGCTTCTCTCCACTCTTTCAAGCATATCGACGGGTATGTAATCGATAACAGCTTGAATATTGTTCTTCTGTTGAGTCAAGATTCTTGGATGGTCAATGTAAACTAAGGATTTTAGATAGCCCCACAAATAAAATCACGTAGTGCTTAATCAGGCGAGCTCGCTGACCACTAACGTTCGCTCCTATTTAAAATTGGCAAAGAGGACTCGACAAAGTGTCACCACTGCCGCTAGGACCACAATGACGCGGAGCACATTGTCTTCAAATGTGAGGCACGGACAGATGATAGGCTAAAAATTAGCGGAAACAATTGGAGAAACCCTAACTATATCCAACATGGTCACCACAATGACCAAAACGAAAGAAAAGTGGGAAACGTGGACAGATTTAGCTAATGAGGTCATGCAAAATAAAGAAAACGGAGAAAAAACTAGACTTGCCAATGAAGCTACAAGTTCTTAGCTCATAATGGCAAGATCTGAGGTATATATGGAAATGCTACTGAATAGAATACAGAACAAAATATCATGTAACGCCACCAAAAGTCGACAAAATGAAAACGCATGCACCTTTGGGCACAGGAGAGCCCGAAGAGGAGGTTTTTGGTTCAGTCAATAAATATCTCTTTTCCGGTCTACATCAGAAGAAGTTTATGGAAATTCCACATCTTCTGCCCGGGAATAAAAAAAAGCATTAACATTATCATCTCTCATGTGTGATTTCATCAAGCCCATTGTCTTATTACAATTAGTCATTCACAAATCCATTGTTTGCTATCAATTTTTCATTGTATATATATATATATGAGTCTTCTCCCGATAGTCGGAGGTAAAACGACTCGGCGCTCGATACGCTTTGCGAAAATAATTCGTTTCTGTGATACGTTGAGTTCTTTCTGTGACTTGTCGGCACCCTCAACGCCGGGGACCCCCCCCCCTGCACTCTCCCCCGCGCAAGTTCATTCGTACGCTCTGACGAAACGCCGACTACACTTGTATATAAAATTCGCGAGTGACGCCGAAAAACATTGTTTTTACGACATCTGCACAAAAAATGGAACATCTTCACCGCGTCACTTGAGAGGAACTACAACAAGGATAATAACGCAAGTAAGATCATAATAATCCAAGCTTCCAAGGTAAGTGAATTAACAAATACTCGCACACATCCGCCTCCTACTATCACATAAACACGGGAACACTGGGAGCAAAATGCTTTTTCGACTGCTCCCATAATACAATCTTGACTATAAAACTATTTGATATGGACCTGACTATTTGATATTACTTGATACCTGACTTTAACCTATTCGTTTCAGCTATGTCTATATATTTGTTTCCAGTTACTCCCAGTCTGACTGATTAAATATTATTTGATTGTGCCCGGTAGACACTAAACGTCAAAGTTCGAATACTGTGATGCGACATAACTACCCCTTGCTAATACAATTTGACTAATACTTTTGCGGCCTAACCACATTTGACTACTCCTAACTATTATACTTATACGATTTTATGTATTTTAACTATTGGCCACTTGACTAGTACCTTTTTACAGAGTAGATACTTAAATACTCTTATAACAGCAAGCTGATATCCAGTTTATATACTATTCATTGCTTTTTATACGAATCTTAACTTGCATGTCGCTCGTTGTCTCTTGCATGGTCTTCCCTACTTAGCAGTATGGAACTCGAGGAACCTCACCGGTTCGGATCCGAGAGGCTCTAGGAACGGAGCAGGAACAAGAAGAACACCAAGAAGACGGCCTCGAGGAGATGCATTTGATGATCTTTACTTTGCAACGAAAAACAACATTGTCTTCCGTTGACTTCTATATCGTTTTGTAATCGCCGAACTGAGAGGGGCAACCTGAAAAAATGGCGAAACCACTCAGTTTCGAATTCGCTCGGGTAAGTTGTACGGTGACGGGGAGACACCCTCAGTTGGTGTAGGAGCGAATCCGAGATGCACTTAAGCGTCTCGTATGTCTTCACCCTACCCCGGCAACGCCCTAGCGAGGAAAGGGGGGACTGGACTCCTTGTACTCCAGAAAGCCCTTTCCAGTAGAGTCAAAAAGGTCGTCTAGAGTAGTTTTCCACCATCTCCCTATGAAAACTACTCAGTCTTTACAAACCCCCCAAACTCCTTATCGAGACGTTCGCGAAAGTGTTCGTCAATACGTTCACTCAGGATACCCGTTGGGTGAGCGTTCAAAATAAAACTCGGTGGTAATGCTACCTTCAATATCGAGCGAATGAGGAGGTGAATGTATGATACAGACGAAATGGATGTAACCCCTTTCCTATGAATGGATATTGAAGAGGCCCATAGTTCTGTAGTGGACTGTTAGTGGCTGCGCTATGATGATGATATATATTATATATTAGAATTGTTATGTATTCAAAATCTGTTACAATTAATTCAATTGTGTAAACCTATTTAGGTAATATTGGGGTTAGGCGTTTGTCATCGCCTTCGGCAACTCGTAAATGATCGAGTCCTCCCACTCCTAAAAACACGAGCAACGGCCTATATAAGGGGCTGCATTTCAATCCTCACCCTCTCTTCCTTTTACTTATTCCACACTCTCTCTCTTTGGAGCTCTGCTCCCCGAACCTTGACGGTATCTATAGACCTCGAGTCGCCGTCAAGTCGTTCCCAACAAATATTCGTTATTTGTTCGTATATTCTTCCTTTAACTTACGTTTCCGTATTCAGTTGTTTAAAGCATTAATTGTTGTACTTTGTTAAATTGTCTCACTACATCCAGACAATAAATAATTTGTTACCACGATTCTGTTTTTAATTGAAATATCCACCGTCGAGTACTACATACGTCTACGAAGAAGAAAAATACGTAACAGAATTGATAAGATTAATTTCAAACTAGATTAATTTTTCATTATCAATTCAAACTAGTCGGATTAGAAACAATGATCTCTAACTATCCGAGTGTTTCCTGATTGATTGATAAGCTTTTCAATACGCGTATATATAATTATATTTTAATAATAATATTTTTATGTCTGCGGTCAACGAGTCGGTAGCTGTTTGAATACGTGTTATACAAATGCTTCAACCAAGTACTAGGAGAGCCACGTTTCAGTTATATTGTTTATGTATGGCTAATTTCTCAAAAAAATATGCTATTTAACGTGTTATTGATTATTTAATATGTGTATTTAAATGACTTATTGAGCAATTGTTGTTTTGAAAGGGCTAAAGATGGCTTGCAAGCTTTACTTTTACCGAACTAAGCCTAGTGGTAAACATCAAATCTCTCGAGCATGCATCTCTAGAATTGTTTTGTTAAACATAGCAATAAAGAACTTATTGAATTTTTGTTATTTATAAACGTTTGAATATAAAATCATTTTATAGTACCGGTAAAACACTTGCCTAATATAACCAAAATCATTTCAAATTCCTAGTTCTCCAGAGTGAAAAAGTCCTTGAGTGTAAAAGGTTAAACATAAGACATACGTTTATAAGACACGATTGACCAAAATTTAATCTTTCTAAAGCTCAGGACTTTCACAAAACGCTGGGGGACAAATTGTTAAAAATCAGAGCCGTCAGATGAACAAAATGGGACGTCTGATCACCTCACTGTAATGAAGTGTATTGTATTAAAATGTGAACCAACGCCTAGATGTCAGGAAGTCATTGACTCATTTTACGCTACCGTGAATTGATTATATAAGAATTGAGTTGTCAATATTTGACGATTTTGTAAGACACATGGAAAATAACTGACCGAACATCAGTGTCCGTGGCAAGGGACGGTTTGTTGGCATAGATATCTCGACAGACATCAGCGGACGACTGCAATGCAGAAATCATTTCGGCTATGTCTCCTCCTCCTCCGCCGCTGGCCTCGCCCCGCATGGCCGACATGAGGCGCAGGCCCTGAATCAAAAACACAATAGATCCATAACGTATCTACATTACCAGAGTTTAACACACAAAGACTATTCCGTATATTTATATACCATGTTTTTCAAGTTTTCTACTTCCATTGTATCACGTTATCATCTTACCGCGAATGAAAACTGTACAATACAAAGATCAAAACATAACGTGTGACATTGACGTTTGACAATTGATCGTGTTATTATTTAGTTGTCGGCCATAAGATGCAATTTGGCGACCATACGCGCATTGCATAAATTTTAAATTTCAACTGAAAGGAGGAATACTTATTTTTATTTGCTCTTATTTTATTTATATATTATTCAATTCTCCTTGTTTAGTCAATTAAAAAAATATTATTAAATAAATTTATTAATTAAATTAAAGTTTATTGAGGGAAATGCATTGAATTATTGCAACTGATCTTCGATATGTTGGATTAAAATATTCTTGACGTTTCTTCGTTATTTAAAATAATAATATAGTACTAAATAATTGGCAAATTTATTATAATAAAATAAAAAAGTTATTCATTCGTTTATTTTTAATATATACATATAATTAAAAAATGACATAATGGAGGCCAAACATTTTTTATTCAATTTGAAAGTGACTCGAATACCTTTTTGATCTGTCGCCAAATGAATTCATTTGAATATGAATCGAAATACTAATACTATTTCATCTCAATGTAATTATAACTTCAAATTGTTCGCCACATTAGGCCATCTAATTCAACAGTCAAGAAAGCATTGGTCATGAACCACAACCTTCGTCCAGCACAAGATCCAGTATCCTCAATTGACCCGAGCTGTTCATTGGTCCCGCTATTCGGAAGTATGCCAGCTCGCTCAACAAAAGTGCACAGCAAAATGCTAAACCTGAATCGATTCTGAACCGGTCCGCTTTTCCGACTGCTGACACGATGAATGGGCGCTTCGCGATCGAACATGTCTACGGAACAACTACGAACTCTCGTTAAAAAACGAAGTTGTCCGAAGAAGACTGATCGGGTGGGTTGTTTAAATTTTACAATCGGTCGAAAATATTGTTGTCTTTATTTTATTGCGGGCTTATACCGACTGGGTAGACTCAATGTTAGGCTCCCAAAAAAAAATTGCCCAAAAGGGGATCCGTAAACTACATAATTTTAAGAACCTTTAGAGATATTTCAGACTACACTATTACAGTTTATTTTTGATTAAAAGCTCTTCCATTGGCCAGATTATATATGTACATATTATATAATTTACATCTTGTCGTGTTGATATTGAAATATCTCCTTTAACCTATGACATACCGCTTATCTCCTATCTATAGCTCGATGAGATGCAAAACACAGCATCGTTCAATTGCCAATCGGCGAATACAGACAATACTTGGACAAAATTATCCCATCAAAATGCAAAAGGTACTTTAAATCATTTCTAAAAACGTCGTTGCTTATGTGCCAAATCTATTTGCGATAATGCTTTTTACAGGGACAAATCAATCAGATGTGGGGTGGATGTTTCACACAAAAAACTGCCGCTTCGCTCTTGGAATTGAATTCATCGATTCAAGTCGACAAACGAATGTACAGGGAAGATATTTTAGCAAGCCAGGTTTACGCCAATGGACTATTAAAAGCAAAAGTAATAAGTGCTGAACATTGTGTAGCAATCATCAAGGGATTAGATCAAGTAAACTTGGTTTTTTTTTCGTTTGGGCCTTCAGAAAAGCCGGGCTCTTAACGATACTTGGGATTTGTTCATATTGCAGGTGAGAGAAGAATGGGACAAAAACTTGATAATGATACAAGAACAAGACGAAGATATCCATTCTGTCAACGAGAGACGTCTGAGAGAGCTAATTGGAGATGCTGCCGATCGATTGCACACAGGACGAAGTAGAAACGATCAGGTCGCCACAGATGTGAGACTCTGGATCCATAACAACGGTCCAACCATCCAAGAACGGTTGTATCGCCTCGTCGAAGTAATTGATATTCATGTTCTCATTTATAATTCCATAAGCTCTGTTTCTTGATTGTCTTTCAGGATCATTCAATAGGGATGCTCTGATTCTATTAGGTTATTGTGGCCATGTTGTTAGAGGAACATTTATTAAATTTATTGTGAATTGTTCAATTATATATGGCAAATTAGCATGGAAGATTATAGCGTTGAAGAAAGTGTGCAAATTACAAAAAAATATTTTCAAAATCAGTGTCCCGCAAAAAAACGTTTTGCCAAAAAAATCATTATTGTAAAATTTAAAAACCAACCCGATCACTCTTTTTCATTTTATAATAAAAGTTTGCAATTGTTCTGTAGACATGTTCAACTACGGCGTCCGATCGCGAGGCTCTTGTTCGTCATATCAGCGATCCGAAAAGCGGACCGATTGGACATGCCGCCACTCTTTCCCTTTTTAGGGCTTTTTGTGACATTTTCTATTATCTCTACGGTCACGGAAGTAACGTAACATCTAGACACTTTCTACCATAGTATTTTTATTAAAACAATAACCGTCATCTATGCGTTAGATCAAGAACTTTTGGGACTAACTTTGTACATTATTTTAAAACATACAAAGCATTTAATACATTGCATTTATAATAGTATTAGTTAACTTTAAAAAATAAATTGGATTCCCTTGGCGCTTGTTATGGCTCTGGTAGTTCTAATAGGACGACACTATATGCCACACAGTGCATGCCACGATGGACATTCTGCACGACACAGTCGTCGAAAATTAAACCTCCCGAATTATTGCCATAAAATATTCTTTCAAATACAAAAAACTTATTTTATTTACATTTAAAAATCGAGCGTCCTTGTTGTAAGACCCTATACTAAGAAGACGGATACTACACGAGCATGTGGAATATTTAGAAGAGCTTTGTCAAATTTATTAATCATTCTTAAACAATTTAGACCATATTACATGTCGCAAAAAGGGAGATAAATGTCATAATGCCAGGCTATACACATTTAAAGAGAGCTCAACCCGTAAGATTTAGTCATTTTTTGCTAAGGTAAATGAATATTATTTTTCTTGCATTAAATTTGGAATCAAATTCATGTGTTAAAAGTGTTTTTTGCTTTTAAAAGTCACGCTTGGAGTTTTAAAGACGACGAAAAGCTTCTGAAAGTCATCTTGGAAAGAGTTGCAGTTTTGCCTCTGGGCAGCGGAGCATTAGCTGGTAATCCTTTCGATATTGATCGAAGGTCGATGGCGAAGGAATTGGGCTTTTCAGACATTACCATGAACAGTATGAATGCTGTTGGGAACAGGGATTTCATCGGTGATATGATTGAATAGTCCTTAACGTCGACAGGAGGACTCAAATATATTATCTATTGAATGTTTGTCGAAATGTTTTCAGCTGAATTCCTATTCTGGTGTTCTCTATGTGGAACGCATCTGAGTCGACTTGCCGAAGATCTGATAATCTTCAGCACTGCAGAGTTCGGCTTCCTTCGCGTGAGCCAAGAATATTCTACTGGTAGCAGTTTACTTCCCCAGAAAAGAAATCCGGATGGATTGGAACTGGCTCGCGGTTCTGCCGGACAATTGATAGGAACCGTGACCGGTTTCTTGGCAACATTGAAATCGCTTCCTTCGACATACAACAAGGACTTACAAATAGACAAAAAGATGCTTTTCGAGTCCTTCGATCTCATTTCGCAAGTCTTGGACGTTGTAAATGGGACAATCACTACCATCACGGTAAATGTATAATGTATTAATACTTAATCCGCCAGACTAAATATTACCAAATTCATTGAAAGTTATCATCTCATATGTGCGTGGTAGAGCAAATTGGCTCGAACATCACGAAAAGTGAAACTCCAAGCGACAGTTGATCGTTGGGTGTATCTATCCATACGATGGTTGTATCTACTTGTAGTCGGTTTTTAATCTTAGTTTTTATAACAGAAAGTGCAGCTTCACACAAGTAGCTAATCATAAATGGATAGATGAAATGCATAACTCTTGTCTGTCGATAAAAGGTGGATTCCAAACGCTGCTTCGATGCCCTCGAACCTGATCAGCTCGCAGCCAAGTTGGCCCATTGGTTGGTAAAACGAGGCCTTCCTTTTCGTCAAGCCCATCACGCTGCCGGCCAGGCGTTGGCTGCAGCCGAGAAGAACAAAGTGCCCTTCAACTGCTTAAAAGAAGAAGATCGCTTTTCCATTTGGTAACATCTTAAGTTTTAAGAAATGAAATGCAATCGACCTGATTTCAAAACTAATTTCTGGTCATTCATACGTGTAGCTCCCTGTTGACCGGGGATCTATCCGAAGTATGGGACTTCGAAGCTGCCGTCGAAGACAACAAAGCGTCAGGTGGAACTGCTCGATGCTCAGTCTTGGAGCAAATGGAAGCACTCGAAAAATGGTTGCAGCAAAGCAGACGCATCCCATGTTATATATAATTCCGTGGACGTTTTTCATTCAAAATATGTATTCAATTTCATCGGCAAACTTAAATCGGTGTCCATTTCACGGGCAGAATTTATTTGAATAATAAAAATAAATCATAATGCACTGCACGAGAGATCATATCCGTATTTCCTACCTTCCATTCATACACGGGTCCATCACTGAGACAAAGGAACATGGGGACCCTCAACTGACCCGAGCTGTTTATTGGTACCGTTATTTAAGAACATGCCAGCCCGCTCAAAAAAAGTACACAGCAAGGTGTCAAATCCGAATTTAATATCCATGTCCGCAAGGATAGGCTTATTCTCAATTTCGAGTGGATATATAGTTTTTATTGATGGGGGAAGTTCAGACACGTTCGCGACCTCATTTGGTATGAGCTACCTATGTAATTTAGTCACTGAGGGAGCTTCCATAGTCGTACAGTTCATATAAAATGTCGCAAAAGGCCCCAAAAGAAAATGGAGTGGCCACAAGGTCTGTGCGTCTAATCGGTCCACTTTTCGGACCGCTGATATGACGAATGAACGCCTCGCAATCGGACGCCATACTTGAACATGTCTACACAACGATTACGAAATCTCATTACAAAACAAAGTTGTCCGAAGTAAACTGATCCGGTGAGTTCTTTAAATTTTACCATATTTTAATGCGGACTTATGCCGGCTGGGTCGGCTTAGTGTTAAGAAAAGAGGAATTAGACAATTTAGTATATATTATAAAAACAAACAGAGTCAGCGTTGATTCATATAAAGGCGTCTGCTTTGCTACCCTCTTGTTGCGGCCCTGTATAAAATATTCTTTCAAATAAACTAAAAATGAGTAGATATCTCACACTCAACTTGTTTTATTTACATTTAAAAATTAAGCGTCTTTATTAAAAGACGTTTTGGCTTTTGTTTCGATATAAATTCAATTTTAAATCAAGTTGTATAATTTTTTTAAAAGAGAAGTGTATATTTAATAAAATATTATAAGGTTCTTATTAGATTAATAAAATTTTACAAAAATAATAATATAATTTGCAGCATTTTCTAGCATAACATTGCAATTATATTTTAATATAATTATTTATATTTATGTTATTTTAATTTAGATTATTCGACAAACTGATTGTGACATGGCCGACAAAAAAAAATCTAGGGCCAATTAACAAGCGCGATAAGGGACAAATGTCAATCAGTTTGAAAACAGACTTTGCGGTGTATTGCGGTCGAAATGTCGTCTCCGCAATTTACTGCTTTTAAATGCGATAAGATCCTTTTCGATCATGGAATTGAGAGCGGGGCCATTGTCGTCGATCCAGAAGGAAAAATAAATAAGATCATAACAAGTTCAGAAGACTGTCAAAAACTTTCAAGCTGGACCAAAGTCATAGAGGTTGATATTAATGTTTTTAAGTTTCCTCACTTCAAGATAACATTATCTGTATAAGTTCAAATAAACATATTCTGTAATATGAACGCTATGAATAATATTATCAAGAATGTTTTCTCATCTTTTTATCAGCATTATCTGAATAAAGTTTATACTTTGCATCTCAAAATGACCTTGGATCAAATAATTTAATTTTAATAACAGGTTTCTAAAGGCGTACTCATGCCCGGGATAGTCGATTCACACGTGCATGTAAACAGTCCGGGACGATCCACGTGGGAAGATTTTCCCTGTGCCACGCGTGCGGCAGCAGCGGGAGGCGTGACGACAATCGCCGATATGCCTCTGTGCGTTATTAAATAGTTGCATTATTAAATATGTAAATTGTCGATTAAACAATTTATATTGCAGCAATTCAATTCCGTCCACGACGTCTCTGGAAAATCTACGCATTAAAGCAGATGTCGCTCGTAATTCAGTTTTTGTGGACGTTGCATTTTGGGGCGGAGTCGTTCCCGGCAATCAGGTTACATTTATTTTTTCTTCGTCATCAGACAAGTGCAACCCGTATTTTAAACCAGCGTTATTTCGTTTCAGAATAATCTGTTGGATATGATTGACGCGGGAGTCGTCGGATTTAAATGCTTCTTGTGTCCTAGTGGAGTCGAAGAGTTCCCTCACGTCGACGAAGAAGATCTTACGAAAGCACTGAGCATTTTACAAAACACTAATTCTGTACTCGCCGTAAGAATAGTCATATTGAAAAATAATCTAAAAACATAGTCTCCTTTCAGCTCGATACACTTTTCTCATTGATGCTCAATAGCTTCGATACCTGTTAACACATTGCGGTCCGTTCACTCGTAAACGCGTGTTTGCGCGTGTTTGTTATATGAACTTTTGATGTAAAAAAAAAAATATATCAACGCTATATTTTTTTCTAGTTTCGCCGAGAGATGATCTTATATATATTTAAGACTTGACTAAAAAATTAAAATTATTAAAAAAAAATTTTTTTCACTGGGAAATTGAACGACTAAACATGTGATCTCCCACATTTGCCCAAATTCTGCGGCCCGTAATGTGTTAATAGCGAGAACCGTCAAGCTCCTCAAAATAGTTATCAACCCCGAATCCAACTCTTCATTTTGGACAAATCTTTTACCACTGAGCCATGTTTGGAAAAAGAAAATGTATATAATGCGCTGCCATACCGTTCATCAGATTCGGCTTCATTTAAACTCTGCCACCCAATACTTTAATTCGAGAAAACATTACAAAAATAACATCTAGACGTCTTCTATTTGGACGACCTTTATATTATTTTAAATTTTATCCAAAATGCTTTAATTATTATGCTATTTAAGTTTTAATAGGACGTTGATAAATTTTAGTTTCATGCAGAATGTGAAATAGACGCAACATCCTGTGCTGAAAAGGAAAGTCAGTATTCATTCAATCAATGATAAAAAACAGATCTTGAAAAATCCACGTTTATTTAAAAATATTTATAATTTTAGATCCGGAAGATTATAATACATATTTATCAACGCGGCCACCAGAAATGGAACTGAAAGCTTTAGAATTAATAAGAAAGCTATCGAATAAATACAAGTATGTACTTTATTACGCAATTAAAAATGTTGCTTTTCATACTGCATTAAAAATTCATATTCAAAAACGCAGACTGACTGACGGTTGCTATTGTTTTAGGGCGCGTTATCATATAGTGCACGTATCGGCCGCAAAGGGCGTTACCAGAATAGAAGAAATGAAGAACGACGGTGTGAATATTACTGCCGAAACGTGTCCCCATTATCTGACATTGGACGCAGAAAATGTTCCACTGGCAGCAACTCAATATAAATGCGCACCGCCTGTCCGATCGCACGAAAATCAAGTAAACATCTATAATGTTGAGTTAAAATTATATCTATTTCCGTGTGTATTAATTAAGGTTTAATACTATTTTCAATCAGGAAGAATTATGGAAATTTATTAAGAACAAAAGCATAGATATGATTGTTTCGGATCATTCGCCGTGTATTCCCTCTTTGAAGAGCGGTGGATTTCTACAAGCTTGGGGAGGAATATCATCACTCCAATTTGGTATTTTTTAATATGCAATATATTTTTATCTTCGCTTACACCATTTAAACTTAAGAATTACAAAACAAAGTTTCAATTAACACATCTTTTACAGTGAAATCGACATATAAGCAATCATTCCCAAAGTCCTGCTGAATTAACAGAAACATTTCGTGATGTGATATATTGCCTCAAAAAGGTTCACAGAATGCACGCATTGACTGCAGGTCAGAATGTGCTGCGATGTATTGCTGTGACTGAAGAAAATTAGACGCATCCCTATATGTCCATTTTTTCATCCAATTGCTGAGATACATCTTAAAATATTTCCTATATACATCTCATAACTTGATAGTTGTTATAGTAATTACTTTGATATAATAATTACGTAGTTTGGTCATCCCTATCTGGTATATAAAAATTAATATGTTTGTTCATATATAATGCGCTGCATTACCGTTCATCAGATTGTGAAAAAACTTCGTCCACTTATTGCTGAGGAATGCGCGAGTAATATACGCATAGTCTAATATATAAAAATCAATGTTTGTTTGTCCGTATTTAATGCGCTGCCATAACGTTCATCCGATTGCGATAAAACTTTGTCAACTTATTGTTTACACTTGCCGGAATAATACAGGCATAGTAAAAATATTGTTTGTGTCGGTAACTTTAAAATGGAAAATATATTCCATGTATATGTGCATTATTCAGGTCTCTCTTTGATTTGGACGTATGCTTCCAAACTCGGCATGAGCTTAAATGAACTCACACAATTGTTAAGTGCGGCACCTGCAAAGCTATGTAGTCTCCAGAATAAAAAAGGAGCATTGCGCGTTGGACTAGATGCAGATATGATAGTTTTCGATCCGGAAGAGAAATATGTTGTTACAGAAGAAAACATTTATCACAAAAATAAGGTATTTTAAATATAAATAATAGCTTTTTATAATTTGAAAAAACAAAAAATCAATTCCAATAATATCATCGTAAAAATGAAACACAAAAATATCTAAACGAGTACTTATTTTCAGCTAACGCCTTATCTCGGGAAGGAACTCAGGGGAAAAGTTCTTCAAACATACTTGAGAGGTCAAATAATATACGACTCCAGCGCTGCTGATAAATTCTCAAGCAATCCAAAGGGAAAACTATTATTAAAAACTGATTTGCAGTGATTTTGTGTTTTATATACTGTTATATGTATGGTAAAATTGATAAAATATGTAAATAATCATAGTTAAACAATTCCAGCAAGCCATAGACTTGCTGGAAACATTTATAGAAAAATATGTAGAATATGTAATAAAAATTGTTTATTAGTTTAATTTTGGAAAATTACAGAAGGATAAAATTCATCATCCCGTCCTTTCACATAGACAGTATAATTATAACATACGCCTGTATCATCAGATATTTTTTCAGGATCATCGTAAGCGTATCTAACTACTAGTTTGTCAACCAGGACATCAGCTTCTATCAAGACATAATTATGTGAAGTGCGAGAAAAACGACTTGCTGAACTGTGTTCAAGAGCATAATCTATATTTTCTGCTTCTACAAAACAACTTCCTGCAACAAAAAAAAGACATTGTTAAATTACGTTTAACACTTTGTTCTTAAATGTGAAAACTAATTTTACCAAATCATATTCTTATATATTCACCTGGACCGTATCTTTGTCTACTGCATTCACGATAATCCAAATTCGTTCTGAGGATTGAGGGTATCGATGACTTATCTGTTACGTGATACAACTTCCTTGTGATAGTAGATTTACCAACAATCTGATATTGTTTTTTTCGCAATATAAACGCAGCATACATGTAGGGCTGTTGGACATTATAAGCTTGCTTTGCATGCGGCCAAGTACTCGGTGGCGTTTCATACGACTCTTCCAATGCTGACCAATCAATGAGAGTCCAACCATAATTACCGCATTTGTTGTTTATGAACTTTGTCAATAAATTTGCCATTTTGAACCTGCAACATTAAAAACACAATCGTAATGGACTCGTATTTAATGAAAATATTAACTTACATACTAATATAAATTTTACAAGCTCAAGGAGTAAATTTATGTTGATATGTATTTGAATATATTATGAAATATAGCTCTGATAATCATCTCTGTAGGATAGGGTAACCATATTTTAACATTAGTGAAGCAAGACAAAATTAACAGTGGGTTGTCTTGTTGAAAAAAATTGTTCTGCAGTAACCAAAATTATATTATAAAAGAACACAACAATTTTATTGTAGTACATATTTTTTAAATCCCAACATATCTAAGAATATAATACAAACATAATAAATATATATAATGTTATAAATCTTCAAAAACTCTTTATACTTTGGCATATTTCTCTTCTGAGTGAATTTGTATTAGTAGTTTGCTGTTATTGTTTTAAATATGATAAAATCTTCAGTGAGAATTTATTAAATTATATTACACACATAATATGGCTTTCAAGGTGTTAACAATTAATTGTTTTGAGAGGTCCACGAAGATGCGATCAGCATTACTTTCCACTAAGAACATCTCATATTACACAATTATTAATCTATAATTGTATGAAACACAATTTGTTTCATAATTATAAAATATTTCTAACCATTTGTTCTCTGTTGAGATCTTTTTTATGCTCTACATTTAATCTTTTCCTAATCAATATAAATTTTTAATAATGATACATCTGTTACAGATGCGGATGGCGGTTTGACATCTTCTCGAATAATATTGATGTATTTGAGGTTCTTGTTGATTATTTACATTCTGGTTTTTTCGAGAGGTATTTTATTTGATATAAAAAATATATTAATACACAATTGCAACAGTGGTCCTAAATCGAATCAAGCGCTGTCGCAAAAGACGTATGGAGATGATGAGTTTGGGGAAATGAATAAAGAGTGAACCTGGAAGTAACTAACATTGTTATGAGTAAATAAGAGTAAGTAATAATAGTAATGGAATGGAGTGAAAGAATCTGAATGAGTAACGATAAGAAGTCTAGGCACCGCCTGTATATATCATGGAAACCTCAAAGGTTCGATAGAAGAGGCAATAAAATAAGGGTATCAGTGGTGGATGCTTAATTTTGGGACAATGGATAATAATGGACAAGGGATGAGCGTTGAAAATATAAATATAATTAGGGTATACATCAAGATTGATTGCATCTGCAATGAGTTTTACAAACTAAATAATAAATATGGATATGGGACAATGCAATTTAAATATCAATAGTCAGATAAAATGGTACATGTATCAGTCAGATGCTGTCCAACTTCGACTTTGAGATATGTGATGGGACGTAATATTAAAAAAAACTCATTTTCGGAAATATCCATGTCTGGAAAATATTGAATAATGTGTGTAATTTACAAATGCTTGAACTAGAACTAGACAAACTATTAAAAATCGGGGCTGTCCCGGCAAAAAGCGAAACGTCTGATGACCTTACACTAGCTTGAATGCTCATAAAGGCCATGAAAATTCGAAACAAACTGCATTGACTGTGAAAGAATCTTCCGCAGAATAAAACTTATCACTTTCCAAAGAAGTTGATGATTGATAGAAATAGATGACTGACCTGAAGCGACGTTGGATCTTACAGAGCGCACTATGACGATACGTTCTAAACTTAAATGGGGAATCACAGCGTTGGCGCGTGTTGCCATTATGAAAAAAATAAACTTGCCTGTAAAACTACGCTGATTAAAATAAATTGCATGTCCAAGATAAAAATAAGAAAATAAATAAAAATAATGAGCCGGTCTGCTTAATACGGAATAATATACATAATCCGTTTTTATATTATCTGGATCGCTATTTTCGATTTTATATATATTATTTTAAATTTTATCCAAAATGCTTTATTATTGATTTTAATGCACATTTACCAACACGGCCCACAGAAATGGAACTAAAAGCTTTAGTTTAATTTATGCAATTTGTTTCATTGTGCTCTTAAAAGTATAGTCATGGATCAAAAATGGCCACGCATAGCATTTAAGATCTATATAACCACTCTACTAAAAACTTTTACTAAATGTAGACATACATCGTAGGATCGCGAAAGTTACCAATAAGTTGCATCAACAGTTGTCAGCGAATTTTTTTATGATTTATTGGCTTTATATTTTCTTTGATTTCAAATTCCTTGCATAAAATATGAGTTTACAGTCGATGTTTTAAAACCCCAAAAAAATACTTCCTCCATCACTTTTAAGTCTTGCGCATGAAACAATATAATGTTGCGTATTGATCTGCCATGTCCATCTCCATCTCGCCCATATTTTTAACCCCTAAAGGAGTACTATCCCAAGGCCTAGGACCCCCCCCCCCCCCGCCACTTATTCGGAAAAGCACTCTTGACATTGAGCATTTTTATGAATTCGGCTCATCACAGTAGCTAGCTTTGCCAACACTAGAGCCCATTGTGTAAAAGTTAATAATGATATGAGACATCTGTATTTCAATGAATTTAGAAGAGAACATGTGTGTATGTATAGAAATGCGATCATTGGGCAGAATTTTCTGGTAGACTTAATTTTTAACCCATGTCAAAATATGAATGATTTCCTAACTCCCTGGAAATTGAACAAAGGTAATCCGTGATGAATGAGATGTTAAAATTAAGGTTCCCCATAGACTGGACAAAACTCTGGCATTTCTAAACTCGTTAAAAACTTCCATAGAAAATTCTGCCTGCATTGCTTTTGCGAGGAAAGGAGGGAATGGATTCCTGTACTTGCATAAGGTCACGAGACAAATGAATAATACAAACAATATAGATGGCAAAATATGAAATAAATTTACGTTTATAAAAATAACGTAAAATAATATTACAATTCAATTTTTAAAAATTACTGAAGGATAAAATTCATCATCCCTTCCTTTCACATAAACAATCCAATTAGGACATATGCCTGTATCGTCAGATATATTTTCAGGATCCCTGTAAGAATATCTAGTTACTTGGTTGCCAACCAGGACGCAAGTTTCTATTAAGACATAATCACATGAAGCACGAGAAAAGCGACTTGCAGAACTGTGTTCAAGAGCATGTTTTATATTTAAATGGTTTACAAAACAAGTTCCTGCAAAAAATAAAACATATTTAAAACTTTCAATTAACACCGTATTTATCCACAGTTACTTTATCAGTATTTAATGGAATGCACACATGCAAATATATTGTATATAAATATCATTATCATCATCATAGTGCAGCCACAAACAGTCTACTGCAGAACTATGGGCCTCTTCAATATGCATTCACAGGAAGGGGTTACATCCATCTCGTCTGTATCATACATTCACCTCCTCATTCGCTCAATATTCCATATGCCATAAGTAACATTCTTAATCCTTATTTATCCCGTGCATTAAAAAAGTTGGCATGAAACAAAAGCCAAAAATGTTTTGAAAGGTGACCTGTAAAATGTTAGCATGCAATGGAAATAACAAAATATAGTTAAAAAGTTAGTATGTACAATAAAACAACATTAGTAATCCAATTTTATCATATTGTATCCTTTTATATTAACCTGGACCAAATCGTTGTCTTTTACATAAACGATAATCCAAATTTGTTCTGAGAATTGAGGGAATCGACGACTTGTTTGTTACGTGATACAACTTCAGCATTCGATAGAATTTATCAGCGATATCATATTGTTTTTTTCGCAATATAAATGCAGCAAATAAATAGGGCTGTTGGACTTTATGAGCTTGTTTTGCATACGGCCAAGTAATTGGTGGTGTTTCATTCGACTCTTTCAATTTTGACGAGAGAGTCCAACCATTATTACTGAATTTGTTATTAATATACTCTGTCAATGATTTTGCCATTTTGAACCTGCAACATTAAAAATGCAATCATAATGGGCTCATATTTAATAAAAATAATATCAATAACTCATATAATAATATTAATTTTACAAGTTCAAGGAGCACATTTATGTTGATATGTATTTGAATATATTATGAAATATAGCTCTGATAATCATCTATGCAGGGTAGGGTAACCATATTTTAACATTAGTGAAGCAAGACAAAATTAACAGTGGGTTGTCTTGTTGAAAAAAATTGTTCTGCAGTAACCAAAATTATATTATCAAAGAACACAACAATTTTATTGTAGTATATATTTTTTAAATCTCAACATATCTAAGAATATAATACAAATATAATATATATATATATATATAATGTTATAAATCTTCAAAAACTCTTTATACTTTGGCATATTTCTCTTCTGAGTGAATTTGTATCAGTAGTTTGCTGTTATTGTTTTAAATATGATAAAATCTTCAGTGAGAATTTATTAAATCATATTTCACACATAATATGGCTTTCAAGGTGTTAACAATTAATTGTTTTGAGAGGTCAACGAAGATGCGATCAGCATTACTTTCCACTAAGAACATCTCATATTGCACAATTATTAATCTATAATTGTATGAAACATAATTTGTTTCAAAATGATGAAATATTTCTAACCATTTGTTCTCTGTTGAGATTTTTTTTTATGCTTTAGATTTAACCTTTTCCTAATCAATATATATTTTTAATAATGATACATCTGTTACAGATGCGGATGGCGGTTTGACATCTTCTCGAATAATATTGATGCATTTGAGGTTCTTGTTGATTATTTACATTCTGGTTCCTTCGAGAGGTATTTTATTTGATATAAAAAATATATTAATACACAATTGCAACAGTGATCCTAAATCGAATCAAGCGCTGTCGCAAAAGACATATGGAGATGATGATGAGTTTGGGGAAATGAATAAAGAGTGAACCTGGAAGTAACTAACATTGTTATGAGTAAATAAGAGTAAGTAATAATAGTAATGGAATGGAGTGAAAGAATCTGAATGAGTAACGATAAGAAGTCTAGACACCGCCTGTGTATATATCATGGAAACCTCAAAGGTTCGATAGAAGAAGCAATAAAATAAGGGTATCAGTGGTGGATGCTTAATTTTGGGACAATGGATAATAATGGACAAGGGATGAGCGTTGAAAATATAAATATAATTAGGGTATACATCAAGATTGATTGCATCTGCAATGAGTTTTACAAACTAAATAATAAATATGGATATGGGACAATGCAATTTAAATATCAATAGTCAGATAAAATGGTACATATATCAGTCAGATGCTGTCCAACTTCGACTTTGAGATATGTGATGGGACGTAATATTAAAAAAACTCATTTTCGGAAATATCCATGTCTGGAAAATATTGAATAATGTGTGTAATTTACAAATGCTTGAACTAGAACTAGACAAACTATTAAAAATCGGGGCTGTCCCGGCAAAAAGCGAAACGTCTGATGACCTTACACTAGCTTGAATGCTCATAAAGGCCATGAAAATTCGAAACAAACTGCATTGACTATGAAAGAATCTTCCGCAGAATAAAACTTATCACTTTCCAAAGAAGTTGATGATTGATAGAAATAGATGACTGACCTGAAGCGACGTTGGATCTTACAGAGCGCACTATGACGATACGTTCTAAACTTAAATGGGGAATCACAGCGTTGGCGCGTGTTGCCATTATGAAAAAAATAAACTTGCCTGTAAAACTACGCTGATTAAAATAAATTGCATGTCCAAGATAAAAATAAGAAAATAAATAAAAATAATGAGCCGGTCTGCTTAATACGGAATAATATACATAATCCGTTTTTATATTATCTGGATCGCTATTTTATATATATTATTTTAAATTTTATCCAAAATGCTTTATTATTGATTTTAATGCATATTTACCAACACGGCCCACAGAAATGGAACTAATAACTTTAGTTTAATTTATTCAATTCGTTTCAATGTGCTCTTAAAAGTATAGTCATAGATCAAAAATGGCCACGCATAGCATTTAAGATCTATATAACCACTCTACTAAAAACTTTTACTAAATGTAGACATACATCGTAGGATCGCGAAAGTTACCAATAAGTTGCATCAACAGTTGTCAGTGAACTTTTTTATGATTTATTGGCTTTATATTTTCTTTGATTTCAAATTCCTTGCATAAAATATGAGTTTACAGTCGATGTTTTAAAACCCCAAAAAAATACTTCCTCCATCACTTTTAAGTCTTGCGCATGAAACAATATAATGTTGCGTATTGATCTGCCATGTCCATCTCCATCTCGCCCATATTTTTAACCCCTAAAGGAGTACTATCCCAAGGCCTAGGACCCCCCCCCCCCTCCACTTATTCGGAAAAGCACTCTTGACATTGAGCATTTTTATGAATTCGGCTCATCACAGTAGCTAGCTTTGCCAACACTAGAGCCCATTGTGTAAAAGTTAATAATGATATGAGACATCTGTATTTCAATGAATTTAGAAGAGAACATGTGTGTATGTATAGAAATGCGATCATTGGGCAGAATTTTCTGGTAGACTTAATTTTTAACCCATGTCAAAATATGAATGATTTCCTAACTCCCTGGAAATTGAACAAAGGTAATCCGTGATGAATGAGATGTTAAAATTAAGGTTCCCCATAGACTGGACAAAACCCTGGCATTTCTAAACTCGTTAAAAACTTCCATAGAAAATTCTGCCTGCATTGCTTTTGCGAGGAAAGGAGGGAATGGATTCCTGTACTTGCATAAGGTCACGAGACAAATGAATAATACAAACAATATAGATGGCAAAATATGAAATAAATTTACGTTTATAAAAATAACGTAAAATAATATTACAATTCAATTTTTAAAAATTACTGAAGGATAAAATTCATCATCCCTTCCTTTCACATAAACAATCCAATTAGGACATATGCCTGTATCGTCAGATATATTTTCAGGATCCCTGTAAGAATATCTAGTTACTTGGTTGCCAACCAGGACGCAAGTTTCTATTAAGACATAATCACATGAAGCACGAGAAAAGCGACTTGCAGAACTGTGTTCAAGAGCATGTTTTATATTTAAATGGTTTACAAAACAAGTTCCTGTAAAAAATAAAACATATTTAAAACTTTCAATTAACACAGTTACTTTATCAGTATTTAATGGATGCACACATGCAAATATATTGTATATAAATATCATCATTATCATCATCATAGTGCAGCCACAAACAGTCTACTGCAGAACTATGGGCCTCTTCAATATGCATTCACAGGAAGGGGTTACATCCATCTCGTCTGTATCATACATTCACCTCCTCATTCGCTCAATATTCCATATGCCATAAGTCACATTCTTAATCCTTATTTATCCCGTGCATTAAAAAAGTTGGCATGAAACAAAAGCCAAAAATGTTTTGAAAGGTGACCTGTAAAATGTTAGCATGCAATGGAAATAACAAAATATAGTTAAAAAGTTAGTATGTACAATAAAACAACATTAGTAATCCAATTTTATCATATTGTATCCTTTTATATTAACCTGGACCAAATCGTTGTCTTTTACATAAACGATAATCCAAATTTGTTCTGAGAATTGAGGGAATCGACGACTTATTTGTTACGTGATACAACTTCAGCATTCGATAGAATTTATCAGCGATATCATATTGTTTTTTTCGCAATATAAATGCAGCAAATAAATAGGGCTGTTGGACTTTATGAGCTTGTTTTGCATACGGCCAAGTAATTGGTGGTGTTTCATTCGACTCTTTCAATTTTGACGAGAGAGTCCAACCATTATTACTGAATTTGTTATTAATAAACTCTGTCAATGATTTTGTCAAAGGATTGAGACAAAACTTGGTCCACTTATTGCCAAGGGATCAGGGGGTGACATAGGCATAGTACAATTAACTTACAGTAGATTTTTAATTCAAAACTTAATGTGTGAAAGTTGTTGATTCTGACGTGTTTGAGATTATGCGTTGCTAAGGCTATAGGTATATAGTACCTACAAGTTGCAGTAGGAGGCGTCGTGTCGTCGTCACATACAACACATACGTCAAACGTCAATGTCATTTGCAGGTTATCCATCGGCGTGAGTCAATTATATCCAAATTATTTATCGCAAGCACTTTTAAAATGCTTCATTTCATTCATCGCTTATTCACGTACGTAACAATCGAAAAAATACGTTCGAGTGTTATCCGATCAAAATCAGACGACCAACGTGCAACGAGAATCGAAAGTACATGTTGATTTGAATATTGCTGCATTTCAATATGATATTCATTACGATTACAGTTTGCATCCCAGTGTAAAATGGATAAAGGTTAAATCCTGTTAACGGGGGACAAATTTATTGGT
Source organism: Stenopsyche tienmushanensis (assembly GCA_008973525.1). Lineage (NCBI taxonomy): Eukaryota > Metazoa > Arthropoda > Insecta > Trichoptera > Stenopsychidae > Stenopsyche > Stenopsyche tienmushanensis. Next base: position 707,218 of record WACJ01000027.1, read on the forward strand.
AAATTGAAAACGCCTTCATTTCGACACAATGAAAACAAACAAACCTAACCTAATCAGATTTGAATTTAAATTTAATTTAAAAAATAAAAACAAGAAACAAATGAATAATTCTTTTATTTAATAACAATATGTTGACGTTGAAATCAACAATATATGGATCTTCTTTTTCATCTAAAACATTCAAAGCTCATACCAACGTCGGATATTGTCGTGCAAATTATACATGCAAATAGGCAGTGATATGGCAGTAGTCAGTATTAAAAGACTTGATGCGCGCAACGATCGAGTTCAAACTCAATTTTAAACAGGTAGATATATCAGCAGTGACGAGGCTCTTTGGCCTATTTTGAGCTTCCTAATTCACAGAAGCAATCCGAATTTTGTTCATCTCAGTGTTCATCTCGAAAATGGACAAAGGCAGACACTGCAAGAAATGTTGCTGCTGAACCAACACTTGCGCTGTGTGAAGAAGATGTATTTGCAGAGACATTACGCACAAGTTCCTAACTATTTTACATGAAATACTACATCCGAGAATTTTCAACGACGTAAGCAAGGGATGCGGCTATCGAAATCTGTATTCATCTGATGCATTGGGCCGTATTTACACATTACATCCAAATAAAGCCGAGTGTTACTATTTAAGAATGCTGTTGGTTAATGTCAAATGTCATACTTCATTGAGAAAGGTCGAACGGAAATTAGAACATTACTCGCCATCATTTTAACCACATGTCCGTCACCCAACCCGAAAGATTTGTGGTAAAAATTCAGAGAGGATTTGAGCGAAGACATTTTACACACCGTTAGCAATGACAATTCAATTGAGTTTTCGGACAATATTTTCAATCAAGCTCTGATCGAAATCGAAGACATTTGCTTAACCATCAACATCAAAGAATTCATTCAACAAGAATTCGTTCTGCACTTGAACAGCAGTACGATGCTAATGATTTGGATGCATTTGTCGAAGCAAACGAACAACTTTTGCTTGCGGAACAAAAATTGACCTACGATACAATTACAAATGATCTGTTCTTCCTTGATGCGCCCGGTGGTACTGGAAAAACGTATCTCATCACTTTACTATTGGCTCACATTCGATCTCAAAATAGAATTGCTTTAGCTCTTGCTTCATTAGGTATTGCGGCAAAATTATTAGATGGTGGACGAACAGCGCATTCGGTATTCAAATTGCCATTAGATATGCATTTATTGGAAGCTCTGACATGTAACATTCCTAAAGTTTCTGACATAGCTAAAGTTTTGAAAATTTGCAAGGGGATTATCTGGGACGAATGCAATGCTTGATCGAACTCTTAAAGACTTACGATCAAATGCAAAACCGTTTGGTGGCGCTCTAATTTTATTATGTGGCGACTTTCGACAACCTCTTCCAGTGATGCTTTCATCGACACCAGCTGATTCTTGCCTCAAAGCATCGCATCTTTGGAGAGACGTGCGAAAACTGACATTAAAGACAAATATGCGCGTACATTTGTAGCGTGATGCGTCGGCAGCCACATTTTTAAAACGACTATTGAACATTGGTGAAGGAAAAGTGCATGTTGATGCTACCAAGTTTATTTGATTTCCATCGAACTTTTGCGTTGTTGTGCCATCCATCGATTTACTCATTCAGAAAGTTTTTCCGCAGATTTTTAGTAATTATAAAAATCATTATTGGCTTTGCGAACATGCTATTTTGGCAGCAGAAAACACCGACGTCAATACAATCAACCACACAATACAATAACAAATTGCAAACGATTCTGTTACCTACAAATCGATTGATAGCGCCATGAATGCAGACCAAGTTACTAACTATCCAATCGAGTTTTTAAATTCGTCAGATCTTCCTGATGTGCCACCTTACAAATTGGAACAAGACTCACTATGAAGAAATTGATGCCGAATATCATCGAAACAACTATATATTCTTAATGGAAAGTCGAAAGGAGAAGATGTGCTCATTCCCACCGACGTGCAATTTGATAAGAGACGACTGCAGCTCCCCGTTGGACTTGCATTCTCAATGACCATCAACAAGGCACTTCAAGTGTGCGGAAGAATCTAGAAAATCCACGTTGGACAGCCGAGAAATTTATTTGTATTTGTTAAAGACGGAAAAGCCAAAACTATTCTCTACCCTAAAGCACTTAGCAGAACAATTAAGTAAGCAAAATGTATGCTTTTAATATTTTTTTCTTTATATATCATTCAATATCAATAAATGTATTAATTGTCGGAAAAAATATCATTATTTATATCATTGCTAATTAAACAAGATAACTCTTTCAAATTTCAAATGGTATTTTTAGAACTATTTCTTCTGTGGCAGCAACGCGCCGGGTACCAGCTAGTATTTAATAAAAATAATATCAATAACTCATATAATATTAATTTTACAAGTTCAAGGAGTACATTTATGTTGATATGTATTTGAATATATTATGAAATATAGCTCTGATAATCATCTATGCAGGGTAGGGTAACCATATTTTAACATTAGTGAAGCAAGACAAAATTAACAGTGGGTTGTCTTGTTGAAAAAATTTTTTCTGCAGTAACCAAAATTATATTATCAAAGAACACAACAATTTTATTGTAGTATATATTTTTTAAATCTCAACATATCTAAGAATATAATACAATTATAATGAATATATATATACTGTTATAAATCTTCAAAAACTCTTTATACTTCGGCATATTTCTCTTGAGTGAATTTTTATTAGTAGTTTGCTGTTGCTTTTTTAAATATTATAAAATCTTCAGCTAGAATTTATTAAATTATATTTCACACATAATATGGCTTTCAAGGTGTTAACAATTAATTGTTTTGAGAGGTCCACAAAGATGCGATCAGCATTACTTTCTACTAAGAACATCTCATATTGCACAATTATTAATCTATAATTGTATGAAACATAATTTGTTTCAAAATGATGAAATATTTCTAACCATTTGTTCTCTGTTGAGATTTTTTTTTATGCTTTAGATTTAACCTTTTCCTAATCAATATATATTTTTAATAATGATACATCTGTTACAGATGCGGATGGCGGTTTGACATCTTCTCGAATAATATTGATGCATTTGAGGTTCTTGTTGATTATTTACATTCTGGTTCCTTCGAGAGGTATTTTATTTGATATAAAAAATATATTAATACACAATTGCAACAGTGATCCTAAATCGAATCAAGCGCTGTCGCAAAAGACATATGGAGATGATGATGAGTTTGGGGAAATGAATAAAGAGTGAACCTGGAAGTAACTAACATTGTTATGAGTAAATAAGAGTAAGTAATAATAGTAATGGAATGGAGTGAAAGAATCTGAATGAGTAACGATAAGAAGTCTAGACACCGCCTGTGTACATATCATGGAAAGCTCAAAGGTTCAATAGAAGAGGCAATAAAATAAGGGTATCAGTGGTGGATGCTTAATTTTGGGACAATGGATAATAATGGACAAGGGATGAGCGTTGAAAATATAAATATAATTAGGGTATACATCAAGATTGATTGCATCTGCAATGAGTTTTACAAACTAAATAATAGATATGGATATGGGACAATGCAATTTAAATATCAATAGTCAGATAAAATGGTACATATATCAGTCAGATGCTGTCCAACTTCGACTTTAAGATGAGATATGTGATGGGACGTAATATTAAAAAAAACTCATTTTCGGAAATATCCATGTCTGGAAAATATTGAATAATGTGTGTAATTTACAAATGCTTGAACTAGAACTAGACAAACTATTAAAAATCGGGGCTGTCCCGGCAAAAAGCGAAACGTCTGGTGACCTTACACTAGCTTGAATGCTCATAAAGGCCATGAAAATTTGAAACAAACTGCATTGACTATGAAAGAATCTTCCGCAAAATAAAACTTATCACTTTCCAAAGAAGTTGATGATTGATAGAAATAGATGACTGACCTGAAGCGACGTTGGATCTCACAGATCGAACTCCGACGACATATTCTAAACTTAAATGGGGAATCACAGCGTTGGCGAGTGTTGCCATTATGAAAAAATTAAACTTGCCTGTAAAACTACGCTGGTTAAAATAAATTGCATCCCCATTATTATAATGCGCTTGTGTCTTTAATATGTATTGTATGTCGATTCTTGAAAATTCTTTTGATTCATCATTTTTATATTTTTTTGTGGATATACATACCTTTAAATACATACTCTTTTAGTCATCAATATAAAACATACACCTTACATATTTATTTGTTAACACGTTGCCGCACGCATAGTCTCCTTTCAGCTCGATACACTTTCCCCAGCGATGTTCAACACATTCGATACCCTGTTTATAATGAGAACCGCCAAGCTCCTAAAATCAACTGCCGACTTTACCTCTTCATTTTTGGTAAATCTTTTACCACTGGAAAAAGAAAATAGTCCGGGGGGGGGGGGGGGTTACATCAGGTGAATTGGGCGCACGAGGAAGCAATTCAAACTTTAACTATATAGTTCGCATAATACTTCGCCTTTCAGTCCATTATTTTGACTGTTTCTTTGTCTCGGACACCTACGATAAGATGACGAGGATTACGGCGAGATATTGGGGTGTCGGAGAATGCCCTTTCCTGACTGTCTACAAGGGTATTTTTGTAGCCATCCTAGTTTATGCAGAGGGCGCACAGAATCAGCATCCAGTTGATTAAGAGAATTCTATTACAGGGCCAGCAGGCGCCTCTGATACACATAACTAAATTGTTCTGTATTGCGCTCGTTGACGGTCTCTCGGTACTTACTGGCGTCCTGCCTCTGAATCTGAAGATCCAATGTTGCGCGACAAAGTTCCTGGCGAGAACGGTTCTATTCCGGTAAGTCCATGCGGAGGTCCGTTCGTGGACACATGTCATGTTCGGGCATGGCATCCAATCACGAGGCGCTTATTCGTCGTGTCAGCGATCCGAAATGCGGACCGGTTGGGCAAATAGACCCTGTAACCATTTCGACGATGCAGTATTTTGGTGCAGCCTGTAGAATTCCCATTTTACTTGCTATCCATAACAACCCCCTCCTCCCCGGCCCCAGATTTCACAAAGGTGACTGCTACCATGCCGATCAGCTCAACAGAAGTGTACAGCAAGGTGCAAAACCTGAATGTAATATCTATGTCCGCAAGGACACGCTCATTCTCAAATTCGAGCGGCCACTTGCGCTCTAAGCGCGGGATAGAAATTAGCCAGATTTCATAACATAAAAGGCTTGCATGATCGTACAGATTATGGAAGAACACAGGTGCGCTTTTATCACCGAAAATACCCTAAAAGAAAATGACGTGGCCACAAGGTCTGTGTATCCAATTGGTCCGCTTTTCGGACCGCTGATATGATGAATGAGCGTCTCGCGATCGGATGCCATACATGAACATGTCTATAGAATGATTACAAACTCTCATTATGAAAATATCCGAAGAAAGCTGATCGGGTGGGTTGTTTAAATTTTACAATCGAAAATATTTTTGTTTTTATTTTATTGCGGGCTTATGCCGGCCCAATGTTTAAGCGATAACGAAGAAAAGAGGGATTAGACAACTTAGTATGTAGCTTAGTAAAGTCAATCAGTGTTGATAAAATTGAATAGTCAAGTAAAATAAAAATCATGTGCAATTCTCGATCGGGTCGGTATTCTGCGTTTTGCGCCCCAAGCCCAATTGCGCCCATGGCGGGCGCCTGTTTTGTCACTCCCTTGTTACAGCCCTGGTCGACTGTCATCCAATATCTTTTAAGTTTAAACTCTGCCACTCAATAATTTATTGTTGTGAACGAAAGAGCTGACTCCCCAGTGTAGAATAATGATGATTATAGTCTAATAATGCATTTTTCTGTTGACCAAAAAATAGTAGAACCTTAAACTCTATGGACGTGTACCATTACATTTTTTTAAAATTATTTTTATCGAAGAATTGATCAAAAAAATTGCGTTTATTTTTTAGCCATTGGAGCAAAGATATCCGAGCTACGTTTTTATCGCCGTGGAGGGAATAAGTTTTGATTGCAATTGGAAAGGAATTGAAATTGAGATGCGAATGACGGAATGGAGTTTGGAGTGCGGGTGCGGGGCGGGTGCGGGGTGTGGGCGTAGGCGCGAGTACGAGCGCGTGCGCATGCGTCTCTCTGTGGCGATGACGTCAGCTCGAGCCGCGAAGGTGACGCGAGGCCGAGGCCGATGTCGGTGTCGCTGTCGGTGGCGGAGGCGGCGGTGGCGGAGGCGCGGCGGAGACTCCGCGAAGACGCCGCCCTGGGATGCCCTGAGCGTCATCGCTCTCGCACGCGCGCTTTCTTCAGGTGAGTTCGCTTTTCGCCCCGCGCCAATCCGCCTCGGTGTTGCCATATCGTGCGACGTTTTCCGACCGGACGTTTGAATCGAATTTTTAAAATATCAAATCTTCCGCTCATAAATGCGCATTTATTGCAAATCAATTCTCTCCGTTGCGGTTTCAGCTTGCGTTCGCTTCCAATCAGCAATATTTTGAATATTCTTGTAAATCTGCCCTTTTAGAAACATTTATTAATTTCTTTTCATTCCTCAAAAAACACCTTAAAAAGACACATGCGCTCATTTTTCGCATGCAAACCGTAAATACGTACAAAGTACAACCAAATATGAATTTATATACAATAAGACCCCGCTTAATAACACTTTGAGTGCCCAAAATCGGAGACAGAGACGGGTGTCTTGCGTTTCATTATACGCTCGTATATCCATAGCAAAGTCGTGCTGTAAAGCGACCCTTACACGTTTAAATGTTCGTTGGGAATTCGGGGCAGAATGGGATGCCCATTTTTTTGTTTTGACTTTCGAATGCACTATACAACAAAGGTGTCATACTCGGATAATGACGTCATTCCTGAACAGAACATGACGTGTTATATAAATACCGGTCAAGATCAAGGTCCATGCAAATCCACTTTTCTCTCAGCACCGCGCAGCTTGAATCAAGCTTGTATATCAATAAATGTGTTTGATTTACCGCGTTAATCAAGGGATCTAAGAAATTGCTATAAGAATATGGTTATCCCTTGAAATACACGATATCCCTTTTATACGACATGAAAAAAATGTTGTTGAAATACCAAACTTCAATTGAAAAACTAGATCTTTCTCTGCCCTGGTGTCGCGCAATAGTGAAATCGTAACAGGAAACCGCGCTTATCAATAATTTACATTTTTTGAGGGGCCACCTAAACTCTATTTATTGTCAAAGCAGGCCCCCGCCTTGGACGCAACTGGGCTTGGGGCGCAAAACGCAGAATAACGACCCAGTCGAGAATTGCACATGGTTTTTATTTTACTCGACGATTCTACTTTACATGAACCAACACTGATTGACTCTACTTAGCTATATACTAAGTTGTCTTCAGACAATTTCACAATGAGGGTTTGCAATCATTTTGTAGATATGTTCAGATATGGTATCCGATAGCGAGGCGCTCATTTGTCATATCAGTGGTCCGAAAAGCGGACTGATTGGACTTACAAACCTTGTGACTTTTTTGGGGCTTTTTGCGGAATTTTATATGATCTGTACGATCATAGAAGCAACGTAGCGTCTAGACACTTTCTATCATAGCATTTTTTTACAACAGTATCCGGTGTCTATACATTAGATAGAGGGTACTTTTGGGACTATCTTTGTATATTATTTTAAAACACATTATAATAGTATTATTGTAGAATGTCTTCATCACAAAACTTCGGCAGATGTATTTTCGTCCTTGATTGCACAACTTGTCGCGGAATCGATGATGGAGGTGAACCTAATAATTTTCTAATTACAAATATCCTTGTATTTTCTGGGAATTGTCTGCATTGTATAAATACCAAGAGTTTGGAACACTCGACAATTTCTTACACCACCGTAATGTTTTCTTTCTGCATGGATAGCGAGTCAACATTTGGTCATGATGGTCTTTGCCGCCCATGTGCTCTTGTACTTTATTACCATGGTAGATTTTATGACCATATTATCATGTTTGTTTCTTGTTTCAGACATCCATTGAATTCCGACGAAACCGTCAAGTCTTCTGTGGTTCTTCCATTTTTTTGTGTCCGTGTACTGATTCACACGTTCACCTTTTTTAGTTTTTGGTTCACAACATCAATCGAATGTGTCTGGGACATGTTTTTTGCTATGTTTGACTTATACATTTTATTGCCTAAAGGCGATTTGTGTGTCCTTATGCATATGCATGTATACCACACGCTATCCTGCGGGATCGTTTACTGCTTTTGAACATTTTTTGTTCAGGATTAATATTGTATACACACTATTAAAATTGATTGTTTATTTAGGGTTGTCTCAATTTACTGCATGATCGTTACTAAGCCTACATGACAGAAACCCTCCCCCTTATCAGAATAATTATTGGTTCAGGGCGCACGTTCCAAATAAGGAAGTTTATCCGCTGCACCCTGTCTTTGGTAACGACAAAAACACTTGTACTGGAATGCACATTGTTAAACTGGACAAACGTGTTGGATGAATTGGAGCATTATCCTTGAAAAGTAAAACTTTCGGTTCTATTTCTTTTTTAATTCGCAGTGTTTAACCAACGAGCAAAAAATTCTATGAACAAATTTTGGATATTTTTCATAGTTACTACCGCGTAATACTGAAGCAGCGTTAAGCGGGGTCTCGGTATATATGTATTTGGTCGCACGAAGTCTTCGACTTTCCCTGGACGCTTCGGATGTACGCGCGTTTCTCTTGAGAAAATATCGAAATAGGAGACCACCGCGTTGTTCTTCGAGGCGGTCCTTTGGGCGCTCCATTTTTTCTTCAAGATTGTGTTCAATCCTTTTCTTAATCACAATTATACGTTTATAAATTGTGAAATGGGTGTAAGCCTTTTTATAAAATCTAGTGAGCGGCGGAATTCCGGAAGAGGATCCGTCGATCGTCCTAATCTTTCAGGTCGAAAAAATCAAGCCAAACCTGGTCGATTGGGAATTTCGAGACGCTTGATATTTTTGAAACTCATTATTTTAGCATTCTGATTATCAAATTGTCAGGAATCATAGGCGGATTCGTTCTGTTCAAAGACTGGCCTTTGAACTCTCGATATTTTGCTTATCGCTTTGTCGAAGCGTGGACAAAAGCGCAGTCTCCGAGTAGATCTCCGAAGCCGAAGCGAACTCGGGCAGTCGCGACCCGAGCGGGTGCTCGCTCTTTCGCGGTAACTCGCCGCTCCGAATGATTTAGTCCGTCGGGGCGTTAAATAATTATCATTGCGAAATGGTGTGCGCATGCTAATGGATACGCAAAGTTTGAAAAGAAGAAACTACAATGGTTAGGCGGAGATGAAAACTCAAAGTTATTGACCAAAATCTTTATTTTATGCAGAGAGAGCGACCTCAACTGCGAGATAATTGCTGGCGGGAAGAACGCATCTTTCCGCGAACAAGGTTATCGTCCGACTCTTCATGTTCTATATTACTCTGTGGAGATTCGCCCTCTTTATTTGATGCCTTTGAAAGGATACAGAAGGCGGTGTTTCTCATGCTTCTAGGGATTTATCATTAATTTTAATCCTTTAAGTAGTGACCTAATTATAAATTAACGTAAGCTTAGATGCTATATTCGTATGTCCGCCATTTATCATCCGTATAAATGCACTTCTCTGTCAGGACCGTTAGGCGTGTATATAAATAAATATACACTGTCGATAGCCCACAATATGCGGTCATTGCTTCAAGTAAACACAAACAATATCATTCATACATCATTATTGGTCGATAAATTTGGGTCAATAACAACAACAATGCAAGATACTCTCTCCGTCTTTGTTTCTCTCCAAACTCAACGCGTAAGACACTCTCTGTTTCTGTCTGTCTCCGAGCTCAAAGTGTAAGAATGCTTTTTTTGAATCACTGGAATTCGGAAACACGCAGAGCCGTAACTAGGGTATGAAGCACCCTTGGCTTAACTTAACGCCCCCCCAACTTCCCCGGAATCCAATTTATTTTTTAAAGTTAACTAATACTGTTATAAATGCAATATATTCAATTATAATGTTTGATTTAAAATAATATACAAAGATAGTCCCAAAAGTACTCGACCGAATGTATAGATGGCGGTTATTGTTGTGAAAAAAATACTATGGTAGAAAGTGTCTAGACACTACGATGCTATCATAGAAAATGTCGTAAAAGGACGAGTGGTCACAAGGTTTGTAAGTCCAATCGGTCCACTTTTCGGAACGCTGATATGACGAATGAGCGGCCCGCGATCGGATGCCATATTTGAACTTATACTACTTTTAACTTATTTCATATAAAGTAGAATGTTTGAGTAAAATAAAAACCATGCGTAACCCTCGACCGGGTCGGTGTTCTGTGTTTTGCGCCCCAAGCCCGGTTGCGCCCGTAGCGGGCGCCTGCTTGGCCACGCCCTTGTTACGGCCCTGGTTGAAAACATTGTAAACGGGTCATATGTCGACTGAAGCATGATACATATGTGGCATCATCGGCTGATAACGGTCCACAATTGGGTTCCCATTGCTTTCCATGCATGATTATGTTAGCATAGTGTCACTCATAAACGTCCTTGCCCTTCTTTATTAATCGTCTCGGAATTTTCTTCTTCAGAACTGGACTATATGGATCAGCAAATAAGGTAACAGTCGATCGGTCATCGGATCTTCAAAATGTGTCGATATGGTGATTTATTTTCTCACAGTCTGGATTTGAATCCAAACATTCATCACGAGTCCAGGATCTGATCCACCGTACCGAAGGCATCGAAGGCCAGGATCTTTCAATAACGCTATAGATTGATGATTGTGGCCTAAACTGGATGATATGGGGCTTCAATAGGACGGTGCTGCGTGTCACACAGCACATGTCACGATGGACACTCTGCACGAGCGATGTGAGGGCACGTTAACACATCTCCATCTGGTAGGGTATTTTTACCGGTAGAGATCAAAGCATCGAACGTATTACTTCAAATAGCATCAGCAGTTGCAGATATAAAAATTAATCCACCATATTGATTGATTACTGACGTATATGGACGAGCCGCGTGATCATGATGCATATGTGGCATCATGCGACCGCCGATGGTCAAACCAATGATGCAACATATGCATCACCGGCCACAAAAGTGTTAATGCCATAAAATATTCTTTAAAAAAAAGAAAAATTGAAGGAATATCTCATGCATAACTTGTTTTTATTTACATTTAAAAGTCGAACGTTCTTATTGAAAGACCCCGCATTACAAATATGGATTACAGCGGATAAATCAGGCCGATGAATTTGATTTTGCTGTTGTTTTTGCCTGGATCGTCATATCTGATGAATCATAATAACGTATGATGCGATCGCTGACGACTTTAGAATAAATTGACAACGAACTCTGTCGTTGCAAACTACGAAATCAATCGAGCAATTCGCGGCCCAATGACGGAAAATTAAAGTCCGATCCACACTATGGTGCCGGTAACGGTTCGATCTCGCTCTCGGTCTCGATCCGGTCAAATATTCTCATACAAAAAACGGGATTGGAATGATCCGATAGTGTGAATACTCTGATTGTTTCTTGTATAAGAATATTTGATCGGACCGAGATCGGAGCGAGATCGAACCGTTACTGGCACCATAGCGTGGATCGGGCCTAATGATCTTTTCGTACTGAATTCGAAGATCGATGATATTTTTGCTTTTCGAAATTGAGCAATGCAAAGCGATGCTGCGAAAGTAGTCTGTAGTCGAAATATGAACATCCAATTAAATTAATTTACGTTCGAAGTCCCCCATTGTTTCAAAGTTATTCACCAACATTGAATCGAAATAAACTGTCACAAACAGGTTTCGTGTCAGTTCTACAGTTTGGGATTACAAAACACGATCACGCAAACAACCTGAGGAATTGCCTCGTGCGTAGAGAGAGGAAGTGTTTTCATGATTATGTGAATCGATTCCATGCCTGTGTGGTTATTACGATTGAATAAATTGCATTATACAAACATTTTGCCATCGAGAAGACATTTCCACGCAAAATAAGGATTATTTTGGACGCTATTCCACTAATTCATTGCACAAGATCTTCAGCAAAACGACTCCTGGATCAAGAAACGTGACATCGATTCATAAGAAGGCTTATCATTTGAGTCAAAATTTCGATTCCGGGATTTCAGGATTGCATTAGACCATCCCGGGATCAGTCCCGGGATCCCGCGACCGGGATTTTCAATAATTTAAGAAATTACACCAAACATCATCAATGTCACTGATGAAATTCCTTTTTGCTGAGACGCTGACTAAAACTCGCAAAATTCCCGATTTCCCCACAAAATATTTATTTCCGTCGCTGCCGATGAATACTTATATACTATAATACTTTGATGTGATTCGTAATTATATTACGGAGGAATACAAAAATTCTGAACCCCGTATCTATTATATTTCATATCGATATTCCCATTATTAGAGTCGATGTGTAGTAAATACATCACCGGTAGGGAAAGGTTAATTATAACAATTTGAAAAACATATGTGTACTGTATATATAGATTAGACAGTTACTGTCCCTAGGCGTCGCCTAAGCTCGCCAATTAGTAGTTACGCCACTGTTTCCAAGCATCCAGATTTCGATTTAGTACCTTTATCGTGCTGTTGAAGTGTACGATTTCTGTTAGATAAAAATTTCAATCCCGATTTTTTTGGGATTACGTTTACTAATTCCGGGATTCATGAGCACCTATAACCGTCCGGGATCCCGGGATTGGATTCCCTAATCATGATCGCGCATATACATTCAAAAATATTAAAACAGAAGAAATGGGTTTTTTCCCCGAACTGATAAAAATCTAATCTTAATGGAGATCGCAGTTTGAAATATCAAAGAAACTCAAGAAAAATGGTTGTGTTGATATTGATGATAGATGGAATTAATCTATTTATTACTCTACGTCCACTTGTTGACGAAAATCTAGTGTTAAACTTCAGATGTTGATATTTATAAGAAGTTTTCAGATGATGTATGGTTTTAATGAACTCCACATTAAAAGCAAAAGCCAGAAATTGCATCCACAATCTTTGAAAATAGTGCAATAAAGACGTGGAAATGTGCAGTAGGAATTATTCCTACAAAACTGATTCTTTCTCATTTTGTTGCTTTGATATTGTAAGTGAACAAAACGGTATTCTAGCGTGATGAATTTGTTGCCAACATTTATGACAATGTTTGAGATCTATAAATAAATATTATATGTGTAAATCAAGTTCCTGCGCTACAACTTAAGCCACGTCTACCGAAGCCCAAGCCACCTTGTATCGAAAGTAGACGACGTTTATTAAACGATAATTGACGTTAACTACTTGTAGATAAAAAAGCAGCTTTGTAGATTTTAATTTAATGCCGGTATGTACAATTATTCAGGTTTCTAACGTTGTTATCAATGTCCGCGACGTTGAAAGCTTGGTAGACTGCAACTTTCCTGATTTACATTGTATGAACACTGACTGCAACCAAAATTAGCTTTGTAGAAATGGGTGCAAAATTTTGGTCGCTGCTTCCCGTATTATTAGCTGATCGCTACTAAGACAGCTATTTTTTTTTTCGGAAGACACCAAAAAACTACTCATGACGACCATGTCGATTATATTGGTATGAATTTTCTGGAGTATACGGAGTCCTGTCCCTTTTTCTTCGCAAGGGGTGAAGATCTATTTACTTGACGCTCAAAGGGTTCCACATCAGAATCCCTTCTAGGTGTGTTCGAAAATGGTTTAGAAATTTCTTTCTGATTCAGAAGGCAACATATGATCATGTTGTAGTTGTTTCGTATATATATATATATATATATATATTATCGAATATCGATATTAAATATAATTAATACGTTGTTCAAGAATGTCATATGGTGTACTAAATACATAGCATCGTAAGGGAAATGTTAAAGAAGTTATAAACGTACAAAGTTTTCAATTATAATTTGAGTAATGACGCATCGTGGGTTCGAACTGCAACATACCATCTATGACGCAATACACACGCCATAAATAATACATCCATATGCTTTTATATAATTTTTTGATCTTATAGAAGCGAAATCTGTTAATTTTCTTGGCCGCGTTGTTTCAAACTCGCGCACAAAGAGGATCCGGTGTAAATAGATATTATCAATTAAATCAATATCATCGACATCATGCAAACATCATTCCATAGCGACACTTCAGATTCTCCCGGGATTCTTGCGGGAAACCGCGTAATTCTAGGGATGGCTATATTAACATCGATTCCCAATGATTCTGGAATTTGTTTACTTCATTATCTGCAGTCATGGCGAGCCTTGTTTATTAACATGCGGAGTTTTACAGCTGAAATAGTCCTAATCGGTTATTTTTGGGTGTATAACAAAAAGGTGCTAAAATGTAATTCTAACAGACACGGTCAATAGATGACGCATTTTTGTAAAAAAAGCTTCAGGGCTATTGTCAAGGTAGTAATGAAATTTTAATAAAATGGATGGCATACAGAAAATAGATGGATTGGATGTTATGCGCATTGGTTCTTCAAATTGAGCGGATTTATTTGCGCGGTTTTTTTTTAACCATGCTCTTCGATATACTCGCATTTTATCAATGCGATAGACTATGTATATCTATACTGAAGCATTTAAGGAAGAATACGGGATATTTATAGTAAAACTGCAGACCTCTTTGCAGTGGGTGGGATTCAACCGATTCGCTAGATTAAAATGTCCTGAGCTCGCTGAACCGGTTCTTAAAACTTTCAAAACTTGCAATACCTTTAATACAGGGTGTAATACCTTATTTTAAAAATGAATAACACAAAGAGTATTCAGTTTAATTATTTTTTCCTGCAAATAAAAATTCCCGATTTCCCGACAAATTATTTATTTCCTCCGCTGCAGATGAATACTTTTATACTATAATACTTTGATGTGATTCGTAATTATATTACGGAAGAATACAAAAAAATTGAAGCCCGTATCTATTATATTTCATATCAATATTCCCATTATTAGAGTCGAGGTGTAGTAAATACATCATCGGAAGGGAAAGGTTAATACAATAATTTGAAAAACATATATGTATATATAGATTAGACAGTTACTGCCCCTAGGCGTCGCCTAAGCATATTAATTAGTACTTACTCCACTGTTTCCAAGCGTCCAGATTTCGGCGGGAATGTCTCGATTTAGTAACCTTCATCGTGCTGGTGAGGTGTACGGTTTCTGTTAGATAAAAGTTTCAATCCCGATTTTTTTGGGATTACTTTTACTAATCCCGGAATTCATGAACACCTAAAACTGTCCGGGATGCGGCGTAAGGCGCCATTGAGTACTAGGCGATATATCATCGTTTGTGCTTCGCACAAGTGACGATATATCGTTGCTCGACACTAAAAGGAATATAGACACACCATTGTTGTCTAACGATATAAACAAATATCCAGACTAAACACTAGTCGATATCAGGCGATCGATCAAAAACCTAACACAAGTTATTAAACAAACTAAAGGCGAAGACACTAGATACATTTAAGGATGTCACAAATCGTTCCAATGCTAAAAAAGTTTTCCAAGACGATATATCGTCGTTTCCGCGTAAAAATGAAACCGCATAATGGGTATCGTGTAATTCAAGGGACACAGATGTCTCTTGCAACAATACATCATGTTGACAGCTGGAATTTATTACCCTACACCCCCTCCGAGAATGTCCTTAGGATGAGCTAATTGTATGCATTAAAAGTCAATATCGCGCAGCACAAGGGACAATTTGGTTTCGTTATTACGCGGTATGTCGGCAAACCCGGTAAACTCAATCAAAACTTAATTGTTCCCGGGGGGCCTCCAAGCTTACATAACGCCTGGGTCATTTCTAATGCTAACTCCATTGAATTGCTGAATTGATTTTGAGGAACCCTTGTATTTGGGAAATCCCCCTGATATTAAGAGGCACGAGGCACGTCCCTTTATGGAAATCTGTACGCAAAAGTTTAAAATCTCATTCCGCTTTGCCTTTCCCTATATTTTGCCCTATGAATTGCCAAGGAAAGAACAACCACATTCGATTTATGCGAGCGATTCTCAGGCTAATTGCTTGAAATTTGATCATAGAAGTTGTTTATCCAAGAAATTAGTTTGTCTCCAAATACAGTCGCAGAAAGAGTTACTGATTTAGCCGCCAATTTAAGTGATCAAATCAAAGCAACATCATCTAGTTTCCAAGGATTTTTTATTGCTTGTGACGATAGTATGGATATTTATAGCTCGATTAGCAGTGGTTTTTCGTTCTTTCGATATGGATTTCAACATTTTTGTGGAATTATTGGAACTAGTACCGCTGTATGGTACTTAATACTGTTTAAAAACTGCAAAAATATAATCTACCTCTGTTAATATTATTTTTTGTAGCTAAAGATGGTGCTTTTTCAATTATCGAAAAAAAAAACCCCGGCGAAATTCACATACTAAAGGTATGTTAGTCATCCTGCTCCAACATGTTTAAAGAATTTTGGGATCTGAAAGAAGAACTATGTCACTTTTAAATAACTAAAAATCTATACACGAGCTCGTTTTCTGATCCAATACGGTTACAAGATTTATCTTTCACGGTTGATTGTTTTGCAAGCTAGTTCTTCAGGAATATAAATGAACAAAACAAGTTTCGGTGCAAAATTTTAAGTCTTGAAACTGAATTAGAAACGAGATTTGCAGATTTAATTTCTTCAAAAGATACATTTTCTTTGTTTTCTTCGTTTTTCTCAGTAAATCTGGAATTGGCACCTAATCATATACAAATGGACTTTGCTACGAACATTATAAAGTCATTATTCAACACATCTTCCCATCAGCTTGGCAGTCTTTGGATCCCTTTTTTTTTATCTCCACGAACCTGAAAAGGTGGAAATCCGGTGATCAAGGAGGATGCGGTAACTCTTCTCAGTTTAATCCCCGTATTCAATTTTGCTTTATGAGGGCACGTAATATCATGAAGGAGTATCGTCTTTTTTCTGTTTAATAAATACGGACGTTTCTCTCTTTAATTTTCGATGCAAAACTTCTAATTGTGGACAATTAACTCAAACTCTATTCAAAAAGAAAATACATACTTCTTTGTCTTGTCAAGAATAGCACGTGTTTCGTCATTTGGTTTTGTTGTCTTTACGGTGTTCAGCGTGCGGTACCCATCCTACCCCATAGCATTCATCCTATTCGTTTTTCTGATGAGCTTTAAGTGTGTTTGCACAATGGTCCCTCCCGTTCTTGATTTATTGCTTAAGCTTCTATTGCCCGATCTAAATTTCTGCAACTAATATTGGTATCAGTGGAGTGTTATCCCTTCACCATAAAAAAAATTGAGTTTAATCAGAAACTGAGGGAGGTCTGGCAACGGAGATGGGATCAATCCAGCAAGGAAAGATGGACCCATCGACTTATCCCGGTCATAAGTCGGTGGAGAGCCCGGGAACACAGTGAAACGACTTACCGCTTAACTCAGGTGCTCACTCACTCGGGGTAGCCGAGCTCAGCATCGAAAACATGGTCCACAGCATGATGGAAAGCAAGAAAAACTGGGATCTTTGGCGCGAATACGTAGAAGAGATTCTGAGCGCCAAAGAGGGCAGTGAAAGAAAGAGACGCAGAGCGCAGCAGCCTCTCCAACGAAGGGTGTCAGCGGAATACCGTGGGTGCGAAGATTCCCCTCCCACAGGAAAAAAAAACATCATTTTTGAGTGTTTTATTGGCTTTTGTGACATTCTAACCCGAATAAAAAAAGTAGCATACAATGGCCGGATTTCGTTATTTTTGTGTTCGGACATTTTACCCTAAAGAATACCATAAGCAAAAAAGCCTCAATTTTCTACTGTTAAAGCTTTAAAAATTGGCCGTTCCCAACGGGCATGAGCTTGCAATAAAGAAAACATAATTTTTGACCGATTGTAAAATTTAAACAACACGAGTCAGCGGTCTGAAAAGTGGACCGGTTGAACACACGGATCTTGTGGCCACTCTCTTTTAAGGATTTTTGCGGCATTTTCGGTGATAAATTGCGTACCCGGGGTCTACTAAGATCTGTAGGATCACGAGATTTACACGTGACGAGCGAGTCTAGACTTCTTGCCACCCATAAAACATATATATTTTTTTATCTATCTTGCTAATTTATCGAGCGTGTCTTCGTGGACATGGATGTTAAATTCGAAATTTGCTCCTTGCTGCGCACTTTCTTTGAGCGGGCTGGCATGTTCCCGAATAGCGGGACCAATAAACAGCTCGGGTGATTGGAAGGTCCCCCATATTCCTTCGTCTCAGATGTGAAGTGATGGACTCATTATTAATTGATGCAAAAATTCATCACCACGACGCTGTTTTTGTTTTATTGTAAGCAAACGCGGCACCCATCTCGCGCACGGCTTTCTCATATCCAAATTTTCAGCCAATATTTGATGTACAACACTTTTAGAAATGTCTATCATGCTCTGAATAAAATAACTTACAAATATGTTTTTGTCACTACAAAATATATGGTCTCAAAATATTCGCTAATACTTTTCGATATCCCTAATACATGCATAAACTCGCTAGCAGTTAAAAGGTTAAAATGGAAGAGGCTGGTGTGAGGATGTATCTGTGTTATCGTATCGCTGTTGATGAAATCGTCGTGAAGTATGTTAGTGGTAGCCCTGCCCTCGAGTAGATAAGAGCGCAGTCAGTTCGCAGTCGGCATTAGATGTGCGCTAAAAATGCAACGTAAGTAGGGTGTAGGGGAGGGGGGTTCACGAGCCGCCGTTTGACTATCGCCGCTCGGAATAGTTAGGCCTGATTCACACTATGGTGCCAGTAACGGTTCGATCTCGCTCCGGTCTCGGTCCGATCAAATATTCTTACACAAGAAACAATCAGAGTATTCACACTATCGGATCGTTCCAATCCCGTTTTTTGTATGAGAATATTTGACCGGACCGAGAGCGAGAGCGAGATCGAACCGTTACCGGCACCATAGTGTGGATCAGGCCTTAGTTTAGTTAGGAGATGGGGTTATGTAACGTCGGCGGAGGATGACGCGAGCGGGGCGGGCGCCGAGTCACGGGTGACGTCACGTCTATTTTCGTAGCGCAGAGAGCGCGTCATGCGTCATGCGTCAGGCGTCAGGCGGTGTCGTATCGCGCATGCGCGCCGACACGTTTCGCTCTTTTGCGCGCACGCATCGCCTTGCCTTCAATCGCGGGGCCGATCCACGGGTCGCGCTCCTTCGATGGCGTCACCACTTTTTACAATTTTTTCCCCATTCGAGCCCGACTTCCCAAAACCGAATCGATAAAGAAGTTTCGTGCGGATAAACACGCATACGTTTATTTTTACAATTCCCACTAAAAACGCTTGCGGTCGTTTTGCGTGCGAATCGCCGCAAAAGAGTTCCTTGGATAATACATTTTTCATTTATAAAAGACGAGCAAATCCTCGCCGCGGACGCTCACGAAATGGCCGTCGCGTCCTTTTCGCATTTGCGTCCGGGTTTCTATTTCGTACGGGAGACACCGATCGACATTTTGCATCCATTTCTACAAAGCTGCTTTTTTGTCTACAAGTAGTTTACGTCAATTATTGTCAAACAAACGTCGTCTACTTGCGATACAAGATGGCTAGGGCTTCGGTAGACGTGGCTAAAGTTGTAGCGCAGTCTCTTCTTTCGAGCAACAGTCCTTGACGTTCGTATCGTTTACTTGGTTTTTCATCAGTTTGGGTGTTCAGAGTCCGGGTGATTTCACAAGAAATTCATAAAACTCTACTTTCTTCGTAAAATTGATATAATTCTATAAGCAGTCGATAGATTGAAACGAAATTTCAGCGGTGCCTACAAATGGGTGCATACAAAGACTTAACAGTGGTTTTAAATCTGTGGCATAGATTAAATGGCACGTAAACACAGGAACAAAACATAAACATAAGTAGAAATTTAAATCTATATCGAGTTCTTATGACATTTTTTCATGCTAAAGTTATGCAATCCTCATCGCTTTAACCTGTTAAGCGGGGAAATTCCTATTCAATAACGAAAAATACAGTGGGCGTGCACATTTTCGTTAGGACGTATATATACGTCCCGCCCACCTGGCGTGAGTTCATATTATTTCTTTTAACGATGCTTAAAATTTATAAAAAAATCAACGAAACACATATTTTTTTATTTATTTAGATACATAAACACAGAGAAGTTAACAAATACAAAATAATAAACCAAAGCACACAAAGAAAATGGAAAATTCAAGACTCAACTTCTGTGTGATATATTTTGAAACAGTTTTTGATATGTAGTGCTACCTCACAATCCAGACATCAGTATGTAGATTATTTCCCTTTTTTGTAATAAACTCGACATTTCTTGGCTTTTAGTTCTTTTCATTTGTTCTTTGAAAATGCCTTTCAACTAAGTGTGAGGGTTTAGATGCAATGCTGGTTTTTGATGGCATAGGTTGGCTTTTTACCATGTTGTCTGAACTGAGCATCAATACGTCTTTTTGTCCTTCCATTTTAAAACTATAAGTTTGCCTTTGAATCTTACTTTATGCTACTAGTCACCGTTTATTAAATACACTTCCACTCCAACACAATAGCGAAGTGCAACCAATTTCCTACCAATCTTAAATTCATGTCAAAACATGTATCGACAACTCACACATTCGTTAAACAGAAAAAAGTCCCGCCTGCTTTAGGACTCAACATATATTTCGAGAACGTATATATATATATATATATATATATGGTACAGATTATATAAAATGCCGCAAAAAGTCCTAAAAGAAGACGGAGTAGCCTATGTGTCCAACCGGTCCGCTTTTCGGACCGCTGACATGACGAATGAACACCTCGCAATCGGACGCCATACCTGATCTACAGAACGATAATGAACTCTCATTACAAAATGATGTTGTCCGAAGAAGGACGATTGGTTTTTTTAGACGACTAGATTAGTTTTAAAATTCGTCCAGTTTTGCCTTCTTCTATATTTTTGTCTAACTTGTTGAGTTGCCAAATTGAGACCCCTAATAATGCGAAGGCCGAGGCAAAAGCCTCTGATAAAGACTGAATAATACATATTTTTTCTACAATCTTCTTTCATCATTCGAGTAAATTTATTTTTTTTAATGAAAATCATTCTTTGTTCACAAAAAAAAACTTGAGAGGCCCTTGGCGTAATATTTGAGGCCCCTATGACTCCATTTGATTTTTTTTTAACTTGGTTCAAATCCTGATATTCGGCCCTCGAAATAGGCGGTTTCCTTTTGCGCTGCATCAGGGCAGGGAGTGATCTAGTTTTTCAATTGAAGAATATTTCAACCACGATTTGTACATGTCATTTCTTGAATTGCTAAATACATAATATGTTCAACAACTGCTTGAGGCCTGAAGCGCGCGTCTAGTACGACAACTGCATTAGTTCTTACTACAAGTAAATCCGCCACTTGTCAATCCAGGTTTATGTTCCCAAACCTTGCTATGTCTTTCCGGATTGTTCTGATTTTTATGGACAGTTAATTTATGGTCATTCATGGATTGGATTTGGCTTCAGACTGGGGAATTGAGGGATTGCATTAGACCATCCCGGGATCAGTCACGGGATCAATAGTTTAAGAAATTACATTGATAAATTTGCCAATTGCCAAGTCCAATTGTTTAACATAAAAAATAACTTGAAGGCGAAAGAATTTTATTTATTTAAGAAAAAATAAAAATACAATTCAAAAATAGATAAATAAAACACTAAAAAATTCAAATATTATTTTGAAAATATGCCAGAAGTAATATTAAAGCATCGAGTGTTTCGTCCCGATTTCCCGATTTTCCGATAAATTATTTATTTCCTCCGCTGCAGATGATTATTTATACACTATAATACTTTGATGTGATTCATAATTACATTACAGAGGAATAGAAAATTTTTGAACCCCGTATCTATTATATTTCATATTGATATTGCCATTATTAGAGTCGAGGTGTAGTAAATACATCATCGGAAGGGAAAGGTTAATATAACAATTTGAAAAACATATTTGTACTGTATGTATGTATATATAGATTAGACAGTTACTGCCCCATAGGCATCGCCTAAGCTCGTCAATTAGTTACGCCATTGTTTCCAAGCGTCCAGATTTCGGCGGGAATGTCTCGATTTAGTAGCCTTCATCGTGCTGGTGAGGTATACGGTTTGCTTTATTTTTTATTTTGATTTCGATTACGTTCCTAATATCTATATCGGTTCGGTTATCGGTTTCGTTCCGGTTCGAAGCTCTGACGGCAGCAAAAATTAACAATTGGCGATGATGAATCTTCTGCAGAGCGTTGGGTGGACGTTGCTGTTGAAAAATGATCTTGTATTTATTTAAAAAGCCTTCCAGATAGACGATCGACAAGTTGATCGTTCAATTCTTATTGTTCTTTGAAGTAAATTTTCAATCTTAAAATGTTAGTCGATTTGACTAACACAGTATGCTTTTTTTGCTAATTAATTCTTCAAGTTATCTCGGTCACAGTTGTTGCAGATAGTGGTTATGCTGCAAAATTTAATGATTAAGTTGGATTCATGCAGAACAATTTGCCTTTGCATATTAAATGCGACTTTGTGGTTTTGATTTGATAAGATAAATTAGTTGTTATATTCGGCTTGTTCAAGTATTACATGTTGTTGCGAGATGATATCACCAATTAAATTGATAAAACAAGAAATGCACAAATTGGATTTTAAAATCATGTTATCAACCGGCTCTACCGTGCCGGTTGCCAAAGAGTCCTCCTATTGGAAGAATTGTCGATAGTTATAGATGAATAGTTATAATTGTGGATTTACTCGGTTTCTATGCTGTGCAGACATGCGAATAGAATAGTTTGTTGGTTTAATTTTGTTGCTGTGTTTCGAGGTCGACCACTAGAACTCGATTCAAAATGTGCTACCTAAAAGCACATTAAAATGTCGTTATTATACAAAATAAATAACGCAAACGTAGAGGTTCATGGATTGAACCTAGACAAGGAGGAAAACCAAAGGCCTATATCCCTGACGAGCAGGAAAAAGTCCCAAATTATTGCACTTGTGTTCTCAGAAACCATATCAAATTGACGCATCTTCATGTATTTTGACCGTTTTGTATCGATCCAACACGAAAATGTAGCAACTCAGACATGATGTGGTCGCGTTTGTCGACCACTCGATTGTATCAGTCATAGTGTGTTTGTTACCGACTACAAAAGTTGCTTCCGTCAGGCCACATGTTTGTCGTATGCATGTTAACACAATAGCTGCTGCATGTAATATGTATGTCTGTCTGTCTGCGCAAAATCTGCGCACGAGAGCCCATTGGCGCAATTTAAGTTTGAGGTCCTCTTGTCCCTTATTCATTCGTGTGTTGGTATGATTATTCTTCCATATAGGGCTTACCACATGAACGTTCGGAATTCGACGGGAGAATTGAAACGCCATAACTTTTACAAAGTATAATTTATTCAATTCAACCGAAATGTTTTAATAAGATTTCATTATTTTAATTGTGCTTTTCCGGAAAGACTGATCATTGTCGAGGATAAAGAGAAACCCGGTCATCGATTGGGGCCGGTTTGATACGGAGCGTTCCTAATGACCCCGAGGTGCGGTCATCACGACCGAATAATGTCACAGACGGAGACTTTACCAGCGGCGGAGATGACGAAACGGGGACTTGAGAAATCATTTATCGGAATTCCATTAATTTCGATAAAGTAAACTACTATTTCCTGGAATTGCCTCGTCCCAATTTCGAAACTTTTTATTCCTTAAAAAGTACTTCAAGTGGTCAAAAAGGTGAAAATCTATCGAAGTGAGATCGGACGAATAAGGTGGATGGTGGATTCTTTACCAACGTTTTTTTGAGTGATGTTTTTGAAGTGATTTAAAAATGCCTCAGTTTTTAGCCTTCTGACAGTTCGTGCGGCACCCAATTATACAGCTTTTTAATCATTCCCTTTTAACCTAACTCATAAGCGAGTGCTCGAACTGTTGAATGCAGATTTAGCTTCTACTATGGTTTTAAATATTAATCACTGACGATGCTTTCGGTTTTTGCTACTAAGTAAAAACTACTATAAAACCTTTGTCAATTTCAAGTAGTTAAGTAAAATATTGCAGCGAAACTGGAATTCCGAATCTTCATGTGGTACAAAATATTGAATGTACGAATCTTATTAGAATTTATAATTTTGTAATCGTTTGTGCTTCAATGCCACGACGTCCGCGTCAGTAATTCTTTTAACTTTAGGAATTTAGAATTTGCATAAGGTCTTTAAATAGGGACGCTCGATTTTTAAATGTAAATAATACAAGTTGTTTGTTATGGCATTAAGTATGGAATATAGCGTCGTTCAAATGTCCGCCGCGGCTTTGCTCGGTGACGCGCATTCGGGAGGTCTAATTTTCGATGAGTGTTGTGCAGAATCGCTCGTGCAGAATATCCATCGTAGCATGCGCTGTGTGGTAGGTAGCGTCGTCTAGTTGGAATCCATGTCGTCGGTATCCATATCCAGAGCCACCTATATGACCTAACACAGCGGTTCTTAAACAGAGTTCCGCGGAGCCCTTACTGGGGATCCGCGATGATATAAAAAAGCATTTATCCATACGAAGAAAATCCACAAAATGGTATTGGATGACCGTCGATTGTAAGTGTGCGAGCTAGCAGATATGACAGGCCTTTCAAAAAATGCTGTACATCGCAAATTGACTGAAAATTTGCATATTAAAAAGCTGTGCGCAAGACGGGTGCCTCATTTGCTCACCATGGACCAACAAAAAATGTCATGATGGTGTTTCAATCTAGTGTTTGGCGATGTTCGACAGCAATAGGGACTTTTTGCACCAATTCAGAAAAAACGTGGGCAAATCACATCTGAGACAAAATAACATAGGGATGAGGCGTTTATAGGTCCCGCTATTCGGCGCAAGATGCAAAACTTGAATTTAATATCCATGATCGCAAAGATCATTCTCAACTTCGAGTGGCCACTTGCGTTTTGAGTGCGAGGGAGACATTAGCTAGAATTTTGTAACTTGAAACTATAAAACTAGCTAAGATAAAACATACATTAGTAACATAAATATATAGTTTTTATGGGTGGGGGGAAGTCTAAATTCGACCTCATTTGGCGCGAACCACCTATGTAAGTTAGCCTCTGAGGAGGCTTCCGTGATCGTACATATCATACGAAATGCCGCAAAAAGCCCTAAAAGAGCCAAAAAATCTGTGTGTCCAATCGGTCCGCTTTTAGGACCGCTGATGATTGAGTGTCTCGCAATCGGACGTCATACCTGAACATTTCTACATAACGATTACGAACTCTCATTACCAAACGAAATTGTTCGAAGAAGACTGATCGGGTGGGTTGTTTAAATTTTACAAACGGTCGAAAATATTGTTGTCTTCATTATGTTTAAGCTATAATAATCTAAAAACTGATGAGTATTTTGCGTTTGCGCCCCAATCCCAGTTGCGCCCGTGGCGGGCGCCTGCTTTGTCACACGCCCTTGT
This sequence comes from Stenopsyche tienmushanensis, assembly GCA_008973525.1. Classification (NCBI taxonomy): domain Eukaryota; kingdom Metazoa; phylum Arthropoda; class Insecta; order Trichoptera; family Stenopsychidae; genus Stenopsyche; species Stenopsyche tienmushanensis. The sequence continues at coordinate 732,793 of WACJ01000027.1, forward strand.
TATGGCCTTGTCCATATCATCCAGTTTAAGTCACAAGGAGTTGCTTATCATCGATCTGTATCGCTCAAATTCTGACATAGGGTATCGATATGCGCGGTTTCCTAATACGATTCTATTATTACGCGACATTAGGGCATTAGGAACGGCCGAAACTATTATGACGCTGTGTCGACGTCAATATTTGTTTGTTTGAAAATTGTCAATGTTGCAAAGAGTAATCTATCGATACTGAAATCGATTATATGTTAACTATCATTTTCATCAACGTCATGATACAACGAGACGCGCTGACGCAGGCGCAGAAAGTTGCGCGTTGAATGCTGAATGAAAAGTTAGCAAAGGGCGGCAATGCGCAGGCGTGCCAACTTTTCCCGGAGCTTTCGCACGCCGAGGAGAAGGACGATGAGACATCGGTCCGTCGGTTTGGATGACGCATAGTGGGACTGGCGCAATTTTGAATGTGGCGGGTGCGGACGGGTCGAGTGGGTTGCGCATGCGCGGCCCGCGGGGCGGGGCGGGGGTCGGGAGGCGCGCGCGGGCCCAGTGGCGGCGCGCGACCGCCTGACGTGGCGCCTACGTCTGCCGCGCGCTGACGACACACCGTGAGTAGCGCCCCCCGCCCCGCCCCGCCCCCGTCCTCTGTCGCGGACAAACATGGCGCGGCCCGCGCGACCCGCATGCCGCCCAGCCCCGGAACGGATCCGCCGCCCGTCCGCGACTCGCGACGTAAACACTGGCCCGCGCCGAGCCCCGGACGAGCCCCGCGGAGCGCCCGACGCCCCCCGCGCCCCCCGCCCGGCTCGGCCCGCTCGCCCCGCTCGTCCGGCCCGGAGGGCGCCGACCCTGCGTCTCCGATCCGCGACGACCCCGACCTCCGACAGTACGTCAGAACGTTTGCCTCCGAGCGCCGTCCGCCCGATTATTTATTTTCGACCGTTTCAAATGGATTCAAAATATTCCATTTGGAATTTTTTTCCACGACGCCCCCCCCCCCCCCGCGCGATAAGCCGACACTCGATAGCGCTCCGAATCGACGTAAATCGAATCCGAATCCTCACATCCGGCACGCGTATATATGCCATTTTAAACCCGACCGTATCTGATAATACTTATTTTTTAAACAAATATCATTTTCACCGTCAAAATAATTGACTGCCTACCCAAAAGCAGTCCTCGGAGGAGCCCTTCGACTCGGTACAAAAATTCATACGCACGCACAAACAAAAGAACTATTAATTAAATTCAAATAAATGTCAAACGTCTTCGAATTAATCCCGCTGAGAATATTTTAACCGCTAAATTTTTGACATCAGATTTCAGCGACTCGGAACTGCGCTCGCTCCCGCATCGATTGAAATTCAAATCCATTTCATACAAGCGTTGTCTATCGGATGCATATTTTTATTCTAAGCGACATTTTGATTTTTATCAATGTTTACAAACAGAATCATGATAGTAATTGTTTAGTTTCGATCGACGGATAAAACGTGCTTCTTATCCTAGAGATATTGCAACACGAATGTGACATTGTTTCAAAAGTGTCAACGGTTTATTTCCATTTTTAAGACAGTACTGCGAGTTTAACGCGAAAGTTCCCGAACGTTTGTATCGGAACGTAACGCGTCTAGTCGACGAACATTGCTCGAGTCTTTTCGGCGGGTATAATTAGCCCCGTGGTCTAAATTAGAATTGCTACAATCGAGATGTCGCAGTTACCTCGGACTTCATAGAGATCTCGATGTTATTCTCACATCATATTATTGGACGTTATAATCCTCGACGTTTTCGATTGGAACTATGCCTTATTTTTTGATTAAAATTTTATACATGCATATACAAATATACGTTTTAAGATCTTCCGTTACACGCGTATCGAATAAAATATATTTTTCTTCTAAAATAATCGATCAGACAGTACACCGAGGCATAGTCCAGAAACGCATTGTTTGAAATTTTCAGACAACTTCTCGACTCTATTATGATTGGCGACGAAATGTGATACACCCCTTCTGACTGGCTTCTGTTTTTTAGGACCGTAAAGGGATTTTCCTAATTGAATTTTTGTCACAGCGGTAAACAGTAAATACTGTGAAACACTATAGAGGCGATATAGAACAAAATAAGGGGGATGTTAATGATGAAGGGATGTACTTGCCGCATGACAATGTACATCTCCATACAGCCAACGCTGCAAATATTCATGCCGAATTCATTTGGTTGGGACATCATCAGCCACTCCATTCACAGTGCTGATCTGGCATCTTCAGATTGTCATCTCTCCAATGTTGTTTATGAGTGCAAAGAGGCACTTTTTGGATATGCCTCATATTTACTTATATTCCGTAGTTTTGTCGTGAAGGATAACCGGGTTTGTTCATGAGCACAAGTCCGCTGTGAAATATTCGTTTCTGTCGCAACACGCTATGAGTATTAATATTCCATAATTGCTTATTGTTTCAAAGCTCACACGCAAGAAAGTCGACGGACGTAAAAATAGTTTTACATTTTGCTAAAGGTTCGGAGCTGGCCGACTGTATTTTTTGTGAAATGTCTGTGTCATTGTGATCAGTTTGTCCTATAATCGAATTCATGCTAGAATATGGCGCATTGTTGTGTTTTATAATGAATGTGCTAAAAGATTTCAATGTGTAAATATCCATTACGTAAAATAATTGCATGTTGCGGAACGTTTTGTTTACTTGATGTAATATCTTTGTGTATACGCTTATTTTTTCTACAGTATTGTTTTAATACTATTTATATTTATAAAGGGTGTAACGGGGTTTTTATTAATCATGTTTTTAAAATAATATTATAAGGTGGCCTCCGTTTTAGTCAGTGCATTGGGATAGTCGAGTTTTGAAGCTTTTCATTGCAGGGAGACTTTCTTATTTGAAACGCACACCTTAAAGCAATAGTTATTCTGACTCATTTGAAAAAACGGGACATCATTGGACCATGGTTTTTTCAAGAAAATGATCAAACAGGTACGGTCAATTCTGTTCGTTATGTCCACATGATTGAAGAGCTTCAGTGGCTGGCGCGCTTGCCAGATTAATTCCCGTTTTGTGCAGCTATCTGAAATCCATAGTTTACACTGACCATCCAAGCACCCTGGCTCAACTGAAGAACTCGTTGCTAGAAGCTGCTATCGACAACATATCCATCAATATGTTGGAAAAAGTGGAAGAAGCTTCAAAATTCGATCTGAATGCATTGACCAGAATGGAGACCACCTTAATGTTGTAATTTTTTAAACATAAGTTTTGGATTTTTATTTTAACAAGTATCATTCCAAATCGCTCATGTCAATCTATTAGTAGTTCCCATAAGTTATGTCGTTTTTGTTCTTATTGAACTTAACAAAATAATTTCCAACATTATCTATGACCTTCTGTTATCGTTTCTTTAAATCACCTAATATAAAATATGCAGAAAAAAATATTCTGAAAGAGCGGGTTTTCAACCCTTCTATGGAATTGAAATTCTTACCACTCAAAAAATGTTTCATAGAATGAAATAGTTGATAATCAGATTGTGCGAGATCCATACGGTAGATGCAACAAGACGACCCAGCTAAGATTCCGCAAGATGAGGTTGGGCTTTAACAGTCCAGGGTGATAATGGTGCATCTATTCTAGTCATACATATATTCTATGGTTATAAGGATCATAGAAAGCCCCGTGTATGCATTTTTCGCTAAAGAAATGCGGCAAAAAGTCCTGAAAGCCTTTCATAGTGGCCACAAGGTTTGTGTGCCCAACCGGTCCGCTTTACAGACCGTTGACACTTTGAATTTCCAGTGATACACGGACTTACCATTTTTTAGACACTAGGTAAATGTGTATAGGACCCAAACATCTTATTTTTTAATCTCGCCGAACTTCTTAGACTTGAATGTGCCGACTTTAAGGCTCGTCTTTCATACTTAAATCTATCGAGTATTGGATGCAAACAGCTTCACAGATATTGTCTTGATAGATACGCTTCCTATTATCGTTAGAGGGTTGCTTTTATTTGTCTTCAAAACGCGTCCAAAAGCAGACTATTTTGAAGAGGATGCATCAAATAAAACGGCATGACTTAACGGGAATTGCTAATATATGTTTCTCGGAGCAACGTATGCGGCATCAATACATGTGCGTTGATGGAAACGTCTAATTTAACAAAGCTTTGCCGTCGTGCATGCTCATAATGCCTCGCCACGATGCTCGTTTCCATTCGGATAATATGAAATTGTATCTCGGTTCATCACTGTTAAAATATCGCGTAGAATCTTTGCAAATTCAATTGAAAGTTGAATTGAATTATAGTTTTTAGCATGTGATGCAGAATTTTAAGTAATTTGTGATAACAATGATTACAGATACGAACATCATAAGAAAGTACAGAGCACCTTCCTTGAAATGAAAAATGAATCGTTTAAAATGCACAGCACAAAGACTTTGACGCGCAAATCGTCTAACTACCAAAACCACCATACAAGTTAAATCATTTAAAATATTATTGTCTTATTGAACTTAGCGAATTTTGTTTCTAAATGCGGATGAAAAAAAGTGTTAAGTAATGATTATGGCCCAATGTAATTGGCAATTTGCACAGATGTTTTGCTATGGTCTATATTTTTAATGCATTCATGTATTGTGTGACATCATAGCTATTTTTGAAATTCCAGTATATAAAATACCCATACATTTCAAATACTTATTTAATGATTTTAATATATTTTTTTAAATATGAATGTTTTATAATGATGGTTTTTTTTGTTTTTACACGTAGGTGCCCCATTAGGGGATGGACGGAATGGTCGAAGAGAACGGGGCGGGTGGTACGGGGGGCGCTGTTGATTCCCTGAAAACTTCTTCCTCTGCTTCAGTCGGAAATCCAGGTCCCCATGCTGCTGCCGCAACAAGTATTGTACAACTATCTCTTCCATCTCAAGCACCAGCACAAGTGGTAAAAATTGACTGCCGTTTAAATATATCGCGTATTCATTCTTTCGTATTTTCAAACTTAATTTGGATTTCTAATTTTTTTCAGGTCCAATCAGTGATTCAACCCAATCAACAGTCGGTTATTCAGACGCCTACACATATACAATCGATGCAATTACCCAAAACAAATGTTATACTTGTTGGAAAGCAGAGTTCTGTCATACACACAACTCAAGGAACTTTACAAGCTCTTCAGGTTTTTTCGATGTTTTATTTTGAAATCTTAAAAAAACAAAATCGTCGTGAACGTTCCTTAATAGCAAATTGCATTTTTATAAAGATATTTCTTTGCAGATCAAGCCTGAACCCAGCTTGGTATCTACCCCTATGAAAATGGATTCTGGAAGCGACGATAGCTTAAGTGACGAAGAGAACACAAAAAAACGACGTGATCTTCTAACCCGACGACCTTCCTACAGAAAGATTCTCAACGATTTAGGAGGAGCTGAAATAGCTGGTATTATTATGATAGCATTTTTATTCAAATATGATTATAATTTATTTTTTCTCAAAGTCAAAGTTAATTGATTTCAATAACACAAATTACACGCTTTTCTATTCCAGGTTAAGCTCACTATGAGAATTTTAAAATATACATTTAATCTTTTAATAGAAATAAATATCATAATTGTTGTTAATGGAATCTGGTTAGCTTCAGTCGTGTTTATATTCAATCAAAAACTTGTATTTTTTCCAATGTAGATTTTGTAAAACTGTGTTCAAACCCTCAGACTGCTCATATAATGTTGTTTGCAAAACTGTCGAGGACTGCTAATGATGTCGTTGATGACGTCATAATACTCGGAATATAAATACATGCGCATAGAAAGCATTTTTTATGTATTTGAATTAATTATTGTTTAAAATAGTGATTATGACTGAGGATCATGACTATGACTATGTAGATTTTGTCTGTTTCCGAACCACGTCTTTCCAGCTATCCCGGTCTTCCGCCGTCCGCAGGGCTATAGTGAGGACTGAATCGGTTGCCTCCTTCACTTGATCGCTCTACCTAAAAAAAAATCATCCCGGCGAGCATTGTGTCCGGAAAATTTTAGTATTCACCTCAGGCATGTAGATGAGAGTCTATTTTATATTTTTAACTCTGTTAGGATGTACTGGTAGGTTCTTTTGGCTGTTTACGGGATCCTTAGCATGCAATGCAAACACCAATTGTTTCTCCTTATTTTAATACGCAGCGGCCATGTTTCCACTTCGTATAAAAACACTGAGAATACGAGCATTTGAACTAGGCGGAGTTTAATAGTTTTTGAAATTTCGCACTTCCTCCAGATAGGAGTGAATATGGTCATGGCACGTTTTGCCATTTGGGCACGTCTTATTATTTCCATCTTCACGTATTTGTGACCCAAGGTAAATGAACTCGTGCACCGTGTCGATTTCATCCCAATATAGGGTAGTTTTTCCAGGCCAGAGGTTTTTCTTTCCGCTTTGACACGATGCAATAAATGTTTGGCTCGTTGGCCGCTATGAATGTGGTGTCATCTGCGAATCTCAAGTTACTAATTTTTTCCCATCCTATGGAGATCTCTCCTTTCCAGCCATCTAGTGCAACCCTGTCTTTCTCTATTTTAAAGCACTCTGATAGGGCATCGTCAATTTTTATTTGTGACGATTCGTCAGTATAGAGTGGTCTGATCATTTTGATGGTTCTTACAGCCTTACAAAAGGGCCCCAGCCACCAACAATGCATATTGCCATTTTCGACTGTTCTGGGCCTCCTCCCTGCAATTGCCCAGTTTCGATCCAGATCCGCCCAGTGTAGCTGAGATCTTCTGACCTCCCCAATGGAGACGGCGTGCTGGGATGAAGCTAGTAATTGACACTTCGCAGCAAATATCCTATTCATGGCTTCGGAGCCTGCATTGATGGAGATTGTAATGACGCCAAATAATAATATTGGATTGCAAAATTTCAACAGTATTAAAAATCTGTTTCTTGGCTCATCTCCATGATTATGGTGACAAAAGCTTAAATTTCTCTCACTGAAGTCTTATGATATATACGAGGAGGTACAGTACTACAAAAACTCCACCTACCACAAATTCAGTTCGATTTCTTTAGGGTACGTAAACGATAATCGACTAAGCAAAAAAACTATCTATCTGTACGTTTTGAAGTATAGAATTAAATAAATATTCGTTAGCATTTCTCGGCAGTACTTTGAAAGACATCATAGCAGCCGGAGGGTTAACATATATATTCTGAAGAGTCTTGTTTATTCAGATCAAATTTATTTTTTACTCTTTGAGGACGATTTATTTTTACAGCATTGTGAACTCTAACAAATTTTTAATAGTAACAAAATGTATGCAACTGTGTGTGCTTATTAGCAGACCAGAACTATTCGAACACCCGTATGATCGGCCTGTTATATGCTTAACAATAACTGAGAGTATACGTTTATAATTGTTTTTTTTTTAAACTACTAAAATAACATTGTTTTTTTATCTGCAAATACTAAGACTGTGAGAGGCTTCATGAGATTTCAAAGCAAATTTCTCGTGTAGAATTCGCAATAAATTAAATATCAGTGTGTTTTATAAATTTGGCGGCGGTAGACTCACAGGCGAGTCTTTTGGTAATCTGATTTTCGTTGGGTCTCAGACTATCGCACGGATGAATATGTTTTAAATTATATGTATGTGAATATGAAAATGTACAAAAATAAAGGATTCATATATGCGAGGGTAGTCGAAGGAGTATCTGATCTAACAGAGAAAACACAAAAAAATTGGTTTAAAGTATCTCTATTTCGCCGTTGATCGTTTTTCTTTGCTTTGCCTTCTTTGGAGCCGATTCTCCCCTTTCAGTCAGTTCCTTTTACGAATCGGTTACGAATCTATGGTAAAACTCAGCTTTATTGTGGGCAAACGAGGCACTCATCTTGCGCACAGCTTTCTCATATCCAAATTTTCATTTAATATGCGATATACAATATTTTTTGAAATGCCTATTGTTACGTTGACTCCTGCCTGATGTGCAGAGGTCAGCAGCCTTCGTTGTTGCGTCCGTGTCAATCCACCGGACTAATGGCTCGCCAATGACGACGACACTGTCAGGATAATTCGATCCGGTACCGAGATAGTGTCTGAAATATAGAAGAGCCGCAGGAATTCAATGTAAAGTCCGCATGTACGGCACAATGTATTTATTATTTACCTGTGGATTGAGAGCCAAAAGGAAACGGGCGAGCAAAACAACAAGTGGCGGTAGGTATTCTTACGGCGCAAGTATGGTGATATCGGTGGTAATCTGCATGGCTATTACTTCGATAGTCGGAGTCTTGGATCTCTCTCGTCTGGAGTCCAAAAATCAAAGACGAGAACTAATATGGGTGTGGACCCCTTTTAGACTGGCATCACCGGAAGCCAGCCGATAAATCCAGCCAGCTGCCCTTGTAATCGCATTTATAGAAACTATTCGTGCGATTTCCACTAAACATTCATAGATTTCATCCAGGATGTATTAGACAATCTCTGCGGTACAACTTACTCGTATTCATTTCGCTATTATCTCGATTGGATTCTTTGGGTTTTCAAAGTTTAATAGAGTTTACGCCCGATTAATAATCAGATTCCGAATCCTGCTTTGATTTGTCCGGCTCCGCGATGCTATACTTGTGAAGTCGTTATTTTAAACCCCGTGTATATATCGCAGATATTTGCATGTCAACCCTGTGCGCACAATATGATGTCTCTATTGCGCCGATACAACGCGGCGCGAATGAAGTCAAACACCTTTTTATACCGTCGAGCAACATTTATTCATAATTAGCTTAGGCCGTTGCGCTAATTCCGGCGCTAGCCTCATCAACCCTCCAGGATAAAGACACCCTGGCTGCATTCAAATCTCGTTGTATTATTTAGAAAGTTCAAAACGCGCTAAAATATGATCAAATAATATTTTATAATTAATGTATTAAATAGAGAGCCCGTTGCGTAAGAGTTAATATATTCAGAATTGCAGATACTGAACTATATCTTAAAAAAATATGATAAAACGTCACCAACGGCAATAGTGGAATCCATTTGGCATTTGGGTTATCAGCTATATACAAGTGTGAGGTGTGATATAATCACATTTCATTTTAATATTATTCCGGATTCGAAGTATTCAAGATGCGTCGTTAAAGCGTGAAATGTGATAAGCGTTCTCTCGTTAAACTTAAAGTGCAATCTCATGAAACCTCGACAGTTTTGATTTGTATTCATATATATATTAAAGCTCTTCAAGTCATAATACATTCTATCCGTTTTATTGCTTTTAAACAAAGTATTTGTATTTAAATAATAACCATGCGAGAAGTAATTGGCTTGAGGGGCTAATATGTTTAATTTTTGCATGTGCCACATATACGATATGTTATAGTTATATGCCTTTGATGAAATATTTCAGCTTATTTTACAAATATACCCTTTGGGACAAAGACAGTCGATTGTTTGGTTCAGATAGTAGCTTAATTTTTTTGTGATATTATTGGTGGAAACTTTACAGAGAATCGCTTGGAAACAAACTCATCGGAATGCGAGTCCGAAGTATCATTGCCGCCTCCTATGCCATTCACGTCAGGTCAGTTTCAACATGTTGGCCACTAGAGCAATCACATCTATTTTGTTCTTAACAAAACTTCTTCCCTTATGAACGTTCCATCCTCAAGTGAAGAGTAAATTAGTTGTTTAGTCGTTAGATATTAACTTAAAAAATATTTTTTTGGCAATACATCGTTGTTGTTTTTATTGGCTAAATTTTGTTCGTTCGGAGTTGGTGGATGTTGAAGACTGACTTAACAAAAAAGTATTTTTTATTTTATTGTTTAGAGTTGATGTTCTGTTAATTGAAAAATAATCATCTCTAGTTTTTTTTTGAGTAATAGTCTCCAAAGATCTTGCATTGGTAAGTGCTATCACAACCGGGGAATGACTTGTTCCGTCGTCTCCCGTTTTCATTTATTCCCGCGCACATTTTTAGTTATCATATTTGCAAGCTTTAACATTATAGTTTACTTGGCTAAACGAAAGTTGTTTGTGGGATATGTTATTATTTTCTCTACTCCAACATGTTGACACTACTGGCTTTTTTATAAAATGTTTTTTTTATTATCATTTATTTAACGTGCACTAAACTTTTATCATATCATTGCACAAAGTACAGTAATTATTTTACGTGGATATTAAAAGTTTCGGGTTTCATATTTTTCCTATTTATTACTCGAACGAATCTTGTTCTAATAAAAAATATTGCAACCACGATGCAATTCATTCAATCATAAAAAAATATTTTAAATTGTGCATTTTTTTGTTATAGCAAGATTTGTTGATTAAGGTCATGGCAAAAATATTTACATGGGCATTTGTATAGTGTGGTGCTTATTTTTATGTAACAGTCATGTACGATATGTTAAGAATTTAATATTATTTTGAATATTTCTAACCCTTTCGACCCATTTTTCTAGTTTTTATAATCATAAAAAGAAAATTTACTGGATGGTGTTGGGTAATGGTGAATGTTTTTTTTTAATCTCTTCCATCTATTGTAGCTTATCATCAAGAAGTCTTATTTTCAAAATAATTCTAAAATTATAAATTGATAAATTGCTAAAAACCCAGACAAAAGGGCGTTTTTATAAATGAAATTCATTTAAAATAATCACCATCGATATTTAAAACCTTCTTCTACCTATTGGACAATATTTAATTCTTATTTTAAACAAATTAGGCAGATTTGATTTAAAATAGTCCAAGAATCCAAGCGGTGTGAGACCGTGCGTTGATGTGTTAGAGGTATATCTTTTTCAATTCATTTTATATTCTATCCGTGATTATTTGTCCAGATTTCAGCAATTCAAAATAAATTATACCATGAATATCCCGCCAAACAGACAATAGGACTTTTTTTCATACTAAGGGTTGTTTTTGTTACTTGCTGTGCCAATAGTCATTGCTTTTTGCATCGTTTATTATCGTGCATAACCCATTCGTTTATTCTAAGAACAGCATTTTAGTTTCTTCGCCGAGGAAAACTTCACACATGCGAATGCGTGCCGCCTTATTTTCTTCGCTTAATACATACGGAACCCGTACGCCTTTGTTCCGTAAATATTCATTCTTCTTCTTTCATTCTTCGTCATTTCTTGAATGAAAAACTTTGGATTGGCTTCAATTTCAGCAGTGAAAAAATAGTTTGCTCCGAGCTAAAGCTTTCCATTGTTAATAGGGGTTGTTTTTGTATTTGTCTGCATAAGACAGCGCGCTCCAGCCGTTGATTAAATACTGACCATCAAAATTACTCATTAAAAAAACGCCATTTTGTTTGGGTACCTCTAATAATTTTTTTGATACATTATACATTAATTTATCCTTTTTATATCCCCACCAAACAATATTATATTTTTATTATGCTTTCATCCGGGGACAATCAGTTTTATATATTTTTTAAATTCATTTAGCTAAAATCTAGAATTTAATAAGTATATATAATTTATTTTAACACATCTTATGCGAGATCGGATACTTTCGAGTGGGATTTTTTATTAAATTTGTCGGAATTCGAGACATAATCGATTATGTGTCGTTCCGGATTTCGATTTTAAGAAACCTGAACGTATTTAAATAAACAGGATTGGGATCAGCAGTTACGAGCAATAATAATAAGTTTTCCGCGCGAGATGTGTTAATAGTTCGTTTATAATTTGCATTAATTTATGAAATTCATTTTGGAAAGGTCCAAAATACAAATGCTCCTATTATAATACTTATTTTGCCAAAAATATTTTATAAATAATAAAGGCTCTATGCCATATTTATTATTCAAAGCCTTAAAATTTGGAGTCTTTTTTGTTTATGAATAGTGAGTTAGTTTTAACGCAACGTGTGCGTGCATACTCGTCAAATGGATAAATCAGGTTAAATAACGTTTATGTTAGTTACGTCTTCAGCACGGTTTAAAACGAATATTTTTGGTATTACTGTATATGATGGGTGATTTGTTTGTTGCGCGTATAGACGTAATTTTTGAATGTTTATCGTAGGTTGTGTGTCATGTCAGATTCTTAAACGTTGCTCGATCGTCGATTGAATTATTTTTCTGCTCGTCGTTTGTCATGCGTAAATTTAATAGTATTAAATTATCTTGAATAGAATAGAATGTTTCGTTTGTATTTTTCTTTATTGAATGGTCCCGAGTCGTATTCAATGTAGAAATCTGTCCATCCCTCTTCCCCACACACAATATATGTAGCCGATTATTTCAATAACAGGGCGTATTACAGTGATTCCGGCTGGTGCTCTGCAGAGCGAGGCGGGACTTCTTACCATGTCTAACACGGGCTCTGGTGGAGCAATTGTGCAGTACACTACGAGTCAAGATGGACAATTTTTTGTTCCAGGTTAGAAATTGGACACAAATTTATGTGGGATTCCGAATGTTAAAAACTTCTCGATTTAGCTTTTGACGGGGTGAATGGATAATTTAATCGAATAACGTTCAATTTTCTTCCAGTACTGATTTTTATATACACAGTTTTGAGACGCGCGTAAGACGCGAACATTGATTTGAGCGAAAACACTATTGCAATGATGTCGTTTTGTATTTTTAGTTGCGCAAAACGCTCCGGCGATGGAGGATCAGACTCGGAAGCGAGAGATGCGACTGCTGAAGAACAGAGAAGCTGCCAGAGAATGCCGTAGAAAAAAGAAAGAATACATCAAGTGCCTGGAGAACCGCGTAGCTGTCCTTGAAAATCAAAATAAAGCGCTAATCGAGGAACTTAAATCATTAAAAGAGTTATATTGTAAACAGAAATCAGAATGAAATGATTTCTGAGTTTTAGTGGTTAATATCATGTGTCCCTCGCGACTGTAAATACATAAGTGTAATGTGAAATGTTCAAAATATATATATGTATACATTGTATATATATCAGACAGTTCTTGGTTTTTATCAACGAAATAACAAATTTATTATGGAAAATTGTTATTTAGAACGGTTGTTGAGTGTATGCTGAAAAATGATTATTTGGAACAATAATTTAAGAATAATCGAAATGATTTAGACGCATGATCCTAGCGGATCGTGCGATCATTGTGAATGAGTCGCGTCAGACAATAGAAAACCGAAATCCGCCGGCACGACGAGACAACACTACAAAACATTGTTTGTAAATAATTGGAAATATATTTTATGTCGAGGAAGGCTTGTGACAATAGAGGGTGTTAAATAAGCCAAAGGATTGTCCATGTTATCATTTTATTGTATGAGATAAATTTTGTTAATATTATTTATGCGCACGCGCGTCGCCAGTTGAAGTGACGCGCGCGCGATTGAAAAAAATGAATTTACAGGTATACATATGAAAGAAATAAATATTTTTATGTATAAATGTTATATTAGATGATTCATCGAAATGTACTATATGAAATTGTGCGTACGTACGCATATATATACACGCGCAGGCGTCACTTGAATGCGCATCCGATTTATAGGCCCGCAGGACGTGTGTATATGTCTACGTATTAGGAATATTAAAATACCTCTGAATTGTATTTTATAGATTTTTGTGTTCTAGTTAAGAATCAGTGTGTATTCGCATCTCGTAATTGCATAATTCGAAAGGGATCTTTCGCACCGAACGATTGTGAATAGTCAATTGATGTGTTTCTAATTGTAAAGATTTATGATTGTTTATATTATATAACAATACATTTTATAGAGAAATTTAACTGACGAGTCAGTTTCTAATAGATTTGTAATATTTTTGAAATACCGCATGTTGAAAGTTTTTATTATATAATTGCCTATTGATACTGTATTTAATATATCAGTATTTTATACACTATTTATGTTTTATACATTGCTATTTTTTTAAACGCGTATTTGTTTTTTGCATGTTAAAGTTTGTCCTATCAAATGAAAAACTATTGGATTGGCGGAAAGTATTTTTGTTTTCGACGGGGTTGAGCCTCTACGTTGTTCGCAAAGATGATCACGCGATTAGACAGAGCCGTAACTAGGGTACGATGCGCCGGTGGCAAGAATCCAAACTGCGCTCCTCTCCTTCCCTCCCTACTAACAAAAAAGGTAAAACTAATATATGCATGTATCCCTTTAGACGCCTGAAAATGAGACATATATACTTTGATATTATTTTATTTGAATTTTTTGTTTTTTAGAATCGCCCATATCGATTGAAAGAACCTAACCCCAAATTTTGTATTGGCGCCTAACTTTCTATAGCGATTTTTCCTATACCGCGATCCCTATCTCGTTGTTATAGGAGGGTTGACTACTTGTGTAAATGTTGATTCGTGTAAAGCAGAATGGTCAGGTTAATTAATAACCGCATGCAATTCTCAATCGGTTTGATATCCTGCATTTTGCGCCCCAAGCTCAGTTGCGCCCGAGTTACGGCCCTACGATTAGATAGTCCTTTTTGCTGTTATTTAATTCATTGTTTATTGAATGCGCGCACGATGCACCGTCTCGTATGACGGTGATACAAAGCAATAATGACGGAAGTCGTACTTTTAAGTGATTTAACTTAAATAACAGTGCGTGCGTGTCTCCGGATCATGCAACGCGCGAATGTATACTCTTAAAACGGTTAAGAGTCTAAGTGTGCCGAGTTCAGTGAACGGAAAACAGAAATTTATCAACAAGATGACGGAAGAACTTGCATTTCTACGTGATCTATACGGGACGGGTGAATTTAATACGGGGAAACGCTGTATATCATATAATCATAAGTGACTTAAGAAATGAAAATAATTTCCTATAAATCCAATACTTTAAAAATGACACGTATTTACATATTGGGAGTCTATATTTGTTATCTTATACGTACGTATAATGAGAATAGTGAATTTGTACGCGCACTTATTTAGTTTCTTTGAGCATGTTTCCGAATGAATGTGCTTCTCTGACGGCTTTAGATCTAATATGAAAATACTTAGATAATAGTAAATCACTGAGAGAGATGCAAATACACATTATTCATCTCAAGTATAAAATAAACGGAGTGCCTTTAAAACAAGATGAATCATGTATCATTCTATGTATATTCATTTGTACAATTAAATATTCGAGATATGCAATTTATTATTTTTCTAGAAATATTTATTTTCAGATGGAAATACATACAATATATTGAAGAGCATTATATTTTATTTTGAAAAGTATACGTCGTCGACCCTTATGATTCTTTATAGATGTTTTATTATTCAATAGAGTATTGATTGTGTTGGAATTTGCTTACGTAATGTTTTTCTTATAAGAGATCACCTATGAATTCAATGTTTAACCATTATTATTTTATGAATTTTGATGTAATTCCACCTTTGGTACAATGGATCATTTATCTTTGGGACATTTAATTAGCCGGATCGTTCGTTTATTTTAGGACCTGTGCCATTACCATAAAAACTTATCGATACTGATTTTAATGTGTCATTTTAGCAACATACTAATTTATTTGTGACGAATATCAAAGGAGATAGATAGTTTACTACTTTGTTGGTTATGTGTGTAATTATTAATATTTTGTTATTTCTCTTTCAGAGGATCTTTATTAACATCTGCAAATCGCTGTTGTAATTATATTTTAAACAGATTGTAAATAATAAAAATGTATTTTTACAGAAATTTAATATAGTTTTTTTACATATTACAAATTGTTGCATTTACTTGTTTCTATCGAAGCACTCATAATAAACAAAGACTCTTTTTATCCGACGACCCTTTAACCCTTTGATTAACGAGCTAACTTTTGTAGCGCACACTAATTGAAACATCTCCATTGGAATCATCCAAATCTTTTGATAAGTTTTCTGGTACAATTTACGAATTTCAAAACAATCACATTTTCCCGACATGTAAACAAATCCTAGATTAAATATGTCGTTTTCAAAATGTACCATTAAAATATCTTCTATTATGCTCGTCCACGCGTCTGTCGTCAGGCTAAAGCGAGCATTCACTTTTAAGCCTTTTATATTGGAAATTACTTTACGCGACGATTTCTGAAAGCGTTTTCCTCATCATAAAATTTATTTTATTTATGCTTGGAATATTTTAATTATTTTCGCACTATTTGAACATTCCGCATCGGTGTTTTTATTCAAAAAAATCTGATATACTGCTATCTTCTTTTTTGTAGTTTTTTTGTAATGTTTCCATGCTTCCGATTGACTTCTTTCCATTATGGATTACGATAATGATAAAATATAAATATAACAAAATGATACTACTTTTTTAATACGAGATATCTAATATATAAAAATCAATGTTTGTTTGTCCGTATTTAATGCGCTGTCATGCCGTTCATCCGATTGCGATAAAACTTTGTCGACTTATTGTTCACACATGCGGGAATAACATAGGCATAGTAAAAATATGTTGTACGCAGCTTGTTATGCGAGACCTGGCATTGCAATGCATGCGTAAAATAAATTATAAATACCTTTGAAAAATTTACTGGAAATTTTTATATTAAAATCCGTTGGCCACCCGTCTCAAAACAGACGCAAGAACAGCGCGAACTAGCTGCAAGTTAGTTGTTGGGGGCAGACGTGTTACATTTTTGGTTTATGCCCTGTACCTGCTTTCATTCAATACAAATCTGACATTTCGACGAATTTCGGGGGCATAAAATTGTGTTTTCATAATTAAAATGTACAATATTTTAGACACATTTTAAATCACAGTCTCGAATCCCGGAACTTGACCGGACGGATTTGATCCCAGGCTATTATCAGATTCTTACTGACTAAACCCCTCCCTTATCCTTCTCTGTCTAAACTGCTCTGCGCCTCTCGCACTGCTCTCGGCTACTCCGAGTGTTCGTTTCAGTGTGTTCCTCTGGGGTGTCCAAGCCTCACAATCATTGATGGTGTGTTTGGCATCATCGACGTTCGCTTGCCAGTGGTGGCACGTCGCGGATGCTTCTTTGCAGATCCGCTTCAGGTACGCACCGAAACATCCATGTTCAGTGAGCGCTTGGGTCAAGCGGTAGGTCGTTTCTCTGTGTTTACGACCGGAATAAGTCAGTGGGTCTACTTTCCCTTGCTGGAGTGATCCCATCTCTATTGCCAGGCTTCCTTCAGCTTTTGGTCATGTTCTGCATGGTTTTTGGGATCTTCAAAATCCAAGGCCCTCTTCTTTGCTTGGAGGTTCAGCGGAGGGATTCCAGCGATCACGAGCACTGCATCTTCAGATACGAAAAATCAGTTTCAGATATTAAAAATGTCCGATCTAGTCGGATCAGCAGAAAGGAGATGTTCCGTGGAAATTTTCTACGTGGCCTGCTACTACCGCCCTTTCAAGATTATCGTCTTCTCTGCGAGCAATGTATCCCAAGCGACGTTTTAAGCGTGTGGTTGAGAGTCTTGGTTCTATTTTTTCATCCAGGATAGATGAGTTTGAGCGTCTGACCATCCATGGGATTCTTCAGCATATGTTTCCTCTCATTTGCTCCTATTGTCCAAGTTTCGACTTCATAACGGAAAATTTTAGTTGCATTGGTTATGCTTTTTGCTGATTTTCAGCCATTCCCACTCTTCTCTTAATTTCCAGATCGCTGCCGTTGGAGTCCGAGATAAATTAAGTCATGCACATTAAAGTTTTAAACTACTCTTGATTTAAAACGTATATTTCAAATGTACGAAATAGTTTTATCATCATCATTTTAAAAGACTTGTATACGAGTCTTCCGTCACGAGAATCCATACGCAATAAATACATTATGCAGATGGTCCATAATACCAAAAGGTTTTTATTGTCTAAATTTAAAGTAAGCTCTAGAAGCCCTCATTTTTGGTTTTCTATATGGTTAATGTACTATATTTTCCTTGTTGTTTTATGTCGTATCCTAGATGTAAATAATGGATATATTGGAATTCAGCCGTTAATTGTTCTTGTTGCCTTTGTACATCTATTTTTAAAGAAAGTGTTATTTTCACAAATAAATATTTATAAAACGATGTCTAAAGATTTTATAAAAAACAATGTATTTTAGTAAAAATAAGACTCAATATTGCAATGTACAAAACTTTTACATATCATTTATACGCGACAAACGTTCGAATTAAAGTCTTCCAATTTGATCGCTTAGCAATGAACGCTCCGGCGGACGCGTCTGCATTACGCGTTCATTTTTCATAGCGAAAACGACGCACAATGCAGTCGTGTCTGCCGACGCGTCAAAAATGCCAGGTGTGTATATATTGAATATGTTTATAAATAAAAAAACACAATTTATATTCAAACATTTTATTCCTCTTGAACATTCTGACGTTTCTAGTATGTATTTACTTACAAAAATAACTTAAAATAGAATGCTAGGAACATAATATATGCAGGGTCGGATACATTTATAAATAATTGCCGTTCAAATTTATGCAACGCGTATGTATATATCAATAGGCGAATAAAAATCATATATCACAACAATTTTTACTAAGAAGATTTTTCATATATATGGCACTATGTAAAATTCACAGTGAGAGAACAAAATAAATTTTCATCTTAGTTCTTGATGCGCCGTCCATTGAACGCGGATTTTAAACGAGCGTAAGAAGATAAAAAATGTTAAAACCACCTTAAATGCCGCAACCGGCACATTATACCCGTTATTATTGAACGTTAATCGAATTAGTTAATTCTCCAATGATTATTGATTCGTGTTATTAACGCAGGTACCAAATGCTTAATTTAAAAGAACGCAAATTGCTTTTTATCTATTTTTTATAATCGTTATCTTCTATAAAATAAGTCCACAAGTTACAAACGAATCTTCGTTTAACGCGGCGACGTCAACGGTTGACTCGTTTATAAGTCGACGACTCGTATATTTTAGAGATTATTGACGCAGCATACTCAATCGAGAGTCAATTTAATCATTTACACACCGTGTATAATGTTCGATTTGTATATTGATATTTAAAACTAATGAGAAACACTTTTATAGGTCACACGTGGGCGGCGATTGTGAAGCGCAGCGCTGCGTTGATCGCGTGCAGAATAGGATGTCTGCCGCAGCCGCAGCGGTTTCGGAAATCGTCCAAATCCAGCGCCCAAACCATCGCGCCGCCCAATCCCATCGATTTGATCATCGTTGATTTGCGAGTCGCCATATGAGTATCGTCAAATGATACCCATTGTGTTCCTCGTCTCGCCCACGGTCCTACGCGGTTTTCTGGATCTTTATTTACTGACCATCCGCCACGTTTTACTTTTTCACAAATCTAAAAATAATATGATAATTGTATTTCGGAACTGATCATAAATGTATTTTATTATGTTACAGCATTATACCTCGTAATACGCAAGGAATCCTGGTGCTCGTGTATATTCACCGGCTTCTCCCGGTCCACTAGCTGCCGCATTAAGATCTTTATTTGAGGAATCGACCAGCGTGAACGATTGTCCATACATAGGTATACCCATTACTAATTTATTAGCCGGTGCTCCGCTTTGCATCCAATAATTGACGGAATAATTCTATATAAATGCATTTAAATTGTGTTATCAAATATATTTTTATACGGTAATAAATATACGCAGTATGATTGAATCTTACAGCATTAAAATAGTCGTAGGTGTCTCCTGGATAATGATAAAGCGGGGCAACGTGACCTGTTTTACGATCCCAATGCCCATGATAATCGTACGTCATGATTGCAATCCAATCGAGGTCTCGTCCGAGTGCCGGGACATCATAAGCGGCGTCAATAACGGCTTTGCTCGCCGATACAGCGGCCGATAATAACCAACCGTGCGGTTTGAACGCTGCTTTTAATTCACGGACTAGCGCTGTAAAACCTTCTCTATCTGAAGCGGGTCCAGCGTTACAATCCACCTAAGAGTTATACGCGTTATCAAATGTTTATATCATAAATATCTTAAAACATTTATAAATCAATTCCAATACCTGCCAACATTTTGGATATTCCCAATCTAAATCTAATCCGTCAAAGTGCCATTTTTTAATAAATTCTACAGCGTTAGTGATGAACATTGCTCTGGCATTTGGATTGTTAACGAGCCGAGAATATTTATCTCCTAAGGAATCATTCCATCCTCCTAACGCTATCACTACCTTTTTACCCTTCGCTCTCAATGCAGTTACTTTGCCGTAGAAATCTACGATATAAATATTATTTAAACGCAATGTGTACAAGTGGATAATAATTATGTATTTAAATATCTTACCGTTATCAATATCGGCCCATGAATCATGTGGCGTGATTGTTAATTTTACAGAGTCTAACACTGCAAATCCGTACGCAATATGAGTACATAGATCAGATTCAATATCGTCCGGTGAATATTTGCCTTCTCCCTGTCTATAAATTTGAATACAGATATGATAAACGCGTTTCATTCAAATAAAAATATACATTTAAACCTCTTTTTGTGCGAATTATACGGATTTTTGATGCAATTTAAAAAAAATATATATATTTAGGACTTTAAACGTACATATGTAATAATGTAATCAACAGCGTGTTGTTGCAACGGTCAAGATTGCAAATAAAATTCGATTCAGCGATAGCCGTATCTTAATGGTTATAAGAACTGATTAAATAGTCACTCTTTAACGGGAAACGTGAGACAGGCACAAACATACAGTGGCGATGACGATGACGCATAATCCTCATTATGCTAATAACGGCTGCTTTTCAAAACATTAAAATAGTATTATAAGCAGCATCCAAATCATTAATTGCTTTAATTCGCATAACAGCTGAACAAAAGAAATTCCAGATAGTTCAATGGAAAGGGAGCGTTAAGCTGCGTATAAAAAAGGCGCGGGTCGCTATAGAAATCAGCCTTCTTTGAGTCTACTCTGTGTCTTTTTTAAAACGCCGTCTCTTTGAAGGCTTGAGTTCGAGTCTTCTACACTTCGTAACCACAATATCGATCTCCAGTTGCTTTCTCTTCTTTCTTATGTGTGTCTTCCACGTTAAATGTCTGTACAGATGCATGCCGAGATATTTAGCTACATCTTCCTGTGGCAGTGCGCAATCATTCAGTGAGACGGGAGGACATGTCTCTCGTCTATTAGTGAAAGTGACATGCGTAGATTTACTTTCATTGGCCTTTATGCGCCATTCCTTAAGCGATTTTTGTATATTGTTGAGGTCATGTTAGAGCAGTTGAGACGCTATTGCGGGGTCGTTGTGCGAGGTTAGAAGAGCTGTGTCGTCTGCGAAGATGGCCGTTGTCGTGGTGTCACTTGTCGGAATGTCGGCTATGTATAAAAGGTATAAAACTGGACCAAGTACGCTGCCTTATGGGATGCCGGATTTTATATCATGGAGTGTGGTGGCTTCATCTTCGTATTTGACGTAGAATGTTCTGTTGGTCAGGTATGATTTGAATATGAAGAAGTAATTTGTGGGCAGTTTTTTTACAATTTTATATAGCAAGCCCGGATGCCACACTTTGTCAAAAGCCTGAGTTACGTCCAAGAATGCTGCCGAACAATATTTTCTGTCTTCTATGTCCTTATATATTCTATTGAAGATCCTGTGTATTTGTCCCATGTTGTCGCATGTTGTTGACGAAATCCAAATTGGTGATTGGGTATTAGATTGTTTTTCTTGATCAATGGCTAAAGTCTCTTCAGTAGTAGTTTTTCAAAAAGTTTGGAAATTATTAGGGAGTAAGCTGATGGGTCTGTATGATTTGACGTCATATATATCCTTGCCGGGGTTGGGGATTAGAATAATCATAGCCACTTTCCATTGCGGGGGGAAATAGCCCATTTTTAGTACCGCATTGAATTTTTGTACCAAGAATCCTTTAGTAGAGATTTCTTTTACCATTCTTCCCGTAATGAGATCGTAATCAGACGATTTTTTTATGTCGAGCTTTGCTATGACTGATCTGACTTATCCGCGGAACGCATCTATCGCACAAAAAAAGGTTTAAGCGTATTATTAAACGGATATTTACCTATACCAAGCCCAGTTTGTGTAGTAACATACGACTTTAAAATCGGTCGGCCCCGATATAGTCGGCGGAGCTGGTTTGATCGGACTAACTGTGGTCTGTAGCGGTTTTGCGGTAGTCGGTATCACCTGTGGCGGTGCCCCTGGCAGTATAATAGCGCCTGGTTTATCCGTGCACCGAGAATTGGATGGCCAATCGCAGCGATCCTATAAAAAGACGGAATACATTCAATAATTTTGAATTTCCATAAATATACATTGTAAATTATTTAAATACATACGTTATTCCAGTGAAGATTTGCCGGACATCTCTGCGGTTGTAATACACCTTGATTGCATAAATAGTATTTGTTGCAATCTAACGGGTCGGCTAAAAATATTCTTCCTTTGCAACCCTCACCCGATAGCGAATCCTGTAAATATTATTAATAACGTGTATTTTTTAGGTCCACACAAAAGACGCAATTGTTATGAATTTGACGTACCTGTGGAGCTTGTGAATCGCTCAGTGGTTGTTGTCCCGGAATTGCAGGTATTGTTAATGTAGGCGGCTTGGGTGCTTGTCCTGTAGTACAAAAAATAATTGCGTTACAATAAAACGAATACACAATGACATGCGTTAATGAAACGTATAATTTATTTAAAGAGATGTATCTGCGAAGATGGCATTTGAACGTCTACGTTAAGAGTGGGGTTGGTTAAGACTTGATTAACAAGATATCTATAAATAAAAGTGACGTCATTTATTACAAATATTAAAGCGTGCCGTTTTAATAGATGATAATCACACGCCACTAGCGTTTCAATTATGCGGACATAATTTAATTATTACGATAAATTCAAATTTATTAATGAGTTCCTTTACATTTTTGTGATTTAATTTCTAATTAATAAAAGTTGCAGTCCAAAGATCCTGTTAAAGACGGCCATCCCTTTAAATAAATTATGTTACAAAAACGCATATCGGGTGTTATTATTTATTAGTGTTATAAAAATGCAATTCTACATTAAATTCATACACAATACACAATTTAATTAAATCAATGTATTATTGCCTGGTAGTGGTTCGAGCTGACATCTCGGTTGGGGCGTTTTTATCAATCCTAATTCGCGCGCCGCTGCACTAAGCAATGGTGATTTTTCACAATTGCACGTACCGCGGAAATCGTCAAGATCAAGCGCCCATACCATTCCGCCGCCAAGTCCCATCGCTTTGATATACGAACTCTAAAATAGAATCTCGGCATTATTTATGTTGCATTTTTTGAACGCACGAAACAATGCCACATACGAACCTTATGTCGGATCATAGCGACGTCGTCGAATGAGACCCATTGATCGCCTTTGTATGCGTACGGTCCGATACGTCCACGTGGATCACGCACGACGTTCCATTGACGCGTTTGAATTCGTTCGCATATCTTTAAAAACATACGGCGTTAATTCGCATCGATTAAATTGTACAATATATCAAATCTGAATTTAAATATGAATACTTCGTAATATGACAAGAATCCTCGTGCGCGAGTCGAATCTCCAGCTTCGCCGCCACCATAAGTTGGCGCAGTTCAAATCATGATTATCCGATGATGCCAACGAAAACGATTGTCCGTATAGCGATAATCCCAAGACCAATTTAGAACGGGATGCGCCTCTATCGATCCAATGATGAATCGTATAGTTCTGAAATGTCATGGAATAAATTTATTAATTTGAGCGCTTATATTTGTTTTCAGATAGCGTTATGAATCGTACCACGTTGAATGCTTGATCGGCGTCATCGGGAAGTGCGTACATCGGCGCTACATGACCGGTCTTCTTATCCCATTGTCCGTGATAATCGTACGTCATCACGGCTATCCAGTCGAGATTTTCAGACAAGACGGGTACGTCGTATCCTATAAATGATCGAATATTGATAAATTGTCTTATTTATCGCGCGTTATAATTGATTATGTTCGTACCCGCATCGATGACTTTTCTATTCGGCGAAACGGCGGCTGAAAGTAAAAGATTTTTAGGACCGAATACCGCTTTGAGTTCACGAACCAAAGCAGAGAAGCCTTCTTTATCGGATGCCGGTCCTTTTGTGCATTCCACCTGTATTATAAAACGATAGCATTACGGATATTTATTTATATTTATATGCTAATAATATATCAACGGTACGTACTTGCCAACAGACGGGATATTCCCAATCTAAATCTAAGCCGTCAAAGTTATTTGATACGACGAAATCGAGTGCGTGTATAACGAATCTTCGTCTGGCCGATGGATTGTTTACTAATTTACTGTATTTATCACCGGCTGAATCATTCCAACCGCCTAATGCGAGTAGTACTTTCACTCCTTTAGCGCGCAATGCCGTTACCTTTTCATAGAATTCTAAAATATGATTTTATGATTATCGCTAATGGATTTTTAAATCAATTCAATTATATATTTATATAAAACTTACTATTATCAATATCGGCCCATGAGTCATGGGGTTTGATTATAAGATTTTGTGTATCCAAGACGGCAAATCCGTATAATATATGGGTGCATAACGAGGGATCAATATCGCCTGGTAGATATTTACCTGGACCTTGTCTGTAAATAATAATTTTAGTTAATATTTAATCACGTATTAATTAATTTATGATAACAATAATTCTTACCTGTACCAAGCCCAGTTAGTAAAATAGCAGACGACTTTATAGCTTTCTGCTTCTTCTTCGCTTGAGACTTCATCTGACGTTTCTTCTGATATATCTTCTTCGGCTTCAACAGCTTCAATCACAGGCGTCTCAATTGGCTGTACAGGAGTATCTGCGGGTAATTGAGGTTTAGACGGCTCTACTGGTTTGGAAGTTGTTACAGGTTTCATAGTTGTTGCAGGAACATCTGTCAATGCAGGTCCCGGACCTACTGCATCTCCCAAGACTTCTCGTATAGCATTGAGCAACGGATGAGCACCTTCACCGCAACTAAAATTATAAATTCACAACTGAATATACGTTTAAATGCACTGGTAATTTTATAAACGGATATTAACCTGTTTTTGAAATCGTCCAAATCAAGCGCCCATATCATGGCACCTCCCAAATGCAACGATCTTACAAACTCCGATTTCTTCTTGATCATATTTCTATCGTCGAAGCCGACCCATTGATCTCCCTTGTATGCCCTCGGACCCATCCGTCCTTCCTCGTCTTGTTCGACGGTCCATTGATGATTATTAATACGATCACAAATCTAAAATTTGAATACAAACAATAAGCACATTTCGTATATTTGTTTATATACGTGCGTTAATACAACGGCTTACTTCATAATAAGCCAAAAATCCGGCTGCACGAGTATATTCTCCTGCTTGTCCGCCGGCACGAGCGGGAACATTTAAGCCACGCTTATCTTTGTTCGCTACTAACGACGGAGGAGTATCCCAACTTGTACCCAGCGTGAACGATTGACCGTAAAACGGCATACCCATGACCAATTTTCTAGGCGGTGCTCCTTCGGAGATCCAATATCTTATCGAATAGTTCTATCGAAGAATGTTTATGATCAATGTTTTAAATTAAATGTGCGTTTATTAAAATTGTAATCGTCTTTGTTTATGCTTACAGAATTGAAATAATGCACATCATCGTCGGGGTGATAATAGAGAGGTGCGACGTGTCCTGTTTTTTTATCCCACTGTCCGTGATAATCGTACGTCATAACAGCGATCCAATCCATCGCCTCAGCCAATGCGGGTACATCATATCCGGCATCAATAACAGTCTTACTCGCCGATACTGCTGCCGATAATAGAAGACCGTGCGGTTGGAAAGCCGTACTTAATTCACGAACCCACGCGGTAAAAGCTGCCTTGTCCGTATCAGGTCCTTTGGAGCAATCCGTCTATTTTTGTTTTGCATAAAAACATGCATTTATTATTAAAATGTTTATATTATACAAGGATTTGGATTTATTATTACGTTACCTGCCAACATTGTGGATATTCCCAATCCAAATCGAGACCGTCAAAGTTATATTTGATCAGGAATCCTACGGCATGGTTGATAAAGCGAGCTCTTGCCTCCGCGTTGTTAACGAGCCGACTATATTTATCGCCTGCAGAATCGTTCCATCCTCCCAACGCCAATGAAACTTTAGCTCCCTTCTTTTTGAAGGCCGTAACTCTTTCGTAGAATTCTAAAAGTACAATGATTCAATACGTATTGCGTTTATATTACATGTTTGTATTATATAAATTGGTTTAAATACACACTATTATCGAAATCGGCCCAAGAATCGTGCGCTTTAATGATTAACTTTTCATAATCCAGGACGGCAAATCCATAAACGATATGTGTACACAGATTGGGATCAATATTTTCCGGTACATATTTTCCAATTCCTCTTCGGTACCAAGCCCAATTGGTGAAATAGCAAACAATTTTATAATAACCTGAATATAAAAATGTTTATTTAGCGCAAGTATGCTAATATTTACATATTTTATTAATAATGTGCATAAATTTATACCCGCTAATGGACTTAGATTTGTTTGTTCGGTTGAAGTCGTCGTCGGTTTGGGAGTCGTCCAAACTTCACCGGTTGTTGTATAAACAGGCCTGGTCGTGGTAGTGGTGGTAACGCCAGATACTGCATCGGGAATTATACCAGGAACAGCGGGCTGTCCTCCCGTAGATGTTTCTGTGCACTTGGCGCTGGAAGGCCAGTCGCAAATATTTGTTGCCTGAAATTTTATTAACGTTGCTTTTTATAATAGATATGTATGATTTACTGGATGTAAATAAATGATATTGACTTGATTCCAGTGCAGTCCGGGAGCGCATTGATATGGTTCATATTTTCCCCACAGGCACATCTGGTATTGCGTGCAATCTCCAGGGTACGAAGAAAATTGGCCGTTTTCACAAGAAGATTCTGAAATATATTTTGTTCGATAAGTTATAAAATTGAAAAAGAAAACAAGTTCGGAATGCCATAATTGTGATCACGATCTTAGACTGGATGCTAAAAGGGATGCCTTACGAGAAGAATTGGCAGTATTTACTATAACGCTAAAAATATGTTTCCCGCACGCAATTTGTTAATAATCATATTATTGTAAAATTTGTACTTAGTGCTGCTGGATAATTCTTGAGAACTACTGAAATGGCGCAGGGAGTGCGCGTTATCAGATCACACATCGTGAGCTCCTGATTCCACGCTAATCCAGGAGCGCAGGCTTGGGATATGAGGATGTTATTCACGCATATGTTGAACATGTCACACTCTTTGTGTGGATAATAGGCTCCATCCGTGCAAGGCTGTAAAAGCATTGAATTTATGTTAATTATCAATATAAATGTTTTTATTAATATTTAAAAAATATATATTTACCTTGTGTGGTCGCTTAGTAGGTGCTGGTCTGTGGCTGTGTGATGGTCTTGATGGTCTGGGACGTTTGGATGGTTTTTTTTGAGTCGTAGTTGTCGGGGTTTCAGTTGTGACAACGGAGGGCATGTACGGTTTTATAGTAGTCATCTTTTGGGTCGTGATGATTGTGGTCATCATGGAGGCTCCAGACGTTGAAGAAGAAGAGTATATGGATCCACCTACGCAATAAGTATTTTTTTAAATTAGAAAAACGCAGCGTGAATTTTGTGCGCAGGAATTGAAAAATAAATGATCATACTTCCTACTGAAGTGCATTGTGCGGCAGCTGGCCAATCACAAAGCATTGCGGCTGCGTTCCAGTGTAATCCTGGAGCGCATTGTTGACGTCTTCTTTCTCCTCCGGAGCAGATGATATACGCTCCACAATTACCGGGATCTGGACTATAGGAACCAGCCGTGCAGGGTTTAGAATCAGCTGTTCCGCTCGATATGCTTGCGGGCGTAGTTGATGTGAAAACTGGTTTCAATGTAGTAGATGCCTGTGTTGTAGTGGTCGTTCTAGCCGTAGTGGTTGTGCTAGCGGTGGTGGTTGTTCTAGCGGTGGTGGTTGTTCTAGCGGTGGTGGTTGTAGTGGTGGAAGTCAATTTATCGGGTGTCCACCATGGAGAAGTAGTTGTCGGAGATGAAGTTGTTGGCGACCAAGGTGTAGGTCATACTCGCGCCTGCGTCGAATACTGTGGTGAGAACAGGAGGCGCTGGAGTGACTGGTGGAGCTGGACGATCGCATGGAGTGGTGGGTGGTGGAGGTGGTTTCCTTCCTAGGGCTCGATTTGCAGCCCTCAAGAGTGGGAATGGTTCAGCGCAGCAAATATTGTTGAAATCATCCAAATCTACAGTCCATGCAACGACACCTCCAAGATTTTGTTGATTAGCATATTCCACCTTAAAACACCGGGATAGGCATATATTACTTGGTTTTTAAATTTAAAATACAGGGTGTGGCAGGGAAACTACTTGATGGTCAATGCATTGAGATAGTTCAGCTTTGAAGATAGTTTCCCTGCCGTATTCTGTATTAGCATGCATTAAATAATAGTTCTTGTTATATTTACCTTATCAGTAATGGAAGCAACATCTTCATATCCAATCCATTGATCTCCATTTTGAGCATATGGTCCGGCTCCATCTTGTAAACCATTTTGCCATCTTAACATTTTAACTGTAATTAAATAAATGTTTTAGTTTAGATTTAATTTCATAACTTGGCTGGTCAAAATTATTGATCAATATTCCAACCGATAATTTACCTCTATAACAAATCTCATAATATGCCAACATTCCAGGTTGCTTCGTTGAATCTCCTGCTCTGCCTGGACCTACAGCAGCAGAACCGGGACCTGATCCAGCTTTACTTCCTTCCAATTGGAACGATTGTCCGTAGAAAGCTAGGCCTAATAACAGTTTTTCCGCTGGTGCACCCTTGGCGATTAAATATTTGATGGCGTAGTCCTAAAATAATATTAATTTCAGCAATGGTTTTGTTTTTTAAGCATAGGGGTCCATCAAAAAAGGTCTCACGGTCGAATATTGAGGATGTCTTTCTCCAGGACGGGCATAAAGAGGGCTGCCATGGGACGTGGTAGGTTCCCATCCTCCATGGTAGTCGTAAGTCATGGCAGAAAGGAAGTCTGCATAGCGTCCTATGGTTGGTAAATCATATGCCACATCGATCACTTCCTTGTAACCTGACAATGCAACTCCTAATTCCATCTTAGGATTTTGATTGTTAAATTCAGTAGATATTTCCTAAATAAAAAAGAGGCACAATCAATAACGCTATTATGGTTTTAACACGTTGTAAACATGCGTTTTTATCAAATTTAATAAATTCATAGGATAAATAAATTGTGTAAATTTGTAATTATTTGTAATTCAAGTCCAATTTACAAGATCCAATAAGAAAAGAAGAAAACCTTTAACAATTTCAGAATTTAAAAATGTGTAAGTATTCACTTTAACTAGCATTCATTCAGTAGATTAGAGAATAAAAATTGTAAAGACCAAGGCAATGCTCAAATACACGTATAGATGGGGCTGAATATCTATAATATTCGGCTCCAAGAAAAATTGGGATTGTGTTTCTAAAGATGGTTCTGGTGTATCAATAATAAGCAAATTGGGGGGAGTTTTCTCAAGACCAAGCCATCTTGTAGTAAAATCATTTACTTTGAATTATCCATTGATGAATTCTTCTTCCTATGTGATAGATGGCGAAGAAGAAAATAAGCCAACGTTAGAGCAACAGCAATATCACTGTGAAGCTCTTACGTCGTCTCACCCAGATGACACCAAAAAAATGACGATATCAAAAAATTGATTATTCTTTTGATAGAATTTATAACGTATGCGAAATAGCATCCCCGCACAATGACGCTATTGATCTGTGCAGATTCAATTTGCCAGATTAACAGTGACATCTTCTTGTGGACAAATTGCGTTTGAAACAATGACGTCTATTGCTTTTTGCGCGCGCACCGCTTTCGGTCTGAAAGTGACGCGCAGGAGAGGGGAGTCGTCGGTTAGCCTTGACAGCGGGAAGACGTCTTTCCTGCAGCCAGATCGCCAGTATCGATGCGACTCGAAACAAAGCCGCGTGCGAGCGCGGCCGTCTTGGAAAACACGTGGAAGTAAGGAGCGGTCCAGGGATTTTGCCCCGGAAGCAACCCCGTTCTACATTACACTGGTGTCAGAATTAACGGGTCGTTAAGATACTGAGTTATTTTGAATGGGAAGTAGAAGATATGTTTAAATGAAGTTAATGGATCATTCACATCTGCACAACGTCTGACACCAATGTATTAATAATCGTTACGCTTTAATAAGACTATTACTTGAATCAATTTCGCAAAGTTTTCTCTGTCGGACGCTGGTCCTTTTCCGCAATTGCTTTGCCAGCATTTCGGATAGTTCCAATCCAAATGGAGACCGTTGAATTCATAGCGACGCAAGAACGCCACCAAATTGGTGACGAAATTTCGTCTCGCTGATCCGGAAGAAACAAGCCGACTATATTTGTCTCCCGCAGAATCCGTCCATCCTCCGATTCCCAGCAGGACTTTCAAATCCTTAAGTGCGGTTATGCGCGCATATAAATCTGCAAGAACGAATTCAACATTTAAATCGACAATCGTATAACTCAAATCAAACAACAACAACAAAAAATATTTGGCTTACTGTTGTCTATATCAGCCCAGGGATCAAATTCCCTCGCTATTAATTTTTCAGGATCCAGAGCAGCGTACGCATATACGACATGGGTGCAGAGTCTTCCATCCAAATGTTCAGGAACGAATTTCCCATCGTCCTTGCGATAGAACGACCAATTAGTCACGTAACAGACGACCTTTTTATTTTCGCCTGGAAGAAATACATACATCCAATAAAATATCACAACAAATAAAATACAAGCCGCCACAATAGATTGAGAGCTGGCAGCATAAATTGAAGATCATCTAACAGTGCTGTTGGGTTTGGAAGAACAAGTTGGTAATAGTCTGGCAACCCCCTTCCCTCTTAAACCCATCGACACTCAGTCGCCAGACTGTCATAATGATAGTCCAGAGACACAGCTTTTGAATTATTCACATATGTTAGTTGACCCTCAATTTATGCTTCTGGCTTTTGGTATACAACGAATACCTTTCTTGAGGGTCTCCCTAAATTGATGATATTCTTGCGTGAGATCCATGCTATTGAATGTATCTTCGTCTGTGACTTCCATGTAGCGTCTGAAAATCTGTCCCTGGTAAACACATAGACGGGTCCATGACTCTATAACAAGAATATCATAGTCATTCTACATTTTTGATTGGGAATTTCAGCATTATTGACAATCAAACAAAAGGATCATCTAGGTGCCACATTTAAACGCCCGTTTACCTGCAATATGATGATTTTGCATCGAATAGTGTTCCCACATGGCACTGCAGTTGGTATTTAACACCCCTTCGGCATAGATAATAAATGGCGCAATTGTTGGGGTCGGATGTTATTGTATCCTCGTTGTCTTCACAATTTCCTGCCATTTTTGTTTTATCGTAGCTGCTTCCGATGGGTTTGCCTGCGTACAAATTTAAATAAATACATCTTTATTTCAGCGGGAATACAAGATTCACCGGATCAGGTGTTGCAGTAGATCTAATAGAGTTAAACCTTCTATAGCGTCGAGATAGGGACCACGCCATAGAAACAAAACGCCATGAAAAATTAGGTATAAAAATTGGCATAACCACCGCGTTTTGAATTGGTAATATTCAATTTGATGAGCATTAATTTTAATTTATATTTTCAGATCATCTGTTATTACCCCTGAGCGCGTTCGAAAGCGCCGAAAGCAGTGGCCATGGTTGTCCGCAGAGTCCGCGGAAGTCGTCCATGTCAGCAGCCCAAACGGCACCACCGGCAAGTCCCATTTTTTTGACGTATTCCATCTGTTGATGCGCACATAAAAACGTACACGTTAATTTTTAAGCATTTTCTTGTTTGGCGTAGCGTGAAATTAAATGAAACAATTGTGAACCTTGTTCGCGATCGATGTCTTGTCGTCGTAGCCGATCCATTGGTCTCCAAACACTGCGTAGGGATTCCCAACTTCGTCTCTCATCTTTTTCCATCCGTTGTTGTTGAAGGCGTCGCACAGCTAAATGCAAAATGTTGATTAGATACGTTTATTAAGTGAAATTTGTATAGGCGCGTCAGGGCTAATTGAACGTCACGAAAAGTGTAACACTAACCGGAATTTAGTCGAAATAAAAGCGAGAATCGTTTGTAGTGTTTGTGTTTGTGTTTAGTGTTTTCTGACCCTGGGTTTTCTCGAAAATAAACCGATTGGAAGAATTCTAGGAGTTGGAAAATTTTATTGATTTTCTCGCAAAGGAGAAGTGTGCCGCGTTTTCCATTAGTCGATTATTATTGTGCGGCATCCATGCCAAAATCCAAAACTTTTATAAAAAGCCTTAAATGCCCTAAAATTAACTAAAAGAGGGTGGCTACAAGGCCTCTGTGTCCAACCGGTCCGTATTTCGGACCACCGACACATCGAAAGAGCGCCTCGCGATCGGACGTCATGCCCGAACATGTCCACAGAATATGATCTGCGTCCATGAATGGGCTAATCAGATAGACAAAGACGTTGTACGTCTGGAGCTAGGCAATTCCACCTCTAACTGAATTATTATATTCTTCCGAATGCTCCTGAGTTCTGACTCGAATTTACTAAGCTTAGCTCCCCGTGTCTATTTTATACTTGTATCCAACACCCTTACTGTATTTTGGATGCTCCTCGAAGCTTTACATCCTGCGGGATGTAAAGCTGCACGATATTTCGATTCTTCGAGAATCATCATCCGGTCGGAGGCACGTGTAAGTGGCGTAGATAGCAGAGTTTAGTCATTTTTTATGGAAATTTATTTTCTTTCGAATAAAAACTCAAACTTTTCAACGTTACACATTTTTTCCTAAGAGTCAAGAATATTAATTTCCTACCACTAGACGACAAACAATGCATGCTATAATATAGTAATGGATATTTTTAAAGTGATTTTACCTCGAAATATGCTAGCAATCCTTTAGTTTGTGTGTATTCGCCTTCTTCTCCAAGGCCTAGAGCTCGACTCCCGGGAAGATTATTTGCACTGTCTTCCAATTTGAACGATCTTCCATAGAGTGGTACACCGAGTACAATCTTCGATGGTGGCATACCAAGCCTTCAGCCAGTATCTCACGGCGTAGTCCTTTTATATTAGATTCATATTAATAAATGATCTTCAGATCGAATGACTGAATATTTAAAAACCAATAACTTACAACAGAATAGAAAGCATCAGTCGTCGATATTTCATCAGGTCGGGCCAAAAGTGGCGAATGATGGTTGGCGACAGAGCAACTGCCTCGTTCAAGTCTCAAATCGAACGCCTCCAAAGTCACAAATTCGACATAGTCTTTAATGGACGATGCTTCATAGCCGTCTTCGATTCGGAATCTATAAAAACGATCTAATCAGTGCATTGCAGAATAAATTAAACGCCATTGAAATATGAAGAATAACCGTGAAGCCGGAACGGCCATAGTGATGATGAGATTCTCCGGATCGAATGCTTCCTTCATCTCCTTCAGTAATATCACCAGATTTTTCTTATCGTCTTGATGACCGCCATAGTCTTCGGCACCTTTTGTATAATCGACGCAAAGTGTTATTCATTGTAAAATAAAATATCCACATCCAAAAAGTTATAATTTCACAAACCGGGATATTGCCAATGAAGATCCAATCCGTCGAATCCGTGCAATTTACAAAATGATATTGCGCTGTGAATGAAATTGGCCCTGTGATCTGATGATGCAGCCAATTGCGATAGTCGTTTAGCTCCGGCCCACTTTTCACCCCCGATCGAAATGAGGACCTTCAATTCGAGCTGATTGTTCTTCAATCCAGTCACCATTCGATATCCGCCTACATCAAAAATACAAAATTAATTAACGTTCCTTCCACAATATGATTTTTTAAGATCAAATTCTAATCACCCTGGATTATATCATATTCCCGATCGTACGGCATAAGCGTGAATGTTTCAGGATCGAGGGTAGCAAAAGCATACAGGACGTGCGTGCAAACTGGCGGCAGGGAAAATGAAGCGAAAGACATCGGCGCTTTTCTATACGTGGCCCAACTTTCGATGTAACACACGACGTGCGGTGATCTTCCATCGTCCAATCTTAAATTCCTGGCTGTAACATTGTAAATATGATCATGATTAATACTTATGGATCGAGGCTTAAAATTTGTATGGTGTATAGGGGTCTTTATATAAGGACGCTCGATTTTGAAATGTGACCGACCGATCGCTTCTTGTGCGTGCACCGTTGCCGGTTGGGTGGTGACGCGCAGAAGGCAGGAGTTGAGAAAAGTCGCCGGTTGGCCTTGGCTGCGGGAGGACGTCCTTCCCGCAGCCAGATCTCTCTCTTTCGTGCTGAATAAAAAGTTACCTAGAGAAGAGAGTATTTTTGTCGGACGTCCGTTCTGCTCCGAGTATGTAACAGTATCATTGCAAATCCGACAATTTTGCTTGTTCACACATACATTGCTTTAACAATATGACCGCTATAACCTATTAAATTTCGAGCGTCCCTTTTGAAATGTCCAGTATTTAACAGTTTTAAATTCGACGCAAAGTCTATTGTAACTTACTTCTTCTATAAAGATCTTCTTCGTCGAAGTAATCCTCAACATCCGAGTGTCGTTTGTGGACAGTGACCAGCTGCTGATAAGCATTGTCGATTCTGAAATGGTCAACAGGGCCGCTGCAATTTTAAAAATATCAGAAATTTAACAACAAAATACGTACTAAATTTAAAACCACAGCGAAATAACAGTAAACGAGCAAAGAAATCGATATGCGATGAATATTTCAGCAGCCGAAATGCTCAAATTGGCAAAAATCCAAGCGAAAATCGAATTTAACCCCTTCGATAACAGTGCAAAAATATAGGTCAAGGTCATTGCAATTGAGATGCTGCCAAAATCATATGATAATTTGGGATAAAATCGATGCGATGAGCATCTAGATATTCAGGCAGTCTAATAATTCAATAGCAGTTCAGTTAATATTCTTTTTGCAAATATTTATATCTGGGCGTTACCCACGGACACACAGACGATATGCATCATTACAAATCGATTTTTCATCTACATTTTAGCATAACGCTGTATGATAATGTCGCGAATTAATTCAGAGGCATCGTATAGATTCAAGAATTGAAGAAAATTAGTTGAAGCAAAATTGTTTATTGATATTGTAAGTAAATTGTATAAAATCATTGATTATCCATAGTCACCCGATTGTTACAGAGCTTGTAAATATTATCGTTACACGTATAATTTATAACCTATATTGGGGTTGATATGCGGCATAGTGTTGCAGCCAAGCTGATCCCGTATTGTAAGGCTTGGCGGCTCCGTAATAGGACTGCTTGAGATTTGCTCCTATGAGGTGGGCGAATCTGTCTCGGTCGGATGTATGCGACTGGATGACGTAGTGATGTTTGTCGATCGATTGAGGTCCCTTCGGATGAATAGGATTCGGTTAAATCATCGATAGATATTGCATTTGTAAATGCGCATGCGCGGTGTATGCTTTGAAGCTCTTACCTGCTGGTATTTATGCGGCGGTACAGTTTGCTTGTTGTCGGTGGCCCAGGGGTCGATTCCTAGGGACTCGAGCTCGTCCGTCAGTGCGAAGAGGTCGTCGTCGTATGCTGGTGGACGTCTTTCGACCGCGTCTCTCATCGGCAGTCTTTTGGAGGTGGCCTCCAATCGCAAATGTCTGCAATAAAGATTAAATTTATAAGATCGGATTAAGATTATTGGACATGCTGGGGAGGGGGTTTAATCTTACTTTGCGGGAATGTACTCGACAGCAGATCTGAGAGGAAGACGCTTCGAACCGAATTCTTCATTGCCCAATGCGTCTTTGAGGGCTGCCAATTTGGGAGCAGGAACTGGAGAGCTTTCCACAGCGGCTCTGCTGAATCCACCCATGGGGAATTCGTTCGAAGAGATATAGCGTTTTCTTCGTATGGATTTTGCTTCTAAATGGCTGGACAAGCATAGTGCCAGCAAAATTATTGCACCCTAAAACATACGAATTATATTTACATTTTAGTTAAATACAGTTGATCGTATAAAATGCATTTAGGGTAAAAGTTAAATATATGGTATCGTAGAGAGTTTAATCTCTGAGAAGCGCTTTGTGCTTCGAGTAGCCCCTGGTATGATTTCCACAGCCGAATGACGCGGCAATCGACAGCTGCCGTAACAACGAAGGCAACGATAAGTCGGTCAAGTACTTCGATATGCCCATATGTATATAATAGCCAGGGCCGTAGCTAGTTTTTATTTTACATGACCATTCTGTTTTACATGACCCAGCCGGGATAAGTCTTCTTCGGACAACTTCGTTTTGTGATGAGAGTTCGTAATCGCTTTGTAGATATGTTCGTATGTGGTGTTCGATCGTAAGGCGTTCATTCGTCAGCGGTCGGAAAAGCGGACCAGTTGGACCCGCAGACTTCTTTTAGGGCTTTAGGCGGCATTTTCGGAGATGGATGCGTACTCGGGGTCTTCTATGATCTGTACGATCATGAAAGTCCCTTCAGTCATCTTGCGCACAGCTTTCTCATGTGCAAATTTCAGTCAATATGCAATGTACAGCCATTTTTGAAAGGTCTACTATATCTGCTAGCTCGCG
Organism: Stenopsyche tienmushanensis; assembly: GCA_008973525.1. Classification (NCBI taxonomy): domain Eukaryota; kingdom Metazoa; phylum Arthropoda; class Insecta; order Trichoptera; family Stenopsychidae; genus Stenopsyche; species Stenopsyche tienmushanensis. The sequence goes on from WACJ01000027.1 coordinate 769,438, forward strand.
TGCTTACAGTCGACTGTCATCCAATATCATTTTGTGGATTTTCTTCACCATTTCTGAGGTGTTTACCTCACTTGTTCGAACACTGCTCTGTTAATCTTAACAGCTCGTACGACCTCATCTAACCTTTCTTTCACGGTGATGTATTTACTACAAATCGAAATAAGCACTCGGGGGAGTTAAGCTACCGCCCACCAGTGGACGTTTAATCTTTCATATTGGGTGTTATGATGTCGTTGCCATATTGTTACATTATAATAGATTATGTAATCCTAGAGGGCATTTTTTTAGAACTTGAAATGGATATGGAAAAAATATTTTTGAACTCGAAGTTGTATGACTGGATGAAATTCCTTTTAGCGCAAATACCGAGGAATGTAGATGCGAAAACTTATTGCAAAATAAAAATAAATGCCTCCTTTATATTCGAATATGTGGAAAAAAATACATTTGTATGATTTTATCTTGACATTTGATGTAGCAGATTAGTGGATCGCTTTGCAGCACTTTAATTTATACGCCACCCAATTGGTAAAAAAAAGACCGTAATGGTCGTCTTAAATTGTAGAGATTAATTCAAATAAACGCAAAAAAATCCGGACAAGCAGTCTTCTCATTCCATGTCGTTTGGAGTTCTTCTATAGTTCACTAGGCGACCTTGCGAAGGTTGGTGCAATAACCAACAGCAACAAAGAAGCTCTGTTGTTATTTACGACAATAATCTTTGGCAAATCGCAAAAAATCCACATAGACATTGAGTATGCAGTGGGTGTGTCCACACTCTAGCTGAACCATTTACATTTTAAAACATATAATTTAGATGAAGAAAATGATACAAAAAGGAGATCATCATAAACGGTCTAAATGCCTGCAATAAAATTTCATTTAAGCAAGGTGACCTGAAGGTGTCACGAAATGACGCACCATACCAAGATATTGTTTTCAATAAAACAAATACTCATTGTAATTATATTCATTCAATCTGCCCTTTCAATTATTTTGTTAAAATTGGATTTCTTTCAATAGGGACGCTCGCAATTTGTTAGATTATAGCATCGCCAAAAAAATAATCTTTAGCGATGAGGTCTATTTTTTGATGATACGGATATCGACGACAAGCGGTTCTAATAGGGCGATGCTACGTGCAACACAGCGCATGCTATGATGGACATTTTGCACTAGCAATTTGGGTTTATGGTTATCTCGCGCGAATTCCTGGGGGTCTGCGAAGCCGTTACCGGGGGTTCGTAAAAATATAAAAAAAACATTTATCTATACTTGAACAAGATATTTTGGTAAAAATTTTTTTACAGAAAACATTGTAAGAAGATCTATTTTGACAAAGAAATGTTTGTTTGTTTGAAATATTAAGTTTCAAAAGTTGCGATGGGATCCGCAAACTGCATAAGCTTAAGAACCGCTGCCATAGAGCAAATTATCATTCGAAAAATGGACCTCCCGAATACGTGCCATCGAGCAAAGCCGCAGCGGACATTTGAACGATGTTATATTCTATACTTAATGACATAAATCTTAAAAACAAAAGGAGTCCAGAATCTAACCTTGCAATCTCAATCCATTTAACTGGACCCATTCAGCCTTCGATATCTTCTGTCTCTCTTTAAGCGCAATGTGTTATTTTAACACCATACAATACTGACCGAATATCGATTGGATGGTGACGCGCATAATACGGAATTTGGGAGGAGTCGTCGTCGGCTAGCCTTGGCTGCGGGAGGATGTCCTTCCCGCAACCAGATCTCTCTTTATCTCTTATCGATTAAAGCGTTATCTAGAGATGAAAGTCTTTCTGCTTGACGCCCGTTCACAAATTAATCATAAAAAGCCAGTTCACGCAGTAAATCTCAAGCTTAAAACAAAGGCTTATTGGCTGGGTCGCAAAAATATCTGTTGAAGGCCGCGAGTTTGAAATTTCTGATCTAGAAAGTAAGGTCCCGGACAGTTTTAGGTGCTCATGAATCCCGGAATTAGTGAACGTAATCCCGAAAAAATCAGGATGGAAATTTTGCTGCAAGCATGCTGAAGGCTACTAAATCGAAACATTCTTGCCAAAATCTGGACACTTGGAAACAGTGGCGTAACTATTAATTGGCGAGCTTGGGTGACGCCTAGGGGCGGTAACTGTCTAATTTATGTATACATATATACAGTACATATCAAATTATTATATTAACCTATCCCTACCGATGATGTATTTGCTACACATCGACTCTAATAATGGGAATGTTGATATGAAATATAATAGATACGGAGTCCAGAATTTTTGTATTCCTCCGTAATATAATTAAGAATCACATCAAAGTATTATAGTATATAGGTATTCATCTACAGCGACGGAAATAAATAATTTGTCGGGAAATCGGGAATTTTGCGAGTTTTAGTCTGGATCTCAGCAGATAGGAATTTTATCAATCAAATTGATGGTGTTATAGGAAAGTTCACGAGGTCATCAACTCGAACTAGCATTTAAATATCTGATGACGATACCTCCAACGAGTGTGCATTTTCAGCAGCAGGTTGCCTGGCAACCAAAATCAAATCCAGACTAAATGACGAAACACTCGATGCTTTAATGTCACTTGGGGCATATTTTCAAAATAATATTTGATATTTTTATGGTTTCACTTATCTATTTTTTAATTATATTTTTATCTTTCCTGGGATCCCGGGACTGATCCCGGGATGGTCTAATGCAATCCCAAAATCCCGGGATCGAAATTTTAGCTCGGGATTAGATTCCCTAGACGTGGGTTTGTCACTACACCACTACACTAATATATTTGTGAAGAACTAACTTTACTTTCTGGATGACCCTCGTATTATATTAACATATAGCAAACTTCCATGTAATAACCGTGTTATACGAGGTTCTAATTTATGTACACGCCTCGAGCTAGTGAATCTCGGTCGATATCAGGATTGAACAATGCCTCCTCATTTTACCACGACGATTGTTAACAATGCAAACATATTAGTCGTCGATTACTTTTTAGCACCATTCATCGATGGCCATTTTGATGACTCAATTTCGTGATCTCGACAATCATCGCGATCGGAATTCACGATCGCGCGTGTGAAAGCGTTTGATCGTCGTTTCCGAATGATTGGATTCCGCCCAGGCCCATCGAATTTAATAACCTTTTGCCACGATTTAATTTCTATTTTTTGTCCAAACGAAACTGGTTATCGAAACTAGTCACCTGTACCGTTTTTCTTGAATTCCTTTTCCTTGTGTGCCGTAACAGTAGTGCATTATCATAAAGGTTATTCGATGACATCGCCTTGACCCGAAATGTTTCATGTCGATACGTCGATGTGGATTAACATTACAGAGTAATGCCAAAAGACCGCCCTCGAATGTGCACTCATTAAAAGTGACTATTTCGATTAGATCATCATAAAATACGACAGCAAAACATAAATACGAAATGCGCCAGACTAAGTGTTACCAATTTGCATGGCCATAAACTAATAATTTTCTCAAATAAAACTAAAAAATATTTGTAATCTATTATGAAACTGCTTTTGGTCTAATGGTGTCCAATGTCCAAGCGTGCATGTGCGTGCATACTCTCTCTGGATCACTCGAGTGCGCACGCAACATGTGCGTGCAACGCTCCATGGCGCTTTATTTTCGATTTCTAATACAATATTATTACTAACAGCACTTAACAATAAGTGTTTTGGAATTAGTACAAGTATTGCTTGTGTACGCAATTTGTTTTGTGAGACGTTTAACAGATGCACCATGTTGGCGCATATTGATTTGATAAAGTGAAGCGAAGACAGTCAGTCTTTAAGTTCTTAAAAGAGTAGAATTTTCTTATCTCAACTCCATTTAAGTCACTTATCTATGACGTTTATAGAAAATTATAAAGTTACATTATTAAATTATGAAAGTATAAGTAATAATTTTTTTAAAACAAGCAAAGTTACAATTTGATTTCTTTGTAATATTCTAAAATTCCGAAAATTGTTATTGATATTTTTGTATTTAAATATGTTTTTAATGTTTCATATATCGTGATAACTAAAAATAACAGTTTTACTGGTTATCGATTTTGTTCCAGTCCGAAACCAAAATTATATTTTTTCATTTCGATTCAGTTATGGTTTTGGTTACGTTCTTAGCATTTATATCGGTTCGGTTACGGTCTCCCTTTCGGCTGAAATAACGGTTTTACCGGCATTGATTAGCAAACACTATTTTTGAAATAAACCTAGTATCGAGATAAAAATAACGGTTTTTCGGTTTTCGGTTCAGCTCCGGCTGATTTATTTTTATGTTTTTAAAATGTTTTTTTGCATATAGGAGACAAATATAATAAAAATAATTGATTACAGGTATAATAATTAGAGCATTGATATGATGCTCATTGGCTGGAAGTTTGGGAGTCCCAGCTTGGAGTACATAACACTAGGTAACAAATTGAAATCTGGGAGTTCCAGTCTGGCTACATTGCAAATATATAGGAAGTAATAATGACTTTAGATTATAAGCTGAAATTTGGGTTGATAATAATATTTTCTGAAGTATCGATTTAATAGGACAATCAATAGGATGAACACAAAGTAAAGATTGCAGTATTATCAGATGAATGAAATCAAATAAATTCTGCATAAACATGTTAAAGGGCACATATTACATCAACCAAACTCTTTGGCATAAGACGTGTATCGAACTGAAAAAACCGATATTTTCGAATCGGTTCAGTTTTAGTGTTAAATTCTCCACTACATAAGTTCTTGTCTAATATTTCATGCATTTTTTTTACAAATATAGCAGATTGTTCACATGTACAGTAGACCTGCGGTGATCCGATCTCAGTCTAATCCGGCGCCCCCTGTAATCCGACATCCCAATAAAAATACAAAAGTGTAATACTGGATCGTCTAAATCTTAATTTGTTTTACAAGGAGATAACAAAAAAATCTGGATGTTTTTATAACTACTTTAATATTTTTCGGATTGCACATACTCCTTTCAAAAAAAAAATCAGATTGCAAGATGTCGGGTGCAGTACTCTATAGTCCGACAAATTGGATAATCCGACACTGCTTTGCAAAGCATTTGTCGGATTACCGCGGGTCTACTGTAATATGGCTATATTTTCAAATGGGAATTGATGGATTTATCGAGGTCCATCACTGATGATGATGAACCATGTATTTCTCAAGTCAATAATGTCGCAATCGTGGAATTTTTCAGAAGAACATAATCGACCAGGGACGATTGAATTCAAAATCGATTAACAAGGCGTTTTATTGACCGTTCGCGCGTCGCTAATGTATTCAGTCGAACTGTATTAAATAAGCATAAATCCATATCGGAACCGCTATGATTCAATCCGTGGATATTTTCACTGTTATGCAATGGTTATTAACATATTTCGGGCGTTAATGACATTCAGATACGGAAATTTCGATCGGTGTGACAACACGCATATAAATTTGAATGCTATCGGGCAAAACAGTGTCTCGTTAACCGGTTGTCTCTTTGGAGACGTTTGGACCGATCGATGGTGCAAAACCGTTATTAGGATTTGCGTTTCGGATGTCAGTGACCTGGGGCATCAGGAGCTGACGAGGACACCATGTCGCCGGAGACGGTCGCCTCCGAAGACGAGGGCGATATTCGGAAATTCGTGTACCATTTAATGGATGACACGAAGAAGAAGTTCGGCGGTTCGTCGACCCCGATTTGGTAATTTGAATTAAAACAAAAGTCTTCTGTTGGGCCGAGGAGAGCTTTGTCTTTGCCGCACGCATTCGTCGATGGAGAAGAATGTCCCAGTATAGATAGATCAATCAAATATTTGACCAATTTACAGCTACGCGTTTGACATTCGTGGGCGACAAGCAAGATCTCGATGAATTTTTAATTATTTTTAGGAATATTTTAAGAGCAACTGTAATGCACTCCTAATGCGAGGGTCATCTTAAAAGTAAAGTTGCAAAGGTTCCTGAGGTCGGGGCATTTATTTTTGTTTCGAAGTTGGTGCACCTGGCGTGCATCCTGATGATCAGATTTGTTTGGTTCCGCGTTTTTGTCGGCCATTTTGTTCAGTCACAGTAAATTCATCCGAAAGAAAGGTCGTCGCGCTCTCTCACCACCTTCCGTCCGTGTGGAATCCACTTTTCGTTTTTTTTAGATTGTATGTAACATGTCACGAAGTGGATTAGGCTATTAGGCTATTAGGCTATTCAGGCGTACTGATACTTACGACCTTCATGAAGAATTTCCTGATATTTCCTCGAAGTCTCCTTGGGGATATTGTGTCGGAAAAACTTGGTTATGACGAGCTCTATGCGAGATGGGTGCCCAGAATGCTCACCCAGGATCGTTTTGCACAGGAGAGAGAATCTTTTCTGGATCATGACGGAGGATGAGACATGTATATGTCAATACAATCCAGAATCCAAAATACATTTCACAATAAATACAATTTAATTTTTCCAAAATATGAAATTTCCTTTGAAATTTACGTATATCTAATATAAAGAATACACATATTACTTTACAAATATTTTTAGTACTTTCACTTAACAAGTATTTCCAATAAATTCGCATAATATGCAAATGCATACAATTTGTGCACTTGGCAAAAATTCTACCTTCTTATACTAAAGCAGGGGTTTCCAACGGGCTCAAAATTAACCTCTTGGGAGTTGATAAGAATATAAAAAGGACCTATCGTATTCCAGGGGTCCATTGTAAATTAAAGCATACATATATTTCCAAGTTAATATTGGGGGGATTCGAAAGTATAATTTTGAAACTTTATGTTTCAGCTCAGTTTATGTTCCCATGGATCACTGTGCAAATACACTTAAAAATCGCCAGAAAAACGAATAGGATGGGTGTTATGAGATAGGATGGATACCGCAAGTTCGCATTTATTAAGCAGTAAGAAGACGATACTGCTTCGTGATAATAAAGCAAAATTGACACTGAATAAAATACGGACTTACGGACAACTTCTGATCTGTAAACGTGTTCAGATCGTGAGGCGCTCATTCGTCGTGTCAGCGGTCCGAAAAGTGGACCGGTTGAACACACAGACCTTGTGGCTACTCTGTTCTTTTTTAGGGCTTTTTGCGGCATTTCCTATGATCTGTACGATCACGGAAACTCCCTCAGAGGGTTACTTACATAGATGGCTCGTGCCAGATGAGCTTGCGAACGATATTTATCTATCTTACTAATTTATGTTGCTATCTTAGCTAGTTTTTTAGTTTTAATTTACAAAATCTGCGGGACCAATGGACTAATTAACAGCTCGGGTCAGTGGAGAGTCCTCCCGTTTCTTTGTCTCAGATGTGAAATAATGGATTTATTTTTCATCCTGAAGTCTTTCAATACCATTTTGTGGATATTAATTCTGGAGTGGTATTACATTCTAATAATATTTAATATATTGCATTTATAATTGTATTATTTAACTTTTAAAAAAATCGAGGGGGGGGCGCAAGTTAGATACATGCCACGGGCGCTTTATACCCTCGTTACGGCTCTGCTATTTGGATCAGTAGATTGTTTGTTAAAACCGATGCAAAGACATTATCCTACAAATTATATAATTAACCTTGTGCTTTATATCTAAAACGGGAAAACCCCCATTTTTTCCGGAACGAAAATTATAACCGAACCGATATAAATGCTTGGAACTTAACCGTAATGAAAACCGAAATGAATAACGTAACAGTTCGAATCGATCTATAGATTTTGGCTTAACTTTCTTAAGCTATGCTTGAGCGCTATATTACTGAAGCATGACTAACATTGACTGATTTCTCGATAATTTTCATTTTATTTCTGACGTGTAAAGTAATTCTTTTGCACGTGTTTAGATAAAGAAATCCAGTGGTGTCAGATATGTAAACCGTGCGAGCCACAGAACAGGGCACGTCTCTAGACAAGAAAATCCAATGGTGTCAGATCTGTAGACGGTGCGAGCCACAGAGCAGGACACGTCTCTAGACAAAGAAATCCAGTGGTGTCAGATATAGAGACCGTGCGAGCCACGGCATAGGGCCGTCAAAATAATTAATTTACACTATAAATTTACAGAGTTGCCCAAAAAATAAATTCTATTTGTACTTCAATGTGACTTTGGATCGTAAGTAATTTTATTTAAATCGATTGCATAAAATAATGATTTATTTAAATAAAAAATACATTGCAAAATACAAAACAGCTATTTCGTGTTTTTACAATCACAGATTAAAAGGTTATGATTATTTAAGGGTGAAATTTTGGGTATTTTTTTAAAAAATCTTGAAAAAAAAATATATTTCGACAACGCTGACACTTAGGACATAGGACCTATGTGTAGCAAACGACACCCTTAACTCTCAAATAACTATTTTTTATACCATGAAATTAAGTTTCATTTACAGACATGATTAAAAATATTTTTTATTGACAAACGTTTAACAAAATTGAAGGAAATAAGGGCTTCATTTTTATAAAACGTATCTAAACAAATGTTCGATTGAAATTTCGTCCGAAAAAAGTCGATATTTGGCTGTTTGTTGTTCCAAAATCAAGACATAACATAGGAAAAATATGATAATATCAACAACAACAAAAAATACTTACATTAATTATGCGCCTCCCCATGATGTTAAATTGATGATTATTGCAGCATTTGTAGATTTAGCCGAATGAAAAACGCCTGTAAATAATAAAAAATCACATTCAATCAAATGTTGAATTCTACTTGTTTGGTGATGAATTTCGATGAAACGAATGCACTTAATGATTATCAGATTTGCGTGCTCAGAATGATCAACTATCTGTCGGAATATTTGAAAATAGTTCCCGTTAAAACGAAGACACACATTTTATTATTCGCCATCATCCATGCCAAAACTGCATAGCAATGTAAGCAATGCCGAATACCGAAATACCAAAACGAACTTCGTTTTTTTATTATTATTGGAATTGTCCAATTATTCTTTGTAAATTTAACAAATTAACATACAAAATGATGACTGTCTGTTAGACCTCAATTTGGGAACTCCGTAATTCGTAATACAAATATCTCCGGTAAACAAAGCTCTGACTCAGTATATACACACTTGTAATACAAATGGAGAAACAAAGAATATTCGATCGTTTAAAGAATCAATTTGTAGCGTCGACACGTCGTTGTTTGGGTATTTGTTAATTTTGTTGGTATTAAAATGTATTTTTTAAAGATAATTCACCCTTTTAAGAGCCCCTGTTCGAATGATCGATCGCCGATTAGTGTTTGGCACATGCCATGCGTGCAGCAATAAAACTGACACTGAATGAATCACAATAAATATTCATCGATGGAGTTATGAAAGTGACTGATGGCCACGGACAGGACGACACTAAAGGACCTTCCGCTGTCTTCGAGGTCAGTGGGACGACTAGGTCATTCCTGCAAGACTTGATAATCCCACAGGGATGAACAATGCATTTCTTTTTTAAATAAAATGCTTTCAAAAAACATTATGATCGCCGCATACAGCGATACATTAGCAAGTTCATCAAAAAATATGTATAAAGCTGATGGATAAAAGGTATTTAAATTATAAATACAATAAATTATAAATAAATAAATAATATATTTTATAAGGTCTTTCAATGAGGATAACTCATGAATCCCGGGACTAATAAACGTAATCCCGAAAAATTCGGAATTGATTGTTTCAAATTGTTACATTAATCTTTCCCTACCGGTGATGTATTTACTACACCTCGACTCTAATAATGGGATTATCGATATGAAATATTATAGATACGGGGCTCAGATTTTTTGTATTCCTCCATAATATAATCACGAATCACATCAAAGTATTACAGTATAAAAGTATTCAACTGCAGCTGAGGAAATAAATAATTTGTCGGGAAATCGGGAATTTTGCAAGTTTTATTCCGTGTCTCAGCAGAAAGGAGTTTTGTCAGTCACATTGATGGTGTTTTACGAAAATGGGGGCTCATGCTGACATCAAATCGGGCATATTTTCAAAATAATATTTGGAATATTTATCTATTTTTTAATTGTATTTTTATCTTTCCCGGGACTGATCCCGGGGTGGTCTAATACAATCCCGAAATCCCAGGATCGAAATTTTATATTAAACATATTAAACAAATGGACTTATTGGTAATTTTTGATCAAATTTATCAATGTAATTTTTTCCCGCCTTTATGCTTTTTCGCTTGGGACTGTTTCGAATGCGTTGCAATGCCACGTCTCGCATAACAAGCTGCGTACAAAATATTTTTACCATGCCTATGTTATTCCCGCAAGCGTAAGCAATAAGTTGACAGAGTTTTATTGCAATCGGATGAACGGTATGGCAGCGCATTAAATACGGACAAACAAACATTATTTTTTATATATTATACTATACCTATATTACTTGCGCAATCTTTGGCAATAAGTCGACGAAGTTTTATTGCAATCGAATGAATGATATGGGAGCGCATTAAATACGAACAAACAAAAATTAATTTTTATATATTAGATATACGGCGAAAAATATGCATTCGTCTATTGCGAGCATATAAATCAGGGCTTCGAATCGAAACGAAATTGATAACCGATAAAATTATTATTTTTGCCGGAACGTAACCGAAACCAAAACCGAAATGTATAATATTAGGGAAACCCGAAAGTACTCAGATGATTGCAAAGCTTCTAATTATCGACAATAAACGCCATCTCATAAGAAGGCGTAGCATGTTTTTGCTGCGTTCGGTATACGGTATCCATCCTATTCCATAGCATCTATCCTATTCCATAGCATCCATACTTTTCTATAACACCCATCCTATTCATTTTTTTAATTTATTTTCGAATACTTTTGGGTCTTCCTAATATATGTTATGCATCATTGATTATGAGAATTCTATAACGTTTACGTTGAAATGGATTCGAATATGCCAGGAAACATATTATTGTTAAATAGGCGTCATGTTTATTTTTAGTAAATAAGGTAAATTTTAATAATGTTCCTTATCAGGAAAAAAAAAACCGCAGCTTCCTTTCGATTTCTATCGACAATGTGTCACATTTTTTGGCACACAAAGAGTTTACAACTATCGGAATAATTAAATGCGGTTGGGAAAATCACTAATGTAATGTCAATATTGCATTTTTATTGTGCGAATTATGAGTATGACTTGTACACGATTTTTTAAATGGAAAAATCCACACACACACACACGAGAGGTCGGAGGCAAGGATCTCATCTATTAATCTCACACCGATATCGATATTTTATCTCTGAAAAAAAGGCGTAAAAAATCTCGGAAATTGGTATTAAAACGCCTTTTTATCCGGGGTTATGCGAGTTGAATCGATTTATCAAATCCTTTTTTTGGACGCTTGGATAAGATTTTCGCTATGGGTATAAATGGGAAAAATCCATTAAAATATGGTAGTATCGATCGTGGGGTATAAAAAATATATAAATAAGCGCAATTTAATATATTATTTAACGGCTTTGTTGGCGCTGCAAAGTCACGATTTTGAGTTTGTTAACCCGCACCGAATGAATCCAGATGACTGATTATTAATTGATATTCTGTACGATTTAAGGATTAAAGGCTAATTGTATGATATTTTTGAATCGCGCTTTTAAATGTCAGCTGTTGAGAGTCCAAAGATCGGATCGAATATGATTTTCCTCATTGATTGTTGTTGTTCGAAATAATGTTTCATGTGGAATAAGCAAATTTCTTCCCATATAAATAATGATAACTGGTTTTAAATCGCTCATTAAATATCGAAGCGCGCTTTTCCACGGAAAGATTTAATGGTACATAATGACGCTTTTGCATGCATAAATTATTCACCACATTGGGACAGTGGGTCGAGGGTGATTAATTTATGGGTTGAAAATTCCGCGGTCGTAATTTAGGCAGCCCTGAATGAAATTAGATATGCTAATACACATACATCCGATGCGAAAATACATTTTTTATTTTCGCACACGAGCTGCATCATTACTCTTCGTGATGCATTGCGATAGCGAACTTTCAATGACACACACACGGGATGTTCGGAGACAAAATGCAGGGAATCATAATATTTGTCCAAAATATGAGACAATGTTTGCCCAAATATACAGAAAAAAAATCCATTGTCATGCTCGTCGCATAAATGGATATCTTGGACGTGACGGGGGTACAGACAGCATTTTCTGCAAGTCTTACAATTCAAACGAATTTTACAATTGATTAAAAAGTGCAAACGAGTCGCTAATTACGAATTCGGCAGGCCCAGTTTCATGGCCATTACCTTCGACGACCATAATCGTACATCAAAAATGCTTTTTATGAACCACAATGGTGATATATTTCAGCACTGAGGTGTCATCATCGATTGACGAAAACGTTGTCAAGCCCGAAATCGATCAACATCACATTTGGGGGTTGAACACCACCAAGGCCATAAATGAAATCTACGGCGAAGTGTTACCAATTACGATGTGTTGATTTTGGTTTTCAAAACTTAAATCGGGTAACCGATGTTTGAAAGACGCCCCTAGATCTGGAAAACACTTTGACGCTTTCGCTCATACAAAAACCATTCCGACTCCGAAACCTGCATTGACGACCCGCATCGATTCTTTTGTGCGTTTGGTGGAACATTCAAGGAATAATTCATTATTAATTTATAAAACCTGGCGAAACAATAAGTGCAGGTGTGTATTGTCAACAATTGGATAGGATAGACAAAAAAAATGAGAGCCAAACGTCGAGAATTAATCAGGAACAAAAAAATCGAGGAGTTATTGCAAGAGAAAAAAGGGATCCCAATGGATAGCTGTGCAAGCATATTTAAAATGCATCGGCAAATCGAATAGGATGGGTTTTATGGGATAGGATGGGTATCACGCGCCTTAATCAAACACGACAAAACACGTATTACGCCTTCTTGACAACACAAAAATAGTTCTTTTTTGAATAGCATTGTAATTGGGGATGATAAATTACTAAGATAAATTACTATCAACACTAAGAATCTTCACCAATGGTTTTTAGCTATACTTCGCTTCATTTATTGATCAATTTTCATCCGTTCCAGATTTAATTCGCCAGATTAACGGCGACATCTTCCGTTTTTCTTTAGACGTAATGTATTAATTTGCAATATTGACCGACCGGGAGGAGTCGTCGTCGCTTAGCCTTGGCTGCGGGAGGATGTCCTTCCCGCAGCCAGATCTCTTTCCCTCGTGTTGAATAAAGAGTTATCTTGAGAAGAAAGTCTTTCTGTTGGACGCCCGTCCAAGCGACCAAAAAAAAGAATGGACCGTCTCGACAAAATTTCGATCCCGGAATTTCGGGATTTCATTAGAGATTTTCAATATTTTAAGAAATTAAATTGATAAATTTGATCAAAAATTACTAATAAGTCCATTTGTTCAATATAAAAAATCATATACAATTAAAAAATAGATAAATAAAATACTAAAAAATTCAAATATTATTTTGAAAATATGCCCGAAGTAACATTAAATCATCGAGTGTTTCGTCATTTAGTATGGATCTGATTTTGGAAGTATTCCACATTGCTTCAGGAGGACAGGTAGTCTGGCCTTAGCTGATTGACCCTATTCTATTGTTGGAGAGGCTGTTGCGCTCTGCGTCTCTCTCTTTCAATGCCTGTTTCAGCAATTCTATTAAGTACCTAAAACTGTCCGGGATCCCGGTATTGGATTTTCTACTCGACAAGCACGTAAAAGAGAGCGAGTAAACGAGAGCATCCCCGCTCTTATGCTTCACTGGTGTCAGAAGTGTTATTTCAATAGCGGCCATGTTTTTAAAGCAACATCTGCCAAATTTATTGTGGATTATTTAATAGCATAAGGCATATCATCATGGAAGATAACAGCGTTGAACAACGTGTGCAAATTATCAAAATTTATTTTCAAAGTCAGTGCAACCAAAATGAAATTGGCATTGCCATAATCGTCAAGGGCGAACGCTATAGATCGATGATAAGTAACTTTTTGTAGTTTAAACTGAATGATAATAATATCGACGATATGTGGTTTTAACAGGACGTCGTTACTTGCCACACAACGCATGCCACGATGGACATTCTGCACTATTTGAGTGTGACGTGATTTAACGCTTTTAGACTTCTTCCTTTGGGACCATCTTAAATCGCAGGTCTATTGGTATTAAACAAATTCAGTCAGATTTAATGCGACAAATTCATCAAAAATTAGACATCCCGAATACGTGCCACCAAGCAAAGCCGCGCTAGACATTTGAATGATATACGTTTTTTATTTACACTTAAAAATTGAGCGAACTGAAGAAATACGGAATTTACATTTTATTGATCTCAAATATTACACAAAAATGATAATTAATTCAAAATTTCTTGTGTGACATTTTTTAATTTGTCGAATTTGTATCGATAACCCGCATATGGTTAATCGAAAGTGTGACATTGTGTGATGATTGTTTCGATCGTCATCTGAGTATTAAAATTTTATTACCAGTGCCAATTAAAATTGATGGACAATGAGGACATGACCCAGAGGATTTCTTCGAAGCTTCGAAAGAAGCATACAAAGGAAAACAGTGAGAGTATATTTACATCGGTAAATTACTTGAAAGTCGACTATTCCACGCGATATCACCGACTTATCTGAAGAACTCCACATCCACACCTTATACAAACACATAGTCCTATCTATAATAGTTTATGGCATGACAAACATTTTGCATGTTGCAATAAACGTATTTGCCGAATCTCGCTTGTTGAACGTCTTCGCGCCGCATTAATCACGCAATAAATAATAAAATCGTTCGAGCGTCGAGATTAATCGGTTACCACCCCCTGTGAAAATAAATTCAATCTTATTAAATTAGCAATGGATCCCGGTTGTATAAGGTAACAATCGCCTTTTATTACATGGATGAGTTATGGCTGGATAGTCGTAAATATCTTCATTAGGAGTGCTGGTGGAATGAGTACTTGTTTCAGTTGGCGTGGGATCAGTTCCATGGGTTGAACTGAATTGTTTTAACAATGGCTTAACCGAGTGTTGTTATAATGGGTTGGCTCGTGGACTTTCATACTATCTTCGTTATAAACAATCGTTTTGATTTAGGTTTATCTTATTCAGATAAATATAAAGGCAACCCGAAAGTATTCGAATATTTAATAAAAAAGGTTCAAATTTATTTAATTTACTCAGACTGTGCTCCATGAATCTGAAAAGATGGAAACCCATCGGAAAAGGACCGGTAAATCAGGAGAACACGGTAAAAAAAATCCAGTTTGATTCCCGTATTTTATTCAGTGTCAATTTTGCTTCATGTGGACACGAATTATCATTTTTTTAATCTTATACTGTGACTAGGGAATCCAATCCCGGGATACCGGACAGTTTTGAAAGCTCACGAATCCCAGAATAAGTAAACGTAATCCCGATAAATTCGGGATTGAAATCCTACAGAAATCATTCACCTCACCAGCATGTTGAAGACTACTAAATCGAGACATTTTCGCCAAAATCTGGACGCTTGGAAACAGTGGCGTAACTACTAATTGACGAGCTTAGACGACGCCTAGGGGCAGTAACTGTCTAATCTATGTATACATATATACAGTACATATCAAATTGTTATATTAACCTTTCCCCACCGGTGATGTATTTACTACACCTCGACTCTAATAATTGGGATATCGATATGAAATATAATAGATACGGGGCTCAGAATTTTTGTATTCTTCTGTAATATAACTACGAATCACATCAAAGTATTATAGCATAAAAATATTCATCTGCAGCGACGGAAATAAATAATTTGTCGGAAAATCGGGAATTTTGCGAATTTTAATCCGTGTCTCAGCAGAAAGGAATTTTATCAGTGACATTGATGGTATGATATGAAAATAGGGGCTCACGCGGTCATCAACTCGAACTAGCATTAGCAAATAAATAAAATTATTTTTAGGTTCCGCGTGTTTGTCGGCCATTTTGTTTAGTCACAGTAAATTCTTCCGATGGAGAGATCGTCGCGCACTCCTGCCGCTTACCGTCAGTGCAAAATCCGCGTATTCAACCAGGGAAATGTTCTAATTCCCAAAATTACAACTGTTCATTTCCAAAAAAATCAGAAAAGTCAAAATATTGGACCGCAAGAAAAGCCAGAAAAACAAGTCCATGAATTCCAAAACGCGGCAATGACTAATTATTACACGGTAAATCAATTTTTTTGAAGGCCCCTTTAAAATTTGAGGCCCGAAGCGCATGTGCTTTCTGCGCCTTTGGGTAAATCCGCCACTGGTAATGAATCAATATTTTTTTTTAGACAAGCTTTTATTTTACTGACGAGGGATTGCTAACGGTCAGTTTGTTTGGTTCAGAATGTTTGTCGGCCATTTTGCTTCAGTCGCAGTAAATTCTTCCGATGGAATGATCGTCGCGCGCTCCTCTCAACTTCCATCCGCGCGGTCATCCTTTTTTAAATTTATTTTGCAGAACAATATCACCACGAATATCCATTGGAAGCTCGTGGAAGATTATGGTAGTGATGTGATGAGTCGACAACATATAACAAAATGAGTTAGGTTGTTCAGATATGGCCATAATGATGCTTATGATGAGGCAAGGAGTGGGAGATCATCAGTGATTTCTAACGAGCTTGTGCAAAAAATTGAAGTCTTCTTGTTGATATTGTGTCAGAAAAACTTTGTTACAAGAAGTTGTATGCAAGCTTGACGGGGATGAAATCCCAGAATCCAAAAGACAATCCAAAAAGATCTGGCGGCGCATTAATATTATATATTTGTCATATATTATCGTAAATGAGCCATTTTTTATCACCAACTATAACGCTATTCAAAAAGGAACTATTTTTTGTATTGCCAAGTAAACGTGCAGTATCTATCCTACTCCATAACACCCATCCTATTCGTTTTATCGATGCCGACTGCTATAACTTCAGCTCTCAAAGTTTTCGAACACTTTCGGGTCCCTCTAATATTAATATCTATTAAACCCATTAATTCAACCATATGTCATCGTTGTCGAACGTCTCATCCCCGAGAAAAATCGTTCGATTAGTGCATATAAAAGCGAAATCGACGACATCATCATGCACCTTCTTATGACGACCTTAATTCTAATCACACGCGTGTGAATCATTCGAAACCAATGCCCTCTATTATATGCGTATAAGGCTGACATAATCATGAATAGAAATGCATATATTTCATGCTGAATTTGAATAATATTTCAATGCCATTATTCGGCGTGTTCTCAACATCGAGGAATTTTCGATGAAATATTTGAACATTATTGATCTGAGAACATCATGGTATCGACTTGGAATTTGAGGGTCAAACTGTTTGTCGTTTGAGCAATTAAAACGCCTTATTTATGCATTATGAATTCGCAGTACATTCGATTGTATGTTAACAAAATGCATAAACAATAAGTCGGTCAGGCGGTCACCAAAGGAAGGTGATAGGAAGGAGACCATCATCACGTATCGTCCATTGACCATGTCGGATTGCTGTTTATTGACAGTCAAAGAGGTGTGTGTCCGTGCCCTTTTTTGAACACCAGAGCGATTATTCTTTGTTGATATAACAAATCGAGGATATACGCGCTTTCGAATTGCAAATAGTTTCATCTCAACGCGCCGAAATATTATCATAATCGAATCATGTTTATTTGCGATGTATACGCAAAAATGACGAACTTGTGCTCGTGCGCGAGGATCTGTTAGTTTTGAGCTTATTTAATTTATTTTATGCGACTGGTTTTTACGTATACATCGATGCACATCGATTCTCAAAATGTGCCCGTGTCATTTGTCGGTTGTTTATGTGTTATTTAATGTGGTGTACGACATCACTCGGCTTGTAAATAGCCGTTAAGTGCCCATCGTCGACATTGGATCGCCCGATTGTAACTCAATTCTCGCGATAAATATCTCGTTGTACAAATACGAGTCAGGCGAATACTTTCTTTGAATGGTTGTGTATCCGAAGGCTGTTCATCTCGGGTTGATGGGTTTTCTCCATTCATCCATGGGAGTGATGCTTGGGGTACGTGATTTGAATCTGCGTCAAACAGGATATTGATCCCGGACGATCTGCATTCAAAAATTTCCGAGTGGTTTTTCGAATAAAAGATCTGCCGCAAATGCATGCGATGCATTTTCTCGGGTGACATTAGTTTTCTGCTTAAAGTGCATCACGTCTAGTGGATTCTGATAAGCGTGATTTATGGCGCATTCGAATAATGAAATTTGTATGCATATAAATAAATGCCATCCAAAGAGACCAACACATCCCTAGCCTGTTAATTTGACGGAAATCCACGAGGAAAATTACAAAATACCTTAATATTATATCCTAGTTTTTATAAAATTTGTTTAAATGAATATTTATTCAAATCTACACCCCTCTAAGATTTGTAATTTAAAAGTTACGCATGATCTATATGTAATATATCACTCAATAAGTTTGTAGGATGACTAATAAAATAACGACATTTTTAATAAAACAAGACGACTTCTCCATGAAGCATTATTTTTAAGTCTATAAACAAGTAGTAACCACTGGATATACCAAATGATATTCGCTTTGGATGGCTTTCGCCGGATGCTGTCCACTCAGCTGACCGCCGATTTAATTCTGGAGTATAGGGATGGCTCGATAATTTATCCATTGTCACATTTTATTGCGCTAAAACAGCTCTAAACAGCGTTCGATCGACTGTGAGCAAACACGGTACGCGCTTCGAACAAAGCTTTCTCATGTACAAATGTCGATGCAATTTTTTTTGATATCGTCAAAGAATCACTCCTCTATCATTTGTCTCAATGGAGTCCAAATAACACTTTTTGTAGAATTTTGGCTTCAAAATCGATTTCAGAATTGCTTCTTCATTGGAGCCATCCCGAAAGTCCCGAAAAATTCGTGGTTGATTGTTTCAAATTGTAACATTAACCTTTCCCTACCGGTGATGTATTTACTACACATCGACTCTAATAATGGGAATATCGATATGAAATATTATAGATACGGGGTTCAAAATTTTTGTATTCTTCCATAATATAATTACGAATCACATCAAAGTATTATAGTATATAAATATTCATCTGCAGCGACGGAAATAAATAATTTGTCGCGAAATCGGGAATTTTGCGAATTTTATTCCGTGTCTCGGCGGAAAGGAATTTTATCAGTTAAATTGATGGTGATATACGAAAATATTTGTATAACACCACTATAATAATTTGATGTGATTCGTAATTATATTACGGATGAATACAAAAAATCTGAAGCCCGTATCTATTATATTTCATATCGATATTCCCATTATTAGAGTCGAGGTGTAGTAAATACATCACCGGTAGGGAAAGGTTAATATAACAATTTGATATGTACTGTATATATAGATTAGATATTTGCTGCCTCTAGACGTCGCCTAAGCTCGTCAATTAGTAGTTACGCCACTGTTTCCAAGCGTCCAGATTTCAGCGAGAACGTCTCGATTTAGTATCCTTTAACATACTGGTAAGGTGTACGATTTCTGTTAGATAAAAATTTCTAAAAGAGGAAGCGATTCTAAAGTCGATTTTGAAGCCAAAATTCTTCAAAAAATCTTCAAAATTCTCCAAAATAATATTTGAATTTTTAAGTGTTTTATTTATCTATTTTTGAATTGTATTTTTATCTTTTCTTAAATAAATAAAATTCTTTCCCCTTCAAATTATTTTTTAATATTAAACTAATGGACTTATTAGTAATTTTTGATCAAATGTATGAATGTAATTACTTAAACTCAATCCCTGGATCCCGGGATCGAAATTTTAACTCGGGATTGGATTCCCTAGTAGTGATGTATCTATGTTTCATCCATTATCGCATACCGCATGAAAAAAAACACTTTTATTGCGCTGAAATAGCTCTAAACAGCGCTCCGAATTGTGGACGCGTTGTTGTTTTTGATCGAGCTTGGGCAAACAAACATTAGATTGTGTATCAAATTTTGACGCATATTATTTAAAGATTAGTACGTTCTAAAAATCTAAATTTGATTGAAGATGATCATTTGCTAAAATCATTTAATAACCATTCAAGACCCAATACAAATCAGTAGATTCATGCGTCTTCACAACAAGAAGAAAACAACAATATAAACGTTTGCATATAAATAAATTTGCCCGAATATCAGACATTTTTGGACAATGTGCGTACCGTATGAAAATATTTCAATTGATGAACTATTCATTACTTCGAATGCCGATTTGCGCAATAAATGTCGAATAATTTCGCTTGAAATTTTGATCAATAGCCGTTGTTAAATTGATATTTTTACGAAATCACTTGAACGTCTACTTATCAATATGAAGATACAATGGGTTTTATTTGACGGGCGTTGTTAGAATTGCGTATTATTAAAGCGATTCGATGAATCTAATGTTGTCCAAATTTATATTTAAATTTTGAACTGTACATGCTTTTAATCTAAAAATAATACACGAACTAATTGCGTTTTAATTGCGTCGTCTGATCGTTTGTGTGCCCTCCTAAACGCTATTATATCGATGTATTTTTCCGTTTGATAAATTTATTTCATTTAAATACCATAGAATAAATGTTGAAAAGCACTTGTGTTCGATAAAAACGCGTATTTGTGTGCGAGAAAATTGTTTATGTTCATTTCAAGGTTCGAATCGGGTGAGCTTTTCTAGCGTTTTCGGGTTTCGTTTCACCCCGCTCATTGAAATCACCAAAAATGCGCCCATACATTTTCGAAGGGGAATCTTCGTCCATCTTTATGATAAGTGCATAGATGCATTTTTAGCGCGCGCTATGCACATTTTGTGCATCGCAAAAATATTCGAATACGATATTTGACTCACCAATGAAATAAAAGTCGCCGAAATAACAAAGACACTTTATGCACGGGGTACGAGTATGATTTTCACTGAGAGTTTTCACTGTCGTCCGATACGATGATTATGGGACCGTCCCTGTCACAAGACTTCGCGAGGGTTTCTGCCCGGCAAACTGTTAGTAAGTCCTCTTTTATAGGCGATAACGGGTCGTCCGTTGCCAAACTGCGGTGGCACAATGAACACACGAGAACGCATTGAAAAGTCAAAACCCGATGTGTGATAATCAAACAAGCATTGTGAGCTCGGTGTAAATACGACGAAAGACGGCCATATCGCATATTTGAGCTGATTTTCATTCATCGGGCGTGTCGGATTTAATATGCGACGTCCGAGAGGATCCTAATGGCGTTTACATAATACCGACATTAGAATGCCGCGGGGGGGATATCATTTTTGCCATACGAATCAGCGATAATTTAATAAAAGGTCGTCGGCTATTTTTGCATCGGTGAGAACGCAAAATTATGATTGCACTTAAAGAGATGCTTAAATGTCATACTTTAAATCTGTCATCGCGCAATGCGTCGTTAATGGAAATGTTTCCTTATCCGAGTCAAATTTATATCATTTGATCGATATTTAAACATCAGCGACTCGCCGGTGAGTCAATCCAATCCAAGTCGAATCCAAAAATGATCATTTTATAACGCCATATATGAAGAATATACAAATGCGACCATTTCGCTTGAACTTTTACTTCATAACTCAAAAATGGCATTGTAAATCTATCCATTGTACGAATGCTGAAAACCGGTTGCATCCGTTCTTGTAAATAAATATACAAGAATAGTAACTATTCAATTCATGTCGAGTATTTATTGCTTGCAATAAAAAGAATTGCATACAATTATATATTGAATTTCATACTTGCATGATTATTTTCGTCGCTGCTCTTCTGGCATTTGTCACTTTCCACATTAGTGCTTCGATCGCCGGTGCATCCTTGTTTTTATTATTTAATGCATACGTAATTCTTTAATTTGGGAGCGTCGATGCGCTTTTGAGTTAGTGCTTTTTGATTTGTTTAAATGCCGGCATCTTGAAATGCGTTTAATAATTGCAACGTGGTGAGCCTTCATTTTAATCGATGAAAGACATGTATTATATAAATAACATAGTAATTACATACCTTATAAAGCTTAAGTTTCAAGTTTGAAGATCGCTATCTGATACAATACCTTTATTTGAAAGATCTCAGTCCAATTAATATCAAACCTATGCTAGATTATATTCTAAAAGAGTCTGCTCCTTCTTTTACAATAGTAAAATATTGGATGGCAGAGTTTGAATGAGGCCGTACGAACTGGCAAGACGAACAACGCAATGATCGATCAAATGATGTGTTTGACGCCAGAAATGTTGAAGAAAATATACTGCATATTGACTGAAAATTTGTATATGGCAAAGCTACGCGCAAGATGAGTGCTGCGTTTGCTCATAATGGAATATACCCGGCACGCATTGATATGCCTATATTATTCTCGCTAGTGTAAACAATAAGTTGACAAAGTTTTATTACAATCGGATGAACGGTATGGCAGTGCATTAAATACGGACAAACAAATATTGATTTTTTTATATATAAGATTATAAATAAAAAATCATTCAAACAACCAACTTGCAGATGCATAGTAATGCATAAAAGGTTGTGCAACACTGATTTACATAATTTAATAAATAAAATAAATGACAACGTTTTAATGATTACAGAGTGATTTATAGCCTAAATATTATGCGTTTCGACTCTACTGACATCATAATTATATTCATAACGACGTATTTTTAACATCGGATTTTAATCAGTGCTTGAAAATACGTACTATGATTTAATATTTAATATAATCCTTAAGCCCTTATCTAACACCTTGACCGCCGATACCATTTTTGGAAAATGTCTTTGTAATTTTATTTAATAAAATAGATACAAATATATATTTTAAAATTTACTGCGATGATGACAACGCAAAACGGCAAGTTGAAGTTAGGTATGTCGTGTCGGCCACCGGTGGTCGACATGGCGTTCAAAGTGTTGAATCCACATCCAAATCTGCAAACCAATACCACATTTATGGCCATTCCAAGCTTCTAATAGAGTTTTTAGCAAATAGTTAAAAAAAATTTAAGTGCCATTGTATTAAAAAAAAAAGTACAAGTTCTCATTGACAAGCATAATAATTAATCCTTTGATGAGTATCAACGCCAATGTGGCGTTCAGCGCTCCACAGAGCTTTTTTTTCAATGCCAAGCTTTTATTTATAATAAAATACTATTATTTATTCAAATTAAAATATCAAAAATTATATTTGCGATCTGTTTTGATACGTTTTAATTAAATTTCTACGAACTTTAAGAATCACTTAGCAACATTATAAACACTAAATTTAATGTATTTTCTCGTAATACGCTTGAAAACCATCTTCTTAGCTCGAATCATTATAAATAGTAGAACACATCAATCAATTATGTATATAAAACTCAGCGTAACTCGCTAATCGAAGGGTTAAAACTCAAACGAGTGAAGGTATTTAAATACATGCATAAAAGCCCGTCAAATATTATCTTTTCGATTGAAACCATATAGCATTTTGTCAATAAATAAAACAGTTGTATTTGGTTAATGGGGAAATATAATTTGGAACAGTGAGTTGCTATGAAAAATCAAAGAACTGCTTAGATCATTATGTGAATCAAAGATTCCACTTTGAGATAATAATAGATAAAGCGGAAAGAAATGTCTGTTTTTTTGGTTGCGTCTTTGCCGTCAGTTTGCTTCGGGTTGTTGTCGAGTAGGGAATCCAATCCTGAGCCAAAATTTCGATCCCGGGATTTCGGGATTTCATCAGACAATCCCGGGACCAATCCCGGGATCCTGGGATTAGGATTTTCAATATTTTAAGAAATTACATTGATAAATTTGATAAAAAATTACTAATAAGTCCATTTGTTTAATTTTCATTTTCATTCATTTTCGTATAACACCATCAATGTGACTGATAAAATTCCTTTCTGCTGAGACATGGACTAAAACTCGCAAATTCCCGATTTCCCAACAAATTATTTATTTCTGTCGCTACAGATGAATATTTATATACTATAATACTTTGATGTGATTCGTAATTATATTACGGAGGAATACAAAAATTCTGGATTCCATATCTATTATATTTCATATCAATATTCCCATTTTTAGAGTCGAGGTGTAGTAAATACATCACCGGTAGGTAAAGGTTAATATAACAATTTGAAACAATCAACTCCGAATTTTTCGGGATTACGTTTACTAGTCCCGGGATTCATGAGTTATCCTTATTGAAAGACCTTATAAAATGTGTATATGGTAATATTTGATTAAAAGTGTCGACAGATTTGAAAAATAAACCAAAATCGATGATGACGCATTAAATTATCTAGTAGAATCTGATCCTCGAAAAAAAATAAAGGAATTATCGCTAGACATCGGCTGTCCCTGGTCGACAGTAAAAGACTATTTGAAATGACTCGGGAAAAAACATAGACAGGGAATTTGGGTACTGTATGAGTTGTCATCAACGCTCTTGGAACAACGGATAATCATTTGTTCATCGCTATTTTCCAGGTATGAAACCGATCTTTAAAAAGGATCGTTACTGGAGATGACAAGTGGGTCCTCTACAACAGTCCAAGAAGGAAAAACAGTGGCTTCCTTCAAATTCAGTACCTGTTTCTATCCCTCGAACGTCATTATTCTTGAAAAAGGTCCTCCTTTGTATTTGGTGGGATTTTTTTGGGATGGGTGCCCAGAATGTTTAACCAGGATCGTTTTCATTCGGGATGATCCTCATAGATCAAAGGCCTGATTTGTATTTGTCTGATCCAATTTCGAATCGCCGGTTCATCACAGCGTTAACCTATCATATTAAAATATTTCGATACCGTTTACCAGAAATGCGTGTTACATCATTACATGCAGGTTGATCTTATCTCCTAATGGATTTTCAAAGCGAACCAATTGTCATAATGGCTCAGATAAGTCGCGAGGCGGAATCGATCCACCCGTCGGGGATCAGGTGTTAAATTAACACTTTTCGTGCTTAATTGCGATGAATTCATTGTAATTTCGTTTATCTCCCCTCGACAAAATAACGATGGACCATTGATGCTTATGTAATTTAGATATTTATTCTCATGTCGCAGTGTAAAAAAAACGGAATTCCGCCGGAGCAGTGGCGTTCCAAAATGTATCGCACATTTTTTTTTGGCAATCATATTTCATTCGCAAAAGGTTATCCTACGATGCGAGATGTCGCAAGATAAGGAATATCAAATGGATCGAATTATAGTTTTTGCTTATTGTACGCGATATTTTATATATCTAGGCGTGAAAATGTCAACTATTGTGTTAACATAGAAATATAGAATGTTTGGCAAACGAGTTCGGGATGTTGGCCGAACACATTTTTACGAAGGTTTTGGACCCAAAATGGCGATTGGAAATATCACGAATTGGATCTTGCGCGGCAAACACAAAAAGGTGTGACTCATTTTTTTTTTCTGCGAACGGTTTCGCTGATTTATATCGATTATTGGACGTATCGTCTAAAATAGCTCATGTCGTAGCGTCAATTTGGGGAATTTGACATTTATCTGGTTTATTGTCGCATTGAAGAGAAGGGTGTTTGACCAGTCTGTTGATCAAGTTATACGGAAGCCAATTTATGTTTGTCTCCAGAAATTTTCGCCAAAAAAATGCCATGATGCAAACAATGGTCCTCATGAACGAGATGACATTGAATATTGATATATATGCTAATATGATACAAATTTAATATAGAGCGAATGAGAGATCCTTTTATGTTACGAAGAAACATTTAAAGTTTTTATTTATTACAAGTGATTACCCGGCATGCGTTGCAAATACATAGCAAATCGACGGTTGCAGTGCTTTATTTACCATAGCAACCACCAGATCCAATATGCGCTAACATAGTGCATACGCTAAATGTCTCGCATAACAAATTGCGCACATAAACAATATTTTTACTATACCTATGTTATTCCCGTAAATGCAAACAATAAATTGACAAAGTCTTATTGCAACCGGATGAACGCTATGGCAGCGCATTAAATACGAACAAACAAATATTGTTTTTTATATATTAGATGTCTTAAAAATTATATCAATAAGATGGCTGCCATTCTGGTCAATGCATTGAGATAGTCAAGTTTTGAAGCTTCTCTTCAATATTTCAAGAATATCGACGGGTATGTCGCCGATGATAGCTTGAATATTGTTTTTCAGTTGAGCCAAGGATATCAACTGATATCTCCTAAATCAGAGCTTTCAGTCTTCTGAACCCATTCGGCCCTCGATAAGCGCGGTTTCCTATTAATAATGAAAGTCTTTGAAGAAGTGTGACGTTAATCTGTTGGAAATGTAATCCCGGCTGTTGTTAGATCCGGCCCAAAATTACCGTACGAAATTACAGACTAATAACACTTCCGTGGGTTATTTTTTAATAAATCGGTCAAATTTTGTCCTAATTTTGGATTCCATATAAGGATACACAAACGATATAAAATTACGGGACGCGTTTGAAAGAAAAATGTACAAAAATTCATACACAATGCACGAAGAATAAAAGATAATGCATCTTAGGTCAAAAGTTTATTGTCATCCATTTTATTAGCTTAAAAATATTTTTTCGTTTAACTTTTAATAACGAAAGCACATTTAGATTTTAAAATTGTTGCATACACAAGATTTTGTATAAAAAATTGAACTGGATTTAAATATAATATTTTGCACAAAAATTAACGATTAATATCTAATTGTACAAAAAGTACGCCTCTAAGGCGAACGCACGCTTTTTTCACATCTATAGCATAATTGTTACTAAACTTTAGCTCTTGTTCTTTCGAATGAGTGCCATTCTACTCTTTTTTAAATGACTGTGGTTTTAGGGTGCGCATTTTAAATAAGGAAGTTTCCCTGCTGCACCCTATATATCGATGTTCACTCTAGTCTGCATGAAATATTTTGGCCTCTGAGGGAGCTTCCGCGATCGTACAGGTCATATAAAATGCCGCAAAAAGCCTCAAAAGAGAACGGAGTGGCCACAAGGTCTGTATGTTCAATCGGTCCGCTTTTCGGATCGCTGATATGACGAATGAACGTCTCGCTTTCGGTTGCCATACCTGGACATGTCCACAGAGCACACAGTTTAAGTGATAACGAAGAAAATAGGGACTAGATGACTTAGTATATATTATAAAAACGGACGGAGTCAATAGGTGTTGATGCATGTATAGTAGAATGGTCGAGTAAAATAAAAATCATGTGCAACTCTCGAATCGATTGGTATTCTGCGTTTTGCGCCCCAAGCTCAGTTGTGCCCGTAGCGGGCGCCTGCTTTGATACACCCTTGTTACGGCCCTGATAAAACACAGAGTTGTGTTCGAATTCCAGTGATTCGTAAAGAACATTCTTACACGTTGAGTTTGGGGAGAAACAGTGGATGGAGAGAGTATTTTGCGTACATCGTATGATTTTGTACGATTGATTTAATGAATCGATTTTAAGCGTATTGTTTATGTTAACGCAAATAAATGACCGAGTATTATGTGCTACGGACAGTGTTTATTTATTAATGTACAAGCTTCATACACGCTGCGAGGATCTTAACAGATAAGTGGATCTAAGTTTATGATGATTTAAAACATCTCAAAGGGTTGAGATATTTTAAATCATCGCTGCTTATCATCGATCTGTGGCGCTCACCGTTGGTCCAAAAATGGGCCTCGTTGCTAAATATGATTTTTTGGCGATACGTTTCTCAAACGGAGCACTGATTTATAAAATAAAATTTGATATTTTACATAGATTGTTCAATGCCATAACCTTTCATAATAATTTGCCATATTATTGAATAATTTACAATATATTTTATAGATGTTGCTTTAATAAAATGGTCGTTAAAATCAAATAAATTTGGAGCGTCCCTATTGAAAGTCTTTCAACATCCTGGTAGCTAATATAACCATTAAGAACTATAGGATTATTTTTAAGCAGACCGTGGAGAATACGCTTTTTATTTTTAATTCTTAAAGATAGACTGGTTTGATCTTTTGGCCGTTCATGGTATCTTTAACATGCGGTAAAGATTCCAACGTTTCAAGATCGTCTATCACGATCTTCTCTTTTTTACGCATCGCCTTTGTCTCCAACCCCCATATAAGATGCTCTGATTTTGATTTTGGAATTATATACATACCACACATTTGAGAATTGATTCGGAAGCATTCATAAATTAACATCCTCGGATGGATGTGGAGCGAGTTCTAACACTGCCGAGGAATCGCTTTGTTATGATCTGATCAATAAATGATATAAAAAAGTGTCGATGGTATTTCAAATTCAACAGTTCCCGATCTGCAATAAAATCCCCCCATGAACGATGAGAATACATTAAAAGTTCGAATCGAAATCATAAATTACGTATCAAATTAATTCTAAGAATAATCGTCTTTGCATATTATAAATAAAGCATCCTAAACTAGTTAGGATAATCAATTTTTTACTCGACACATCTCGCTCTGCGTTTTTGTCGTTATAAATGAGTCGTTGAAAACATTTCGAAGCTTTCAATTGCTTTTAAAATGATGTTCCACATAATATTGTAAATTCATCAATTATACAATACAAGAACTTAAGGGTTCGCCAGTTTAAGTATTGATTTGACACATTACACTGGTGTCAGAAAAACGGAGGACTCGGCTGAGAGTCTAATAGATTAACCAAGAAGATTATCGACTAAAAATATGAACGAGAGAGATATTAGATAAAGCGGAAAGAAATGTCATTTTTTTTGGTTGCGTCTTTGCCGTCAGTTTGCCTCGGGTTGCTGTCAAGTGAATACGTCAAGATTGGTGTCATTTTGAAGCTTTGTTGTTTGTCTTACTTTTTCAAATATTTTTTTAGCCATAGTGAAAGATTAAAAGCAAAAGAAGCTACCCAGAACATCTGTGATACATATGGCGACATATTGAATATTCAAAAATGCCATAGATGGTTCAAAAAATTCAAAAGTGGCAACAGAGATTTAAAAAATAAACCAAAATCAGGGCGACCTCCAATAATCGATGATGACGCATTAAATTCTCTGATAGAATCTGAGCCTCGAAAAACAATAAATTAATTATCGGTAGACATCGGCTGTCCCTGGTCGACAGTAAAAGACCATTTGAAAAGACATAGACAGAGAATTTGGGTACCGCACGAGTTGTCATCAACGGTCTTAGAACAACGGATAACCATTTGTTCATCGCTATTGTCCAGGTATGAAACCGATCCATTTTTAAAAAGGATCGTTACTGGGGATGAGAAGTGGGTCCTCTACAACAGTCCGAGAAGGAAAAACAGTGGCTTTCTTCAAATCAAGTACCTGTTTCTATCCCTCGAACGTCATTATTTTTAAAAAAGGTCCTCCTTTGTATTTGGTGGGATTTTTTTGGCGTAATTCACTACGAATTATTAAAACCTGGCCAAACTGTCACAACAGAGTTATACTGTGCACAATTAGATAGGTTAAAGGTGGAAATGCTCAAAAAGCGATCAGTGCTAGTTAACAACCAAAGAAGAATATTAGAGCATGATAATGCAAAAACACACGCAGCAAGGATTACGCAGAATAAAATAAGGAAGCTGGATTTGGAAGTGCTGAAACATTCACCATTTTTTTTTTCTCCAAATAACAAAAAAATGACATTTCTTTCCGCTTTACCTAATATAATGGAGGAAGGCAAGAACGTTATCAATTTGTTTATCAAGGGATACATATCTTAAGATCTTCCACTTATTGGATCTTGTAAAGTTTATTTATAATTTGATGCTTGTAATACAGCGAATTTGGTAACACTTGATCTGGCGATTTGTTTATTATTGCAATAAATATCAATTTGCGACCATTTATCTCTAATAATAATGGGGGAAAAGGTCAGATGCACAGAAAAAGCAAATCCATTGAGTCGCAAAAGCAAAAAAATCCAGCAATCGCCGCTCGGAAAAAAGAAATGAAACACAATCGCGTTTTTTCTGCATGTTTTCGGGCAAACATTGAGTTGTTTGCTCTTTGTGAAATGTTGTATGTTTCATAAAATACATCATCCGGCCATATTATTCGATTTCGGATTCAATACACCGAAACGAAAGACATTCTGAATACATTAACGGGTCTATTAAATTGTATCCAGATATATTTATGAATGTAAAAAATCAACTACCAAGAATGAAATGTCACCGGTGGTCGTTTTGTTTGGGAAATAATAATAATGCTGACAAATATATGAGATTCTGTTAATATTCTGGTTTTTTTTTTGCACGACAAACTTATTTATAACAATCATCCTACGTCAAAATTCTTCGGCTGCTCATCATTCAGGTTGAATCCACTCGTCCGACTTAATTTTTTGTCATGTCAAGAAAGCGTTGACATCATATATTTGTAAAATGCTTTAAAACCGCCCTTCAAACTGGAATTGAATTGAATTGAGTGGAAATAAAATCTCATTCTACTAATTGTCCTATTAAATCAATACTTCAGATATGAGAGTCATCCAGAAAGTAAGTGTACAACATTTATGTATGCATATATACAGTACACATATATTTTTCATATTGTTATATTGACCTTTCCCTACCGGTGATGTATTTACTACACCTCGACTTTAATAATGAGAATATCGATGCGCTTTAAATGTAGACAGCTTTAATGCACTACAAAAAGTATTTTAATGTGTTATTTGATTAGATTTATTTTGGATCGATGGAATTTGTAAACAGATTTGAAATATTGCCACCCATTCATCATTTGACTTTGGTCCACGTTGACATTTTTGTGCGTTGATCATAACGATTGAAGATAAACATACATTTTTCCTCCATAATGAATCACACAAAAACATCGGAACGAGGATTCCTTCCACATCTACATGACTAATTATACATTTGGATCCATCTCAGAGAAATGCATGACTCAATCATTCCCATGTCTTTTATTGCCGACATATTCTCAATTCCTTAGATTAGTCATGACCTACATGTACGATTGAGGAAACCGCAGGGGGATAATTTAAAATCTTTATTGGTGACGTTAATTCTTTGTTATGAATATATTGATCGTTGAAATTCAATTTAGCCGATAATTTCCATATACATACAAGTCCCTAGACAAAGAAATCCAGTGGTGTCAGGTCTGGAGACCGTGTGAGCCATGAAATAGGGGAATAATCGGCGCCTTTGTAAATATAAAAGAGGAAATACTACATCAGACAACTGTAATTGAAATAAGGAAAATGTGTTGTGCGTGCATACGAAGTAGAGGTGGCCAATTTCAATAAATATTGTAAATAAATTTAATAAAATCATCTTAAGCATAAAAAGTATTTTCTTAACCCTGACCCTGGCAAACTGGTACCTCTTCAAGTTTAACGACTTATTGAATGATTTGTATGACATGTAGCATATCGTTGGAAAGGTTAAAAACTAAAGCAGTGTTCCCCAACCGGTGGTCCACGGCCCGTTGCCAAATCTCAAGAAATTCGCCATGCAAAAATATTAAATCATAATATCTCAGCAAAATGGATGAATAAACTCGACAATAACCTTAACCTTTCTCTCCAAGGGTTTTGTACAAATATTTTTAGACTGAGAAATAAGGTAGATGCATTTAAAAATAATCTGGTTCTTTGGAATTGTCACGTACAAGAGGAGGATTTAGAAATGTTTCCACTTTTGCAAGAGTTTTAATTGCTGTTATGCTACTATGATATGTATTTGGTACACCATATGAAATTATGCACCTCGTATCTATTATATTTCATATCTATATTCCAATTATTAGAGTCGAGTTGTAGTAAATACATCGTGGAAAAGCTAATAGAGTTGTCTTCGGATGCCACTCTGATATTCACATTGCTTTAGTTGTCAAGAATATCCAATATACGGAATATATTCAGAAAGTAAGTGTACGTGATTTTTATATTTTTTTAGAAAAAGCGTATTTGAAAAAATATTACAGGACTATTTTTATGCCTTCTTCTAAGAACACTCCCGCCAGCTCTTTTCCCCACTTCAGAACCTCTTTCGGCACCTGTAGTGGTTCAAAACATCCCAACCAAATGAATCCAAGAGCACTTTGGTGGCTGAGGCTGTGTGAGAACGGGCGTTGTTGTGCAACAAGCACACTCCTCTCGTCAGCATTCCCTTCCTTTTGTTTTGAGTTTTTTAGGGTCTCACAATATTGTTGTGCATTGATGGTCTCCCTCTGAGGTAGAAATTTGACCAAAACTATGCATTTTCCGTCCCAAAACACTGAGGCCAAGATTTTTTTGCCCGTAATTGTTCACTACCACTCAAAAAAGAAACTATAGCCCGTTGTTGTCATAGTACACTTACTTTCTGAACATTCATCATATTAGCAAAAATTCAACAGCAGGTTTTGATAAATTTGATCAAAAATTACTAATAAGTCCATTTGTTTAATATAAAAAATAACTTGAAGGCAAATATTTTGAAAATATGCCCGAAGTAACATTAAAACATCGAGTACTTCGTCATTTAGTCTGGATCTGATTTTGGTAGTCAGGCATCTTGCTGCTGAAAATGCACGCTCAGCCTCCACACTCATTGGAGGTATCGTCATCACATATTTAAATGCTAGTTCGAGTTGTTGACCACGTGAGCCCCCATTTTCATATCATACCATCAATGTCACTGATAAAATTCTTTCTGCCGAGACACGGACTAAAACTCGCAAATTTCCCGATTTTCCGACAAATTATTTATTTCCGTCGCTGCAGATGAATACTTATATACTATAATACTTTGATATTATTTGTAATTATATTACGGAGGAATACAAAAATTCTGAGCCCCGTATCTATTATATTTCATATCGATATTCCCATTATTAGAGTCGAGGTGTAGTAAATACATCACCGGTAGGGAAAGGTTAATATAACAACTTGAAAAACATATATGTACTGTATATATGTATACATAGATTAGACAGTTACTGTTCCTTTTTTTTAGATCATAAAATATAATTTGGGTGTCAAAATGATAAGAAAAAAATCTATTTCGACTACCCTAACTGTTGGACAACGTAGCAAAGACCCCCAAAATTGTGTCATACTTCATTTTACATACTTCATACATTCACTGAAACATACTTCATTTTACTTTTTTAATAATATATTAAGCAGGGCTAATTAACAATCATGTAATATTGTTCAAATAATGAAATAATTCGATTGATTCCTACAGCTATTGTTTTAATTAGCTTTACAACTACATCGCTTTGGTGATACAACAGGGAATTGTTTTTGAGCATTATAAAAACGTTTTTGATAAAATAGAGTAAATTTAAATGGATACTGTTCATTGAGCACAACATTATATTATTATATTTTAAAGTTAACCAGGAGATCTATAATAATTTATACCTTTTCATACAATATTGACCTGAGACAATGAGTAGTCCAATTTACTGAGAAATGCCCATATAAATAAATTTTGCATTTTAAAGAATGCTTTTCTTGTTAATATGTGTGAGCTTTTTGTATAAATAGAAGGTGCTAAAATATAGCATATTCAAATTTGGACCACATGCTGTGTCGTAAATCGAAGATTTTAAGTCTCCCCTCGTTAGTCTCAATTTTATAATAATACTTCGACTGTCAATTTGGTTAAACAGTCAAGTTATAAATTAGAAGAAAGGGTTTGTTCGATGCTTTTACGCCGACTTTTCGCGCGGTAATAATTAGGACAATAGCTCCCCATTGATTTACGACGCACTTAATGCATCGGTGGCATAAATTATTTTTAAAAAATCATAAAATTTAAGGAGGTCATTAACGAACCGTCCATAAAAATGCGTCCCGTCAAAACAAAGGCGCGAAAAGTGCAGGCTCGAGCATGACTCAAGATCTGACGAAGGCGAACTCATAAATAATTCATGGCGGGATCGAAGCCCTTCGCTCTCGATCCCGTCGGCGGGTGGGACGAAAGCTCCAGCGCAGCATCGCAATTCATCTCACTAACATTCAAAAAATGACAGATGTGCGTAAACAAGCCTAGTTGCCATGGCGACGATCGACGACAGCGGCGCCGCTGCGTCTAAAATTAGAACCACACAAACGTCAAAATATATTTGAATAAAATCACGAAAGGACTGACCATTGCCGCTTGATTGATATTTAAATTTAAATTCGAATCAAATAAACATCAATCAATCGCTGCAAAATGATCGATGCATTTATGAGACGGTATAAATTCAAACAAGGACGCTCGTCGATCATCGTCCGCTCGAAGAAAACGCGGTACAAATTTATGTCAACTGGTACATTGATAAATATAAGATGCCCATTGTATGTAATTCAGAAAGCCCTCGCACAATGTTTAAGCATAATTTATGATCGCAGTCATTTCATTCAGAATCATATTAACGTCTGCAAAAAATTATGACTCAAATGATTTTTGAGCCACCGTAGTGTATATTGTATTGCTTTGCACCGGATTGATTGCGATTTGAATTAATCGATTGGGTGAATATTTGTGTCCCATTCGGCCTCGGCGAAGCAACTGGATCAGACAAGGTCTCGCATTGCACTGGAATGATCGGTATCGTAGATCAGATGTGGGTCGCAGCGAACGGACGAAAGCTCCCTGTCCGTGACACGTGGTGTGTTATGGAAGGGTCGCCAGCAGCAGGCGCGCCCACTCCAAGTTCAAGGCGGATCGTTGCCATTTGCCGATCTCGTACACAAGTCCGGTCCACTACTGGACGGTTGTATCATTAACCCACATGGAATGATACCTGCAGTAAATCAATACCATCTTCCTACTTCATCCGATTACAGAACGCGCTTCTTCCTCAATTATCCGGTGATGCGATGAAGAACACGATCCATCGGCACCTTGACATTTTATCAGGATCGGCTTGCATCGTAGTAGCGAATCGTGCACTTATCTCAATACATAACAATTAATCAGATCGCTATTTTTTCATTGCGTATATAATAATAAAACAATTAAATAAACGTGTCGTTAATTTTATTTCGTTCCTATTTAATTTGCGATACATGCTCGAAATATTGCGCGTTATGACCGTTCCTGCATAGACAATAGCGTTTGAAAATAACGAGCGCAAAATGGCCGCTTGTCAGATCGCGTTTGACACTTGGTGCAATTATTCCGATGGTTGCATTTTATTCCAATCACATTTTCACCATGAAAACAATGGAAATCGGACAAGTTTTTATGGTACGGCATAAAATGAGCGCAATCCGATTGCTACAGCATGAGAATCGTATAAAAAATTGACATTTTAAAGTCTCATTGTTCATTTACATTTCAATTAACCTCAAAATATTTTAAATTAAATCCACCGCAGAATGCGTACGATTGCATATATATTCCCCGACGGGTCGAAATGAGTTAATTTTTAAATATTGGCGACGTTCGGACTGCAACAAATAGTCTCAGCGTCACCTTTCCTGACCTCTTATTATTTGCAGGATTTCTAAGACACATTGTGTGGGATGGATATTTAACACTTTTTTAAAATTCTCAGATAACGGAACAATACGGTATTCGATAACGAATATCTAATCGATGTCAGAATTACGGTTTCCGCTAGAATTTATTGCCGAATTACACGATTATGACCTGAGAGATTCCCGTTTTATAAAATGCACATTAATCTTATCAACGTCCGAATATGATAATCGCTTAAAAGTCGACGACTCCTAAAAGAAATCAATATTTAATTATGCGACCGTATAAAACATCACATGGAACCTTTGTAATAAATCCTCGAAGAATATTAGCATAGATCTTATATTAAGTTAAATAGCCTATTTTTTCACCGACGATATCTCTTTCGATTCATGAATAAATTCTATAAACAAGGTATTTTAGCAAAATAATCCCCAATTAAGTATGACGCAACTGTTCAATATTTTTAATGCAATAAAACTAGCCTAATGTATTAAGTTCTGTGCTCATTTAAATGATATCTTTGGATTCATTTAGGAGTGTAAATTTTTCAAACAGGGTCTAGTGACCTTTATGAAAAATTTATGATGATGATTAGTTCTTCTGATGTGTTTTATTTTAACGGTATATATATATTTAATTAAAATTTGCTTTATTGCCACGAAAAATTGAAAACACGATTCTCACAACGTCTGAAGATATCAAAAACAACATGCATTTTGAATATTTATTGGTTCAAATGATGAAAAATATGTAACACGAAGATGGCATTTAATTTCCAGGATATCAAGACTTTTTTTCGTACATGTCCAAAATAATTAATAAAATGTATTTTACATAGAGATCTACACACACAAGATCTATAGTTTTTTTCAATTTATGATCAATTTGATATAATTATGTTCAAAAAAAGCCAGTTAAACACTCAAAAATGTTTATGATGCATTAAAATCCATAATTGAGTCATATCTACAGCAAACAATCGAGGAGTTATCGCAAAGACTGGGATCCAATCGGGACCATTTGAAAATCATCGACAAAACGAATAGGATGGATTTTATGATGGGGTAGGATGGGTACTGCACCATCATAACATTTCCATCTTTTCAGGTCCATGGAACAGAGCCTAAGAGAAAAAACTATTCAAAAATTAAGCCGAAGTGGAAATTAATTTAATAATTTCAAACCGATGAAAATAAACGCTATGCTCTAATGTAAATCCACTTTTCTGTCAGCTTGATAATGAACCAGGCTCAATAAATGAACCTTAACACTGTTGATAACACACAATATTCGTTGAAATTCTTATTTTTCAACTGCAATGTTCAGCTATTTTTGCTATTAAATGTGTTGCGAAGGAGTGGTGATACTCAGCTAATGACACTATTCCAGAACAATCAAGGGCCAATAACACAGTTGCTCAATTATAAGAATGATGTGAATATCTTAATTATCAAAACAAACGTCTGCTCTCACGACAACACGAACGAAAGTAGTCTTATCTTTATTGAAAGAGCTTAATAGCTTATCCGATAATAGCAGTTTCAGTTAATTATACTGTAGCGTGGCGATTTACCATCCCCATGCAATGGCACTGTCAATCTGGGCAGACTTAATTCGCCGGATTAACAGCAACATCTTCCGTCTCTCTTTAAGTGCAATGTGCTATTTTAACAGCGTCATCTTCTGTTGCGCTGCGGGGTTGCGTTCGGTAATTGCAGGTGCAATTACGTGTACCGTTTCTGGTTGAATGGCAGGAGGCGGAGGAAGTGGGCGTCGAGAAGAGTCGTCGATTGGCCTTGGCTGCGGAAAGACGTCCTTCCCGCAGCCAGATCTCTCTTTCTCTCTCGTGCTGAATAAAAAGTTACTTAGAGAAGAGAGTTTTTTCGTTCGACGCCCATTCATCCGTTCAGCTGTACATGATCCGATACGAGAACGGACCTGTGCGATAGCGCAGCCATCCCAACGAGCGCGTGGGAGCGAGAACGCAAGACACCCGTCTCTGTCTCACGATTTCTTGTTCGATAGAGTTAATCGATTTTTGCTTCTATACCAGATTATTTTTACAAAAAAGGATAAAAAGGCTGTCAAAGCGATGGGAAGATGTATTGAATAATGAAAACAATTAGATTTTACAATGTTGTGTATACATTTTTCGTTATTTTAATAAATTTGAACGTTTTTTAACTAAATATTCGAATACTTTCGGGTCCTCCTAATATAAACACGCCGCAAAACTATTTTTAAAAAGTATACTTAGGAAGCTCACAAAGCGATTTTTATCAATGATGATGGAACACTGAGTGACTATAAAAAAGAAGCGATCTCTTCAGATCATATATTATGAGGGGATTCAAATATAACCCGGAATTTTGCTATACAAATTCATCAGTGATATATAAATATACATACGGAGTGTCTTATTTTTTTACATAGTTCTCTTCATTAGAAATACATTTATTCCATCGGATAGGAAGCGTCTTGAAGCCGTCACTAAATAAATAAGATTGCTGCTCTGAAAACCCGTTGCGCACGTATTGTTTGACCGCAGCGTTGTCTTGAAATCGTTGAAACCCTTGAAAGTTTGTTTAAATATTGTTTTTTTTTTAAATTTCTATACCAGTGGCGAATTTAACTGTAAGCATAGAAGGCAAACGCGCTTCGGGCCACAAAACTTTAGGGCAAAAGTACTAAAAGTGCAAGGGATCTAAGTAATTATTTAAAAAATAATCAACTAATTCTAAAAATTCTAAACCTCAGAATTTTAATCGGGAAATTGACTAATTCCCAGAATTTTAAACAGTTCAATTCTCAGAAAACCAGAGAAATGTTTGAATTTCAACTGCTCATTTCCGGGAAAATCAGAATAATTCTTAGTCCAAAATTTGGACCGTAGGAAAAACCAGGAAAATTTACGCTTTTGTGAAAGCAAAAAGCCAAATACTGTGACGGTTAATAAAATTTAAGGCAGGACATATTAAATCCAAATTATTTTATATTGTCTGTTTGTGTCTATTGTTTATGCTTCCGTAGTAACGCTAAAATAATCAAAATATATTCGACAGTCAAATATTAGATTTTAAGTTAATAAAAATAATCAAATTATGATCCCAAATATGCCAGCCGATAAATATTTTTTCCTCGTTGTAAATAATTATGTTTTTATCGTCAGTCTTTTCTATCATTTATTCTTGACATTTGAAACATGATTTCGAACCGTTATTTTTAAATTTCGGTTCAGTTCCGAGTGACATTAATTTTTGATGTTTTTAACATTGTCCATTGTCTTCAATTATATTTGCTATGTATTCAAATCCCAGATTTCAATTTGTTTTCTAGTATTATACACTCCAAGCTGGGATTCCCAAACATTAAGTCAATATCTTTTCGTTTAATAGATTATACACTTCTAAACCGGTATTTTTCCGGAACGAAAACCTTAACCGAACCGATATAAATCTTTGGAACATAAACCGAAATAAATGTGTTATATAGCACCGCTTTTGTCGTCGGTATCCATATCATCTAGTTTAGGTCACAACGAGTTTCTTATCATAGTTTTGGAAGAAGTGGTGACTTGTTATACACTACTAAAAAAATCACAATAAATTTGGCAGATTACGCCTTAATCTTATCGGACTGGAAATCGTGAGACAGAGACGGATGTCTTGGGTCTCATCATACACTCGTGCATTGATAGCAAAGTCGTGCCATAAAGGTACCCCTATACGTCTAAACATTCTCAATATGTTTGTTTTATAGAAACTTGTAAATGTTCACACTTTCAACAAAAAATCGTATTCTAAAGAATATTTTAACCGTCGTAAAATTTAGGTGTAATTAACTGAAATCGCTATCGTCGAATAAGCTATTAAGCTCTTTCAACAAAGATAAGACGACTTTGCTTCGTGTTGTCTTGAGAGCAGGCGTTTGTTTTGTTAATTAAGATATTCGCATCATTCTTATTGTTGACCAATTTTGTTATTCCTCCTTGACTGCTCTGGAGTGGCGTCTTTAGCCGAGTATCATCACTCCTTCAGAAGTAAATTGGCAGCCTTGCACGGTAACTAATAGTAGAATATTGCAGTTGAATATTGAGAAATATCTCGAAGTAATGAACGAACGGTGTTAAGGTTTATTTATTAAGCCTGATTCATTATCAAATTTGATACACGCTACGGTGGAGCTGACAGAAAAGTGGATTTACATTAGAGCATAGCATGTATGTTCTCTGGTTTGAAAGGGTTAACAACCTGACCGCTATAACCTAATAAATTTTGAGCGTAAATGATTTTTTTCCCCATGGATGACTCAATTATTTGCAAGCGGGGAGAAATGGTGAACGTCAAACGCGAAAAATTTATAATCCTCAGAAAAATTTATTTAAAAAATGTTTTCATTATAACATAATATGCGGTCAAAAATAAATAAATAAAATGTATTCATTCTCGACGGTTCTCAATATTTATATCGGCTTCCCCTTTTTTTTGCGATATTCAAAGCGATAATTTCACACGATACACACGTCATTTTTTATGTATTCAATTAATAAAAAACTAAATTATTGCCTATTTATTATTCAGCAAATGATGTGCTCAAAGTGGGTGTGTATTTTAATTTGCAATTATGAGACGGTGGCTTATGCGAGAACGAATTGCGCCGCGGTATTCGAATGGATGTTCTAATCGTCTGAAAGGGGGGGAAAAATAAATTTATGGACCCGTCGATAAAGAGGAAATAATTTTATTTTGTTCGTCCATATGAATATTTATTACAGGAAAAATAAGTCCTACGACATTTGAGGAAAAAAAAAAAAAAAAAAAAAAAAAAAAAAAAGGGGGACGGGGGGGCCCACCCACACCCGAGCATGTACCCAAGGTCGAGTAAAAAACGACCTTATGACAGCCCGCACATCTAACAACACTAATTTAGTGTAAAACTAATTTAACGTCCCCCTGGAGGAACCAACTTCTGCTCAATCTGGTGACCGAGCGCAATGCAAAGCGCGAAACCATAAAGGGGATATAATGAAAAAAAAAAATAATAATAATAATAATAATAAAATAAAATAAAATAAAAAATTAAAAAATGACGGGAAAAAAAAAAAAAAAAAAAAAAAAAAAAAAAAAAAAAAAAAAAAAAAAGATAAAATTAAAATAAGAAAAACAAAAAAAAGAAAAGGGGTCAGCCGCGCGGCTGCACGCTGTAAATGTAGACGAGCTTCTGAGCTTCCCATCTTAATCTTCCATCTTATCTCAATGTGGGTGTGACTCTACTTTACTCGACGGTACTAGCCCCGACAGCCTCTGGAGCGGACCAGTGCTTGGCGTAGTAGCCGCCGTCGACGCATTTCGCGCCAAAGCTTTCGCAAAATGTATTGAAGGCGCTGAGGGCGCCGGGACGGGTCACCAGATCTTTGTGTCCTACTGGCCCCTCACATGGCCCACGAACACGGCACAGAAGCGCCTCCCGCTCAGCCCCCATGCCTTCGCACGACCACAGAATATGTTCTGCGTCCATGCTCGGTGCAGTGCACGGGCAATCTGAGCGATCCGACAGCCCAAGTCCCATTAAGTGGGCACTAAAATGGCCGTGACCCGTTAGGAATTGTACCATCCAATGATTAGGCGCGATGCCCTTGTACTTAAGCCTCCTCTCGACGGAGTCGAAGAACCGGAACAAGTGGCGGCCACTTGTTGAATTGGACCACCTGTCCTGCCACGTTCTTGTAGCTGCGTCCTGAGCCCATTTCCTCAGCGACGTCTTATCAATAATCTCCGCTGCCTCCTCCGCTGTAAGGAATGAGTCGCCGACTTTCACTGCGTGGCCCTTCCGCCATCTGTACACTGCAGCCATTACCTGAAGTTTCAGGTCCATCGGGAGGACTCCCGCCAAGACCGGTAGGCTGTCCGTCGCCACCGTTCGATAAGCTTTCGTCAGCCGCAGCAGCGGCGAGCGCTGCGCCGAGTTGAGTCTCCGCGATGAGGTTAGCGTGGGGCTGGACTGACCTGGTCGCCCCAGTTTGTGAGCCCATGCACCAGCACCGTACGTCACGATGCTGACGTACAGGGCCTGATATGCTGTGCGCATGCTGCGCCCACTGAGGCCCCAATCGGCGCCTGCTAGTCGCGACATTCTCCCGAAGACGTTGAGGGCCTTTTTTGAGGCCTCACTGAATGTGCCGAATCTGCAACCCTTGATGGTGACTCCCATATTGACGGATTCCAGGATCGTTTCCCCCTTTGATTTTGACGGTTCTCTGAATGTGCTTCGCCCTCGAGGCCAGCTTGGCAAAGGGTTGTTCAAACGTCCAATAGAAATGCTTTATTCTATGCAGCGACGTAATGAGTGCGTGGCATAAATTCGAAGATTCTTACAAATTTCCTACGTGACATTTGAGGAAAGGCAAGGGGTAACGACCAGGCGCTTCTTGCGCCAATGCTCGCCGCTCATGCAGCTTGGACCAAAAAAAAATGCATTCGACCATAGGCATTAATTCATTTTCCCGCTCATAACTCACGGATGGACTTCGATCGTTTTTCGTACGATATGTTTATTTGGCCCGCCTTATCGCGTCTAATGGCGACTTGAGGTTGTTGGCACCGCCGACACCTGCTCGCCTCTAATTTGACAACCCGAAATTAATGAAAATATATATCGCACTGGTTTGACCCCCTCGAATATTTGTGGTATCTCCATGAGTCATTAGCTAATCGGTCAATTATAAGCCTATGAAATAGATGTTAGATGCGCACATCGTAAATCTTCATGCGTGGCATTCAAATGCCGAATGTGTAATCATTTTGAAACAAATGTATCAAAATCATGATATAACGAAACAGGAATGGCATTATATCATTCCGATTTATCGCCAAAATCTTTTCGTTAAAAAATGTATGAATTTATTAGGTCCTCCCGAAAAAAATCCATTATTTTCACACGCTCTCGTTTGCAGGGTCGTAACAAGGGTGTGACAAAGCAGGCGCCAGCCACGGGCGCAACTTCAGACAATCCGCCCGATCAGTCGTCATCAGCGGTCCGAAAAGCGGACCGATTGGACATACAAGCCTTATGGCCACTCCGTCCTCTTTTAGGGCCTTTTGCTGCATTTTATATGATCTGTACGATTACGGAAGCAACGTAGCGTCATGGGAAACTACCACATTAATAGTATTCAAACACAGCTTTTAAAATTAAAGCATATTGAGCGTTTCTACTTTTAACCCTCTGAGTAATGAGTTAATTTTAAAATGACTCATATCAATAAATAAACACTGTTGATAGCACACAATATTCCTTTATTTATTCGCGTAAACATAAACAATACACTTGAAATTAATTAATTTGGGTTGTCGTTATTAGTCAATAAATTCGGGTTATTGATCTATACCAGGGGTGGCCAACCCAAATGATCTTGCGGGCCACTTTATTTTTTACTTTTATAAAATTATATATCCCCATATTAGATTTAGATACACTATAGACATTTTTTTTGAGTAAAAACTGAAACATAATGATTGTTATCATTGTGTTATTCTAATTATTCTTAAATGTAAACATATATAATATAATAATGATGATAACGAGGGTATGAAGCGCCCGTGGCAAGTATCTAACTTGCGCCCCCCCCCCCTCTCCCCAATTTAAAAAAGTTAGCCACTGTGAGATCATTCGTTATCGTATCGATTATAGAAAATGTAGAAGAGGACGGAGTGGCCCCATGTCAGGGTGTCCAACCGGTCCGCTTTTCGAACCGCTAACATAACGAATGAGCACCTCGCGATCAGATGTCATTCTCTAACATGCGTACAGAGTGATTACGAACTCTTATTACAAAACGAAGTTGTACGAAGAAGACTGATCAGATGCGTTGTTTAAATTTTACAAACGCTCAAAAATATTTTTGTCTTTATTTTATTGCGGACTTATGCCGGCTGGGTCGGCCCAATGTTTGAGCAATATTTCATGTAAAGTAGAATGATCTAGTAAAATAAAAACCATGTGCAACTCTCGACCAGGTCGATATTTTGTGTTTTGCGCCCCAAGTCCAGTTGCGCCCGTGGCGGGCGCCTGTTGCGGGTTGGCCACCCCTGATCTATACAATCATACGATGTACGCAAGGCACTCTCTCCGTCTTTATCTTCTATTTATAATCTCCGAACTCAAATTTGCAAAACACTCCTTCTGTTCTCTGTCTCTCCCCGAACTCAACGTGCAAGAATGCTCTTTCTAAGTCACTAGAATTCGATCGCAAATACGCGACTGTGCTCATCAAAAGGATATGGCACATTAAGAAGAAAGATATACAAGTAGAACCTCAATTATCCGGACCTAATTGGGGACGAAAGATGTCTGGATAACGAAAATAAATCATAATTGATAGAGAAAGACAAGGAAAATATGAATAATTTTTATTTGTCTAGATTTACAAACAGATACACATATAATAAATTACTTTTTATTAAAAAAATTATAATCGATTTAGGCTTTAAGCTGGCTCTTCTTGATCCTCAAGTTATTTAAGCGATGCCTAAACACTGTAAAGCTTCAGGATGTGTAGGACCAATAACACCCCCCTCTCAAATCTCTTCTTCGTCTTCTCGGCCTTGTTCTTCCGAGGCAGGTATTTATTTAATTACTTCATCATCATTCAAAATCTAGAATCCAGGATCG
Source organism: Stenopsyche tienmushanensis (assembly GCA_008973525.1). Lineage (NCBI taxonomy): Eukaryota > Metazoa > Arthropoda > Insecta > Trichoptera > Stenopsychidae > Stenopsyche > Stenopsyche tienmushanensis. The sequence continues at coordinate 813,591 of WACJ01000027.1, forward strand.
TTTGCATCGCAATTTAACCACTCGGTTACATCTTCTACATAATATAGAAATTTATGCTATTGCTTTCGCAATGTCTCCTGTATCAGGTTCTACTGCGTTGCTGGAACATACTAATGATCTTTTAAAAAAACACATCTGAAGAATTCCATTAATCTGCTGCGATATAGCAGCAATCTTTTAAATTTATTTGCTTGTGGAAGCTTATAACTGTTTTCATTTTATTATAACTTCTCCACAGAAATCGACAGACGCATACAACTGAGATGGGCAGCATTTGAAAAACTTAGTACACTTTTAAAGCGAAAATTCACCATTCATCCAGACTTTTTTCTGATGATCATATTCAGCTTGAAGACTTTTGATGTTTTAAAATCGTCTGGGTTTTTTGATTTCCCTATGACAAGCAGTGGCAGTTTGTGTCTGCCTGCAACATTTGCACACATCATTTTAGTGACGCGTTTTTGACTATATGTATTTGTACTCAAGTGAAGTATTTTCACGTCTTGATGCTAAAGATTTGTTGGGTATTTATTTCCAATTTAAACCGGTCTCATCAACAAATCAACAATTTCGCCGAATCCTTCCTTCTCCACAAATAGCTTCAACGTGACAATGAATGTGCTTGCTGAAGGTATGTCAGCAGAAAGCTTTTCCCCGTGACTTTCAAGTTCCCTGATACCAAGTCGTCCTTTGATTTTTTCAAGCCAACCAGAACTAGTCTTGAAGGTGGAACATCCATTTAATTTTGTATTGAAAATTGTCGCTTTTCCACACAAGAATGGACCAAATATTGACTGTCCAGTTGATCGACTTTGCATGAACCACATAAAAATACACTCTTCAACTTCTGTATTTCCTATTTTTTTTTCATAACTTTTAGCTCTGAGCTTCCATCTTCTGATATTAAACAATTATTAAACTTAACATAATATGCAATCCATCACGTACGTGAGCAAAATTGTACACAATTCTCCACGTGCAAATCGACAAATTATATATTTTATTTTTGAATAATCCGGATAATCGAGGTTCTACTGATCAAGTATTGCACCCTTGCACTTGTGTAAAAATACAAATGAAAAAGCGAAATACGAGGGAGATTCAAATATAACCCGGAATTTTACTGTACAAATTTAATATTCATGCATAAAAATACATATGGAGTGTTTTATTTTTCTACATAGTTGATTTCATTTGAAAATAACTCTATATAAATGGGAAGCTTTTTGATCCTGTTACTGGAAAAAGAAGGCGAAAAGTAGCATCCTCTGTTGCGCAACGCGTAATTATGCAAGATCTCGTAAACGAAGTTGTGCAATTAAATGAAATTTTCAGGATATTTGAATCACAGTTCGGTGATGCCACTTAAGTGTTAAATTGGGCCAAAAAGTTTATGGAAGGTCGAGAAACAGTTCCCTGGACAAGTGATGGCTACGGTATTTCGGGAATCAAAAGATATTTTATTGATTGATTTTCTGCAAGAAAAACAGGCGGTGAATGCTAAAATAAAAATCCTTCAAAGCAGAAAAAAAATCTGAATTTCTCGGAAATGATCAGTTGTAATTCTAGGAATCTGGGATATTAGGGAGGAACCGAAATAACCGATATTTTCAAATCGGTTCTGTCAGAGCCGTAACGAGGGTATGAAGCGCCCGTGGCAAGTATCTAACTTGCGCTCCTCCCCCTCCCCTGAAACTTTTAAACAAAAAGTTAAATAATACTTTTATAAAGGCAATTACAATTAATATTTTAAAATAATATACGAAGATAGCCCCACAAGTATCCGACCTAACGTATAGAATAAGTTATTTAAAAAAAAAACACTAATACTACCATGATATGTATTTAGTACACCATATGAGATTCTGAACCCCGTATCTATTATATATTATATGGATATTCCTATTATTAGTCGAGTCGTAGTAAATACATCATGGTAAAGTAAATGTTAGACGTTATTGAATGATCATCAACTGCAAGTGCGCCAGCAGACATGACAGGCCTTTCAAAAAAGGCTGTACATCGTATATTGATTGAAAATTTGGACATGAGAAAGCTGTGCGCAAGATGGGTGCCGAGTTTGCTCACAATGGAACCTTGCAAACAAGCATAATAAAAGTGCACAGAAAAATGCAAAACTTGAATTAATTATTCATATCTGCAAGGACACGCTCATTCTTAATTTTGAAATTTATGACTTAAAAATAAAAGGCTTCCGTGATTTTACAGATCTTGGAAGACCACAGGTACGCATTTACTCCGGAAAATGCCGCAAAAAAGCCCCAAAAGAAGACGGAGTGGCCACAAGGCCTGTGTATCTAACCGGTCCACTTTTCGGATCGCTGATATGACGCCTCGCAATCGGACGCCATACATAAAAATGTCTACAGAACGATAACGAACCCCCATTACAAAAATAAGTTGTCCAAATAAGACTGATAGGACGGGTTGTTTAAATTTTACAATCGGTCGAAAATATTATTGTCGCATGCCGATTAAGATGAAGATCCATGATATCAGAATAGAATTGTCGATAAACTCGAATATTTGAGATGAAGCTTATAAATCTGTTTGTTTTGGTATCGGTTCCTGTTTCTTTGTATCACGTCCAGTATTTCATGCATATTTATTGAACAATAAACTGCTTCAGATTATGCTTATGGATATAGACAATTTATTATCGCTGATATCCCCAAGGGCCAAAAGCTTTCGTGTTTAATATTTGACAAAACGTTAGCATCAAAGGGTCTGCTCGTTCGGAGAAATTTATTGCGGCTCGTATAAACGACCAGACACACAGCGTTATGCAAGTCTTCCCCGCGATAACATCGTTATTATGTTGACAAATTATTACCGAAACTTAGCAACGGGCAGAAAAAATGTTCCTGAATGCCACTGATACAGATTTATGATGATCCCGATGCGACTCGAACGTGAACATCTCTCGCCGGGTGCGATTAAAATCTCGGGGCATTCGTGTTGCATTTATCGTCCGATTCGATCAAACCAAAAGCCGATCTGAGCAACTCGATAAATTACGCAAAACGTCCTCTTTTTTGGTGTACAAAAACCTCCTCGTATGGGAGGTATGCAAGCCGACCCGTTAAAGAAGAATAATTTTCGAAGAGTCTTTGACCTGCGATATGGTAATCCGAACACAGCACACACAATCGATGTTTATGCAAATTTTTCCGCTCAAAATATGATCCAGCCACTTGAAGCCGTTCAGTTATTTAATTATTTAACATATCTTTCGTTCGGAGGACTTATTTATTTTTCTGCGACCAATCTTGAACTTGAACTTGTCATGCAACCCGAATGCATTATGCATAAAGCACTTCTTCGGCGGAAATTTGCATAACGCAAGGCTCTCAAGGTGTTTTCATCGGATAGTATTTCGATCGATCGACTGCTAGAGTGTCGATGAGTAATCGTCGATGATTATTTTATTTTTATTTGGACATTAAATCATCGATAAATATCGTTTTGAGGCGCCCGTGTGAGTTATTCGCCCCGGGCATCACATCAACTGCTCTTTATAATCCAACAAACATGCTAATCAATCGAATTTGTATTTGGGACGTAAATCTGGAAGTTTTGACATTGTATTCGTGATTAATATGGTTTTAATTATATATGATTTTCATATTTAAACCTTTGCGGTCCAATGTCATGACGTCCATGACAAAAAATGCATTTTTTATAAAAGGAATGCGAAATATAGGTTTTAGCAGAAATTTAAACTATTATTTTTCATTTTAGAAGAAGTTTTATTTAGGAATTGGCGAACCTGGTATGTATAAGGGATCCTAACAATTAGTTTATTGGTAAACGCGTCTTTATCGGCCATTTTGTTCAGTCACAGTAAATTCTTCCAATGGAGAGATCGTCGCGCTCACTCTACTTCCCGTCCATGCGAGATCCACGCGGCCATCCGTTTTTTTTTTACTTTGAAGAACAATACTGCCGCGAATATCCATCGAAAGCTCGTGGAAATTTATGGTAGTGATGGATTAGGTTGTTCAGAGAAGGCTATAAGTCATTTCTGAAGAACTTGTGCAAAAAGACTTGTAGAACTTATACAGAAATGTCTCAATCTCGACGGCGATTACGTTGAAAAATAATTGAATATATCAACACAAAATGCTATCAAACTTTCCTTAGCCTAAGATGGACACCGAACCGAAAAAACCGATATTTTCAAACCGGTTCAATTCCGGCGTTTGCTCCAATAAAAATTAAGGTTTTCCAATTTCGGAGTCATGCATTTGAGCTTCAAAATTATATAAAAAAACTTATACTCATCAATCATTGACTTGATTTGCGAAATAAAGTTCAACCACTTTCGTTCGTTTTTTTGCTATTAAATTATTCCAACTGAACTATTTTAAGCTGGTTTTAAACAACAACTTCTCTCTTCTTTTATGTTGTGTATTATATAATACTAAAGAGGTACACAAAAAACTACCACAAGCGATATTTTGATTGCTTGACAAAAGTTCTTCTGATTGTTTGTCAGATCAGGTCATAAAATACTTCTTCATCGTCAAAAAAGTAGCTCTGCCTTAAGATTTTTTAATAATTCCAAAATAAAATCTGAAGACGTTATCTGGATTATATTTGGAATTAGTAAATGATAGCATCAACATTGATTTGTGGAAGATTTATAAGCTGTTTTTTATGCATCTAATGTAATCCGGCCCCGGTCTAATCCGGCGCCCCCCGTAGTCCGACATCCCAATACAAGTATAGTGCATATGTACGGTAAAGCTGCGTCAATGTAAAAAATTCAAACGTGTGATTCTGGACCGCCTAAATCTATACGATACAAAATAGAACCGCAAGAAGGCAAAGGCATACTTTCAAGAAAGCTGGATAAAATCCAGAGGTGGAGAAAGCTTTGTATGTGCAGTTTTGATAGGAAAGAAACAAACATATAAAGTTATTTTACAAGGAGATGACAAATAGTAGACTTTATAGCTAGCAAGGGATAATTAAAATGCCTCAAAAATCGTCATGAAATACGTTTGATGACAGTAACTGGTTTTTATTTATTATTACTGCTATGGACATTGTGTTTATGACGTTAATTCTATAATATATCTTATAATTGTCAGATTATTGCGGGTCTGCTGTACCACGAGACATATCCCGAAAGTAAGTGTACTAATTTAATATATTTTTTTTTAGAAAAAATAATCTTGTATCCCATTCAATGCATCAGGTGAGCCGTGGCCCAAGTTTCTTTATGACCTCCTCGAAGAACTCTTCCCCCAGCTTCTTCCCCTCACTTCAGAATCACTTTCTGCACATGCTCGTCGGTTGAAAATTTAATTCCACCCATATTTTTTTCAGGGAGGTTAAAAGTTGATAATAAGAAGGCGCCAAGTCAGGCGAATATGGACGGTGGTCAAAAATATTCCAATCATATAAATCCAAGAGCTTATACTCTTCCATTTGTTTTGAATGCTTCTTTTTAGTATTTGTAGGGTCTCACAATATCGTTGTGCATTGATGATCTCTCCCTGAGGTAAAAATTCGATCGAAAGTATGCCTTTTCGGTTCTAAAATGCTGAGGCTACGATTTTTAGTCACAGTACACTTACTTTCTGGATATGCTTGTGATCTAAGTCTTTCCAAGGAAAATATTCTCTTTGCCGCGCTAGCGCACGAGTGCGTTCTTCTATCGGGCCGTGATGTTGCTGGACGAATGGATGGGAATAGACGGGCGTCGAATAGAAAGACTTTTGAATAACTATTTATTCTACACGAGAGAGAGATTTGGCTGCAGGAGGGACGACCTCCCGCAGCCAAGGCTAACCGACGACTCTCCCGACTCCCGCCTCCTGCGGAAATGATAAATCGCCTACGCTACAGTACCATCCAAATTTTCTTGGCAGCATTTTCGCAGGACCGTCCAGCATGAATAAAGCTCGTATATCAATAAATTAACCTTAACACTGTCGATATTGTTGGTGTTTTGCATTAGCACACAATATTTAGACGTGTAGGGGTACCTTTACAGTACGCCATCGATGTACGAGTGTATGATGAGATGTAGATACTCTAATTGGGCGTTAATTCTCTCTCTCCCTCTATATAATTTATAATCATTGACTTTGGATTGCTGACGTGAAAAGGAATGCCATCGGATCGTATTTCAATCACAGAACTAGAGCCAAATCTTTGTTGTTACATCAAGAGCATGATTTCAACATAATGTGACCGTGAATCATACTTAAGCGGATGAAAAATTATGCACATATAATTACTATCATCAAAGGATCCATACACTTGAAAATGTGACCTATGATGACAGAAAAAAGCTGCAACCGTCCTAATATGTGATGGGAATGCCAATATGGCTAAAACGCGTGATGATGAAAGACCGCGAAAAAGTTCTGTGTGTCATGAACGAACAAACAGACAAAAATATTCGTCATCGACTTGTAGAACGTTATTCAAACACCGCAGTAGTAATCAAATATATTATTATTAAGCTAATGACACTTTTTCTGTGTTTGAATTACTGTTCATTTACTTTCACACTGCAAAAGCATTTAAATCACTCAAATTGTGGTATGCATAGATGTTTGCACTTCTTAATTATTTAAAGCAAATATTTTATCAGCTTATGTATTGAATATTGACCCCGAGAAGATGAAACTTGATTTGATTTTTTTTCGATCAAGGGCCTTTATTTAAAATGCAGCGCCTGAGATTTAGGCGGCTATAAAATATGCAATTTTTTTCCAAATGCTATAACATGACTATAAATTTTTCCGATGTATTAAGATAAGGCCGTAGTGGCGGGTTAATAGTCTTGAAGGGTCAACTTTTTTTGGGGACCGGTTTACCCTCATTCGAATCGCTTGTTGCGATCGTCTTCGGAAAGAACGTTTTAACCCTTAAAATCCATGACTCAGCGTACGATGATGTGTGCTTTTGGAAGGTCCAATCGTTCCATATCTTAGATATAGATTTTCATGCAAATATCGACGATGCTCATTGTCATTCAACGGCCCAACACAATCAATACCCTGTCATGATCCTTCATTGATAGTGTCTTATGGGGTTGTTATATGGCAATTCCCATTATAAATGCCATGAACATCATAAAAGAGTTGGCGATCGCTGATCAAGTAAACAATAAAAGGGTTGAGGATGGCACTCTAAGGTTAATTTTGTTTTATGGATGCAACACAGCGATTTAATGTCCACTAATGTGATTTAACTGCCACGCGATGGGATTAAAATGTTTATGGTTCCGTTGCGTAATGGGGAAACGCTTGAAAATTGTGGCTGCGATAAAGTTGTATTTTTGTGATAAAAATGTTGTTTGAACCTAATTGATTTTAGATTATTTGGAATGGAATTTGGAATTAAAATACTTATTTCAATATTTGTACTTGGACTGACTTAGTATGAGATTATATTTTAAGTAAATGGAAATATGAATATATGTTATTTCCAAGAATAAATTAGGGGGGACCCAGAAATATTCGGAAATTTTGAGACCTTATAGAGAGCTGGAAGTATTAATTGAAGGTCATCTAACACATGTGAATAATTTAATAGTTGTGTTCTGGCGTGTTTCTGGACTATAATAATGCCAGTCTGGCGATTGAGTGCCGTTGGGTAGCTGGTAATAGTCTGGCAACCCCCTCCCCTCTCAAACCCAACGGCACTCAGTCGCCAGACTGTCATAATGATAATCCGTAAACACGCCAAAACTAAACCAAAATAGGAGCTTAAGAGATGAACTGAGAACGAGAAGACCCAGAGGAGCAGAATCAAGGAGTTATCCCAAATACTGAGCTCTTTATGGACCACCGTGCAAACACATTTAAAATTCATCGGCAAAACGAATAGGATGGATGTTATGGGGTAGGATGGGTACTGCACGCCTTGACCGTTCTTGCGCGACTTGACTGGCACATCCTAATAAAGCAAAATTGACACCGGATTAAATACGGGAATTAAACCGGGAAGTGTTATCGCATCCTCTTTATTCACCGGATCCTGCCTAGATGGATTTCCATCTTTTCAGGTACTGAGATAAAAACGATTAAAAAAATGCAGCTGAAGTGGAAATGCATTTAAAATCCCCTAATATAAAGATTAAATACATCCAGATTTGATCTTATTTATACCGATTGATCTTTTTGATTTCTTATAGATCCAATTGCCAATCTTTGTCGTTGATACAAAATATTTTTAAAACGTGACCAGAATTTTTATTTGACACTGATGAACAAACTGCGTACACAAAGAATATTTTTATTATGCCTGTGTTATTCCCACAAGTGTAAACAATAAGAAGACAAAGTTTTATCGCAATCTGATGAACTGTATGGTAGCGCATTAAATACGAACAAACAAAGATTGTTTTTTATATATTAGATTTGCTTCTGTCTGTTGAATCAATACTCGTTAATGATTTGAAAATATTTTTTCATAATTCAGAAAACAGCACGACATAAAATTTTGCTAGTTTAATGAAGAAAAAAAAAACAAATACTTTAAGCGTACATATAATATGGTAATTTAGCTATTTTTATAGACATATCATAGGCATACGATGAAGTATGACACATCGGATTCGCATAAAATAGAACAAAACTTGCCGATAAACAATCACATAGATATAATTTGGTTCATCCACAATATATATATGTATGCGCTAATTGTTTATTTGATAAAAGTTTTATGTTATAATTCGTTATAAGTCGAATAGAAAGACTGTCTTCGCTAGATTCCACACTATTTATTCCACACGAGAGAGAGAGATCTGGCTGCAAGAGGGACGTCCTCCCGCAGCCAAGGCTAACCGACGACTCTCCCGACTCTCGCCTCGTGCGCGTCGCTACTTAACCGGTCGGTATCGTGATCGGTCGGTAAGCAGGTGCAATGTCTCCGCAGGGCCACAAGAGATGTCGCTGTTAAAATAACACATTGCACCTGAAGAGAGACGGAAGATGTCGCTATTGCGTGGGGCTGATAAATTACCAACGCTACAGTATTATAACATTTTAATTGTTCATCGTTTAGTATGCGTGAATATTATTTGGCAATTTGAAGATCGATCGTCGATTTATCGGCAGTAAAAAATATTTTTGGATTCAAACAAAGGAGATTCGAGTTACGCAATGATCTTATTTATAAACTGGGGGAGGGGAATGCGAAGCCACCTCATTATGGCATGTCGATACGAGTGCCCTATTATATATCAATTTAGATATTAAAATATCCTCCGGATTGCGGCATTCCAAGTCTACCGGGCAAAATGTCGTTTATAATCTCAAAAATTTCGTCCGCTAAGCACCTAACGACGCACCGGTGCGTTCTCGGCCGCATGCCGATTATCCAATTCAACACGTAATACAACACGCCTCGAAAATATTCAAATCGTATTCATTGAATTCTCGGGGTTGGCGTCTATCTAGAAATTAGATCAGGTCTCAAGTTGGAGCAGGTATCGTGACATCAGAGCCTACTTACCCAGCCCGCTGAGATATCCTCAGTTTCGGATTAACGACCACTGTGACTTAATACTAAATATAGAAAGGTTATTGACGCTTGTTTTTATAATTTAGTGGAGTCAGATTGAGTTTTTTATTAAATGCTGATTGAACGAATTTCTTTGGATGGTCCCAGTCTGTCATTTATGCATCGGACAAAAGACACTAATTATTTAGTGGCTGCTTATAATAAATATACTTTGAAAGCTTTCATATTTCAATCAAGTTCCCGCGCTACAAATTTAGCCACGATTATCGAAACCTTAGCTACCTTGTATCAAAAATAGATTATGCTTATTTAACAATTATTGATATAAACTACTTGTATATAAAAAATAAGCTTTGTAGATTTTAATTTAATGCCTTAATACAAATATTAATTTTGCATAATGTGCGATTGTTATGATAGCCGATCTTAAATAAATTGAAGCGATCTGCATAAATCATCGTCCCGATATATTACATGGAGATGTCAAATCAAAGAGCACAAAATGCATTCTCTGTCCAAATGTCATAAAAGCACCGGTGCAATCAACAACTTTTCGATTTTTGACATTTGTTGAAGAATGATTAACATGTTATGTTCAGCAAAAAAACGGTTATTAGGAAAGATCAAGAAAAAAATATGTAGTTTTATGCAAATCTGCCAATGAGATGCAAAAAGTTCTTTATATAGTTTTTATGTTATTTGTCACTGAATTGGCGCTTTTTTAAGATCAATAAATCACATGCAGCATAATCTTATTAATCAAAAAAATAATATTTTTATATATATTAGGGTGTCCCATAAGTTCAATAATTTGTATTACATCAAAATGTATTGAATAATATATGATCCATTCTGTTCTATTACCTTTCTCCATCTCTCCGGAAGACTCATAACGCCTTCTTGCCAAAATTTCAATATATTGATCAAGGTACATTTTTGCATCATTTTTGAATTAAATTTTTTACCACGTAAAGAATTGTTCAATGAAATAAATAAATAATAATCTGAAGGGGCAATGTCCGGAGAGTATGGAGGATGAGGTAAAATATCCCAGTCAAAGCTTCTGTACCCTTAGTCAAAGACCGTTTACGTTGGATATTCTCATAGAGTATCCAACTTTCATGTCCAGTGACAAGTCTCTTCAAAAAAGGTTGGCTATTATGTCGTCGGAGAAGATCGCATGTTGAAATACGCTGAAGTTTATTTGAGTCAGTCAGTTGATGAGGAAGCCACACATCTGAACGAGTGTTGTACCTTTATCCGATATTTCGAACCTCCTGTCGGGCTCATGGTCGCGGAACCGCGCATTGCGTGATTTTTATCCTCGCCACAATCATTCTGCCGAAATGACTATTTAACGTTTGGTGACCAAATTCGATTAAACCGATCAGGCATCACCCAAATGCAAGATCTTTTGAAAACATCGCTGCCGTGCGTGAAGGTGTACGGGAAAACCTGAGGCAGTAAATTTTTGGTCATTCACAAGAAAAAGACTTAAAATGCGACTTTAACGATTTAACTTTTTTTCGTGATTTGGACTCAGGAAATTAAGATAAACGATCATAGACAATGCCGTGTTCACTGTTTAGGCTTTGGAGCAGTTGGAGCCAGTGGACCCAAATTTTGCCAAAAATACATCTGTAGCGATGCGGCCCATTTTTTTTAATGCAATGCCAGACGGTTTCGATTATGTTCCAAAGATTTATATCGGTTCAGTCAAAGGAAAATAACGGTTTTATCGGTTATCGGTTTCGCTCCGGTTCGAAGCCCTGGTCATAACCGCCAACGGCGAGCGCTACAGACTGGTGATAAGCAACTTCTTGCGGCTTAAACTGGATGATATGGTTCCAACAGGAAGGCGCTACACGCCATACAGCGCATGCCACGATGGACATTCTACGCGAGCGATTTGAGGACATAGATCGAGAACGTGCGACTTAACGCATTTAGACTTCTTTCTTTGGGGCTATCTTAAATTGCAGGTCTATGCGTATAAACCACAAATAATTAATGTCTTCAAACGCAAACAGCAAATTTAGACAGATTTATGTAACAAAGTCATCAATGTTCATGCAATATACAGGCAGCTCTCGATTTTCGACCATTTCGACGTACGAGTATTTGGACTTTAAGGAAAATGCGTATCAAAGTTTAATGCATGTCCAGTTTAATATATTCAAAAACCTTTTGACCCTTTTATTTAGCCGGATTTCTGCGCCGGGACATAACAATAATATCAATTCTGGAAGTTGACAGTGAATATATAATTCGAATTTTAAAAAAATGATGTTGAAGCGTTCACAAAAATCAAGATTTGATCAAAATCAAAAGGCTCAAAATAACTAGGTGAACTACCTACTACACAATGAACTACCTAAAAAATTGTGCTTAACACTATCGTGGCCGCATCAAAGATCAGATCATTAATTAGTAATAATGAAATTTATGAAGAAAATAAATTAATTACACCTAAGGCTACTAAATCGAGACATTCCCGCAAAATCTGGAAGCTTGGAAGTAGTGGCATAACTACTAATTGGCGAGCTTATGCGATGTCTAGGAGCAGTAACTATCCAATCTATGTATACATATATACAGTACATATCAAATTGTTATATTAATATTTCCCTACCGGTGATGTATTTACTACACCTCGACTCTAATAATGAGAATATCGATATGAAATGTAATAGATACGGGCTTCAAAATTTTTGTATTTCTTCGTAATATAATTACGAATCACATCAAAGTATTATAGTATACAAGTATTCGATGCTTTAATGTTACTTCAGACATATTTTCAAAATAATATATAATTTTTTTTTAGTATTTTATTTATCCATTTTAGTAATTTTTGATCAAATTTATCAATTTAATATCTTAAACTATTGACAATCCCGGTCTCGGGACTGATCCCGGGATGGTCTGATGCAATTCCGAAATCATTCGGAATTAGGGTTTACAAGGTTTAGGGGTATTTATTGCGTTAAAAAGTTTTAATAAAATAGAAATGACAACTGAAAAATTGTTTTATTTTCGATCCCCTTAGCATAAAAATTGGCTATAATCGTGTATGTTTCGAATATTGCAATTTGTATTCGTTCTTTGCAAATTGCATCCTTGGGTGTATTTAAATTCGATAATGGTCCGTTTGGAGCACCATAACGGCGTCGCAGACATATTTTATTTATAATAAAGCCAATTGATATTTCAAGGACGTTCAGGATGAAGAAGTTCAATTCAAATACATTTTTTTAAGAGTTTGAGGGCTGTCGACGAGGGAAAACGCGAAACACTATAATCTGCATCGGAGCGGTATGACAATCAGATTTTTGGCCGGTGAAATTTTAAGCAGTCAAGTTCTTCGTCCTTATTCGACCTTGAACTTCAAACGAGGGTCGACCTGCTCCTCCGAAGACGTCGACCTCGTCGAGCCAATCCGCGGATCACGATGGTGAAATCGGCTTTTCAGGACTGCATAATTTTGATCGATGCGAATATTGGGGGAGGGCCTTCATTGAAATGTTCGAGCTTATCAGATGCGTCAAACGGAAGCTGCTTCATCATAATTGAATCTTCGAGACGATGGAATGGATCAAGACATGCTAATATTATGATGATTGAACAGCGACAAGGACGAAAATGCACATATTTAACCATTTAACTGCCAGCGATTTTAGATCAGATCGTCTTGTTAAGTGTCGTTTTTTTTATACCGTGCCTCAGTCATCCCTTTGGTAACGCGTATTATATATTTTGTTAGTTGACTAACATCTGAAGAACGTTATATGCTGGATACTCTGAGAATCTCTAATTGTTTGTCAATTTTTTAGTTTAGAAAATAAGGTCCAAAGTGAGAGAAAGGTTAGCGTGGATGACGATATCCTGCGTGCTGAAACTGAATCAAATTCAACATAGACTATACGATAATTAATAGACAAGCTCAGATACATCCGGAAAAGTATTCAAATACACTTGAAAAAAATAGAGACTACTATAAAACAGGGAGTATGGATACCGCACAACATTACTGATGAGATCAAGGCGATGCACGCTGGACTTTTTGTGACTGGAGATGAAAAGAGGGTGTTGTACTCAAATCAAGAACGTAAAAGACAATGTTTTTCAAAGGGGCAGGTAAAGAAATTAACCCCTCGACCGGGTCTAACAGTAAAAATAGCTCCCATAAGTTTCTTTCGTTTTCATATTAAGAAAAATATAAACAATAATTTGTATTACATCAAAATGTATTGAATAATATGTGATCCATTCTCTTCTATTACCTTTCTCCATCTCTCCGAAAGCCTCATCAATGCCTTCTTGCCAAAATTTCCCAGATTTGTTGGCAAAATATTGATCAAGGTATATTTTTATATCATTTTTGAATTAAAATTTTTACCACGTAAAGAAATTTTCAATGAAAGAAATAAATAATAATCTGAAGGAGCAATGTCTGGAGAGTATGGAGGATGAGGTAAAACATCCCAGTCAAATGATAATAATTTATTTCTGACGAGCAAAGACACATGAGGCCTGGCGTTATCGTCATGAAAAACATTGTTTAAAATTATGATACAAAGTATAGTCCCAAGAAGAACTCCCCAATTATTTGGAACGGAAGAGAGAGTTCAGGTGTCGGTTGACCTCAATGCCTAACACTCCCATTGGAAATGCCTCCCGGAAAATCGTCAAGAGACGTTCTGACAGCAAGAGAAGAGATGATATCAAAGAATAGTTCCTGTTCCTATTTTGTAGCGGACTTGAAACTACTACAAAAGTGAAAATATTATGGAGAAAATAAATACGGTTTTTGAGAGTGGAGGATTAAAGTGGAAAAATGTGTGTAGGGTTTCTACGGATGGTACACCATCTATGCTTGGTCAAAATCGGGTTTTCAGAAAAAAGCTTAAAGAACTAGCTCCCCAAGCAATCCACTGCATGATTCACCGGTATGTCCTTTCCAATAAGACTCTTCTAAAACCTCTGCAAGACGTACTTGATTCACTGATAAAAATCGTGAATTACATCAAATCTGGAGCTCTTAACACCCGTCTGTTTATAGAACTGTGTAATGTCATAGATTCTGATCACGAGGTTCTTCTTTTCTACACTGCAGTACGCTGGTTGTCAAAAGGAAATATTGTGAATCATGTCTTTGAATTGAAAGATGAAATCAAGTTGTTCTTAGAAGTGCAAGAGAAACATGACTTTTTGGTATAATGTTATGGCAAAACTTGGTTGAAAAGAGTAGCATATCTAGCAGATATATTAGAACAACAAAATAGGCTTAGCCTGAAACCTCAGGGAAAGGAAACGAATATTATCACATATAACGACAATCTCAGGGCATTTATTTTCCGAGCTGCAAAACTGGCGAAGAAAAATAAATCTTGGAAACATAGCTATGTTTGAAAAACTCTGCAGTGTGCTAGATGAATCAGAAGGTGAAATAGGTGAAAATTTGAAAGAGGAGATTCCACGGCACGCAACTTGTTTAATGAAAAACTGCTCACACAATTTTGGTGTGGTATTTATCATTCATACCCAAATGTGACAATGCTTGCCTTTCGAGTTTTAGTTCCGTTTGTACCTACATATCTTTGCGAAAGTGGATTTTTAACTAATTGTTCTTGATCTTCTTTTTTGCTGAAGGATCTGGTCCAATGACACAACACCTTCTTAGTTCTTGTGTTGAGGCCTGATGTGGCGAGTATTTTATATATATTAATAAATTGCCTGGTTTTGCATTTGTTTTTTTTTTTTTTGGGGGGGGGGGGGTTGCGAGTCACATGCGAGTGGGTTCGCCACCCGAAAAAGGTTGGGAACCACTGCTTTAGATTGTCTAGTTGGAAACAATATTTTGTTGTTTGATCGTTTCGCCTTGCTGAAGTAGCTCATAATAAACTACCCTCTTCCAGTCCCACCAAATGCATAGCATTTTGGATGTAGGTCAGGTTTAACTACAGTTAAAGCTTCTGTACCCTTGGTCCAAGACCGTTTATGTTGGATATTCTCATAGAGTATCCAACTTTCATCTCTAGTGACAAGTCTCTTCAAAAAAGGTTGGCTATTATGTCGTCGGAGAAGAAAATCGCATGTTGAAATACGCTGAAGTTTATTTGAGTCAGTCAGTTATTAGTGTAGTAACACACCCATGTTTCATACCCCATGACGATAGAGTCCAAAAAAGCTTTTCCTTCCTGTACAAAACGATCCTGGGTGAGCATTCTGGGCACCCATCTCGCACACAACTTCTTGTAACCAAGTTTTTTTTTAACAATCTATCCGTTGAGGAACATTCAGTTCTTCTTATGGCGTTGCTGGCTCGAGTAGATCCCCATTCGTTAATGAGGATCTAATGTTCATTCATTCGAATCCAGGTCATGAACTATACATCTTTTCAGCTTGTAGCGTTCCGGAGGCTTGGCTGATTAGCTCTTCAACAAGGCGGTTGGGGTGTGTGTTCAATCTTTTCTTGTATTTTTGGCTATGGTTTTCAATCTCCTGCCTCACTGTTGGTATGCTTTAATTATCTGTGTATTGTTTCGTTTGTCACGTACCACGGAACTGTTGCCTATAGTATGCAGCACTTTGGATTGAAAGCGTTGGAGAATGTCAATATTGGAGTCTGATTGCGGTACCTCAGATCTGTATCCCATATGTCCAGATTGGTTTTAATATACTTTTGTATGAGTGTTTTATTTACTAGGGGCAGTTCCGATTTTTGGTCCATTAACCAATACAGCATTCTCATTTTGATCTCCAGTTGCTTTCTCTTCTTGCTTATGTGCGTCTTCCACGTTAAACGTGTCGTCCGCGAAGGTGGCCGTTGTCGTGGTGTCCGTTGTCGGAATGTCGGCTGTGTATAAAAGGTATAAAACTGGACCACGTACGCTGCCTTGTGGGACGTCGGATTTTATATCATGGAGTGTGGTGGCATCATCTTCGTATTTGACGTAGAATGTTCTGTTGGTCAGGTATGATTTGAGTATGAAGAAGTAATTTGTGGGCAGTTGTTTTCCAATTTTATATAGCAAGCCCGGATGCCACACTTTGTCAAACGACCTGAGTTACGTCCAGGAATGCTGCCGAAACAATATTTTCTATCTTCTAAGTCCTTGTGTATTCTATTGAAGATCCTGTGTATTTGTCCTATAGTCGCATGTTGTTGACTGAAATCCAAATTGGTGATTGGGTATTAGATTGTTTTTCTCAATTATTGGCTAAAGTCTCTTCAGTAGTAGTTTTTCAAAAAGTTTGGAAATTATTGGGAGTAAGCTGATGGGTCTGTATGATTTGACGTCATATATATCCTTGCCAGACATTGGGGATTAGAATAATCTTAGCCACTTTCTATTGCGAGGGGAAATAGCCCATTTTTAGTATCGCATTGAATGTTGTACCAAGAACTTCAATCCTTTAGTAGGAAGTTCCTTTACTGTTCTTCCCATAATGAGATCGTAGATAGACGATTTTTTTATGTCGACCTTTGCTATGACTGATCTGACTTCTCGTCTTGTGATTTTTTTAAATGCAAATGGATGATTTTTTTGTATTTGGCGACCAGTGAATCTCATCTTCGCTCTCTGAAGTATTCATGTTTTTGTGTGGAGTGAGTACTTCTGTCAAGTGACTTTTCTTTGCTATTTCTAGCCCATTCTCCGTTTTTATTTCTGATAGGCGGTGATGTTATTTCGCACGGACAGCAGGCGGCGTGAGTGCGTGACGATCTCTCCTTCAGTAGAATTTACTGTGACTGAACAAAATGGCCGACATAAACGCGGGACTACACGCGAGCGTAGATTCAGTCACGCAGCAATCATCGTTCAATGGGCAGCCTGAAACACCAAGACGCTTAAGTGGATAAATTAAATTCGTCCTTAGGGCGTCTGATGTCACAAGACAGATGGCTTACACCGCAGGACGCATCCATTACGGACAAATCGCTCGCATTGCCGAATTATTCGCTAATGATAATATTCAACGAATACGTAACAACCATTAAAAACCAGATCACTAAGTATATCACTCGGTAAACCAGAAATACCAGATGGATCAAAAACAACAAGCGACATTCGATCTGCTCCGGACGCCTAAAATGTTGCTGGACCAGCAACTATTTTAATTAAAATAGACGATGTCCTTGGAAGACAAGGTCGCATGATGTATCGCGTAATGATAGGGTGAGGATATAATATCTGCTACCACTTGTCGAGACAATCGATTTATCAAAGTTCATCCGGACGATCTGAAGAGCTCGCCTTAGAAAAAAAAAGAGGACAGTGTGGACCGCTTTGATGTCGGGGAGCTGAAATTTTGACATTGAATCGGTTCTAATGAATGAGTTCTTTAATCTCGTTTTTTATTTGTCAAATCCTGTTGATGCTTGTCTTGATTGATTTCGATTATATGAACGACTTGTTTGCATTTATTCGATGGACGGATTGAAATGCACGCGCGAGCGTATGCATGGTCGTGTGTGTGTTTACGCCGGCGTGATTTTGCGGGCGTTGGCGTATGGGTGTGCGAATAAATTGTTTTAAAATGCGACTTTAGCTTTTAAGAAAAACTTTTATCCTTTTTTTCTATTTGTTAACCCTTTAAAACCGGAGAACATACACGCTATGCTCTAATGTAAGTCCACTTTTCAGTGAGCTCCGTCGCAGCGTGTAACAAGCTCAATAAATGAACCTTAACACTGTTGATAGCACACAATGTTCGTTCATTTCTTCAGAATATTTCTTAATGTTCAACTTGCATGGCATCTGCTTTCTGTTGTTCAGCTATTTTTGTCTATGTTTGTTGCGAAAATAAAAGGACAGGGTTACCGTGCCTACCAGTTTACTTCTGAAGGAGTAGATTTTGCAAAGGAGTGATTGTACATTGGAAGCTCGGTAAATATTTTGAATATTATTATAATGCTGAAATTGATGGCATCTGGTGTAAAATGTATTTCTATTATTAACATTTAGAAATTGCATTCGGTAGCATAAATAATTCTTGGTAAATCCCGTAATATAATAAAATAAATCAAGCCATCTTTGCTTGTGGGAAGAAGAAATATATAAATTACCAGAATTATAAAGTTGGGCGGACAAAAGATTTTGATTATTTTATAAATCAATAGTGGATTTCTTAGTGCTGCCATCTAGTGATATTTCCATGAACATTATCAATATCTATGTTGATAACATTTATGTATCCATAATTTATACAGAAATGAGATGAACATTATTTTTAAAAAAATGTAAAAAGTACTCGAATTTAAAATATATATATAATACAATTTTTTTGTTGTTTTTTTTTTTTAATTACATATCAGCAAACAATATCATCAATAATAAATTAAAATCTACAAAGCTGCTTTTTATCTAAAAGTAGTTAACGTCAATTATCTATCTATATATATATAAAAATCAATGTGTGTCCGAAGTCCGATGTCTGTCCGATCCGCTTTGCTAAGGTAAACTATGCCGAGGGGCGGTAATGGCATGCCCGGATTTGAAGCATTTAGTCAAGTTTGTTCTGGTAAAGTGAAGCGCGGCCGCAAGTCGGTGATGGGAGGAAGACAGTCGCTTTTCGAGGTGAGGGAGAGCGCACGCATGCTTTCGGATCCTAACCTCTTAGCCCCACAGCAATACATTTGAACCTTTTAACCGACTTGAATAAAAATTAGAATTTAGGTTCTCATTGTTTTTTAGAACCTTAAATAATTAAATCGCTGTTTTTGGACAGAGGTTGTCACCTTTTTTACATTTGAAAAGGGAAAAGTTAAGAAAATCTAACTTTTAGAGAATGATTAAGTTCTCAAAATATTCTTATAGTCTTTGGGCTATCTATGGTTGTAAACCTCGAAATATGGATTTTTTCTGGACAGGAGTTGTCAACCTTTTTTTTCACACAACCAACTTTTAGACGAAGATAAAACTCTCAAAATATTACCATCGTCTCTAGATTGTGTATGATTGTAAATCTGGAAATATTATCATTTTCTGGACAGTGATTGCCAACCTTTTTTACAAAATATATTTTTTTAGAAAGATAATATTCTTAAAATCAGTTTTAATAAATGCGGTCCGATATTTACTTTACAATCTATGCCAAGTGAAACAGTTATTGGCTTCCACAAGAAAATAAATTTAAGAGATTGTTGCTAGATCGCAGCAGATAGTTGGAATTTTATAGATGTGTCCACATTGAAAAAATCATGATTTTTTTAAAAAAAGACCATTAATACAAAATTTATTTAACTAATACTTTTATAAATCCAATAATTTAAAATAATATACACAAAGATAGTCCCAAAAGTACTCGACCTAGGGTATAAATGGCGGTTACTGTTTTTAAAAATATACTATGTTTATAGAAAATTGCGCAAAAGGCCATAAAAGAGGACGTAGCGGCCAAAATATTTGTATGTCCAATCGGTCCGCTTTTCGGACCGCTGATATGACGACCTGAACTTGTCTACAGAACGATTACGAACTCTCATTACAAAACGACTCCTCCCGACTCCCGCTTCCTACGCGTCACCACCCAACCGGCAACGTCGATGTGAGATAAGATTTGAAGTGTCGGCATGCATAGACTTACATAGAATGCGCAATAAGTAGGTATTATATGCTGACGCATGACGGTATTTGACGGTAGCTGTGCGTCAATAGGTTAAATGAGATCATCTCGAAGTTTTTGATCGACCTGGCTGAATTTTTGGGAGGTTTCTTACTATAATATTGTTGATTGGATATACTTAAAGTTTTAAGGTTTTCGCGTTAATAAATTACTTTTTTGGGGTAAACTCTGTCAACAATATATAAAAGTTTAACTAAAAAGCCTACTTAGTTTTTGACTTTACAGTAGGTACCAATAATTATATTTAATGTATTCATCATCTTCAAAATGAAGCTGTACTCGTTATTAAATATCCCAGCAGCAATGTATGTTAATATTTCAATGATTTTTACACTAGAATGCAGATGCTTTGGAGCCAGTCGTCAAACCGTCGAGTTAAAAAAACGATTTTTGAACGTGTTAAAGGGTTTGCCCCCATTAACCACCATCACACGGCGGTCATTTCGCATTTGTTCTTCAATTTTTTGCACAAGTTCGTCAGAAATCTTTGAATCTCTGAACAACTTGATCTACTTAGTGCCATGTTGTCGACTCATCAGATCACTATCATAAACTTCCACGAGCTTCCGATGGATATTCGCGGCAGGATTGTTCTGCAAGTCAAAAAAGAATGACCACGCGGATTTTGCACGGATAACAGGCGGCGGGAGTGCGTGACGACCTCTTCTTCGGAAGAATTTACTGTCACTGAACAAAATGGCCGACATAAACGCAAGCGTAGACACAAGACTTGATATGTCGCCATTTTTTAGTTGGAAATTCTTTGTCTCGTCCACATTCCACACAACAGAGCCACTCCAATGATAATTCGCGTTCAAGATTTACATCATAATCTCCGGGGAATTCGTATTCATATCTATTATTATTTGCGTGCGGTTGGAGTCTTTTGGTTCTTTGTGTATTTTTCAATTATGTATATTGCTTTCGGGACATTACAATGGTAATACGATGGCAATATTCTAATCTACCAAGCACACAGTATGCGCCTATAATCCACGGGATTAGCCACGTTTCATAACGTGTCCGAGAGATGCACTGAAATTAAAGCGCGGTGAACGTCCATGGTGTTGGTCCATCGGCTGAAAATAATTCCATGGGGCTTATCGATTTTTCCGTGTGGAATTTTTTTAGGTCCTTTTTTCTAAATGGCGACTTCCGGATAATTCGAGAACGAGCCTGCAAATGACACTAAATCGATGGCGTCACATTATTCAACCTTTTTCTTGTCATTTACATAAGAGCGTCTTGCGGCCGATCGGTTCGTATTGATGAAATTATATAAATAAATAAATGGCATTATTGGACGATAAGTGCGCACATTCGGCTCAACGGCGAATGTTCGTATGTGCGGGATGTGGAATAATTTGCAATCATTTTGGGACGTGATGGTATGAAGAATTTTTATCTGCCAATGTATACAATATGACCAAATAATAAGGACGCTCGATTTTCAAATGTAAATAAATTAAGTCATGCGTGAGATATCCACTCAATTTATTTTTTATTCAAAAGAATATTTTATGGCATTATATATGAAATCTGACGTCGTTCAAATGTCCGCCGCGGCTTTGTTTGGTGGCGCGTATTCGGTCGCGTATTGATGTCCATCGTGGCATGCGCTGCGCATTCATATCATTCAGCTTGCCGTTGATTATTATGACAAATAAAAATTGATGATTTATACAAGTCGTTCAACGCCATAACCTTCCATGGTGATTTGCCATACATTACTGAATAATTCACCATAATTTGACAGATGTTGTTTTAACAACATGGCCGCTATAACCTAACAAATTTAGAGCGTTCCAATTGAAAGACTCTTATACTTTGTGTACAGAATTTTAATATTGAAACTTATATTTATATTTTTTTAAATTAAAATATGAATTCATGCATATGAATTAATTTTGTTGATTAAATGGCATCAAATATGTTGTGGTGTACTGTAAATAATGCATTCTGCATAATTTTTCATATAAAGCCACAACA
Source organism: Stenopsyche tienmushanensis (assembly GCA_008973525.1). NCBI lineage: Eukaryota > Metazoa > Arthropoda > Insecta > Trichoptera > Stenopsychidae > Stenopsyche > Stenopsyche tienmushanensis. The sequence continues at coordinate 835,722 of WACJ01000027.1, forward strand.
AATAGGGGATTTACATTAATATCCGCCATTGAATCCCATTGTTCAACCTCTTAGATTTGCTTAAATCCTAAACCAATTTCATTCGAACTGGAGAGCAGACATGCTATGCTCTAATGTAAATCCAATATTTTTGACTATTAATGTGTTGCGAAAATAAAAGGACAGAGTTACCGTGCAAGCCTGCCAGTTTACTTCTAAAGGAGTAAATTTTGCAAAGGAGTGATGATACTCGGCTAATGACACCACTCCTGAACAGTCAAGGAGGAATAACAAAATTGGTCAACGATAAGAATGATGCGAATATCTTAATTAACAAAACAAACGCCTGCTCTCAAGATAACACAAATGAAAATCGTCTTATCTTTTTTGAAAGAGCTTATACGACGATAGCGATTTCAGTTAATTATACCTAAATTTTATGACGATCAAAAATGATTTAGAATACGATTTTTTATTGAATAGTAAGTACAAACATTTACGAGTTTCTATAATAAAAACATATTGAGAATGTTTAGACGTGTAGGGGCACCTTTACGGCACAGCTTTGTCATCGCGGCTAAAACAATATCAAGCCCATTTTATTATATATTACACAACACAAAACTTAATATTTTAGCCAATAATTTCCATTTATAATCTAATTTAAGGACGGAGTTAAGAAGATTCGCTTTTACCTTGTGAGAGTTTCGCGCATTTTTATTTGATTTTGAGAGCTGAACTTTGAAGTCCACTTACATCTGATTCGACTTAAATCTATTGCGGTCCAATGTCATGACTAGGGAATCTAATCCTGGGATCCCGGATCGTACAGTACGTACAACAGAAATCGTACACATCACCAGCACGATGAAAGCTACTAAATCGAGATCCCGCCGAAATCTGGACGCTTGGAAACAGTGGCATAATTACTAATTGGCGAGCTTATGCGATGCCTAGGGGGCAGTAACTGCCTAATCTATGTATAAATATATAGAGTACAGTAGAGTAGAGTAGAGTATGTTTTTCAAATTGTTATATTTACCTTTCCCTACCGGTGATGTATTTACTACACCTCGACTCTAATAATGGGAATATCGATATGAAATATAATAGATACGTGGTTCAGAATTTTTGTATTCCTCCATAATATAATTACGAATCACATCAAATTATTATAGTATACAAGTATTCATCTGCAGCGACGGAAATAAATAATTCATTGGGAAATCGGAAATTTTGCACATTTTAGTCCGTGTCTCAGCATAAAAGAGTTTTATCGATCACATTGATATGTGCTATACGAAAATGGAGGCTCACGCGGGCATCAACTCGAATTAGCATTTAAATATGTGATGACGATACCTCCATCGAGCGTGGAGGCTGATAGCGCATTTTCAGCAGCAATTTGCCTCACTTCTAAAATCAGATCCAGACTAAATGACGAAACACTCGATGCTTTAATGTTACTTCGGTCTAATGCAATTCCGAAATCCCGGGATCAAAATTTTGGCTCACACGATCAAAAACAACAACGCGTCCACAATTCGGAGCGCTGTTTAGAGCTATTTGAGCGCAATAAAAAGGACGGCAGTCAGCTGAATGGACAGCAGAAATGCAGAAGATGCAGAAAGAAATGCTGACAGAAATGTCAGAGAAGCGTTGGAATGAATGTTTCACTGCAGGAGACTATGTTGATGAATAAAGTCGTTGTTTTATTAGACATCCTACGAGCTTATTGAGCCGATTTTTATTCGACACTAATCCAAAACGCTCGACGGGTGTTAAAACTTTACTTGGCATTATTTCGCCATGATTTTAATAAAAATCTCGACGAAAAGCTGCTAAATATAGCCGAGCGTTATTACATCGATAGCCAATAAAATTTCGATGGTAGATTGATTGCCGAAAGCTCATAATCGTAATACGCGTGTGTCCATATTTTCCCAGCGAAATTATCCGACAAATACTGTAAACATATTTTATTGCTTTCATAATCTGACGTCGTTATTTATCATGGATCGTTATACAACTAAATGTTATATTTAGACACAACACCATCGTAATACATAGAAAATCATGGATTTCGTATTTACTTTGTGCGTTTCCAATAACATTTTGATGTTGAAAACGTGCCATCGATCGTTCGAAAGCTGCGTCCGATTGAGTTGATTTGTTAGCATCCCTTATGGTCCAGTCCGTCGTGTGTTGCGTCGGGGTGAATAAGGCGGCAGGGATCCCTGCTAAATAAACCGGATCATTATAAAAGACACGATCAATTTTTATTTGTGTGTAATATTTCTATGTTGACCCGGAAACTTTCTTGAGTGATTGACCCAAAGCCGCTCAACAAATATTAATAAAACGCTAATATCGTAGCACGATTGCTTAAGGGTGTTCCAGGGGGGTGTGTGTGTGTGTATGGGGTCTCCCCTGTTTATCCTCAATACAAAGATACATTGGATGATCGCCCACAAGCAGATAGACACTCAAACCCCATAAATGCGGTAGATCTGCAAATGAAGTCTATCCGGGCTCGAATTTGTGCCCTTTAAATGTAATTTTGTTGTTACAACCACTTTCATGATTAACCCAATAAATACCACTAAGAATTTGATTTTTGAAGGAAGGTAGCTCGCCGGTGAAGGCCGGAAAAAAAATTGTTTCGAAGTTGGCCGGTCGTGTTTATCGGCCATTTTGTTCAGTCACAGTAAATTCTTCCGATGGAAAGGTCGTCGCGCGTGTCGAAATCCAGCGGTGTCAGGACTGGAAACCGTGCGAGCTACGGAATAGGGCCGCCAAAAGAATTAATTTAAACAATAAAAAGTATTTCCTTATCACTGACCCTGGCAAATTGGTACCTCTTTAAGTTTAACAACTTATTGAATGATTTGTATGGAAAGGGTAAAGACTAGAAAACATTTTAAAACCGAACCAAGTTCAAAATAGTTGTTACATTTTTGTTTAAAGAATTTAAACGTTGACATTTCTCATTCGTTTGCGCATTTAATGTGACTTTGGAAGCTCAGAAGTAATTTTATTTAAGTCAATTGCACAAACTAATGATTTATTTAGATCAAAAATACAAAAACCATATATTAAAAAGTTATGATGATTTGAAGGTGAGATTTAGTGTATTTTTTATTATATTTTTTGAAAAAAAAAATATTTTGACAACCCTAACACTTTGAATTTGAGCTGGGATTCCCACGCTTCCAACTAATAAACATCAAGTCAATATTTTTCCATTTGATAAATTATATAGTTCTACTTCTAATTATTATACTGGGAAATAATACATTAACTAACTAATAATCAATAATTAAATAGTGTAAATACGATAATATTATTCATGTAGAATGCTTATTATAAAAGAGAGAATAAAATGTTTTAAATTATGCTAGAAAATAAGCTTTTAATACAAATAAAAAACATTTAAAAAATCAAAAATGTATTAAAAAACCGTTATTAAAAATACAAAACATTCCCGTCGAAATCTGGACGCTTGGAAACAGTGGCGTAACTACTAATTGGCGAGCTTAGGCGACGCCTAGGGGCAGTAACTGTCTAATCTATGTATACATATATATATAGAGTACATATATGTTTTTCAAATTATCATATTAACCATTCACTACCGGTGATGTATTTACTACACCTCGACTCTAATACTGGGAATATGGATATGAAATATAATAGATACGGGATTCAGAATTTTTGTATTCCTCCATAATATAATTACGAATCACATCAAAGTATTATAGTATATAAGTATTCATCTGCAGCGACGAAAATAAATAATTTGTCGGAAAATCGGGAATTTGCGAATTTTATCAGTCACATTGATGACGAAAATGGGGGCTCACGCGGTCATCAATTCGTACTAGCATTTAAATATCTGATGACGTGAATTTTTTTTTTTTATTAAATAAATAAAATTCTTTCGCCTTCAAATTATTTTTTATATTAAACCAATGGACTTATTAGCCATTTTTGATCAATTTTATCAATGTAATTTCTTAAACTATTGAAAATCCCGGTCCCAGGATCCCGGTACTGATTTTGAGATGCTCTAATGCAGTCCCGAAATCCCGGGATCGAAATTTTGGCTCGTGATGGATTTCCTAGTGACAACCCTAAAATAAACGTCATTGAGCAGAAAATCCCCCATTTGCAATAAATAATATTATCCGGATGTATTAAATATGCTGTGATAAATTAAAAACATTAAATATTAATAATTGCTGCCAATCATAATGATTCGACTGCCGATGATCACTCTGCGGGCTGCGGGGATTTTTGGAGGCGCTCTCAGGGGCAGAATCCCCCGGGTGGCTCTCCACTCCCACGCGCTCGTCGGGATGACCGCGCTAATACACTGGTCCGTTCTCCTATCGGATCATGTACAGCCGGATGGATGGATGGGGGTGGACGGGCGTCGGACGAAAAGACTATGTAACTTTTTATTCAGCACGAGAGAGAGGGATTTGGCTGCGGAAAGGACATCCTCCCGCGGCCAAGGCCAACCATCCACTCGATCACTCCCGCCTCTTGCGCGTCACCACCCAACCGGCAACGATGCACGCGCAAGAAGCGATCGGTCGGTAATTGCAGGTGCAATGTCTTCGCAACGCAACAGAAGATGGCACTGTCAAAATAGCACATTGCACCTGAAGAGAGACGGAAGATGTCGCTCCCAATCTGAAGAATTAAATCTGCTCAGATTAACATTTTAGAATTGATTCTACATGTGCCTTATGTAGATGAACACAAAAATTAAAAATCAATGAAGATTAGTGCAATGACAGCAGAGTAGTATGTAGAATCTAAGATGTTTGTAAATAAATGTTGAACTTTACTCGCTCAATCTGAAACTAGCTAGATTTTGTAAATTAAAACTAGATAAATATCTAGATTTTATGGATGAGGAGAAGTCTAGTCTCGCCCGGGACTTCATTTGGCGCGAGCCACCTATGTAAATTAGCCTCTGGGGGGCTTCCATGATCATAGAGATCGTAGAAAGCCTCGGGGATGCATTTCTCAACTTAAAAACTAAGAGCAAAAAGCCCTAAAATAAGAGAGTGGTCACAAGGTTTGTGTGTCCAACCGGTCCGGCTTTCAGACCGCTGACACTTCGAATGAGCGCCTCGCGATCGTCATGTCCGGACATGTCCATAGAACATGGTCTGCGCCACGAACGGATCGATGAATTGTAATTTTTGGGAATGATTTATAGTGTTTGTAATATTTATGAGGATTGAACAAAATGATTTTTTATTCCAGGAAAAAAACACGTTCCAAAGTGCATCGGAGTAATATTGACTGGCTATCTTTTTTATAGTGATTGATTAAGTATATTAAAAAAAAAGGTCAGTGGAGTGGCAGAATCAATCATCGACTGTGATGACGCGGACGATGAAATTTTGATTGAAAACAATTTAATCTCCTTCGATAAATCGAGCCCTCAACTTTCGCCCGTGGGATGCTTCATCAATAAAGCCTCATTTTACAGCTTTGATGTTACAAAAACTTACACAAACCGTTACATAAAATAAAGCGACGGTTTGAATAGAAAAAAATATTCGGGCACAGCACAACAATTTGTATAAACTCGTCATCGGACAAGTTATAAGGAGAGGCTAGAGTAGGGAAACCCCCAATCTTCCCCCTGGGCGTGGGGATACTAAATAAACATAGCTCACATAAAAAGGAACTTCCCAAGAAGGCTAATTCAGTCTACATCAAGCCGTGCTTCGGTGAAAAACTCAGTCACAACAATCAAAAATCTACTCTCAAGGTTCGGAGAAAAATTCACCCCGGATAATAATTCATCGGCAATGGAGTTCAATATTTTTACACAGTGAAATCATCAATTTAATTTAAAATAGAGTGAACATATTATCGTCTGATTCGATATATGTATTATTTTCATTGCCGTCGTAGATATTTTGAGACGCAATTCAATCATGCAAATCCGCTATATAATTATAATAATAATTTAAAATAACGGAACATAATAAACGTGCTCTTACTTAATTAAATCGTACATTTTCAGAATGTGGGTCGCTCTGACTGGTCTCTTTGTCGCTATCCTGATGTTGAACGGGCAACAAGCATCCGGAGCGCCGACTATGGAATGGCAAGAAAAGTATCTCGATAAAGAGGTAAGATTAGTTCATAGAAAAACAAAACCAGACGTATATAAAAACATCTAAATTATGAACCAACGTATTAAATTACATTAGGGATCGATGCTTAGAAAAGGTGTGATATTATATAATATAATCATTTATATCGATTAATCAATTCGTTTTTCTATTTCAGTACGCGGCGGAATTATACAATCTCCTCCAGAATTACCTCAACGAAGAAAACGGCGTCCCGCAAATGATGGCGTTAAAACGGAATTCGGAAATAATCAACTCGCTACTCGCACTGCCCAAGAGCATGTCCGAGATCGGACGCTAAAATATCGAAGATTTCATCAACCGATTTGATGAAACCGATTCAGCACTTAATGCGCCGTTGCTTTAGCTGATCATTAATACGTGCAAAGGCAATAAGGAATCATTATAAAATTAATCAAATAGCAGGATCTATTCTTATTATAAACTATGCTAAATACATTTTTTTTAGAATTGCATTATGTAGATTTTCATAAATTTGAATAAAATCATATTTATCGCACATACAAAGACAAAGCATACAAATATGTTTTATTTTATTTTTTTGAGCTCATTGGCCGCATCGAATTCATGGCGTTTAAAGACGGAACAACAATAGCCGGCGGGATGAATAAGATGTTATTAAAAATGAGTATTTTTATAGATTTATAATTATATTCTACCGCGCGACGCATCAATTTTGTCGCTTTGTACAAATATATATTAATAAATTATTACGCATCTCCACATCAATCACATCTTTACATTTAATTCCACACATTTATCCTGCAAAGTTTATATAATTCTTTATAAACAATTATCATCCGATTGCCAAATCTACATTCGAATTGACGATCTTAAAAGTAGTGATTTAAATCCGATGATCAATGTTGGATATAGACGGAGCAAGGATGGGATTTGTATAACAAAATCATCATATTGCAAATTATACAAACATAAGGGATACGCATAACATAAATATCAAGTCTTTACGATCCGCATCCGAGTGTTATAACATAATAACGCAGATCCGGACGGTAAAGATTTAAGCTCAGGCCAATTAAAATTTAATACGAGGGCGATTCAGACGTAACTCAGAATTTCGCTGTAGTCACTGATTTTCTTACGCAAAAAAAAATCAATAACCAAAATTCCGGGTTATATTTGAGCGTCCCTCGCATTTTGACAAAAGCGCACAGGAATAAATCGAATAAAACAATTGAGAACGTTTTATGTTCATTTATTAAATTCATTGTAAGTAAAAATAATATTTCACATTTATAGTACCTCGTGACAGATTCAACTCTCGGCCGCGGCCGCAGAGCAATTTGATACAAAAATATATTCATTAAACATCATATAATAAATACTATTGACTTCTTGTTAAGAAACGCAGCAATAAGTTTCTATCCGTAGAATAAAACCCAAATAATAAATGTTCCTACGCTAACGTGTCCTATTTGTACTGCAAACGTTTCAGCGAACAATCGATCCACTCCCGGATTACTCTAACGTCACATAATCCGTGAAAATACAGTAAGAAAAATATGTCTCGGCTGATAAAAGATTTGAACAGTTCGAATCAACACACCGTCCCAACTAATTTAAGGGAGGTTTATTCTAATCCCGTTCATAAATAACAATCAAAAACTTACTCGGGATGAAGCAAGTAAACAATTAATTTATGCACTTGAAAAGCAAGATAAATCTTGAAATATGCATATAGTAAATTTACATCATCCATACAAGATTTAAGTTTGTATCTTAAATAAAAAAAATATATAACTCAAGTTTCACCATTTAGCGGAGTGAAAAATGGCACCTATCTATGTATATAAAAATTCATTTAGGTTTCAAACCTGTCATCAATCATGTGATGTGTTAAAATATATTCATATCATGAAATTATCACAACTTTTCTAAGAATCTTAATATAAATCATTGAATATTAACGTAGCCATCGTTTATATTTATATTCATTCATCATAACTTAAAATTATATTAACACCATTATTCTATTTACATTTAAAGGAATCACATTGCAATTAACTTCTTGATGTCTATTAAAATGTAATATGACAATCATTAAAACTTAAGTGAGAAACCGCTGGAAGCCGGTGGTAAATATGGTGCAGGAGCAGGTGCCGGTACACCCATATGAAAACCGATTGCAGCTTGATCCTCATCTCGTAATAATTTGTACTGATCACCTCCGGACGGTGGTTTAGGACTGTGTTGATGGCGACGTCCGCCTTCTGATTTCGCCGGCCAAGTCGGGAACATGGCGGGATCGATTGCTGTTGGTACTTCCTAATGATAATAAAAAAATATTTAAAAAACGCACAGATTTGCTAAAACACAAATGCATACAATTATAAATTACCTTAAAATATGGATGACTAAGAGCTTGACTAGCAGTAAAACGTTTTACAGGATCATACGTAAGCAATCCTTGCAAGAGCTGTAAACCAGCTTCGCTCAGATTAGTTCCGACGCGAGTTCGTAGACCTCCGCCGGGTTGATCAGCCCATGTTGCGCGAGATCCCGATAATTGACTCCATCCATTCCAAACAGTCTCATTCGGTGTTCCCAATTCCTATAAAAATTATAAAACACATTGATAAAACATGCAATACGTACATATGCACGGAAAAAAAATAACATTATAAACAGCACAATACCTTAAATATTTTATTTAGTTGATCAACTTCACTCTTTCCGGGGAATAAGGCATTCATTGTGATAAATTCAGCGAATATACAACCGACTGACCATACGTCAATCGGAGTGGAGTATTGCCGAGCGCCTAATAAAAGCTCAGGCGCTCGATACCACAAGGTTACGACTATGGGAGTGTATTGCTTAAGTGGAGATCCATATTCACGAGCTAATCCAAAATCCCCCACCTATAAACGCCAAAAGAATTGTAATTATTTAAAAAAAAATTAAAAATTTGATTGAAGATATATTTATTGGGTCGATGCAAAAGTTTTGATGTTTTTATTGGGTGTGTGAATAAGTTCTCGCTATTTTTGTGAAGATAAATACAAAATTAAATCGCTAGCCATTACTTTTGTCCAATTTCCTGGCAGCATTTCAATTCTATATCACGTTGACGGAAAAAACAGCACGTCTTTTGAGGCTATCCAAGAATCGATTCGTTTTTTGGTATCTTCATAAGTGAAGTGCTGCTCGGCCAGGCCATGAGTCGTTGATCGGAAAAGTGATGTCAGCATTGTAATGCTATAAAATCACCTTGTCGTGTCTTTGGACGTATTGTGGCCGCTTTTCCTTCAATGCCGGTTCAAACGCGTCAATGGCTTTTGGTAGAGATCTCCCAGAGTGGAATCGAGGATATGCGTAACCGGATCGATCAGTATTGCACGTTCCAACAGAGCCTTTCGAGGTGACGACGTGATTTAGACAGGGGGACACTCTCTCCCCGATTCTCTTTAACTCTATCAGACCGGAAATCGTGAGACAGAGATGGGTGTCTAGCGTCTCATCATATACTTGTGACTGAAATCACTATCGCTAGATAAGCTATTAAGCTCTTTCAACAAAGATAAGACTCGCTCGTGTTGTCTTGAAAGCAGGCGTTTGTTTTGATAATTTAGACACTCGTATCATTTTTATCGTTGACCAATTTTGTTATTCCCGCTTGACTGTTCTGGAGTGGCGTTATTAGCAGAGTATCACCACTCCTTTACAAAATCTACTCCTTCAGAAGTAAACTGGAAGGCTTGCACAGTAACCCTGTCCTTTTTTCGCAACACATTAATAGACAAAAATAGCTGAACATTAAGAAATGTTCCGAAAAAATAAATGAACATTGTGTTCTATCAACAGTGTGAAGGTTCATTTATTGAGCCTGGTTCTTTATCAAGCTTGTTACACGCTGCGGCGGAACTGACAGAAAAGTGGATTTATTCAGTTTGAAATGGTTAATATTGCGTTGGAAGCAATCATGATGGAGACTGGGAGATCTGGATATGCACATCCATGGAGCGAAGATATAATGTATCTTGCCTTTATGGATGACAGCGTCGTGGTGAAATCAAGGTCGGAAGTTTTGACTGTGCTTACGTCTATCGACGAGACGAGATTGAAAACTGAAGGTTGTACCTCCGTGTTTGTCATTAACAATAAAATTGAAAGAGTTCAGGATTTTGAATATCTAGGATCCATTCTCACGGAGAAGGACTTGATGTAAAATGAAATAACCTTCCGGATTCAATATGCTAATCGGTGCAACCATGGTCGGAAAAATATATTAGGAAACAAATCACTATCGGCTAAAATTGAAATATATAAAATATCGATTAGGTCGGTAGTGGTTTACGGGGATGAAACATGGACCATGACCGATCGGTACGTGTTGCGCCTTGAGAGGAAAATTCTGAGAGAAATCACTAAAGGTTATGTACGTGTACGGCGAAGCGATATAACTAGTTTCGTCTCCATTGGGCAGGTTTTGTGATACGGATACCGACACACCGAAACGCCATCTTAGATTTCCAACTGAGTGGCAGCAGATCCGTTGGAAGACCTCTGCTACACTGGGCTAGTCAAATTGAAAAAGATCTCCTGTGATGGTTTGGTTGGAGCAGCTCAAAATACACACAAAATACATCCAGCTGATCCCACCAAATACAGAACATGACCTTGAAAACATGGATATTCCGTTTTGGCGTCTCTTGGTCTTGCTTAGCCTACATTTTTTTATGCTTGGGATTATCATACTATATCCACTTTTCAATGCCAGTCACAATACGATGTATGAAACTTTTTCTTTTTTGCCATTGGAGCAGTTCACGCGCAAAAAGACGGACTCGAATCATAATACACCAAAGATTCATCCTTTTGTATCATTCCCAATGCTGTCAAACGTTTCAAAATTGTTGTTCGATCAACCCCCAATCATTTTGAAGTTCTGATTGCGTTTGACACTGAGCTTCATCAAGCAATGTTTCCGATCCTTCGTCGTCAATCTTTATTGATGCACCACTGCGTCCTCATCAAAAATCAACAGAGCACGATAACCATAGGTCTCATTGTGCACAAATTTGGTTTACTTGGCACAATATTCGACACGTTTCACGCTATGAAAAAAAAAAAGTTGTTTACACTTTATCGGAATGACGCACACTGATTTTAACGCTATAGTATTTCAATATAACACACATTGTCATACCGTGATCTGATGCGTGAAACGGCAAGAACTTATTCACACACCCAATAAAAACAAAACAAAACATCAACCAAATTCACATATGAAATGTTTAATTTTTTTTACCTTTAGTATTCCTTTATGTGATAAGAGTAAATTGCTCGTTTTCAGATCTCGATGTAATATCCAATTATCGTGTAGATGGTCAACGGCTCGTAACAACTGCTGCATTAGACATTTAACCTCGCCTGTTAATAAAATACTCTGAATATTCGCTTTTGCTAGTGTTTAATACAATAAAATAATAAACTCTATGATTGCGTACCTGGTAAAAACACCTGTTTCCGAGAGCGCATTGTTTCCATCAATCCTTTGAGGTCGTGCTCCACATAATCCATCACAATGAAAATTTTATCCATATTCGATCCGACTACTATTTCCCGCACTGTCACAATATTCGGGTGCTGACCCTGTAAAAAATTAAACAAACAACTTTAAGAAAATCCGATAGACGACCCGCAAACCAATCAATCCATTATCAGCCGACGCCCAGATCTTGCCTTCAACTTCGATCGGATACACGTCAAAATCCGCTAAAATATCTCCAAACGTTAAAAGGGACGGTCAAATTATTTTTTGTGATGGACACATAATTATCAAAACAAACATTTCTTGTTAGCGTTTGACAAAAAAATTAAATCACTATAAAATACGCCGTTACTTATGTTGTTATTTAATACGTCTCTTAAGAATAATATAGGATTAGCACATTTATATCTTCTGCTATGGCACAGATTTAACGATAACACGTACTCACTTATTAATACACTTATATTTAATTAAAAAGACAGTAAAGTACTCACAATGTAAGCTTTTATATTCGCCGTGTATATTTTACGTTAAAACTCAAAAACTTAATACGGCATCAATGTAAAATAACAATATTTCGTGAAGGAATACCAGGCAATTTGAAATTTTCAACGTAACGTGTATATATTGAGGACGTATAATTGCATTTAAAAAACATGCTAGATTAATCGTAAGGTCATCTGAAAAGAGTTTTCTTACATGTTCTAATACATAAAATAATAACATCTAATAGCTACGGGGTTTATAATATTCATATTAATATTTTTACAGCTAATTACTACTATATTGTGCAAATTAAAATTTTAATCAATACAATAACAAACGTTAGAAACATTGTTAGATTATTTTAAATGCCCAACGCAATGTTGAGCAATATTTGTATTACTTGAACGATAATTCTTAATATGTTGTTTACAATTCAACAAAGTTGGGATTTATTTACGACAATAAATATGGAATTAGGCGGATAAGTTTAACAATGCATACGTTTGAATAACGCAAAAATTTGCTCTAATACTGCGTATTGTTAAAATTAGGTCAAACTTGTCAATCCAAGCGGCGGTTAATATTATACACATCCATTGAACGTAAAAGGAACTAAAAGCATATTAATTTTTTAAATTGCAGTAAATTAAATTGACTGAAACAGAAGCAGAAGAACGCATCCTCAAATTAAGTTCCTTTTTTGGAACGTGCGTCATTAACCGACAGTCATTCCGAGAAGCGTTATCGAAAGAACAGGACTTAATGCTTTCTATCGCGTCGATTTAGTACCGATTATGCAGGGGACTGTCTTTAAATGTCTCTTTATAACGCGGATAAGAGAATTAAAGCAATATCTCCCATTAGACTTTTCCAAATTATGCCACGATAACAGAGGATTTGGTACGTCCTACGCACCAAACGCGGGAAGCACGTAAGCAAGCAGATGGCACGAGTAAGCGTTACAAACATTTATAGCGCGATTTATATTTGAATAGCGCAGTTATTTATAAATTGGCACTTTTGGACGAGCGCAAGCCGCTTTAGGATCGACAGATTGAACAACCGCATCGGCGGAGATAAATTGAAATTTACCTCGCTTCGGACATGACGTCCATCTGTCCATATTCATGGGAAGCGCTGTAATGATACAAAACCAATTTGAAAACAGCCGAGGACACAATATTTCACACGTTACAATGTGCGTATCTTAACCCTTTGATCCGGAGAGAGTATGCACACACAAACACGTTGCGTGCAGCGCTTTATTTTCAATTTACGACTCACCGATCAAAGGGTTAAAACGGAAAGATCATATTTAAAAATTCAACTTGCCATTTACTGACGAATTCCCGGACGGACATATTAATTGCACTGGTAACCTAAAATTAAACGCCATACAAGTTTTTTTACACAATAGATAAAAATCATCAAGCGAGACATAAAAGCGTACATTACGAGTTTAATTATTACTGTCTTTTTCTAATCTAAAACTAAATTAATGGATAACATTTCAATATACATCACAATATCAATTCGTCCGTCGATAAATATTCCATCGACACAACTGTACCTGAACATTTAGAATTTATTCGTTGGCTTAAAATATTCGGCATGCAATATTTTAAATCTTACATAAACAAAAGCATTTCTGTGTACTGCGGGAAAAAATACAGCAAAAACACATTTCATTAATTGTACAATGTTCAATCAGACATCTTCATTATTGTGAAACGCAATACATTACGTTCTTACACGATGGGGAAACGTTTGATAAGCAGTTTGAAATTATCCCGTTTAAATGAGAACGTAATGGATTGCAATGCATAATTATAAAATTTCACGCGGCTATTTAAATGCATTTGTGACGCACGGTGAAATTTTATAAATACAAACATTTTTCCAGAACAATACATACATCCTACACAGCTGCGACGACGAGCATTGCATATTTTTTATATATATAAAAAACAAATTATCGACGTGAATCTTAAGCGTCGCCGCGTAGTTTGATCGTCGACGACTCGTAATCAATAAAACTAATAAAAATAGTTTTTTGCAATAATAAAAAAATGCAATGGAACACATTTATGCCGTATTATTTAATTCTAAAATGACACCCATTAAATAGCATATAGTTATTTTGTTAAGTCTTCCTTGATTCTAACACATTTGAACTGAAAAGATCCACATAATCCGATTTCCTTCCTTTGTGGTCAAATATTTAATATTAAAGCAACACTTCTTAATATCCCATATTTAATACGCGACGACCTTTCGAATAATGTTCTTAAAATGACGATATATATATGGCGAAAGGTATCGTTCGAGACGCAAGATGGATATTAAAAAGTCTTTCTTCGTTCAATGTTATATTAGTTTGGTAAAAACAATGAGCCTTCAATACTGAAAATTAGTCATATGAACTATTTCATCGGACAAAATTGAGTTAGCAACACTTTTGCAATGCTCTCATCGCGTCAAATTATCACTCACCTCTACAAAAATGGTAGAAATTTATAATTAAATATGCTTATAGTATAAAAATTATAATACTTAATACAAAAATGCATTGAAAAAGGAACGTTTCTCAAGTTGATATTATTCAATACGATTCCTCTTTCAAAGATGGCTATTTCGCAAGTTCAAGTAGTAATTTGACCCTGGTCCTTAATGTCGTTTTAATTGATTTTACATTATGAAATCACAGAGCTTTTATCCCCAAAAATTAGCGCGGTCCGTCTATCGGATCCACGCAAGCGTACAAGCTAAGGAAAAAACAAATTGTGTGTGTCAAAATTTAGATGGCGTTCAAAAACTATAACAAAGATTTATAGAGCGCGTTCTATGCGGGAATAGAACTCGCTGAAAATGAAAACTAATATGAGGGTAAATTTGGCATTGACGGACCGTATGCGCAAGATGGAGATGGCGCAAGGGTTATCTATAAAAGATCACAATAAATGTGGCCCCGCCCTTTGCTCTGAGAAGTAGATTGGTTAACCTTGACATTGGTTCAGAGGTCAATCACAATTCTCTTGCAGAAGAGGTGCCGGGCCTGTAGAATAAAAATACATAACAAGATTAATAAACGGCTATAACACACGCCAAGTGTACAGTGTACTTGCATCTCTGTTCCACCCACCCACAAATCGATTGGACCCTTAATTGGGCTTTGAAAGACATTTAATATGGCCTTAGACAATAAATGGTAAGCGAGTTGTACAGAGTATATTAGACACTGAACACCTGCCGAGTACGTAGTATTTGATGCTAAAAATAATATACACTTTACCTTGAGTAATGTGTTGATTTCGCGGAGAGACGTGATAGGAAAACCTTCCTTTTCCTTCTCCATTTTGAGACGCTTCAAAGCCACAATCTCATCCGTGGTTTTATCTCTCGCCCGATAAACCACGCCGTACGTGCCTTCTTCTATTCTATTAAGACACTGAAATTCCTCTACTGACCTACATCCCTGAAAAAATAATAAAAACACATTTTCAGCATACAAAATTTAAAATGATGTAGTTTTGCTGAAGAATAATATGAAGCGCATCAAAAATAAATATATTTATATACACAAAAATAAGCCGATATTGATTTAAAATAAACACAAACCTGCAATGCAGGATAATACGGCGGAAGGTCGTCGACGGGCGACGGCGGAGGAGGCGGGGATTGTTGAACAGGCACTTCTGGTGTTGGATCCGTCTGCACGCCATTTTCTTCAATGGGGGGCGGTGAGAATGAATGTGAACGAGATCTGCAGAATGTTTCTCTATCTCTGCAGAAGAATCCAATTTAATTATTACAGTGTTTATTATAAATATATTAAAACACTTCAATTGTAACAGAATCAATTTTAAGCACAATTCTCTAGCTATCAATTTGAAGACAATCTGAACTCGTAAAAACAATTAAAACTGTGACATGCACAAAAATAATGCATAGAGTAACGGCCATAATTTCAGTACATAATAAAATCAACGACACATACGGCAGGGAGAATTTAAGATTAAATCGTAGGAATTCTTCCCATGTCTAAAATGAATTTACGATTTACAATTTCTGCATCAAATAATCCAAGATGTATTATTAAATATATATATATATTGGGTGTGTGAATAAGTTCTCGCCGTTTTTCGTGAAAATAAATCCTTTATTTTAAAATTATTCTTTGCTCAACTGCGTCTGGCAGCATAAATTGAAGGTCATCTAACAACACATTTGAATAATTTATTAGTTGTGTTCTAGTGTGTTTCCGGTATACCAGAAAAGTGGCAATCAGAAGGAGCAATGTCGGGAGAGTACGACGGGTGGAATAAAACTTCCCTTTTAAATATTTTCGGGCAAGTTCAATGTTTCGCCGCTAATGTGACATCCGGGCATAGCGTTTTCATGCCCAAAAATCACCTGATGATTTAGTTGGGTAGAAGCAGCTCATAATATACACTAAAAATAAAGAATCATGGATATTCTGCTTTGGCGTCGATGCTCCTGCTTGGACGCCCATAACGTTTCGGATTATCGTAGTATATCCACTCAGTTGGACTCGTAACTCAATCTTTCCTTAAAGTCCTTATGACATCCATCAAAGCATGAATCTCGATGTATCATATCCGATAACGGATATAGGGGATCTCCATAGGAGATCTTACTAGGGATTTTAATGTGGTGGTTTCCCATTGTCTTCCACACGTGGTAAAGTAAGGATATGATTAATTATTGTCGCAAATTCCGATCTCCTAAATTTGTTGGTACAGTGATTTTTTTTCCACAATTTAGATTTGAATCCGAACCTGTACAATACGAGTGCAGGATCTAAGCCACTATACCGACACTTGGTCGTAACTCAATTATCTTGGGTTCAAATCAACCGGAGCTGTGACTGGTGACCACATTTTCGCTATGAAAAACCATGTAAAAATGGTCGGCAATAAAAGGGATTGCCAAAAGCGACTCATGTACAAGTATTCACTTTTCATCGCCAGTCACACTGCGATTTTAAAAAAACCTTTAATTTTTTCCCGTTGGAGCAGTTGTTCGTGTGTGAAAAGTTGCCTTTCCAAATCTCTCAGCTTCAAGTCATAAGGCGGCCGAGATTCTCCTAATAGACTGAGAGCTGGCAGCATAAATTGAAGGTCATCTAACGCACGTGAATAATTTAATAGTTATATTCTAGCATGTTTCTGGATTATCAATATGACAGTTTGGCGACTGAGCAGTTTTTATTTTTAATAATGTGGTACAGTAAAATTCCCTGCAAATACGGTTTACTTACCACGAAATTCAACATGTTTTACCCTACAAAAACAAAAAGTTTTTCTACGCTTAAACAGAATGATGTACACTGATTTAAAAGCTACACACGTACACGCTGACGGTGAAACAGCGGGATCTTATTCACGCACTCAATATATATCGCAATCGAATACTCACATGAGTTTAGGCGTAACCGAAAGCGTAGAATCAGGCGACAGTTCGATTTCATGAGGGGACGGCGGTTCTGTGATGCGTCCTTCGTCTTCTTTCTCTTTGACGTCCTTCTTTGATTTTTTTTTATGTTTATGATTTTCATTCTCTACTTTGTCATCTTCCTCCTCGTCTTCTTCTTCCTCTTCGGATTCGGTTTCTTCCCCGCTGGATTCGGAGGATGACTCCGAAGAACTAGCGGTTCCTTTGAGAAATACATCATCAAATCAATTTTACATAAATTCTTCATACATTACAAATTTCATACATTTAAAAATCGAGCATACCTTCTTCCGAATTATTCGATATGGGCGTAGCGTCACTTTTCATTTCTGTGTCGCTAGCGTCGGACACCATTACGACCTCGTCCGAGGGAGTAGGAGGCGAGGGAGGGGAAGGTGAGGCCGGTCGCGAATGACGGCGACGCTTTCTATGCATGGTCGTCGGGGAAGTACAAGAGCGTTTCACACCGTCCTCTTTTAATTTCTCACGTCGGGCTTCTAACGCGGCGCGGGATGCTTTCCGTCTGTGAGACATTTCCCTTTCTGTACGTGGATTTAAAAAAATATCCATTGAATCTAAGGAATATATTAACAAAATGCAATTTTCAAATTGAGCAGTTTGTAAAGTGAAAGATATTCCATAGGGTATTTTATTATTTTGGCGGACTTACCTGTTTTTAATAGTTTCTCTCTTCTCTCCAACTGCGACCTGTCGAGCTCTGGGAGGCGCGACGATTTGGGTGGTTCTCTTTCGGGGCTGTCCATTCGGTCGTCTCGCTTTCGCGACTACTTCCTGTTCTTTCGTCTGTCTTTTGCTGAGCAATCGAGTGCGCAGATCCTCCAATTCCTTATCGCCGGAATGTTTATCGCGATTTTCTTTCTCGCTGTACCGCACCATCTCTTTCATTCTGCTGATTTCCTCGCCGTGTCTCGTTCTGGCTTCTTCCCTGGATATGCCTTTTCTGTCAGTATCGCCGTGTCTGTGTGATTTCGAACGATCGCCGTCTATGTGTTTTGAAATGCGTTCCTTTTCTCGGATGGCTTCTCTTTCTCTATACGGATCTTTTTCTCTGTATAATTCCTTATCTCTAAATCCGTCTTTATCTTTGTGATGATCTTTGTCTTTGTACATGTCTTTTTCTCGATACGGTTCTTTGATTCGATATGCATCTTTATCCCTATAAATTTCTTTTTCAGTATACACATCACGATCTCTATAAATTTCTTTGTGGTCCTTTTCCCTGAAATGATCCCTACTTCTTATGGACTCCTTCTCTCTGTATGAATCTTTTTCTCTATTATATTCTCTTTCTCGATAATATTCTTTCGCGTGAAATATTTCTCTATCAGAATGTTTACTCATCTCAATTTCTCGCTTGCTTCGCACGTCTATTTGATCTCTATCTCTGAAACCCAATCAAAATTCTCATATATATAATCTTACATTGTTAAAATATTAGTCATAGATTTTATAATCGACACGAAACCAATAACACTTAATGTGGTCAATTACATCAAAAGATAAAAATTTAATTATTAAATCTTTTTTGCACACAAAATTTGCACTTAAATATTCATATCAAAATGTATTTCTATAAGCGTATTTAATATGCACAAAATAATTACAAGCATCCCACCGATCATTTTATTAACGGTTAGACATCAACGAACATTTGTTCTTTGAACAGATTTAAAGCATTCCGGTGATTCAATCACATTTGTAAAAAATGCATATTATTAATGCTAATACGAGTATCACCCGATGAAACAATTTAAATAAATTCTACATGTCAAAATTAATCAAATTTGAGGTTATGTATTCTAGCAAATTTAAAACTGTGCAAATGTCAAATTTTTTAAATATATTTGTATTTTATCAATGCATTAGCATTTTATTCATGATAAATAAAAAGTCCTTTTAATATATAAACGCACACAGTTCGCTTGTATGCCAAATATTTAAATTTAAATCATATTGATCTTGCTGAATGGCAGTGCATACATACATACAAACGTCTGGTGGCCATTTTGATTTAAATCAAAAATCATGATTTATGCATTGAAAGCGTTATCGATCGCGCTGTGGGATTTTTTGTCGCCCCGTTCAAATGCGTCGGATCGATGGCAAATTTGCAAAATGCGATATAGGGAAGCGTCGAGTACCTGTGAGGATGTTTCTTGTGTTCCCGGCGGCGACGATGCTGTCTGTGGTGTCTGTCCTTGTTGGCGGAGTGCGCGAGCGCGCGGGGCTGCGGGGGCTTGATGTCCAGCGAGTCGGCGCCGTCGGCCTCGCCCTCGGATGACAGGCTACTAAAACACGCGCGACACACTTAGTCGACATGACGCAGATAGGGAGCGACGACGCAATTGCGCCGCGCCGTTCGAAATCCACCAACCTGAAATCCATTTCGTCGCGCGGTGCCGGACTCTGAGCCAACTCGCCGTCTTCGCTCTGCTCCTCGTCATAATTACTCATCGCGATTTCTAATGGCCGCTATGAGCAGCAGACGCATTCGTCGCCACACCACTACTGCCAACCTGACAACACAACACCGTGTAAAAGTCGACCATAGACAATAATATTTGCCAATGTAAAAAAATCGCAAATGCAATAATATTTTTATAAACACCGACTAAAATTCAATCTTATTCTGAATTATACGGAAATATTAAATTTATCGCTAGTAAATATATATTTATATTTATACTTTTATACATGAATGGAGAAAAAATAAATATATTTGACATTTTGAGGTCTTAAAAAAAGCAAAAATCAAGCAGGTCCCTAAATGCTTGCAATATTTTCAATAAAAAATAATGTAAACGCATATATATTTACTTCAGTTGTATTTAATTTTTAACAAAAAAAAAATATTATTGATAAGATCTTCCCGTATTGGCAATTTAAGTTAATATATTTTCTTGTTTTCTAAATGCATTTTTGATAAGAATTTGCAAAATTCGGGATAGCATTCAAATGCTCAAAATCAATGTTAATAATAAATATATCAATTCACCATCAACATAAAACCCGTCGGAACAATATCAGAAAAATCCTTATTTCAAATAAAGAGAAAAGAAAAATATTAGGTTGAGTCATAAATAGTTGCCGGCGAAAAGATGCCGTTATATGTCCTTATGTATTCGGTTTTACCCTTGATGAGTCATCCGTATTAGTGCGTATAGGGTATCATTAGATAGGTTAGAGTCCTATCAGTTTTCTGACAAACGTTACCGGTGTCACATCTTATATTATAGTATTTTTTTGCGCATAAAATGGAAAATCAAAAAGTGCATTTTCGCCATATTATGCTTTGGGAGTTCAAACAAGGCACCAGTGGTACGGCTGCGGCTAAAAAAATATGCGATACATACGGCGAAGGAGTAGTGAGTGAACGGACAGTAAGAAATTGGTTTTTAAAATTTCGCTCGGGAGATGAGACCCTGGAAGATGAACCGAGGGCGGGTCGCCCTTGCGAATTTAATGAAGACGTTTTAAAGGAGTTATTGGAGCAGAATCCGCGTCAATCAACAAGGGAATTGTCGAGGAAGCTAAATATGTCACAATCGACCCTTTGCCGGCATTTGGAAAAATTGGGGAAGGTTAGCAAATGGGGGAAATTAAATTTGTTTCAATTGGACTTTAAAAATTACATAGGGCGCTTATAATAAATACTTGTTCATATTAATATTTGCATCGAACAAATGATTTTGCCATTTACGAAAGGTTAAATTAGTTATATTACATTTCAGGGGGTCACGAAGACTAAAAAGAAACAGGTCAAACACGAGAGGAACAGCAAGCAGACGGCCTAGAAGAATGACGGACGAAGATTTCCACTTTGCAACGATAACATCATCTTCCGTTGCCTTCTATATCGCTTTGAAATCATCAAACTGGGAGGGTTAACTTGAAATGTCAGACCCAGTCTTGAATTTGTGTCGGTAAGTCAAATGTGGACAGGGAGACTTAAGTGTCACATAGGACTTTATCGTAGTTTGGTAGTGATAAAAGGAAGGACTCGTCTTCTAGAGCGTCCTCACGATTCAATTGTGAAAGTCCTCTTTAATACGTTCAATCCAGGTGGGAGCGTTCTAAACGAAACTCGGATTGAGCGAATGCAGAGGCGAATGTATGATACAGACGTGATGGATGCTAACACATTCCTATGAATGAATATTAAAAAGTCCTTAATTATGCAGTGGAATGTTTGTGGCTGCATTATGATGATGGTGAATAATAGCTTTTTGCTAAATTTTGACTGCGGGTCTGCCTGTTCTAGTTGGTCTTCTGCTGTTAGACTTGCAGCTGCAGCTGTAAAAATACTAAAAGGGAGAATACTTGTTGCATGCAATACTGCATTGCACGAAAGATGGATGAACAAGAAGGATAGAAAACATTTATACAAGTTCTTTAGTTCCATTAAATATTGTTTGTCGTGTCGCTGAGTTCCATGTTATTGGACTTCCCAGTTCCTCACGGAACTAAGACGATTCAAGGCATCTCTCCTTCGGTTTGGCATAGGAAGTCTTTCGGAGTGTCCTTGCACAGATACGGACATGACAGTGGATCACGTACTATGATCATGTCCGGGCATGTAAGCCCCTTAACACTTCGCAATTAACTTTCGCACTTAACACTTATTTGTTTGTTTTAACTTTCGCACTTAACACTTATTTGGCGCATTTAAACAGTTCTGTAATAGTTTTGGCACCAAATGTGCCGAAGGAAAATTTTACGAGGAATAACTTCGTAGGCTATTCCCTCCATTTTTGTTAAATGTAAACTCATCAGAACAATTGGATGACATCTGGACATCCATGATAATAAATTTGTACAGCAAAATTCCGGCTTATTTTTGAATACCCCTCCTATGAGAGTTTTCTTAATAAATAATGAATTATGAAACAAAAATTTGTAATGTAAATATGATATATTCGCGAGTAAACATTCGATGATTCGGATTATCCGAGTTTTTTAATTACCCATGCCCTTTCTTCTCAGCATTGGCCCGGATAATCAAGAGTGTACTGTATTTCATAAACCGAGAGCGATTATTTGAGAATAATAGAACTTAAAACTAGAGCGCCGAGTTATCGTCCGATAGAGCGGAGAAAAAAGAATTAAAATGCAAATGAAAAACAACAATAATTAAAAATGTACATTCATTTTATTTGTGATAGTTTGCATATAATATATTGATAAATTTGTATTAATAATAGTTGAGCAAAATAAATAATACAGATAAATAAATGTGTATCAATAGTAAAATCCTGTTAAACCAATATTGTATTTAGAATTTATATAATATTTCTAATAATACGTTGAAATAAATAAAAGTATTACCGTCAATAAATAGAAGTATTAGTGATTTTGCGAAGTCCGCTTTATAGTCATGCTAATACAGGGTGCAGCACGGAAACTTCCTTATTTGAAATAGCAACAGTTATTCCGAGAAGGGTGAGGATGGTGCTCATTTAAAAGAGCAGAATCCTAACAGTGCGACTGTTTGGTGTTCATTATTCAGTATAGGGATCCATGGAATGGGGAGATTGGACCATGGCTTTTTAAACAAAACGGTCATATTGCGGGGTGCTCGTCCGATTTAGCCCCGTGCATGTGGGGCTATCTGAAATGCCTAGTTTATGACTGTCCGAGGACCCAGGCTTGACTGACGAACAATATTTAAGCTGCTATCGACTCATCGATGTTCTGGAACGAGTGGAGAAAGCACTCAAAACTATTGACCAGAGCGGAGGCCACTTTAATGATATGTTTTTTAAAACATAATAAATAAAAATCTCTGTAATATATAATAAAAAGAATTAAACAGATATCTCCTATACTGTTTGTATTAATCATTCTTAACATAAGGTAGTGTCCCTGCCGCACCCTGTACAATATCATTTGAACGTAAATCAGATATCAAATTTTAATATCATATTACTTTATGTTGAGTAAGTTGAAACCATTCATAATTGAGAACAAAATGAGTATATTTTAAATTAAAGGAATACATACATGTATGTACAAATATGATAACTATAATACTGAAAATATTACGTTATAAAATAATAGATTGTCCCATTAGGAATGTTGGCGTTCGTGAAAAAAAAAATGTATTCACAAATTAGTCATTGTGACGTAAGAATTCCTGCTTAATATCATAATCTGCGCTTGGACAATATATAAGATTTTTCAGACGGCAAGATTACATTTATTGTGTCCTAAATTTGAGTTATAATAAAGCTATTATCTACATTTCGAAGGTTAACTGTTCGTCTGAGTCTTCTCAAACAAGATAATATTTTATGGACATCTTTCTCGTGAAATGCAAAACAGATAAACGGAGATTCGTAAAAAAAAAATCATCATCACTATGACTAAGCACAAATAAAATTATCACAGAATCATTTTAAATTAAAAAAATTGACTTTTTTAAGTCCGTATTGTTAACAGAAAAGCAGTCCGCGCACACGATTTTCCGGACGACACAATAATATTGTTTAATCATGAAGAGGTCTTCTTTTAACATAAGAAACGCATCGACTGTATAAATTTATACTATAATAATTGTTCTAATTTTAGTCGTATTTCGACAAAAATTGATTTACATACGGAGCGATGTCCTGAGGATTATTTACATGTGCATGATGCTTTCCGGGCACAAGATGCGTTTCAAAGTTTTTATTCGATTCTTTCAGCATATCAGCGATTACATCGAAATTCTCCTTGGGTTCAAAATAAGTCGCCTGATCGAATTTCAAATGGAGAATCGGCATATTTAACCGCGGTACCATCGCTCTAACGTCGGTGGGATCATAACCGAGATGTAGATTGTGTTTCAGCCGCGAGTCACGAGCGAAATAATATTTATTGGGGTCGTTGGAAGATTTTTTGATGCCCCTCTCGAGTAATAAATGACATTTGTCTTTATCGATAGACTTGTGTGCTCCTAAATAATATCTTTCGGTCAACTCTTCTAACGAATACGAAGGAGGTTCTCCGCCCGTTAAATTTCTTTGCTCGACTTTAAACATATCCCTCAGCTCATTGGCGGCATGTTCAATGTGATTTTTTCGGCGTCCTGTTATAGGCTGTAAATTATCCAATAAGACCATCTTTTTAACAGCCTCCGGTTTAAGAGATGCATATACAAAACTGCTAATAGCACCCATCGAGTGACCTAGCAGTGTTACCGATTTCCATGCAAAATGATTTATCACCCGTTGTATAGTGACGGCGTTGTCCGGAATATTGTAAAACATACCTGTATGAAAGTATCATTGATTATAAATAAGTTTAAGATATTTCATAAATGTGTAAGTCGATATTAAGTCTTCTAGATTAGGTTTCATTAAAAAATATTAATTAATTTATGAAGGTAGTCGCAGAAGTACCCGATCTTGTAAAGCTTATGTTTTAAGTTTTTCTAACTGATAATAAAGCCGAGCTAGATTCTACATTTGCAGGCATTAAAATGGCTGCACTTGGCTAAAAAATAGTGTTGTTTTATCAGACAATGCACCAGTTCACACATACGTTATCATGGTGGCCAAAATCAATGAATTAGAGTAGCTTGACGGTTCTCACTATAAACAGGGTATCGAAGCTATTGAACCTTGCTGAGATAAGTGTATCGAGCTGAAAAAAGACTATGTAAAGGAATAAACCAATTTTTTCTCCAAATATTTTGTGTTTTCTTTGTTAAGTCAGGTCCTTCTGGGACTAAAGATAAATGGGTTTGCAATAATATTTTTGAAATAATGATTATTTTACTATTCACTCCTATTTATTCTAGTATAACCGCATGTGTTCACACGCATGAAGAAAAAATAAATTATAAATAAAACATTTACCATGAGGATACCATGATGATTTTCCATGTCCGGGAAAATCTACAGCTAATATTGAAATATCATTATTGAGTAGTGGCACTAATGCTTTCCATGTGCCGGCGTTATCCTGCCAGCCGTGTAATGCAACAATTGGCTGTTTGTTTTTGGGTCCCCAATGCACGCAGGATAAATGACCCCAAGGAACGGGTATTTCGATTTCTTCCCCCTTTAAAAATAAAAATAAATTCATTACAAAATAATTTTAATTAACCGTGTTCTATTTATAAGAATATTTATGCATTTCATACCTCTAATTCGTTACAGGGTTGACTGTCCGGTAAAGTGCTACATGTTCGTTTCATCGTTAATGTCGAGTTTTTTGAATATGATTGTTTAACGCTATAAGAAATTCTAGTAAGAATTCTTGATATATTCATATTTTTTTTATAAAAAATAATACTTTATTAGGAAAATCTGTAACAAAAGCAAATATTTGATGTTTATATATTTTGAATGAATTTCTTGGAAATAATATGCAAAGTCAAAGTCCAAAGTTCATCTTAAATCGCAGATCTATGCGCATGAACTATAAGCAATTGATGCCATCAAAATCAATTTAGCCAGATTTACGCGTCAGTCATCGAAAATTCGACCTCCCGAGTACGCATCACCGAGCAAAGCCGCGGCGGACATTTGAATGATGTTATATTCCATACTTAATGCCATAAAATATACTTTCAAATAAATAAAAAATTGAGTGGACATCTCACATGTAACATGTTTTATTCACTTTTTAAAAATTGAGCGTCCTAATGAAAGACCCCGAATCAATTAAATATTATGAAAGTTATCAGAAACAAGGACGGATCACAGAATGAAGTTATTCAGTCGTGTATGAAGGGTGTTTGGTAAAGTCTTTACAATAAATGCATGATGTTGTTAGAATAAAACGCGTGCTTGTAACGGAAATGTATAACGGTCAAGACGAGAACATTAGATTCTATTTTGTAATGCAGCACTGAGTGATTTTCTCCAGAACGTATCCCCCGCGATAAATGCATAATTTAAAAATATATAGTAAAAACAATTGTAGATTAATTTCAATGGTGGGTGAATAAAATAGTAGCAGAATAAATGCATAAAATAAAATTTATTTGTCATGTTTTTCATAAGGAAAATTGCATAATTATGCATTTTTATGACTACAAAATTGAAGATGCAATGTCAAAAAAATACATTCGTTCTATAAAAAATAGGTTTTCCTGCAATGACATTGCATTAAAATATGTAAATAACCCGGATATAAATTAAATTTTCCTACTTGATTTCTTACGTCAATGTGACAGCGTGCTGCTAACTGATTGCCAGTGCAATAAATGATGATTGAGAAAAATTCCGATTAGAAATTAAAAAAAAATATTTTTGTTATATCATGAAAATAAAACAAATGGAATAAAAATATGACCATTATATGACCGTAATAAAAAAATATACATTTTAACTCTTCGAGCTAAATACGTAATTATTAGCTGAATTTGAATAAAAATTAAATAATATATTATGATAAGATTTTATACGCATATCTATCATGATTTAATACATAACTGCGTAAAATTATAGTTTAAAAATTATTTTGTTGATTTATTGCAAATTATTATGCATTTGAATTTTATAAACTGATTCGAGCCAACACAAAAACATATGTATTTATTTAATTTAAATGATTAAATTGCATCAAATAGGGTCTTCTGCAAGATTTTAGGATATTAAAAATAGTCCAATTAAGAATTTAAATTTAAATCGAAAATATTTTTATGCGCGGTATTGGTCATGTATTATTAGTGTTTAGACCGAAATTATAACTATAAACGTCAGAAACGTGTGCAAAATGTGAGGTTGGAATTATATTCATTTAAAAAAATATTAGTTATTTGTTAATATGAGAACAATGTTAAACGGAAACGAAAATATTGAAGAAAATGTCGAAACTACAGCGGAGCAAAACGAAATTGATTTGTACGGCAAACGTATCAAATTAGACGTGGCAAATGATGACAGCGTTCAAGATGACCAGATGATTTTGCAGAGACCTTTCACAAAGAACCAAATGAGAAAATGGATCAAGAAAGAAAAATGGGAGGCTAGAAAAAACGAAAAACGAGCTAAAGAGAAAGCGAAGGCTAAACAGAGAAGATACGAGGCCAAAATCAACAACGTTGACATAGGACCGAGTCGGAAAGCCCTCAAGCATTCAAAAGTGGCCAACAGTTCGTGCACTTCCGGCGTAATAATAGATCTGAGCTTCGATCATCTGATGATTGAGAAAGACCGAGCGAAAGTCATTAAGCAAATTCTACGATGTTATTCGCTCAATAGACGTTCGCCGACTCCGATGCAGTTCGTAGTGTGCAATTTTGGAGGGCGCACAAAATCAGAAATGTCCAGACACAATGGTTATGAATTTTGGGATGTACGAATCATCGGTATTGGTAGCTAATATGATTTCACAATAATTAGTAGTGAATAATTTTCCTCGTTTTGCAGGTGAAATTTGAGGAGAAAAATTATATGGATTTATATCCACCAGAAAATTTAGTTTATTTATCTAGCGAATCAGAAAATGTTATTGAAAATATAGAACCTAATAAAATGTATATTATAGGTGGTTTAGTCGATCACAATTTTCACAAGGTTTTGTATATTTTTTATACGTTTACTTATTATTAAGATATTTTTCTAATTGATTTCGTTTATATTTTAGGGATTATGCTATAAAATATCATCAGAGCAAAGTATACAACATGGAAGATTACCACTTGACAAATATTTAAATATGAAAACTAGAAAAGTATTAACAATAGACCAAGGTAAATATGCAGCACATTATATCTTTCGATAGGGATGCTCGATATTTGTTAGATTTAAGCGGCCATGTTGTTAAAGCAACATATCTCAAATTTGTTGCGAATTATTCAGTAATGTATGGCAAATCATCATGGAAGAAGAATCATCTTTAGCAACGAGGCCCTTTTGTGAATCAATGGATGCGTGTGCAAGCTAAATTGTTAACAACTTGTTTTATTTACATTTAAAAATTGAGCGTCCTTATTGAAAGACTATATGAATTATTATTGCCATTTTTATCTAATCCTTGTCTTTTTTTCAGTTTTTGAAATCCTACTCAAGGTATCAGAAGGCAAGCCTTGGTCAGAAGTATTAATGCAAGTAGTCCCAATGAGAAAAGGTGCTAGTGTTACTATAAAAGAATCAAACTCTTCAACAGAGTGCGATGATTTTAATGAAAATGATAATTCCGAATCCGATGTAATAGTTGTTAAAGATGAGAAATAAAGCAAACGTTGGATTGAAAAATGTTTTTAATTATCTTTCATCTAATATCACATTATATATACAAATATATGAAAACCAAATGATGCGATGCAATAAGCATTTTTAAATAAATCAAAAATTAATCGCGTAAATGTGTGAAAATATGAAACAATTCGAGTTAAGAAAATGTATTTGTACTAAACCCTTTAGCTATAAAACATCCAAAATCACAGATATTTCAGATCTCATAAGCAAGGGGCAGTGTACGTTTTTTCCGTATAAATAGTATTTGAAATATAAATCCTTTTTTCACAGGACACATTTTAAAATAATGGACTTTTATCACTGTTTAATGGATGGACTTTCAACCCTGAAGAAAAAAATACTGTCAATATGTATTTTGTACACTTTATTTATATTAACTTAAGAAAAATGTGAGTATTATATGCTTTAAGAACAAAAATATAATACAATAAGCATGTAAATAAAGGATTGTTTAACACATTTGTCGCCCAGCGTGAATTGCAGGGCCCAAATCGAAATGTCCAGTATAAAAAAAGGCTCGAAATGCAGATTTCGAAGCCGTACTCAAAAGATTTGTCTTCTGCGAAAGACGTTAGAACGATAAGATTTGCGAGTCGCTATAGAAGGGTTGAATCTGGGTGACATGGCGACGCGTTAAAATGAAAACTAAAATAGCTTATATCGAAAATATATGAAAGTAATTTTATCATTAAATCCTGGTTGGCCTTGGTCCCTCATATCTTTGGAGAATTACGATCATATATTTTGAACCGAAAGATTGATAAAGAAAGTATTTTTTAATATTCAATGAAAAATAAATGCATATTAAATACATCGGGTGATTATGTACGTATAATCAAGTTTTTTAAGAATAAAATGTATTTCAAATAACTGAAATTACAATGTTTTACATGCAAATGGACTTGTACAGTTAAATGCAAATGTGATTTTTAAAAATGCATGGACTAACCCTAGATCACTAATCATTAGTCTCACAGACTACATACTCTCGTAAGAATAACTCAACGCATGTTGAGTTATAACAACATGCACCCAAAACTCATACATGCACTCATAAAAAATACCGCAAAAAGCCCTAAAAGAGGACGGAGTGGCCACAAGATTTTTATGTCCAATCGGTCCACTTTTCGGATCGCTGACATGACGAATGAGCACCTCGCGATCGGATGCCACGCCTGAACATGTCTGCAGAACGATTACAAACTCTCATTATGAAACGAAGTTGTCTGAAAAAGACTGATCTTTGAAGACTCCGTTTTGCGCCCCAAGTCCAGTTGCGCCCATGTTGGGCGCCTGCTTTTACACGCTCTTGTTATGTTCCTGATCAAATGTGTTATTAACACAATCGACCGACAAATAGATGGCCACAATGTATATTTTATAACATCCCAAGCCTGTAAATGGTAAATGCGTATGTAATTTATGCGTCTAAGACAATGATAAAACCCATTGAACGTAGAGTTCGTTCAAGGATTGATTGATGCTCTTACTGAGCCGTGGTTGCGCGAGCGATTCGATACTGTGACTTTGACTTGAGAAGAGATATCAGTGCAAATATCAAAGATATTTTTAAAATTAAAGATGTTACGCCAAGTACTTCTCAAGTACAGTCAAATAAATGCAAAATGTGCGCATTTTGTTCCTAGCAGAAGTACATGATGATTTTGTTAGTCTGTGAGACTAATATGTAGTGATAGCGTAAATCGAAAATATGATAAGCGATCTAGGGTTAATTAAATACAAATCTAAATTTCATCACGCAATGAACTCTAAAAAAATTATTAAAGTAACGAGTGTGACCTTTTTGAAAACGATGTATCGTCGACGCTCCTAATAAATTACACTCGATAAATTATTATTTTACAATGTCTAATTGACTTTTAAATAAAACACGAGCAATATAATAGAGAGATTAACGCCGAGACTAAATAAGAAGCTCATATCATTCAAACCTCGTCTTCATATATGCAATTGAAACCCCTATGAATATTGTTCGATTGCTTTTCCCTGAACGATTACATAAATAATTAAAAAGATATACATAGCCTATAATCTCACTAATTCTAAAATGTAATTATTTGCACTATCTATTCAAACTAATCACACGGTTAATAAAAAGAAACGATCATATTTTGTCTTTGGCAATTTACAAAAATATGTTTGTTTGTGTATAAAAATTAAAATATAAAAACAAATTCTAATGCGCGTGGTCCAGTAGTATTTAAATATATTTATATAAATTCAATGCTCAGTCATATTCATCATTAACAGTAGACTAATTTACTTTAGATAACTTTAATCTAGCTAATATATTGGGATTGATTCTTGAATGTTTATCTTCTAGCTCCAAAGCGGCGAGTAGTTTATTCTGAAAATAAATGCACAGTTAGATTTATCGACATTTGAATAATATGTAATATACCGAGAGCTGGCGGCATAAATCGAGGGTCATTTAATTTGTGAATAATTCAATAGTTGTGTTCTGGCGTGTTTCTGGATTATCTTTATGACAGTTTTGGATTGCCAGACTATTACCAGCTTGTTAAGATACTGACTTGTTCAAACTTGCTGTTAGATAACCCTTAATTTATGCTACCAGCTCACAGTCTATAAGATATGCCTTTGATTAAATTTAATATTTAAATGTCTTACAAATACTCACAGACATTTTGTAATCTACACAGTTTTTGTGCTTGTGTGCCAAATTCCAAAGATTAAGAGCTAATTTTTC
Source organism: Stenopsyche tienmushanensis (assembly GCA_008973525.1). Classification (NCBI taxonomy): domain Eukaryota; kingdom Metazoa; phylum Arthropoda; class Insecta; order Trichoptera; family Stenopsychidae; genus Stenopsyche; species Stenopsyche tienmushanensis. The sequence goes on from WACJ01000027.1 coordinate 867,306, forward strand.
AATTTCTCTCACGCTAGTATCGCCTCTCCGCACGACTCTCCAGAATAATTCCAAAGCTAATGCGGACTGCTTGTGGTTATCGTTATTTTCACCCATTTGTTTCAGTATTGATAAAATTTCATCAATTATCAAGGCGCAGACTTTGTTTACTTCATTTATAAAATTGGGATTGAAAGTAAGAATACTATCATTGGCAATTGCTAAAATTTGATAACAAAAAAATATATATATATTGTTTTTTATCGTTAATATACATAAAAATAAGGCATGTCAAGTTAAAAACCTTCTCCGGCGTGGTAAATATAATCTTCTTGTACCATATGTGATAATAAATCTATGCTTTTTAATAATAACGTGTAGCGAGATGGATTTGTTGGATCCCACGGAAGACGGTTTATTGCCATCAATAAACCTTTAAACATATACAAGAAATTCCCTCCTTGTTGTCTATCCTAAATAATTAAAAAAATATGTTCAAAATATAATATTGATTATTTAGGTCATTGTCTGAGCATCCACTGATCCGAGCTATTGACCCCGCTATTCAGGGCCAGTGCGGGCTGGGCACAATGAAAGTGCACGGTAGAGTGCAAAAACCAAAAAAATTAATAACCCTGTCCTACGAGGATCCGCTATTTGTCCACTACTTATGGCCACATGCGCTCTGAGTGTGGGGTATACCCTATTAAGGTAGTAGAAGGCCTCAGGAAAGAAATTTTTCTCCAAATTTATTACAGAAAGCCCTAACATTGGCCACAAGGTTTCCGTCTCCAACCGGTCCAAACTCTGGACCGCTGACATAATGAAATAGCGCTTCACGATCGGACGCCATGCCCGGACATGTCCAAACTCAGGTCTTTCCATTGACGGATTAGCTGAGAGACTTGGACCAACTCACTTAGCTGTGTATCGATATTTGTTTGCAATCAAACTCGTCCAGAACTCATCAATAGGTACATCGTCATCTTGTGCCATGATAAGGAAGTGGGAGTATGGTGTCGATTTACACCACATATAGATTTCTGTAAAGCTTACACAACAGCATCAACAGGGAAAATCTCTGGAGAACCATGTTAAAGATGGAAAGATGGAAGCTGGTGAGGCTGTTGAGGATGTGCATATCCATATCTATTAGTGTAGTATGCTCCAACGATGCCTTGTCGGAGACTTTCGAGGTAATGACGGGAATCAGAGACAGGATGCCCTTTCCTCATTAATTTATAATGTGGAATATATCGTGGAAAAGACACCGCATGTCTGGGACTGGGCAATTGGAGGGAGGACTCTCTGTGTCGATAATAGGAGCCACCTTAGTCAAGTAAAAGAGAGTTGTCCTTTGATCTCGCTCCTTCGGAGTTTCCCGTATTAGGGCATTTTCAGGACATTTTTTCTTCTTATAACTGCCGTAAAAATAAATTTTCATTTAAATACAGCAAAGGCTTGCTTAATGCGGGAGATACGCTCCAAAAAGTTGCAGCATTAAACAAGGTCATCTTTACACGTAAATAATGGGGATAAATGAAAAAGAACAGATAATAAGAAAATGCATCAGATCCAAGATCCCAATACTACTGAGTAATATTAAAACAGCGTTGAATCTGCGTAAATCTCAAGCAGAATCTGTGTGAATCTCAAGAAAATCTTAAATTAAAAATAATATAATACTATACATACTGGCAAGATCAATAATGTTGACATAAAATTACTAATATAGGATACAAGAAACGCATCCGTTGAGCGCAGCTGTCCATCAATCATTCTTTTCGGAGGTACATTACTTAAGGCATTTAAAGCGGCTTTAAAACAGTCTTCAGCTGAAAATAAAGACGACAAAATTATTACATATATCAATGTACACCAGAGTATTACATTAAATAAAATATTTACCTTGTAAAAAGCATTGGTTAATTAATGCTACTTGTCCGGAGAGTAAATATAGCTGTACTTTTGTAAAAGGACATATTACAGAAGGCACAGTTATAAAGCAATAAGCAGAACAACACCTAACAAAGTTTCCTACTTTTTGAGAATCTTTCCCTACTATAAGGCTCCGCACAGTCATTGAAAGATTATTTACTAGCTGTAAAAGAGATTACGTTAAAAATATTGAATTTATTAATATCCGTTTATTAAATTAAAATATTTATACCTGGATTAATATGACGTAGATCGTGTCTAATTTGAAAAATGTTGCTCTCACTTCAGTATAGAATTTAAGCTGTCTTTGAAATTCTTTTCCATAAGAAACGGACTTAATGAATCGACACACTAGTTCGCTTACATTCTTCAATTCATCATCGACGGTGAATGAACTAAAGCATAAGAAAGTTTAAGCATTGCAATAGCAGTAATTATATAATATAAATCAGGGATGACCAGAGCGTTGATTGCGATTGGCCAAACTGCACATTGTCACTGTAAAGATAAGCTATTAGCTTCTGATGCATGATCTTTTCGAGCATGTGGCGAGTGCGATGAGTCTCTAGTCACGATGATATTAGCGTTTATTACTTATAATTTAATACCCACTTTTATTATTGGATTATACACCAATTGGCGTTATATTCAAAATGATTAAATCTGAATCGAACGATGGGTATTGATTTAAAAATTCCAAAAATCCAGTCGCTCATAGAATTAAATGTGGTCATGCCTGACATTAATAAATACACGTATTTACTTGATGGATTCATGTAGTAATAAACAAATCTGCATAAGATTACTTATGAGGACATCATCACTAATTATATAGTTTTGTTGACTTTGGTATGCCGTTAGAATCGCCTTGCAGATATCCATAAGGTAAGGGCCTGCATCAAATAACTCTAACGTGGGTAGTAAATGCTCCTAAAATCGGTTTTAAAAAAGATTTTCATTCACGTTTTAGATTTAAAAAATACATTAATATAGCTTGCTTTTTGTTACCTGTGTAAGCAGTTCTTCCATATCTGGAGTAAATAAAGAAATCTTCTTTAATATGGCCAGAATCTGTGTATAATATTCGGTTACAGGTTTTCCAGGTTTCGTGATGCAATCTAAGATATCTCCCAAGAGCCAATCAATTTGTTTAGCCTATATTATTGAATAATTTAAATAGATATATTATTCAACAGTTTAACGTTTTTCATAATCAAAAAAATATTAAAATGGTAAACTAACGGAAAAATTCATAGCTGTAAATTGAACCCAAGGTTCAGCACAGGCAAGGAAATGTTTCTGATTTTTAAATCGTCGCATGACCCGCCATACGCTCGATAGAAGTTTTTTATCATCTGCAGATCTACCGCCACAGCATACTCGCTGACCAAGTGCGACTACCATATCACTAATAATGGAATCTATAAAAAAATATGCATTAAAGTATACATGCAACTCATTTTATATTCACAATTATATTAACGATAATACCTTCAGCTCCGGATTGACAAATTAGATCTAGGAATTGCATAGCACGACATGTAACATAGTCTGGTTTACAAGAGGACATAATAGATCTAAGCAGAAGATCACTGGAAACATAAAATATTCATAAAAATAGAGCACGAGACAATAATTTAATTACACATCAATGATCATTTACCTATTTTTCATGCTTTGACATTGTTCTACTAATTTATCTAAAATAGAACTTGAAACATTTGACCATTCAACAAGGCCGTATAACAACCAGTCTAATGCTGGACTATAAAGACTTATGTATTTACTAATATCAATTTGTTGTGCCGATAGTTCACTGGTAATGTTTTTATTAAATACCTACAAATAGTTAAATTTTAAGTATCAAAGTAAATAAGAACACAATATGTATAATATATATATATAATAACCTGAGGATATGTTAGAAGAAAATCATCGATGTTATGTAGAAAAAAGTCTTTACTAGCCGTATGAACGGTTAAACCAACTCTGCACAAGTAAAATCGAGCGTAGACCGCAATTAGCGGATGCCCTATTCCGCGTATCATCGATGTTATTCTCAGCAAAGCGGACCCAAATTCGTCGTGCGTTAAAAAGCTATAGCATTTCAGCAGAGACATTTCAATATAAAGACGGGGTACTAGTTCTCTGATGGAAGCCATTTTATAAAGCCAATTTTGACACGTCTCTTTTGCCGCCTCCGGAACCATATCGGGGGTAAAATTTTCTGGAAGCGGGACAATTCTTTTCGTAGAAGGTCTGAAAGAAAATAAAGCTACGGTTAGATTCATCATAAATAATTTCGTTAATAAATAAAACAATTATTAACACGGTTTGTGTCATCCTGGCTAACGTGACTTAGTAAACTTCATTTTTACTTGGTGCCTGTCTATCTGATCAGCCCAATGTAGATAAGGTGTTCCAAATCTAATATAGCTTCTCCTCTGTGCCATATGGCCTGTCTCCATTGGAGATGGTGGGTTTGGGACAAATCGATTGAACCTCATGGCTTTAGTGCCTGAGGGTCTCATCTCAAAGAGTTCTGAGTAATTTTCTCTTGAATCTCTTAAGGCGCATCATGTTGCGAATGGGCATGATTCACATTTAACCTTTGTAAACCACTACCAGCCTCCGTGAAGTATTTGAACTCCTGAACCATTTTAATATCTTTATTATTGATAAAAGAACAGCAGCAATAGCTGAAAGTATAGTAGCAGCTCCGTCGACATATATAAGCGGTGCCAAAGCCTTTAACCTCGATTTAGCTACAATGTCAATGCATGGTTCTATGCATCTGTGCGTTCTGATCTGCCAGCGTTCTGCATAATTGCTCCCAAAGCAATATTAAAAAGTATTGGGAAGAGAGCATTGCCTTTTCTGACTCCTATCATCTCCTTGAAAGGCTCCTGATAGTGTTAAATAACTTTAGAGAGTTTGTCTACAATATACTTCCTCACCAGAAGGTTGATTTTAATGATGTTCGAGCTTTGCATCCGCCGGATGTTGTAATATTTAGTATTAATCCCAATGCAACTTGGAATAAATTCAATGATATTGAGCATTCCAGGTCCAATTAGCATTACGTATGGGATTAATACATTAATTATTTTTATTTTTAAATGTGATTGTTTCAATTTATAATTGATGATTCAATTTATATTTCATTAAATGTAAATAAATAATAAAAACACTGCTAATATAAATGGAATATAACTTACTCTAGATATTGTGCTTTATTTCTTAATCTGTCGTATACTAATTTTCCAAATATGTCTAGAATATCTGTGATGAGAACAAATTTACTCGGATAAAATTGCATGACTGATGTGTCCACTAATAATTTGGAGCATTGAATAGCAATTTTTAGAGCTTTAACCCGTTGTTCCGAATTCCAAGCCTGAAATATACAAACAAAATGAATTATTTGAATATGAAACAAATAAAACTCAGTAAAATCATTTCCGAAAACGAACCTGAACTAATTCACGATTGAGCATGTCGATTCTTGAAACGTATTCTTGCTGTGATAAATTTAACATTTGCCGAACAGAACCTTCTTCAAAATCATCCAGCTGTTCCAATCGAGTTTTAACTTGATCCACAATGATTGTTTGCGTTTTCATTATAACTGAAATGAAAATTGATTTTAAAAGAGAAACGCAAGATTGAATAAATAATAAAATGACAAAATGATCATCTAACCTTTTTCTCCGCCGGGTAAAAAACTTGAAATGATCGATAACTTTTCAGCGGTTGTATATTTTGTAAGAATAGCCGCTCTACGAGATTGCCAATGCTCTGTCCAATCATTTTCTTTAGATTTTACACCGCCCTATACATATCAAATGCAATAGAATTCATATTTGAATAATAACGTCACAATAATGTTATAAATATGATACACTATTAAATAACGTACATGTAAAGATAAAGTGTAATCATCATCATCGCTGTATATAGACAATGGATCAAAACCGTCCAATGCCATGGACAGAGGGTCAGAAGGAGCATTTCTGGTCTGCGATAGTTTCGATACCTTAGAAAAATTATATAAAATAATTAATAAACACACCCAATAGTACCGAAACTATTAAAATTAAAATAATCACTGACTGGTTTCAACGATGTTTTCTTTAGTGGATGATCTTCTGTCGGCGTTCTCCTTAAAGTTTTTTTAATTGGTTTTTCTTCGTGTTTATAGCAAGTCCTGTAAAAAGCGCGAGTAATAAGCACGATGGTCTTTATTTAAAGCGTATAAGCATGGCGATATTCTGTTGAACGTTTTTGATTGATTTAAAAAAATATTGAGCACGTGAAAGCATAAAAAACGAAATTTTAGTGTGGCATTTTGTTATGTAAATAACATTTTTTTGACTGTCACATTACTTTTTGTGGAAATTTAAACGGCATTAAAAATCGCTTTATTATTGTCGATATAAATAAACCGATAGATCGCAACGAAAATATGCATGAGATGTTTAATAGTATGATGTTCACCAGTTCGACGTCATATTTGGAAGTATTAATCACGGAAACATAATATGAACCGGTCCGCTGCATCGGTCAAACGTCACTATGACACAAGCGCCATAATAAATTATCAGACGGTCATTTTAATTGGTCGTTCTGATGCAGCTTACTTTGCTCCTTGATTTATTCGTCCAATTTGAATTCAATATTATAATTGGTGTTGAAAATAAATAAATAAGACGAATCAAAATATTTCCAGTTACATTAAGTGGAATCTTATTGTAATTGACTCAATATTTTTTTTTTAAATAAATTGAATATTTGCTTAAAATATTTTATTATTAATATTTCAAACGGCTTTGATATATTCGATATGAATTAAATTTTTGTATGCGATTTATTGAGTTATTGAAAATTTTCAACTAGAATTTTATTTAAAATAATCGATTTCAAATTAAATTGATTTGCCTATTCAAATACTTGCATATAAATTTGAATACATATCAAATTAAATTATCGTATTATTTTGGATGTATGCATAAAGGAATAAAATTAAAGAATATGGTAATTAGAATTAAAATACATATGCGGTTTATTGGTCGCGTATATAGACGCTTGTGGCATTTAATTCATGATCGTTAAATGTTATGGATTTTTTATGTTTTAATGAATCATATTTTATTTGAATTTGCAGTTTGTTGATTTTTGCTATGTTGGATTATTTTGAAGCTTGAATATTATGTTATTTATTTGTCGTAATATATAGTGAGAGGTTTTTATTTGAAATTTTCGTCCGTTTATTTTGGGTCGACGTGTGTTGGTAGATGTGCGTCTGGGTGTTGGGCGGAGAGGCGGAGAAGTGTCGAGGGGAAGAGGCGACAGGAGAGAGGCGGATCGGCTGGTGACAGTCGGCGGAAAGGAGCACTGCGACGGCAGTGGCAGTGGCAGCGCGCCTCGGCCGGGCGGATGACGGAGTACAAGCTGGTGGTGGTGGGCGCGGGCGGCGTGGGCAAGTCGGCGCTCACCATTCAGCTCATTCAGAACCACTTCGTGGACGAGTACGATCCCACCATCGAGGACTCGTACCGCAAGCAGGTGGTCATCGATGGCGAGACGTGTCTGCTGGACATCCTCGACACCGCCGGCCAGGAGGAGTACTCGGCGATGCGCGACCAGTACATGCGCACCGGCGAGGGCTTCCTGCTCGTCTTCGCCGTCAACAGCGCCAAGAGCTTCGAAGACATCGGCTCTTATCGCGAGCAGATCAAGCGCGTCAAGGATGCGGAGGAGGTGCCGATGGTCCTCGTCGGCAACAAGTGCGACCTGCAGGCCTGGGCCGTCGACACGACGCAGGCTAGAGAGGTACGCCTTCATCTTTCCCTTTCATTTTTTATACATTCAGCTCTTAAAATGAAGGCACCTAACCAGCAATAATATCAAAATGCTGCTTATTTATGTTCTGAATCATAAGTGCCTATTTAATCAAACATCCATACTATGTATCATCGTATCAATAATAGCTCTAAAGATACGGTCGGAAAGAAATCAAATACAAACACTTTGTTATTTTACTACCGTAATTTAAATTTTTTGTCAATAAATATAACCCTGCAATTGACCTAATCTAAATATTATGATTTTACAACATCTTTCGCGTTATTAATTGTTATTTATCGCAATGTCTTAAAATTATATTTAACAAATGAATCGATTAGGTTGCGTTAATAATAGATATATTTAAACAATGCAAAATAACAGATAAAAATACTTCCATTATTATTCTATTGAATCGTAAATTAAAACTATTTTTTATATAATCAAATCACGACTAATCATTTGCATTCCTTAATCGTTTTAACGAAAAACGTTCTTATGCGAATAACTCTTTCATTCAAAGATTTAAAAAATATAAATATAGACAGTTTGATTGCATTTTAATTGTTACAAAATTCGTCTGTTATTCTAAGATAACTCAAACGATTTAACTTATGACAAATTCTTTTCAGAATCATACATACAAAATTAGATTGATTTTCAGTGTATAAGATCTTTCAATAAAGATGTTCAATTTTTAAAATGTGATTAAAACAATTTGTGTGTTAGATATCCACTCAATTTAATATGCTTTGCTCGGTGGCACATATTTGGGATGCTCGTGCAGAATATCCATCGTGGCATGCGCTGTGTGGCAGGTAGCATTGTCCTATTTGAACCATATGTCGTCGGCAGGACCATAACAATGAGGTGGCATAATACCGACCTGTTTATTTATTTGTTTGACCATTCTACTTCACACAAATCAACACTGTCTGTTTTTATAATATATACTAAGTTGTCTAATCCATCATCATCTTAAAATTGGGCTGACCCAGTCGGCATAAGCCCGCTTTAAAATACTGTCTTTGGACAACTTCGTTTTGTTCGTAATCGTTCTGTATACGATGGTCTAAAAAGCGGACTGATTGGACACCATCGCTTGTGGCCACTTTGTCCTCTTTCAGGGCTTTTTCGCGGTATTTTCTATGATCTGTACGATCCCCCCCGCTGTCCCGAATAGTGGGACTGTTAAACAGCTCGGATCAGTTGAGGGTCCTTTGTCTCGGATGTGAAATGATGGACCCGTGTTTCATCCTGAAACTTATCCTTATTGCTGTGAAACATCGCCAAACATTTGATTGGAACATCATCGCGACGCTGTTTTTGTTCCATTTTGAGCAACCGTCGCACCCATCTTACACACAGCTTTCTCATATGCAAAATTTCAGTCAATATGCGATGTACAGCACTTTTTGAAATGTCTATCATGTCTGCTAGCTTGCGCACTTTCAGTCGATTGTCATCCCAATACACAGGTGCAATTCCACAAGGTTTTCGGTGGTCGTCTTTTGAATGTGCTCTTCTACAAGCTCATCGATATCATTGTTATCCGATGACGTTAGCCAAAGACACAATCTTGTTAACTGAAGGCACAACAAGTATTGTCTTAAAACCCTTTAAAGTCGCGTCCAAGAAGACTGTCTGGCCAAAGATTCTTCCAAGTAAAAATAAGCATACTCTTGTTGTCTCTGGAAGTGAGATTGGTCCCTTCATCATTTCAAAATGATCCTCGAAGAATGCTTTCCATAGGCTGATTGAATTTAAATTCTTCATGCACAGACTGATTTGCTTAAAGCCTAGTGAAAATCGGTATTTGAGTGCCATCAGCTGATCATGTGCATTGTCGTTTCTATTCGCACGGATTAACATTGTGTTTTGAACCGATAAAAAGAGTAAAAAACCATAATAGATTACAATGTGATGTTAAAAGTAGTTAAAATTTAATCGGTGGTATTCGTCTAACGTCTTAATGTTACTCAGTGCATGTGGTCTGGCTTGCTTTTATATTAGGTTAACAGCGATGTCAATGTTTTACGACTGTCATTTACGACGCTTCTCAGGCAAAGAGCGTAAAATTAACGCGTTGATATTGGACCACATTTTATGATCTGCTTTTTTCGTTTGACCGTCGAATCCGCTGATGAAACATTGGCAAAGATGTATGATAGTCTCCGATTTGCAACTCGCCGTAATAGTGTTTTCCGACACCTGTTGTGTGTATCGTTCGAGCGTATAATCTGTAAGAATAAATAGATACGATTCAAAAATAGTATTCTGTTTCGAGTGTTGGTGTGCGTTAAAAAGCTTGATCGAAATCGTTATCTTGAAGTGTTTCACGGAATCAATTACATAAAGTTTTTTCTTAAAAACTGCTCTACGTTTAATTGAAGCATTCTTGAATTAATAGTGAATGTGACATATGATGGTTTTAAAAACATTTATTAATATTCAATCATTATCGAATCTTATCACGGGAGGGATGATAAAGAAACTTCATAATAAAGGATTTGTGTTCTTGTTGCAAACATTCAATGCAGTATTCGAAATGGACTTTCCCCCATAATGGAAAATTATTCCGATCCCTAAGTCCGGCAAGGATGATGATGCCAAATCGTATAGATCCTTTTTGAACTATTCCAGATGGTACAGGCGTCGGGGCATTAATTTATCACACTGGCGAACTCTCTGTGTCGGACAGAGAAGTGCGCTAAAGCTCATAGGACCTCTGGACTTGCAGCTGTAGCCGAGTGTGGCTCCCTAAAGATTCGTGAATAGCTTGCCGATTTATATTAAAAATGTTGCTTTAACGTTGTCCTTCTGGATGATATTAAAACGTCGTCAGCTTCCGACATAAAAGAGCTAAAAAAGAAAATACTTGTTTGTTTAGAGGTTTGGCAGAAACGATGGATGAATGACGTCAATGTCGTTTGTCGTGTCACTGGGTGGTTCCATGTTATTGTATCGCACAGGACATGGGCGATTCAAAGCAGTCTCGTATTAGTTTTGGCACTAAATGTGCGGAAGGAATCTAATAGACAACTATCTGGTATCTGGATTTAATAATAGACTTCTAATTTTCGTGCCATTAGAAGTCTATCATCAATCCATAAAGTGCGTACTTTATGGATTGTAAGCGTGTGTCTGCAATGAACCGTATAAACTGGTCACATTGCAGGCATGGAGCTACGTGGTGGGACCCAAAGGCATTTGATTAAATCCCATATCCGGGCTTGCTATTTAAAATTGTTAAACAACTGCTCATGAATTTCTTCTTCATTCTTGATGAATTAAATACGAAGATGAAGCCATCACATTGCACAATATAAAATCTGGCAACCCACAAGGTAGCATACTTGGTCCAATACTATACCGTCTACACACAGCCTACATTCCAATCACAGGTATCACAGCAACTGCCACCTTCGCAGACGAGACAGCTCTTCTAATCTTGCATAACGACCTTGCAACAGCCTCTCAACTACTTCAGCATGTCCAAAAATTGCTCAAGAAGTAGCGTATAAATCCCTTTTATACAAAACCATACTAAAATCTATTTGGATATGCGGAATACAGCTCTGGGATACCGCATCAACCTTCAATATTGACATTTTCTAATGCTTTCAGTCCAAAGTGCTGCGTACTATAGCCGATGCTCCATGGTACGTTACGAATGACGACATACACAGGGAACCAAATCTCTGAGATACTACTAATATCTCTCAAGGATAGATTGTCATGGGTTTGCTCTGAGCATGAGATGAAAACAAGTATTTAAACCGTAGATTTTATGTATATACAATTGATTCTGCAAAATTTTATTATGTAGTAAGTAATTATTAACTTCATTCTTATCTTGGACAATTATGTTTTTATCTATTTAAAGATTGCCAGGCGCATTTGGCGTGTGCTCAATTCGGTTGCAAACGTTTATTTATGTCCCTCGTCAGGTTATTGCGCTTGCAAATTTTATAGAGATTGAAAAAGGCCAACAAATGAATGGGGATTATATTCGATCGTTGGTGATCCGTTTGAAATATTGCATTTCGTGTGTGTATATACGAGATAGAATAATTTTTGCAGTCGTTATTGACCTAATCAATCAATATCCGACGTTGATAAGGGAAAGAATCTAAAGTTCAATTTATGCTTATTAGCGTTGTCATGAGACAGAGTATACACAACATTGAGTAATATTTAATTAAATGATATTATTGTTTATCATTAATGCAAATCTTGTATTTTGTTTTGTAGAACTATGGAAGAAAACGTCTAAATATTGATAAATCTCATCACATAGACTTAGCTCATTTATCTTATGATGTTTGATTAATCTGATGATTGATTGAAATGATTTTATTGAAGTGGCTCGGGAATATTCAATGCTTAGAATCTAAGTCCCTCGATTATTTTTTAATAAAAATATTATTTTAAGAATGCACGGTTGATGCATTTTTTCAAGCATCAAGCTTAATCATGCATTTTTTCTCCTCCTACTTCATGACGATATGGCAATCCCTGTTATTCTGAAAAACCTATGAGTCATCGTAATCTTGACTGTGATGCTGCTGTGTATGGAATCACTGTGAACATTTCTAATTGTCAAATACGCTGATGTTCACAAATGTGTGTGCACTCATGAACTAAGAACACTGTCATAATTGATGTTCTGTCATGACTCATCTTGGTTTGCTCACTTTTATTGCCTTAATTGAGTATTCACATCCAACACATGGGTATCTCATAATTTGTATTATTTTAAGTCGCATCTTCTGCACAAATCTTTGGGTAAAAAATAAACTTATTCTTCATAAATGCGTCAATTTTCTTTTTATACTCTTGCGTCTCAAATAAAGAAAGCAATATGACGAATATGACTGTATTCCATAATTAACACAATAAGGAATAGATTTGTTTCAGGGGTTCAAAAACTTTGATAAATCCACCGGAGTCAGGTCTAGTGAAAATTGACATTAACAACCTATTTTTAATTCCCACTCACACTTCGGTGCAAAAAAGGATGAACATTTTGTCTTTGACAACAAAACTTTGCACGTGTTTCGTCGCTCTCTCCTTTGTTATCGACGAACAGTTTGTGTACCATTCAAACCCCCATTCGATTTGTCTTCCCGATGTGCTTTAAATGCTCTTGAGCTGTCGTCCACGATGAATGCATCCTATGCGATAATTCTTCAATATTTTATCGAGGATCTGTTTCTGTCTGTTGTTTACGCTAATTATTGTTAAATAAATATCATCTACTTTCTATAAAAGGTCACTAGGATTTCGATAGACGTGGCTAAAGTTGTGCTAAAGTGCATTGTAATATTAAGCATTGATACATGTGATATTTATTTACAGGTCTTAAAAATTGTTATAAATGTCGGCGACAATATTATCGCAGTAGACTGCTGTTTTCTTAAGTAGATTTTGATTGTTTTCCGAGGAATATTGATCAGTTTTAACAAATCCATCACACTCCCTATTAAGTGTCCTTTGATACGTTCACACGGATGTCCCGTCACGCGAGCATTCTTGTAGATTGTGCTACGTTCAATATCAAGCGAAACATTTTTTGAATAAGTTCATATGGATATACACAATAACACAGAAAAAATAAATAATGACTCATATCTTACCATTAAAATGAGTTTTTTTCCTCCATCACCCATGAAATTTCTTAGGTCATATTTATGCATCAAATGAGTTTTCAATAACTATGCTGTGCGTTGAATTGATACAATATTCATAGATTAATCTCTAAACGGAATTGATTTGTTATATGCAATTTACGCATTTGTCTGATAGTTTTTTCTCAGAAGTTAGAACTGTGTAAGATAAAACTATTGTATATAAATTCAAAGATAATAGACTAAAGCCATGTACGTAATTATGCATCATCATCACTGTATTTGAGGGAAAAGTCAATGTTTGTTACATATTGATATTCAATTTTCGATTAAGATCTTTGTTGAAATAATGTATCACGGCAAATTACACGCTAGGAGATTTCGACATTAGCGTAAAATGCAAATTCTTTGCAATATTATATTTTGAGGGAAATTATAAGATTATAGTCGCAGTCATCATAGTGCAGCCACAAAGATTCCCCTGCAGACCAGGGGAATTGAGGCGAAGATAATATTATCGTTGCCAAGTGGAATTCTTCATCTGTTGTTCTTCCAGGCAGTCTGCTTGTTGTTCATCTCATGCTTATTCGGTTCCTTTATTATTTTCTTAGTCCTGAACCGGACAGGCTCTACGCGTTATACGCCATTGGATAGTTTCAATACATTTATATTTTTGGGCAACATCTATTTAACATTTCTGAAATTCAAATACTATGTTTATTTATTGACAGAAAATATTAGGCATTAGAAAACATGTCTGATACATCCGGAAAAATACAGTCGGTTACGGCTCAAATTTTGACGAGTTCACAGCCATTAACATTAACACAAATAAACGACTAGTTCTCGTGTACTTCGGAGTGTTCATGCGGAGATCCGTTCGTGGACGCAGACCATGTTCTGTGGATCTGTTCGGGCATGATGTCCGGTTGTAAAGAGTTCTTTCGCTGTGTCAACGGTCTGAGGAGCAGACCGGTTGACTTTCGTTTAGTGGCTTGTCTGCGCAGTGGTCGGGAAAGAGCGGCCCTCACAGGCTGGATTTAAATTAATTCGGTTTTGCACTTTTTTCATGCGAATTAGTATGGAGCATATTTGACCGGTCAACATCTCGTTTGATTTTCCACCCTAAAAAACTATTTCGGTGTTTTTTCAATTTTTTAATGTAATATTTAGGGGTTGCTACCAAGGTTTGAATTTTAATTAAAAAAATTAAAATACTCTCAATGACCATCTTGTATTTATATATTACTATCTTTTTTTATAGCGCGGGGACATCTGCATGTGTAAAAAAGATTTCGAGGCTATTAAAAACGATATTGTATATCAATAGATTGGTCAGCTTAAATATATTTTTGTGTCTCCAGTCAAATAAAAAGGACTAGGATCACAGTCGTCTGCAAGTCTCCCGCGCTCAACGATTAGCGCGCTGAGGACTGTAATCTCAGTCTCCCGCATACAATGTGTTAGTGTGAAAATAATATATATTCAGGATACAAGCGTTGATTTTTTTTATATCGGGACATTTCTTTCTGTAATCTTTTACTAACAAAAACTATTGTCATCAATTTATTATATTCTTCCATTAAAAGGCAACACGCTCGGCAATATCAATCCACATAGAATGGACTGTTTTCTTTGCAACCTTAAAATCATAGTCATTCTCCCAAGGACAACATCTTTATTTAAAAACTGTGATGTGATGATGCATAGTATCTGGAAAAATCGTTCGGAAAATGCTTTTTTCAATATGTTTCAGTATTCAGATATGTTTGACATCAATGCTTTTTCTATTCGGGCAATTCTCTACACCTTCGATTCTTAATGCATCTACCATATCTTATTATCTTTAACTGAAAGTTCATCCCTGAATATCCGACAGGAGCTTGAAACCAGTACTTTGTATATATTAGGGTGTCCCATTAGTTCTATTACCTTGCTCCATCTCTCCGGAAGCCTCACAACGCCTTCTTGCCAAAATTTCCCAGGTTAGTTGGCAAAATATTAATTAAGGTACATTTTTATATCATTTTTTGAATTAAAATTTTTACCACGTAAAGAATTTTTCAATGAAAGAAATAAATAATGATCCGAAGAGGCAATGTCCGGAGAGTATGAAGGATGAGGTAAAACATCCCAGTCAAATGATAATAATTTATTTCTGACGAGCAAAGACACATGAGACGACGAGCAGGTGCAGAAAGAGGTTCTGAAGTGGGGGAAGGAGCTGGTAGGAGAGTTCTTCGAAGAGGGCATAAAGGCTTACCAGATACATTTATAACGGGATGGCGATTATATTGAAAAATAGTTAACAAGTGTATCAACAATATCCTGTATTTTCCAAATACACTTTTCTAAAAAAATATGGAAAATTTAATACATTTACTTTTTGCCCGAATTTGTATAGTGTATTATATTTGAAATATGTTTTAAAGTTTTTCAATTTTCTTTTACAGATCGCCAAGCAGTACGCCGTACCTTTCATAGAGACATCCGCGAAGACCAGAATGGGCGTGGACGATGCTTTTTACACGCTGGTGAGAGAAATACGCAAAGATAAAGAGTCGCGGGGCAGAAAAAATCGGAAGCTTAACAAACTCGGGTCTAGCCGTCGCTTCAAATGTCTAATCCTTTAAACCTGCTTACCGGCGTCGATCCGATCTTTATTGATATAAGTTAACGAAAAATTTAGCATTAAATAAGAAATTATAATATTTGTGTTTAATCTGTGGGACGCCGTCAGGTACTGTGACAATGCGAGATATCATTTCTCAGACATCACCTACTTGCCAAGCGGATTGAACTGAATAATATGCCGAGTGAAATGTTAAATTTGTGAGGAGTTCACATATATATAAAAAATAAAAACGTTATGAAAATTTTATTAAAACGCAAAATTCTCATATGACTTTTACTAATTTTGGGCAGACGATTATCGGAGGAGATGAAAAATCACGAATATAAATAGATATAAATCTGTCGTCTGTATATCATGTGTGTTCAAGAGTGATACTTTCTAGCCGAAGATTGGTGATTGTAAAATAGCAGTTAAAATTTATTTAATACCATCAGTTTTATATATATATATATATTTTATATTATGCTTTTTATTTTATTTTTTTCGATTTTAATTTTCGCTAATCGTGCAGATTTTCATTGATTGTTTTTTTTTTCCGTTGATCGTTTTCTTTTCGTTGATTTTTTAACGTGTGAATTTGTGTAGTACATATGATGTTTGTCCGTATGAATGTCACTCAAAACCCGGCGAAATTAAACGCGCGATTGTGTTGTTCATTTCGCAGCAAAATACGCATTTTTAAACGTAGAAGTAAGGCCCGTGCCTTGTGGAGATAGACGTTGATCCTGGATTTATTAATAATATGCTTCCGAGAGAATATTTTAATTGTCTTCCTTCGATGCAACAGTTGAATCGGTGCAAATTAACTTAGATATTTTAAAGAATAAAGCGAATCCTAATATCGTGTCATTGTTCGGAAGTGAACTTGTGCTTTTGTGAGCTGTGCCATATTTAATTTTATCACAGTCGATTTTTAATCACACCTTTTGACGTCTTGCGTCTCTTCTAACTAAGAATGAATCTGATGTATATTTTTTTAAAATAGACATATCTTAAAAATATATCGTAGGAAATTCAATTCGTCAGATTGGTTATTCCATGGTTTAGTTTACACTTTAACGCGCATATTATAAAGATAATGAATATTGTTGATCTCGAAAAATATTAAGTCAATCTCACTATGTTAGGTATTTTCAAAATAGCCACGGCGTTAACGTCTTTTGGAGCATCAAAACGATTTTCACGTATCTCTTTATGCCAAATTATTCCAAATATACAAAGTCTAATTATACATTTTTTCCAGTAATGAGCGGTTTTAAAGTATTTAACGAAATGATGGGTAGCTTCTCGAAAGATACGCGCAGCAATTTATATTAAACGTAATTGAAATATTTTATAATTATTAGTTTTATATATGACAAATATATACAATATATATGAAAATTTTAACAAATATAGTGAGCTGTTTTTTAAGATATGTTACATTAGTGCGTATGCGTATCGGCGCCTTTGTGAAGTTTGCGCGTCGACACTCGGCGATCGGTTTTACTGCGCGCGCGTAAAGTTTCACAAAGGTTCCGCGTGCGCGTATAAATATATGATGTTTACGATTCATTATTGAATATGATTAAAATTGAATTTAATTTGAAAATGTTGAATGTATATATATACATGTAGTGAATTTTTTACGAGTTGCTTAGTAAAAATTCCTTTCATTCTGACCAACTGTTTGGATACGGTAGAATTTGTAATTATAGATAATTTTTTAAACAAATTTTCAATGTTATAAATGAAGACGCGGCGCGGGAGAATATCACAAATACATACGCGAGTGTCGTGAATTAAGATGCAATTGTCGAGCCGCCGTTGGAAGCTTCCGCTGGGGATCGTTTTCGTCGGAGGGTCTCCGCGAATAATATTAAGAATTGTATCGATTTTATTACATCCGTGTTATGAACGAAAACGCACACAAATATAGTTATTTTTTTATATCTTAGACACGCCGCCGCCGGTATTCAACCGGCGGCAATTGAGCAATTTCACTTTTCAACGCTTAGCTCGAAAAGTTGTGTATTTCATATTGTTACAATTAAAAAGGATTGCCAATGTAAGTCGATAATTTAATTTGCTTTGCACTCTACTTGCATAATGACGGCTAATAAACGATGTATAATTTGAATTTATATTTTTATATTAAAAAAAAGACAATAACGGTGCAATTGATAAGTTTTGTTTGCGAAAGTATAATTTGCATTCGGTGCTCTATCCAAGTATTGTATTTATTAGCGAACTAATTGCTCTGCAGATGTATTTTTTAAGCATTGGCCGTCATTATTTACGTATTATTTACATGCGTAATGTACACATTGATACGTGTGTTTATCCAGAATAGCCCCGATCCTTTTCTACACCCAAATATTATCTATTATGGGATATGGGTTATTCTGCATATTGACATTAGCGAAAGTTGTCATATCAGCTTGAGATTATATAGTGATCCTTATATGTATTTTGTATTACATACATTTTGTACAGTTATTTTTATCTTTTTGATATATTTTCTATGGAGAACAGAGCAATCATTCATTATTAATGTTTAATTCGTAACAATTATATATGGAGTTGCTAAATAAAGAAATATAACAAATTAAACCATTTTTTAAATGAATTTTAATATTTCTATTAACTAATGCTTATTTTATTTCCTAAACCCTAGATCACTAATCATATTTTCGAGTTATTCGAGGCGGGGGAGGTTCGGAAATGTGATGGCAAAAGACGATGCAACTCCAGAGGAGATTGAAAGCGTCAGCAGCCACGTTAACGAACTTAAATTGGATATGGAAAAACCATTTGAAAATATTTTGAACTTGAAGGAGTATGACTGGATAAAAAATCCTTACGTAAAAGTTTACGAATGACATAGAAAACAAGTTAACATTAGATAGATTAATATTAGAAATATGAGAGGCCAATCATATGATAATGGAGCAAATATGGAAGGTAAATACAAGTCAGGATATTACGTTTAAACAACTTGACTCCAACCTGCTCGACTTAAAGGTTTAAGTGATATGAGGTGGTCTGCGAAAGCTAATGCGGTTAAAGCTTTACAAAATCAAATGCCTTTTGTTCCATTGTGAACAAACGTGGCACCCATCTTGTGCACAGCTTTCTCATGTGCAAATTTTTCAGTCAATGTACAGCACTTTTTGAAATGACTACCATGTCTTCTAGCTTGCACGCTTGTAGTCGACGCTCATCCAATATAATTTTATGAATCCTGAGTAAGTTGGTGAGGTTCATGGAAGGATAATGCAATGAATTTGGCCTTTGCTGACGACGGAGCTGCTGCTAATGTCAGCATGAAAATCAACTATGCTAAAACGAAATATATGATGGTATCGAGGGTGAATGCTGGGGGTTACACCTCTGTGAGCATTAATAGTAAAAATATTGAAAGGGTCCAAGAGTTCAAATACCTTGGATTCGTCCTCACGGAGAAGAATTTAATGAGAAACAAAATAACCTTCAAGATTCAACACCCGGCCCAGGACATATGAAAATGGTGGAAAGCTTTGTCGGTGGCCGGGGCTCTCTTATAGGGCTGTAGGGGCCACCCTAAGTAGGTATTAAAAAATAAAGTGTTTGGGTTCCGCACACATTAAACGACTTCAACAAGACCCACGGCTCAACATCAGCAGATTCTTGCAAGAAAACAAACCATTCAGCTTATTTCTTCGTGATTTAATAACAATAGTATTTGCACAAGATGAGAAACTATTGGCAGAGGTATGTAGGTTCAGTCAAAATCTGCTTGATTTTATGAGAAGGGCATAGGTGATTTAAAGGAAAGGTGGTAGATAATATGAGAAATTATTTTGTATAAGAAAAATTCAATGAAGATCAAGAAAAATAATTTTGAATCGCACTGAAAATATACGCCCTTAAGTACATAAGATCCTCGTTTTGTTCTGCAACGAGTTCCTTGATGTCAAATTCGGCCGGTAGCAAACCCCTCTAAGTCTTGTTCTAAAACCACCTCAGGTCACAACTTTCTCTATGCAGAGTTTAGTGTTCATCTTGAGACACCCTGCAATGCTGCATCAATGAGTTTCAAGCACCCTACGATATCGAGGGTATATATATAAGTGGAAGGAAGACAATTTCTATAAAACTAAACTCCAAAATATTATCTTGAACTCTTTCGGTGTGAGCAGGAGCATTAACCATAATTAGCATGGCTTTCAGAGGAAGATTATTATCTAGCAGGTATTTTTTTATCACAGGACCAGCAGCAGATCCATTCGGTAAACATCTTCGTCAGTCCATGCCCTGCTGTTTGGTCTCCACATAACAGGCAGCCTGTCTTTTTGCATCTCTTAAATGCTCGCAGGTTCTACGAAGAGTAAACAAGACGAGGCTTTATCTTTTTGTCGCCATTCGCATCCGCGCCAAAGTGGAGTGTCAGACTGTCTTTCATCGGTTTATGGCCTGGTAACTTGGTCCGATGGGACCGAAACTAATTACCTGAAGAGCTCATTAGCCGAGGTTCCACTGTATTTATTATAATGCATTTATAATAGTAAAATTTAACTTTATAAAATAGTAAGCGGTGGATGAAAACGGTCGATACCATCATTAAATGTTCAATACTATTTATGTGTACATCAAATATGATGAATCAAAAATCGACCTGCGGCACAAAAAGGTATGTTCGAAGGATATGAAATAATACCATTTAATATTCGTAATAGGTGTATTTTTTTTTATAGATTAATCTTAAAAATATCTTTAAAAAAAATCAACTAAATAAGAAAATAAATCCTAAAGAGTTTGATAGAATTTATGGCTACGTCCATTTATACCATCAATAGAGCTTTTATTAGTACTTTCAGTCTAATAAACAATGCAAAATCAACACAACTATATTAAACCAAATTATAAAATAGGTGAGGTTAAAATAATATTCGATATGACAAAGAATTATTCATATATTAAAGCAACGACGTTTTTAACACTTAATTGTTGAGGCACGTAATTTTTTTCTAAAGGTGCGACAGAGTAACGTCCTTATTTGAAACGCGCTCGTATGGCGCCTCTATTTGGGCAGATGGAGTAAAAAAGGGGGTAAATTTTAGTAAGGTGCCTTTTAGAAGATTTCCCTTTTTATAGAAAAAATATTGTAACCGTGGACACAACACGATGAAAAAAATAATAATTCAAATACTACACAAAAAGCAGTTATGCTATCTGTTCCGTAACATTATTAAAATATGCAATTGGTCCAGAGTTCGGGGGTCCCATCAATTAAGTGCTAAAATACAATTTTAAACCGTAGACCGTTGCATTTTTTCATCGCCGCATCAGAGATCCTTCGGCGGGTATAAATGCATATAATTCCGTTTAGTCAATTTTGTTCGCTAAAATTTCAACATACACTATACGCTAATATTGTTTACGTTGTGGACTTTTGTTGCTAGAGAGCTAGACAAAATTATTCGCAACCTTAAATACGTAAATACAATTAGTCCTGTAAAAAATTATAATATAAATCTTCTTCTAACGTAAATATTTATGTCGGGATTCAAGATCTCATATTTTCGCGCATTCATCATCAACTCGACTTTAAAGCTCCCATCTGAAATTTTACCGATATCGATAACATTTTTATTAAATTTTACAATAATTAAAGTAAAAAAATATCACAACTTTTACAAAATGCCTCGCATGTTTTGAAAAGAAAGAGGTTTTATTGGCCACGTAATGGCTGCGTACATTATTCATATCGTTTAACCGTATTCATATAATTTTATTAAGGCATGTTTCATTTTATACAATACGTTATTAGATTACATCAAATAGAGTGAATCGACACAATGCAGATTTGCAAGTCGACGACGGATACATAGTAATAAACGTGTACGTCACATTTTCAATAAAAGCCCGTATATATACTATACAAATAATTACACATTTATTGAATTAAATAGTTCCATAGTTTCTCATCGAATGAGCTCTCATACATGCTATCAAGTATCGCGCAAGCGCAAAATATAAATTGTTTAAAATAGCGATACGTAAAGGAAGGATTATCAATTTGTTACGGCTAAAATTAAGATGGACATCGGCAATAAATTATTAATTACATAAATAAAATATCACAAATTTTTTTTTATCGAATGAAATTATCAAAAAATTATATTTGTAAAAAAATATTTGTATTGTTCAAATGTAATGATTTTTACAGCACATCAATTAAAAGTAATATACATGTTATATATTGCTCACATTTTGTCTTTGTTCCGCGCGAGCTACACGCCCCAATTCACAGTGTTCCGCAGCTCGATTAATTTTAATTAAAGGATCTTATAAAAAATATAAATATTGAAGCTGTTATTTGATATATAATACGTCGGAACTACGAGTAATTTAGGATGAATGATTTTTACAGTCTGAACAACGGAACATGCAACAGAGTGAATGTCAGTGTAGCGGCGGAAGATGCAGATGATTAAAATAGTGTCTGCAGCAGATTGCGGCCGTTGCCGGGGGATGATCATGTGGACGAATACTGGCGTTGGAATTTGCTAATTGAATAACCGCTACACTAAATTCTTTCTGCAAGATTGTTAAATCGACGTTTTGTCTACCCAAAACTTCAATAGCCAAGAACAGCACATCTCTAAAAACATAATTCAATTAACAGTATAAAATAAATCACGCATGTTAATACAAACACAATTTATTCACCTATAAAGCGAATGATATTTTCCCTGCGGCGACGAAGTAATCCTCCATTGATAGAGCTTTTGAAGGGCTTGCGATAAATCACTGCTTCGGAGACCATCGAGCACTTGTTGGACCACTCTGTAAATAAGATCGATCGATATTATAAATTCAAATAAATTCAAACATAAAAATACGTTATGTATCGTACTTATGAGGAAACATCGTCGAGTGATCCGTAAGTAATGCATTCAGCAACGGAGTTTGCGTCGGAACAGGTCTCCATAACGACCGCAGCGGTGGTCCTAATTCAGTGTGCAGACGTGGATTATCCCATAAGCATACCACACGGACGTCTTCTAAAAAATAAATTTAAATACATTTCAGGACGTTAAATGCTTGCCGATATTAAAATAAATTAAATTCGCACCTCCTCGAACGGATTCCGATTCCTTAATATCGGGTATTTCACTCTGTTCGGAATTATTATTTTCATTCGTTTGGTTGCTATCAAAGTTCTTCGAAGCAAATTGCTTTTTGTATTGTGGACTGCAAAGATCGGGTAAATGCGTTTTTACATTTATTCTTTCAAATGTCCACAGTAAGTTCCAATAAATTATGGGGTGTTCATCAATGAATCTGGGATCAGCCAAACACGAATCACCTTCACGCGCTACACAGAATAAAAATTACATGAAATATTTAATGCTTTGCTGATGTTTTTACAAAATAATGTCTGAGAACTGCTATCGAATATTTATTTATTAAATAAAGTGTGCAAACCTGCCAGTTTACATATGAAGGAATATATTTGTAAAGGAGTGGTAACACTCGGCTAATGACGTTACTTGAGAACAGTCAAGGGGGAATAACAAAATTGGTCAACAATAAAAATGATGCGAGTATCATAATTATCAAAACAAACGCCTGCTCTCAAGACAACACAAACGAAAGTCGTCTTATTTTAAACTAATTCCACCCATGTGTGACTTCAGAGAGATGAAAAGACGATCATCTAAAGACGCCAAGTCTGGGGAATACGGGAAAGTGGTTCAAAACATTCCAACCAAATGAATCCTATAGCACTTTGTTGGCTGAGGTTGTGTAGGAACCGGCGTTGTCGTGCAACAAGCACACTCCTCTCATCCGCATGCCCCTCCTTTCGTTTTGAATGCTTTTTTTGAGTGTTTTAGGGTCTCACAATATTGTTGTGCATTGATGGTCTCCCTCTGAGGTAGAAATTTAACCAAAATATGCCCCTGTCTCTGTCTCACAACTCCCGATAGGGTTAACGACAATGGGAGAGACATGTCCATGGGAACAATATCGGAGCTCTATGATTTTTCAAAACCATAAGTAAAAGGAAGCAACAAAGACTACGAGATTTATGGGGTGATATGACAATGATGATTTAAAATAGGCTTCGAAGTGGACGACTCCTCCATGGGGATGATGCAGCTCTTAAGTCTGTAATCAAGGACAACCCAATGCCAACTAACAAAACATCAGAACGCCTTTAGAATTATCAAAAATTAGTGTTTACCCGGCATGTGTATCAATGCCATGTCTCGCCTAATAAACTGCGTAGACAAACAATATTTCAACTGTGCCTATGTTATTCCTGCAAGTGTAAACAATAAGTTGACAAAGTTTTATTGCAATCAGATGAACGGTATGGCAACGGATTAAATACGGACAAACAAACATTGATTTTTATATTAGATGATGATCATAAATATAAATTATTCACCCACCCAATATATTCTCATTATGAAAATATTGACTGAATAATAAAATATCCGTTCCTATTTTAAATATATAGGGTATAGAAAGTATTTATATTTGAGGAATTATGATATCATCAATGCCGTCGATAGCAGCCCTCAAACTTTTCACAATCTTTCATAAGAATTAAAAAACATTTCATTTGCACATACCTAATATTGATTCAAGTTCTTTTCTTAAAACAAGCGGATTCAAATATGGCACGCTGACATATTCAGAGGACTTGATACTCTTCTGATTAAGCTATAAAACAAACACATATTTATATAAATAAATGTATTTATGTGTAATAAGATGAAATATTTCAATTAGTTTCTTTGATTAATCAAGGTACATACGTTGATGGATAGTAGTGGAACCGTGAGCTTTGAGCAAGCAGGACACCGCGTATTTAAATTTGAATCTTCTGCACTCCAACCGCCCATTATTTCTTCATCATAAAGTAAATTCATACAGTTATGGCACTGAGAACACGAGGACATTAGAACTTCGACAGCATAATCAGAATCGGAACTCTACAAGAATGAAAAAATAGCAATGAACATAAATATCAATACGCATAAAGTAAAAAATATCGAGCGTTAATACGAGAAAAACTTGCATAGTTA
The DNA here is from genome assembly GCA_008973525.1 of Stenopsyche tienmushanensis. Lineage (NCBI taxonomy): Eukaryota > Metazoa > Arthropoda > Insecta > Trichoptera > Stenopsychidae > Stenopsyche > Stenopsyche tienmushanensis. The sequence continues at coordinate 892,394 of WACJ01000027.1, forward strand.
GAACTTGATGGGTAGAGGTTATCAGGTAAATTGAAAGATAACGCATCACATGTGCCTCCGAGTAGATCACCTTCGCTTGGAATTCTACCAACGCTTCCTATACATATTATTAAATAAATATTAATTATAATAAATGATTTATAATGGCATTTGATGCATAAATACGTCGAAATAACCTTCGATATTAAACGATCCGGATCCATCAGTCGATTCCTCTTCGCATATTTCTCTTTCACCGCTGATTGACGAAGCGGTCGTGCCTTTAACGGGAGTGGAATTGGCCGAAATAGCCTCTTTGATTTCGTCGAATTTTTTAGCAACGCTCGTGGCGGCGTACTTTAGACTACTGAAGCCTCCCTGGATGAGTTCGGTCGATTTTTTCCCAGTTATTCCGCCGGGGCTTGATGGAAAATCAACACGTTGTAGAAGTATGCATATAAAGGATAAATCAAATAGTGAATATGTCCCTTAAATAAAATATGATTATGCATGTAGAAGCATATTTGCCATGCAAAAATGAGAATATGGCTATAGATAAATAAAAATGTCAACATTCCATGCTTAAATAAAACGGTATTCATGATTTTTACCTTTTAAGATTTCCACATAAGTAAATCCAATGCATACGTAAATAAAATCAGGATTTTGGAGTGAAGCACAAATATACGTTAATTAGTCACAGAAGTGGTACAAGGATAGTTCCAAAAGTACCCGACCTAATACTTTGCCTGCAGAGCCGTGATGGATACATATTTCATCCATGGTTATGAATCGACGCAAAAACTCGGCTTTATTGCCGTGAAGCATTGCCAAACACTCAATTGAAATATCTTTACGATGCTGTTTTTGTTTCATTGTGAGCAAATTTGGCACCCATCTTGCGCACAGCTTTGTCATGTGCAAATTTTCAGTCAATATGCGATGTAAAGCATATTTTGAAATGCCTACAATGTCTGCTAGCTTGCGCACTTTCAATCGATCGTCATCCAATACCATTTTGTGGGTTTTCCTTCACCATTTCTGGCATGGTCACCTCATTTGGGTGACTACTGCAATGTTAGTCTTAGCAGCTCATACAGGCTTGTTTAAGCCACCCAATACTATTGTAAATGAAGGAACATACAGGGGCATATCCCTTTTAAATATAGCATATAAATTGTAAACGGCTGTCACCCATTGTGGAGGAACTTCTCGGAGAACACCAGTGTGGCTTCAGACCCGACAGGTCTACTGTGGCCCAATTATTTGTGGTCAAAATATTCTTACCAAAAAATGTGGGAATACGGTGTCGATCTCCACCACATATTTGTAGACTTTTGCAAGGCATGTTGGAGATGGGAATCCTGGGTAAACTGGTGAGGCCGTCGAGGATGTGCATGACCGTATCAGTCAGTGTTGTATGTTCCAATGGTGCTAATAACGCTGTTAGTCTGAGCAGATTTAACTGGCCATCTTCCGTCTCTCTTTAGGTGCAATGTGCTATTTTAACAGCGCCATCTTCTGTGGTGCAGCGGGGACATTTTCACCTGCAATATTGGTCGATTGCTTCTTGCGCGTTGGGTGATGATGCGCAGGAGATGGGAAGGGTCGTCGGTTAGCCTTGGCTGTGGGAGGATGTCCTTCCCGCAGCCAGATCTCTCTCTCTCTTGTGTGAATTAAGTCATCTAGAGAAGAGTCTTTCTGTTTGACGCTCGTCTATCTCCATTCATCTGTCCGGCATCACATGATCCAAAAGAAAAATGGACCCTTGTGTTAGCGCGACCATCCCGACGAGCCCGTGGAAGCGAGGAACCGCCTGGGGATTTTGCCCCGAGAGCGCTCCCGTTCCTATGCACGCCCTTTCCCGATTCTCTTTTATATTGTGTTGGAAGCAATTATACGGATCGGGACACGCACATCCATGGAACGAAGATATAATGTATCTTGCTTTTGTGGACGACATTATGGTTGGAAGCTTTAGCAGTGCTTACGTCTATCGACAGGGCATCTGCTACCTTTGGTATGTCAATCAAATATGACAAAACTTAATTAATGATGGTTTCGAGGATGAATACTGGAGGTTTTACTTTTGTGAGTGTCAATAATATAAACATATTAAAGGGTTCAGGACTTTAAATATCTAGGATCCATCCTCATGGAGAATAACTTGATCTATAATGAAGTTTCTCCAGGATTCAATACGGTAATCGCGAGGTCATGGACATGTACGAGGAGGCGACTATTACTAGCTTCGTCTGAGCCCGCCATCTCCATTGGATAAGTCATGTGGATGCCAACACACTGAGTCCTTCGTGGCGTCCTAGATTTCCAATTGAGTGGCAACAGACTTATCGGAAGACCTTGGCTATGCTAACAACTTTTGTCGGTGGCCGGGGCTCTCTCATAGGGCTATAAGTGCCACCACAAGTATGTAAGTAAGTAAAAATGAAGGAGTCGACTCCTCCACAGTAGAATCTAGCTCTGCTTTGATATTGGTTGGACTGAGATCCTATGAATTCATTGAGAACGTTCAATATGGCTTCATTAAGGCTGCCAAACAAGTACTAAACAATGTAGCATCTCCAAACTTGAATCTTAATTATTATAAATCGGGCACTTCTGGGACTACCGTGGTAATAAGCCGATTACTTCCCAATTTTTCTTAATGATGCTGTGGGCATTCTTAATATTTTTTTGGTGTAAAGATACGACAACTCCAAAAACCTGATGAAGATAGGTGGATAAATTAAAAGGCAATTCATGATATTAGACTTACCTAAAGTTATTGAAGGCATTTTCTAATAATTGTTTAGGTATCTTCATGTCAGCTTTTCTCAGAGATAACCGTCCCGGAGAATAACGACTACAAAATATTAACAGTGGAACACCAAATACTTAAATATTGCATACATGAATACAAACAAAAAAAAAAAAACCAATCCTAACTGTATTTAGTGAATTTACATGAAATTTTCAAAGATTTTGTTCAACATTTCATGGTGAAATTTTATCGTCGATCCAAAAACAACATTTTACAAATATTATACACTAATATTAAAAGCTACGCTTGAACTATAAACAGATGAGTGGAATTCGAACATGCCTAATGAAAATGTAGTAAAAAGCAATGCATTATAAAGCTAAAGATCACAGCATCAAACACAATAAGCACTTCGAACATAAATGATATTGTAAACATGCACATATACATGAAAAACTATCTGAGATCATTTCAAAATTAATTCTCAATATATAAAGATACATATTAAACACATGTTTTAAAATATTGCAAACAGGATCAAATTATAAATCATACCCAAAACTGAGCTTCAGAGTGCTGCTAATACTGGCTAAACTGGCGGTCATGCTAGCTGCTGGTACCGTCTCACTCCTGTGAAGTTTCCTACAACAGTGTTAATAACTACAGAACACGCATACATAAATAATATACACCAGCATAAATCGAAATGTTTATAAACGTTAAACGTGAATTCAGATTAAAAACAAAACTAACGCAGATGCATCCGTCGTCGGTGGCGGCGAATCGCTGAAAGTCGAGCTCCTTTTGAACAGAATTGGATTGTCGCTAAGTTCGTGCTTCGGCGAAACGGGCGGTTCATCTCCGTTTTGAACCTGCGCTGGATCAGTAATCGTTTCGTCTATTTCTCTCAACGCCCCCAATGGGTCATCGATGAGCACGGGAGTCCGAGGAGACGTTCTGATAAATTCAATTCAATGATGGCCACAGTATAACAAAATCGTGAAACTATATACATACGCATTTACAAATATACATAAATTTGATGAAACCTAATTGCATTCGATCTAAATATATTCAAATTGACAATTTAAAGAACGGCACGAGACTGACTTTGAGACAATGATTGTATAACGTTATTGACGTTTCGTTTCATCACGTCTTAACCCTTTGATTAGTGAGTCAATTACTTATATACTGTTTTATAATTCTCCTGTTGTAGAAATGTTTCAGTTTAGGAGCAAAAAATGAAGGACAGTGTCTTATATCCTCCAATTTGTATTTTTATTTTGTATCTAAAAACTGTTCTAATACGGGAAATAAATGAAAATCTGAAGGAGCAAGATCGGGAGCATAAGATGGATGCAATAGTCTCGCATTGTCAAGGCACAAGATGACATTGCGTCTATTTATTTATTTAGAAATTTAAAAAAGCTTTTCGCTTTAAAGAATTATTGAATGTTTACGGGGCCCTAAATATCAATCCGATCCACCTCTTGAATATGATAGAGGTGAGATTGATTGAGGCTTGTATTTTTGGCATTGCTGATATACATTGCACGTCATTGTAAAATGTGCAAACATACTTTCTTTGGATCGTTCGAGGGCAAACTCAACATGTGAGTGCATACTCATCAAAGGGCTAACGACTGATATATATTTGAAGTTAAAAATGATTTTAAATTTTATATAAATTATTATGCATTACACGTATTATAAGCATTACATCTGCAAAATATACTAAATAATATGAAAGCAAATTGATTGCATTATATAAACCGTCTAGTAATGATCTCGATATGAACATTTAAATGTACACAATCTTTACAGCATAAAAAATGAATAATAATAGAAATAGTTGTAATAGGGTTTCCTTTATATTATTCATGATCAATCATTGGATATTGAGTTTTATTTATATTCATAGATAAATACAGATTTATAAAAGCGTACATGAATAATTTCTTAAGAAACCATACTGGGTGTTGTACAAATTTGAAGTTATTAAACATTAAAAGAATAAAAAGTTGAACATAAATAAAAAATATACAAGGATTTTTTAAAAAATTCAAAGCAAAATTGCATGGGAAGCTATTAAAAATGAAATAAATTATATTCAGTAGTGTAAAAATGATTGTTTACCTTAACGGAGATAGTTTTGAATTATCGGATTTAGGTAATTCTTCAGTTGAACTACCTTCAGGAAAACTCAATGTTCTTGAACAGTTTTTCCTTTGTGATTCACCTACGAATTAAAATTATGTTAAACGACAAAAATATTAAATATTAAACTATAAGTAATTATTCAATTAATACCTAATTTAACATTCTGCAATTTATCTAATATTTGCGCATCTCCTGCAAAGCTTTCCGATTTTGTCAGAATCCTAAGACAATCCGATGGACTCTCTGGTGGTGTTATATGTATAGTCTATAAATTAGAATAAGCGACAAGTTAGCTGTCGTTTAATGTCGCTTAATATTTAACTTATTTTCAATTGATGTCTTGAAGAGCCTGTTATACCTGTCTTTTATCAGTTATATTACTACCAGTCCATGTGTTCGTTTCCGTACGTCCTAAGCTGTTTGATCTTTGGCGTGCCAATTCGGTCAAATCTGGGTCTGATGGCAATCCTACAAATATAATTAGTAATACACACATGTGTTTAAAATAAATCGATAAAAAACCAAGATTATATACCTGATATGAGCAAACCAGCAGTGTTAGAAATTCGAGCTCGGTGACGAACGTTAGGTTTTAAAATTGTCCCATGCCTCCAACGGTCATCAATATTTTCTATGCCACTCGTTAAGTTATATCCAATGCCTTTAAGTATAAAAATTAATAAATTAAATATATATTAAAATAAATATAATACAAGATTATATTTATTATATCCAAAGTACCTGAATCCAAACTGGTTCGACTAGCATTGGGATCAGCAGGCACGCTAAGCGGTCGACTCAAATGATGAAGCGACCTCGGCAGAGGAATACCGGCCGTGCCTTCACGGCGTCGAGCCTCGTACCGAGCGCCTGCGCGTCTGAAGAGAGCCGTGCCTACCACGGCGACGCGTAATTTATTCCATAACAATTGGGACCCGCTAAAATTTTGTATCGATTATTAAAACGTCTTCCCTCGATAAACTAATGAATTTACGTTTGTGCTCTATACCTCGGCATGTCTTGCGGCCATTGCGCTTCTAATACACATTTATTGTAAAATCCGTACGTAAGCGCGTTCGGTTGGACTCCGCTCCGTTTCATGAGGAAGAGTAATTTTACGGCCAGGACAGGCAACGAGTGTACTCCGCATACTTGCATCATTACTCTGTAACAAACCTAATACAACGGCATAAACGATTTAGGCTATATAATAATAATATAATTGAAGAATGGTCGTAAATTAGAACAATTACCTCATCACACGGGACTTTAAGTTTACTGGCCTTGACTAATAATTCATATGCATATCGTAACAATGAATGTTCCTTTCCTGTGTGATAAATATTCATATGAATTAATATATTTAATCTAGTTATTCAAAGTATTTATAGAGCCCGCCAGACGAAGTGATACCAAATTTATTCTATTTTAATTCCGGTTTAATTTAGTCGCACAGGGTTGGCGCAAGTATCTGCGATATATTTACGGGGATTAAAGTGCCGACTTCGTAAGTACAGCTGTGCGATGTCGGACAAATCAGATCAGAATTCAGAATCTGATTATTAATCGGGCTTAACTTTATCAAATTTTAAGCTATCGCGGAGATTTTTACAGAGTTGGATTCCTTGAAACGGGATGTACCGCATAAACGGGAAACTTGATCGGCAGATTTACTCGCGTCGTGAGCTCAATTGCGACAAGATTTATATCCAGAAAATTATCTATTCATCCTGAACGAAATCTGTGAAAGTTTGGTGGAAATCACACGAGTAGTTTGGGAGATAGGGACGATAACACAGCTTTCCATAGACGCTATTGCAATGGTGACTGGCTGGACTTCCGCCGATTGGCTTCTGTTGACGCTGGTATATAAGGGTCCACACCCCTGATAGGGGTCTTCTTTTTTATTCGGATTATGAAATCCAGGAATCCAGCACCGCTTGCAGCCGCTATTGTCATACCTGCCGCTCTAGCACGCTACTTGTCGCTCCTTGTTTTGCTCGGCCTTTTGCCCTTGGTTCTCAACCTGTGATTTTCTATTGAACTTCTGTGGTCCTTCTTCCTTTCGGATACTCTCCCGGTCTTAAATCGCATTATCCTGACTGGAACCGTTGTTGGTCATCGGCGATCCGTTGATCAGGTGGATTGCTACGGACATAACAACGAAGGCTGCCGACCTTTGCACGTCAGGCAGGGATCAACGCAACAGAAGGTTCAAATTGAGCTTAAATCGAATCATAATTGTCAATTTTCCTGAAAGTCTAAATTGGTAAAACTTGATCGGGTGGACGTTATATTTATAAAAAAATACTATACCTGGTTGTAGCATTAAATGACATGGCAGCAAAATGAAATATAATGAATAACATGTGCCTAGAAGGCAACGAGCCCACATTTCCGGATTGGCTGATAATTTCATTGCCAGCATCTGAGCACACTTGATTTCATGACGTGTCCGCCGAGCAAGTGGAGAATTATCTTGTCCATCTGTGCCTTCGGCTGCTAGTACCACTTGAACACCTCTCGGTACCTTCTTACGACCGCCCAACAGTTGTGGATTGAGATCGAATGTATTATAAATATAAGTTTCGCCTGTTAAATTTAAAAAGACATTTTTAATTATATATTTCTTCAAAATTAACATGTATATATAGAATATAATCAATTACCTGGATTAGGAGAGTCAGGAGGTAAAACAAATACGGTCCTTTCCGAACTATGGGCCGCGATATCAATATCCAAGAGGTGAATTTGAGAGGTGATATCATCTAAGCCGCTTACTTTTTCGGTGCATTCGTCGAAAAATGCAAGACCGTGATCTCCATCGCAAACGAATGATCTTTCTTCGATGAAACGAATGAACATTTGTGTTCGCATCAAGAGCGTAAAAAACTTTTGATGCATCTGCAGTCAAGAAGACAGACGACTTTAAACTGTGATAAATTACGTTGATTTAAATGTTGAAACAAGTTAAATATATTGTTACCTTGTCACGCGACCTAAGAAATGCTTGTAATTGAAAAAGCGCCTGTGGATCCGTAGTTCCGACAGTGGGAGCTTTTGTTATCGGTAAAAGAAAAGTTCTGTAACCTTTTAATGTTGATGCCATAAATCGAAGGAACGCTCCTTGAATTTCTAATTCTATTTCTAACTGAAAGTCAATAAATTGATACAAGTCAAATCAAAGCCATTTGAAGATACCAAAATAGACAAAGACGACTAATGCTTACTTCTTTTCTTCTTTTTTGAAAATCTCTATCAAGACTTGTTGTTGGTTCTCCATTATAATAGCTATGACTATGATGAGTTCCTCCTGGTTAAAATAAAATAATGTATTGCTTATGAAGATATATAATATAATGACATTGAAATGTTAAAATTACCTCCAATAGGTCTAACTTTATTATATAAAATTTCTAAAGTATTTCGTAAGACTCGAGCTTGTCGTTTTGGTAGAAGTTTTGCCGAAATATGACGCTGAGCTTCACACACCTTGAAATAATTAACAGTAATAATATTTTATATTACTTTGTATTGTCATTAAAATGTATTTTGCATTCTTACAGTGATATTATTGGTGTCTAAATCAATACAAGAAACGTCCGGTGGTGGATCATAGAGATCAAAGAAACGAGAATCGACTCCAATTAAATATGGCAAGGGAGCATGTAGCACTTCAGCCAAACCTGTAAATAAAATATTGATTAATATATGATAAAAATATGATATATAAATATACGCTTAATAAAAAACTAGTTACCTAACGGACAGAGAGGAATATAAGGACACTGCCATTTAAAGGGAAACAAAAGACTCGATACAGCTTCCGTTACTGCCGTCAACGTATCAGGTCTGAAAAATTAAACGTCATATTATAATAGTTCGACGACATTACGATAATAACTATGTCGAATATATACCTCAGTGAATGTATAAGAATTTTCTGTTCTGTTAATGCTAAAGTTAATAATAACAAACAATTTTCTGTGCCTAAATTTAGCAAAAGTTGTCGGAAACCAGCTCCACTTTTTACCAACGGCTGATCTTCCCTCTGCGTCAAAATTACTCTATCACTGACATTCGTTGCTGATAACTGAAACGAATTATAGAATGCAATGGAAAAACATGCAAATTTAATTTAACGGCAGATACAAAATTCTTAATGATTAATTGACTACAGACATGGCCAAACGTATCTAGAGTCGCAAACATCATTTTTAAAAATCCCATTTGATAATTTAAGTTTAACTTAATCCGAGTGGTTAATTTAATAATAATTAAGTTAAAGCTTATCATAAAATATAGACTTAGTAAGAAACATCCAAGCAACAGTTATCATAAGATAAATAATGATATCAGTTACCTGCGATATAAAATGCATGCTGATATATTATTTGGTTACGTTAGTATTACGGATATATATATGACTGAATTACCTGTATTAGAATTCGAGGCTCCGGAAAAGGAATTTCTTCTAATAGATGCGTAATATATCTTTCTATTGGTATAGTTTGCGGTTCTTTACTGCATGACATATCCTGTCGATCGATAAAAAAATTAAGATGTAATGATTACATAATACGTATGATATAGACGTTAAATAGCTCGCTTACCAAAATGTAAAGTAACCATCTTTCAAACGTATCGCTAAACGGCCAATGCGATAATAAACATATACTTTTACTAATGTGTATTGAACATTTATTATGTGATACGCCTTTTCTCCAACCTAAAGTTTCCATTTGAAAGTCGGTTAATTTGTTATGATCATAATTTTCGTAGAATGTAACAGAAGATCCGTATACCTAAATAGAAGATAATCAGATTTTAATAATTACGATTGTTAAAGATTGAAATTACTATTGCGTATAAAAAGCCAAATTTTCTACAAATAAATTCTGTCATTTCAACGAATAGAATGATCGAACTTACTTTATCTGTTGCATCTGATACAGTAAGAACGAACGTAGAGAAAACTGGTTTCGGTTGTGATGCCTCATTTGGCCACATTTCTAATGTAGCACCCATGGGTAAACAAAATAACGGTACAGACGAAGGAAAAAGAAAATTATTATAATCTATGGACGGATATCTAAAATAAAGTATAAAGAATAAGTACAATTAAAAATAAATAAAAAAGGGACTACATTCAAAGATAATAAAAATATACACCACCTGAATAAAACATCTGGCTTGTAAGACATAAGGGTTGGTCTATTCATAGACTTTTTATAACATAGAAAAACATCACTTCCCATCATCCCCTTGTTGAGATTCTTTGGAATCAAACAAAATGCATGAGGTGGTGTCTCACCTTTACTCGATATAACAATGCAAACATCGGTTACAACAAGAGCGTTGCAAGGGGCGGCTGGGTCCGCTCTTCTATACGTGATGAAAGTTTTGGCCGTTGAGTTATTAACGTTGGCCACTCTGGCTCCGGCGCTTTGGAGTATCATTTCAGCGTCCGCCATTAATCTTTCTTTTCCGTCATACATTACACCTTTAAATTAAAATCGTAAATGTGACGATACAATTAAAAATACGAAACACTTTTCAAATGCAAGCGAATATTTATCATAGAGTACCACATGAAGATTTGGAATTTAAGTATGTGTGAGATTTGCTTGTGAATTATGTGTTGATGTCACGTCTATTTCTCATCATCTCGCTTCAATGGGAATGATTAAATCCCATTTTTAAACCGCACAATCATTTGTGATGAAAAATGGATTTTATAGGACAACAAGAAAAGATCCAGGCAGCGGTTGAATGCCGATAAATCTTCAGGACACTAGCCAAAGCTTTCAATGCATCAAAAAATCTCATGGTTACTTGAATACTTTAAATTGTGAGGTTTTACCACATCAACCTTATTCGCCAGATCTCTCTCCAATAGATTTTCACTTTCGTCGTCATTTGGAAGTACTTTTTAAGGAATAAGAGGCGAGGTGTTCATTCGTAATGTCAGTGGTCTGAAAAGGAGACCAGTTGGACACACAGACTTTGTGGCCACTCCGTCTTCTTTCAAGGCTACTAACTTACATAAGTGGCTCGCACGTGGTACTCACAAGCAGGAATGTGGAGCACATGTGGCCACTCGAAGTTGAGAATGAGCATATCCTTGTGGACATGGATATTAAATTTATGGAGCGAGCTGGCATGGTTCCGAATAGTGGGACTAATAAACAGCTCCGGTCAGTTGAGAGTCCCCACGTTTCTTTGTCTCAAATGTGAAGTGATGAACCCATGTTTCATCTTGAATCGATGCAAAAACTCGGCCTTATTGCTGTGAAACATAGCCGAACACTCGATTGAAACATCATCACGACGCTGTTTTTGTTTCATTGTGAGCAAACGCAGCACCCATCTTGCGCACAGCTTTCTCATGTCCAATTTTTTAGTCAATATGCATTGTACAGCGAATTTTATATGGTGTACTAAATACTTATCATAGCAGTACACAGGTGATTTTTATTTAATATTATTTTTGAAACAACAACTGCCATCTGTATGTTAGACGTTAGGTACTTTTGGAACTCTATTCTTATTATTTAACTTTTAAAAATAAAGTCAGCAACAAACTCATCAATCCAGAGGAAGCGGTAACAATAGGAGACTCGGACAAACTAAGAAAATAGGCATAAACTAGAATTGCACACATTTCACAGGCCGTAGAAGCCAACACAATCGCGTCCTGCAGCAGAGAGCTGAGCAGCTGCGTGGCTGAACTATCTTCTTATCTTTTCCGACTTGAAGCTAATGTACAATATTTTGATGGAATAAGTTATGTTTTGTAAACAGACGTTTTAATTCTCACCTATAAATCCGAATGTTCATGTGGTACGTCCTAATATTTGTAAAAAGATTAATATTCTCATTACAATTCAATCTGAATGTATATGCAAGTGTGGACATATCGCATTAATAATTCAACGAAATACCACAGCCACACAGTTTGAATAGTGATACAATCAACAGACCATAAATAAAAATGTGATTGTTTACTAATATGTAAAACTTAATTCATAAATATTGTAAATAGCAATATTGCGTACATACCAATATCAACAAGGGGTGGACGGTCTTTTCCACGTTTATAGCAAAGATAACATTCGGGAGACCTAATTGAACCATGATTTAAATTAGCGGGTAAGCCCGTCGGCGTCGTTTCCAATAATTCAAATCCATCCGGAACAGTTTCATCCAGGCCGACAAATACGATGCCTGCCAAAAAACAAAATTTAATTATGATTTTCATAACGTAATTCTAATGTTGAAGTAAATATATTTTTGGATTTATCAAATAGAAATAGATGTATTACCTAAATCTGTTATGGGAGCTTTCGAATCATTGCTTTTTAAATGACCCGAATCGCTAAATATTGATGCTTCGAGCAATTCTGGTTTTTCCGGTAGTCCCGCCACCACGAAATAGTCTGCTATTCGCCGATCATCCATTTTGAGTTATTTATTATTCTATAATACACAGAAAACAGCACGACTAAAATAAAGAAAAATATTTTTATCTCGTTTATAAGTAACGGAAGTTTTAAAATATGAGAAAATACCCGCAATCATTTTTCGACGGAATTACAAAATAATTATTATTGATTAGAATAATGATTCATTTTCATGATTTAATAATCTTTGGTTATTGCAAACACAAACAGGAAAATACCAGATAAATATATATATACGAATAAATGTTTGGCGATAAAAAAAGGATAAGAAAAAAATATTTATTTATAAAAGGATACACAAATAAAAGACTTGTTTGCGTCCACTCAATTTATGCTCTATGAATCCGAATCTTTAGCGAGTATATAGCCTTGATTGAAATATAAATATGCACATCCACTTTAAATATTTGATCAAAGCAGTGTCTTGCAGTACAAATAAAAATACTGATGATTTTTCGTTCATATATAAATAATACCGATGGTTTAACTGACATTTAAATAATTAATTTAAATTGTTTGTTTGTCCTGTATACGTTCCTATACCGTTCATCCGTTGACAACGAAACTTTGGTGATTTATTGTGTGCGTACCCGTAAAGGTTTTTGAATTAGTACAAGCGTTGGTGATAGAATATTATAATGCAGTCATACAATTGGATTACAAATTGGCGCTAGCCAAGCATGTTATGATGATCGATTTTGTTGGTACGAAAACCATAGCATTCGTCAGAAACCAGCCAATAAAATCGGAAAGTGCAACCAATTTCCAAACAAGCGATGGCAATGCACGGATGAATATTGCCCACTGGATGGAGGAAGTTCACAAGGAGCATCAATAAGACGACGGCAGTTATACCGCGTCCATGAGTCCAACAGGAGATTCGAAATACACATGGGCCTCGTATAACACGCTTTATATTACATGGTTTGAGGGAAAAACCATGGAGTGGCTGCTACCCTGACTATACCAAGTACGACACTTCGATATGCCTTAAAATGGTATCAGCAGACTTTACACAAGAAAACCTGGAAGTGGTGGTACAAGATGCATCTCAGCTCATGATGATCGATCATGAGTGAACAGACGATAAGAAGAAGGATAAACGAGAGAGTTTTACGTGCTAGAAGACAGGCATGAGGGCCAGAACTCCTCAGGCAGTATCTTGTTGCTCGATTATTGACGAACACGCTGATTGGACGAATGATCGATGAAGCAAGGCTTTTCACGGATTCACAGATGAATCTAGAGTGGTTTTGAGGGCTCCAGATGGTTGTGAGTGAGTACAGAATGAATAGGCAGCGCTTTCTTATCATATCTACCACACAAAAAGTGAACTTTCATGGGGAATCTGTGTTGATATGAAGCGCGTACAGAGTTGGCATTCCCAATGGAGCACGTTTGGGATATGCTCGAGAGATTTTAAAATCGCTGTTAAAGCTGCCTGTGATGAAATTTCTCAAATTAACGTTAAAAACATAATTCAGAGCATGTCTGACTGCATGTCATCCGAGCAAGACGAGGCAACACACGATATTGACTTAAGCTTTCCTGTATGTTTGTGTACATACAGATATCGATATAATGCCAATTTTTTATAAAACTTGTACGGTTTTCACATATTTTCGATTCAAGCTAAATATTAAGTTTGGGCCACTTTCTGTGCCGCTGAGTGTATTTCGGATTTATTTGATCTTCGATAAATTTTTTTTTAGGTTTTTCAAGTCAGTTTAATCATGAACGTTAATAACATTGAAATAAAATAACAAAGCTATTGTTTATAATATTATTTTAGTTTTGAATTAAAATTTCCGTGACAATGTTCATATAATTATCATACACAGCAATCGTTGAGCGTTTAATTTTTTTGCAAAGCAAAAACACAATGTCGGTGCAAAGTGATGAATTAAAGGCAGGGCCAAAAGTCCAAAATTATTATAATTTATGGTTATTTTAAATTGATTTTTTATTAACATTATATAGTATTTTGGTAACAATAACTCAATCGTGTTTTAAATTCTGATTGTGATGTCAACGTACGCAGTCAATAATGAGACTCAAAGATCAAAATAAGCGATGCGAGTACGGAAGTCGCTGTAAATTAATGCAATAAAATTACAAATAAAAAATTATTATAGAGAAAAAATCAATATAAAAATTGTACTGTTATACGAATGTCGCTGTTAAATATTATTGGTTTTGGGGATTTACACTTATTGATAGGAATCTTGTTGTTTTGAAAGTTTTCTACAAGCAAATTTATTTATGTTATTAAAATAACAATGCATTTTATTGATTGTGTTAATATCTGGTTCTAAATATCCACAAGTGAAAAACCAATACAATAAAATCATACACTACTGATTTTAATATGAATATAATCTATATTTTCATCATTGTTTACAAACAAGGGATACATGCATGGTAATTTCAAAATCAATTTTAATTCGCATAAGAAAGTCTTATGCTAGTAAAATATATGATTTTTCAAATTTTATTATTTAAAGTAATTCCACATCCATCAAAAGTGCTCATCACAAAGGATTTATAGGAAAAAGTATAGCAAACTGACCGGTCAAAAACAATTTGAATGTTTGATTAAAAACGAAGAACACGGGTGTTTCGAAGGCGAGTTAATGTTATGTAAATCGCAGTGGAGTAAGGCGATACTATATTGGCTCGATGCGAAAAGAACACATATCGCATATCAATAAAGGATCGAATTGCCTGCGTCACGGTCAGCGGAAGACGTTTTTAGAGATGCGAACCGACAGATAACTCGTTGACGTCGGAGGCGAAATCGCTTTTCTTGACACGGCGCGCTGTGACAACTGTGAGATGCGTACATTTTTCGATGAGTCGCCGTCCATGTATTCGGTTATTGAGAAGAGCGAATAAGTCGCGGACCACATGAAGGACGTCGGGCGCCCGCGCCGCGCCTGACAGCCCGAGACATCAACTTCACACTGCGGTCCAAGCGTGAAAATTTTCGTCCATAGTCGAAACAGCGCGACGGACGAATATTTAAATTTTATCTAGATCAAAATTGATATACTAAAATAAACAATAATATTTTAATTGTATTTATTAATTAAAAATACATATAAATATATATCAATGTTATTTTTAATCATTTAAAAAAATATACTTCTTCATTTTTTAAAAAAATATTGAATAGATATTATACTGTCAAAATTGTTTATTTTTTTCTTTAAATTTTATATAAAAAACATATTAATATATATTTTTATTTAAGTAAATACAAATCAGTACGGTGTTCGCGATTGACGTATAATTTTGACAGTAGATTTGCGACAAGTCGCATGGAAGCAGTTTGGGAGGGATTAGCGGCTCTGCCGGCTGAACCGCCACCTCGACGTACTCTCTGTCAGCGTTGTCGGTTTGTAAAATCAAATATGCTTTGAATGCTATCGATCATATTTTATTTTTATTCAGACTTACACATAACCTCAAACATCATAATTACTTTAAAACAATTGATTAATAAAAATGATTTTTACACAATTTACAACAATGGAATTCATTAGCAAATATGCGATATAATACTGAAATTTATTGTTTTTCCACATAATAAAATTATAGTGTTGTTTTATCATGCGTTTTAAAACAATTAGAACATGTCAAATTTAATTATTGGCTTTTATTTTTTAGACGACCTGGAACGGTATGCTGGTGCAGTACTTTGCCGTCAGAACGCTTACAGCCAGAATGTCGTCTCGTAATACTGCAACATCCGGCCGAAGAGCGCAGAAGGTTGAGAACTGCGCCGATGTTGACTTTGACGCTGGCTGAAGAAAAATGTACAATTTATAAAGGCAAAAGATTTCCACATGCCGATCACATCGGCCTGCGAGACATACTCACGGATCCAAATACTTTGTTATTGTATCCGAGTAAAAGTGCGGTAGATATCAAAGTCTTGGAGCCTGTAAATCGACGACGTAGCCCATACAACGTTGTCCTGATTGACGGGACGTGGCCCCAGGCGAAGGCCATTTATGCGTCGAGCGCGCTTCTGCAGAACGTACGCCAAGTCAAATTAATCGGAGCGGCAGTCAGTCATTATGTCATCCGAACCCAACCGACAGAAGGCTGTCTGAGCACTCTCGAGACGGCCGCCGAAGCTCTGGCGTACCTTGAAGACGATCACGTATTCAGAGAGAGACTGCTAGAACCACTCCGCGCTCTGTGCGATTTCCAACTACAAAACGGGGCAGTCACTCATCAATCGAAAGAATTTAGGATAAAAAACAAAACGTATCCCAAGCTGATTGGGAAGAGGCTATCAAAGCTGTTGAAGTCTACGGACGAAATCGACAATGAAGTAGAGCAAAAGTGTGAAATTGAACAGACGAAGAATGGGATCTCTTGATGAACGCCTGTGATTAAATACGGAATAATTAGCAGAAAATCAAGGATGTGATACTTTATCTATATTTATTCACTGTTAGATCTTATCGAAGCACAGAATTCACGAAATAAAACAACAAAGTATCGGGCGCACGTTTTTTAGAGATTTAAGTGTTTTTTTTTTTTTTTTTTTTTTAATTTATCAAAAATTCAATGTCTTATTGTTTGAATTGTTTTGTAGAATTCTATACAAATATATGATGATAAATCTGAATCGTCCATTTGAGTGGTCTTTGATGTAAAGCAGTCGTTTTAAAAGAGATTATTTTAATTTGTTTTTTAATGAGTAAGCACTCGCATGTTGTGGGCAGCATTCTGTAGCGCTTTATTTACAATTCCATGCTTATACTTCTAATAGATTATTGTTTATTCAAATTATGATTTTTAATATACGATCCGTTTTATTAATTTATCATGTTTCAATTAAATTTCCAGCAAAATTCATTAACAATATTCAATAAAAAAAAGAATTAACTCACTCTCAGAATGTGTGCGTTATGAATTAAAAGACTTGTATGTCTGTTTTTAATTATGTCTTCCAAAGCAATAATGAGTGGTGTGTTGCAAATTGTACTAACATGTCCTGTTTCAGAGTTTTTCTTATAGCGATGATGTGAATATGAGACGTTTTCAGTGGTTGCAAGTCTTGAAAGATAATTTAAGCCTTTGCACTCGAGAGGTGAGTCTTGCTCACCAAACGGTTTGATGCAGAAACTTGATGCACAGCAATAATTATACGTTTAGTTCCTTTGAAGTGGATCCCTATGCTCTTCTGTATAATCTTATGAAGTGTAACATGACACCTGTTCAAATAGATTAAAAAAATATATATCTGGAATTAGTCCGCAACAAAAATGTTAACATATAAAAGTTTTATATATTCATTTATGTGTGTAATGATTTTAAGTTAGGAGTAAGAAATTCGCCAAAAGTGCTGCGAAACGTCTCGAGTGCAAAGAGTTAAATTGATCCTTATGTTTTATTATTAAGATATTTAGGATTACACAACGTAATACAAAATATTTCATTGCCTGCTATTTAATTTCAATAACCGTGTTAATATGCATTATGTTTGAAGATATAAATTAAATTATGTTGCGTTTTATCAATTTGTTTTATTTGTAAATATTTTGGTAATTTAATAAAATTAGCACATCAAGATCAGCCACCACTTATTAATGGATAGCTGGTACACGAGACCTGTGCTATTTGATTATTTGTTCGAAAATCAAACGTATGCTTGCGTTATAATACGAAGCAATCAAAAGATCTTTCCCGAATTACCTAAAGGAAAGCTGAAACGAGGATATGTGAAGTTAACAAAAGAGAGGTGTACTAATTGAAGAAATTATCAGCAAACCCCAGGAGAAAAACCAAAACTTAATGATCTTAAGCTTTGCATAATCACTCAATCAATTGAGCAATATCATAAGGTTGGTGACGGAGGAATAAAATATAGTCCCGTAAAACTTACGGCAGATATTTTCCACATCCGATACGTAGAACAAGGACTCAGAGATATATATCATGGAGCTATGTATGCAAGCGTACATAAAAATAATGTGATATTTTATAGTGTGTAATATTTTCTCATTGACGCAAACTTTATTTCATATTTTGCTTCATTTTTGTCTAAGATCTTTTGTTTATATTAATTTTATTATTAGATTTATATTATGAATCATAAATCTTGTGAATTAACGTACTAATCAAAAGTTTAATATTTCATATATATATATATATAATTATTATGCTCTTTTTTGTATAAAAAATATTTGAGAAAATAATATTTATAGTAATAATTTAAGGATTTATATTGAAATTTTCAATGGTGATTTAAAAAATGAATTATTGATTTTTTATAAAAAAAATTAAAAACGGTCGTCATCTAGTGCGTCGATTTTAGTCAGGGCCAAGTGACAGGTGTGGTTTATGGGTCATGGTCGTTAAGTGTGGCGAGTGTGGCCGCGCTTCAACTGTCAGTGGTCAGTGACGCGATGTCGTTGCGCGTAGAGCGGCATGCGCGCTATTTTTTGCGGTTTTTGGCAGCCTTACCATCGGCTCTGTCCGCGCACGATACCACCAGGTCAGTCTTCATTTTCGTTATTATTTTAATTTCAAACCATGATCGACTTTGCTTCATACTTGAATGTATGCGACCACATGTCAAAATCAAATCCGCCACTATATGTTTTGGGTATTTTTCTGCAGCAATTATTCCAAGTCGATATCGCTACCCACTCTTTATATCCGTGTCGATTTAGGGAAATACATTGGTATTTTATATTCATACACGATTTTTAAACCGCATCCGTTTGACACCCATTCGGCGATGCTATATATTAAAGCTGCAAACCGATCGTCTTTAATCGGTCTGCATAATTTCGCATGATAAATACTGTGAAACGACGATCATTCAAAGCTTGATTAGATTATCAATTGACAATTGTGTTCCTTAAGCGCTCCCGGTCTTTGTCAACCCGCATCGCGCCAAACGTTCGATTATTCTTTTTAACCACATGCAATTTGCTTGACATTCTAATAAATTCGAATTCGAAAAGTACTGCATCAATTTGAATATTATTATCATAATGTATTCAAAAATATTCATCGTACAGAGCCCACTATTTATTCAATTTTATATTGAGATAATCTCATTCATTCTATGCGTCTAGCCATTGACTATTTCATCAAGACCTAATTATTATTTTTGTAAATTCGATCATATTTTAACAATTCGACCTTAAAAAGTATTTTATTTTAGTATTGTATTGGATGCTAAATTTAAAAACTACGCGTATATTTATAAAAATAAATTAAAGATTGTAAGTTATATCTTTACTTTCAACCATGTTAGTGTCGATATATTGTTGCTATCGACACTTGCTAAAAGTGCCGGACGCCGATATATCGTCGCGTACTATTTTTTCAAAATAAATTCATAGGATATGAATCCTTTATTTAATGGAACTCGTAATGTTTAACAATAGTTCTAAAAAACATTTTTTGTAAATATCATTCTTACTCGTTTTTTATGATGTTTTTCCTCAAATTTTGTTAAACTGTCGGTTTTAAAAGGGTTGCATTTGATTATATTAATAATATATTGTATTAAATAAGCGAAATTATTCAATTAAATTAAGCATGCGTTGCAATGCCACACGCGCTTAGTAATAATTTGAAAAGAAACGCAGTAGTACAGTAATACAATATGCGCCAACATGGTGTATCCGTTAAACGTCTCCCAAAATAAATTGCGCACACAAAAAATGCTTGTACTAATTCAAAAACGTTCACGGAGGTGCGCACAATATCTCTTCAAAGTTTTATCGCAATCGGATGAATAGCATAGGAATGTATACGGGACAAACTAACATATGGATAGACATTAATTTTTAAATACAGTCGACCCTTCTATAGCGTCGAGATAGGGTCAACAAAACACTATAGAAAGTTACCCATTAAACCCCACGCAACCCTACGCTCGTGTTTAACAGTCGAACCACTGGGGTAATAACATAGAGTAGAGATGCACGAAAGCAGCCTCGTCGATTTGCTCATCAAACGCTGCTGGGATAGCTCAGTTAACATGAGTTGGGTACGCAGCTTACTCTGTGCTGCGTACCCGGAAAGTGGAATGTGGAACTGCCGATTATAGGAGAGGAAGGAGAACTCTGTGCAAAAGGCGATACAACAGATTAGTGCTATGGGGAAAGGGGAGCCCCTTCAGTCCGTCATCTGCTGTAGCTCCCTTCAAACTCAGGTTGGACTCGTGGTGGCCCAGCATTGGAGGGCCGAAGCCGTGCAGAAGAAGAATAATCAACGAATTTATACACTCAATCCTTTTGTACTGAGCCCCGATATGGCATGAGTCGCTAAGATACGATAGTAACAGGAAGAAGCTGGCGAGGGTCTAACGCAGAGGGCTTTCTAAGGCACCGCAACATTCAGAACAGTATCTGAAGCCGCGGTACTCGTGATCGCCGAAATCCCCCAGGTGGACCTTCAGGCAAATAAGAGGGCCTTAGGGAAGGTCCCAAAAATCGAGCAAAGCATGAGTAGAAACTGAAGGAAGCCTGCCAACAAAGATAGAATCAATCCAGTAAAGGAAGATGGACTCATCGATTTATACCGATATAAGTCGGCGGAGGGCCCGAAAACAAGAAGAAACGACCTACCGACTAACGCAGATGCCGACGGAGCATTTCTGCTTTGGAGCTTACATGAAATGTATAGGCAAGGAGGCAACCACGTCGTGCCACCACTGCCAAACGAATGTTAATGATGTACAACACACCAATAATGAGTGTGAGGTTTGAGCGCCCCATAGAAACACGCTGAAAAAAGCACTCGGGGTAGCTGAGCTCAAAGTCGAGGACATGATTCACAGCATGATGGTGAGCAAGGAGAACTGGGACCTTTGACGGGAATATGTGGAAGAAATTCTGACCGTCAAAGAAGACAGTGAGAGAGAGACGCAGAGCGGCTCTCCAATACTAACACAGGGCTATAATAATATCTATGGCCAGACTACCTGTTCATCTTTCGATCCTTTGTTTTTAGCATAACCTCTTCTTTCCTCTTCCAATGCACCTTCAGGTGCACTAAGTCTGGTATCGGTTTTCCGGTTTTCGCCGGTTGTTATCCACTCAGCTGACTGCCGATTTGACTTTGAAATATAATGATGGATCCATGTTTCATCGATTGTCAAATATCGCAAGAAAATAATCCGTTTGATTGCGCTGAAACAGCTTCCAAACAGCGCTCCGAATTGTGGACGCGTTGTTTTTGATCGAGAGTGAGCAAACACGGTACCCGCTTCGAACACAGCTTTATCAAGGACAAATGTTGATGCAAAATTTTGAATATACTGCCTTCTGATATACATTTAAGGTGTCAGCTATCTCACATAACTTCAATTTATGATTGATCATAGCTATTGTGTGAACGAGTGCCGAATTTCTAAAAGTCGTATGGATTTATCAACTATATGTCATCCTACGAACTTATTGAGTGATGTGCTATATTATTAGGGCGTACCACATCAACGTTCGGAATTCATAGTTGAGAATTAAAACGATATAACTTCTATAAAACACAATTTATTCAATCAAAATCATTTCCATCAGCCACAATTGCCTTTTGATAATGGGAAAATAAATTCTTTAAATCCTTGAATTGTCTCATCTTAGTTTCGAAAGTTTTTATAAATTAAAAAGTATTCTAAGCAGTGAAAACGCTGAAATTTTTTTGGAGAGAGATATGATGAATAGCTTGTAAAATATCGCACAGAATCATTCTCAATCTCGGATTAGCTAAAATTTCGAATATTCATGCAGTACTATGTAATGGTATATTGTACTTAAACAACCGGCTCTATTGATCCATTTGTGGTTGAAATATGATGTTGATAGAATTACCACTAAGGTATTGTAATTTAAGTGTCGTCTGCGAGTAAAAAACATGAAATTCGACGCTCGTTTGACTTCCAAAGGCAATGAAATTTATTCGATCCATGTATAATTGCTTGATAAAATTTGTTTTGATTATATTTATATTCATAAGTTGATTAATGAAGTGATTTCCTGTATTATTTTTTTATTCGGTTCGCTGGGTTTTGGAATTGTACTTAATCCGACTATCGAATAAACCGATTACAAGAATGACGTGCAATATTATTGAAGTGTATTTAGATGCCGGATAAGAGAAAGCGTTATGTATAAACACTTATAACCAGTTGGGTTTTCTTTTATCAATTTAAAGGTCGAAAATGTTAAAATTTTGCATCGATACGTTTAAACAAGTATTGTGTGTGAGTTCGCATTCGAATTTGCAAAATATATCATCTTGAAATCAGCAAAAAAGTATTAATACAAGCAATATTTTAGTTGTTTACGAAGACTGACCTTCGCTTATAATAGCTTATTGATTTTGGAAGATATCGAATATCCTTTATTCAATTTCCTTGAAAGGTGTTTTCTTCAGGGTTGTCTCAAATTTTCCGTAAGATCTTTTGTATGTTTTTTGTTTTTAATAAAAGTAACAACCTTTGAATTGCTATTTTTGATGAAAGTGTTTATCGATAGATATTCATATTTTGAAAACACTTTGTTTCTATATACATCGTCATATAATGGGTAGAAAATACGGTAACAGGGAGCTTAAATCAATAAAACCTCTTCATCGTTATCTTATCTCATTTATTGATATGTTAATACACCTGTCACGGTTGAATTGAATGTTATATATTGTAGAATATTGGATTTTTTAAAGGCACATTATATTGTTATGGCAATTCAAATCGTAATTTGAGTAGTTAATACCTTTTTTCATTTGCGAAAATTGTATCAGCTGGTTTTAAAGACCACTGGGTGGATGCTCTTCTCATTTACAAAATATTAGATTGTGTGAAACTTCCCTATTCATGACAAAAAAATGACTTTTGGGATTGTATAGGGATTTCCCTAATTGAATTTTTGCCACGGGGGGAAACAATAAATACTGTGAAATAATAAAAAAAAAGAATGGATGACGATACAGAACAGAAGAAGGGGAATGTTAATGAAGAAGTGCGCTTGTTGCATGACAATTCACACAACAAATATTCATGCCTGGATTAATTTATTTGGTATATCATCAACCACATCATGCGCAGCCCTAATCTGGCACCTTCAGATTTTCATCTTTTCACCTCTCTGACGTTGTTTATTGGCAGAAAAAGGTTTTCAACTGACGATGAGTTCCAAAATATCATCTAACATTGACTCAAAACATCGATCTGATTATAAATTAAGAACGCGGTACACGGTATTATTAGATGTTGCAAAATTAAATATTTGATATCTGGTTTAATTTTCATAAGAAACAAGGATTTTGGAAATATTCAGATGGTTTCTCTGTTTGGACGGATATTGGGATATAATAGAGGTATTTTTTATTTTGTCATATCCACAATAGTCGCCGTTTTGATTGAATATCACTGCCTTAAAATAACGTGTGCAATCAAGCAACATGTTAAAAATCACTATAACTCTTTTAATATTGCACTCAACAGTGCCAAGTGATCCAAGTGATGAAAAAACCGCGTCGGAACGCTCTCCAAAAAATTTTGGTTTCGTGCCAAATATTGGTTACTTTTGAGAGTTAGATAAACTCAAATGATGACAGACTTTAGCAATATGTATTTTTCATGTTTTGACCACAATGTATTGAATATTTTAAATATACTTTTAATACTCGCACTTTGGGTAAACTATGAAAATAGCACAAACGTGTATAATTAGCGTGTGCTTTATCATAAATGTTTTATTACATGTAGGTTTATGTAACGCGTTAAGTTCAATGCTAAATTAAAATAATATCTCATTCAAAAGGAATGTTATGTACGCTAAATGCGATATGATACAGGGAGCGGTAGGGAACTGTTTGGTGTACGTTGTCC
This sequence comes from Stenopsyche tienmushanensis, assembly GCA_008973525.1. Classification (NCBI taxonomy): domain Eukaryota; kingdom Metazoa; phylum Arthropoda; class Insecta; order Trichoptera; family Stenopsychidae; genus Stenopsyche; species Stenopsyche tienmushanensis. The sequence goes on from WACJ01000027.1 coordinate 916,629, forward strand.
AGAATAGGCATCATTGGATCATGGTTTTTTGAAGAAAACGGTCAGACAGTTACAGTCATTTAGAAGAGTTTTTTTTAATCAACGCTCAACTGAAGAACGATATTTAAGCTGCTATTGACAACATATCCGTCGATATGCTGTAAAGAATAGAGATAATTTTGTGCTATTCATTTTTAAAATAAGATCTGCTGCATCTTGTATTTATGCTTTTATTTCCATCGTCTAATCAATTTTATTTTATTTTAGATTGACGATTGCCTATTTTGCGGTATCGGGACTCGATGTACTCAATTCGCTGCATACTCTTTCAAGTCAAATGTGCACCGACTTGATAGAATGGATTTATAGACTACAAATATTACCTGAAGGCGAAGGTAAATCTTTCAAAACTATTTTAACGGGGGATTTTTTTAATATATAAATCTAAAAGTTTTTAATTATTACAGATGACGATATGTCTACGTGTGGCTTTCAAGGTTCTTCCACTTTTAATTTAAAATTAGACGAGTGCAATAAACATTATAGATGCGGACATCTCACCATGACATATACAGGTCTTTGCTGCCTTATCATTCTAGGTGATGATTTATCTAGGGTACACAAAAAAGCAATTATGAACGGTAGTTATTTGTTTTCATGTGCATATATGCTTATTGTGTCATCTGATTTTTATATATAACATAACGATACTATTTTAGGATTGAAGTCTTTGCAGCAACCTGAAGGTAATTTTTCAGCTACTTTATCGGGCACAGAAGCCGATATGCGGTTCTTATATTGTGCCGCATGCATATGTTATATTTTAGACGATTGGTCTGGTTTCGACGTTGAAAAAGCCACTAAGTATATTGTCGAAAGTATTGTAAGTGTATTTTTTGGCATTAATCCATTCTTAAAAATAGATATAGAAGTAACGTGGGCGGAGTGTATTAAGTTTATTGATCTTGTTTCAGAATTATGATTATGGAATCGCTCAGGGACCGGAATTAGAATCTCACGGAGGAACAACATTTTGTGCGATTGCAACGCTGAGTCTCACAAATCAGCTGGATAAATTATCAGAACGCCAAGTCGAAGGATTAAAGAGGTGGTTAATATATAGACAGGTTGATGGATTTCAAGGACGTCCCAATAAGCCTGTTGATACATGTTATAGTTTTTGGATTGGTGCTACATTGAAAATGTTAGGAGTATTAGAATTAACGGACTTTGCCGAAAATCGAAGATACGTGTTGGACACTGAGGACAATGTTGTCGGTGGATTTTCAAAGTGGCCGTATACAAATTCCGATCCGTTGCATACATATCTTGGACTTGGGGGCTTGAGTCTTATAGGCGAAGAGAGTTTGAATCAAGTAATGCCCAGTTTAAATATAACCGTGAGAGCTTTCGACAGCTTAAAATTGTTACACGAAAAATGGAGAGGGATTTAGTATTGCATATCACGTGTTTTACCCACAAATCTCTTTTGAATTATTGTTTTTTGTCTATTATATAAGGGATGATTTGTAGTTTTTAAAAAAAATTCTTATGATTTGCATTTTTATTAATGTTTGCTTATGTTTTATTGAAAAATCTTTTATTCTTAAGTCAATGCTGCAGTCTTTTACGAGGGTAGTCCCAGAAGTACTCATTGTCAACACTTCCTCTTTAGCCAAATGTGGCCATTTATTTTGATTTCATTACTCAAACATTGCAATAGGTTCGTATAATACTCGCCGTTGAATGAACACTATCCTAATCGCATCTTACTTGCAGATGGAACTGTCTTCGCCTTCTTTGGAGCCGATTCTCCCTTTCAGTCCATTGTTTTGACTGTTCCTTTGTCTCAGGTGTGAAGTGATGGACCTATGTTTCATCCATGGTTATGAATCAACGCAAAAACTCGGCTTTATTGTCGTGAAACATCATCAAACACCCGATAGAAACATTCTCACAATGCTGTTTTTGTTTCATCGTGAGCAAACACGCCACCCATCTTGCGCATAGCTTTCTCACGTCCAAATTTTCAATCAATACGCGATGTATAGCACGTTTTGAAATGTCCACCATGTCTGCTAGCTAGCGTATTTTCAGTCGACGGTCATCCAATACTATTTTGTGGATTTTCTTCATATTTTCTGGTGTAGTCGTCTATACTTCAGGTTGGGTACCCTCGTATCTTATTGATTGCGCGATATCGGCACCCATTAGCTGCGTGGTATTTTAAACCTTGTTAGTTTTCGTGTTGAATATTAATAAACGTTTGAACGTCACTCATTCTGTCGAACCATTGTATATTATATAAACATAATGAGAGTGCCATAATATTATTGGAATGACTGCAACGCGCGCGGGTTCAATTTGTCTAGATTTTTTTTAAAACCTACCTAAGCAATCCAAACCTATTAATAAAGACTTATTTTATTTTTAATTATTGTATTTATTGAATTGTACCTTTTTTTGATTTCAAACGTTTGTGTATATATTTTTTTTACTCTGTTCATAGAGAACTTTTTTAAAATAATATATGGGCTAATAGCTTCCGCAATTTTATACAATTGATACAATTTAACTTTTTGATTACCTTTAATTTACAATCGCCAATTATAACAAATTATGCCTTTTTTATCTTATATTTTTTAGTCCATCTCCATTTTTATTGATAATGCGGAGGCTTTTGGGTAACCCGATATTATATAATAGATAAATTTGCCAGTATTCAAATATTACCATGTATATACATTATTAGCTTTTTGGGTAGTTATGTAATATGTTTATATACAATGATATTTTGATTAATTCGGCTTTAAAATGAATATTAAGCAACATTATTTGAAATGTCTATAAAATTAATTTAGCTGGACTTATCAAGATGTTGCTGTATTTATCTGATCTCTCGGTTTTTTTTTTGTATAGAAATCTCCCTGTTATTATTAAGGTACATCAAATTTATTTATTAATGGTGCACATATCAATTTGTAACTTATTTTTTACAGGACGTTGATCAGAATATTTATGTATTAGAGGGGACCCGAAAACAGTTGCTAATTTTGAGACCTTATGTTTGAACTCAGTTTGTATTCAGACTTCAACACAGACTTCATTATTTAACACATCTTCCTATTGCTTTGGCAGTCCTTTGATCTCTTTTTTGTAGAAACGTTGCGGCTTAGAAGCAAAAAACAATTTTAAAGGCATTTCCACTTTAGCTCTATTGTTTTTCTCACAGGGCTGTGTTCCATGAATCTGAAAAGGTGGATCCATCGGGGTGTGATCTGGTGAATAAGAAGGATGCATTAATATTTCCCAGTTTAATTCTCGTATTTTATCCAGTGTCAACTTCAGATTGCCGACAATAAATTTGTGCAGTTACAGTTTTTCCCCGTTTCATTAATTCATAATGAGTTATTCCCGCACATCCCACCATATTCACAAAAAAAACCATTTTCATAGTCAATCCGGGATTAGGCATTACAATTGTGCGGTACCCATCCTATTCCACAACACCCATCCTACTCCACAACACCCATCCTATCCTACAACACCTATCCTATTCGTTTTTCTGGGATTTTAGTGCATCGTTATCAAAATTCGAAGATCGACCCGTTCTCTTAAGCGTCTATTTCTCGATTTAAATTTATGAATAGTTATCATTTCGCCACCGAATATTTTAGATTTCCCCTAATAAGTACAATTCAACTGACGATAGACAAATTTATAAAATATGAAATTGAAAAATCGACGTTACTTTTCAGTCGTTTCCAAAATATTTATTATTAAAAATGTATTATTTTTTATTTAAATATAAGCCTTATAATGGAATTGTCAATCTCTAGATTTTTTTTAAGTTTTAATTCAAACCCTCGACAGATTTACACGATGCAAAACTAAATGTCCTCGGGCGAAAAAATGAGTAGAACTGTTTCTACGTTTGAAATGTTTATATGTCGTTGAAATTTTGTCATTATAATTTATTTTTTATTGAAATGTTATAAGTAGCCTAAATGACTTTGTTTTTCAAAAAAGTAAAATAGAGACTATTTTTTATGACCCACAAATGTTTATTCGAGTTAATCCTATCGGAAATCGTGAGATAGAGACGGGTGTCATTCTTACCGTTGATCAATTTTGTTATTCCTCTTTGACTGTTCTGGAGTTGCGTCATTAGCCGAGTATCACCACTCATTTGCAAAATTCTGTTTGAAAGGGTTAAGGTCTTTAAATAAAACCTAAAGCATTCTAGCCGATATGCTTCCCGTGCGTAATGTGTTAACTAATTCATTTGCAGTAGCATTCAAATGCTTCTTTTTGCATCGTGTCTCTCATGACTGAGGATCACGATTCCGGTTTGTGTCAATCACAGTGCTAATGACGCTCTTCTCTGATCTGCAGTGCGATGCGTTTGTACTAATGGAAGACCGGTGGCACAACTAATCTGGTTGGGCCCTCATTTTCCGCAGCATCCTTCTATTATCGAGATTTTCCTGTATTTCCTATTTATTCCAGGGATTTTATTTGGGAATATCCTTCACTCGAGGATAAGGTGTTGCGGCACCTTCTATATAGTACACTAGATAGATTCTTATATATTTTTTTGCATTATTTAGTTCGAGTCAATCATTTAGCGTGGTAAGATAACGGAAAAAGTATTTGAAGCGAGGATTTTTAACTCTGAATGAGTCGTGTTTAGATTATTATATGGTAGAATTTATATAATTTATTTTTGTTTGTTGTATGCTGAATGTTTTTAACGTGTACTAATCGGGAAGACGAGGCAGAAGATGTACTCGGAAAATTAAATACAATCTGAGCTTTCATTCATAATTCTTTATACCGATGTAGCTTTCCACAGTTGACGACAACACCCTGATTATTACATAATTTAAGATGACTACTTTATTTTTGATATATTTTAATTAAATTATTTTTCTATCAGTTTTTAATGCTTCTTTATTCTGCTTGAGTCATGTATTTGGCTTTATTTTTAATGTTTTTTTTTCATTAATGCTTTAGCAAATTGATCCATTTAAGCCAAGATCACTAATCATTAGTCTCACAGACTACAGAACTAAATTAGTGACCTAATTCAATTGTCATCGCATACTCGAAAATATGATAAGTGATCTAGGTTTAATAGATCGGTTAAAATCATGTTTATACATAAGACGAATGAAGTTGATGAATTTTAGTTGCACAAACAAATTGACGAATTTTTAAATTTATCATAACGAGGTCAAATTCCCTAATTTTTCACGGGAAGATGTTCAGTTCCTTTATTCTTAAGATGCACAATTGAAATCTAGTATCAAATATTACAATAGTTATATGGTATGCCCTATTAAAGCATAATTTTATGACATATCCAGGCCAACTTAACAGTACAAATAAAATAAATACGTCCAATGCGACGCGTTTTCATCGAAAAGTTACGTTTAATGGTCTACGTGAATTTAGAACCGTACCATATTTTATCAATATTTTTTTATTGCTTTGCCGTACTATCGAAACATTCTACATTTTTTATTAGCGTAATTAAATAATTCATTATGATAACGTGTTTCAATTTCAAATAAATGTAATAGTGTGAAAATGATACTCTCTCATGTGATGTAATTGTAAATAATGTTCTTTTAGATTGTCTCACAGATATTCCTTTATAATATGCGGTTTTTATTGCGCGTTTGTATAATTCTTTCGTAGCTTTTTGCGGAATATGTTTATTGTGAAGCTCCTCGTCATTCAAACATAAAATCCTCTAAGTTTCATACATTGTCAATTAGTAGTTATTGTTAAGAGTCAATTTATGTTTATATGTAATCAAATTTTAATAGTTATGTTTGTAATATCACATTGATTCTTTCGCGATGCGAGTCTTTTAATTCGTTCAAATTAAAATGATCCGTCGCCAAGCGTCGGGGATTAAAAGATTTGCATATGAGTCAATCGTCGCGAAATATTTAATACAGCTTGTTCAACGAATGCTAAACAGACCACCGACGTTCTTTTTATTGATTTACTGTGATGTTTTGGAGATGTACATATGAAATATATTTTTGTAAAATTCAATTAAAACCAATTAATATATGTATAGTGTTGTTGATATGAACGCACAAATTATTAGAGTTTAAGTGTTTTTCATGTATATTGTCATTCGATTATACGAGTTTTTCCATGCATAAATTTTATATGAGTAATTCTACTAATGCAGATTTATATACATTATATGTTGTTACATTATTTTCACCTGTTATATTTTTTCAATTAGCATACCATACGATAAGCTGAAATGATTAAATTTGTATTTTTCATCGGTAAAAATAAGAAAAGATGTACGAGGAGTATGCTTTAATTTTTACCGATCCAAATACATTTTTAGTATTGAAAAAAAGGTTTGGCTTATGTGCTGTATTTGATGATTATCAATTATGCTTTTTGTATTTTTTTTAATGTAAAATGCAGGGTAATAAAATTTTATTGTATAAAGTTTAATTTGCTTTAAAATAAATGATACATAAAATTATTGGTTTTCTTCTAGTTGACTATGTTAAATCATAAACATATCTTCATTATACACTTGGGTTTGTTTTTATGCGATTTTCAAAAATAATGTAACCTATCCCTCATTTTTATATAGAGAATAAAGCTTTTTTTATGCGAATGTGCATTAAAAAAATCTAAAATTCTCATCAATAAGTCAATCAACATGGTGAAGAAGGTTTTGATACTTTTTTTCAAAATGATATCGATGAATTGCTTGAGGATACTCCCTTGAGTGATAATGAAATTATCGGTTTAATTTTACACAGCAGCGAAGAAACAGATGACGATATTGAAGTGGAAGAAACTCCTGCCCACTTACTGTAAAGATTATACAACAACCTAGTCAACTTTGCAATAGATTATATATAAATCTATTTATTGTACATGACGCAAATTCTGAACGAGCTTTCAAATTCCAATGCGAGTTTAAAAATTGCATGTCTCCTTATCACGAACTGCGTAAAAATTAATGGTTAAATTGTCGCAAAGTTCATCACCGATTACACAAAACAAGATAATTTCAACACAGACTCACTCACTTTTTTTATGCGATTTCTGGTACATTCTATCACATTGATTTGAAGTTATGCAGTTTTTAAAAAAGGCTCTCCCTGGAACGTATCTATTGCATAAAAATAGACCCAAGTGTAATTTCTTGTCTATATTATGATTATAACACTCGCAACAAAATAAAATCAACTTTAATTATTGCCGAAACAACGTCAGAAGCTTGTGGATTTGTGATAGATCTTCTGTCCGCTGTTGTTTATTTTAGATTGATAAGCTAACAAAAGCGAAGAGACGATCAGATGTTAGGTACAGTATGAAAAAAGGGTCCTGCGAATAGACAAAGGCAAAAATGCAGATTTGAAGCCCATTCTTGAAGGATTGGTTGTGTTTGATACTTTGAAGATTACTACGAAAGATGTTATAAAGTTAAAATTTGAGAGCCGTTATAGAAAGACGTAACAATGGGACATTTCATCAGCAATTGAAGCTTGTTTGTATCACTGCCGCAAGTTTCTTCCCGGCTCTACGGTTCGATCTTCACCTAGATTAAAAACCGTATAACGTTGGATTGTTGATTTATTTGAGTCAGCAACTCTATCATTATCTTACGTTCCATCCGGGAGATCTTCAACATTCTTCTGTTCAAAGGCTTTGAGACGTTTACATATATTAGCAAGCATTTATGCTTCCATTCTATACAGAAGAATGCTGAACACAGCAGTATAGGTTGTATTTCTTTCATTCTTATGAATGCTGCCTTTGCATGCTCTTTTATGCAGCGATTTTCATTTGGTAGAAACAAATAAACAAAGAAAGCAAAACCGTCATCTCACCATTTAGAACTATATAAAAATCTGCAGGGCAAATCTATTAGAAGGAATTATGTAAGTTGAATACGAGCTGATGATATATATTAATAATTGTAGTTATAATTAGAGTTTTAGGTACAAAAAATACCAACGTTTTGGCTCTCAAATCATTATTATAATACAGCCACAAATAGTCCACTGGCAGAATTAGGGCTTCTTCAATATCCATTCATAGGAAGGGGTTACATCCATCTCGTCTGTATCATAAATACACCTCCTCGTTTGCTTGATATTGAAGGTAGCATGACTTCCGACTTTATTTAGAACGCTCTCCCTGCGAACCACTTGGATGAATGTATCGTTTTTGCGATAGTTTCGATAGGGAGTGTGAGGAATTTGTAAAGATTAAACAGTTGTCAGCTAAGTGCATCTCGGATTCACTCCTATATCAATTGAGGACGCCTCCTTGTTCATGTGCAACTTATCCACGCGAATTTGAGATTAGTAGGTTTCCTATTTTAGGTTGAACCTCCCATTTCGGTGATTTCAAAGCAATATAAAAGGCAACGGAAGATATTTTTATCAATGCGAAGTCGAATTCTTTGTCGGTATATGCTATTGGATAAATTGGTTTCCCATTCATTATATTTGTTGTTATAAATTTGTTAACACTTATATAAAATTTTATGCAATTAATTTAAAATATAAACTAGTCAAAGTCAGACGATGTGAGCAAATTATCAAACATAAAAAGCACTTTTATTGTCAATAATAATTTATTGCTTAACAAGCTAAAGCTCTTTATATTCCATACCCTCTTTGAAAATCGATTTTGTATTTAAAACTAATTCAATCTGCATTTGAAAGATATAATATCATTAAATGCAGCATTTTGAAAGTCGATGTGGAATATATCGGTCTATAGCAGTACAAATTGTCTTACATGGCATCATTCTCACATACATACGTAATTAATAAATAACATATTAATCATTCGAGATGTATTTACATATGTACATACAGAAAATTATAAGATTTACAATTGATACTTTATGCTAATACTAATATTAAACAAATAAAATCGTTCGAATAAATATAATAAGTGGTTTGGTCTTGTATAAATTATTTTTTATGCTATATAATGTGGCCATTTGGACTTATTTCCATTTAAAAATGCATAAAAAGATCTTTATTTTTTTTCTATGAACCGTTTATCTATCATTTTGATTAGGTTTTTATAGCACTTATGGTTTTAATTTCAAGATATTTGAATTCAAAGTCCAATCATTAAATTGAGGATATACCTACAGGTTCAAAAAAGAAAGATCTTAATCATATACACTGAATATATTTCGTATTTGTTGTAATATTTCATTTATGAAGACGGAATATCGATACAAATAAATAAAAATCGCACTTCCATTGAAAATCGCACTAAAGTTACTGCGTTATTTGTCACTTTTTTTGGAACGATCAAATTCTATGTAATTTTTTTTCTTTTCTTCTATTCTTTTCGCCACTAATCGTCTTTCTTCCATTTCTTGCGTGATTTTAATATTATTCCAAGATTCTTTGAAGCCCTTCGTGAAGTTTGTTTCGATAGTTGGGCCATTTGAGGGCGGATGCTTTATTAATACTGGGATTTGAAGATACGTCCGAACTGCGGGAATTTTCAAAATACCTACTTGCACGAGCGATATGAAATTACTGGACGCCCAATAGCATAATATGGCCGCGGGAAATTTGATGAGGAATGGAAACATCACCAGGGGCATCAATCGGATAATATTTCTCATTTTGGCCATTTGCGGAGTGGTCATTTTATCGCCGTCGGCGCCGAGTTCAATCGTGAGGGCCAACGTCGTACAAGTTATAAGAGGCAGACCGTATAGCGGATCAGCGATTGTCAAATCTTCGAACCAATAGAGGCCTCCGTGTTTCATGCTTTCAACGGGACACGCGGCCATATCTCGAAGCCCCAAGAAAAATGAGACAAAAAACGGCATTTGAGCGAATGGAACTAAAAGCGATTTCAGCGGGTTCAATTTCTTATCTTGCATGAATTGGGTTAATTCCATAGCGGCTTGTTGAGCTTCTATATTGTCTCCTGCTTGTCGAGCGGCCATCATTTTGTTCTGAATGGCCATCATTTGAGGCGAGTTATTGTGCATGTGTGCCATGTTTCGTTGAGCTTTTATGACAAGAGGGAAAATTATGATACGCACGCATAATGTTCCGATGACGATTGTTCCCCACCATGGTATATGATGAGCTACGTGGAGTTGTTCCAGGCAGTATTGTGCTAATCCAGGTGGGGTCCAATTGGCCAGGCCTATACTGGTGAATGAGGGTTCTGCCAATGTTTGCGCAATTGTCGTGACATTTTCGGTGAACGATGTTAAGTCTGGAGTTAAATCTAGTGTTGCATCTGGAGTTAAATCTGGTGTTGTGTCTGGAGTTAAGTCTCTTGTGAAGTCAGCTATTCCTCGAACAGAAAACGCCGGGACTGCCAATGGTCGTAGATGATGAGGTTTAATTAAATAGTGCTCAAACGATTGAAGGCATAGACGGGGACGGAGCCCCATCCGCAGAAGAGCCTGCATGACGTACGAGGTTATGTTACCGGCTGCATGTCAAGTTATATCATTGCAGTGTTGCCACTATGAAATAATAAACAATAACAAATATTTTGCATAACGACGAAATAAATATAATTAGAATTATTAACGTTAATAAATTAAATATAATTTTATTAAATAATATAAATTATAAAAATAAAAATGGAACATAATACAGTTATCGATAAAAATGTCAAATATTATGGCCAAACATTAAATTTATTCATTGTAAGAATATTTATATATTTAGTATTGTTACACAGTTCGAGCGGAATGAAACTATTTAATCCGACACCTAGAATATTTCGTGGATCAGATTTTCAAATCTTTCAAAAATTTCCTCATCAACGGGATAAATATTTGGAACCAATATTGATTTTCGCGGACATCTTTGAGTGTTTTAGTAAAAAAAACGGATAAACAAGTATCCGTCACTGTGTCCGGACACAAACACTATGTTCAAAATACATGATAAATAAATGCGTTAGAATAAAATAAAGTTTAATGTGTTTTTTGTGTGTGTGTATAGCGTTGAAGCGTTGAAACGCACAGATCTGTGCGCACGGGATTCATAAGGTTAGTATCCAAATAAAAATGATGATATCAATGAATAAGACAATGCATATTAAATTACACGTTTAATTAAATTATGGATACAAGTGTAAAATTGACATTAACAATATCTTCTGGTTGAATTCAATTCTTGCATACTGGCAGTCGTTGCTGGATGCATTTTTTGCATGGAATTTGTTGGATTTTTCGCGGTGGAGTTTGTTTGAATATCATTCAAAATCGGAACTTCAGTGACATTACGCATTGATGTGATCCAATTAGCGACGTCCATTGGTATAGTCGAAGATTTAGATGTGTTCATCAAAGGTTGTTCCTCGCTTGAATCGTATTCAATGGATATATCAAACAATTTATCAAAATTAGCAGCAGATGGATTTAAATTCATCAAAGATTCGCCGTCGGATGTGCCTTTGAACTCAATAGGATAAATAGGCGTAGATCTCGATGATGATTTTGGATCTACTTGATGAAGATCGATTGATGTGTTGGATGGATCATTCGTTTGAAATGTCGAATCAACAGTAGAATTTAAAGATTTAATTAGCGATCTGCCCATGAGTTCTTGTAATGATTTTAATGACGGAATCGCAGTCGTTGAATATTCGATTTTTTTATTAAATTCAGGCGTATTGGTTGTATTAAAGTCCGATCGTTCTGTTGGATCAATGATGGAGCTTAAAGATTTAAGCAGCGAATTGGATCTATGCTCTTGTGATACAGATGAAATTGATTTTTCAGGATGATTTGTCAATGAAGGCATCTCAATTGTTGAATATTCATCAAATTCAGGTTTGTTAGACGCAGTTATACTATTATAATCAGCTTGTTTCATTGGATCAATGGTGGAATTTGATGATTCAAATGGAAATCCGGCCTTAAATCCTTGTGTTGATGATGTTCTTTCAGAATGATCTGGATTTTCATCAAATTCAAGCTCGTTAGATGCAGCTGTGTCATCATTATCAGCTTGTTTCATCGGATTAATAGTGGAATTTGACGATTCAAATGGTATTGCGACCATAAATCCGAGCGCTGATGATGATTTTCCAGAACGACCGCTCAATAAAGATGTTTCACTTGTTGAATGATTTGGATTTTCATCGGATTCAGGTTTATCAGATGCATTTATGACAGTATAATCGGCTTGTTTTGTTGGATTAATGGTGGAATTTGACGATTCAAATGGCAATGCGACCTTAAATCCTTGCGTTGTTGATGATCTTTCAGAATGATCATTCAATGGAGATGTTTCACTCGTTGAATAATTTGGATTTTCATCAAATTCAAGCTTAATAGATGCAGCTGTGTCATTATTTTCAGCTTGTTTCATTGGATCAATGGTGGAATTTGATGATTCAAATGGCAATTCGATCTTAAATCCCAGCGTCGATGATGATCTTTCAGAATGATCGGTCAATGAAGGTGTTCCACTTGTTGAATAATTTGGATTTTCATCAGATTCAGCCATATTAGATGCACTTATGTCACTATTATTTGTTGGTTCTGCTAGATAAACGATGGACTGTAAAGATAGGGGTAGCGATCTGGCCATTGATTCATAAATTGATGGGCTTTTCGTATATTCATTTGGCGAAATAGTATGATCGAATGGATCGACTGAATTGTCCATGATCTTAGTGCTATCAGTTGATGAATTTTCAGCATTTTCTTTTGATAAATTTGATTCGGATTGTGTTGTTGAATCGTTGTCATTTGAGCTCGATGTTCTGGATGCCAATGATTGTGATCTAATATCATTCATATCACGATCTTCAGCAGAATTGCCATCTGCATGCAATGTATTTAGTTCAATCATTTCGAATAGATCACACGGCATAATATGAGATAATTGGTAGATATTACATTGGTTTTCAATACGTTCTTCTTTGAGTAATTTTTGCGTTTCATTAACCACAAATAGATTGCTCTTCAAGTCCGGCATGTTGTTAATCTTTGCCACCGTGAAATGTTGATTCTGGTTTCCTTTTTTTTGCTGCTTCGTTAGTTTCGATAGAGGTAATCCATTCTTATCTTTTTTTCCATCTTGCAGCATTTTCATCATGATGAGTTTTTCTCCATCATCTTTATTTAGGTTGTTTGCTTGCCTTTTTTTGCGACGGAGTAAATCTCGACCAATTTCTTTACACTCTTGCAGACTATATTTCTTTTCTTCGCTCAAATCATATTTCCACGGTGTTGAACTCATAATTTCAAGTCTTTTTATAATTCCAGACCCAATCGCATGATCTGCATCATAAAAACATAATAAATATCAATGAATATCAATACAAATTATAAAATATGAAAGCATTAATATTACCATTTGTGATGTTGAATGATGTTGTTTTGGAAACATTTTTCGCAAATATGGCACAAATAAAAAGTAAACGAACTATGAAGACCATCGCGGATAACTTTGACCAGACGCTAAAGAAAAGACTGAAACGTTTGTATCGAATTCATTTTTATACGCCTTCAAGTGAGTCACTGGCATTGTCCAGTTCAACAATGCTGTTATTAACACCTGAACATTAATGTTTTATATCATCAGTGGTTTCAAAGGTGTGAAGAAAATTTATATTTAATCCCATTTAAAATCCAATGCGGTTCAAAGTCGCGACGCGTACGGCGACTCATTAGGTTCGTTTTCTATCGGATCGTAGAAAAGTCGCCGAACGGTGAAAGACAGTCAGAAAAAAGCATTTATAAACACATTTATTTCAAGTCTCCAGAAAAATAATGATCTCAAGGCAGGGTCACAAGTGGGCTTGGGGCGCAAAACGTATAATACCGACCCGATCGAGAGTTTCACGTGGTTTTTATTTTACTCGACCATTATTTTTTACATGAACCAATACTGATTGATTCTATCCGTTTTTATAATATATACTAAGTTGTCTAACACCTCTTTTCTTCGTTATCTCTTAAAAATTGGGCCGAATCAGGCAGCATAAGCCCGCAAAAAATAAAGATAAGAATATTTTCGACCGATTCTTAAATTTAAATAATCCACCCGATCAGTCTTCTTCAGACAAATTCGTTTCATAATGAGAGTTTGTAATCGTTCTATAGAGATGTTCAAGTATGGCATCCGATTGCGAGGTGCTCACTCGTCATAGCAGCGGTCCGAAAAGCGGACCGATTGAACATAAGTAACCTTATGGTCACTCTTGGAGCGAGCGGAAGTTAGATACTTATCACGGGCGCTTCATATCCTAGTTACGGCTCTGCCCCAGGGTGTTTAAAGCCCTCCCAACCACATGATCTCTTAAATTGCTGAGAAAATGTGTCAGGATCTTGATTCCTGACTGATTTGGTTGACAATTTCTAGCCGCATATTATTCACAAGTATGAACATTTAAATTTGAATTGAACATTTATAATTCCAAATATATTAAAATATTTTTTGCTGTCGAGATCGAAACATTTCTGTAGTTGGGGATTCTGGGGTATAGTAACACACTCACGTTTCATCCCTCGTCATGATAAAGTCCAGAAAAACATCTCCCTCATGTGTAAAACGATCCAAAAATTCACCAGTGGCGGTCACGCGATTTTGACGGTTCTCCAGTGTGAGCATTCTGAACACCAATTTAGCATACAACTCCTTGTAACCAAGTTTTTTTGGCACAATATTAACAAGTAGACTTTAAGAAATGCCAGGAAATTCTTCGTGAAAGTCATCAAGCGTCATACGGCGGTCATTTCGCACTTTTTATTCAATTTTTTGCTTAAGTTTATGTAAATGACTGATGTTTACGGCTTTATCTGAACAACCTAACCCACTTCGTGACATGTTGCCGATTCATCATATCACTACCATAAACTTCCACAAGCTTCCGATGGATATTGGCGGCGGTGATATTCTGCAAAGTCAAAAAACGGATAACTGCGCGATGACTTCTCCACCGGAAGAATTTACTGTGACTGAACAAAATAGCCGACAAACATGCGAAACCAAACAAACTGACTCTTGACTTGGCTTCAGGAGTCCTTGTAACCTTATTTTCTGGATGTGTCTTGCAATTTATCATAATAAATTTCATCAGATGAAACATTTTTCCAAAGTTCAAAATCATATTTAAAACTTTTTTAGTGAAGAATTCACCACAAATTCAAAAACATCTTTGATGCCACTTTGAAATAGCAGCCATTCATTTCGTATAAATTCGATCTGAGCCTTTAATAGCTTTTAAGGACAAAATATGGATACATTTCCCCTGACGAAATTTGCGCGCACATTCTAAAATTGTAATTTGGCACTCCTGGGTTGTTTCGCAGAATCTCGGGAATATTATTTTCCAAACACAATTTAGCTGCGTAATTTAAAAGTACCATTAAGTGAAACGAACCTGATGTAAATTGAAGTGCAAATTGCCTCTATCATCTATTAGGAGTCAGTCGAATTTCCACCCTCTTTATGCGTCCCCACTACTTCCAAAATATTCGAGCGGGACGAATAATGATTTCGCAGGGTGTTTTTTTAAATTACGGCGAAAAATTTGCTACGTCGAACGGCGAAATTATCGCTCGAAGAAGGTTAATTTAATATGAAATAAAAGAGGGGAATGAATTATCCGGTTCTAATCAAAGCGCTCAGATCGCTCAGAAGAATTCCCGCCGAAATATGTTGTTCTCTCCCCATGGAGATTTGTTTACCCGTCCGGGATGTTAGGATTGCAAACAACGCCTTAACTGGAGACAAAGACAATCAAGATGTCAAACGACCTGCCTAACGAGGGTTTAATTAAAAAGGATGCTACCGATGTTTGTCACCGGCCATGCAGCTTCAGCTTTGTCTCTTTTGTGTCCGAAAAAACAATCCGTCATCCGAGACCGATGATGATTTGTTTCGAACATTTTGCTTTATATCGATACCAATTCTTTACATTTTATTAATTAATGCCTCTTTGCAGTACCCTTTTGCGAGAAAATGGCGACCACTTTGATATGATTTTCATATTGTATACAATGAATCACAAGTCATAGGACCGACGAATTGTTTTGAAAGGACTGATAAAACAGTCTTATTAGCGGGGTTTTGTTTGGGTGTTTTTTAAAATAACATAACATAAACATCTCATTAGTCAATCGAAATGATAATTTCATCAATTAAATTAATGTAGCAATAATTAATTAGGCTTAAATGTAAAAAGGCATAAAAATCGGTTATTTATATAAGAACGCTTGAAAATTATTAGATTATAGTGGTCATTTTATTAAAGCAAAGTCTATCAAATTAATTCAGTCAGAAATCAGTTATTAATCAGTCAGAAATCAGGATCCTGACACATTTTCTCAGCAATTTAAGAGATCATGTAGTTAAGGGGGCTTTAAACACCCTGGGACAGAGCCGTAACTAGGGTATGAAGCGCCCGTGACAAGTATCTAACTTCCGCTCGCTCCAAGAGTGACCATAAGGTTTGTATGTTCAATCGGTCCGCTTTTCGGACCGCTGCTATGACGAGTGAGCTTTTATTTGAGACTTTATTTTATCTTCTTGCTATTGATTTAGTCAAAACCAAATTTACTTGAAATTTAGTAATTATATAATACCCAAAGTATTTGCAGTTTAAGTTAAATTCACAATCCACGATATATCTTTGTTTAGCAACCAGAGGGTTAAATCTATGAGCCATCAAAATTTTCAATACGCGTTGCAGTGAATCGTCGAAACCTTTCCTTTGTTCTGTGTGCATTGTTTCGTTTTGCTAAAGAAAAATAATATTGTATTAGATGATTCGACTTATTAAACATTGAGAATTAACACATGACTCAGGATCTCTTCATGTAATTTAGATATGGCAAAAACCATAATAAGTTCATTAGCAAATCTTGTTCAAGCGATGCTGATTTGTTGTATTTTAAAAAGCAATTTTTCGAGGCCTGCGTTGCTTTCGTCGCTGCGGTGTATCGCCGCGTTGCTGCGCTTACATAAATCATACCGGAAGGTCACTCACGTGCGAAGCAATTCTAATACACACCCGTTTGAAGAGGACGCGGCTCTTTATATTATTTGGCGATTCATCTTTTAAATGCTACGTGTAGACAAAAAAGCAGCTTTGTAGCTTTTAATTTAAAGCCGGTATGTACAACTTTTCAGATTCCAAAATATGTTATTAATGTCCGCAACATTGAAAACTTAATAGATGTTCTAAATAGGATGCATCCTCTCGATAAAATGATTTGAATTGGGTCAAATCTAAATTAGAGTGTAAAAGAGTAGACCAGTCTCAATTGATGTATGCTGAAAAATGGACCTATAATTATATGTACATATATATATATATAATTTGGAACAGCGAGTGATCGCAAAATACGTGTGAATCCGCTTTGGTCATGATTTCGTCAACATTGACCGTCATTTTTTGGTTTTTGATATTCAGCTAGAGTCGTAGAGTTGTTGTATAAATTTGTAAAATTAGTCCGAGGGGTATTCAAATATAATCCGGAATTTTACTGCACAAATGTATTAGTGATATATAAAATACAAATGGAGTATCTTATTTTTTTACATAGTTCCCTTCATTAGAAATACATTTATTCCATCGGATAGGAAGCTTTTTGATCACTGAAGAAAACCAGTTGCGCATGTGTTGTTCGATCGCAGCGTCGTCTCGAAATCGTTGCCTTCCATATGCCTCTTTCAATGGACCAAACATATGGTAGTCACATAGGGCCAAATCTAGACTGTAAGGTGTCATTATTTGGATTTTAATTAGAGTATCATTGAATTGTGCGTCAAGTTTGAGATTTTGCGCTTTTGCTTACGAGAAAATGTATAATTACGCGTTGCGCAACAGATGATCATACTTTTTGCCTTATTTTTTAAGTGACGGAATCAAGAAGCTTCCAATCCTTCCTATTGAAAAATTATATTATTTTAATAGCTTTGGGAAATTTCAATTAAAAATGAACATTAGAATGCGCTATTAGAGTACGTCCATAAATTGGAGAGTGGCGTTCGCTGGTAATTAATTTGATTAGCTCGACGATAACCTGCCCGGATGTAAACACAGCCTTCCAATAATTGAGGATTTGAGGAAAAGATGTAAGTATCAGTCGTTATGTCCATCAAGTGCCAATGATCGCGTTAGTGTTGTCGATAAAATGGCCGTTTAAGTTGCGGAATTGCCGTCTCGCATACATATTCATAATGTCCTGGCACGTGGACGAGGAAACATGCCTGCGTGCGTACATCGGATAAGGATCAAAACATAAAGGGACACGGAATTAGGATTTTTATTGCGGGAATATAATAGAATTTGAGAACATATGTATGTTTTCGCAGTGCGATATTCGTATGAGAATTTTTATGTCTTCACAAATGGCAGTAAATGCCGAGAAGCGAACACGATCGGAATTCGTACACAAACAATTCTGTTTATAAAGAGAGCCACAACGCGTCCCCCCGTCATTGTGAGCGTCGCAGGCCTAAAATAATATTTTTATAACTGGCAACAATGAAGATTATTAGGAAGTGCGTCATAAGCGATGCATGAGCGCGAATGCGAATTCGACGCCATGTTGTTCTAGATAAAATTGCGTTTGCGGAACAATGGCGATGAATAAAATCCGCAATTATCTCAATAAAAGCCTTATTGCATCGTTTGCTTGACGCGTTTCAGTGGTGTTGCTCGAAAAATAAAAATGTCTTAGGATCGAATTTCGAATGATACTCGTGCGCCGTGACTCACTATAAATGAAGATCGATCATTGCAAGCTTACTCACAACGCGATAATCCGATAAACGTTTTGCAAGGCGATGTCAGATTGTCGCATTGTTGAAGTCTGGAACACTTTGGAAAGAAGTACTATTAAGACGAAAAATGATGGTAATGGTGAGAGATATATTAGGGTGACTCATAAGTTTCTTTCGCAAATTAACACAGATCTAATCATAGCCATGCTTAAAGAAAATGAGTTAAATTTGTACGATCTCGGTGTTCAGTTCACGTCACTGCCGCGTGAGACCATATCCTCCATGTCCTCAAATCGCTCGTGCAGAATGACCATCGTGATATGTAGCGCCGTCTCATTGTCAGTAACTCTCTAATATATGTATACATATATATAGTACATGTATGCTTTTCATATTGTTATATTAACCTTTCCCTACCGATGATGTATTTACTACACCTCGACTCTAATAATGGGAATATTGATATGAAATATAATAGATACGGGCTTCAGAATTTTTGTATTTATCCGTAATATAATTACGAATCATATCAGAGTTTTATAGCATATAAGTATTCAACTGCAGCGACGAAAATAAATAATTTGTCGGGAAATCGGGAATTTTGCGAGTTTTAGCCCGTGTCTCAGCAGAAAGGAATTTTATCAGTCACATTGATGGTGTTATACGAAAATGGGGTCTCACGCGGTCATCAAGTCGAACTAGCATTTAAATATCTGATGACGATATCTCCAACGAGTATGGAGGCTGAGCGTGCATTTTCAGCAGCAAGTTGTCTGGCTACCAAAATCAGATCCAGACTAAATGACGAACAACTCGATGTTTAATGATACTTTTTTACTGTTTTATTTATCTATTTTTGGCTTATTAGTAATTTTTGATCAAATTTATCAACGTAATTTCTAAAATCGAAGCTGTGTGTTGTGTAATATATAATAAAATAGGTTTGCTCCTGGTGTAGTGGTTGCTTTACGTCTAGATACACCCACACACAGTAGAGACGACAGTAGCAAGCGTTTTTGTTATAAAACTTTTGGATTTTTTATGTTTCGAAGTTGGCACATTTGGCTTGTAAGGAGGATCCTAACGGCCAGTTTATTTGGTTTTGCGTATTTGTCGGCCATTTTGTTCAGTCACAGTAAATTCTACCAATGGAGAGGTCGTCGCGCGCACTCGCTACCTCTCATCCGTGCGAGATCCGTGCGGTCGTCCGTTTTTTGACATTGCAGAACAATACCGCCGCGAATATCCATTGGAAGCTCGTGGATGTTTACGGTAGTGATGTGATGAGTCGACAACATGTCACGAAGTGGGTTAGGTTGTTCAGAGAAGGCCATACTGATTCTCATGACGAGGCAAAGAGTAGGAGACCATTGGTGATTTCTGACGAACATGTGCAAAAAATTGAAGATTATGTGCGAACCTTTACGAAGAATTTTCTGAGATTTCTCGAAGACTCTTTGGTGATATTGTGTCAAGAAAACTTGGTTACAAGAAGTTGTGTACGAGATGGTTGCCCAGATACAAGCAATTTTCGATCCTATAAAGATAATCACATTTTTTGGATGACCCTCGTAGTTCAAGGACTATATTTTTATCTGTTCGAGGGCAGGGCTACCGTTAACGCTTTCCTATATTTAAACAAAGATTTTGCATTATAAATAAATGTATTGCATGTTCTCGATTTTAGCATCCATTTGATGACATATGTCGCTTTCATTTGCAATTTTGATCAAACGGTCTTTGTTTAGAAACTCCTCGAATCATCAAAATTTGAGATCTGTAGAGTAGAGTCATCGAAATCTAAAATGAATAAGTTGAAATATACATTTTTTGTATTTATGAGTGCGCGCGCAGTCAAATTTTAAACAAAATTTTAAAAAAGGATGAATGAAAATATTTCTTGGCATGTTTGCGGTCTACTATTGTATTCTATAGTATACGGGAGTGAAAATATAATACATATTCCATTGAATATCTAGAAGGGTTAAATGGATCCTTACGAGATTTCGAATAGAAAAAAGATGCACGGCCGGGGCAGGATCAGGAGCAGGAGCAGGGGTGTGATATAATAATGTGCATGTTCGTTGTTGTTGGGGTGGCCACCCCCAGCATCGGGGATATGGATCGGAACACCGAATAATAAATCTCAAGGCCCCGAGCGAGGGACAAGAGAACCGGTAGTGGGTTGGGATTCAGATCGAAAGGGTCCCAATACCCCACCTGAACCTACCACTTAACAGACTTCTGATAAAATTTAAAGCGCCCTCCAAAATGATGTGCTCTAATTCGTTTAGCTGCGATATTTAACACACTTCAAAAGGTTGTGATCTCCAATTTGTAGAGCCTCTAATTACGCGTTTACGAACATCGATCACGGGAGATCAAACATCCTCACGCAATACTGCGAGAATTGATTTCGACAAAAAATATTTTTGAATTATTAAAACAGGTGCACGGGGGTGGATTTCTCCCCTAGTCGCAAAAACAAGCCTATACAGCGCCCTCGATTGGGATGCTTTTATCATATGTTTCATGGGCCGATTTATGGACTTTTTTGGGTCCAACAAAATTAAATTTTGTACCTCGATATGCGCGAAAAACGCACGGGCTGTTGGGGGAAGAGTCCACCCCTAAAATAACGAAATTGACGATCATATATTTTTGCGCTTGTCCTGTATTGGTCGTTTGCCTTTCAACCCATGCCCGTGTAATATTCGACTAATCAAGCTTTTATTTCGAAAAAGCGAATTTAGAATTCAATGGATACTTCAAAGCATGCAATTGTTGGGTGTTTTGTTAAATAAAGATTTTTCTGTGCGTTAATTTTTTATTTATAGCTTCAGATCTGGAGGGTTGTTTGAGAGTATGCATGTTGCACATTTATGAAAACGAACGAATGAAACTTTGATCCTTAAATTATGATAAATACCATTGTGGGAATTTTACGTTTTCACTTACTCTATCAGAAATAAAAACATGATGCTAACTCTTAAAGGAGTACTGTGCCAGGGCCTGGCGTCCCCCCTTCACTTTTCATATTGAGCACTCTTGTACATTGAGCGGCTGGCATTTTCAGACCGATCGCTTCTTGCACATGGACCGTTGCCGGTTGGGTGGTGACGCGCGAGAGGCGAGAGTCGGGAAGAGTCGTCGGTTAGCCTTGGCTGCGGGAGGACGTCCTTCCCGCATCCAGATCTCTCTCTCTCTCTCTTTTGTATTGAATAAGAGTAAGAGTTATCTAGAGAAGCGATTTTTTTCTGCTCGACGCCCGTCCAACCATCTAATTACATCACGGTCCGAAAAAAACTGGGATTAATTCTTATCAATTAATAAAATTAAGAAGAAATACATGTTAGCATTATTATGTTTTCCCAAAAATCCCACATTTAAATAAAAAAATCGAACATTTCATATGAAATCTTTTTGTAAAAAGGTAGTGAGTGCTTGGTCATATCTTCAATCGTCGATTATTAAAAATCGTCGGTTATAAGTTTTTGTTCACTAATATAATATATTACAATATGATTTAATTAATCAAAATAATAAATTCTTTCAGCATCTTTATCAGATTTTATAATCAACACCTTAAAACTGTTCACCATGGCACAAACTTGGCAAATAGATGTCAAAGGGAGGTGAAGGCGAAATTGGTCCCGGTAAGTTTGGAAGGTTGAGAGGGGGGGGGGGTGCGACACGAAATTAGCCCTCAGGAATAAATTGCTCAGTGGAAATCGACTCCCCAGCCATCACCATTTGCTACATCCCACTGACATCCTTCACCCCACCAGCACGCACCACTTGTCGGCTCCTGATGAGGGCGAGTGTCCAATATACAACTTCACTACCCCTCCGCCCAATGACTATTAAATTCGCCAGTGCTATAGCCATTCCCTCTCATTCTAATATACACGTATTGTAACACATCCGCTACAATAGCTTTAATTAAGATCGATAACGAAGGCTGTAAAAAGCGGGCAACATTGAAAATCAATGGTCGAATATTAGAACTGCCACAGTATAAAAAGTTAGGTTAATCAACCGTCAATTCAAATCAACGATGATACCCGATTGTACCCGAACGTTTCCACGAATGATCACGCACGGCAGAGCGACGCTCAACATTTTTTTTAGATGCAATAAAAATGAGAAATCTTGACGTTGATATTTCTAAGACGCTTTTAGCATAAATCATTTTTGCAGCACCTGCAGAAAAACAGAGGTTGCATGCGATGCGTTTTTATAGGGAAAACAATGGGGAAATTCAACGACATTTTAATGGGGTGAGAACAATTATAATGGAATTAGGCTCCAACATTATCTTGTGCTGTAATAAAGAAAGTCGATAAAGCGCATTAATCAAGTTGACCCTATAAATGCCGTGCGCACAGATCGGTGCATTTCATCACTTTGAATTTATACGCGAAAATCACGCCAAACTTTATTTTTACTGTATTTATTTGACATCTGTTTTCGAGTCAAAATACGAAAAGTCTTGCAAACATATAATTACGGGATTGTTGTGTAAATTTTCCAGTTTTCTGATTTTAAAAACTAGATTTTGTATGAGATATAAAAGAGATGCGGATAGCCACAAGAAGTCAATGGTAAGAATGATTCGAGTATCTTGATTATCAAAACAAACGCCTGTTCTTAAGACAACACGAACGAAAGTCGTCTTAGTTTTGTTGAAAGAGCTTATTTGACGATAGTGATTTCAGTTAATTATACCTAAATTTTATGACAGTTAAAATATTCTTTCGAATGAGATTTTTTGTTGAATAGTAAGTATGAACATTTAAGAGTTTCTATAAAAAAAAGATGGATGGAGAATGTTTAGAGGTGTAGGGGTAACTTTACGGCACGATTTTGCCTTCGATGCTCGAGTGTATGATGAGATGCACGACACCCATCTCTGTCTCATGATTTTCGGTTCGATAGGGTTAAACATGTATGCTATATTCGTATGTCCATCACATATCGTCCACATAAATCCATTTTTCTCTCAAGACCGGGTAGCGTGAGTCAGATTTATATATCAACAAATGAACCTAAACACCGTCGAACGCAAATATGCGCCATTACTCATCAACGGGTTAAAGAGTTGTGATTTTTTGAAAATTCAAGTCTTTTATATGCAGAGATTAATCAAAACCTAGTTTAATTCGATAGTATTTGCTTCATATAAATTGAAATTATTTTATTATGATTCAATGGGTAGATAGTTTTAATGATGTAACGCCATCACATAAATCGTTGAAAAAATGTTTCCAAATAGTTGATAAAAATTCAAATACATCCCTGTAGCCATCAATGGTGGAGATTGTTGGTGCAAAAACGTCAAAAAAAATTAAATGGGTCCACAAAACCGTCATGCAATGTTTATACAAAAAAATAATAGTTTGGATCCTGTCCACCGAAGCATGAGGTTGCACCGTTTAAAGTGGATTTGTATAAATTTCCAGTTAGATAGCTCTATTACAGCGTTTGGCAAGCTTCGTGGAGCAAAACTGCACGGGGTATCGTACGACACGAAACATCGCTGATAAACGGAGTGTACGTAAGCCGGAATTTGGGCAAACGTTTCCCGGCGCTCTCTAAAAAGGGCGTGATGATGGTTTTTATTGCCCGGAAAATACTTTTTTCCGATTCTCCGGAGCGAACTGAGCAGCTAATTGTAGCGCGGGGGGTGGAAATTTATAGTTTTATTGAGGAGTGGGCGGGCCGGGGGCCATCCCGGGAGGGCGAACACAACAAGTACGTGTTTCCATACATACGGTTATCTTGTTTCCCATCATCGGGGAATCGATTAAAGAGGGTGACACCGAGGGTGGTAATTAGACCGGGGGAAGATCTCGCACTGGGGCGGCTCCTCTGGTGTGCACCCTCGGTGTTGAGTCAGGCGAACCTATCAAAATTGCAATTGGAGATATCTTATATTTCGCGAAGAGGGTTCATAATGCGCGAGCGCCAGCTTAGCAACTTATTAAACGGAAATATTCAATAGAGATGCTGTTTTTGTTTCCGGGTAAATGAGTAAAAGCAAGAGCGTATCTTACGCATCGAAAATCATATTTAATTAAATTCTGTCACTTAAAAGTATTACTGATTGTGAAAAGTGATGAAATTGATGATTTTCTCGAAGAGGTGCCGTTGTTTCGTTTTGGGATAAGGACGTTTTGGGCTTCATACTGGAACTGAACCGATAACCGGCAAAACTTTTATTTTTGCCGGAACAAAAACCGGAGCTGAACCGATTTGAAAATATCAATTTTATCGATTTTGGTACACCTCTTATGTGAAAAAGAGGTTGATTTTTTTATTGACATTATCTGTAATATGTGACATTCACCACTCGAATTATACTGCAATCTTTTTGTTTGTTCATCCTTTGGAATATTGCTATGAACAAGGCCGTAACTAGTATATGAAGCGCCCGTAGCAGGAATCTAAATTGCGCCCCCCCCCTCCAACAAAAAAGGTTAAAAAAATGCCGAAAATGAGAAATGGATTTCTTTCGGGAAAGGGTCACTTTTAGGATCAAAATCATGGACGTAAAATAATGGATTTCTTTCGGGAAATGGTCACTTTTAGGATCAAAATCATGGACGTAAAAAAATGGATTTCTTTCGGGAAATGGTCACTTTTAGGATCAAAATCATGGACGTAAAAAAATGGATTTCTTTCGGGAAATGGTCACTTTTAGGATCAAAATCATGGACGTAAAATAATGGATTTCTTTCGGGAAATGGTCACTTTTAGGATCAAAATCATGGACGTAAAAAAATGGATTTCTTTCGGGAAAGGGTCACTTTTAGGATCAAAATCATGGACGTAAAAAAATGAATTTCTTTCTGGAAAGGGTCACTTTTAGGATCAAAATCATGGACGTAAAAAAATGGATTTCTTTCAGGAAATGGTCACTTTTAGGATCAAAATCATGGACGTAAAAAAATGGATTTCTTTCGGGAAAGGGTCACTTTTAGGATCAAAATCATGGACGTAAAAAAATGGATTTCTTTCGGGAAAGGGTCACTTTTAGGATCAAAATCATGGACGTAAAATAATGGATTTCTTTCGGGAAAGGGTCACTTTTAGGATCAAAATCATGGACGTAAAATAATGGATTTCTTTCGGGAAAGGGTCACTTTTAGAATCAAAATCATGGACGTAAAAAAATGGATTTCTTTCGGGAAAGGGTCACTTTTAGGATCAAAATCATGGACGTAAAAAATGGATTTCTTTCGGGAAAGGGTCACTTTTAGGATCAAAATCATGGACGTAAAAAAATGGCTTTCTTTCGGGAAATGGTCACTTTTAGGATCAAAATCATGGACGTAAAAAAATGGCTTTCTTTCGGGAAATGGTCACTTTTAGGATCAAAATCATGGACGTAAAAAAATATTTTTTGTCTTTATTTTATTGCGAACTAATGCCAGTTGGGTCGGCCCGATGTTTAAGTGATAATGAAGAAAATAGGGATTGGATAGTATTGGTTCATTGGTTCTGTGTTTTGCGCCCCAAGTCCAGTTGCGCCCGTGGCGAGCGCCTGCTTTGCCACCCCCTTGTTACGGCCCTGGCTATGAATCTAAATTCTAACTTTAATCTTGAATCATTATTATGTATTTTATTTAGCTCATACGAGGCATGTTCAGAAAGTAAGTGTACTAGATTTTTACACTTTTTTTAGAAAAAGTATATTTAAAAAAATACAAGGTATTGTTGTAAACTTGTTGGCTATTTTCCCACATAATTGCCATCCCGTTCAATGCATGTGATAAGCCGTGAAACAAGCTTTTTATGCCTTGCTCGAAGAACTCCCCCACCAGCTCTTTCCACCACTTCAGAACTTGTTTCTGCGCCTGCTCGCCAGTCAAAAAATTAATTCCACCCATGTGTGCGCTAATTTGGAAGCACCAAGTCAGAAGAACATGGGGGAAGGCTGAAAATCGATCAAAATTATGCATTTTAGGTCCCAAAGCACAAGTCCATGATTTTTTTGCTTATGAAATTGTGGTTTGGAGTTTTTTTTTGACAAATGGGGAATTTGTATGACGACTGACGAGCTATCCTCGTTTTATTTCCAGTCAAAATAGAGCTCAGAAAATCCTCACCTTCCAATTCAAGTCGCGCTATCAGGACTCTCCTTTACCACTCAGTGTTGACAGCTCTAAAAACAATAAAGTTCAACCCGTTATGGCTACAGTACACTTACTTTCTGAATATACAAGGTATATGTATACCTTGTATATTTGCTATGTACCTAGTCAAGCGCTTGCGCAGTGCCTCCATCCCCGGTGCCTTCACCCCTATGGATACTATTCAATGGTGTTGTTTTTACAAAATTAACTGCGCTGATAACATCATGCAGCACACGATCTATTTCTGGCTTCAATAGCTTGCCAATGGATAATACAGATCTGAGTGCTATTTCAATCACCTTTGCATTCATTCTTTTTTACTTCCAGTTGATCCATCACCGGTTGCACTCGCAAAGTTTTTCTCATAAAACTCACACGCTGGTAAACCATGCACAAGAAACTACACTCGTGTGCACCGGGTATTACTGCGAATATAATATGTAAATGCAGTTTTTTACGCAATTTCTAATATCAATAAAAGATACAAAAGGTTAAATAGATTTGGGAGTAGAAATTATACTTAAAAATAAACATCTTATCGATTGGGGAGAAAATTAAATAACAATGAATTCAAACAAGCTTTTGAATCGTCAACGAAGTGGATGCAAAATTAGGTGTCGATTTTGTAAGGAATTTACGTTTCGTCTAATAATAGGAGTTGAATAAAGTTCCTGCTGGAAATTTTGTCCATTTAAGCCCGGATTTCGGCCAGAGCTTTGTGCGTCTAACCGGAAATGTGAGAAACTTTCGGCTTAAACTTTATCGATGAATGCAGTCTGTTGTAAAAGCACAAACGTTCCTCAATGTTATTCTACGACTCGATCGAAAACAATTTAAATTGCATTCCAATCTAGAGCTAATTATATCGGCGAATACATCGATTAATTCCACGGCGCAAAGCAGCGACGTTTGGGCGTAGGGCAATACCCCGCTTAGCGCGTCCCCGCTTAACGTCATTTCAAAATAACGCGGTAGCAATGGGATGTATGACTTTTTTTACAAAAATGGATTGCTATCGATGTCGACGATGACGTCATAGTTTATTGAATAGAAATACTTTTTGCGCATACACAGTGGTTAAAAACCTTTTTTATGGGAAACGTTGCTATCCATTACGATTTTCCCTAATTACCAGGTGGCTGTTAAATAACCCAAATGTATGATTGTATTAGGTTGTCCCATAAGTCTCTTTCGTAAATGAACACAGATCTAACCATAGCCATGGTTGAAGAAAATCACGAAATAGCTAAAAAATTAGAAATTCCACGAAAATCTGTCCATGATCATCTGACAAAATTGGTCTATATGAATCGTTCAGATGTGTGGCTTCTTCATGAACTGACTGACTCAAATAAACTTCAGCGTATTTTAACATGCGATCTTCTTCTCCAGCGACATAATAGCCAAACTTTTTTGAAGAGACTGAGTCACTGGAGATGAAAGTTGGATACTGTATGAAAATACCCAACGTAAATAGTCTTGGACCAAGGGTACAGAAGCTTTAACTGTAGCTGAACCTGGCCTACATCCAAAAAAAGTTTTGTTATGCATTTAGTGGGACTGGAAGGGGGTAGTTTATTATGAGCTACTTCAGCAAGGTGAAACGATCAATCCAACAAAATATTGTTTCCAACTAGACAATCTAAAGGATTCAATTGCCAGAAAACGGCCAGAATTAGCGAACAGACGAGACGTTGTTTTTCATCACCATAACGCCAGGCCTCATGTGTTTTTGCTCATCAGAAATAAATTATTATCATTTGACTGGGATGTCTTACATCATCCTAAATACTCTCCTCGTATTGCCCCTTCAGATTATTATTTATTTCTTTCATTGAAAAATTCTTTACGTGGTAAAAATTTTAATTCAAAAAATGATATAAAAATGTACCTTGATTAATATTTTGTCGACAAATCTGGGAATTTTTGGCTTTTGAGATAATCAATAAAGATTATTTAAACTCAAAAAACTGACGCCTGTAGATGGGAGAGTCTTTCCCTCATTTGAAACTGATTCTCCCCTTTCTATTTTTTGTCTGAGGTGTGAAGTAATGGATCCATGTTTCATCCATGGTGATTAATCGATGAAAAGACTCGGCTTTATTGCTGCGACACATAGCCAAACATTCGATTGAATTTGTTTTTGTTCCATTGTGAGCAAACGCGGCACCCATCTTGCGCACGGCTTTCACATAACCAAATTTTCAGTCAATATGCACGGTACTGCACTTTTTGAAATGCCTACCACGTCTGCTAGCTCGCATACTTTCAGTCGACGGTCATCTACTACCACCAATATTTTTTTTTGCAAAATATATTTATCAGCGTCATCAAAAAAATCATGTTTTATTAAATGTTATTAGCATGTTGTTAGTATCAAAAGTCAAATATTATGGAAAAAACATCGCATTATTACATCCATAAAAATACGCTTCCCGTACGTAATGTGTTAAATGATGATGGATAATCATAAGACGCGATTAAAAATTTCAAACATTTTTATTATTTAAACGTAAAATACAATTTATATTACATGCTTAATACATATTCATAGTGTAACATTATTATATACAAAAATAAATATCGAATCAACAAATATTTGATTATATAACAGGACTGGTTTAAAATACAAAACCTTAAAAATTCAAGGGATCGCTTTATCCAAATTACAAACTAAATGCAGGATATTCGTTTAAAAATATACAACCATTCAAAATTAAGGATAACGTGTGATTTGGAATATAAATTAATCATTTTGGATGACACCCAATCAGTCTTAGCATTGTGTCTTATAAATTCACACCGAGATCCCATTTCATATCGAGTCCCCCAAAATCAATTTATTTACAAACCAGTTTTTGTAGTAATGAATAAAAACATCAAATTCATATATAAATTTGCATCCGTCCACAGATTTGGCTTAAAGCTATTAAAATGATTTATTTACAGTCATTCTTTTTTTGTATCAATGTTCAAACGTGTAGGCTTATCCATGATCCTTAAATAATATTGCATTTGTATCAATGATCAAATAATAAAATAATCATATAGAGTCATCCAAATCTGACGGCAAGGATATCAGCACTGTATATTGTTTATGTTTATAATGACTAAACGTATGGTTATTTAACTACAGTGATCGTTATGCTAGTAAACCATGCAGAATAAACTATGCTCGTGTGCACAGGGCATTTGTGCGGGAGTGACTTTTAATGGCCACAATTGAATCATATTGATGCTTATATCCAACAATCTGTCACATTTGGACGACCCTATATAATAATGTAATCATGGAAAGACCCAATCCTGATATGTCTTATTGAATTTGTTAAATATATCTTTGCTTAGTACTTAATCTAGTAAATTTATCATCTATTCATGTGAGCACATTCAGTTATATTGTATGATCTGGATTAAAAAATCAAATAGATGATAACAAATGTAGGATTTACATAGAATGGATGAGGTATTATTTTTGGAATGTGTTTGACTTAAATTTTAGTAGGATTCTTATAAGGATTTTAAGGACGTTTAAATGATTAAATTTATAGTTTTACATACTTTGATACATAATTTATGTACATTATTCACAAAATTATCAATTATGTACCGAATCAAAATATAATTTTTAAAAACAGGTCCTATAGGCAATGCCAATATGCTTCAGACAGGATAAGTGGTTGCCCAGGGCGGCCAAATATTAAAAGGGAAGCCAAGTTGGATGTCAGTAAATTTTGCTATCATTTATATTGCCCGTGGCAGGTCGCCAAGGGCGCTTATTTCGCGGGGGTTGATTAAATATTCTTTACTGTTATTGAGGAAAAATTTATTCATTACGTATTTTCAAAATAGAACAGAAGCCCTTCTGCGCTTTTTGGCATCACTAAACAATATTGCTATCGTATAAAATTGGTTCTGTTAAAATTGAAATAAATCGTCCCGTACAAAAGGAAATATCACACAAAGCTAGAAAATATATTTGCAACAATTGATATATTTGATAAGAGAATCGAAAGACTAGAATAACGGCGTCATGCAGAGAAATTTACCATAAAACCTCATCGAGTCCAAAACAAATATTTCATTGAAACTGTTGTCTTTGCTTGTATATTTTTTTAAATTTTCCACAATAACCATTTATGATACACTAGTGTTTATATTCACCAAACGATCCTTTACAGTTGGTAAGAGCTAAGCATGGAATATCATCTGCAGATTCCCAATAAATGTATGGATGAGACGATGAAGAACGTGAAGAATGGACGATGGCTCGTTGAACCGGCTCGAACGTCGTCAGCTGCTCCTCGTGGTGCACCGGTCACGTGCCATAGATTGTCTACCACTGACTGTTCAATGATATTCTCTAAAGTATCTGAAAATGAATTAAAAAATGAATTAATTAATACCACAAAAGTCAATAAAATACCCAAATAACATCAAAGTTTATGGTGAAGTGGTAATAATCCGCAGATGTCAATATTGGTTTCAGAAATTTAAATCGGACAATAGAAGCTTAAGACATGAAGTGAGAATAAGTGAGGCAAACGATCGAGGAGTTATCACAAACATTAGAATCTCCATGAAGTACACGGCGAACACATTTAAAACTCATCAAAGATAGGTGACAAAATGAATAGGATAGGTGACAAAATGAATAGGATAGGTGGCAAAGTGAATAGGATAGGTGACAAAATGAATAGGATAGGTGACAAAATGAATAGGATAGGTTTTGTACCAAAAATTATAAGAGAAACGTCCCTATTTATTCAACAGAAAGTAGACGATTTTGCTCTATGATAATGTGCACCCTTTTAAAGCAAAATTGACATCGGATAATATACGGAAATTAAATTTTTTTAAACTAAATTTTCGAATACTTTCGGGTCCCCCTAATAGAAATTAGCATTTGGATTCCGAATTCACTATATCCAAGCACATTTAGTATTTAGCTATATTAGATAATTTTTTAGATTTTATTTGTGTACATATTGTAATATTATTCGTATTGTATTTATTATACCAGATGAATATTTCGTTTTTTAAATAAAAAGTTTTCAAAAATAAATAAATTTATATATTACCACATAAATTATAAATTATATATTATCCCTGAATAGCTACAATTTTATTTGCATACAAATCTTTGGTATTGGATGAGAAATAGACATCGAGATCCGTTTTTACTTCTTCGGTATTCTCAAATTTCAGTCAGACGTTTTGATGTTAAAGTCAGATGTTTTGATGTTTGACGTTTCGAATTTCGAATTTATCCCAAATAATTGTAATTGTGTAAGGTTTGAAACATTATCGCGTTGAAAAAATATCTTTTCTCCATCGCATATTTTATGTCGTTTTACATGAATTTCTCCTTTTAATCATTCCAGTTGATCCTAATAAAACTGCAACGTTATTGTCTGGCCATATTTAATTTATATGCAATCTCATCATACCGAAAAATAACCTTTTTGAGTGTTAAATTCGATTTTTAGAGTTATCGATGGTATTTGGGTTCTTTACAAAATTCACTATTTGCAGCGAACTTGTTCCGAATATATGAATTTTCATCTAATTTTATTAAATCTAAACACATTCGAATTTGTACAGATTTGATTTCATTATGTACTTAAATTATGCGGCACCCATACACCCTTTTTATGAATTTATTGAATAGATTTGGTCGGAACCATATTAAAAAACGAATTTTTCATTCGGTACCCTTAATATAAAGTAAATTAAAATAGATGAATGTTTGGCAGTTGTGATCGATATTATTTTTGTGATTATAACGATTGACCCAATATACGAGGGTAGTCCCAAAAGTAACCAACTTAACAAAAAAAAAAACACAAAAAATGTAAAAAAGTCGCTTCTTTCCTTTTCTGTTAATTGTTTTGACTGTTCGTCTGACGTTTAAACTCTGCCACCCAATATTTTACTATTGTAAACGAAGCATAAGACTCCTCCAGAATATAATCTAGCTCGTCTTTGATGTAAGTCGTTAGGATTTTCAAATAAAAGTATTGTATCTTATAACGATGACCAATTACTGTCGACCAGGTACTTCTGGGACTACCCTAATTTTAATTGGAATAGAAACTATTAATGATGAATACAGCTATAATAAGACATGGAGTATTTTTATTTTATTAATGAAAGTGCTCTGGTATACAAGAAAAGTAGATTATTGAGCAATTATCAAATGGGGAAGAGGATTATATCAAAATTGGGTTAAGCACTGTGGGCTTAAATTGAGTTCCGTCTTACAGAAATAACTGAATTCATTAATATAACCATCCGGAATTCCATGGGGGTCCGAAGAAATCCTACCTGTGGATATTTGATAACATTGGCGGACATTAAATTGTCTTATTAAATCCGAACTCATCGTAGTTTTAATATTCGATTCCGGAATATGGAGAGAGATTTATGCGAAAACTTGGACGGAGATAAATTTCAGCTCTTCACGTGTTGTTTTCTTTCGTTTTGGCGGAAAATTGTCGCGTTTTCCATCCGCGACTTTCACAAAGCTTCGCAAGTTTCCATTGCTAAAACCTGAAGCCATTTAATAAGAAACATAAAAGTTAAATGACTTACCGTAAGT
This sequence comes from Stenopsyche tienmushanensis, assembly GCA_008973525.1. Classification (NCBI taxonomy): domain Eukaryota; kingdom Metazoa; phylum Arthropoda; class Insecta; order Trichoptera; family Stenopsychidae; genus Stenopsyche; species Stenopsyche tienmushanensis. Next base: position 950,102 of record WACJ01000027.1, read on the forward strand.
TGTTACGTCGGGGATTACCTTCTGCTCCGCTGGTGGTAGTGGCACCACGAACCCTAAAAATAATTAATGATATGCATTATTATCCAGCGAATTATTAAACTTTGTCGTCCTCTATTCGTTTTTGATAAAAACTACTGCATTTGCAGTGATATTGATCCATATTTTGAGTTTTGGTCAACTGCTGCAGTTGCAAGACGGAGTTGTGCGGAAATGGTATTTGTATGATTGATCTAAAACGATTTAGTACACTCTATATGCATTTTCTTGCTAAAAGGTACTTGGTTTCTTTATGCAGGACATTCTTCATAGAAATTGTCCTCGTTTTCAGTGATGGCCTGAAACGATTCGGCCTGATGATAGGACATTAGTTTGTTTCACTTGCACCTGGCATTCAAATCGTGTGGATGTAATGTTTTCACGCTGCATGAGCAAATATCCATCTAGGACATTTTCAAAATTGTTGTGATAAAATTTAGTTTAAAAATATAAAATCGTGTGTATAACATAGACTCCCAGCCTTTTTCGGGTGGCAAAAGGCATTTTTAATATTATTATAATATAATATTATTTTAAATTATGTTTAATATTAGATAAAGCGGAAAGAAATGTCATTTTTTGTTTGTTGCGTCTTTGCCGTCAGTTTGCCTCGGGTTGCTGTCAAATGAATACGTCAAAGTTGGTGTCATTTTGAAGCTCTGTTGTTTGTCTTATTTTTTCAAATATTTTTATATTTTTTTAGCCATAGTAAAAATGTCCAAGCCAGAAATTTATGAGACCCATTTGCGATCTTGTTTATTGTTTTTATTCGATAAAGGATTAAAAGCAAAAGAAGCTACCCAGAGCATCCATGATACATATGGCAACATATCGAATATTCGAAAATGTCATAGACGGTTAAAAAACTATAAATGCACTAAACTGATGAAATTAAGTGTTTCTGTAGATGAGAAGCAAAAGGAACTTTCAACGGATTTTCTAAAAAAAATGTTACTGTAACGGAAATTATAATACAAGAAAAGTCCAATGAGGAATAATATGAGCATTATTTTTCATAAATAAGTATAATGTGCAAGAATGCACTTTCTGTATCATTGAGTTCAAACACATATATGCGTGATTACTAATCAATGGATCACTTTTGACCAATATTTACATAACACCTCATATACTATTCAAAAATTGTCAAATTATCTGAGTTTCACCACACTTTATTTTAGTTGACTGTATAAATTGGCGACCCTATAGAAAACCCGTCGCGATCCTCTTGGAGGTCGCGACTCCTAGTTTAGGAACCAATGCCTTATAACATTTATTACATTGTACCACACGAAGATTCGAAATTTAGTCAAACATCGACCATGATTGAGAAAGGTTTAATATAATAGGTGGTTCGAGTCATTGTTGCTATTTCTATTGCCAACCCGTTGATGAGTAATCGCGCATATGCTGTGAACGGACCCGAGTGATAAATAAAGAGTGTTTTCGCACATTAAATGCGGAGATTAGTGAATTGGAGACAGACGCGTGTGTATCAAATACTCATTCATCGATGGCAAGATCGTGCTGTAAAGGCACCCCTACACATATAAATATTGCTATCTAGAGTGCTTCATTTTTAATGCCCTTTTTGTATTTCGTACGCGATTGTGTCGATGGCATCCATTGGCAGGGCCGTAACAAGGGGGTGGCATAGCAGGCGCTCGCCACGGGCGCAACTGGACTTGGGGCGCAAAACACAGAACCAATTAACCAATACTGATTAACTCACCGTTTTTATAATATATACTAAGTTATCTAATCCCTATTTTCTTCATTATCACTTAAACATCGGGCCGACCCAACTGGCATTAGTTCGCAATAAAATAAAGACAAAAAATATTTTTGACCGTTTGTAAAATCTTGCATATAAACCCCCTAATAATGAGTAACGTAAAATCCCATATCCTCCTAACTTTAATATTACATCCTAAAAGTGACCATTTCCCGAAAGAAATCCATTTTTTTACGTCTATGATTTTGATCCTAAAAGTGACCATTTCCCGAAAGAAATCCATTTTTTTACGTCTATGATTTTGATCCTAAAAGTGACCGTTTCCCGAAAGAAATCCATTTTTTTACGTCCATGATTTTGATCCTAAAAGTGACCGTTTCCCGAAAGAAATCCATTTTTTCACGTCCATGATTTTGATCCTAAAAGTGACCCTTTCTCGAAAGAAATCCATTTTTTTACGTCCATGATTTTGATCCTAAAAGTGACCCTTTCCCGAAAGAAATCCATTTTTTCACGTCCATGATTTTGATCCTAAAAGTGACCCTTTCCCGAAAGAAATCCATTTTTTCACGGCCATGATTTTGATCCTAAAAGTGACCCTTTCCCGAAAGAAATCCATTTTTTACGTCCATGATTTTGATCCTAAAATTGACCATTTCCCGAAAGAAATCCATTTTTTTATTTGAAATTATCTCATTTTCGGCATATTTTTTAACCTTTTTTTGTTGAAGGGGGGGGGGGGGGGGCGCAATTTAGATTCCTGCCACGGGCGCATCATACACTAGTTACGGCCCTGTCCATTGGCTCAAATTTATTGATTTCAAGCTTCAACAAATGCATTATTTTGTTACTAAAACTGAAGACACACGTGGCCTGTATATGTATTCGCGAAGAAATTAACGAATATTGTGTGCTATCGACAGTGTTAAGGTTCATTTATTAATATACAAGCCTGAATAAAATGGTCCGCAAAAGACTATTAGATACTACTAAGATATTATTTCGGTTGAATAAATTATGTTTCATAACATTTTTTTGGCTTTAAATATGGCTTTTTAATTTTTGACTCAAAATTCCGAACGTTCATGCGGTACATCCTAATTTTTTGATTGATTTTACTCGATCAAGTGTTACCAATTTCACTTGTAATTGTCATACCGATGTTATAGTGTGATCATTTTTTTATTTATAGGATACATCAGTTCAAACCTACACCGGCAAATATCCATGATTATCTCAGTCTGCGATAATTTTTCGATTAGGGATTTTTGTGCATCGTTATTAAAATTCAAAGATGCTCGCATTTTCGGTTCATCCCTTAAGCTTTTATTGTCCGATTTAAATTACTGGAAGTAATATTATCATCTGAGGGGCTGTTATCACTTCAATATAGACATTTTTGAGTATGTCATTGTATCTGGACACAAGCTGAGCTCAAACATAAGATGTCAAAATATTTGACTTTCGGGTCCCCCTAATATATTGTCAAAATGCATTGAAATTGGTGCAGATTTTTACAAATTTAATTAAAAATCGGTATTTTATAGTACACATACAACTTCTTAGTAATAAAATTTAAAAATAATTTATATAGACTTGAAAGGAACAGTTTTGTTGGAACTTTCGGGTTTTAGAGAAGCTTGTAGTAAAGTTGCGACATTTTAATTAAGGTCACGTAAACTTTAGTTGGATAATACGAAGCCAAATTCTTTTATCGGACAGATAGAAACGAAGTTATTATACACGCTTGGAGCTATTTGGGGTCCGATTTTTTTGTACGAAAAATATTTTTTTCGAAAAGGCAATGATACCACGAACAGAAACGTGTTCGGCCTTTTTATCCTCGATTTTTTTTTTTTTTTTGGTGGACCGGTTTTTGAATATTTACATTACTCCTGCTCAAACACATGTTCTTTCAAAGATAAACACATGCCCCGGTTTTCGGCATGAAATATCTATTTGTTTATAAATTGTATTTCAAATCTCAGACATCAAAAGACATTTTTTTTTAATAAGAAACAAAAAGAAGAGAAGCATCCCTTGCGAAAGGGGGAATATGTATGTACTGTAAAACGGCACAAAGAAATACACTTTAATTTTATAAGCTTTGAAAGAAAGCCTTTGATATCTTGTATTCATTTAAGGATGCTGGGTAAACGTACCGCGGCAAATTCGGACTAAAATGCGTAAAATAAAAAAAATACATACAAGTGCGGTAGTCTGTGTAATTAGATCTGAGCATCTTCTCGGAAATCAGAGAGAAAAACTCAAATTCTTCTCTGTTTTATATCGTCGGAAATATAATCACCGAGATGATGGAAGAGTGGAGCCATTGTGGTCTAGCATTAGATGGAAGTAGTTAAAATAACACGATGAGCAATAGAAAGCCCATTTTGTATCGTAACTTCTAATGTATTAATAATTTTGTAAAGTATTAGGATTAGGTCTTGAGCTCTTATTGTCAAGGTTTGGATTCAAATCTAGATTGTGGAAAAATATTCATCGTATTTGTAAAAAAATCTTTAAATAATTTCCATGAGTGAGTAACTCATGGATCCTTTCCTATCTAAAATTCCTATTCATATAATCCTATGTTGACTTAAACGTATGTAGAAAATGATGGAAAACTACTCTTTAAAAGTCCTCTAAAGAAATCTTTCTCATACTCGATCAATAACAACAACGCGTCCACAATTCGGAGCGCTGTTAGGAGCTGTTTCAGCGCAATAAAAATGATTTTTGAATGCAGTATGTGAGAATGGATCCATCATTACATTCAATATTGAAATTGGCGGAAAAAAATATTAAAAAAACGATCCCAAATGGTGAAAAAGTGTAAAGTGAAAAAAATCCTATAAACTTATTGAGTGATGTATTATCTTTTGTTCTTGAAAATTAATGCTCACTGACGATAAAGTATAGGTTTTATAACAAAAATATACTCGGTAAAAGTGAAATTTCTTAGTTCCTAAGTAAATATTGCGCTGTTTGTTGTATAATCTTATATATAAAAACTAATTCTTGTTTGTTCGTATGTAATGCGCTGTCATACCGTTCATCAAAATGCGATAAAACTTCGTCCGCTTATTGATAGCAATTGCGCGAGTAACATAGGTATAGTCTAACATATAAAAATAAATGTTTGTTCGTATTTTATGCGCTGCCATACCGTTTATTTGATTATGATAAAACTTTTCCAACTTATTATTTGCACTTTTTTAAATAATATAGTTATAGTACAGTTAACTTACAGTAGATCTTATATATGAAAATCGATGTTTGTACGTTTGTTCGTATTTATAATAAAACCAACAGAATAAATTTATTTATTTCTATTATTCCCAATTAAACAAGATCTTTCAAATTTCAACTTCTTATTTCCTAGAATAAAATCGATTTAAATAGAAATTGTTAGCTAAAGTAAGTTAGTAGCTAGCTAAGTAGCCATGTGTTGCGTAATATATCATAAAATAAGCTTGATAGTAGTGTAGCGGTTGCTTTATGCTACGCATAGACACACACATATATACGGTAGAGGTGACGCAGCGCATGCGTGTAGGGTGTTTATGATGTATACGACGGACATGGATACACTACGAACGATTCTCCCTCTCTTTTCCGATCTACTGTCGCTTGATGAAAATTTATATAAACCATTTTAATAGCCAGTGATTTTAGATATATAGATTTCAGCTATATGTGTCCACAGCATATTAATTTTAAGGTATTAAAAAATATTTATTTTTCTACGAATAGACATTGCGATTCACCGGTGAGTCGCTTGGGTTTATGTGATTAATTTAATTATTGTAGCAAATTTACTCTAATCAGTAAACTTGTATTGAGATAATCGATCGGAAATACGAATATATTCGAACTTTCAAATATGATGGTATGATTAATATAGTTTCCAATCCGAACTTTATAGTAAGAGTCCAGGATCTAATCCATTGTATCAACCCCTGGTTAAGATTTAAATACATATTGTATATAGATATCATGCTCGGGTTTTGGCCAAATTTGATTTGTTGTAATCGTCGATTAATCTGTTTGTATGCTTTTTTTTTGCTCACGGAATCTTCGCAAGGAGGGATATTAATCTGTGCCGAAAACGGTCCATTCCCGATTTACATGCCGGCCCTTCGACACGAAAATGGCGTGATGATATTTAGACCCTTGCAATGAAAATCGCGGAATGGGCCGCACAAGCAAGGGGGGGTCGGCGAGGGCCATTTGAATAATCGAAATACGAGTCGGGGCAGATTGCCGTTGCTACATTTGCATACATACAAGAAAATTACGTTTGTAAAAGATACGATTTATCTCCGGCCACGGATGCTGCCGTTCATATTCAAATGAGAGTTGTACGGTCGTTAAAACGACTTACTACACTTATAGCACGGGGGAGGTGGCCCATTGTAAATATTTCGGGAGGCTTTCGTGGGATTTTCGGCACTTCCACGGCTCGTACGAGCTGAAGAGGCGGCGAAGAAGAATGGGCCCTCTTGGAAATGCACCCGTGCAACGCCGTTATCGCCCTTTTGTATTACACCGACAACATATCTGCAGCATTAGTCGGATTTACTACAGCCTGCGCCAGAAATACGAACCCCTATAAATAGGTCGAAGTGTGCGGAAAATCGAACTCCGCTAGATTTAGCCTCGGACCATAAATATATTCATAGGTATTCGACCGATGTACGTACATCGATTGAACCTCCGGAAATCCGGATATTCAAATGCGCGGTCGGAAAACGAAACAAAGTTTGCAAGTATCAGAATGGGAGCGGAGCAAATAGGCTTATATGGGGACGACACGAAAACCGGAATAATGACACCGACCGGAAGTTTTAATGTCATTTTGATCTACAATCAAAAATGTTTGTTGAGCTTACGACAATTAGCATTGGAATAGTTTTGGGAAATAGATTCCATTTAAGGCAACAACGATACAGGGTTTACCCGACAAATTTTCAAAAATTTCCCACAAAATTTATGACTAAAATCACTATTTGATGACTTTAATAATAAAAAAAATCGTGAGACTTCCATGTTAGCTAATATATGAAGCTATGTGTTGTGTAATATATAATAAAATAGGTGGTGGTTGCTTTATCCTACGTATAGTAGTTGTTTTATCCTACGTATAGTAGTTGCTTTGTCCTACGTATAGTAGTTGCTTTATCCTACGTATAGATATACACATACACGCACAGTAAGTATGGCAGCAGCGAGCATTTTTGTTATAAAACTTATACGAGTGTCATCTAGAAAGTAAGATTTACACGATCTTCTGAGGTCAGGGGATATATTTTGTCATAAAATTAGCGCACCTGGTATATAAAAAAGATCTTAACAGTCAGTTTGTTTGATCCTGCGTGTCTTTCGACCATTTTTTTTCAGTTACAGTGAATTCTTCCGATGGAGAAGTCCATGCGAGATCCACGCAGTCAACTGTTTTTTGAATTTGCAGAACAATGCCGCCGTTAATATCTATCGAAAGCTCGTGCAAGATTATGATAGTGATGTGATGAGTCGACAACATGTCACGAATTGGTTAAGGTTCAAATAAGCGTGTAATTATACTAACAACCTGTGCAAAATATTAAAGAATAAGTGCGAAATAATCGCTTTGTGACGCTTGGCGACCTTCAGAAAGATTTTCCTGACATTTTTTGAAGTCTCCTTGGTTATATTGCGTTGAAAAAACTTGGCTACAAGAAATAGCAAAAGAGATGGGTGTTCAGAATTTTTGCATAAGAGCACCGTCAAAATCGCTTGACCACAGCGCTTGAATTTATGGGTCGTTTTGCACAGGAAAGAGATTATTTTCTGGATTTGGGATGAGATGTGGGTATATCACTACACCCAAAAATCCATAAAGATTTATCGGTGGAGGTTTATGATACTCAAATACAAAAGTTGGTGTTAACTGTTCCACTTTTTTTTCTTGTTTATTTTAGAAATATTGAAGCAATAAGTTCTGCAGCAAATACTTAAAAGATTCTGGGTAAAAATACATTTTAATGCGAGTTAAAATGGTGAAACGCACATATCTGTGCGACTGGTATTTATAGGGTTTAAATGCCACATGATTTACTTTAAGATTTTATATGGTAGCTTCTAGTGTTTTTTTTTTAAAAGTATATATTAAGCTCCTTAAATTCTATTAAAGAAGTCAGATCTGATGAATACAAAAGTCCTATTGAAATTTTGACACATTTTAAAGCCATATATTTGCATTAATTTTAATATAAAAATTGATTGACATTAAAAAATATTGAATTTATTAACGCGTTGGATGACGTTCACGCCGTGGAAGCGTCCGATCATAACCAACAACAATAAAACTATTTTTTTTTGGGGTGGATTTTTGCAATCTTTTTCTTTATCATCGACCATTTTGACATGGTTTTTAATGGCATATATGTATTTTAAAAAATGTGATCGCCAGCCACACATCCTGTAGATTTGAACCCAAGATGATTGAGTTACGAGTCCAACTGCTTAATCGCGGGACCACCTATAGATACAATAAAACTATGGACAAATAAATATAATTCGTTTAATTAGGCATGCTAGTGGTGTAGCGGTTGCTTTATATTGCGTATACACACATACACACACATACATACACAATATGTTTGATCAACTGCCGCTTAGAGTTTCATTTTTCGTGACGTTCAAGTAAATTTGATCTATATTGCCTATAAAATGTATACTTACTGGGAATCGCTATGTATTCCGCTTCGGTCGTTGTTGTTATTTGTGTCGTTGTTGTCGTGGATGGTGTTGTTGTGGTGACTTTGATTTCTGGAAAAAAAATAGCATCATACATTACAATTGCTTTGATTCATACTGTATGTAATGTAATCATATTATGTCTTTCTTGTACACGATTTAATAACAGAGGGGAGATTTGTATGTGATATTCTAATTAGACACCATAGCTAATTTACGACCGAATCTTCTACGAAACTAGTTTTAAATTTTAATTACCATATAGACGAATATTTCCATCTGCTTTCCCCATGGTGTTGGATGCGACACACATGTAGGTTCCTAGGTCGCTCTTGCTGAAGTCTTTGATTATCAATATCATCCGGATTTCGTACGTGGATACGGTCTCCATGCTCATGGCGTAGTTCCTCCTGAAAATTAATTGGACGAATGCTATATTTTGAGTGGGTGTAATAAAGTAGAGTATACGACACATAAACGTGGAGGTGGTCTTTCTGTGTTTTAAGTGGTACATCAGCCTTCGACGGATGTTCGTTTACGACACGATTTTAGTTGGCTTACCAACTATCGTCCGTTTTGAAGCATTTCGCGTCGAATGCTAAATGCGGATTAAATTTCCGTTCGTTTTTAATTTGTTTTTTGAGTTGTGGAGCTTTTGAGTGAGTAATTGCATCGTCGGTTAGAATTTTAGATCAAAGCTTACCCTTTAGAGAGCATTTCTTCTCTGTTTTTGATCCAGGAGCGCGTAGCCGGAGGGAAAGCTTGTACCAAGCATTCCAATCTTGCATCAGCTCCGGTAGGCACTCCGACTAATTGCTGACCTACTGACACCGATGGTGGGACTGCAAAACATAAATTGGGTTTAGAACTCGATAAAAAATAATTAAACTTATTCCAAAGACGATTTACTTGCCAAACATTTTAAATACAGACATTTTTATAAACTTATCGTGTGCCAAAAATACGTGCCGTTTTTACACTTTTGTTTAGAAAAGTTATAAAATATAAGGGTAGTGAGTTTTATAATGTTTTTTTTTACTATATGCTTTGAAATGGCAATTGTTCAGATTATTTTGATCAGTCTTGTCGTCTAGATGTGTAGAATTTTTACAGAAAAGTGCAGAAAGTGGTTTGTCAGATTTCGATCAGGCAATTTTATAATATAACAATAAGCAAACGCTTGACATTGTTCAAGTTCTATGAAAAAAATAAAGTTTTACAACGCAATACAAACTTTACTACACAATAAAATTTGGAAGCTGTAATATGAACATTCTTATCAAATTGCAAGATTTAAAATGAGCGATGTAATGACGTTCATAAAAAAGTGCAGCATGCGAAGATAGCGGTTTCTTGAACCCCGCTGCGTCGGCGGAGGGTTGATAATCAAGTGTATTAATGAAATTTAGGGGCTGCAGACTAATGATTCAATATGAAAAAATAAGATTAAACCCACGCCCCGGAATTAGATTAAATTTATATTAAAAAATTTATTACATTATTACATTAATACATAAATCATCAGTATTTGTTTTAAGCTTTTGTGAGTGTTTAAGCAGGAATATAGCGTTCAAAGATTGTATTTATTTTTTAGAGCGTTCCCACGGATGCACACGATGAATGATATGCTATGAAATATTTTCTTTGATTGACTGAAAAATTAATCTTCAGAAGTTAACCTGATTTTTACCTATCTTGTCTTCTTAATACATTTAAACGTCTCCATAATTATATACAATATATTTATATTGACTTATTTGTCAGGTGCTACATCCATCATCGTAGGTGGTTTCCGTTGGAGATTTATCTCCATTGTTTTCCACATATATTACAATTGAGCTGAGGTAAGATTATTTTAACATTATTTATTATCTGGGTTAGTAGCAAAATTATTACAAGTTTTATAATTTAGATGACATTTACCTAAATGTATAGGATTGTACAGAGAACGAACAGACATACATATATTCAATTTTAAATTCGAGTATCGAAATAATTACTTTACAACTCATACATAATTTGAATCAGACCTTCGAATCTTTATTTCGGTTTCGGTTTCAATTACGTTCCTAATATACATAACGCTTCGGTTACGGTTTTCCTTCCGGAAAAAAATAACGATTTTACCGGTTATCGGTGCTCGGTTTCGTTCCGGTTCGAAGCCTTATGTTCCTAAAATTTATATCGGTTCGGTTACAGTTTTCGTTCCGGAGAAAATAACGGTTTTACCAGTTAGCAGTTTAGCTCCGTGTGATAAGGGGATTAATTCGATAATATTATTCTTATAGAATGTTTATTTTAAAATAAGAATAACATGTTCTAAATTATGCTAGAAAATGAGTCACAATAAAAACATCAAATATTAATCACCCGGAGCTAAACCGAAAAACTATTATTTTTCTTGGAACAAAAACCGAAATAAAAAAATAACGGTTCAATGTCAAGGATAGGTGAAAGAAACGAATATAAAAAAATATTATAAACGAGGAAAATATTATTAATTGGCATATCTAAGATAATATCATTTAAAACAAAATGTACTTCATTAATACCCTTATAAGAAAATATATATGAGAGAGTGTTCTTTCCGAAGATTTATTTTAGAATTTGAACATTAAGCCCTTATATTTTTTTTTTACTATTTTTTAAACCTAAACACTTTGACGTATACAGCCGTCAAATCCCGTCATGCGTCTGCAGATAATACTTGCTTTTTGCGCCAGATAAGTCTATGCATACCGTCTTCGTGGACACTTTAAATCTTATCTCACATCGACAAAACTCATCAAAACGAAAACAAACTTAAGCGACTCAAAAACCATCAGACTTCTCTGAGAATTGAAATGAGGCAGAATTAGAAGATTTCGCTTTCTATGAAGAATTTTATCGACTTTTTTTCTTACAAGCTGTATATTCACTTATATATTTATCAAATTACATTCTCAGTTGATTTGTTAAGTTTCTGTGGACGCTGTAATAATGGATCACTGTCGATTATGGCCATCCAAAATTAATTGGGTAAGTAAAGTTAGCCTTCCAAACGAGCCTATCTCAGCATCTCGACAATGGGGTAGTTTTATTCAGCGTATTTTTATTATTTATACGCGTAGGAGAATTTGATCAAAGGAAAAATTTGGCTTTGTCGCGCGCACATTTAGGAGTTTAGGGAAGTGGGTAAGGAGAAGTCGCAGGATAAGTTTGTCGGTGATGCTCGAGGAACGGGTTTTGGCTCCTAACAATATTACTTATATCTCCGAAATCGGGTTAGGATAACAAACTGCCATCGGCTTTCCACATCTTTTGTGGGCCAATCCGACTCAATGCGAGCCTTTCTATACAAATGAAAATTATTATTGGCGATATTGGGAGAAGGTTTTCGAGGGACGGAAGACGACTTTATTCAAAAGGGCTTAGTAGGGAAAGGACTCCGTGGGGACACAGTTGAATGACTATTTATTCGCCAATAAGGACGAAACGTATGATGTATTCGCATTCAGCTGCCGGGATAAAGGATTTGAATACTGATCACCCGTGAAGCCTTCCGTCTACGTATACACCACACCAAAATAGCCTCCAATACACCCTTGAATAAATAAAATTCACTCATTTCAAACGCATCGTATTGTTTTCCAACTTTTGCGGATTTATAATGCAAATTCAATTTTGGCAAGGACAGTTTCGCTAATGATACCTGGGAACATTGATTAATTCATCATCATTACTAAGCAATGCCGAAATTTTATTTATCTGAATAAATGCAAAATACAAACATACGGTATGCTGTATTAATATTCAGACGTTGAGGATGCAGAATTGTATGTATAAAAGCAATTTTGATGCACTTTAGTGGCTTACTTATATGACGTATTCCAAGAAATCTTTTCAATAAAATCTTCATACTTTTAGCAAGCTGTTCTATGTATATAAATATGATGCGGAAAGTGATTCTATCGAATAAACTTTGATTTATTGCTTAAAACATTTGAAAGTCAAAGTTTTCAATATTTCAATATCAACGCTCAACTTTTAAATATAAATAAAATAAGTTTTGTATAAAGATATTCACTCAATTTTATTTTTATTTAAAAGAATATTTTATGGCATTAAGTATGAAATATAACACTGTTAAAATGTCTGCCGCGGATTTGATTGGTGTTACGTATTCGAAAAGTGCAATTTTCGATAACTTTGTCGCATAAATCTGACAGAATTTACTGGATGGTGCTCGTTATGTTGACTTTAAGGGCATCAATTGTTTGCTGTTTATAAGCATAGACATGTGATCTAAGATAGCCCCAAAATAAGAAATTTAAAGGCGTTAAATCGCACGTTCTCGGTCTATGCCCTCAAATCGCTCGTGCAGAATGTCCATCGTGGAATGCGCTGTGTGACACGTAGCGCTGTCCTATTAGAATCACACACACAGATAAAATTGACTAAAATCATACTGAAATCTACAAGAATATATACTATGTTAAAAATTATTGCAATTTACAAACATATTTCGATACTTATATTTTGATTCCCGTAATATTTTAAGAAAATTAATTTAAAATTTTGAAAATTTAGCCGTTTAGAATTGGTTTTTGGAGATCTATAAAAAAAGTATCTTGGCGTTGGTCAGGATAACTCATGATTTGCGGATAGTGTCCCAAGCGTAGTCATCGGCCTGGTCGCTGATACTGACCCGAACCTCCTGCTAACAGAATAGAACGCCTGCCTAGCAAAAGGGGTCTTCCCAGCACCATGGAAAAGGCAGAAGCTGGTTCTCATTCTAAAAAAGAACGCCCCTCTGGGTCCATCGGCGTACAGACCGCTGTGCATGCTGGATGGGTTGGAAAAGCTGCTGGAGAGACTTATCCTTCAGTGTAGGCCGCTCCACAGTCAACGTCATCACTCAAGTTATAGACGGCAAAACAGGCATGGTGTGGCAGTGTAAAAGTCAGTAGACACACTATAATGATTGCGCTAGACGTCAAGAATGCCTTCAACTCGGCGAGATGGCACCTGATCCTCAGGGCCTTGAAGAAAATTGACACCCCACCATACCTCATCAGAATGGTAGAGAGCTACTTGCACAGGAGAATCCTTATCTACGAAGACGCCGACGGGGAAAGAAGAGGAAAACCAGTGATGGTAGGCATTCCACAGGGGTCGGTGCTTGGACCTGCCCTGTGGAGCATAATGTACGACGGGCTGCTGAGGACGCCACTAATGGACGGAGCCAAAATGGTCACATTCGCTGATGACGTTGCCATTCTAGTCACCGCCAAATCTAGCCAGCATCGCGGAGAATCTGGCCAGGTTGATACCCAATATTGCTGGCCCAAAAACAAGCAGGAGGCGACTTTACAATGAGGTAGTGCACTCGGTACTGTTGTATGGTGCGCCGATATGGGCTGAGGTACTACAAATTAAACTGGCCAGGCTTAACATGGTCAGAGTCCAGAGAAGGAGCTCAATCAGAGTGGCTGCTGCATATCGCATAGTTTTGGAAGACGCTGTTTTGGCACTGACTGTCATATCGTCAATCGGCCTGTTCGCCTATGAGAGACAGGTAATACAGAAGAAGCTAAGCAAAAGACCATGGTGGCGTGGCAGTCCCGATGGGATAACTCCGCTAAAGTTCGGTGGACGCACTAGTTAATATCGAACTTGAGAACCTGGGTAGACAGAAAGCACAGTCAACTGTGCTACCACTTGACCCAGGTTCTCACCGGACACGGCTGTTTTGGTAGCTACCTACACAAAATAGGTAAAAAGTGGAGTGGAGTGCCACCATTGCGAAGCGTAGTACGACGATGCTGCACATACGACATTTGTCTGCCCAGGATGGAGAACTGAAAGGGACATCCTACGGGAGGAGTTGGGAATCAGCTCGCTCTCCCCTAGCAACATGGTACCTTCAATTTTAATGGATGCTAAGGCATGAAATGTGTGGTGCAAATAGACGACATGTGCTATGCGGCGGAAGGAGGATGTTGAACTTAAAAGACGACGAAGAACAGCAGAAGAATGACATTCGGAAAAAGACAAACGGAGAGCCCGCGAGGGACATATCGTTGCCACTCTTGTGCAATACTGTGGCAGCCGAAGTGGAGGGGGGTTTAGTGGGTAAAAATCCCACACTATCACCAGAATGGTGGTGTCTTTTGAAGATTTCTACCTTCGCAAAAAAAGCTTTATATGAAATCAAATATCAAAATATTACACCAATTATTTTTTTAATTATTTTTTTAAATATAATATGTAATATATATATATATATATATATATTTATATTCAGCTAATTTTGTGAATCATGTGGTTTTGTAGCAAGAATAACGGGGATTTTTTGTGTGTATATCTGCGATTATATTTGAGGAAGGGACTCGTCATCGGAGAGTCTCGCAGTTGGGCTCTCTTTCTGCATTTTTTTTGGCCTTCTTTCAACCTTTTGGCGCCATTTTAGGCAATAATGAGTGATTATAAAGTGTCCATAGGATAGAACAAAATCTGAGAGAACCGGTTTCATCTGGGGACCCCCGTCTTTTTTTTTCATCAAAAGGCGTTAAAATAATAACATTTTTTATTATTTAGTTAAAATTGTGAACTCTACGACAATTATCCTTTCATTTTATTCTGAAAGAGCTGTTGTAAGTCTTATATTTGTTTGAATTTTTCTCGTTGAGAGTTCTGGTTACTTATTTTCGTCATTATCATTATTATCAGATTATTTAGATCGGGTTAGATACAGTTTAAGGGTTTCACGCCTTTCTTTGAATTTAAATGATGGGCTTATAAAATAGTATATTTTTATGGATTCATATCAGAAATCCAATTTAATTGAGATTTTCACAATATAAACATAGAATGGAAGTATGGAATCAAACGTGTATTATCAGGGGTTGCTATTTTTTTCCCCGAGGGGCCATTATGTTTGCGATTGCATGTTTGCCAGCCAGACTATTGATATAAAAAATTAAAATTAATGCGTCCGATGTGTAAATCAGCGTTGTTCTGAATCGCACCATAAATCAATATATTCAGTACATTTCGAATAAAATATCGCTGTTCTGTTTTACAAAATAAATAATTTATGTAACGGCATCGATGGGGGATACATAAAATTCGGGACACATTTCAATTAATCACGAATTTTGGCAAAATGACGCTGTAGCCGCGTTTGCTCATATCAATTTTATTGTATAAATTTAACATTGATCGTGAAAGTAGCCCATATATGTAATATAAGTGAACAATTGGAGTCAAAACTTACAATTTACATGGACCATGATCCTTTTGCTGACGGCCGGTGGTACATCATTTGAAGCTATGCACAAATAAGCCCCCATTTGCTTTCTATCCAGTTTCATCAAAGGCAAGCTCTCTCCGTTGTAGACCTCAACTGAAAGCAAACAAATATTTATCAATTATGACAGAAATAATAACTCGAGTCCTTGGCGTTGTCAATTATTAAAAAGGTGGATTCATCCGATGGTGTGGGGGCGGAGATCCGATCCACCCCTTCCATTATAATTAAATGTGACGGGGAACGGTTAAATTTAACTTGACGCTCAAAGGCAATTAATGCAGATAACGAAACGATAAAGTCAAATATATTTAACGATTATTATAATGGCGGAAAAAATGGATCCCTGGCCGTTTGGGGCATCAAAGCATTGTTTTAAGTTATACCTCCGGCAAAGGGACGCCCCTTTGTGGATTAAATATCTCGCCGTAAATATTTCATCCAGAGCCGGCGGGATAATTTTTCGGGTTCATTTTTGCGAAATGCAAGGGGAGCCCCCGCGGTAAGTGTCAAAGGCACATCTTTGCCGGATCGAGATTAAATTTGGCCAAACTTAATGAAAACAGATTTCACTTTGAAAGATTCCATTAAGTGGGGACAAACATGTTCGCCAAAATTTTATCCAATATCTCAATAAATAATTTATTTTGCAAATTATATTCAGCTGCGTATAAAGATAATAAACATGTTTTTATCACATCGATATAAATTGCGGAATGGTAAGCGAAGTTTGATAAAACGTGGTCATCCAAATCTGACGCTTAGATATCAATATTGTATAATGTTAACCATGTAATTTTTTTTTTAATAATAAATTTAATAGTACCATCTTCTTGCACGTGCACCGTTCTTGGTTCGGCGGTGACGCGCAGGAGGCAAGAGTTATAAGGAGTCGTTGGATAGCCTTCACTGCGGAAGGACGTCCTTCCCGCAGCCAAATCTCTCTCTCGTGATTAATAAAGAGTTTATCTAAGACAAGAGTTTTTTTCTATTTGACGCCCGTCTACTTCATCCATCCGCCCGGCTACATAACGGCCCGAAAGTAAAATGAACCAGCGTGTGCCATTTCGGCAAGCAATTGAAAACGAGACGCCACCCGAAGACTCTGCTTTGCGAGTACCCTCGATCCAATACGTTTCAATGGTGTCAGAAACGGTGGGTCGTGAATGGTCAAGCCGTTCTGTCATTTGTCTCTTTAATATATAAACATGATTTTGTATATATGTTTGTATTGTATACATTCCCATACAATTTGTCAGATTGCAATAAAACTTTGTATAGGTGTTGTAAGCACTTTTTTTAAGCATTATATCATTAGTATGAGCATTGTTAATGTATGGAATTTGTTTTGCGAGTCGTTTGACGGATGCACCATGTTGGCGCATCTTGGTCGTTTGAACTCCGCTCATAGGAGAGAGAGAGATAGAGTCCTTTTGGATAGCCCACGATACACGTTGTATGAAGCAATAAATCACGTACTGCGTTTCTTCAGTTGCAAAAAGTTTCAGCTACATCAACTTGTCATAAAATTTTGATCAAATTTCTCCACATTTTTTTGTATCCAAAATGATAAAAGTCACTTTATGTGGGTAACATAATATTAATGCACCCTTAACACTGCTTATTACCAATATTTATCGTCTGGGAGTATCTTGAAGTAAGATAGGGAATATTGACCGCGCCTTCGGGCGAATGTATTCTGTTGTTGATGTCTAAGGGCGCTGAATTTCGGCTTCTTCCGTTCATTTAAAATATGGCTTTAGAAAAGTTCATAAATAAAAAAATTAATGACAACTGTGCCTTATAATGCTTCATCCTGTTTCCTCTTCCCTTTTTTCATACAAACAGGGCAGAATTTGGCTTATATTCATTAAAATTTCTTTATTTTAGAGCATACGCTCCCTTTCCCCGACGTTTACTTTAGTCATTACGTCTTTTTACTCGCGTTTTTTTAATCTTTACGACACCCATCTTACCCCCGTAATTTTAAATTCTTATTTATGGTCCAGTGTTATATTTCCATTATAAAATTTAAAACCATCGCATTTTTCTGAATTTTCTCCGTTTCGCTAAATTTATGCGGCGCCCTGAAGAACTGAAGTTAGATTATTTTACATTTTTTTCCGCGTTGACGTTGCTTGCTTTGCTGGAGCTAAATTTTGAAAAATTACCCCTGATAGATTGATATAATTTTGCATGTGTAATTTGGGGATGTTTTGCATTTTTTAAAGGGATCGGTTTTGCGAAAAAAAGCAAACAAATTAGCTCATCGCGATGAGCTAACAAATCGTCTATACTCCAGAAGGATTTTAATTATTATGCAAATTGTATCACGTTTTTGCAATTTATTCTTGATACACTGATATGGGAATTTTTTTTTTCGTATTTATGTTCCATCGTTGTTTTTTATTATAATATAATTTTTGCCGATTTAATTTTTTATATCAATTAATATTTTTAATAAAGATCCCTTTATATTATAAATTAAAAGCTCTTTGCCATATGTTTGTATGTGTTTAACATCAATAAATAAGGGTGCAGCAGGGAAACTACCTTATTTTAAAATTGAATAATACAATAAGTATAAGAGATATTAATTAAATTTTTTATATGTTATAGAGGGATATTTAAAAAAAAATTGTATTTTAAGAATTATGGTATAAAAATAGTCTTCATTTTGGTCAAAGCATTGACATAATTGAGTTTTCAAGTAATTCTTCACTCTTTCCAGCATATCGACGGGTATGTTGTCGATAACAGGTTGAATATTATTTTTAAGTTAAACCAAGATACTTGGAAGATTGGTGTATATTATGGATTTCAGGAGATCTCACAAAAAAAATCTATATCATAGTACAGAAGTGTCAAACTCTCAATTTTTGTGGCCCAATCAACAAAACGAATACAATACTAAAAAAAGTGTGGTGAAACTCAGATAATTTGACAATTCCTGAAGAGTATATGGGGTGTTATATAAATATTGGTCAAGAGTGATCCGTTGATTAGTAATCACGCATATATGTGTTTGGACATTATACTTATTTATGAAAAATCATATTCATATTCTTCCTCATTGGACTTTTCTTATATTATAATTTCCGTTACAGTAGCTAAACATTTTTTTTCCCGAAAATCCGTTTAAAGTTCCTTTTGCTTCTCATCTACAAAAACATTTAATTTCATCAGCTTAGTGCATTTATAGTTCTTTTAATTTTTAATCCATTGATGAGAGATTCCGCATATGCTGCAAATGGACTCGAGTGATTTTAGCACATTATTGAGTGCGGAGATTAGTGAATCGGAGACAGAGACGGAGAGTGTGTCTTTCATCTCATCGTATACTTACACATCAAAGGCAAAATCATGCTGTAAAAGGACCCCATACACGCTTAAATATTACGAAAAGCGATTCATTTCTTGTTTTTAATTGCTCAAATTTGATTGCTCAAAATTGATATCACTTTTGTGCGACATGTATTAATTTTAGGTAAAGCGGAAAGAAATGTCATTTTTTTTGTTATTTGGAGAAAAAAATTATTTTAATAAAAGCTGTACAATATTACTCAATTAAATAATTTTCATTCTTATTCATAATCGTCCTCCATAAATAAGGTAGCTTTTTAATGCCTCTTTCGTAAAATTCGGCCGGTTTTACACTAAAGTATGAATCCAAATGATTTTTCACTTGTTCCATAGAAGAGAATTTTTTATCGCGAAGCGAATGTTCCAATGACTTGAAAAGATGACAGTCTGAAGGTGCAATGTCAGCAGAATATGGTAGATATTGCAGCACTTCCAAATCCAGCTTCCTTATTTTGTTCTGCGTAATCCTTGCTGAGTGTGGTCTTGCATTATCATGCTGTAGTATTCTTCTTTGGTTGTCAACTAGTACTGATCGCTTTTTGAAGATTTCCGCATTTAACCTATCTAATTATGCACAGTATAGTTCTCCTGTGATATTTTGGCTAAGTTTTAATAATTCGTAGTGAATTACGGCAAAAAAATCCCACCAAATACAAAGGAGGACATTTTTCAAGGATAATGACGGTTGAGGGGTAGAAACAGGTACTTGATTTGAAGAAAGCCACTGTTTTTTCCTTCTCGGACTGTTGTAGAGGACCCACTTGTCATCCCCAGTAACGATCCTTTTTAAAAATAGATCGGTTTTATACCTGGACAATAGCGATGAACAAATGGTAAAGACTGTAAACAAGATCGCAAATGAGTCTCATCAATTTCTGGCTTGGACGTTTTCACTATAGCTAAGAAAATATAAATATATATATAAAAAAGTAAGACAAATAACAGAGCTTCAAAATGATACCAAATTTGACGTATTCACTCGACAGCAACCCGAGGCAAACTGACGGCAAAGACGCAACCAAAAAAAATGACATTTCTTTCCGCTTTGTCTATGAAAGTTTTTCTATGAAAATTTGCAGTGAAGTATGAAGTTGAAAGTATAGTATGAAGGAAGCGTGAAATCACTGTTAATATGTGTTGGTCTGTTTTCGTCCTCCCGTGTTAAGAGTGTTAAGAGCGTTCTTCCCGCCGGTTCTCTAGTAGTCTCGTAACTGGAGTGCCTCTCCAAATAAATAACGATCCAAAACAAGCATTTTTTCTTTATCACTTGAACATTTATATCATCTAGTTCAGATTTTTGCAAGCCAATAACAAAAAAATCAATTAATTAGTCCACTATGTCAATTTTTGGCCCAAAGAAATATTCATTATGGTACAATGAAGCAATAATTTTGCCAAAAGCAATGGTTTTCATTCTCTGGCTTTATTTTGTAATAAGATGATTATGAAATATCTATAGAGGTAGATCTTTCGGAATGTTTAAATTATGAACATAACGAGTGTTTATTTCGTAGTCGTATTGTCGTCCCGATTGTTGCCGATGTTAAGTGTTAATTATACGGTCCTTCCGCGCCCGGATATTGCTTGCAAATTGGACTCCCGAGGAAGGAAGGTTGCCATTGTGCCGTGTCCATTGATCATAAGGCAAGGAAGGAGGGTAGGTGATAAATAAAAGATGATAAGTTTTTGGCGCAAAAAGTAATTATAAGTTAAATCAAGCGCACAATAGGAATATATAGGTTTGGCCTCCTCCCGGGCATCTGTCATGGCTGCTTAGGTTTCGCTCATTTCACAAGGGAAATAATTCCTTTCATTTACATTTCCAGCAGACGCAGCGGTCCTTCTTCCACCTTCTGGGATTTAATTAAAAAAGTAACGGGAAACATTTATAATACATCTGCCTTGTCTCGGGATGAGGGATATTTTAGGATTTACGCACAAAGACCTATCGGTCGACTCCGATGTGGAGTAATTACAAGCGGACATGTTTCCATAACTCAGCCCGGTGGAAAAATATGAATTAAAAAAATAAATAGTAGGGAAAACAATGCCCGAGGGAACACTGTGTAAAATTTTTAAATTCTCCGTAAAGTACCGGATATTATTTACAGCGCGTTGTCCAAAGAAAGAATAAAAAAAAAAACTAAACAATTCAAGGAAAACTTTGGACTGACATGCAAACTATTGGAACGACATGAAAAGTCACCGTTTGATGCGAATTTTAGCCTGGAAAAATTATTAGTTTGTATTATACTTTATATTTATTGCCATAAAATATTCTTTTGAATAAAATAAAAAATAACTATTTTTTATAATTTATTTTATTTATATTCGAAAGTCAAGCGTCTTTATTGAAAGACCGTCAAACGAATTAAATATCAGTTTGGCTATAAAATATAGCACAAATTCGCCATGCCGACATTTTAATCAAGCTTCATTTGTAGTATCAATTTAATTGGAGATAGATATTCCCGTTTAAATAAACGGGAATAAGTACCAAGATCGGCAAACAAGCTTCGGTATAAATTCAAGAGTAGCTCACTGAGAAGATGCACTATCCTTTTGACCTTTTAATGGACGCTTTGAGGATAATTTAACAAAATCTAGGAAGCACTTAATCCAACAGACTGGAACAGCATTTAGATTACGCAGATGCTCTCGATAATGCAATTCGGAGCAATCCCCGTCGAACTATCTTATAACAGGATATTGAGACTTAACGAAAGATGGATCCAATATAAATATACAATCAAAATAATAAACAGCATGAATAACTCTAAATTTGTTAGATTATAACGGCCTTGTTATTAAAGCAATATTAATCAAATTCATTGTAAACCATTGTGTGCAAATTATTCTAATTAATTTAGACAGATTTATGCGACGAATGCGGATATTTGAACAATTTTATATTTAATGCCATAAAATATACTTTAAAATATATTTAAAATGGTGTAAATATCTCATATATAACTTGTTTTAATTCAACATAAAAATTTAGCGTCCTTATTGAAATACTCTATAAAAGCATGTTTAAATTTGGACAGAACTGTAACATATTTAGTTTAAATTTATTACAAAAAAAAGTTGATAAAATTTCAGAAAATACGCAGAGTAGTAGATAAAAGAGAGTCGACCGGTAGTCTTGGGCGCGGAAAGACGTGTTCTTCTCGTCGTCAAATAAACAATAATTTGTGTTATATCAAAATTAATTGAATAATATATGATCCATTCTGTTCTATTACCTTTTACCATCTCTCCGGAAGCCTAATAATGTGTTCTTGCCAAAATTTCCCAGGTTTGTTGGCAAAATATTGATCAAGGTACATTTTTATATCATTTTTTGAATTAAAATTTTTAATAATTTATTTCTGACGAGCAAAGACACATGAGGCCTGGCGTTATCGTCATGAAAAACAACACCTCGTCTGTTCGCTAACTCTGGCCGTTTTCTGGCAATTGCATCCTTTAGATTGTCTAGTTGGAAACTGGTTGCTGAAGTAGCTCATAATAAACTACCCTCTTCCAGTCCCACCAAATGCATAGCAAAACTTTTTTTGGATGTAGACCAGGTTTAGCCACAGTTAAAGCTTCTATACACTTGGTCCAGGATCATTTACGTTGGATATTATCATAGAGTATCCAAATTTCATCTCCAGTGACAAATCTATTCAAAAAAGGTTGGCTATTATGTCGTTGGAGAAGAAGATCACATGTTGAAATACGCTGAAGTTTATTTGAGTCAGTCAATTCATGAGGAAGCCACAAATCTGAACGATTGTTGTAGCCCAATTTTGTCAGATGATTATGGACGGATGCTTGTGGAATTTCTAACTTGTTAGCTATTTCGCGAACAGTATATCGCGGGTTTTCTTCAACCATGACTATGATTAGATCTGTGTTTTCTTATGGGACAACTTAATATATGAATTGTAACAATCGATTTAATATATTGATACGATTGTCTTAATTTATTATACATTCTGAATTTGAATCTAAACCTCATGATAAAAGTCTGAGATCTAAACCACTATCCCAACACTTTATCTTATATGAATTGCTGATGTCTTAAAAAGCCTTTAAGCCGAGTCCCGATCATCCGACTTGAGCGGAATAACTAGAGGGTTAGATAAAAGGGAATTGCGGGAAATCTTGGATAGTCGGAAGTAATATTTTATAAAGATGTACAGCAATATACTACTATATTTTGCAAATATTTACATTCATATCGAAATTTAAAAATTTATAATATTATAATACGTTATGAACCATTCTGTCGGAGTCTTCTTTCTTCCCATTAAATATTGAATTATTATGTTCACAAAAGCAGTACATTACAGAATCCCATTATATCTTATTTATGATCAATTTGCACGTAGGAAATATATCTTGCGATTGCAAATAGTATGAAAAAAGGCCGAATTTGTATCGAAGAAATTCTTTAGGATCGTATAAATTTTTAACGAGGAAAAAATTAAGCCCGAAATAAATTCGCTGTAACTGTTGCTCTTCGCGGAGAGATAGCCTGGCAGCAGTTACAGACTACGCCGATGGGATACAGAGATTCTCTCGATGGACCAATCCTGAAATTCAATCAATCAAAGTATGTGGATAGCCTGAAAGCCTTTTCTTTCGCTCCGGATTTTTTCTCAGATCACGCCTGGAAAATAGATATGGAAACGGAGCAAAAATGAGATTTGTTTTTATGTTTATGTCGTTGAAATGTATTTATTTCATCAATGATGCACGATTAATGCGCTTATCCGGAGTTGTCGTGATATTTTTAAATGGGTTTTTCATTAAGCTTCCGTAGCGCCGTCAGTACATTCAAAGTTTTCATCCCTTGTTTTCAGCAAATGAAGGGTTAAGAATAAAAAAACGGTCGGAAACAAAGAGTGTTTTCAGAGCCACTGCGGTGATGAATTTCCCATTTATCATTTGACGTCGTGGCGTTGTGCGAGTTATATCATAATATTTTCTAAGATTGCCGTTTTATTTTCGGAATAATAAACAAGAAACACATAATTCTTCCCCGAGAGAAAAGGGTAGGTTTTTGAGATAAAGCTGCTTTTTCAGCATTCCTCTTCTGAATGATATTGTTTCCTGGCGATAACGGCTCGACAAGGAGTATTGAAAAAACAAAATCAACCCTTCAGTCAACCAAAAATTATATTATTTTAATAGCAGAAAAAATAACAGCGTCAAAATGTCCGACAATAAAAACGGGGTGAAAAGACGTCCATCTAACGCCGATCGATATTTTATTTGTATTTATGACAAATATACAATATATGAAAGACAACGGTCAGGTTTTTGTATCTCCACTGGATGAAATTTCATCGAATGAAAGGGAAATAGTAAAATTTACATTTTTTCTGACATGGGTTTTAGGAATAAGCCCGTGAGTGGTTCCACTTATCCAAAAAAGGAGGATATTGCGGATCCTTCCCACGGGAATAAAACACAAAAAGGGTATAATTATTTTTTTCTCTGGTTAAAAACGTGGACAGCATTCGCGTGGGTTTTTATATCACATAAATCTGGATTTACAAATAAGCTGCGACTTCGCGAAACTTTAAGAACTCAAACTTAACCACAATATGAATTAATTTAATAAATAACATACAAAATGTAGATTGGAATCATAAATCTAGTGTTCAAATACACAGGAGATGTAGTTAACAATCATATTAATATATCTAAATATATAAACAATAAATGTATGTCCATCTGTTAGTTTGTACCGTATGCGTTCCTATATCATTCATTTGATTGCTATGAAACTTTAAGTATTGTGCGCTTGTAGTATAAGCATTGTTTTGCAGCTGCACCATGTTGGCGCATATTAGCGTTGACGGGAAAAGACAGACATCAGACAGCGACTGACTGGATTGGGGGTTTATTAACAATCAAATCCATTCCCCGCGCTGCTGTATGGTCTGTTACGGTTTATATATTTATATTATAATGCATGTTTTAAAACAATACTCAAAAATAGTCCCAAAAGTACCCGACCTAACGTGTAGATGACGGTTACTGTTGTAAAAAAGTACTATGATAAAAAGTGTCTAGATCGTACAGATCATAGAAAAAAGAGGACGAAGTGGCCTCAAGGTTTGTATATTCAATCGGTCCGCTTTTCGGACCGCTGATATGAAGAATGAGCGCCGGATCGGATGCCATATTTGGATGGCGTTCTTCCGTGATCGTATATATTATAGAAAATGCTGCAAAAAGCCCTAAAAAAAGGACATAGTGACCGTAAAGTTTGTATGGTCAATCGGTCCGCTTTTCGGATCCCTGATTTGACGAATTATAAAAATAGACAGAGTCAATCAGTGTTTTTTTTTTTTAAGTGGATTTTAGTGATCCCTTTTATGGAATCATTGCCAACCATTTTGACATGGTTTTTCATGGCACATATATGTTGTTAAAAATGTGGTTGCCAGCCACATCTCCTGTGGGATTTGAACCCAAGATGATCGGGTTACGAGTCCAACCGCTTAACGCGGGACTACATACAGGTATTTTTGTTATTAAAAAACTTATTTTTTTTAACTAAATATTGCGGTTTGAAGTAAGAGACGAAATATAAAAGTGATGAGCATCTACGCTCTCACATCTGCCACCGCCCGTACCAACTACCTAATTTAAGTAAATTTAGACAAATTTTCAAACGAGCAATATTTCGTTTAATAGCCTCATCCTATACGTTTTTAAGAGCGTTCCCATGGAAGCACAAACGATTCATAAAGAATTGGCGAATTTATCGGCAAAAATTAATGCATTTGTGTGATATTATGCTCTTAAATTCGTAATGTACTGTGATAAAAGCGTTCATAAAATATAATACAACTACGCGTCCCATCGATTAGTTGTCTTCTATTAACACTTGGGAGGGTTTTTACTATACTTTGTATTAAAAAAATAACAACCCTTTAATCTCTATAGCAAATTAAACATTACGGAATACGAACAATATATTATATAATAGATACGAGCGGCGTCCTAAGTTGTTTGCTTTTACCGTGGCGTTTTACCGTCCCACCGTACTAAAACGAGGACATTGTGTCGAAGTGTCGTTATATGTGAAGTGTCGTAAATCGTGTTCAGCGAATTTTGTTAGCGGTTTATTTTATAACAGGAATAAAAACGTTGATTTAGCCCGTCACCTTTTGTTTTATTCTTCTTTTGATGTGTGGCAATGTGGCTGAAACAGGTGTGGGACCAAATAAAAAACAACACACAAATAAATGGAAGTTTGAATCCTGCCCGACTGGTGTGCCATGATAAAAGCGGCGGGCTGGGGGTGGGTCGAGGGTTTTGTCGTTTGGGACGTTTCCGAGCAACCCTTTCATGAGGTCGCATACGTATAAGTACACAGAATCTATTCCATTGTTTACTCGGCTAAAATCACGGAGTGCACTTATTTGTAAGATGGTCAAAGACCACTGCTGGACGGTCAAGGTCGTTTTGTCGCAAAAAAGGGCTGATATAGCCAGAGATATGATCAAATTCAATTTAAACCCCTCAGAAATTATTAGCCTTAAACAAATTCAATCTAATATGGATATACGTTCCAAAATTTATCGTACTCCCTGAAGATCAGGAAATAATGATTAAAAATAGGTGTTTATAAGCTTTACGATGATCTAAAATGTCTGCTCACAATCGGACCGGAGGAAAAAGACGATAAAATGAGCAGAAAAAGAGATAAAATATGTTAAATCCGAGATATTAATTTACGACTAAACAGAAAGTGATCCTAACTGCGAGACTTTTCGATGACAATTAGAGAGAAAACAATTACTATCAATCAATGCTTATGATCAACTCTCTGTTTTTGAAGATATCCTTTACGAGAAACTCCCCCCCCCCCCGTTTTCACTTGCTAGGAAGAAAGTTGGCGATCCAAATCCTTACATTATAAATGGCTGTAGATGCGTTTACACAGGTCTTGTAATGGAATACAAGCAATTCTACGGATGATTTTGTGGCAAATTTATTTTGGATTTGTATCTGTAGCGTGGGCGATTTAACATCCCCATGCAATGACGCTGTTAATCTAAGCAGACTTAATTTGTCAGATTAACAGCGACATCTTCCGTCTCTCTTTAGGTGCAATGTGCTATTTTAACAGCGCCATCTTCCGTGGCGCTAAGGGGACATGGACACCTGGAATTACTGACCGATCGATTCTTCCGCCAAGCCGTTGCCGGTTGAGTGCTGCAGGAAGCGGGAGTCGGAACGAGTTGTCGATTGGCCTTGAATGCGGGAGGACATCCTTCTCGCAGCCAGATTTCTCTCTCTCTCTCGTTCGTGCTGAATAAGAAGTTACCTTAGAGTCTTTTCTGTTCGACGCCTGTCCACCCCCATTCACCCGTCTCGTATATATGCATATTGGATTTCATATTTTTTTAGCAGGGTTTCCAACAGTTATTTTTTAAATTTCGGTTTTGGTTACGGTTACGTTACTAACATTTTTATAAGTTCAGTGACGATTCGAAATCCTGTTTTTTACACAAATTTGTACAAAAATAATCTGTTTTGACATCAAAATGCTGGTTTAAAATTTGTACACATCTTTGTGAAATAGATATATTTAATAGGGCCCCTTTTTTTAATATCTATTGTACTAATTTCTAGTTATAATAATTTTTTTAACAATTTTGTTATTTCGAGCGCGAGCAAACGCGGTACCCACTTCAAATAAAGCTTTTTCATGGACAAATGTCACTTCAACTACAATTCAACTTGAACTTAAATATAATTTACTATCGGTCAAAAATATTTTGTAGACTTTTTTTTAATGTTTTCTGGAACAAGTGTCGAATTTGAGCGAACAAAGTTTGCTAAAAACACTCGCGCCATACCATGATATGTATTTGGTACACTAAAATGAAATTCGAAAAATTCTGAACCCTGTATCTATTATATTTCATGTCAATATTCCCATTATTAGAGTCGAGTTGTAGTAAACACATCTCGGTTAAGTAAAGGCTAAAATCAGCAAACTACTACTCTGTCATTTGTATCGATTGTGTAGAGTCTCATGGATAACATTTGTCAATCCATTGCCTTGTTTCAATGATATTTTTTCTCATTAAAAAACAATGCTTTATCCATACACGAAATTCAGACTTTCCCACTGAATTATGAAATTTTAACCTCCTAAAAATCATATGGAAATTGTATATTTAAGAGATTATTTAAATATATTATTGTTGTCAAGGGCTGAATAGATTTTGAAGGCAATGTCTGACATCTGATTATTATTAGTGTAGTTAAAGCATTGTCAAAAATACGATTTTATGGACAAAACTAGTGGCGTACAGTTTGGGGAATTTAACGAGGGAAGTTGGTTAATTACTTTTATTTGTCCCATTGTTTTTGACCCGCGAGGGAAAGGCTTGTTTTCCCGTTTTCAGTGCTTATCTCGGCACAGATATGGTCCATCGCGGTCGCACTCAAAAGACAGACGGCAGACGATCCCACTGGTTTAGTTAGAAAACAATGGATGTTAGCAAAGCCCTCCGCACAAAGGATCTGTACAAGACGATGGAACTTCAAACAAAGAAACACATATAATGTATTCGTTCACGACAGACAGTAACGGGATTGTGCATTGATCCTTGCACCAGCCAGATGCCGAGTATGCACTTGCACTCGTGCAATTCCGAATGACATAAAATGCAGGCATTATTCGTCACTATTAGTTTATCAAAATGAAAATGAAACAATAGGCTATTGTTCTCAGGGCCAATGTTCGTTGCACTATAAAATCAAAGATCTGCGAACAATAAGCATTCCTTGTTCGCCGGTGCAATGGAAGCACAGGGAGATCATGTTGGAATACCGTCGGTTTTGAATGTTATATATCAACGAAGTTCACTATTTTTATAGCATATATAATACCATCTCTCGATCCTTCAGCTCCCTTATTAAATCTCGACAAAGACTTATAAATAGCTTTCTGGAGTACACAAACTCTAGTCATTTCTTTATTCGAAGGGCAGTACTGGGATGACCTATGAACATATCATAATTATATTGATCATAAGAATCTATGCATACATTTTGTAAGCATTGTATTACATCTAGAAATAAGAGATAATTATGTTTTCAATGAAGCATTACATGGAACACAAAAAAATACTTTTATCCAATGTAAATATGTTGAAATTCAAACGTTTCACGTTTATAACGAGCAACAAATTTGTGTGTATTGCGGATATATTCTTAAAATATTCATATTATTAAATAAAGAAGAATATTAATCAGCTGTTTATTGATTGTCTAGGTTTTATATTATCCAGATTTTACAAAATTTTGAATGTCATGCCAATGGACACGGCTTTCCATCGAAGAGTATGAAAATAATTCGCCTATTGGTTTAATTTACAGCAAAAGCGACGACGAAGATGTCAGCGAGTGGTTAAATTACGACGTTCACAGTCCGGGACTCCAAGTTTTGAATGATGTGAGAATAATTGAGGCAATATCTAACGTCCTTAAGAATAACAAGAACAAGAAGATAAGATTGCTGAGGGGGTATTAGTTCTGCATAATTCCGAAGCTTTCAATGCTTGAACGTTGCTATGAAGGAGTTTGAGAGGTAGGTGGAATTCAAGACATTTGCATAAGCATTAGTAGATGCATTATTAATTTCATCAATATTTATGCGAATTATTAATTTTCGGACATGACGAAGCTAGTCCCATAAATACCCGATCTATATCGAAAAATATATATTTATTTCTCAATATAGTGTCCTTCCAGCTTGATTCACTTTTCTTGACACCATGACCTTGTGTGCAGATGGAACTGTCTTCGCTATCAGTCGTCGTGTCAGCGGTCACAGAAGCGGACCGGTTGGACACAGATACCCTGTGGCCACTCCATCCTCTTTTAGGGCTTTTATGTATCTTGCGGTATTTTCGGTGATAAATACGTACTCGGATATATGATCTGTACGATCATGAAAGCCTCTCCAGAGGGTAATTTACATAGGCCACTACGAGATTAGAATTTCCCCATTCATAACCCTATGTATCTAACTATCATACTAATTTATTTACATATTTTTAAGTTAAAATATATATGTACATACTTT
This sequence comes from Stenopsyche tienmushanensis, assembly GCA_008973525.1. Taxonomy (NCBI): domain Eukaryota; kingdom Metazoa; phylum Arthropoda; class Insecta; order Trichoptera; family Stenopsychidae; genus Stenopsyche; species Stenopsyche tienmushanensis. The sequence continues at coordinate 980,381 of WACJ01000027.1, forward strand.
ACTTTTAGTTTTAAGTTTATGGTTCCGAATAGCGGGATCATGGTTATGAATCGGTTTCATTTATGGTTATGAATCGACGCAAAAACTCGTCTTTATTGCTGTGAATTGTTGCCAAATACCAGATTAAAACATCCTCACGCTTAGGGAATCCAATCTCGGGATCCCGGACAATTTTAGGTGATTAAGAATCCCGGGATTATTAAACGTAATCCCGAAAATTTTGGGATTGAAATTTTTATTTAACAGAAATCGTACACCTCATCAACACGAAGAAGGCTACCAAATCTAGACATTCTCGCCGAAATTAAGACGCTTGGAAACAGTGGCATAACTACTAATTGGCGAGCTTAGGCGACGTCTAGAGGCAGTAACTGTCTAATCTATGTACACATATAAACAGTACATATATGTTTTTCAAATTGTTATATTAACATTTCCATACCGGTGATGTATTTACTACACCTCGACTCTGATAATGGGAATATCGATATGAAATATAATAGATACGGGCTTCAGAATTTTTGTATTTCTCCGTGATATAATTACGAATCACATCAAAGTGTTATAGTATATAAGTATTCATCTGCAGCGACGGAAATGAATAATTTGTCGGGAAATCGGGAATTTTACGAGTTTTAGTCCGTGTCTCAGCAGATAGGAATTTTATCAGTCACATTGATGGTATTATATGAAAATGGGGCTCACGCGATCATCAACTCGAACCAGCATTTAAATATCTGATGACGATACCTCCTTGACGGCACCTATCTTGCGCACAGCTTTCTCATGTGCAAATTTTTAGTCAACACAGCAATTTCAATCGACGATGATCTAATACCATTTTGTGGATTTTTTCATCATTTCTAGCATAGTCATTTGGTCGAACATTGCGATGTTCGTCTTGGCATCTCGTACGGCGTCGTTTAAATTCTGCCATTCAATATTTTACAATTGTATCTGGATTTGAGTCTAAATATTTACAATAAAACGTCAATATCTAATCTGCAATATCAATGATTGATCAGCGATATATTTTTGCTCGTTATAACCGAGTCGAGCATCTAAATAGATGTCTTTCTCGAGAGAATAAAATATTTAAAGTGATTTTTTATTACATTATTATTAATATTGTACTTATTAAGATGTTGTATGATTTTTGCGCTTAATTAAACGGTCACATATTAATGCAATTTAAGCATGAAGGATGTCTTATTCAGTGTTCCCGTATGGGATCAAAGGGTGGCTCAGTCAAGCATTTCCAATTTGCCACGACTCCCATACGATGTGGAATATGTGCTCCAAGATGGAAAATCAATTGATGTCGTGGTATATGTATAATTTCAATTTAGTTTGTGCCATTTGCGTCGAAAGTATATAACAACAAAATGCATTCTATAATGCAGTCCAATTTCTTGAAAACAGAAAACTAATTTCGTTCCAAGAGAATGTCGTAGTAAATATGTTGACTACCGGTTTTGGCACGGGGGACAAACATTACGTATTGTGTTAATACCGTTAGCGGGAAAAGGGTTATTGCGAATACAAATTTTGCGCAATCATATTTGAACAGTACTACTCATAAGAACAAATCCATGGATAAACTTATTCCACGCCCAGACGAGAGCAATACAGATTAAATTCATGCTTTTATGATCTAAAGTTCAATACGATATCGACGTATCTGGATGGTATTTAGTCCCTACAATCCGGAATTTAAAGACAGGACCGTTGAGCGAGCACTGCGGAAGTTTTCGCACATTGATTAAAATGAAGGAAAGCGCTTTAAATTTTAATTAAAGTTTATTTATTTTGTAATGATGTTGCCGGGCAGTACTACCCCGTAATTCTGTTTTGTGGAGCGAGCGAAACTATGTTGCGACGGGTGAGCTGAATAGCCTATTAAACAATGGTTCTCAAACAGTTTTACAAAGTTTCACCATGGTGGCTTATATGCATAAGTTGCAACTATATGATGAGTGAATATATAATCCGACGCTGTAACTTACTCCATGTAACTTTGCAAATTATTGGAGCGTATTGTTGGACTTGTGTGGTCTTTAAACCAAAATTAATAAACAATAACAGCCATTGTCACAAAATGTATTGCAGCACTCCATGCCGAGATAAAATAATTTAAATTTGTCCAATATCATGCAACGCAGCGAATAAGAGACGATTTAACCCCTTTAATGCCGAGCGAACAAGATTTGTATTGATACTTGTGGATATATCTTCTAATATATAAAAATGAATTGGGCTTTATTCATGTGAAATGCGCTACCATATCATTCATCGGATTGCAATAAAACTTTGTCCACTTATTGTTTAAAATTTTGCGAGTAACATAAGCATAGTCTAATATATAAATATTAATGTTTGTTTGTCTGTATTTAATGCGCTGCCATACCGTTCATTCGATTGCAATAAAACTTTGCCAATTTATTGTTTGCACTTTTTTAAATAATATAGGTATATTATAATTAACTCACAGTAAATCTTATATATAAAAATCAATGTTTGTTCATATTTATAATAAAACCAAAAAAAAATTAATAAATCTCATTATTTTTATCATTCCTAATTAAACAAGATAACTCTTTCAAATTTCAAACGATATTTTTAGAATTATTACTTTTGTGGCAGCAAGTATATGTATATGATTTTCAAAGTTTTGGTCGATCATAATATCAGAAGGCATTCAACATTTTGCATCAACATTTGTTCATGAGAAAGCTCTGTTCGAAGTGGGTACCGCGTTTGCACATACTCGATCATAAACAACAACGCGTCCACAATTCAGAGCGCTGTTTCAGCGCAATAAAAAGGATTTTTTTAATGTGTTATGTGATAAAGAATAAATATGAATCTATAACTATACTTAATTACCTCGAAATACACAAGACAAAATTCCATGAATTGCGCTTTGAATTGCTTCTCCAATCACCATATTTGGCTCTTAGTGACTACCACCTGTTTGGATATCCAAAATACTGTTCTATGCCAGTGTTTCTTAAACTTATGTAGTTCGCGGACCTCCTCTTGAGCAACATTTTTTCGCGGACCCTCTCCTGAACAATTTGTTTTTAGCGGACCCCATCCCGACTCTTTAATTAATTATTTTTTCCTTTAAAAGTTTATCAAAATTGATCATCTTATAGTATTTTTACGCCAAGTTAAACCTTTTTCATTTCAAGTCAAACCTTTTTCAACTCAAGTTAAACTTTTTAAAGATGTCAGGTGAAATATTGTGTGCTCCAAATTAAACGGTGTATTTTTTTAAGCATATAAGATGACTTTTACTTTTGACTTGAAGACAGTTTAACTTGAAGTGAAAAAGGTTTAATTTGAATTAAAAAATGTTTGACTTGAAATTAAATAGGCTTAAACTTGGCTTAAAGTTACTGTATAATGTATTCTGTGAATGATTCCAAGAAAATATCTTGTTTAAGTATCGATAAATGTTTTTTTTATATTTTCGCGGACCCCCTCTTGAGCAAAATTTCTTTCGCGGACTCCCTCTTGAGCAATTTTTTTTCGCGGACCTCCTCTTGAACAAACTTTTTTTTGATGGACCCCACTCCAACCCTTGGGACTTACTTTTTCAGACAAACAAACATTTTTTAGTCAAATATTGGTCAAAATAGATCTTTTTATAATGTTTTCTGTAAATAATTCCACGAAAATATCTTATTCAAGTATAGGTAAATATTTTTTTTATATCTCTGCGGACCCCCAGCAATGCTGATCTAGAGTCTAGACAAAGAGATTTAGCTCCAATGAAGAAGTGATTGCTGAAACTGAAGCCTATTTTGAGGCCAAAGATAAATCGTTTTACAAAAAAGGCATGAAAATGTTAAATAAGCATTGGAATGAATGTTTTACTCTCGAAAGAGATTATGTTGATGAATAAAGAAGAATTTTGCCCATAAATTGTTGTCAATAGTGGCGCTAACTATATGTCATCTTTACTTTCTAATAAACAAGCGAGTTGCAACGATATATCGGTCGTTGGCACTTTACGCAAGTATCACCAATGACTAAATATCATTGTTCGATATTAAGAGGGTTAATCTTCTTTTTCTTCCGTTTATGTTAGCGGATATAAGCAATCGTTATTGAGGACTTTTCAGAATACGGACAAACAATTAGAAATATGAATACTTTGACTCTTCAAATTTGATTGTATGGTCAAAAAAAATTCCATAAACTGGATTTGAACCCGAACTTTTATAATAAGTATTAAAGATTTAACCCAAATTAACAAAACTTATTATTGAATCTCCAATATATTTTTGAGGTGGCTTTTACCAATCCCATTGTCAACCATTTTAACATGATTTTTCATGGCGAATACATGTATTAAAAATGTGGTCGACAGCCAAATTTCCTGTAGATTTGAACCCAAGACTTTTGAATTAATTGCGTATGCAAATTTTGATTAATTCCATGTTGTTCTTCAACACAGGTAAGTTCTTTAAGATTATGATCTTCCAGATGCAAAATTAATTTATGCACCGCTAATGGAAATGAGGGAATAACAAATCTTGCGTTGCCTTTTGTTTCGTATAAACAAAGCTTTCCCAGTTTTGAATTCATAGGGATAACTTGGAAATACACCCTTGTGAGTGTAGATTTGCGAGGAATAGATTGCATGTATCGAGGGTTTTGATTCAGCAATGAAAAGGTAATAAAAGATGACATATTGAGGGTCATCAAAGTTTTCTGTTCGAAGTCGATTAACGTAATTGAGTGAGATTCAGACACAAATAAATTCGGAGCAAACTACATTTATATATTGCCGTTTGAAAAGCGTTTTTGTGAGGTCTCACTGTATTTATATAGGGCAGATGTTATCTGAAATATCCGAAAGAATGATCGAAGATCACGATAAGGATGAGAGTGGGTGGTGTCACTTCCGAGAATGGAAGAAAACTTGAGAGATAGCCAAAGGGCTACTTTATATTGTCCTAAGACATGGCAAAGCAAGCTAGTATTCGGATTCCTTTTGTAAAGTTTCGAGTTCAAATCCGGGTCACAATGTTAATAAATTTGGCAAATCGACTCAAACCATCGCGATTTATTGGCATTGAATTAGTACACATCGAAAAGATGTTATAGTATTTTGTTAATGTAGCAAAAAGACCATAAAAGAAAATTCTCAGTTAAGAAATGAATACAGGATGTGGCAGGGAAACTACCTTATTTTAAATGTAAATAACATACACAATATAAGAGATATTAGCATATTTATTTTTTACATGTTATAAATGAATATTTAAATTTTTTATTTATAATATTGTAAATATTATATCATTAAGATGTCTTTGGTTCGGATCAATGTTTTAAAATAATTGAGTCTTGAAGTTGATATAATTGATGATATAATTTTTAAATATAATAAATAAAAACTTTAAATAGTGTATTTATAACATTAAAAAAGAATTGAGCTAATTTATTTAATATTGTTTGTGTTATTCATTTTCAAAATAAGGAAATTTCCCTGTCGCATTTTGTATGTGAAGCCTATTGTGATGATATTTTAATGATGCTGCGCTTAAAATTGCAGCAAAAAGGTCATAAAATAAGATAAATAGATGCAGCTTGGATTTTAGAGATATAAAATGGATCTGGAACATCCAAATGCAATGGTTTAAATTGGTTTGGTTCAATGGAAACGTGTTGAATAGTTTTTTGTCCTGATGTGGACACCATTGAGGCTTATAAAATCGACATTTATTTTATCGGGAAAGGCTTTCCCGTCCGTGTATATACATGTGTATCGATTTGTAAATTAATAATTCGCACGAGCTCTAATACGGTTACGCAAGAAGATTTGTTATGTACGAAATTGTAACAAAAGACGAAAGATAATTTCGCGTGTAGTACGTCTGTTTCGTGACTAATTCCGAGTGACATCTCACAAAATTCACGCCAATCATTTGCTTACATCTTTTCATGGGGAGGCTGGTGTCAAAATTTACCCGCTCGAGATTCGTAAAGTCTTTTAAAAGCGAACGCAGCAAGAAATTCGGCTCGAGATCCCGAACCGTGGATTTGTGTGTCGCGAGGCGATTATCCTGTCAATGTTCACAAGATGGATGTGTCTGCTGGCTTATGTCAACAAGGAGTAATGATGTTAAATATTAGACTCGGGCAAAAAGAGCATTAGACCTTAATTACATTAGCGACCTCATTCACTCACTAAATGAGGAAAGTAACCCTAAGAACGGCATTAAGGTTAGTGGGCTTTTCTTATTTCCGATAGATCCGCACGATAAAGGTCGAACGTATGAAAACATATATTATTCAATCAAATAATTACTTCTCATTATCTTCTTTATACGATTCTGAGAACTCTGTATGGAGAGAAACTCTATCCAATTATAACTGAGAATATCGCAAGGCATTGGGGGGCTGGGGGTGGATTTTGTGTCCCTGTGTGCGTGTCAGTGAAATATCAACTTCCCACGTGCAAACTCAAATAACACATTTATCCCGTGTAGGCAAAGCAAATTTGAATCCTAAGTTTAATTAAACGACAATTTAAAAATAAACAGATTGAATGTCAACCCTGACAAAAAACTGCGCCTGGAATAAATTGGTTTTATTGGAGCGAAAATCAGACATAATTGAAAACGACCATAATCAATTATTTCCAATGCTGTCATCATCGAATTGACCAAACAATATGTAGAATTGAAATCAACTGCGTTGATTATTTGGCTCAAAATAATGTTTCTTATAGTAAATGTTATCAATTTAAAATGCAGATGATATATTTCAGCATTCGATTTTAAGGCAATTAAACGGATTTATATGATCCGTTTAGGATCAAAACATAATTATCGATTATAGGAGGGATTATATATGAGAAAAGAGTCAGTATAAAAATGTTGATTATAGTTTATAGTAAAAAAAACATTATTTTATAGTAAAAAAACAATTTATTTACAAATTTTTAATTATTTTTAACCACAAGGGGGATTTAAATATGATCCGGAATTTTGCTGTACAAATTTATTAGTGATATAAAAAAATGCAAATGTGTTAAAACAACAAAATACGCGTATTCAAGCAAGCGGATCGGAATGTGTTAATATAATACATTTTACAATAGCTTCTTAAATACTCTTCTAACAGCAAGCTGATACCCAGTTTATATACTATTCATTGCTTTTTATACGAATCTTAACTTGCATGTCGCTCGTTGTCTCTTGCATGGTCTTCCCTACTTAGCAGTATGGAACTCGAGGAACCTCACCGGTTCGGATCCGAGAGGCTCTAGGAACGGAGCAGGAACAAGAAGAACACCAAGAAGACGGCCTCGAGGAGATGCATTTGATGATCTTTACTTTGCAACGAAAAACAACATTGTCTTCCGTTGACTTCTATATCGTTTTGTAATCGTCGAACTGAGAGGGGCAACCTGAAAAAATGGCGAAACCACTCAGTTTCGAATCCGCTCGGGTAAGTTGTACGGTGACGGGGAGACACCCTCAGTTGGTGTAGGAGCGAATCCGAGATGCACTTAAGCGTCACGTATGTCTTCACCCTACCCCGGCAACGCCCTAGCGAGGAAAGGGGGGACTGGACTCCTTGTACTCCAGAAAGCCCTTTCCAGTAGAGTCAAAAAGGTCGTCTAGAGTAGTTTTCCACCATCTCCCTATGAAAACTACTCAGTCTTTACAAACACCCCAAACTCCTTATCGAGACGTTCGCGAAAGCGTTCGTCAATACGTTCACTCAGGATACCCGTTGGGTGAGCGTTCAAAATAAAACTCGGTGGTAATGCTACCTTCAATATCGAGCGAATGAGGAGGTGAATGTATGATACAGACGAAATGGATGTAACCCCTTTCCTATGAATGGATATTGAAGAGGCCCATAGTTCTGTAGTGGACTGTTAGTGGCTGCACTATGATGATGATGATGACAATAGCTTCAAATATAATTTGTATCTGTAGGTAGTCCCGTGATTAAGCTTTTGTGGCTCAATCTTCTTGAGTTCAAATCTACAAGAAGTGCAGCTGGCGACCACATTTTTAAAAATACATATTCTTTCTAATATATAAAAAATAATCTGTCTTTGTTCGTATGTAATACGCTGCCATACTGTGTAACAGATTGCGATAAAACTTTTTCGACTTATTGCTAAGGATTGCAGAAGTAACATAGGCATAGTCTAATATATTAAAAACAATGTTTGTTTGTTCGTATTTAATACGTTGCCATACCGTTCTTCCGATTGGGATAAAACTTTGCCAACTTACTGTTTATACTAGCGGAAATAATATAGAAACAGTAAAAATATTGTATGGATGCACCATGTTCCATAGAAAGGATATTCGATTAATAATATTTAAATGTAAATATATTAGTATATGTTATTAATATTTTTAAAGTGAGATTTATTTAGGCGCGGTAAGGCAAATTGGCTTGAACATCACGAAAAGTGAAGCTCCAAGCGGCAATTGGTTGGAAAGAGAGGTACGTATAATAAGTAGAAGTAATAATTCTAAAAACATCGTTTGTTGGTTTTATTCTATATATGAACAAAAATACAAACATTGTTTTTTATATATAAGATTTACTGTGAGTTAATTGTAATATACCTATATTATTCAAAAAAGTGCAAACAATAAACTGGCAAAGTTTTATCGCAATCGGATGAACGGTATGGAAGCGCATTAAATACGGACGAACAAACATTAATTTTTATATGTTAAATTATACTTATGTTACTCGCAAAATCTTTAGCAATAAGTGGACGAAGTTTTATTGCTCTCCGATGAACGACATGGCAGCGTATTTCGAACGAACAAAACCTAATTCATTTTTATATATTAGATTATAGCGTTGAACTACGTATAAAACGCACTTTATAACAGCAAGGACAATTAAACCGAAATAAAAGTTTAAACATACTTATTATACTTCCAGTGCAAATAATATTGATTTTTTAAAAATAAATCCTATTAATAGAATTTAAATTTTTGTAAGATCCTAAATTATACTGTCTTTGGGAAGCACCGGAAAAGTGTCTCGTTTTTCCCTTCCTTCCCGACATTTTGCACCCTATAAAGCCGTTGCTCCGAAGAAAATTAACAAAAAGTCATTTAAAAGCAGCGTAATTCCGCAGTAAATAGGTTTCCGTGGGAAGTCCCAAATTAAGTGCATAGGAGTAGTGATAAATTATGCGACATTCGTCTTGCGACCGTATTAAATTGGGACATGTCAGTATTAATTAATGTGTGAACATTGAGCAGTGCAGCGCTCTCCGATGCCCACCGCAGACACTTAAGGATACCCAACACCTCAAGATGATGGGCACTTTGAAGTTTGAGGACTGTTATTTGGTCTCGGAGGTGTCCATTAAATAGCTAGTCATTCCAGTACGACTGTCGGAAATAAAGTTTCCAGATTTGCACTTGTTAGCGACAAAATACATTTGAATCCAAGTCCAAAGATCATACGGATATTTTTTGAAATTATTTCAAGCTGTGAAATATTGAATTGAAATGTTACAAATATGAATTGAATTAGGGCATTATTATTAAAATTAATTTATGACTTTCAAACAGCCAAGTTTCTAGTAAGTGGTTTAAATGTTGACCTCCTTTCCATTAGACAAACAACAATAAATCCCACCGGATTAATTATTGGCAGATCAACTTACTCTATCCTTATATAGCATCATGGAATATATACGGATTCATCTCGAATAGGCTTAAACTATAATTCAAATTCAATAAGATATTTGATGGAGTTAAATCGGGGCGCGCATGGGAATCGGATAAAAGATATCAGATGAGAAAATGCGGTTTTACGAGCGTATACGTAAGACTCGAAGATCTTCGAACCGAGAAGTTTAAATGGCGATGGATTGGTCACAATGCAGAGAAAATGGAATATTATCGGACTAGGAATGTTTAGAATGAGATTACGTAAGAATAGGAGAGACCGGGGGATATACCTCAAAAGCGATGAGGAAGGCGAGATAGGAAAGTTAGCAAATTCAACTTCTTACTGATAACTCTGCGATTGTGGCCCGTCGAAGAAATATTGGAAAAGTCGCAAGACCGAGTCGTTATAATAAAAGAGCATCGGGGAATATTCAACATCGACGTATATTTAAATCAACTCAACAACTCAGGATTGAATCAATTCTGTTGCAATTTGTCTGATATTGAATCGGAGATTGGCACCCATTGGGGAAGAAATTGGTCAGAAATGATGTGGAGTTGGAAAAACGGAAGCTACAGGTTAATAAAATACAGAACGTGATCACTTCTTGCGCGTACGCCGTTTTTGGTTCAATGGTGATGTGCAGGAGATGGGAGTCGTGAGGAATCATCGGATAGCCTTGGCGGCGAGAAGACGTCCTTCCAGGAGCCAGATCTCTATCTAAAGCTCAATAAAAAAGGTATCTAAGACGAAATGCTTTTTGTTCGACGATCGTCTATATCCATCTTATCCGCCAGGCTACATAACGACCCGAAAGCAGAACGGACCCGCATGCGAGCGCGGCCGACGAGTATATGGGAGTTGATTCTGACACCAATAACTCCAGAAAAATACCACCGCACAAAAAGAAGGACCTTTTTTATTGTTAGTGCTGATCGAGGGGTCAAAACAGGTACTTATCCGGAAGAAAGTCATTGTTTTTTCATACAGAATTATTGAATAGCATCCACTTCTCGTCTCCAGTTACAATTCGCTATAAAAACGGATCTTCTTTTTCTCGGTTTCTCGATTGTTTGACGAGGATCTGATTCCACCATCGACTTCAGGATATCATCATTTAATTTTTGAAGTTGTCCTTTTCAATGCCGATATTCTTGAGTTCCCTATTTCCATTTTTAAACTGTTTAAATTGATGAAGATACTTGTTTAGTTTCAGAATACGGTAACAATCATAGCTTCAACTCCATAACACAATTTATGTGTTTACTTGACCGTATCTCAACACAAACTAACTGTGAATGAGCCCATCGAAGAATTTTTGATTACTTTTGGTTTTATCCTATATATTTCAGCTCATGTATTGCATAATTAATTTGTCAAGTTATTATTTTTGATATAAAATCAAAACAAATTTGCTATAACTCTGGCTCATTTTAAAGAAATATTCGCACATTCAATCCATCCATTTTGTTATTTAATATTAGATGAAAATGGATACATATATAAAATATGACAGGCCTTCTTAAAATTGCTTTATTCGAGAGCTTCGTCTTAAAATTATGAAATATCTGAAAATCAAATTCAAATCTGTGAACTTGTTAAGATTCAGAGTGGGCGTATTGCTGAAAAGCAACATCGCTCAAAATCAATTGCTTTCTCCTTTGCTTGATAGATTTTTGAGATAATCATACGAATGACAGGTGATTTGGTCCACAAATCTAAAAATAATGGTATAAATATTTGCAAAATAATATGTATCAGGAAGTCAAGTCGATTCCTTTTTATATCCATGGGAACGCTCCAAAAATAAATAAAAATGACATAAGTAGATAGAGTAATAGATGCTGATAATTAGTGTTTAATCTTGATTGAAGATGATCTACATTTTTATATTATTAGGAAGGACCCAAAAATATTCACGTATTTAGAAAAATATGAATATGAAAAATAATTTATCCATAACAAAATTTTTATATACAACAAAATACTTGTCGTCATTATGTGCGGATATAAACAATATACGCAAATATTTTTGGGTCCCTTTAATATTATTATTTTATTTAATAAATCTTCGTTATTAGTTTCGTACACAATAAATATTCCATGAACATTATAATTAACAGTGAAATTACACAATGAACACGGTTTGTAAGGATCTTTCGCACAAAAATGAGAGAGGTATGAGTTGAGTTCGTTCTCATACATACTCATAGATAATCATATCAAAGGATAATACTTGAAATGAGGTTTTGAACTACAACTTTAAACATTTCTTTGATAATATGAAATGCTCGTGTGAACAGAAACATAATGGCCTTTGACCGCAAATCGCAAAGAGGAAAGGTTTCGTTGTTTTGGAGTGAATAAAAGGATGGATAGAGTAGTTCGCGGAATAAAGTGGATCACAGGGAGGGTACTTGGAAGCGAAAGACCCGCAAACTTAACATTTTTGACCGACAAAGAGATGCCATCGTACCAAAACAATGGTACTGTTGATTTTCTTGCAAAGTCGCCCAATAATTTAGGATCTGCCCACATATACCGAATTTATGCCAATTGAAATAATGAAATTAATTATGGCTATGTATAGGGGGAATCTATTTAGCATATCTTTCCTTGTTAAGTGGAAGTCGACTGAGAAAGGACAATACCTGACAATTCAGATTTACGGCGGAACCTTTTCCTTCACAAGAGGATTCCTCTCTCGACTTACCAGCCTTCCGGTCTTGGCTTAAGTCCTATTATGATGGGCCTCTCTGCGGTGGATATATTCTCGTCATCTACCTGTGTCTAATTTGAATAATGCTTTAAAACGTCCTAGAATTGTTGTAGTGCTTAAAAAAAGTATTTACATCACAATTGTTCGTCAACGCACTAAGAAGAGAGCTTGGAACATTTGGATCGCACGTGGCAAAGCTTTGAAATACATCTGCAGATCTAACGCTATTATATTCAAACAAAATTCTTTATCAAAGTTATTATGTTAAATGTATACAGGAAAGTCTCAGTAAATTGACATTTTTCTGAAAAAAATTGATACAGAGGACTGTCTTCTATGTCTGGGAACTTTGTATTTAAATGAAAAATACGGTTTTGGTAGCAAAATTAAGTTATTTAATATGGCTGTACACATATTAAATAACGGGAATATTAATCTGTTGTAACAAAATACATTTTATAAGGTGTAAATTCTTACCAGAGGACTTTTTGTCCAAATTCTCTGATCCTAAGCGGCATTTATTGGGTTAAATTATTATCAAAGATCTTAATTAATTAAGCATATTTCGATGCAAGGTTTTCGGGTTTTAACTTGGGGGTACGTTCCAATAAGTTTCAACGTTAAACTGAAACAGCGTTAAACAAAGTCATAAGCGTTAAACAGTAACATGTAAATAATGGGGATAAGTGAAATAGAACAGAAAATTGTTGTTTTATTCTTTCTTTATGAACGTCATTGGAAGGACTTTCACCAGTTATAATTATTCTTCAACATCCTTCGCATTTAATTTATCCAATATTTCATTAGTGATGGAGCCGAGCGGTGAGATGGAAGTGGTCAGGTGCTCATTAGAAAGGAAGGACGTCTTCTCACAGTCAAGGCTATCCAACGATCGGCGCGTAATAATAAATCGATTAGGGATTCACATGACAACTTAAATACAAAAGCACATCAATTTAAGCTGATAACACCCATTGAAACTTTAAAAATAATCAGACAACTCAAAAGCAAGAAATCCCCAGATTTCGACACTATAGACAATACAGTCAACAAGACTTAGTATAAATGTTATTAACCTTTTCGTTAGTGAGCAAATTTAAAATCGATGAAGTCGTTGATGTCATAATCGCTTTACGCCGATTACTTTCTGTCAGCTCCTAATTAGCGTAAGACAATCTTCAATTCGAGGCAGAGTCAATTGTAAATAAACATTTGATAACATATTATACAAGATCGCGTCATTTCTTTACATAAACAATGCACAAAAAATCGATTCATTTGCTCCTCCTTTAGAAGGAAATGATAATTGAACAAAGACTCATTCAACACGCAGAGAAGAACGGCAAGCAGTTAAATAAACAAACACTCTCGATAACACACAATATTCGGTCGTTTCTTCGCGTAAACAAATAACACACTTGAAATCGAAATCATTATAAGTGGATAAATTTGGGCTTAATGATCTATACAATTATGCGATGCATATGAAGAAGCTATCCGTCTCAATCTCCCGAACTGCGCTAAGTTCTCTCTGTCTCCGTCCGCCTCAGAGCTTCAATGCACAAGAGTGCCCTTTCTGAATAGTGAAGGCCAAAACGGATATTTCCGTGAGTACTCATGAAACGGTTAATAATGAGCAATTCGGTTTTCGTAGGATTCAATCTACGGCTCATCAGTTGACCAGACTGACTGAACACATTACTAGAAACTATAACACGAAGACATGTACCGGTATGGTACTACTCGACATCGAAAAGGCATTCGACACTGTCTGGCACTGCGGTCTGTTCCATAAAATTATATCCCTTGATTTTCATATTTATCTTATTAAAATGATCCAATCTTATCTGTGCAAAAGATCATTTTCGGCCATCTTAAACAGAGCAACGTCAACTTCCCAGTCTGTCTCAGCGGGAGTTCCTCAAAGCAGTATTTTAGGGTCTCACTTGTTCAACATTTACTTACATGATCTACCGACACCATCCCCATCAAACGATGGGGATGATGTCTTGATTCGATAAGAATAGTATTCCAAGGCTCAAATTGTTAAACCATTTTTATGTAATTTCGCAGCACCACAGAAGATGCCACTATTAAATTGACACATTGCGTCTGAAGAGAAACGGAAGATGTCACTGTTAATTTGGCGAATTGAATTGTCTGGCCGTGTCCCGACTACGAGTATAGTATTTGTATGATATTTGACCCAATTTTAATACAAACAAGGATGATATCGGGAACCTTTTAAACATCGAATTCATATAAACTCCCGTCAGCTTAATGGAGATATAAAAACCGATTCAATTAAAATAAATTTGTCCCAACAAAGGCGTTGTGGTTCGCAGTGCGTCATTCCAAGCAAATTTTCATGCGGGTCCCCACAGCAGAGAGCGCATTCAAAATTTTATGCTCGTCATAAATGTAGGCAACGTCAGGAAATTGAAGTCCATATCGTGGCAATCTTCTTCTAAACTTGCAATATGTGGTCGCAAAATTCCCGATAGCGATATTAATGTTTCAGCGTACGGGCGGAACAAAACAAAGATACGGCCCTGTTCAGCCTTTGATTTGGGTCTGTCGGTCTGTAAACAGATCTCAGACTTGACTAATATAGAAATTCCACGGTATTGGCTTGGGATGCGATCGGCCTAACCCGCCCAGACCAAATTACCCTCGGCTGTTTAAGATTTGACCGACAAACACCAACTATTTATATTGAATGAGTTAAGGGTGCCCGTGAAACTTAAGTTTCAAATTCTTGCCTCTAATATACAATGTACAGATGGGTCGATGCCACGAATAGGCCCTTACACTATGTACACAGCGGCCCTGAAAATGTTCATCCAGAGGAGTTTTTTGTTAATTATAAATCTATGCTATGTAAAGGGTCATCCATATGTGAAGTTATAGATCAGCGTTTTTAAATTTATGTAGTCCGCGAATCCCCTTCTTGAACCATTTTTTTTGGCGGACCCATTCCAACCCTGGTGACTTAATTTTTCCAAGAAAACAAACATTTATTGGTCACAATAGATCTTTTTACAATTTTTTTTTGTAAATAATTCGACGAAAAAATCCTTTTGAATTATGGATAAATGTATTATTTATATTTTCGCGGACCCCCCAGTAATGTTTTCGCGGACCTCAGTTTTAGATAAAAAATAACGGTTTGGAGCCTTGCTCTCAAGTGTTAAATCCACCACTGCGTATGGTAATTGGTTTTAATACCCACTTCTGGATTCAGAAATTCCGAAAATTTATAATAAGAAACCAAAAGATGAACCTCTATACTGACACTTGATTCGCCATTTTCTCTTAAAATCACGTCTTCGCGCAGGTTGGCAAGTCATAGCTGACTATTGTTATTGTCGCAATCTTAAATAACTGAACTTGAACAAAATGTTTGTGCTTCGAACCGAGCGAAATCCGAAGTGGAGTGCAAGTTATTTATTTCTTCCAGAGTGTCAAACAGTTCTATTCATCGTATTTTGAGAAATGAGTTTCATCCAAGACGTTATAAGATCCAAAAAATATAACACCTCACGAACAAGCAGATGAAAATGTGGCTTAAAAAGAATATAAAAGCTTACATGCAAGTAATAATGCCTTTCCGAATATAAATAATGCAATATTTATATTCTATTGATTGGGAAAATCATCTATTATTTAAAAGAAATTGAGTACCAATTCGAGTCACGACTTGGAGAGATAAAGATAAAAAGAGTGCATTTAGTTTGCATGTAAGCATATCATCCACACAAATCTAATTTCTCTCGGGATAGCGCAGTGTGAATTAAGTTTGTATATAAATAAATGAAACTTAACACTTTTGATATAGTTGGGCCCCATAACAGCAAATAGAATCACTTTTAATATCAAGCTGAGTTTTAAATATACAATTGAATTGAATGGCTTTCTATTATTTATTATTTTTATTGTGTCATCATCTGTTGACGATGATTTGAGAATATTTAGACGTGTAGGGGTACCTTTACAACATGACCATTTATGTAAAACTCTTTCTTTATTACTCGAGTCCGCTCGCAGCATATGCGGGATTCCTCATCTACGGATTAATTATACTTCAATAAAAAATATTTAAATGTAATTAGATGATGACTTGTACGTTTGAATGTATAAAAACAGAATTATTTCATATTAAAATATACTTGAAAGATGATTTATCACATATAAGGGCGCGGTTTTCAAATGAAAGCTTTTTTATATGCATGATGTTCGTATAATTGCCGTAAAAATTAAATATTACGAAGAAAAACAGCTAGAAGTTTTACCCTGATCAGATAACAGTTCAGACGTGAATTTCATATAACGCCCTGTGGCCAATTATTAAGCGAAGAGCATAGAAATCAACAATGATTACTAAACAACATATGATGGAAAAACTTGAAGTTATTTGATACTGCGATGATGGAATTAAAAGATCTCGAGAAAAGTTGGTAAGAATGTATCAAACGAAATAATATTATTATTCAAGAATAAAGGCACAATGTATGAATATAACTTGCTTATAGAGGACTTGTATTGAATATTACTTTGCCTCTAAAATGATATTGAATTTTTACATGAAAGCCGCTCTGTTCATTTCCTATTATTATACTGATACAGTCGATGTATTGTTCATTTTATATTTCTACGAAATTCGATTGTGCTCGTTTGTATTTTCAGAACTACTAAAAAAATAACTTAAAAATACTAGCGATGGTCAATGAACGATATAATTGGTTTCTGGAACCATAACAGCCAAGGAAAAAATATGCATTCTATGAATTTTTTTTGTTAATTTTCAATAAAATATCCATATATTATGTCCACGTTTCTCTAATATCAATGATTTTGTTACTGATATGGTCACCGAATTATTCAAAAAGTTGATTGAGCATAATAAGTCTCTCTTGCTATGGTAGTTTAGCTAGTTATTCCCCCCTCCCCAAAGCAGATTTTATGTCATGATTAGTCAATTTCATGATGATCTCAGCATTTTTATAAGAGATCCATATGATCTGTTTCTAAACTTAAAAAAATGCTTTGAAACCTCATTGAGAAGTTGAAGGTTTTATTCATAATACTTTCGTATACTACTAGTATTAGACATGCTTAGTTTTTAGATGCGGGTTGGTGATTAGAGAGATTTATTGGTCTATCGAGCCCAACCTTCTCAAGATATTTACGAGCCTACATCAGCGCTGCTGTGTTTCTCACCCAGAACACGTCCCGGATCAGCCACACAGTGTCATTCACCCACTTAGGATCCAACAAGTACACTACGCGCAGTGTTTCCGGTCACCCACCATATTCACACAGTACCTTTAATAAGGGGCGAAGCGCCGGTTGGAGACTGATTTCAGGCGCTTGAAGGTGCGAAGAAGCCCAGATAGTCCAGCTAACAAGAGTTGGGTGCGCGACTCCCCCTATGTTACGCAATCGCAAAGTGGAGGAAAAGTAGGACGATTCAGCATAAACGGCAACACCACTATCTTCAATGGCACACAGAATAGAGTAAATTATTGTTCGATCAGCGACTTGGTTGGAAGTTGGAGTCTCCGTGGTTAAGTACTACAAATGACTAAAACCAATGAGTACCATGAGAAAGAAGGAGTTCCTACATTTTATTATCTGCTGCAATCCCCTTCAAACTGTCGTTGGACTCGTGGTGGTAGTAACCTCGCTGTAGCTCTCACCATAATTAACACATGTATGCAAAGAAATCATTTGCAATTGGTGGCACAGAAGATAGAAGCAAAGGTCTGCAGTAGACGAAGAAGATCAAGAATAAACCATTGTCGACGGACACAAAGTCCAATATACCAAAAGGTAGCCAGCGAACTGGTCATAAGTCGGTGGAGGGTCCGGAAACAAGGAAAAACGACCTACCGACTAACCCAGGTGCTGATGGGGCGTTGCTGCTTTGGAGCTTACTCGAAATGGATAGGCAAGGAGGCAACTACATGATTCACAGCACGATAGTGAGCAAGAAGAACTGGAGCTTTTGGCGGGAATATGTGGAAGAAATTCTGACCGTCGAAGAGCAGAACAAAGACACAGAGTGGATCTCCAACACTAGAATAAAGCTACATCTATGACGAGACTACATGTTCCTCTGAAGCAATGTGATAAACAATACCAAAAGGACAGAGACGGACGACGGAGTAGTATAGTCAATCGTAAGGTATACTGACACTACCCTGGGGCCCATTAATCCCACGGTTTCTTATATGAGATTCCCCTCCTAAAGGATAAAAAGTGTCCTAGCAGTAGTTGTTCATCTTT
This sequence comes from Stenopsyche tienmushanensis, assembly GCA_008973525.1. Lineage (NCBI taxonomy): Eukaryota > Metazoa > Arthropoda > Insecta > Trichoptera > Stenopsychidae > Stenopsyche > Stenopsyche tienmushanensis. The sequence continues at coordinate 999,072 of WACJ01000027.1, forward strand.
TATCTCGTTTCTTCCTTTTTCTTACGCACTTTCGGGAGATACGTAAGTTGGAAGTCTGTCATTGTCGTGGTTTGGCGCATCCGAGGACCGGGAGACAGATGGAAGACACTCTTTGTGGCTAGTCCGATAGCATCCGGGTCAGACCACACAGCAGCGTGCGGACATGGACTCGGTCTTTAAATATTCCGAATATTAGTAAGTTGTTGTCTGTTCGATCACAGTATATCCCTATGGTACTAGTATTGGTTTGTTAATAGAGACGAGTCACCGTTCAAACAGTAATATGCTTTACCATGAGTGCCATACGCGGTTGAAGATAGTGTTGTCACCCTTTGGACAGATTCCTTTTTCACCTTTTATATTAATATTCTAGGGGTATGATTGTTGCCCGCATATTGTAGCCTCCTAAAGCTCATCCCCACTCAAATGAGGCTGTGGAATATCTCCCGCTTCTGCTCACCCAGATGTACATTAAATGTCATCCACGTATTCGATACGGCCGAGTTAAGTTTAAGTCTCCAGCTCGATGCTTTTATGGATAAGCAACTATCGATCATAAACGTATCCCAAGTCATAATTATTATATCATAACAGTAAGTTAAGTATGACCTAAATTGATTTAAGAACTAGTCCAATATACCAACAATTTATCAATGTGTTTTGTATGCATGAAGATATTGATTTATTTACCTCTGCTTACATCCCCGGATTCGTTTCGAAGGATGATATGATCACCGTCTTCTCGACGCCATACAATTCTTGGCGTAGGCCTTCCTGCAGCTCGACAGCTCAAAGCTGCATTGGCACTTTCTTGTAACGTGATATCACTTGAAGATTGTTCATCTAAGATATCAGGAGGCACTGTAACAATACAAAATAAATGGGATTAAATATACACGTTTAAATGTAGAATGAGGTGTCTTTCATGCCAAATTCATATGTATGTTCGCAGTTCAATTTATTTATAAAATAAATACATTTACACCAGTAATGTTCCCGAACGATGAAATCGAATAAGGAATTTAATACATATAATGAGGAGTCTATCAAAATATGCTATTCAGTATTTACATGAATAATAAGAGATGTTTTCTTTTCATTCTGATGTCTGTTACCAAGAAGATATATTTTAAGTTACATTCACTTCCAACGTGAGATAAACAGATGAAAAGGAATTAAAAATGATTACAGGCAGTCTAAATGTGAATCCTCATACTTTTTGTCGGATTAAATTATTAAAATATTCATTAAGTTCGTGTATTTTGGATGTTTGATGATGTTTTTATTTTCGTATCTTATCTATTTCGAACGGGGTTCAATGGGAAAGGGGATAAAATTAAAATTGATCCGAAATATTCTTGCGCACGTTCGACTCACGATTTCTCAGAAGGATCCTCCTTTCTGGATTGAGTTCTGAAAGTCGTTTCCATGGAGAATAAAAAAGTGTAGGAATCGAAGACGAAGACGCGTGCTTCTGAGAGACGGTCGCTTTGTATAAGGAAAATTGGGGGAACTTTTCAATTTCGTCAAATGAAGGAGCGATAAAAAATCGAGCATCAATTTAAACGAAAAAAATGTAATGAAACTTAATATACGAGGGTCATCCAGAAAGTAAGGTTACAACGTTTTTGTACGATCGAAAAATGCTTGTATTTAACGCATTCGCGGACAAGGATTAGGCAACGCTCTTAGACTTTCTGTCACTATCGACGTACATATATTGTAAACCCCAATTCCAAATTGATTTATTTTGTGACAATTTCTTACCGAGAATATATTTTTTTCGATGGAGAATGATGTTAACAATTGGACTTATTTTTGATAATACAATGGATCTCGTGAAAAAAAATTCTTAGTGTTGGAAATCCTAACTGCCTAATAAAAGTGAAAGATAATTCGAAATGTGTGTGTGGGGATCCTTTCATGGCCGCGGATCACGTTTTGTGGTTGTGTTTGGGCATGTCGGCCGAGAGCGAGGCTCTCTTGTGCCATATCAGAGGTCCTTTTTCTGGACCACTTGGCCACAGGGACTTGGTGGCCAGCCCCGGTGCCTTTTTGGAGTTCAAGGTCTTCTGCCATAGTTTCAGAGCCAAATGCACATTGGACCGATACTATTTTTAGTATCAGTCCTCTACCATAACATGTCACTACGGGTTGACCATATACTTGTATCAACCTAAGTGTAAATAATAATTTAAAATAAAAATAAAAAAGTCCAAATACTTCTATTATATTGGTATTGTTCTGCAAAGTCAAAAAAAGGATAGGAAGTGGCGGGAGCGCGCGACAACCTCTCCATCGGAAGAATTTACTATGACTGAACAAAATGGCCGACAAACACGCTGGACTAAACAAACTAACCCTTAAGATCTTCCCTATATGCCAAGTGTGCTAACAAAAAAAATCCCCGGCCTCAGAAACCGTTGTAACCTTTTTTTATTAAATGACCCTCGTACGTTTGATATAAGTTCAAATATAAATCAAATCTGAATTTGATGAAAAGGCCGTTTGGTAGTCTTGTTGAATATATTTTTTTGCAACTTGTCAAATGAGCATAATACCGTCCGCCATGTTATTTTTAAATTTTCAAAAGGGGAGTCATAAAGTAAAACTTTTCCGCCATGAATATTTCATTTTGATGCGAGCGAAAAAATGAATATACACAGCTGAACTATGCGAGTTGAAAGCTTCCGTAGTTTAATGGCGTAGATGCGAACTCGCTAACTTTTGCTCGAAGATCATTCATCTAAAGTGTTGGGGGCTCCTATATTATGTAGTACTTCCCTGCATTGTGAGAGAAGGGCATAAACTTTTCAAAGTTTGGCTCTCGGATGAGAACCTAGCTAAGTAAACTATCAACCGTATCTTTGCCGGGCTAAATTTTCAATTGAAAGTAGTCCCCGTCGCAAAAAGCGCCTCTGGATTATTGGATGGAGTCAATATATACATCAATTTTGATCGAATACTCCCGCAACAAACTTGCTGTGTAATACGAATTCTTGTATCGGTCTAATCCATCAAAAACTTACTCCAAACCATAAATAAATAAATTGTGATATGTATATTGGGGAATGTCACATAATAACTATTGGGGAACGTATGAAATTGCCGAACTTGTAGCTGAGAATTGAAACTCAATACTTTTAGTGAAACAAATCATATTTAATCAAAATATTTTTTCTCAGATTTAATAATTTTTCACCAAAAGCAGATCGTTTATATCATTTTTATAACAAATTCCGTTAGTTTTCGGATATTTTATTAAATATGTGTATGATATATTATGCTTATATCAATCCACGTGAAAAATAATTGATTATTAACGAAAAGTGTTAGCCAAAAGATGTGTAATATATAATAAAATAGACTTGCTGTTAATGTAGCGGTTGCTTTATGCTACGTAATTTTAGACGCAGAGGCACACAGCAGAGGCAGCTGTGACGCATGCGCGTAGCGTTTCTATGATGTATGCGATGCACATGGATATACTTTTTGGCATTTATATTACATTTATGCACAAGTGGCTATACAGCCTCACAAGAATGTTTCGGCCACCGATAACACATTCTATCATTTTCGTTTATTTTGGGCCTCCTGGTGGGTGTTGGACTCTACGATGTCCACCCATTAAGTCGAGATATACGAGGCATACAGAAGAGAACGGCTTTAGGCTGCTCGAACGGCGACTCGTCTTCCTGCAGTTCGTAATCTGCTGTAGCCCCCTTCAAATTGAGTTTAAACTTGCGGTGGCAGTAGCCTGGTATAGTTAGCTTCCTTGAACTATTCCTTCTTCCTCCAATGCACCTTCGGGTGTATGTGGTTTGAAACCGCCTCTTTTCTAGGACGCAGAGTGACAGGGGTGGACACTGGTTCCTTGTGGGGTTAAAATAATGGTTGAAGACATCCCCTGTGTCTGGGGACACTCGAAACAGACCGCACAACAAGCGCAATGATCAACACAAATAAGATGCTGTCTGTCCGATCTCGATATATCAAGGCTCAAGAGCACTGTGTGTGCAATCCGTGTTACATGATAGATGGGTTCATGTGAAGCTGGTAAACCGTCGAAAATTATACAACGAGGTGGTGCACTCGGTACTATTGTACGGAGCTCCGACATGGGTCGAGGCACTACACTTTAAAAGGGCCAGGCTCAATCTGGCTAGATTACAGAGGAGAAGCGCGATCAGAGTCTTAGCAGCATATCACACAGTGTTAGAAGACGCAGTCCTGGCACTGACCGCCAATTGACCTGCTATCAAAGGAAATGAAAGTCATACGCATCGGGGAAACCAGGCAAAGAGCTAGGCAGTCCACCATGGTGGAATGGCAGTCCCGATGGGATAGCTCCGCCAAAGGTCGATGAACCCAGCGGCTCATTCCGGACTTAAAGCCCTGGACAGCCAGGAAACACGGTCAGCTGTGCTACCACTTTACCCAGGCACTCACTGAGCACGGCTGCTTTGGTGCCACCTGCACAAGATTAAAAAGGAGGGCGGTCCGGAATGCCATCACTGGACGATGCCGCGCACACGCTATTTGACTGCCCGGCTTGGAGCACAGAGAGGGATACACTTCGGGAGGAGCTTGAAGTCAATTCACTCACTCTCAGCAACATGGTCTTTATGATGCTAACCAGGGCATGGTGCTGAACGACTGAGACGTCGGACACACACCGAAGCATCCTCCTCCTCCTTAACCCATGAGCGAGAAAACCCAGCGGGGCACATAAGGGATCCCGAGGAAGATACCGAAGAAACCCAGGAATAGAGGATCCGCGAGGAATTCGCGATAACATGAGGCCCTAGAGGGATACATACCGCCACCCTAGAGCAATACTTTACGGTAGCCAGGCGGCGGCGGAACCGAAGGAGGGGTTTAGTGAGTCTGATGATATAGTAATCAAAATTCACACTACTCTAGAATGGCGGTGTCTTTATGAAAATTCCCCTCCTTCAAAAAAAGACGCTACGCCGTGCATGTCCACGACATCCAGATTGAACATCATGGATTTAATGACTGAATTTTTAATTACTAACACTGTATTGTGTTTCAATTTGAATTCGTATTAAATTCTTCCGATTGAGAGGTCGTCGTGCATTCTTATCACCTCCCGTCTGTGCGAGATCCGCGTGGTCACCTGTTTTTTTGAGATTGCAGAACAATACCACCGCGAATATCCATTGGAAGCTTGTAGGAGTGAGATGATGGGTCAAATGTCACAAAGTGGGTTAGGTTCTTCTGAGAAGGCCGTACTTATGACGAGGCAAGGAGTAGGAGACCATTAGTCGACAAAAACTCGAAGTCTCTTTTGTGATATTGTGTCAGAAAAATTTGGTTACAAGAAGTTGTGTGCAAAATAAGTACCCAGAATACTCACCCAGGATCGTTTTTTATAGGAAGGAGAAGTTTTTCTGGATTTTATCGTAACGGGAACGAGACGTGTACATCCTAGAATCCAAATGACAATCCAAAAAGAGGTGGCGGAAGCGCGCGACAACCTCTCCATTGGAAGAATTTATTATGACTGAACAAAATGGCCGACAAAAATGCGGGATCAAACAAACTGATTGATAAGATCGCCCCTACATTTCAGGTGTGCCCAATTCAAAACCAAATAATTCTCCTGGTCTTAGGAGCCCTTGTAATCTTATTTTATAGATGACCCTCGTACGTTTGATATAAACAGCAAAGCATTTTAGGCTTTGTTTATATCGACACGCGATCTAAGCACCCATAATTTAAATCATCGGGAAGGATGTCGCGTTTGAGCGTCGAAATCGGATCGAATGTATGTATAATAATCAATCCAAGTGTATATTTATACACGTAACTATAAATCAGGGTGCTTTTTATTAGTATGAATATAAATTTGATTTATTCGACCACTAATGTCCGCAAAAAGAAAATATAGCGGAGTAATGGCAAAAAATATCGGATAAAATGGGAAACGTTTCCATATGAAATATTCAAAGAATGAAACAAAAAATATGGCTTTTCGCAATGACTTTCGGGGGCTTTCTCTTTTTATCCGCTCTAAAGCCCAAATCTCCTTTTTAAGCTCTTAAGTTTCTTCTTTCAGCCCGAGTCGGACGGACAAATTACGCGCATTTCTAAAGGAACACCTAATGACACTTTTTATATGTCACTCGGATAGACGATAACAATTTATATCGGTGGAACAGGTAGAACACCATTCGGGTTGTAAATCTTGACAATGTAATTATTTTCCGACCTTTTCGGGGGCATTCAGGGTGTTATTTGATTATCCTCCGTCCGAAATCGAAAGGTTAAAGAAAATTGAAAATATACATGGCAAAATAAATAAAAGCGCAATTACCATGCCGGAAATTTGTGCGTCACGAAAACCGCTTGGATGAAAAATTCACCGCTTTATTCGGCAGCGGTCAAAATGTTATATATTCTGTTTTAAATAATTAATTTCGGTCAAAGTTGTACTTCGAATATTAGCCCCATAGTGGTTTACGGTTGGAAACCACTTCAGAATTATAGGTACGCCAAAATGTGACCTCTACAATTTGTCTTAGAGATTCGAGCATAAATATTCGCCCGTTTGAATATTTGATGTAGTTCAAAGTATCTTTAATTACCCACCGCCGTATGTGAAGATTTCAATGGCAATGTCCTCAAAGGTCAACGTTATATTTGTACACTTCAAGGATCCTCCGTCAATTAACGAGCCCTCTCTTAAAAACGTACGCACATCTGTTTATGTGTTTTTTCATCCCTTAATTCAATGGAAGCCAGCTTATGTCGTAATTTCACGTTAACCGTGAGTTATCCCGCAACATAAAACATTCATAATGTTGTTTCCCTTGACCCTAATCATAATCCTTCCCCTCATCAAATCTTGCATACTCTACTGCACCAGCTCGTATGAAATTAATACCGGAATGTATAAATAGAAGATATTGTCGAATAAATTGAGAAAAAGCATACGTTGTTTAATAATTTTTATAAATTAACAAGAAAAAATTTCAAATTTGGAATAATTTAAATCCACAGAAGCTACGCATCAACCTCTAGAAAGTCACTATTTGGTGCGGATTTTAGTCTAGCAAAATCATTAGGCCGAATCCGAATACGTACCATCAAGCAAAGCCACGGAGGGCATTTGAATGAAGTTTTTTAATATATAAAAAAATAATATTTGTTTGTTCGTATTTAATGCGCTGCCATACCGTTTATTCGATTGCGATAAAACTTTGTAAACTTATTGTTTACACATGCGGAAATAACATAGACATAAAAATATTATTTGTGTTTGCAATTTGTTATGCGAGACGTTTATCGTATGCACCATGTTGGCGCATATTGGTCTGGTGGTTGCTAAGGTAAATAAAGCACAACTACTGTCAAAAGCATGAATCTTAATGTGTCATATCTTATATCCAGTGGTGTAGTGGCTCCCACACTTTTTTCTAGATGATTTGGAAAATTTGCATAATATAAATTGTACTATTTTTTTATTTTTTTAAGTGAGTAAAAAAGTATTTGTTTCCACATGGTTACCATAAATTAAATGAAAGACACTATAAGATAAATAATTATCTTTTTATTCCGGTGCTCAATAATAATGATAAAATTAAGTTTAACCCTCAAGGAATTCAGTGACCACATGGATAGATATAGCTTTTTTTTTCTTCAATTTTGCAGAGAGGGGGCTTTCGTGATCGTATAGATCATAGAAGATCCCAGGTATGTATTTATTTTCGAAAATGCAGCAAAAAGTCGCCTTAAAAAAGGACAGAGTGGCCACAAGGTCTGTGTGTTCAACCGGTCCGCTTTTCCGACCGCTGACATGACGAATGAACGCCTTACGATCGGATGCCATACTCGAACATTTCTAGAGAACGATAACGAGCTCTCATTACAAAACGAAGTTGACCGAAGAATACTAATTGGGTGTTACAAATAGGTAGCCCTATTCCTTTAACTTACTCTACTTAATTGTCCTAAGTTGAATAGAGGCAAACTATGCATATCTTAAATTGGAATGTGGAAAATTTAATTCAGTCTCAAGTTTAGACATAAACAGCCAATCAATTCTTTATTTAATTTTTTTAAAATCTTATATTATTTGAGCGTTCCTACGGAAGCATAAACAATAGAAATCCAAAGACGACGTAATATCATTCCTATTTAATATGTCCTGCCCAATTTTATTAATAGTCACAGTCGGAAATAAGCAGTTGGAGGCAGTTGCAATTATGGGAATTAGACCTTTTCGCATTTCGATAATTGGCAAATGATACCCTTTGAGTTTAACCCCTTTGTCTTACATACACAGTTTGTTTTATTTGCATTAAAAATTGAGCATTATGATTGAAAGTCAAGCTTGAGTTTTAACAATCGAGATGTAAGTTAAGAGCAAGCGAATTAATTAATTAATTTAAAAGTGCTTGACATATTTGACAGAGTATCAAATAGACGAGAGTCAACCGGTTCGGCGAGCCTGTTCGTGAAACATTTGATAGCAGTGCAATATTTCATTAAGCAATCTGTGTTCAAATTCACAAACGATTTTATTTTTGACTTGAATCATGAGATTGGCAATACCTCAATTTTTTTATACAATTGCACTAATAAATCGATCATAATTCACATGTAATGATTACAATAGAGACATATTTTACAGTGACATGTCGTAACATTCTTGGAGAAGTTTCAAGCACGTCAGCTTGAAAATACCATTTCTATTGTCTTTGAATATTAGATATTCATAAAAATGCAGATTTTGCATTCATATTGTTGCTTTAAAATTGTTTTCATAGCCTTTTGTGATTTTAAAATTTCACAGTCAGCCATATTCCTGGAAGATTTGAACTCTTGAGCCACTGAACTACTTTACAGATCGGATGTGTTTGGAAATTCTTATGGCTGTTTGCCTAAGTGTCTATCGTGTTTATAGAAGATCGACATAGGCGACCCATGTTCCTTGTCCCAGTGATGCTACATGAAAAACATACTTATCCTTTCTTAAATTTCCTTTTTGGGATAAAAAAGGATCATCATTTTAATGTGGAGTGAATAAATATTTATAGATGTTAGATAAAGAATTTTTATGCGGTTGTTTTCCATTGTCCTACAGATATGAATTGATATGTTAAAAATTTTGTAGTGCGAAAAAAGCGTTATGTATAAATGAAAGACTGAATTCGTTGTAAGTCAGAGCTATGCTGAAAGAGCGGAGCCTGCGATATCGAGGAACAGATCGAGTCTATGTTGAAATGATGGAAATATTTTCCACAAACTGGATTTGATCTCCGAAACTTGATGATACGATTTTAGGAACTAGCTTATTATATCAACACTTGGTCTAAATATTGTATAAATTATCTAAATGCAATTTAATAACACCACTTTGCCGTATGACTTTCTCAAGCATGTGTCGTAGGATACTAAGTAAAGCAAACTTAAGTTTAAGTTGATGATGCAAACTCCAACTAATTGGGGAGAACTTGTCTAAAAAGTTAGTGTCATAGTAGTCTAAATTATGAAATGGATATTAAAGAGGAGGCACTGGGAGTTAAATGGGAGGATTGAAAATTATTTAAACGAAATAATGCTTCAAAATTATTAATTCAAGAAAAAATATGTAAATGTGATTAGCACCTTAAGGAGTTTTTAAATATTAAATAATATTAAATTTAATTGCTTGAAATGATTGAATTTGAGACGGAATTACTTGAAAATAATTAGGAGCATGAAGCACTGCCTTTTGAGTGTTGCTGCTGAAAATATTTTCAGCTGCACTTTCGACGTCATAATTTGCAGCTCCCAACAAAAGAATTAGTGGCCATTAAGTCGTTATTTAGTATAATTTACACGTAATTAATTTGGTCGGTTTGAGGCCCGAATACATCCAAAACGCCAAAATATAGCGCTGTGCAAAGCACCCACGAATATATAATTAATACGGAAATCTGAAATAGTATATGGGCGATTTATTATCAGCATTTTGTACGCATTTAATGGAAACTGAGCCCCGAAACGAAACGATTCAGCGCCGGGCGTCGCTATTTTTCCATAGAAACAAATATTTATTCTGTTATTATGCAGATGAAAGCAATTAGCTCTTGATGAAGGAACCATTTTATAACACATGAGGGCCATTAATCAGGGCTGGCAGCTGCCGCCAGTTTGGTTTCATTCAGACTCATTATAACAACAAATGACCATAATAAACACATGCAACTGTACCAAATTTAAGCGCTCGATGCTGCGGAATAAATCATTTCGGCCATGGCGCCCGCTGAAAAAATCATTACCAATTCGATTTTTTACGATTGCGTATTATGCGAATCTGACACCGGCGCAAAAATACTCGACGCTCGAATAATTGTTATGCGAATTAATGCGAATCGAATCAATGGCGAAATCGTGCGCCATTAAAAAATATGAGACGTGGAGGCATCTGGTGACGGAGCGCTGTAACACAAAATTGCACGGCAAAATTGCATAGTTACACATGAAGATTCGGAATTTTAGTTAGTCGGAAGATCAACCGTGATTGACAATTCTGTGCAATATTTTACAAGTTGGACTATTTGAAATTGATGAAATTGACAGCAGCGTTTTCTTTGTGAGTTAGTATGTTAGTTGGAAGAAATAAACGTTTAAGAAGCTGGATAAACAGGTTTTTAAAAAACTAAACCTCTTGTCGCCAAATGAAGCAGCTAATTCTAATAAATTTTAAATGGGAATGACCAGATTTTAGCTTTTTTGCCATTAGGAATACTTTTAATGTTAATTCTCCCCTAAGAATTCCGAACGTTCATATGGTACGCCCTAAAATATTAATTTTCATCATAGTGTAGCCATTGGCAAAGATATTAGATAAAGCGGAAAGAAATGTCATTTTTTTTGGTTGCGTCTTTGCCGTCAGTTTGCCTCGGGTTGCTGTCGACTGAATACGTCAAAGTTGGTGTCATTTTCAAGCTCTGTTGTTTGTCTTACTTTTTCAAATATTTTTATATTTTCTTAGCCATATTGAAAATGTCCAAGTCAGAAATTGATGAGACCCATTTGTGATCTTGTTGACTGTTTTTATTCGATAAAAGATTAAAAGCAAAATAAGCTACCCAAAGCATCTGTGATACATATGGCAACATATTGAATATTCGAAAATGCCATAAATAGTTCAAAAAATTCAAAAGTGGCAACAGAGATTTGAAAAATAAACCAAAATTAGCACGACCTCCAATAATCGATGATGACGCATTAAATTCTCTAGCAGAATCTGATCCTCGAAAAAACAATAAAGGAATTATTGCTAGATATCAGCTGTACCTGGTTGACAGTAAAAGATCATTTGAAAAGATTCCGGAAAAAACATAGACATGGAATTTGGGTACCGCACGAGTTGTCATCAACGGTCATAGAACAACGGATTATTTTTTTGTCCATCGCTTTTGTTCAGGTATGAAACCGATCCATTTTTAAAAAGGATCGTTACTGGGGATGACAAGTGGGTCCTCTACTAACAGTTCGAGAAGGAAAAAACAGGGGCTTTCGCCAAATCAAATACCTGTTTCTACCCCTCGATCGTCATTATCCTTGAAAAAGGTCCTCCTTTGTATTTGGTGAGATATTTTTGGCATATTTCACTACGAATTATTAAAACTTGGCCAAAATGTCACAGCAGAACTATACTGTGCACAATTAGATAGGTTAAATGCGGAAATGTTCAAAAAGCGATCAGTACTAGTTAACAACCAAAGAAGAATACTACAGCATGATGATGCAAGACCACACACAGCAAGGATTACGCAGAACAAAATAAGGGAGCTGGATTTGGAAGTGCTGCAATATCTACCATATTCTGCTGACATTGCACCTTCAGACTATCATCTTTTCAAGTCATTAGAACGTTCGCTTCGCGATAAAAAAATCGCTTCTGTGGAACAAGTGAAAAATCATTTGGATTCTTACTTTAGTAGAAAACAGGCCAAATTTTACGAAAGAGGCATTAAAAAGCTACCTAATCTGTGGAGGGCGATTATAAATAACAATAAAAATTATTTAATCGAGTAATATTGTATAGCTTTTATTTAAATATTTTTTTCTCCAAATAAGAAAAAAATGACATTTCTTTCCGCTTTATCTAATATTTATGGTGTTATTTACAGTCAACCCTCCAATATCGTCTACTTCATTTACGGCGTCTTTTACGTAAGCAATTGGTAAAAAAATGTACAAATTTTGTATGTGTGCCAAATTTTCTGTAGCGTTTTGCTTCTATAGCGTGGTCTCTATCTCGACGCTATAGAAGGATTGACTGCAGTTTCAAAGATTTTTTTGTACATTCTATGACATTTTTGAATATTCAAGATATGTGTATCTATATTAGTTCCAAACTTATATTTTAAAACTGTACATTTGAATGAAATCAATTATTATATTCAGAAGACGTAAGCGAGTATTCCACCTAAATTTGTTATCTGGCCATAACTTAAACGCTGGAACAAAGCAAAGTATAAGGGCGCAATAAAAAAATGTCACAGCCAGTTGAAATTGCATATTTTCCAGTTGAACTAGGTATTCGACCGCGTTAAACTGCATATAATGTACATGCACTGCATGCACATCAGATATACTGGCGGTGCAGCAATTTATTACCTAGCCGAAACGTGAATGCATTGCCATTCGGCGCCGTTGTAATACATATCTATATATCTTATTTATGAAAGCCTTTGCACGTGTATGCACCTTCGGCCTATGGGCTTTGAAATTAGGCGATTTGGCGGACGAAATTGGGCGCAAAATTGCACTGATTTGGCCGTGCATCGAAACAATGAAGATCGCCGAGCGATTTATCGAAGTGAAACTTGTATAGGTGCGGTAAGGTAAATCAGCTTGAACGCCACGAAAAATGAAACTTCGTGTCGATGTCCATCGCATACATCATAGACCAGACCATCCAGACGCATACAACCTAACCTTTTTAGTCTCGTTACCCCTATAGCCTATCAGGGAAACTGGTTTTACCCCCCTATAAAATTTTATCATGAAATTGCACAAAACTATACGATTAATTAATGATAGTTAATGTGAAAGTTGAAATTGTTTTGCATTTGCAAGTGTTTTTATGCTAGGTTTAGTTTCACCCAAGGAATATTCTTAGAGCTGTCAGCTATAATCGGATATTCAGCAGCTACTTTTCGTCAAAATGTTCAGAGGTCATAGTTTTGAAATTCCACTTCTCTGGAAGTGCTATTCTCGAGTAGTCTGATAAATTCAACTTTGGCTGACACATCTTCGTCTTTAAAAAATCCCTCATCAGTAGAAAATGGTGCTAGTATCCAAGAATTGAACTGACGATTGTCCATGTTCGGGAAATATACTGGAGATAAATGGTGAATCGCAGAATTTCAAACGTGATTTTTACAGATTGGTCATTTACCAATTGCTCACACAGTTGTGTAAACATCGATATATCGTCAACTTGAAACTCTGCGTTAGTAAAGTTCCAATTTATGCAGAAAACTTGGAAACTTTATCCTGTGCTGTCAAGCAGGGCCGCGTAACTAGTGTATGATGCCCGTGGCAGGAATCTAAATTGCGCCCCCCCCCTCCAACAAAAAAAGGTTAAAAAAAAATGCCGAAAATGAGATAATTTCAAATAAAAAAATGGATCGTTCAGGGAAAGGTCACTTTTAGGATCAAAATCATGGACGTAAAATAATGGATTTCTTTTTTCGGGAAAGGATCACTTTTAGGATCAAAATCATGGACGTAAAAAAATGGATTTCTTTCGGGAAAGGGATCACTTTTAGGATCAAAATCATGGACGTAAAAAAATGGATTTCTTTCGGGAAAGGGTCACTTTTAGGATCAAAATCATGGACGTAAAAAAATGGATTTCTTTCGGGAAATGGTCACTTTTAGGATCAAAATCATGGACGTAAAAAAATGGATTTCTTTCGGGAAATGGTCACTTTTAGGATCAAAATCTGGACGTAAAAAAATGGATTTCTTTCGGGAAAGGGTCACTTTTAGGATCAAAACATGGACGAAAAAAATGGATTTCTTTCGGGAAATTGTCACTTTTAGGATCAAAAATCATGGACGTAAAAAAATGGATTTCTTTCGGGAAAGGGTCACTTTAGGATCAAAATCATGGACGTAAAAAAGGATTTCTTTTGGGAAAGGATCACTTTTAGGATCAAAATCATGGACGTAAAAAAATGGATTTCTTTGGGAAAGGGTCACTTTTAGGATCAAAATCATGGACGTAAAAAAATGGATTTCTTTCGGGAAAGGGTCACTTTTAGGATCAAAATCATGGACGTAAAAAAATGGATTTCTTTCGGGAAATGGTCACTTTTAGGATCAAAATCATGGACGTAAAAAAATGGATTTCTTTCGGGAAATGGTCACTTTTAGGATCCAAATCATGGACGTAAAAAATGGATTTCTTTCGGGAAATGGTCATTGAAGATATGAAATCTTCTATGCTTTTGTTGGCTTATTCTTCGTAATTGCAGTATAGTTTAGACCAGGGGTGGCCAACCTGTGGCCCGCGGGCCGCATGCGATGCCTTGAATATTTTCCCAGTCCGCAAGATTTATTACACTTTTACAAAATATATTTTTTCACTTCAAAAAAATGTCTATAGTGTATCTAAATCTAATATGGGGATATATAATTTTATATGCGGCCCGCGGAGCTATGATGCATTTCCAAAGTGGCCCGCAAGATCATTTGGGTTGGCCACCCCTGGTTTAGATCGATAACGCAAATTTATCGATTAATAATGATAAATCAAATACAAGAACGACAGAAAGCGTCTTGCTGGTGTAGAGGGTCTTTGATGACGGATCCTTTTACCGCCGACGCTGTGCGGTCTATTTCGGATTTCCCTGGACTAGCCACATAAAGATTGTCTTCCACAGATCTTTTAATCCCACAAGGAATGCTATGCGTAGAGAGTCCAGGTGTCCACCCCTTTCGCTCTGCGCCTTCCAACGGAGGTGAGGTTCCCACAAGAAGACCGGCTTCAGACTACAGTTTTGAAAGCGCATTGGAGGAAGAAGGACAGCGGTTATTCCACCTACTTTTGTAGTTAGCAGTTCATGTTATCTGGACTATTCCAGCAACATTGCGGCAGCGTTCGATCGTTGCCCACGGATGTAAGGTAGGTTCACCCATTGGGGTTTTATGGGTAAGCATCGTGGAGTCCAACATTCATCTGGACTTCGTTTACAACAGTAAAATATTAAGTGGCAGAATTTAAACAAGACCGTATGAACTGCCAAGACAAACATCGTAGTGATCGACCAAATGAGATGACCACGCCAGAAACGTTGAAGAAAATTCACAAAACGGTATTGGATGACTGTCGATTGAAAAAGTGCGGACTAGCAAAAAATATAGGCATACTAAAAAGTGCTGTTCATCGCATATTGTATGAAAAATTTGGACATGAGAAAGCTGTGCACAAGATGAGTGCCGTGTTTGCTCACAACGAAACAGAAACAGTATTGTGATGATGTTTGATCGGAGCTATTGAACATTTCTGAGAAAAGTGTATCAAGTTGGGTACTTATGAGACTACCATCGTAGCATAAAGAGAGAGAATCGTTTGTAGTGTGTTCGTCATTATACAACAGAGATTCTATGCGCATGCGTCGCGCCGCCTCTATTGTGTTTGTCTATACGCAGTATAAAGCAACCATTACACCAAGCATATGCAAGTTTATTTTATTTTTATTTATAAGCTTAAAAAAATTGAATATTTCAAGCTTTGTCTGATTGCCGAAATTTTATAGAATTTATCAAATATAGTTGCGGAGTGATACTACATAGCTTTTTGATTTGCGCAGAAATATTTTCATGCAGGTCACCAACGTCCATTTGGATCCGTTGTTTGAATGAATTTATTTGATATTTGCCAAAACGTCAAACAATACGAACGCGACAACCAAACAACGTTAAAAATACATCGAATCGACAGAGCATTTCATTGTAATGTAAATTATCCGGATGACGGGTCGAATTTAGGTTATGTCACTAATTAAACGTCAACGGTCGCATCAAATACGGCCCTAATAATTATAAGAGCGTCCAGCGATGGCGCAAATTTATGCGTCGCAGCACACTCGATACTGAAAGGGGGGAATATTTAAATGAAAATCGAAGATTAAAACTGGAGCGACATGATCGAGGAGTGCCATAAAAAACAAATGGTCTTCTTTTACGCATTTTAAATGCATGAAAAGGCGGACCTCGAACATCTGGAAGCTTCTTTGTATTCAAAAGATATCCCCAGACATGGCCGTTAATATTTCACGAAACACGTTTTACGGTTTTGGATGGTCTGGCAAACTCTCAGCAAGTTTAGTGATTTAACGACCAATTCGACACTACAGTAGTACGGGCTTATTCCTGTTCTTTATTGTGTCGGAATATTAAATCACGTTTATTTCATTAAAAATATCCAACACGTGGAGATATAATGATCTCATTCTGACACGGCCTGGAAGCATTATGTCAGCACAACACGTGCTCGTAAATTGACTTTTTAGGTAATTGGATATTTTCGAGGGAATAAATCACAACAATGTTATCAGAGCTGATTCCAGGACATATTTTGATTTTATTTTTAGGGGAGTATCATGAGGCAAATTTAATTAAATATATTACGCCACGCGGTGATAAAAACATTTAAGTTTTATTTATAGGGCGTGTGAATAAGTTGTGCGTGTAAAGTGGTGCGAAATTTCTCACCGAAAACGGTGAAATCCCGGTAATCGGTGGCAGGGAAATCCCGATAGAGGCGGATGTCACGTGAAAGAAACGGTATTAGTTAGTTGGCAGATGGTTTACGTCAATGCCTGAGATGTCGCTGAGTCGTCGTTCCAGTTTCTCACAGGACACGGGCGGTCTAGGGCCTCGTTGGTTAGGTTTGGGCTTTTAACAACTACGAAATGTTCATGCAAAGATCCGTTCATGGATGCAGATCATATTCTGTGAACACGTTCGGGCATGGCGTCCGATCACGAGGCGCTCCTGCGATGTATCAGTGGTCTGAAATTTGGACCGGTTGGACACGGAAGCTTTGTGGCTACCCCTTCTAATCTTTGGGGTTTTCTATGAACTTCACCGAGTCACAGAGACCATTCCCAGTGGCCGGTAATAATAAGTGGCTCGCAACCTTTTTCGGGACCGCGAGTGAGACTCAAAATTCTTTCCTACCCTATACAAAATATTATTTTTTATTTATTCCATAACTTTAAACAGTATTTATCCTATCTTATTTTTTTAGTGAATTGATTTCAAAGTTAAATTAAAATCTTTAGCAGGTTTCCCTCCGCGCTCAGATGGTGAATTCATAGTTTTGCACCATGTTGTGCACTTTGCGAGCAAGCAGCTCGGGTGAGAGGAGGGTCCCCATGTTGTTGTTGTTGACCCTTTTCTTTAGCTTCTTCCTAATTAGTCACGAGAGGACGACGGAAGGACGTCCTTCAGCAGTCAATCGACGACTCCTCTCGTTGCCGCTTCCTGCGCGTTACCATTAAATCGGCAACAGTGCATGCGCAAGAAGCAATCGGTCGATATTTCAGATGCAATGTATCCACAACGCCACAGAAGATGGCGCTGTTAAATTAGTACATTGCACCTAAAGAGAGACAAACGAAAGATCTCGCCGCTAATCTGATGAATTAAATCTGCTCAGATTAACGGCGATATTGCATGGGGATGGTCATTTGTCCATGCAACAAACGCAGTGGTACACCAAATATGTTTGAAGACGAAGAATTGGAAACATTTGACACGAGCGACAGCTTTGAAACGTCCGACAGCATTGGAAATGATACAAAATGAAGGATCTTGGGTGCCTTATGATATGATTTAAAGCCTAGACATGTGGAGAGGATGGATATACAAGGCGCATCCCAAAAGTCATAAAACATATTTTTTGACACATCCCTAATGGCTGCAACGTATTCGTATCGATTGGGTAACTTGGGTGGGACCTTTAGCTTTACAGTGCACCAAATTTTAGTCTACTGCGAGCATCAATAGAATCAGGATAGCTAATTTAGTGCACCCTTGTTTCAAGACCACGACCACGATTTGGGATATTGCTCCTTTTGATTATTACTTTTCCGATAGATGGCTCATGGCCTGACTGAGAAGAATTTCACTTCTTATGAAGACATTAAAAAATGGATCGATACTTGGATGTCCTCAAAAGGACATCAAAGGCCAGAAAGATGGACAAAAGTAGTGGTTAGTGATGGGAAATACTTTGATTGAGTTGCTCTTTTATATATTTTTTAAAATAAAAGATTTATTTTCAGGAAAAACGGCGAGAACTTATTCACACACCCAATATGTTTATTAAAGTCGATATTCTTGGAGCTAGGCTTTTATTTATCGCGGGTGAAAAGTCCTCCGAGGATTTATTTTTTTTGGTTATGAGCTAAGTGAAAATTTATGGGAAAGAGTTTCCATCGTAAGGCTTTTTTTTTGGGTGCCTGATACTTTCGTCGTGCTCACTATATTCATTTTGCGGAGGTATTCTGCAAATTTTTGTGATTTTGCTTAGAGCTTACGAATAACATATAACCAATGCTGTGTACATAAGAAAGACGATAAGAGAGACGAAGGCAGTAGAGAAAAATAGACTGTGTCTCATGAAGATTCGTTCGAATGTGAAGAACGATGAATGAACAATGAGTATGACAGAATATTCATGGACAAATACCGGTTGATTGAATTAAGGCAGATTTAATGCCATTTGGTAAAAGAGAAAAACCATGCATCGCCTGCAAATTTGAGATTTGAATATTTTGGAACAAATCTATTCGAAATTATTTATCAGCCGAGCACATGCGAATTTTGAATTGAAACATTCGATGCCATGCACAAATTTGCAGTCCAATGAACAATGCTTTGGGGGGAAACGTTTGAAATTTCATATCCATAATGCATGTACTTTAATTTTTTACATATTCAAATATCCAGCATATTACAAAAAAATCCACGAAACAATTTTTAGCGAAAAAAGCGAATAATAAAAACCAGAGCATGCTGAATACATATTTTTTTACATGAGACGTAATATTACATAATATCTCCAATCCCAGTCTATGATTCCATGGAATGGATAAGTGGGGAATTATTGAAATTCGTCCTGAAGCAATTCAAAATTACAAAAGTCAAAAAGCTTAAGCGATTTTCAGATATCTTTGAAGATAAAAAAAAACTAAAGCACGTACTTGTACGTATAAAGGTTCATCATTATATTGTTGGATACGCGAAGAAAACTATATTTATGGAATATACGTATAGCAAATATTAATGTCCAGTGGCATATATCGAATTTATAAATTACTAGCTGGTACCCGGCGCGTTGCTGCCACAGAAGAAATAGTTCTATAAATACCATTTGAAATTTGAAAGAGTTATCTTGTTTAATTAGCAATGATATAAATAATGATATTTTTTCCGACAATGAATACATTTATTGATATTGAATGATATATAAAGAAAAAAATATTAAAAGCATACATTTTGCTTACTTGATTGTTCTGCTAAGTGCTTTAGGGTAGAGAATAGTTTTGGCTTTTCCGTCTTTAGCAAATACAAATAATTTTCTCGGCTGTCCAACGTGGATTTTCTAGATTCTTCCGCACACTTGAAGTGCCTTGTTGATGGTCATTGAGAATGCAAGCCCAACGGGGAGCTGCAGTCGTCTCTTATCAAATGGCACGTCGGTGGGAATGAGCACATCTTCTCCTTTCGACTTTCCATTAAGAATATATAGTTGTCTCGATGATATTCGGCATCAATTTCTTCATAGTGAGTCTTATTCCAATTTGAACGGTGGCACATCAGGAAGATCTGACGAATTTAAAAACTCGATTGGATAGTTTGGTCTACATTCATGGCGGTATCAATCGATTTGTAGGTAACAGAATCGTTTGCAATTTGTTATTGTATTGTGTGGTTGATTGTATTGACGTCGGTGTTTTCTGCTGCCAAAATAGCATGTTCGCAAAGCCAATAATGATTTTTATAATTACTAAAAATCTGCGGAAAAACTTTCTGAATGAGTAAATCGATGGATGGCACAACAACGCAAAAGTTCGATGGAAATCAAATAAACTTGGTAGCATCAATATGCACTTTTCCTTCACCAATGTTCAATAGTCGTTTTAAAAATGTGGCTGCCAACGCATCACGCTACAAATGTACGCGCATATTTGTCTTTAATGTCAGTTTTCGCACGTCTCTCCAAAGATGCGATGCTTTGAGGCAAGCATCAGCTGGTGTCGATGAAAGCATCACTGGAAGAGGTTGTCGAAAGTCGCCACATAATAAAATTAGAGCGCCACCAAACGGTTTTGCATTTGATCGTAAGTCTTTAAGAGTTCGATCAAGCATTGCATTCGTCCCAGATAATCCCCTTGCAAATTTTCAAAACTTTAGCTATGTCAGAAACTTTAGGAATGTTATATGTCGGAGTTTCAAATAAATGCATATCTAATGGCAATTTGAGTGCCGAACGCGCTGTTCGTCCACCATCTAATAATGTTGCCACAATACCTAATGAAGCAAGAGCTAAAGCAATTATATTTTGAGATCGAATGTGAGCCAATAGTAAACTGATGAGAAACGTTTTTCCAGTACCACCAGGCGCATCAAGGAAGAACAGACCACCTCTGCCATTTGTAATTGTATCGTAGGTCAATTTTTGTTCCGTAAGCAAAAGTTGTTCGTTTGCTTCGACAAATGCATCCAAATAATTAGCATTGTACTGCTGTTCAAGTGCAGAACGAATTCTTGTTGAATGAATTCTTTGATGTTGATGGTTAAGCAAATGTCTTCGATTTAGATCAGAGCTTGATTGAAAATATTGTCCGAAAACTCAATTGAACTGTCATTGCTAACGGTGTGTAAAATGTCTTCGCTCAAATCCTCTCTGAATTTTTACCACAAATGTTTCGGGTTGGATGACGGATATGTGGTTAAAATGATGGCGAGTAATGTTCGAATTTCCGTTCGACCTTTCTCAATGAAGTATGACATTTGATATTAACCAACAGCATTCTTAAATAGTAACACTCGGCTTTATTTGGATGTAATGTGTAAATACGGCCCAATGCATTAGATGAATACAGATTTCGATAGTCTTCATCACGCATCCCTTGCTTACGTCGTTGAAAATTCTCGGATGTAGTATTTCATGTATAATAGTTAGGAACTTTTGCGTACAATAATGTCTCTGCAAATACATCTTCTTCACACAGCGCAAGTGTTGGTTCAGCAGCAACATTTCTTGCAGTGTCTGCCTTTGTCCATTTTCGAGATGAACACTGAGATGAACAACATTCGGATTGCTACTATGAATTAGGAAGCTCAAAATAGGCCAAAGAGCCTCGTCACTGCTGATATATCGACCTGTTTGAAATTGAGTTTGAACTCGATCGTTGCGCGCATCAAGTCTTTCAATACTGACTACTGTCATATCACTGCCTATTTGGATGTACAATTTGCACGACAATATCCGACGTTGGTATGAGCTTTGTTTTCGATGAAAAAGAAGATCCATATATTGTTGATTTCAACGTCAACATATTGTTATTAAATAAAATAATTATTCATTTGTTTCTTGTTTTTATTTTTTAAATTAAATTTAAATTCAAATCTGGTTAGGTTAGGTTTGTTTGTTTTCATTGTGTCGAAATGAAGGCGTTTTCAATTTACCAATAAATTTGCCCCCCGTTAACAGGATTTAACCATTATCCATTTTACACTGGGATGCAAACTGTAATCGTAATGGATATCATATTGAAATGCAGCAATATTCAAATGAACATGTACTTTGGATTCTCGTTGCACGTTGGTCGTCTGATTTTGATCGGATAGCACTCAAACGTACTTTTTCAATTGTTACGTACGTGAATAAGCGATGAATGAAATGAAGTATTTTAAAAGTGCTTGCGATAAATAATTTGAATATAATTTGACTCACGCCGATGGATAACCTGCAAATGACATTGACGTTTGACGTTTACTATTCGAATGCAGGCGTATGTGACGACATGGCGCCTCCTACTGCAACTTGTAGGTACTATATACCTATAGCCTTAGCAACGCATAATCTCAAACACGTCAGAATCAACAACTTTCACACATTAAGTTTTGAATTAAAAATCTACTGTAAGTTAATTGTACTATGCCTATGTCACCCCCTGATCCCTTGGCAATAAGTGGACCAAGTTTTGTCTCAATCCGATGAACGCGCATATCAACCCATTTCGCCCGAGCATTAGCCGGGAAACGCAACTTATTTTTATATATTAGATATGATATGAGTATTTTGTCTACACGTACAAAAACTGACATGAGAAAAACAACATGTCGAAACATTTCAGGAATTATATCATAAGAACTCGAGCGAATTAATTGTCACCTTCTTAAAGCCCAATAAAAGACATGGATGAGATTTATATATATTTATTAAATAAAATATAGAAAAAATAGACGCTGTAATTAGCAATGTTCTTAAAAATACGGTAAAATATGTTGGAAAACTAAAATGATTTGACTAAACTCATCTTGGTCAAGATCTTTATTATCCATGAGAGAAACCCCAGTTACGAGATTACTGAGGGACCCGGCGGAAAGAACGCACTTCTGCACGCAACGCACACGAAACGCTGAAAATCTCACAAAATTATGCCTGCATGTATTAAAAATGGTCGCGTAGTTGTAATATCGTGACCATGAGCCTGACAAGAGGTTCGAAATATCAAAAAAAGGTATAATATATAATTTGAATTTTCATCCGTCAAAAAATGAATAAAAGCGATCTGAAAATATGCTAACATCCTAGCTTACAATAAAGTGCTTGATAAGTTTACATTGGGGCTTTTAAAAATGATTGCCATTGATAATGGTCTTGGGTTTTCCTTAAGGTTTATTTTCAGAATTCATATTTTTATCAGCCTGTAGGAAGTAATGGAAAACAATAGAAATACAGGGTGTGCCAGAGAAACTTCCCTACATGAAACGCGCACTTTTGCAAATTTTAATGTGGTACTATGGTAATCTAATATATAAAAATTAATATCTGTTTGTTCGTTTGTAATGCGTTGCCATACCGTTCTTGAGATTGCAATAAAACTTCGTCCACTTATTGCTAAAGATTGTGTGAGTAACATAAGCATAGTCTAATATATAAAACTAATGTTTGTTTGTTCGTATTTAATGAGCTTTTATACCATTTATTTGATTGCGATAAAACTTTGTCAACTTATTGTTTATATTTGCGAAAATAACATAAGCATAGTAAAAATATTGTATGGATGCATTATGTTGACGTATATTGATCTGTTGAAATGAAGCTAAACCACGTGAACATAAACCACGTACTGCGTTTCTTTTCAAATAATTATTAAGAGCTTATAGCATTGCAACGCATGTCGGATATTTGCTAATATTAGATAAATAATTGGAATTAATCAGAATAATAATTTTGGTACCGTCTGAAAGTGAATAGACTCGAGATTTTGCTTTGTTTTCTTCAATTTGGTTAGTAATAACGTGAAATAAATATAAAAATAAGATGATTCCGATGCAATTCGTTAGTTCCCCACATCAGCCGACAGAGGCGACACTCGCCGACGCAAAATCCGACATTATCTGTCATTCATAAAACGATGCGTTCAAATAAAATCAGATTGGGCCTTTATGCTCGTCTTTAACGAAACCCAATCTAAAGCGTCTCATTCGGTCGGATCTAATTGTAGCAGTTTCGCCGGCATATCGCGAAACCGCTCAAATTCCGCCGAGATGGATCTCATTCTGTGCATGAATGTTCATCATTAACGTGCGGCAAATCTCCAATTCAAATCCGAATTGAGGACATTATCGACGAGTGTCAAAGCGGGCACTCTACAATATACACTTAAATAAATGAATGGCAAATGACAGGAGGATTGCCGCTAAGCCCCCGGTGACGGTACCGTCTTCAATTGACGAAGCCCTCCTCAAAACGAGTAACCAATTATATTGTCACAATTCAAATGGGTTCTCGTCACCTTGTTCGCCCGGGCCTCGTGCGAAACCATCGATTAACCTCATTATCTTCCCGAATAGTACGGATTATTGATATTCACTAACGGCTTTTCAATTAATTCCATAATTACGGTAACCCTTGCTTCGATGCAGTGCCGTGAATGATCCGTTAATTGATCAAACGAAATTGGCATACAAAGCGCTTCCGTTGGTAATCAGAATGAGGTCCAACGCTTCCTGCTTTCAATAGATAAACACGAGCTTGTTTAATAGTGTCCAAATGCCAAATGTACATCTTTGATGTTTGCCTAAATGATATTTTTTGACAAGTGAGACTTGCATAGGGCAAATTGGCCCAGAACGTCACGAAAAGTGAAACTTCAATCGGCAGTTCGATGGACGGTTTCATAGAAACGTACAGAACGGCGATTTACCATTCCCACGTAGTAGCGACATCTTCCATCTCTCTTCATGTGCAATGTGTTTTTTTTAACAGCGCCATCTCTTGTGGCCCTACGGAGACATTGAATCTGCATACCGATCCATCGCTTCTTGCGCGTGCACCGTTGCCGATTGGGTAGTGACGCGCAGGAGTCGGGAGTCGGGAGAGTCGTCGGTTGGCCTTGGCTGCGGGAGGTCGTCCCTCCTGCAGCCAGATCTCTCTTTTTCTATCTCTAGTGTAGAATAAATAGTTTATCTAGCGAAGAGTGACTTTCCATTCAACGCCCGTCTATTCTAGACTAATTTTATCATTCTAAGGATTTCAAACAACTCATTTCCGAAAAATTGACTAATTCTTAGAATTCCAAACTATTTAATTCTGAGAAAACTACCGAAATGTTCTAATTCCCAGAATTCCAACTGCTCATTTCTAAGAAATTCTTTTTAATCTAAGATTTAGATTGACGATTGATAAGATTGTCTCGTATAACAATTTTTTTAAAACGCTTTTGCTCGGTTATTTTGAAAACCAAGGTAATTGAGACACGAGACTAGTTGTTTATCTTAGTAGTTTAGACACAAGCATCCAGGGATTTAATAAAGCGATTCCGGGATCAGTCCCGGTATCCCGAGATTAGGATTTATATAATAGTTTAGGAAATTACATTGATAAATTTAATCAAAAATTACTAATAAGTCCATTTGAAAAAAAAATGTGAAAAAATTCAAATAAAGTTTTGAAAGCCCCTATTTTTGTATAACACCATCAATGTGACTGATAAAATTCCTTTCTGCTGAGACACGGACTAAAACTCGCAAAATTCCCGATTTCCCGAAAAATTATTTATTTCCGTCGTTGCAGATTAATACTTATATACTTTGATGTGATTCGTAATTATATTACGGATGAATACAAAACTTTTGAACCACGTATCTATTATATTTCATATCGATATTCCTATTATTAGAGTCGATGTGTAGTAAATACATCACCGGTAGGGAACGGTTAATATAACAATTTGAAAACCATATATGTACTCTATATATGTTTACATAGTTTAGGCAGTTACTGCCCTTAGGTATAGCCTAAGGTCGCCAATTAGTAGTTACGCCACTGTTTCCTAGCGTCCAGATTTAGGCAAGAATGTCTCGATTTAGTAGCCTTCTATATGCCGGTGAGATGTACGATTTTTGTTAGATAAAAATTTCAATCCCGAATTTTTCGGGATTACGTTTACTAATCCCGGGATTCATGAGCACCTAAAATTCTCCGGGATCCCGGAATTGGATTCCCTGATCCCATGGATCCCCCGATGACAAAGTCTGCTGTAAAGGTACCCCTACACGTTTATATATTCGCAAATATACCGATCAACTATCGTTTGCGGTCTTATAGATTGTTGATGGTCTTCTTAGAGTCATAATAAATAAAAAGCTACATAAATCAATTAAGTATTTGAAACTCAGTGTTGTATCAAAATTGTATTGATTGGCCTAAATGTATCGATTTCAAGCTTCAATAAATGCATTATATTGTTACTAAAACTATAGGCACACTTGTGTATTGTTTATGTAAAACAATGATCTAATATTGTGTGTTATCGGCAGTGTCGAGGTTCATTTATTGATATACAAGTTTCATTCACGCTGCGCAGTCCAGAGAATAAAGTGGATTTGCTTGGACGATAACGGGCGGCCCTTAATCTTTTAATTACTATTTTCTATTGTGTGAAAAATGAAATAGAGGAAAATATAAATACATTCAGAGTGTTAGCTTTTAGAGAATGGAATAAAGCAAATAAAGTGTCAACAGGTACCTTGCAAAGAAATAGAGAGTATCAAGCCTGGAAAAAGGTAAAAAAATAAAAACCTTTAACAAATGGAAAAGGCAATGCATTATATCAACTTTTCTTGGGAGCTAAAAAGTTTCACTTCTACCACGCAATAGTACTTACAGGGGTTTTTTTCCAAAAAGGGGGAAAAACGGATATGCTCAAACACGAAATGTATTAAGACCGCACGCTTGACTTTTACATCTCGGCCATGTGACAACGATACAAACTGTCAACAGCATCGAAGACGTTCTCCTTAAAAATGTCACATTGAATATACACGTTTTATTTCCGCCGCTGGATATCTGAAATCGGACGTCGCGGGACGTCCCCCTATTTTTAGACGGCGAGAATGGCCGTCGATTTCGCTCTTACGACCCCTCGAAAATTGTAAGTATTCGAACAATAACTACGAGTCATCAAGGCGAATCTTTTATAAATAGCGCATAAAAATTATACGGCTGCCTTGAAATCATCCCCGTTAATCTTACAAATTAGACGAATTTCATATTAAGGGCGGAATTGAAGGAAAGCCCTTAATTATAGTTCGTAATTATACAGCCGAATATCAAACATAATAACTATTTCATCAACGAAATTAGGTTGGATCGTCAGACGAGCTCATCTTTACAGCCTTGAAATGTCTATCGTGTGTTGTAAATAATAAATTTAGTCGTTCTTATTGTGTATTAAGCTTCTTATGACTACGTCTTATTTTATCCTTGAAAAATTAACAATGGAAAAATAATTCAAGTTGCCTTATTAATAATTTGAAGACGTATTTTATAAAGTATTATAATTAAGAATCTCAATTCGAACATATCGTATTATTTAGCGTGGCTAACTTAGACTTAGATGTTAGCGTTGAATCGAGTTAGGAATTAGTTGCATGCTGTGCCAATGTGACTAATATTAAATGATCTCTTTCTTTTTTATTTTCAATTATTCAATTTTATAGATATTGAGAAGAGTCGTCGATTAGCCTTGGTTGCGGGAGGACGTCCTTCCCGCAGCCAGATCTTTTTCTTTCGTGTGAATAAAGAGTCATCTAAAAAAGAGTATTTCTATTCGTTCTCCATTTATTTGTCCAGCTACAAATGAATCGAAAGAAGCAGGGCCGTAACAAGGGGATGGCAAAGCAGGCTCTCGCCACGGGCGCAACTGGACTTGGGGCGCAAAACACAGAACCAATGAATCAATACTGATTAACTGACCGTTTTTATAATATATACTAAGTTATCTAATCCCTATTTTCTTCATTATCACTTAAACATCGGGCCGACTCAACTGGCATTAGTTCGCAATAAAATAAAGACAAAAAATATTTTTGACCGTTTGTAAAATCTTGCATATAAACCCCCTAATAATGAGATAATAATAAAAAATAAATTAAATTTTATAAAAGTAAGTACTATAAAATTTATAACACGTAAAATCCCATAACCTACTAACTTTAATATTACACCTGCTAAAATCATAGACCCTGAAATAGAAGCTTCAACATGAGCCTTTGGCAGCCACAAATGAAAAATATACATAGGTATTTTTACTTAAAAAGCTATTAGTAAAAATTATTTAAATCATAAATTAAATTAAAAATTATTGTCCCCTTCATTAAATAAATATAAAAAATCCCAACTAATAAAGGAAAAGACATAAATAAAGTATAAAATAATATATAAATCCCAGCTTGAATACGCTCTGGTTGATATCCATAACCAATAATTAACAGTAAAACAGGAATTAAAGAAATCTCAAAAAATAAATAAAATATAAAAATATTAAGACATCAATTTAATAATAATAATAAATATAATATTCAGTTTCCTTAAACACCCTATAAGAATAGGACTATTAATTTGAATGCAACTTCTTGTATCATGCCTTTTAATAAACGTTTTTAAAAAAAAAGTTTAAATAAAAATTTTGATCCTAAAAGTGACCATTTCCCGAAAGAAATCCATTATTTTACGTCCATGATTTTGATCCTAAAAGTGACCATTTCCCGAAAGAAATCCATTTTTTACGTCCATGATTTTGATCCTAAAAGTGACTATTTCTAAAAGTGGATGTGGACAGGCGTCGAATGTAAAGTTTCTCATCTCAGATAAATTCTTAATTAATTATGAGAGAGAGACCTGGCCGCGAGAAGGACGTCCTCCTTGTAGCCAAGGTTATCCGATGACTCTATCCGATCATGGGGATAATTTTTTAGTTAAAATCGATGGAAAATTATTTAATGCCAGTTATTTGAAAACACTTCAAGGATTATACAGTTGATCTTAAGATCTTTGAATATTAGGGTGAAGTTTAACAATCCACTATGATAATGATCCCAAACATACTTCGAAAATTTGCTTTCAATTTTAATGCAGAAATAATGGATCGATTTTTAAAAAATATATACATTTTGGCTCCCACAATCTCTAGATTTGTATCCAATCAAACAACTAATTGCGCCAATATGTTCTGAAATAACCAACAAGAATGCTATAGATATTTATTGTAAAAATAATGCATACAAATGGTAGAGATTTTGATGAAACACCATATATTAAATAATATTTTTTTAACCAATTTGTGCTTTGATTTAAATGCTTATAAAATGTGATCATATTGATTAAGATATGTATAACAATGTGCATATATTTTTTGTAAATATCAACAAGTGACGAGTTATTATTTGAAATTACAAGTGTTTCCAAACTTTTTGTCGATAGCGTGTCTTCTCTGTACGTTTTCACAATATGGATTTGTAGCCGAAGCTTTAAAATATAGGTTTTGAGGTTGAGATCTTACCCCGATCGTCAGATTTTCAGCCCAGTAATTCTCCGGGCGGAATCATCAGACTTGTTACTTGTTTGCACAGCCCCGAAGAAGCTTTTAAATCCGGTCTTCCATTTTGTTCCATCCTCGGCAACAAAGAGCCGAGGCAAATAGTGAGATATCCCGTCGTCACAAGTGTGAATCTCGCAAACGAAATCCCATTTAGTCTCTTTTACGAGGATTGTGCCGAGCGAATACTAGTCGTTAGTCGGACTATAGCTCCGCGGATAAGGGCGTGATTGTAGGCCTCATGAAGCTGGGACTTCGGGTTTACATAATGTATTTGCTGTTATCTGTTTATGTTTATGTTTCGGCAATGTCTTTAGGCTTGCCACTATCTCGTTTGTATGTTTGCCACGAGGGAAGCCTTCAAACATATGCAACCGGAGATTAATGAATAAAGTCACAGTATTTGCTCGTTAGCATTATTTACTATCGGGACTTTCATGAGTTGGAGTCCCTCGACAGCTCACCCTCATAATCGACTCTTGTTTTTCCTAATTAAATTAAAGTCATCCGCTTTGTCAGTTGTTGTTGGGATGAAATTCTCAACTATGTCAACTGTGTGCGCCCGATGGTGGGAGTCGGGGTTGAAATGATCTAGGGTTGTTTGCCTTTAGTTTCAACACACGCTGTACCGCACCGTTTTCGTTCCGCCCAAAAGAATAAATTAAAAATATCGAATGGCATTTGAAGAGGAAACATTTAATGATACACGAATCCGTATCCCTGAAGGGTATTGAGTGAAATTGAAAAAGATATATGATATCGTAGAGGGAGTCAAACGTTTGAAATGACAGTGAAAGGGATTCGACGGGACGGATGGATGACCGGTGGACAAAAAAATTGTACCCAAGAGACAAGTACAAACAAA
Organism: Stenopsyche tienmushanensis; assembly: GCA_008973525.1. Taxonomy (NCBI): domain Eukaryota; kingdom Metazoa; phylum Arthropoda; class Insecta; order Trichoptera; family Stenopsychidae; genus Stenopsyche; species Stenopsyche tienmushanensis. The sequence continues at coordinate 1,029,102 of WACJ01000027.1, forward strand.
AAACGTTCCATGCTCAAAGCAATCCGTCCAAAAAATTGTTTTTTGTTGCAAAACGACATTATCTCAATCGATCATCTTTCGCATTATCCAAACTGTCCATAAAAATTGTGCAATCTCCGCCTCAATATGACAATCTATACGCATTTAAGACCGTTTTTCATTGGCTTAAATAAAATATAGCGTCTATAGTCGGTAACAGTAGATACTTTGGCTTTCAAATACACCAAATAAAGAAGTCAAATCTAGTAAATAGGGACACAATTGCATTAAAATGAAGCCGGTGATATCGTATTTTATCATTTGTGCATTTTTATTGATTCAAAATTTCGGCTAAAAATGATTAAAATCATGACCCAAGCAAGTCCTCCCCATCTAATGGTCACTCAAGTTTACATTTTGTGTTGATTGGGTACCCAAAATAAGAGTGCTTTTATTTATGCAAGATAAAAAGAAATACATTTGGGAGTCAAACGAACAGACGGACATACATTCAATTAAAAAAATACATACATTTATAAAAAATATTTAAAATCAAATTATTAATGTTTTTATATTAAAAATTTTTTTTTTATTTATGCAAAAATATATTATAATTGATATTTAAAGTATATAAAATATATTTAAAAAAATGGAATTGCCCAAAAAATAGTTCCAAAAGTAGCCGACCTGATGTATATATTGTAGATGTTGTTTAAAAGGGATCACTATAATAGAAAGAATCTATCCTATGAAGCTTAAATTTCTAGTTTGATGACACTACGTTGTTTAGTATTTGTTTGTATCAATAGTGCCAAGACTAGGGAATCCAATCTCGAGCCAAAATTTCGATCCCGGGATTTCGGGATTGCATTAGACCATCCCGGGATCAGTCCCGGGATCGGAATTTTCAATGGTTTAAGAAATTAAATTGATAAATTTGATCAAAAATTACTAATAAGTCCATTTGGAGTGTTTCGTCATTTAGTCTGGATCTGATTTTGGTAGCCAGGCAACCTTCTGTTGAAAATGCACGCTCAGCCTCCACATTCGTTGGAGGTATCGTCATCAGATATTTAAATGCTAGTTCGAGTTGATGATCGCGTGAGCCCCATTTTCATACAATACCATCAATGTGACTGATAAAATTCATTTCTGCTGAGACACGGACTAAAATTCGCAAAACTCCCGATTTCCCGACAAATTATTTATTTCCGTTGCTGCAGATAAATACTTTTATACTATAATACTTTGATGTGATTCGTAATTATATTACGGAGGGACACAAAAATTCTGAACCCCGTATCTATTATATTTCATATCGATAGTCCCTTTATTAGAGTCGAGGTGTAGTAAATACATCACCGGTAGCGTAAGTTTAATATAACAATTTGAAAAACATATATGTACTGTATATATGTATATATAAATTAGACAGTTACTGCCTCTAGACGTCGCCTAAGCTAGCCAATTAGTAGTTACGCCATTGTTTTCAAGCGTCCAAATTTCGGCGGGAATGTCTCGATTTGGTAGCCTTCATCGTGTTGATGTGGTGTACGATTTCTGTTATATAAAAATTTCAATCCCGAAATTTTCGGGATTACGTTTACTAATCCCGGGATTCTTAATCACCTAAAACTGTCCGGGATCCCGGGATTGGATTCCCTAGCCAAGACCAATATTTTAATGGTCGACTAAATGAGGTGACCACGCAAGAAACGGTGAAGAAATGCACAAAATGATCGTAAATTGAAATTGTACGAGCAAGCAGATATGATACGCATCTTAAAAAGTAATGTACACCGCATATTTACTGAATGTTTGGACATGAGAAAGCTGTGCACAAGACGAGTGCCGCGTTTGCTCACAATGAAGCAGAAACAGCATCAGACTCGAACTGTTTGGTGGTTCTGCTATTTGGGATGAACTTGAATTTAGTATCTTCAAACCTGGATCCATGGATCCATGTCTACAAGGACACATTCTCAGCTTCGAGTGACCACTTGCGCTCTAAGCGTGTGGGAGAAATTAGCTAGATTTTGTAACTAAAAACTAGCTAAAATATATATAATACATATTTATTTTGTAGATATAAACTAGGTAAAATAAATTATTAAGATAGATAAACATATAGGTTTTATGGGCGAAGGGAAGTCTAGTTTCGCTCGTAATTTTATTTGACGCGAGCTACCTATGTAAATGAGACTATGGAAGGGGGGCTTCGGATACGCATTTATCTTCGAAAATGCCATTAGAAGCCCTAATTCCAGACGGAGTGGCCATAAGGTTTGTTTGTCCAACCGGTCCGCTTCTCGGATCGTTGATAAGAGGTATACGCGCCTTGCGATCGGACACCATGTCAGAATATCGAAATAAAATATGCATATATTGAAATATGTACTTTTGTACATCGATGTTTTCATGGTATCTCAGCCATATGAAAATATGTTTTATTCTAATATGTTCACATATATTTTTTTGAATAGGATCGAATTTCTTAAGATAAACTTAAGATAAAAATATTATGTTCTATCTAAAAAAAAAAATGAGCGTTTGAAATCGGAAGAAATTTTATATCACCAAGGTCTTGTTGTTTATATGGGGCAAGAATTTATTGAGCTTCCTTCAATCGTTAAGATATATGTGAACTCACAAAAAGAATACGATAGGTCTTCCTCGAGATCTCGTTTTGGTCCAAATCCATAGTCTATTTCTACCAACTTAGCGTTTATTCAATTCTGCCGTATGTCGTTCGGTTATTTACGGATCATTGTGTGAAAGAGCCCAAAAAATGTATACAAGTCGAAAGGTGTGGTATTTGGATACTGCAAAAACGTCCCTTTTTGGTTGGTTCGCGGGTATAAATTTGTATACTCATTTGGTTGAAAGGGCATAAAGCGCGCATGATGGCGAAAAGTGAGCAAGGCGCAAATCGATACGGTATAAATTCAATTTATTCCGATTAAAGAAATCTTCGAAGGGCTCGCATAAAGCATCAATTTTACCGTGAAGGAGGGCTCAGGCCGTTGCCGTTCCTGAAAAGTTATTTCAGCATCCGCTTATCGGGAGCACCAGTGATTTCTCGCGGGAGCTAGCCTCACACTTATTTTTTATTCCGGGATCGCATTCCACATTCACATTTCCGGTGGACGACGCCGAGGTCCTCACTATATTCCATATTCGGTTCCCTCTAAACACTCATAAACATACATACACTTCCGCCGAGTAGTACTGAGCTGGCGGAGAACTTTATGCCGATGGTTCATGGTGTCACTTTTATGGGCGTAAGTCAAAATACAATTTTGCATGTCATTTTGAGAAAATATGTATTCAAAATGTTATTTAATACTGTAATAGCCGATGGTACAACATGTGTGCCACGTGTCTGCTAATGGTTACTGCTCGATGACACAAACCTAAATCAAATGCGGAAATGTTAAAGATTAAGCAAGACTCAAATCAGTTTATAAATTGTGTAATATGAAGAATATTTACAAAGTTGCCCTTTTGTTTTTAAGTAATTTAAGTTAATTATCTATATATATATATATATATATATATATATATAAAATGAATGTCTTCGGGATGTTGGGTGTCGCGGTGTCTGATCCGGTTTTACTAAGGTAAAAGAAGCCTTTAGTCAACTATGCCGAGAGGCGGTATTGCCATGCTCTGGTGAAGTGAAGCGTTCATGTATTTTTTGTTTTCTAAAAGCGACTACCCGCCAAGCAAAGCAATCCCTTGGATGCATCTTCATACAAAACAAATCAACCATTAGCGAAATAAACTCCAGGGTTCAACACGATATGAGGTGCTATCATTGCCTCAAAAATATATTAGAGAAGAAATCACTACTGACAAAAATGAACATCAAAATTTATAAAAACACTAACGAATACCCGGCATGCGTTGCAATGCCACACCTATTGATTGATTTGTTATGTGTAAAGATGAATACAAGGTCGGGCATTGCTTTGCTTGGCGGGTACTCGCTGATGAATGATTGATTTTTTAGGCATATGTTGGATGTGGTTGCTTAGCAACACGCGTTTAGTTCGAAAGGCAGTAGTAAAGCCTAGCGATGTATTGCTGCGGGACTGAGAGGTAAGGATGCGTGCGCTATCCTTCACTTCGTATAGCGACTGGCGAGCCGCCGAGTACCACAACACTCCTGCCGCTGAGCGTTCGGCCGAACGCGGCCGAACGCGTCCGAACGCGGCCGAACGTGGCCGAACGTGGCCGAACGCGGCCGAACGCGGCCAAACTTGATATAATTCTCTTTCGTAAACTTGATATAATTCTTAGACCAGCTAATAGATTGAAATGAAATTTTAGTGGTGCCTACAAAAGAGCTTACAGCACCGATATATTTAAACAAAACAGTGGTTTACAATATGTGGTACGTTTATCAGCGTGGTAAAATTCAACAAGAGACTTTTTGATATGAATTGTATGTAAAGGCATTGATTAAATGACACGCAAACACACGAACAAAACATAAGGACAAAATTCAGTTTATCATTCTATATAAAAATATATTTGAATCGGATATTTTAACACTGAAAATTGGCGTGTCTATAATTCTTCTCCGAAACATAAATTCACCACGACGTGTCGCAACGGTGCCAGGTTTTTAGTGAAAAGAATTGATGAATAATATCATCGGAGCTACAGTTTGAATTGAAAATTTTGAAGAAGAAGAGTTTTTATCCCAATTATTTCGACTGATATACTATTCGAATTGAAACGTGTGCAGTTTCCGGTGCGAGCATCAACAAAGAACAGAAACACACAGGGTATGCGTGCATGCTTCTCACATGGATAGCTGTATGTGGGCTGCTTACGCCCAAATAATTTCTTGCCAGACGGTAGGCATCATATGGAAAAGTATTGTGAATCTAAAAGGACTTCATTAGGACGACATAAGTACACTCTTTGGGACAAATATAACAACAACATGGGAAACCTCCTCTGGCCCGAGCTGTGTGATTGATCCCCCTATTCGGGAGCATGCCAGCACACTCGCAAAGTGCACAGCATGGTGCAAAACCGTCAAATTAAAATTCCATGTCTGCAAAGACACGCTCCTTATCCACTTCTTGCGGTTACTTGCGCTCTGAGCGCGCGGGGAAGCAAGCTAAATATTTTTATTTTACTTTGAGATTCTTAGGCTAGGATAAATATATGGATGAAAACTTTTTAAAAATTAAATAGATGAAAATAATTATTTAAATATATGTTGTATAGGGTAAGAAAAAATTTTGAGTGAATGCATTTCTACCCAAAACTTTTACGAAAAATTCTAAATGTCCAAAAAATTGGAGGGAGTGGCCATAAGATTTCAGTGTCCAACCGGACCGAATTTCGGATCACTGATACAACGAAGGAACGCCTTGCGATCGGACGTCATGCCCGAACATGTCCACAAAACATGGTCTGCCTTCATGAACGGATCTCAGCATGGACGCTCCGAAGTTGTTAAAAGCCCAAACCTAACCAACGAGACCCTAAATCGCCCGTGTCAGCATTGCAATATTAAGTAGATTTGATATTTATTATAAGCAATTACAACATATCTTTAATTAACATCCACACATGTCTATATTAGGATAGAATTCGTTGTGAGAAACTTGTTTTATTTAGATTTAAAAACTGAGCGTCTTTATTGAAATACCATTTTCCGCTAATACGATACAAAGGCTCGGAATATACGAAAAGCTTCACTTTTTTTTCAGCAAGTTTTGATGCTATTTCATTCGTTTAAAATGTTGGATCCTCCTTTCAAAAAGATCCCTTTTCTGCTTTTGTTCAATCGTAAAACTTCTGTCTTTCAATGGCATCCATCGCCATGGCATACGTATAACAAGCTCCAAACGGAAAAACCGAAGAGCTTTCCATTTAGCGATTAGTTGCGAAAACTTCCACTTCCGCTATGTATGATAAACTTTGAATCCATCGATATGCTTCCAGTTGGATCCGGAGACTTTTTTCAATGTATCCACACTAACAAGTCAGCTCCGGAGGGTTTCTAAATTTTTTCAAGATGAATATTGCGATTCGCATTCAAAATCGGTCGTTTTTGTGAAATGGTGCTTTTGACCCTTGACGTACGATATCGTTTAATTTTTTGCGACAATTTGAACTCGCTTTAATAAATCATTTTATCGTGGGTCAGCATCAATGCTGTGCAGATATTGGACGTTTTCAATATTTGCGATCATAAATTGTCTAGTGATATCTATTTTCGTAGGCTCGTATCATACGTGTTGGGTCATAAATTTGAGTTTTTAATATATTTTTTCATTAATTCCAATGTAAAATAAATAATTCATGGAGGAGCCTATGTGTAAAATGATACAAAATTTAAATAGAAATGCTTCAGATTGCCAAAAATCCATCCCTTAAATTTGTTCATTTCTTGGAAATTAAATATAAACGATTGGAGCATCATACTGATGCAAGCTTCTTTGATGAACAATAGACATCAAGATCGTAGAAGCTGAGGGAAAAAGTCCTAAACGCTCAGTCCCTTGCGGATGACATCTTCGCGTGGATAAGACAGAACAGTGCGGGAAATCGCAGGAGTGTGGAAGATGGTTCGCGGCCAGAGTGCTCCAACAAGAGCACTCAGACTGCGGATGCACATGTCAGCAGCGCAGCGCCTAAGGAGACTGCGAAGAAGAAAACCAACAAGAAAACAACGGGAACTAACACTGCAGCAGCTAACATCTTGACGTACGCAGAGAGGACAATGGCCAATCTTCTCAGAAAAGAGTGCGACAGGATTGCGGCCCAACAACAACAGGGGGGAAACTCAAGGAAGCCCCCCCCTCACCAACAGCAGCAGCAGCAATCACAACAAAGCAGAACGAAGACACCACTGCAACCCACTGAACGCCCAACTACAGCTCCTACCGAATGGAGGGTAGTAGGCAAAAAGAGGAGACGGAGGGGCGAGGAAGACAAACAGAATGAAAAGCGCAGATCGCTCAAACCCCGGATCCGAAAGGACGCCATCGTCATAAGCCTGCAGGAGAATGAAGGTGGAAACACATATGCCGACACCCTAAAAATCCTCCGCAAAACGATCAAGCCTGATGAGCTGGGATACAAGATTGCGTCCGTGAGGAGAACACGGAAAGGAGACGCAATCATTGAGCTTGGAAAAGATTCCAAGGAAGATCCAGCCAAACTCGTCGGGGCAATAGCAGACGCCTTGGGACCCGAGACCAAGGTTAAGCAGCTCGTCCAGGTCGAGACACTTACAATTCTTGACATTGAGGAGGGAGTTGACGAGAGTGAGGTCATTGAGGCCTTACGCGCTGCCTGCGACCTCGGAACAGAACAAGAGATCGAGGTCAAGTACCTGAAAGCAGGAACACAGGGCACTCAACTGGCAATAGTCACGGTGCCCATCAGAGCAGGGATCAAACTCCTGGAATCGGGCAAGCTGAGGATCGGCTGGACCTACTGCCGAGTGCGTAGGAAAACCAGCGTCTCCAAATGTTTCCGATGCCTGGGAGTTGGCCACATAGCGAAACAATGCAAATCACCAGACCGCTCTGCGTCTTGCCTCAGATGCGGTGAGACTGGGCACATGGCAGCCGCGTGCGACAAGGAGCCCTGTTGCTACACGTGCAATGGAAAGGGAGACCCAAAGCACCTCATGGGAACTAGGGAGTGCCCTGCGTACCGAAAAGAAGAGAGAAAAATGAAAAAATGGACATCGTAGTTCTACAAATAAATCTCAACGGATGCAGGGCAGCCCAAGACCTTATGGAAAGGGTAGCGGAAGAGAGGGGAGCGGACCTGGTTTTGATATCTGAACAATACCGGGGCAGCAACCCATCGCGTTATTTCTCCAGCGCGGACGAGAAAGCGGCCATCTGGGTTGCATCGACCAGACTCCGCATCACAGGAGCGCAAGGAGCTGCGGTCGACGGCTGGACGTGGATTGAGACGGGAGGAGTGAGGGTTTACTCCTGCTACTTTTCCCCGAACTCAACGCTCGCTGACTTCGCGGGAGATCTCTCTCGTCTCGCGGACAGCATACGAACCTCCACGCTACCCGCCGTAGTAAGCGGGGACTTCAATGCTAAAGCGCCCGAATGGGGCTCCCCCCGAACGGACAGACGGGGCGCCCTTCTTGCCGACATGGCATCGCAACTTCGTCTGCATGCGATAAACACGGGTGCAAATACCTTTATGCGAAGGGGAAGTACCTCTGCCATCGACGTCACCTTTGTGGGCGAGACGGTACTAGGAAGGATCGGCGGATGGGAAGTGGTCGACACATACTCCCACAGTGACCACCTCTACATACAATATTGGATAAGCAACGGCGCAAAAAAACGCTGCCGAGTCCCGACTACGGGATGGGCCACCGGGAGACTGGATGCAGAAGCGCTCGAGCATGCCGTGGGACTTAGCAGAGAGGCGGCCGCGGACGGAAACATAAGTGGAGCGGAAGCGGAAAAAACCGCAAACACCGTCAATAAGCTCCTGAAATTTGCCTGCGACGCCACCATGCCGAGACGCGCGACCTGCTCGAAGCGAGCACCGGTCTACTGGTGGAATGACGACATCGCAATGCTTAGAAGGGAATGCCTGGTAGCCCAAAGGAGATCACAGCGTCATCCATCCCGCGAAGACCTGAGACTTGTTTTTAGGTCAGCGAGGAAAACACTGCGCTACGCAATCAAATATTACAAAGCGAAGTGCTGGGATGAACTGTGCGACTCTGTAAATAACGACCCATGGGGAAACCCTTACAAGATTGTCAGACGGAAACTGCAGGCGGTGAACACGGATTCATACCTGAACAACTCTGGGAATCTGGAATCAGTGATTGCCACACTCTTCCCGAACCCGACACTAGTGGACATGGAGCATACTCTGGTCACAGAAGACGAGAAGGGTCCCCCTTTTACCGCAGGAGAACTTGTCACGGCCGTAAGGCGTCTGACGCCCGGAAAGGCACCCGGATTGGACGGAGTACCGAACATAGTCATCAGGCTGGTTGCCGGGTTCGACCCGAACCTCCTGCTGACAGTACTTAATACCTGCCTAGCGGAGGGGGTCTTCCCAGCGCCATGGAAGAGACAAAAGCTGGTCCTCATCCCTAAGGGGAAAGCAACCCCAGGACCGTCGGCGTACAGACCGCTGTGCATGCTGGACGGGATGGGAAAACTGCTGGAGAGAATGATCCTCCAGCGACTCCAGCAGTACATCGAACCAGGACTATCCCCACAGCAGTACGGCTTCCGTGCGGGCCGCTCCACGATCGACGCCATCTCCCAAGTCATCGACACGGTGAGAACGGCATGGAGGGGAAGCTTGAAAACCAGCGCACACGTCGTGCTGATAGCCCTCGACGTCAAGAATGCCTTCAACTCGGCCAGATGGCATCTCGTCATCAGAGCGCTGAAGGAAATTGACGCCCCGCCATATCTTCTAAAAATGGTGGAGAGCTATCTGCACGACAGGATACTGGTGTACACAGACGCCGAAGGAGGCCAAAAGGAAAAACCGGTAACTGCCGGCGTTCCACAGGGGTCCATACTCGGACCTACACTGTGGAACGTCATGTATGACGGCCTGCTAAAAGTTACACTAATGTCAGGGGCAAAGATGGTCGCCTTTGCTGACGACATAGCCATACTAGCCACGGCCAAGACCACGGAGCTTCTGCAAATAATCTGCGAGAACACCCTGAAGAAGGCGGAGAACTGGCTAACGGAGGCAGGGCTAAAACTCGCCGTACAGAAAACGGAAGCCCTCTTCTTCACGAGGCGCAGAAAGCTTGCACCTCCCAACCTGAGGATCGGAAACTCGACGATTAAATTCTCAAGATCGATACGATACCTCGGGGTGGAGATAGACGACAAGCTCAGCTTTGTGGCACACACGGAGAAAGCGGCAGCAAGGGCGGCCGGAATTGCAGAGGGCCTGGCCAGGTTGATGCCTAACATCGGTGGCCCGAAGACCAACCGGAGGAAGCTTTATAATGAGGTAGTGCATTCGGTGCTGTTGTACGGCGCGCCGATATGGGCCGATGCACTGCACATAGAGCGGGCCAGGCTCAACTTGGCCAGGGTCCAGAGGAGGAGCGCGATCAGGGTTGCGGCGGCGTACCGCACGGTGTCAGAGGACGCAGTCCTGGCGCTGACCGCGGTACCGCCGATAGATCTTCTCGCCAAGGAGAGGAAGACCACACGGTTCGGTGAAGACAAGAAGAGAGCCAAGGAGCTCACCATGGAGGCATGGCAGACTCGCTGGCAAAACTCCATCAAAGGCCGGTGGACCCACCGAATCCTGCCGACCCTGAAGCCCTGGGTGGACAGAAAGCACGGGCAACTGTGCTACCACCTAACCCAGGTGCTCACCGGGCACGGTTGCTTCGGTGGCTATCTCCATAGAATTGGAAAAGAAACCGGACCGGGATGCCACCACTGCAATGCAGAAACGGATGATGCTGCACATACGACATTCGTCTGTCCAGCGTTCGACGCAGAGAGGGAAAACCTAAAGGGGAAGCTTGGTTTGAATACGCTCTCCCCCGACATCATGATACCCTCGATGCTGACTAGCGCGGAGACATGGAATGCGTGGTGCAGATACGCAACGGCTGTAATCCGGGCCAAGGAAGAAGCGGAGCGCGAGAGACGTCGCCTTCGCCCCCCATTTGAACCATCGTAGATGACAACATAGAGGACCCGAGAGGGACACATTGCTGCCACCCTGGCATTGCTTCACTTGTAGTCGGGTGGCAGTGGAAGAAAAAAGAAAAGAAAGATCCAGACTAAATGACGAAACATTCGATGCTTTAATGTTACTTCGGGCATATTTTCAAAATAATATTTGAATTTTTTAGTTTGCTATTTATCTACTTTTGAATTGTATTTTTCTTTCCTTAAATAAATAAAAAAAAAAAAAAAAAAAGACATCAAGATCGTATCAAGCCTTGGGATATTAATGGGGGAATGTAAATAAAAATGTCACCCCTGAAAATAAACAATTTTTTCATTGAGTTTCTCTCCCCCGAAATTTCACAAAGTATAGAAATGCGATTTTATCGTTCCACTGGCGAGTTTAAAAATAGAAAAAAAAACGTTTACCGGTTTCAAGAGTTACTTGCTCGTTTATATAACCCGAAGACCGGAAGGCTTCTCGGCAAATGGTATGGGAGTTTAAAACTGGATTTTTTCGCCGTCGAAATAAAATAAAGTATGGCCTTATCCGACGCGGAAGAGAAAAAATGTATTTCTTTCATTTTTGTGTCAAGTCGGCTGAAAGGACAGCGAAATGTCACACTCAATTATGGCAAATTGACTTAAGCGATAGAATCAATAGGAACGCTCGAAAACCACCCTTAAAAATAATAATTAAAAATCATCGGGCGCGCAAAAGTGGAGTGAAAATTATTTGCAAATCTTTCAAGCCTTAAAACCACAGTAAAAAATGTTTGCGGTTGTTGCGTTAAAATTTGGTAGGAAAATGATTTGACCTTTGGAAAATTCAATATTATTTCAAATAACTCTATGCAAACATTTTTTTAATCAATAGTTTAATATACGAGCGTTCTTACGGAATCAAATTTGATAAACAGAAGACAAGGTTAAATTTTATTGATATAGTTATGAATTGACAAATGTATCTAGAGATTTTTAGAGTTGAGTAATGATATTTTGGCAACCATAATTTCTAAAATTAAAGAATGTTCTTTGTTTGCGCTGCAATTGGAGAAGACAAAATGCTGATTTATCTTGCTGATTTTTTCAGTGAAACTAACAGTCAGATAACAAGAAAATAGGATGAATAACTTGATAGCACTGGATAAAGTTGCAAGTTTTCTGCATAAATTGGAACTTAACTTAACACAACTGTGTGAGCAATTGGTAAATTACAAATCTGAAAAAATCACGTTTGAAAATTCTGTGATTCACCATTTATCTCCAGAATATTTCCTGAACATGGACAATCGTCTATTCAATTCTTGGATATTAGGACCATGTTCTACTGATGAAAATTAGGTGCTGAATATCCTATTTCAGCTGACAGCTCTAAGAATGTTCGTTGGGTGAAACTAAACCTAACACAAAAAAACGTTAAAAAAGGTTAGGAATCACTGCTCTAGCAGGTAGGCGAAACACTATGAAGGGATCATAAAAACCAATATTCCTTTCCAAATACTGTCCTAAACACGATACGCAAAATAAAATCACATGATTTTAAATCTGAGTGGGGAAAAAATGTAGAAACAAAATGTCGAGCCAAACTCGACATAGGATCGTAAAGAGTTAATTTTTTGTTCACCTCTCCAATTGCTGACAATACGCCTTCACAATGAGTAATTCCATGAATATCCCACCAAATGCACTGAAGAATCTTGCGGGTCGTCAATTCAGGTTTCAGAGTCAAAAATGGTTTTTGTCTTAGCAAAAGCCATTGATATCAAAATCGGCATGAACTTTTCAATACACCCATTACTTATGAATATTCATTGACGGGCTACCAAATAAACATGTCAAAATAATGCCATACATTGAATGATTTATATTATTTAGGTACCTGTGGGTGGTCTTATGTTATAGTGGTCAATTTAAAAGTAAATTATCTCAAAAAAATATATACGATCTTTCAATAACGACGCTTAACTTTTAAATGCAAATAAAACATATTGGATATAAAATATTTACATAATATATTTTTGGATTGAAAAGAATATTTAATGGCAATTAATATAAAAAACTATATTGTTCAGATATTTGGCATGATTTTGCTTGGCAGTACGTATTCGGGATGTCAAATTTTAGATGATTTTGTGGCATAAATCTGGCTGAATTTACTGGAAGGCGTTTATTATGTTAACTCATCGAGGTTTAATCATCAAATTAACTCCATAAAAGTATTGTGCTGCTTTTTAATACAACCATTTATCAAAAAATGGACCTCGTCGCTAAAGATATATTTTTGAGCGAAGGTTCTTCGAATGGAGTTTTGATTTTGATAATTTGATAATTTACACACGTTATTCAACACTATAACTTTCCATAATAATTTGCCATATAATACAAAATAATTTGCAATAAATTTAATAGATATTGTTTAAACAACATGACCGCTATAATCTAACAAATTTAGAGCGTCTTTATTGAAATTCCCTATATATATATGTTAAAGCGGCCGGTAATGGCCTCATAAGAAATACTGCGAAAGTCAATCTAAATAAGAAAAAAATCTTCATTAATGCTATTTTTACTTAATATAGATAAATTGGCTTTTAATACTGTGATATTCTGTAATTTTTCAAACGCAATAGTGCAATTTTATTCTAAAAAAATGGATGTTCCTTTTAAGAATACTTTCGTTTAAGAGTAATACGAAGGATTTGATTTAAGATTGGATGTCTTACTATTGGCTATAATAGTGATTTTAGACGTCATCGTTTTAAAATTGGGAATTTACCCGTTTTCTCCTAAAAGGTTTTAACTGCAATATCTAGAGAGCCTGCATCCATAATCCCGTGGGAGCCGCAACTCGCCCGTGCAGGCTTTGAAAGAACTTCAATTTTTAACCTTTCCATTTGACGTCAGCTTAAGCCCGCTAAAAAACGTCCCTGGATATCTTAATTTTAAAACAAAAATTGAATCGTTCGCACATAAAAAATTCTATCATGAGATTCATCACAAATTCCGTTTAGCAATGTGGTTCACGGCTGAAAATTACGCTTTTAAATTGAAAATGAATATTTGGGTACAGCGTATGAGACATATGAAAGAATCCGCTTAAGGCCAGTATCAATAATTTATATAAGCCATAATTTATGGTTCCTCAAATTGAATGCTCACGGGCATTCTGGATACATTCCAAAGGATCTAGTTAACTATTTTAATAAAAAATCACACAAAAGCAAATATCCAGAAAATAAAAAAATCATAAAAGAACCCCAAAAAATACATATACACGATTAAGCGCCAGATTAGATTGAAAATAGAGGGAGTTCAGAGAAATCAAATATGGCTGAGCAAACTAATACAGAACTCGATTGCCAAGCGTTTCTCTCTCTTTTTTTTTATAATTGCCGAATTTCTTCCAGCTGTATTTCTTTTCTCCATCCCGCCGGGATAGCCGGGAATCGTCGGAGAGAAAAAAATTCGACGTAAATCGCACATTTCGGTTCAATTTAAATGAACAAAGGTCTTCGTGCGCAACATATTTGGCCTCGTGATCTGGTAAAAGGCTGACTTACACGTTATTATCTTATTATGGAGACGGAACGAAAGGCTCCGCCGGAAATGAATAATACATGGATGTAATATTTTAAAATTTATGGCCAACGGGATACGTCTGGAAGCATTCGGGAAGACGCATTGATATGCTAAAATGCGCATTTATGACGAGATATCGACATGGCATTAGATAAGCCGCTGTGGAAATGTTGTCGGGGACATTTGTACGTTTATTCAACGCCCTTTTAACAATGAAAAACCTTCGAAAAAGTACCAAATAATGTTCGAATTTATGAAATAAAAATCTTGCTAAAGGAATAGATCTACTTGCTTAATAAAAAAGCACAGACGAAGGACTGTTGTCTATGTCAGGGGACTGTGTATTTAAATGAAAAATACGGTTTTAGTACCAAAATTCAGCTTTAAAAATTTATATCCATAAACTTTGTAGTTTAAAAATGATGTAATTGAAAAATTAAGTAATAATATAAAAATTAATATAATATTCTATTTATACTCAAATTTTAACTTTGAAATCTTAATGCAATTTGACTATTACTATGCAATTAATCAAACAAATTGTATGAAAATTTAAGCTAATTCAAGCTTAAGAGTCTTGTATTTTATAACCAGTCTCATTAATAATAAATAAATATAAAGACTGATAACTGTCATCTATTGTATGTTTGTCGGCATGTCGCGTGCAGTATGTTTGTTTCAGATACATTCCTATACCGTTCATCTGATTGCGATGAAACTTTGATGAGCTATTGACCGTGTATCCAAGATGATAATTACATTAGCACAAGCATTATTCGTGCGCGGAATTTATTTTGCGAGACGTTTGACGGATGTACCATGTTGGCGCATATTAATCTGGTGGTTGCTAAGGTAAATAAGTTAGTCTTTGTTGAACTCTGCTGTTAGGCGGTAAGACACAAACGTCATAATTTCAATTCATACCTGGATCAATTCGTTTAGCGGCAATATCTGCCGCTAAACAAATGCTTATAAAGAGCACCATCAAAGCACCGGCAGTTATTCCGCGTCCATGAACCCGATAGGAGAGTCGAAATATCGGAAAGATGTACATTTGAAATCTTAATTTTCCTTTCAAATAATTGATTCGTAATTCAGTCATCTTGGGTTCCTATAGGAGATGTGGGTGGCGATCACATTTTTTTAAAAAATTGTCCTAATTGTTAACAATAAACATGTGTTTTTATAATTTATGCCAGCTTTATTAACGTATATTCCACAATATGCACAAAAAGAGATTTTTTAGTTTTATCACTCGTTTTTGTTAAGACATGCGGTATCCATCCTATCCCAATAGCACCCATCCTATTCGTTTTTACGATGAGTTTTAAATGGTCCACGGGGATTCCTGTCTTTGCGATAAATCCTCGATTGTTTGTCATACAATTGACCCAATTAGGGATTTTAATCTTCCTGTTTTTGGTCCATATCTAAAGCTTCTATTACCATAAGTGGACAGCTTTTTTGTATCCATCAAACGCATAATGATAAACGAATACTGCACGCGGAAGGTTCAAAAATGATAAAATAATATTGCGATTTGAACAGCGAGACTGCTGGGGAGCCAACGGGAAGAACGCGTCTTCTCACGATCAAGGCCATTTGCTCATTTTCTTATCTAATTTTGTACGCATTTACATTCTGATTTTTTGCACGCGCAGATGAGCTATCCAATTATCAAACTAACCTTGGCGATATGCGAAAAAAGCTTTCATTGGTTTTATCTTATTTTATATAGCGGCTGTATTACGCCAATCATATTTATATATTCCAAGTTATTTTTTGCACGCTTTGTTATTGTACAGAATTCAAGATAATTTCTATTGATGTATGGCCCTGAAGAAAATTAATATGAACAAACAAATAGCATTGTACAAATTTATTAGTGATATATAAGATTACAAATGTATCATTAGGAAAAAGTTGCATAAAAGCGTTGCGCAACGGAAGATACAACTTCTCGCTTTCTTTCTTCAGTGACACGATCAACAAGCTTCGTATCTGATGGAATAAATGTATTTCTAATGAAGCAAACTATGTAGAAAAATAAGATACTCCATTTGTATTTCATATATATCATTAATAAATTTTTACAGCAAAATTCCGGTTTATATTTGTATCCCCTCGTATGTTATTTGTACAGCGAGCTGCATTTTTGTTTTGCGATGGAAGAAGACCGGTCGAGTAGAATCAATAAATTTTCTTACTCTCGTATCTCATTTCTAAAGTTACTTTTGATAGCCAAGATGCTCTTTGAAACAAAATTTTCAGTTCATGAAAATGTATATCTTTTATACGCGATTTTCGCCAAGTCTTTGAGATCGCGAGTTTTCTTTCTTAGCTTTTCTCATTATTGCCGTCTACTCCATTAGTGAGTCGACTTTGGAATTAAAAAAGCGACGTATTTGCATATTTACGGACGGAAACTATTTTAAATGATATCCGCGAATGATGAGATTATTCGGCTTTGAGATGGACAAAACTGAAATATCGTCGAGGTTCGATGAAAATATTTGCTTCGCTTATTATTTGCCACATACAAAAGTTATATACGACATAAATACACGACTCAGATAATGGACGTTTAACAAAGTAGCGCAAAAGTAAGTCATAACCTGAGATCGGAGATAAAAGTTTGTCGTTTTTCTCCATGGAATGAAGATGAATATCGCGATAGTTTCTCAACATTCGACTATCTTTAGTTCTTTATTTCTGCGTCACATAAAGGAATTTATTATCATGGCCCCTTTATATAATACTGAACAAGGGAATAAGTCATCTTCTTCGGATAATCTACTTCCGATTTAACTACATGAATTCATCAGCGACACAAAGGATGGAGCGACCGAAGATGACCGAAGGAATCAAATTAAGTCTATATCAAAATTTCAGACGTGTCACCGAAGGCGCCGCATAATATCTTCAGGAAACTTGGTAATCTTAATGGAGGAAACATTTTACGGAATTTTATGCAAATGTATGCAAAACGTGTTGGACTGTTGGCTGTATCTCCATATTATTTAATGAAGGTAACCGGGTAGACCGTAACTGGAATTTATGACGCCTGTTGATGGCGTCTCCTGCATGGACCGCCACCTCCACATGCTTCCAGGGCTACTTACGAAATACTACTGATTATGATTATTTAGTTATGGTAATTAGTGCAAGGGAAGTTCCAATAAAGTCTGGCTGAACATAGATAATATGCAAATCGACTCGCTTGACATACGGCCAGCAACAAAGTTGCCTTCTTGGGACTATCGTATATAATAACTCATTAAGGCTCCGTCTTTTTCGGCTTCCTATTTGGAGCTTTCATAACAGAATTTCCAATCTGCGAAAAATATTGCCTAGAAGCCACTTTCTTGATGAACGCAATTCAGCACATGTTACTCGCAATTTGCCAAAATAGTACAATTTTCCTTAAAAATCAATATATTTTCCTATCATTCATAGCATCAGGCTTTAATAATTCAATTTTTTTTAATATAAAAGCAACGTTTTCCCATAGAAATAAATGCAAATGCAATTCATTCATAGAATATTTAGCAATCAAATTGATTGCTTATTGAATAAAAGCACGCAATTCATCAAGCATTTTATAACATATTGAGTTTTCAATTATCAATATCGACGATTGCAAACATATTTGCGCGGCAATTGAATATTTCGCGCAAAAATACTCTTACATTTTGATGTAAATTCAATAAAAAATATTGGATGCGGCAGGGAAACTTCCTTATTTTAAATTCGCGCTCTGATGCAAAAAATATTTTAAAAAGGATGATATGACACTCATATAAAAGAAAAAGATTTAACGTTTTTTATTATGTAAATTTAATAACGATTATGCAATAGATCAGGGGTGGCCAACCCAAATGATCACTCCGCGGGCCAAATATTAAGATGCATAATGAGTTATTATTATTGTGTTTACAATATCTGTCATATATTCGCAAGAGCATTGCAATCAAACTTTCTATAGCGACCACGCTATAGAAAAAAACTCATTATTCGGTTATTTTTATAGCAAAAAAGATAAAATAATCAAATATCGATTGCTATGCCTTATATTTATAGACTTGCAATAACAAGATATTATATTTAAATCCATAAAATTGTAAGGCTTAGGGTGGTTCCTCTTACTTTTACCCTTGAAAGGGTATGTCAATATAGGGAAACAATCTACTGTTCAAACTATAAAAAATATAATACATATTTGATTATGATTTATCCCTTTGTTAGCCTTGTTGTTCCCTTTTTTTCCCAGTTTCAAGCAGAGGACATGCTTACTTTTTATATATGGTAGTCCAATCTAAATATATATAAAAAACATTTAAAAAAATGTGTGCTGAAAGCCATCGGATATATTGCAGTTGGCAATTTAAAGCGGCTACCATCGTAAATAAATCATATAGACTAGCAAAAAAAGAGAAAAACAGGTCGTTCATAAGAATGGATAAGAACAAAAGGCATGCCAGAAATGAAATGTCGGACAAAAGATTTTAATTTCGCTATTTCTATGACCAAATGAACGAAAAAATCGATCTTTTTGTATCAAATTAAGTTTACATTTTAAGCCAAATATGATTTAATTTTTTAAAGCTTTGAAAAGGTTCATACATTTTTTTATAATATGCAGATGAAGATACAATTTATTGTATGTGCTTCCAAAAGTTTCTTCATATAATGGCCTTTTATTGAGACCCAACGACCGTATGCACATATTTTCATTAATGAATGAATGGTATACACCAAAGAATCGATCCTCTGCTTTGGTTTCGCCTAAAAAGGTCCATGCATGAATAAGCAGAGCGGGATTCTGGATAAGTTTCATTCCAAAAGGTATGCTCCTGATTGTGTGTGCGTGTGTGTGTGTGTATATATTTAATAAGTCCCTTTCCAAAGGCTCGCTCCCAGCCAAAGTTGCGGTAATATTTCTTCACAAAGCAAAACCCTCCGGGCAGACTCTACCGCCGTAAACTAGGCTTAAACAAGTTAAACGCACAAAAGGCAAGAAATTAAGGATGAAAAAAACTTGATTCAGAGGTTCACGAATAAATGAGGGTGGTCCCTCTCCCCCGATGGGATAACACTTGCAAAAGTATTACTCGGTATTTATATTGTTGGGAGATGTTTCTCTTTTTGCGAGGATGGGCCGCGGAAAATAATTATCGGCTCGACGGATCTCCCAATCCGGGGTTTTCCCCGCGCACTGGGAAAGAATCGAGAGTGGGATTTCCCGATAGATTTTCCGGGCATCTATTATTTTCCCGTCCGTCGCGCCCGATTTTCAATTTAACTCCGGCGCTGAGATGGTGGTTCCTGTGAAGTACTATCTTAATATATGCATCCTCATTTATTCTTGGGCACCGATTAATCTGGACATGCGTTTATTTGCATGGACCAATTTTGAGCTATTTCATTAGAGTTTCATTTTAAATTTAATAAAAAAATACTTCGATTAAATATAAGGGTGTTCCATAAGTTTCTTTCGTTTTCATATTAAGAAAAAAATAAACAATAATTTGTATTACATCAAAATTTATTGAATAATATACGATCCATTCTATTCTATTACCTTTATACATCTCTCCGGTAGCCTCATAATGCCATCATGCCAAAATTTCCCAGGTTTGTTGGCAAAATATTGATCAAGGTACATTTTTAACTTAAAAATTACGCCTCGTCTGTTCGCTAATTCTGGCGGTTTTCTGGCAATTGTATCCTTTAGATTGTCTAGTTGGAAACAATATTTTGTTGAATTGATCGTTTCACCTTGCTGAAGTAGCTCATAATAAACTACCCCCTTCCAGTCCCACCAAATGCATAACAAAACTTTTTTTGGATGTATGCCAGGTTTAGCTACAATTAAAGCTTCTGTACCCTTGGTCCAAGACCATTTACGTTGGATATTCTCATAGAGTATCCAATTTTCATCTCCAGTGACAAGTCTCTTCAAAAAAGATTGGCTATTATGTCATTGGAGAAGAAGATTGCATGTTGAAATCGCGGATTTTCTTCAACCATGGCTATGATTAGATCTGTATTCATTTGCGAAAGAAACTTATGGGTCAACCTTATATATTATTCTGCTATAGGATCATTCAATAAGAACGCTCTTAATTTAATAGATCATAGCGGCCATGTTTTTTAAGTACCATTTGTTAAATTTAGTGTAAATTATTTAATAATATATGGCAAATCATTATAAAAATATAGCATGGACGAATTATCTTCTCTATGCAATGGCGCTATTAATTTGAGCAGATTAAATTTGATAGATTAACAGCGACATCTTTAGGCGCAATGTGTTAATTTAACAGCGCCATTTTGTGTGGCGTCGCGGACACAATGCGTCTGCAACATCGATTGATCGCTTTTTGCGTGTGTATCGTTGCCGGTTGGGTGGTGACGCGCAGGAGGTGGGAGTCGGGGAGAGTCATCGGTCAACCTTGGTTGCGGGAGGACGTCCTTCCCGCAGCCAGATCTATCTCTTTCTCGTGTTGAATAAAGAGTTATCTAGAGGTGTATTTATATTAGACGCCCATCAGCCCCCAACCATCTGACCGGCTACATCATGGCCCGAAAGAAGAATAGACCCGTGATGGAAAATGGGACATATATCCTCTCCACAACCGTCCTGCTCAGTCGACTATTCGACGTTTGGTGACCAAATTCAAGTCAAGCGATTCTAAGTGATTTTGACAGGATGATATTACGTGCCACATAGCGCATGCCATGATGGATATTCTGCACAAGCGCTTCGAGGACATGATAATCTCGCGCGGCGGTGACGCGAATTGGCCACTGAGATCATGCGATTTAACGCCTTTATACTTATTTTTTGGAACTATTTTAAATTGTAAGTCTATATGTATAGATTGAGCAAATAATTGATGCCCTAAAAGTTAACATAACGAACGCCATATAGCAAATTTAGCCAGATTTATGCAGCAAAGTCGTCGAAAATTCGACCTACCGAATACGCGTTACCTAGCAAAGTTGTGACAAATATTTGATTAAAAAGTATTTTATGGTTCAATATGGCTAAATATATAGATTCATATTATTTAAGAAATCAGTAAGTAGCAATTTTCAGCGATAATTATGGCTTTAGTTATGAGCTGCATAGTTCTTATCATTTATATGTCCACTTGCCGCTTGAAATGATAAGTAGACTTCCTTTTCAATTTAATGCAGTTATTTTGATATTGAATTTGTAATTAATTGTTATTTAAGCAATTTGATTGCTATAATGAAGTGACGTTGATAACATTTGATCTGACGTTCCCTATAAAACGTCATTATTCCTCAACGACATAAGATACTTTTACGGAAATGCAAGCATGTTATCGATGCACCATTCTGTAGATAATCAATCATCAAAATCCCTTGTGCATCTTCTTATAGAGACACAATAACCAGCTGTCACATGACAGCAAAATCAGCTAACGATCATCCATCACCAATGGCTCGAACTATTTGGCGATTTCCCGAGTGATTGACGATGAACAGCAGACTATGTCTCCATCAGACACTCTAATTTAACCACTCACCATACTTGAATAACATTCGACTAGTAGAAGATCGTCCTATATATCCACACTTTACTCATATGCAATGGTTTCGATCAGAATATAATATAATACTTTGACTTCTTTGACAATGGGTCAATCTTAGATTATGTTAGTCGAAGTGACTAAGTTCAAACAGCTCAACCAACTGCTGTTCCTAACAACCGAAAAAACTGAATAACCCATAATTTAGCGGACAGATATCATATATGGCGATAAAATGGACGCGGTCCAGGGCCGCACCGGGCGTCGGATAGGGCGGACCAGGTCACAAAAAAAAACCTCTTTCCAAACTCTTGCCATAAAAGGGGCACGAAATGCAATAGAATGTATTAAACTCTCTGGCGAGCGGGCAGCCATAAATCTCAAACTTAAATAAATTTTCTGAGAGGAAATAAAAACGGGAAAACGTGGAAAATCGTCAAGAACATCCAACGTCTGTGTATCTCACTTGCGCCGATTTCTTTGTGAAAAATATATGTTTTCAAATAAACGTGATATATTAGGACCCCCGTTAATATTCGTACGGTATGAAGTGATATTGGAATTCATACACAAATCTTCATCCCGACGTGATATTGCGTATAGTTTCCAAATTTCAAATTTAAGCGACTGGAGGCTAAAAATCACGGTTTAAATTCTCGGCATTTGAAATATGAACCCAAGCAAATTCCTGGAATTCAAACACACACTTTATTTAATTTTGAACTAATAGAGTTTCCCGAAAATTAGATCAATAGTTAACAAATCACTTTGAACCAGCTAAAAGTGTGTTTTACAGAACGTTTTTGCATATTTGTACAATACTATTTTATGTTAATGCTATCAACGATATGCAATCTCAATATATATTATTTTATAAATGGGATTATAATCAACAGGTTTGATCTGTGGATGATTCTGTGGTTTAGTTAATGCATTCGCTTTTTAATGGGAATATCATAAAATTGCTGTTTTAGTATAAATCATATGGCGAGAGCGCGCGACGATCTCTTCATCGGATGAATTTACTGTGACTGAATAAAATGGCTGACATGCCAGGTGTGCCAACTTCCAAACAAAAAAATCCCTTGTAATGTTCCACCCACGCCCCCATGTGCTCGTCGGGATGGCCATGCTAGTGAATGAGTCCGTTTTTCTATCGATCTGTGATACTGCTGGATGAATGGATGGGAATTGAAGGGCATCGAATAGAAATGCTCTCTTCTCTAAATAACTTTTTATTCCACACTAAAGAGAGATATGTCCGTAGGAAGGACGTCTTCCCGCAGCCAAGGCTAACCGACGACTCTTCGACTCACCCCTCCTGCGCGTCACTACCCAACCGGCAACGGCGCGTGCGCAAGAAGTGATCAGTTGGTATACAGGTGCAATGTCTCCGTAGGGCCACAAGAGATGGCGCTGTTAAAATAACACATTGCACCTGAAGAGAGACGAAAGCTGTCGCTGTTAATCTGGCAAATTAAATCTGCTCATATTAACAGCACCACTACGTAGGGATGGTAAATCGTCCGTGCCTTAAGAGCCCTTATAACCTTAATTTCTGGATGACCCTCATACATTAAAAAGCTTATCGATGAATGTTTTTAACCCTTGTTTATGCCATTTTATTACGGCCTTTAATGCTGATGAACTATAAAAGCCTGTTGTTTTTATTCAAATCGTTTTGACAGCGGCGAAAAGCGAAACCGAAATCAACCTCATTAAAAGTGTTATACAAAACAGTGTTATTATCAGTTAGTGAATGTAAGTCTTAATCAAAAACCCACCAACCATAACGACTAAATAAATACTTTTTTAATTAATAAAAAGCTGTTCATTCCAGGCGTTGTTTAAAATAATGATGTGATCAAAATTTGGTTATAAAGCTGTTTATTTTAATTAAATATGATGTTTTTATATTTTAGAAAAAAAGGGATTATAATAGATATTTATATAATAATATGAAATAAAAGCTTTCAAACTACTGGAATTGCCAAAAAAAAGATGATTATCATCAAGAATCTGTATAATGTCATTAGAAGATTGAGACTTTGAACGACAGGAAAATACCGGGCCGTCAAATGGTGTATTTTTTAAGCAATTTACCTGATCATTTAAATATTAATATTTGTGCAACTATATTAAAGAATATATACTTAACAATGTATATATTATTATAGTAAGAAATTATGAGTTATATTAAGTTTTTTACCAAGTGCTAAGTGTTTCTAAACTTTTTGTCGGTGTACATTAAATTGTATATACGAGGATGGGCTGAAAACTAATGCACATATGCTTGTAGATCGTGAACAAAATGATATTTAGAAGTAATCTAGGTGGCATATGAAAGTAAAATTCTTCTTTAATTTGAAGATTAAGATTTTAAGTCGTTGTTTTAATTTATTATACTTGGAAAAGTGGAAGTATGAAGAGAATGCGATTTAAACAGCGTGCTGTTATCAAATTTTTAGCTGCTGAAAAAGTGATTCCTACTGAGATTCATCGTCGTTTAAAGGCTGTTTATGGTGACAATATTATTAATAGATCTACTATTAATCGATATGTAGTAAAATTTTGTGGTTTACATCCCGGAAAGATCATAATTCTTGATGAAACACGCAGCGGACGTCTGATCGCAAATTCATCGATAATTTGATTCAAAATGACCGGTGAATTATTTAAAAACGTATCTCAAACCATATTGAAATATTCAAATAACGTGTTGTTCTCATTGTTGAGTCCAGTTATTATTGTCAAGTCCTACTATTTATTTTTGTTCGCACTTTACAAGCATGTGTGCATTAGTTTTCAGCCCACCCCCGCATTAAAGTATTATAATTTATGCAAGTTATATTTAAATGTGTATTTGTTATGAAAAAAGGATTAATTAAGATCAAATAATAGTAATAAGTTTTTCCGTGATCTTATTTAATAAAAAGCATTGTAGAAAGTGTGTATAAGTTACATTATCGCCGGATCAATAGGGTCAACAGTTGCAACGGAAACTTCTTCTATGGCAGAGATGGATGGTTTAAGCTTCCGTTCAATTGTGTGCCATACAAAATACATCTTATATATTTGGGGTCGATGATATTCAATATATCGAATAGGATGAGAAACATACAGACGTCCAAAAATGGCAATCCGAAGTGAGCTGGTAAACAACACGTGCTTACACAATATTCATGAGGTGTTTATAAAAAGGGGTCCTGTACGTGTTTGTCCAGGCGGCCGTCCTCCTTATCAGACCTTCGTCATGTCTTTTGGATGCTACCAGCAGCACTTTGTCGGGGCAGATCCCTTGTATCGATAGCCTGATTTTAATCACGAGTCGAAAAAAGGGTACAAGCCATTTGGCCGACCCCGTCTCGGATTTGGGATAAGGCAGAATGCGGACCGAAATTTTAATAAGATCTTATTACACGATACCACGGCTGGAAGACAATCTCCCGAAATCGGGAGACGCATAGACGGGGGTCGGAGAGGGCGTTTAAAGAATTAAGGAAATCAGCGGAGATAACAGTCGATTTTTATTTGCAATGGTCCGTGGCGATTTATGACGCACCCGTTCAAAAGAAACGACTCACGGGAGAGATTTTGCGAAATTGGGATTAGGGAAATTTTACTCGGGGAAAAAATTGCTAGACGCTCATTTGGCTGCATAGATAAAAAACAATCGTTTTTGGGGTTGATTGGGTTGATCTTTTTTTAATTGAAATATTTGGTCACTTTTAATTAAAAACTTCAAAAGGTCTAAAAATATTATTATTTCAAACATAAATTCAGTAATCAATCTTTAAAACGATATTAGGAGGACTACTATGTAAAAACATTTAAATCGGCAAAACGAATAGGATGATTGTTATGGGATAGGATGGGTACCGTACGCTGCACGTCATACACTGAACACAACAAAAACGTGCTACGCCTTCTTAATAATACAATACATGATCTCTTTTTGAAAAAAATTGTACCTGGTGATAAGAAATGGGTCATTTAAGATAATATACGACGAAAAAATCAATGGCTTTAAACGCTAAAGGGTTAAAAATATCCATCGATGTTATAAGTCTTTTTAATATACGAGGGTCATCCAGAAACTAAGGTTATAAGGGCTCCTAAGGTCGGGGGTGTAGCGTGGGTGATTTATCATCCCTACGTAATAGCGCTGTTAATCTGAGCAGATTTAATTCGCCAGATTAACAGCGACATCTTTCGTCGCTCTTCAGGCGCAATGTGTTATTTTAACAGCGCCATCTCTTGTGGCCCTACGAAGACATTGCACCTGCATACCGACCGATTGCTTCTTGTGTGTGCACCGTTGCCGGTTGGGTAGTGACGTGCAGGAGGCGGGAGTTAAGAGAGTCGTCGGTTAACCTTGACTGCGGAAAGTCGTCCTTCCTGCAGCCAGATCTCTCTTTCTTTATCTCTCATATAGAATAAACTGTTATTTAGCGAAGAGAGTCTTTCGGGTCCTCCTAATATATAATATTTCCATGTTACATCATATAAATCTTATATTTTGTATGGATTTCGTGTATTTTTATGCGCTTTTATTTACATTGCTTTTTCATTTATTTTTTTCATTTAGAATTTATTCAATTCTAAATGAAAAATCTGGAGATTTTAAATTAAACATTAATCCTAGTAAAATATTGTTTAGTGCAAAAATAATCAGATTTACAACATAAAAATGACAAAGGTATTAATTAGCAAAATTGGGTTTGAAAGGTCATATTACATTATGTTTTCTTGTCTTAAAAAAATATTGAGACTTGATGATAGTTGATGGTTGAAGACACATCTCTACAGATATCTACACCCAAAATATGTTACTATTTGGTGTGCATTTTGGGAAAATATTGAATGTGTTTGGGTCACACATTGTTGTTATTGCTGAATGATCAATATTGAATGACTTTTTATGCCCACAATTGAATCATATTGATGTCTTTTACTTATCTGAAATGTTGATGAAGTCTTTCTGAAAGATGTCACCCACGGTAATTCAATTTATTTTATGTGCGATCCATTCGATATGAAAGCTTCTAAAGTAGAAACTGTAGGAATACATACAAGAATTATATTTATGATGAATCGTATCTTGATTTTTGATTTTCATTCAAGATTGAATGTTATGTATTTGGATACAATTGACGCCATTGCTTGTACGATATTTTCACGAAAGCCTTTGTATTTCGTCTGTGTTTTTTGTTGTTGTGAAAAACGATGTATTATGTAATTCTGAAAGTACTGTATATGAAATATTTATGTCTCTTAAAAAAATGGCGTTGGAAAGAAAAATAGAAGCCATAAGCGAATGGAATTATACATCGAACAATCGATGGGGAATATCTGCATTATGGGCACGTTTATGTAACAGGGCGAGGGTTAAAAAAGTGGGATTGTAGTACGTGAAGCCCGCTATGATATACGTATTTTCTGTATCTATGCTGCAAGTTATAGGTCATCAAAGATTAATAGCTAAGAACGTGACCTAAAGTATTAAACTTCTGCATTTGCAGACCTTCCTCTTTCGATACTTGTTTTCGCCCGGCGATCTTGATTTATTGCGCCCGACGAAAAAGAGGAGAACCTTGAAACTTTTCGCCGATGTAAGCTCTCCTTCTTTATGTATCGTAATTGAATCCAGAACAATTCGAAAAGTGTTTTTCTCCCAAATTGGAATGATCTTTATGTGTGACATATAGCGGGGCGTCTTCTGCGTCACTTGTCCGCTCTCTCAGCAGGCCGCTGCTGGAAAATCTGCTCCAGGGCACAGATGTCCCGATGGAGGCTGTAAGCACGCAATTTAGTGAAATCAACCGAAATGGAAAGCTATTTTAGCTGTCGGCCAAAGAGCGGCGCATGATTTTTCATAAGGTCATGGGGATGAGGACGAGGATAGGTGAGCACAGGTGGACCCAGCTCGGCCAACTGTGAAATAGATTTTCACCCACGAAATATTCAGAGAGCGCGGCATTCTTTGTTCGTCAACAAGAGACTTCGGGGCCCATGGAAATGCGAAAATTTCACGGCCCGATGAGAAATGGTCTTCGCGGCGAAAATGGCGAAAATCTGCAACTCGGCGGACAATGGGATAAATTGAACCAATTTTGTAACCATTCGAAAAATGTTTCCCCTCTTCATGCCAATGTGATTCGGAAAAAACTCACAAGGTCTTTGGTTTTTGGATCATAAGAAACTATCAGAGTCTGCATGGTTTTAATATTGGTAAGATTTCAGTTTTAACACTCAACAACCTGCTGTTTATCGCAAATTTCTGACGGTTTTGCTAATTCGCGTGGTTTTTCTTATGGGTGCAAATTTTATAAAGTAAAAAGTATCATAAAGCGTATATAGTGTTTTGCACATTGCATATTTTTTTGGGGGTTAGGGGAGTATTTTGCTATGTTTCATTTATAATCTCTATGTCTTAAGTGTCATAGTTGTCGAAATAGTTTTTTTTTCAATATTTTGATAAAATACCCAAAATTTCACCTTTAAATTTTGACTTTGACTCACAAAATTTTGACGGTTCTATTCCATAGCTCATACGGTCTCCAGATCTGACACCAGTGGATTTCTTTGCCTTTTTTTTCTTTCCTGTGGGAGGGGAATATTCGTACCCGTGGAATTCCACGAGTGGGCTTTAGCAAGTACAAAATACCCTTGCGGGTAGTGTGAAGATTACCCACTAAACCCCTCCCTCTGGCCTCCTCTGTCCCTCAGGTATATTCTTCGGAGGGGACAGGTCTCTGCTGTCACCCCGGCTATCGTTAAGTATTACCTGGTAGTGACGGCCGTGTGTCCCTCTTGGGCTCCTTCTATGTATGCACACTATTCAGCGTGCATCTCCTTGTATTGGGTGTCCTGCTTTTCAGGGTTAGGAGAAGGACGTCGCCGGTGGCCGACGCCTTAGTCGCTCGGCATCCTCTTTCTGTGTCATGACACTCGAAGCGTATCCGCACCACGCATTCCATGCCCTGGCGTTGGTCAGCATCGTAGGGACCATGGATAGGGAGATTGTAACTGAATTTCTTTGCCTGGGGATGTCCCCTATTCCGTGGCTCGTACGGTCTCCAAATCTGACACCACTGGATTTATTTTTCTGAAGACGTGCTCTATTCCGTGGCTTGCACGGTCTCCATATCCGATACCACTGGATTTTTTCCCTTGGGAACGTGCCCTATTCTGTGGCTTGCACGGACTTCAAATCTGACACCACTGGATTTATTTGTTTAGGTCTAGGGATATGCAAAATAATTAAATTACATGACAGATGTGCTTCCAAAATAAATTCAAATAGAAAGAATAATCGCCGTCTTTGCAAAAATGCAGAGGTGGACCAATTAGAACATATTTTATAAATAAATTTAATAAAAAATCAAAAGTATGAGAATAGGCGGACTCAGTTGCTCCCAACATGTAGCAGATCGTTGGAAAGGGTATAATCTGGAGATTTTTTAAAAAAGTAAACTAAATTCAAAATAGTTGTTAGTTTTTGGTTTAAAGAATTTAAGTTGAAATTTTTCATTCGTTTGCACATTTTATTTGACTTTTGAAGCTAAGAAGTATTTTTTTTTTAAAACCAATTGCATAAAATATTGATTAACTTAGATAAAAAATGAATTGCAGAATACAAAAACAGTTATTTTGAACTTTTACGACCATAGATAAAAAAAATATGACGATTTAATGGTGAAATTTTAGGTATTTTTTCAAAATGTTGAAAAAAAAAACCCTATTTTGACAACCCTGACACTTGACCTATCTGTGAAACGTAGCAAAAAAAGCAAAATTTTTTTTTCGGTCCATGTTTAAAATCCATGTATAGTAGTGCATTAAATTTAAAAAAATGATTTTTGGTATTGGGATGCTTATAAGTAATGTCGTTTTTTCACTACAATTTTATTATTTAATTTTTTACAACTTTATTGAACTTTTCTTTTACAAAATAATTTCCGTAAATATCCCTCATCTTCTTCCAACTTTATTTAAATAATTTATATCCTTCTCCTAAAATTCAGCAGATTTTTACTGAAAATAGTCTGAAAGGGTGCAATAATCAATGCGTGTCGGAACCAAAAACCTTTTTTTTTTAAATTATGTTATCACTGCTCAACAGACGGAAGGAGATAATTTTGAAAATATTGCATAGAAGAAAAATAAAACGACATTACTTATGTATACACCTAATATTTTATCTGAAGAGCAATTAAATATTCATTGAATAGTAGCAAATAATGAGTGTTAAATTAAACTTTTCGTGTTATTAAAGCAAATATATACATTTATTGTGTAGTATGCCGATAGATTGAGAAATATCGTGTGATGAGTGATCCCGGACAAATGCGCGCTCGGTTTTTTGAGTGTTAATCAGAAACATTTTGTGAAGGCAAAGGACAAAAAAACGAGAAGCAGTGTAACATCTGTGCAATAATGCGTTTCCCCAAGGATTCAGACCAACTTGTAATCAAAGAGAATACCTTCCATCCCACAGTCGTTTTCATCCCCTTTATTGCCGAGGACTATAAACCACTTGAAAAGAGATTTAAGTGGGATGAAAGTACAATAGGCAGCCATACAGAAACTTAGAACAAGTATGTGAAAATAAGAGACCATCAATTGACTACAACGGAGCTTGGTTCAAAATGCATTGACTTTTATGGCAAGTCAAATATTTACATTGCACTTCAAAAATTATGATTATAAGTATTTTTTGATAATAAATGCAATAGTTATTTATATAGTTTTAATTTATTTTCTCGATAGTAATATGTATATAAAGATCTTAATGGATATCATTATAACAAGCATTTTCAATAGAAACGCTTCAAGTTTGTTATGTTATAACAGCTATATTATTAAAGCAATATCTATTAAATTTATTGTAAATTATTTAAGTAATATATGGCAAATTATTATAGATTATTATAAAGTAGAAAAACGTGCACTAAACGCTACACGAAACAAACGCTATCCAGCAAATTCAGGCAGATTTATGCTACAAAGTCGTCGATAATTAAAGCACATGAATACGTGCCACCAAGCAAAGTTGCGACAGATATTTGAACAAAATTATATTTTATAATTAATGCCATAATATATTCTTTGGAATTCAATAAACAATCATGTGGATATTTATATAAAACTTGAATTATTAATATTTAAAGATTGAGCGTTCTTATTGAAATATTCTATTAATTCAGAACAATTTTCTAGGCCTATTTATTATAGATGGCTGTGTTATTTAAAGATAATTCTGTTATTCTTGCAAACACCTACTTGAACTTTATATTCTGTTTTTATTTTCTTTTCCAATGAGTTTCGTACAAGGAAGCTTTGCATCGACTTTCATCTGGAGTTATTTGGCTGTGTTTTCATATTAAATTGTACTATAACTTGTCTTATGATGCATTTAATATGCATCAGTTGCATTTATTTCTCATTAATTTTGCATAATTAACCAGGATATAAGTAATTGCCTGTATGTTCAATGTATTGAAATGAAAATTTATCAAAAAATTTAAGCAGCAAGTGATCACGAATTGGTCTTGATTTGGGCTTTGGGTTAGGTTTGTTTGATATTTTATATGTTGGATCATACTTTGTTGATGTCTGAGGAAGAGTTTGGAAGAAAAAGTGTGAGATTATATCATATATTATTCAATATGTGTATATTATCATTGTAAAATTTTGGAAGTGATAAGGGTAGCAAATATCATTAATTCACAAGCCATAGTATAAGAATCTTACACAAAAGCACAAAAGCAGGGATGAAGTAGAATGAGTGAAATTAAAAATATCTATATTCATGTTTTTCAGCGAACAACGATACGAAAAAGTCTTTGATGTTGGATTAGCACAAAAAAAAGATAGCTTTGTGATCTGTTTGATTGCGGAGCACAATGTGTACTCCACGTCTTTATTAAAACGACAAAAAATGGATATCCATGAAAATAATGCCGAAATATTGTAATAAATTGGTTCCCGTTAATTATTCATCCCGAAATGTGAAATACTACCGAAATGGGTCAAGCGAGGCAAATTCCCCTCGTGTGACCCACTCGAATAAAAAAAGGAAAGAAAATATATTCCCGATCAATTCTGTAAGTGGAAATATCCCAAGCACCAGTAAAAATGAAGAAATATGAATTCCTCACGATTTCTGTTATTTTTTTAAGGACGTTCTTCTCCCGAAGGATGGGCAAGAAGTGTCGTTAGGAGACGAGTGGCAAAAAACCGGTATCCTTCTGAGGTTCAGATGCTGCTACCACCGATACGGGATACTGGTATGGGAATTATGGCCACTTGTTATATTGGAAATGGAAAAGAAGTGCTAAATATGAGAGCAAGAAAAACATTTGTCAATATTTGGGATATGAAAGACGCTGTGAAAATCTACAGCTTCACTGTGTATATATAAGGATTTTTTATATCATGGGGAAAAGGTCCGAGATTAATGAAAGGTCAAAGGTTTTATTGTGGGGCTATTTAAGAGCGGGGTTTGCTATTCAAATCGCCGGCAAAAAATAGATTTGAAAAAATATTTACTCTGTCGCTGCTAGTAAAATTTTAATACCCGGCGCGAAGGGGTTGTTTTTTTCAATTCCACGTAAAGATATCTTCATTCGAGTTTAAACGTTTTATTCAATTGTGCCCTCGGGTAGCTTTTCCAAGATCACTTTGAACAAACACTCGAAGCTTTTAAGGATTTCAGAAAAATGCCCCATTTGTAGATATCAAGTAGATTTCCGTACATTTTCAGCATTGCGAAATGATTGTACGTATTTAAAATCATATACCAGTAGCGAACGATTACTATGATTTAATTAAATTGATTAAATCTAATATAAATATACATTTAAAGTCGTTTGTTGTTAGATTTTATCGCAATTATGATACTTACACTACTTGAAATGATATTTTCTTCCATGTAAATCGGCTTCCAATAAAACGCTCAATTTTTTTAAAGTTGTAGCGACCATATTATTGAAAAAAAAAATCAATAAAACTTATTACAAATTATTTAAAAATATATGGCAAATTATTATAAAAGATTATAATATTGAAACATGTGTGCAAATTGATCTGACGAGTCATCTTCCAAAACAAAATTGATATTGCCATAATCGTCAATGGCAAGCGCTACACATCGATAATAAGGATTTTTTGGGGTCTAAACTAGACGATATGGATACTGACGATATGTGATTTTAACAGAATGATGCCACACAGCGCATGCCATGATGGATACTCTGCATGAGCGATTAGACGGTGTGCTTATCACGCGCGGCAGCGAGATGAACTGGTCATCGAGATCATGCGATTTAACGCCTTTGGACTTCTTCATTTAGGGTTTTTTAAAGAATTTCGAAAAAATGAGTCCAAACGAAGAATAAAAAAAAGTTAAATGGAAAAAATCCCATGAACTTATTAGTGAGGTTTCAAATTTGAATATTTAATAAAAGGTTTTTTTAATGTAAGTTTTTTCAACAAACTTCTATCTATACAATCGTGCGATGTATGCGGGGAAGCTCTCCGTCTCTGTCTCCCGAACTGCGCTATGTCTGTCTCTGTCTGTCTCGGAGCTCAATGTACAAGAGTGCTCTTTCTGAAAATTGGAGGGGGATCCCAGGCCCTGGGATGGTACTCCTTTAGGGGTTAATAGATCTTGATGTTCCCATTTTATTTTTAAATAGTTCAATAGGGATCAGCAAAACTGCCCGTTGAATAATCCCGTAGGACCCAGTAGAATATATTTGCCATTTTTTTTAATATTCAAATATTTATTAAATTAATCGGATATTTTTTGGTTTTTTTTTACTATGTACTTTAAAAAGTTCATTGGTAATAGATTCATATTTCTTGGTACATTTGTTTAGGATGAATTGGACATCAATGGAGATGCAAGCGAAGGGATCTAAAAACGACCCGAGTCGAGGCAAAAAAGTGGAACTTCGCATCTGCTTTTGCACTTTGCTGATAATATAAAACGCAAAAAAGGCTAATATAAACGTTCAATGCACTTTTATTTTTAAAATATGTATTTTGTTTAAAAAAAACTTTATGCAATAGCGCTGTTAATCCGGTTCGGTTCAGTGGTGATGCGCAGGAGGCGGGAGTCATGAGGAGTCGTAGCCTTGGGTGCGGGAGAACGTCCTTCCCGCAGCCGTGTCGAAATATTCTCGCATTGTATTTTATCAATTTTATTTATACATTACTTTGATATTTAATTAAAAAAATGTCTGTATGTTCTATCTTCAACCAAACAATTGCATCATTTCTCATCCTGATTTCGTACATTAAACATACTAATTCGACAATCCTTCAAGAACATTCTTTGCCTGTAGTCTATACCAGTGGTCGGCAACGTGTGGTTTGCGAGAAAATTTTCGTGGTCCACAGAAATCAGGCATTATAGTATTGTTTAAAATATTTAAAATCGGATTAAAAAAATGTTGAAAAACTCATCATCTCACTATTACCCTGTTTTTTCAGAAATTAAACGGCGTATTTTTTTAAAGAACATAAGATGAATATTTAGGACCCCAACGCAGGACAGTATGTGTAACTTTTTATGCAATTTCTAATATCTCTAAATTCACTGGCAGTTAGCAGGTTAAGCGAGTATCGTTTAATAAAGCGTTCCCACGAAGGCACAAACGACGCAATTATGCTTATATCAACTCAATGTTTTCAATGACATGTGATTAGAAGTACTTATTTATAGGAATATTTCATTGAAATAAATGATATACAAGGAAGCATTGTTAGATGAAATCATAACGTAATAAAATATTCCGCATAAATATTTTATCATTCCGTATAGAGACGTACTATTACGTGCCCGGTTTATTCGGATAAATATATGGCTTTCGCTTGAATAAAAGTATAACTGCAGAAACAACAGCTCGGTAACAAATCGTTCTTCAAAAGGATTCGAGTGAAAATTCCGTTCTCTGGGAATGCAATTTGCATTCTTGTTACGCCATTTTGTAAAGGTTTTCTATGAGAATTTCATAGCTTACAAACACTTTCGCATATATTATCGCGCATAAATAGATTCGCATTCTTTGCATACGTTAACGTCGAGGCTATTTACGTGCATTTTTGCAATGGGGTGGCATCGAGTCCGGTCGCATACGTATGTCGGAATCCAATATTTTTTATGAAATACATTAGGACATTCCAATTGAGCGTTCGGAATGGGTGTGAACAAACAAAATTGTCGAATTTTGGATGATAAAAATCCACACGAGATGCATCAGCTTCAAATGTGTCCCGAAAAAGTCAAAAAAGAAGAGCATATTAACTCCTTAGAGAGGTAAGACACAGAGTTGTGTCCGAATTCCAGTGATTCAGAAAGAACATTCTTATACGTTGAGCTCAGAGACAGACAGAGACGGTGAGTGTCTTGCGCGTTGAGTTTGGAAACAACAGAGATGGAGAGAGTATCGTGCAGATCGGAGATTGTGAATATGAGACAGAGACGGAAAGAGTATGTTGCGTATATCGTACGATTGTATTGATATATGCATTGAAAGAATTTACTTCAGATTTTGGATCTTTATTAATACGTAGAGTCTATTGCAATCACGATTGATCTCCGATTAAATGAAATTCCGAATCTTCATGTGGTACAGTCTAATATTGACGTGGATGGCGTGTGTTTATTTTTTGGTGTTGAATTAACGAGGAACTTTGTGACGTCAATGCTAACACTTAACGTTGATTGAGACCAACACAAAGGCTTAATAATACAGAAGAAATGAAAAAAAGCCTCTCGAGGTCAGGTTTCCGATGTTGGAGTCCTGGAGAAGTAATACGATACTTTTTCTTTGGCGGAGAAACTTGAATCGACGAGGACGTGAGTTACCAGGAGAGTTGCATCCCTTCTACAAAAACTACGGATTAATGGAATCAATATCACACTGTGCTATACGATAACACTCGAGACACGTCTTCGGTTTTTTTATTCCGATAAAGTGGTAATATGAGTTTCGAATCTACCCGGATTCTTCAGGAGAGACAGCGTACGGGGGTGAAAAAAAAAACGCCGGCAACAGGGGATTTCTACGATATTTTGCTTATACCGAGGAGAAAATGTATCTTCGCGTGAGTGATTGGGTAACTTTACCATCTTGGTAATACATTTATTTGTTACGAAAGTTATTGTAGTGGGTGGAGTGACGGGAGGCACTCAAAAATTCATAAACAAAAGTGGGAAGTTGCCCGTGGGCGGCTGAAGAGGGGGGTCTCATGATTTATGTTAAAAAATTCAATAAGCAGCAGTCATTGCTGGAGAAAGTTTTGCGGGTGTGGAAGGCTCCAGCCAACTTCATTACGACGGACAATCTCTGACGTTTCGAGTGAATAAAGTTTTGAACGTGTTTATACGTCACGTACGACCAAGTTCTTATAACCGGGCTCATAACGCACTCCTAACATTTGAGACGTGATCCTGTTTTGCTTGTATGAAAAACAATATTAAGGACGTAAATACACGGACGCTTTGTGCGATTTTTCGCCCCTCTTCCATACTTAAAATGTATGTATTTTTAAAGATACATTTGGCGCCACGAATGTTCAAAATAAATGCACATTCGTTGGAGGTATCGTCATCAGATATTTAAATGCTAGTTCGAGTTGATGACCGCGTGAGCCTCCATTTTCTTATAAAACCATCAATGTGACTGATAAAATTCCTTTCTGCTTAAAACACGGACTAAAACTCGCAAAATTCCCGATTACCCGACAAATTATTTATTTCCGTCGCTGCAGATGAATACTTATATACTATAATACTTTGATGTGATTCGTAATTATATTACGGAGGGATACAAAAATTCTGAACTCCGTATCTATTATATTTCATATCGATATTCCCATTATTAGATTCGAGGTGTAGTAAATACATCACCGGTAGGGAAATGTTAATATAACAATTTGAAAAAGATATACGTACTGAATATATGTATACATAGATTAGACAGTTATTGCCCCTAGGCGTCGCTTAAGCTCGCCAATTAGTAGTTACGCCACTGTTTCCAAGCGTCCAGATTTCGGCGAGAATGTCTCAATTTAGTAGCCTTCATCGTGTTTATTAGATATACGATTTATGCTTCGGTATACCTAAACATAAACAATTCACTTGAAATCGATTCATTATATCATTCACATATCATTATACGTCAATAAATTTTGGTTAAAAATCTATACAATCGAACGATACACGCGACATACTCTCTTTATCTCTGTCTCCCATTCAAAATCTAAGAATGTTCTTTCTGAATCACTGAAATTCGGACACAACTCCATTAAATCCATTGCTTCTCCTATTTATTGGGTTGGACGTATATATACGTCCAACGTAAACTGCATCGAAATTGGCTAGGACGTATATATACGTCCTCGGAATATAAGTTGAGTTCTAAACCGGACGGGACTTTTTTTATTTAACGAATTTGTGAGGTGTCAATACATGTTTTGACATGAATTTAAGATGGTAGAAAATTGGTCGTGCTTTGTGTACTCAGTAAACGGTGAATAGTTAACAACTGTTTTAAAATATATCACACAGAAGTTGAGTTTTGAATTTATGTATGAATGTATTTTATTTTTTAAACTCTGTTTCCCATGTTATTTATGTGCTTTTGTTTATTGTTTTGTATTTGTTAACTTCTCTATATGTTTATGTATCTAAATAAATAAAAAATAGATGTTTCATTGATTTTTTAATAAATTCTAAGCATCGTTAAGAAAATTAAAAATATGAACTCACGCCAGGTGAGCGGGACGTATATATACGTCCTAACGAAAATGTGCGCGACCACTATTTATTGCATTATTGAAAAGGAACTTCCCCGCTTAACAGGTTAAAGTTATTTTTTACATTATACAGACAAAAAATGAATAAAAGCTGAGAATAATTTGTCAAAAATTTGGTTCTGAATTACTTAAAAATATTTAGAACTTGTTTTAATGCAACTTTTCAAAATATATAATATGTGGGTCATTGCTTGGAAATATCAGGATAAAAAAGCATGATGCTTGTTATTTAATACATTTGGGGTTAAACAAGATCGATAGAGTTCAAGTCGTTGTTATCGGAAGTAAGTTGAGCATGGAAACGTTCGACTTTTATCTATCTGGGAAATGTAGTTTAAAGTGAGTAACTAGAAAATACTCTTTGAAGAAAATCTAAAGAAAGCTTTTAAAAATCAGATTTATTTGATTGCGTTGGCAAAAATTCATTTTACGACATGAAATTCGTTCAAAGTGGATGTAAAATTTACATTGATATATACAAACAAGCTAGTCCGGAAAGCCACACAGTGGTTAATTTTGATTATGTGCAATCCACCCTCTCAAGTCTGCAAATATACCTTAAAATTGAACAAAATCGCGCCCCAAGATTTCAACCCAGCCAAAAATAATATCGCATTGAAATTATATCCGTAGATTTAGTCACATCGGATCCAGGTGCCGAAATAATTAAACAATAATTAAAGGAAGGTGTAAACGTTCCAAGGAAACACGGCTTCATTATTTATAGCTCAAAAATCGTGTTACATCTGCAGGGGTTGATAAATTTAATTACACGTCAAACGCCCGTTTTATCGGCGCTTAATCGCTTTCGAATCTCCAGCCGAAATCCGCAACATTTCTATTGTTTTAAATTTCGATCGCAACATTATTCCATGCGAAAATCTAATCAGGGGCTGATGGGAAATTGCGGTTTCGAAAATTTTTGCATCCGAAAAATTTAGCGCAACTTTTGAAACATGCTTTGGAACGAACGCGTCGAAATTGTAATTACGAAATGGACGTTTTAAATTATATCAGCTACCTTCCCGGTGATAATTAGAATTTTCGCCGATGGCTTTGTTAAGTACATATTTGATTTTGCTCATAATTCAATGAATCGCAAATCCCAAAAATATCCAATTATCCAATCCTATTTGTTTAGTGACTGTATTGGTCCATATTATACTGTAACATAAAAGAGAAAATTACAGGAAAATGTACCATAATAAGCCAAGCCTGTTAGTTATTCAATTTATTCGTAACCCATTGATGAGTATGCACTCACATGTGGCGTGCAGCAGTCACAGTGCTTTTATTCTCAATGTTGTGCTTCTATTTCTAATGCAATAAATATCAAAAGTGATCATATTTGGGACACTATTATGGGTCCCAAATGTATCGAATGCAAATTTGACCAAATGTACTTAATTGTTATTAAAATTGAGGACACAAATATAAAGCTGTATTTTGGCTCTCCTATAATATTTGCATTGATGAGAGCGATTATATCGAATTAAATATATTTATTTATTGTAACTCCAGCATAGTACACGAGACGTCATATTAGCACCAGTCAAGGTTATAAACAAAATTCTGTAGAGCGATAAAAATGATGTTAATGTTGGCGTTAGCGTAAAGTTTCGAGAACAATTAGGAAAATATTAAGATAGGTCAAGTAAATAGCCACAGTATATCAGTTTGAGCTGAAATTCAGAATCAATTTCAGTTTGAGTTGGAGCTTAGGGTCTTGTGGTCCGACCAATAGTCTTGGCCGCGGGAACACTTGATTTTCCTGCCGGCTTCTTCGATATTGTAATTGTAGTTTTTATCTTGGCGTAATAATAATATTTTATTTTGGCAGCCAATAGGCGCAATTTCATCGTCCCGTTTCTCTTCTATAGGGACCTCTTCTATGAACCGACAGGAAACGAGGCCATCTGTTTGAAACCCTAAGCTCATATGATTGGGATGAATTTGCTTACAATTTTTTTGTATGCTGGATATTTTAAAATATCTTCGAATTATCAATTGCGATCCATTGCAAGATTTTAAAGCAGCTGTTTAAAAATAATAAATTGAAAGTTTTATATAGTTAATGATCAGATATGGTACATTGTATCCGGGAAGAAAGAAGTTTTGCCCCAAGCATATAGCAGTACTGTGTTTTAAAGTGCATTGCTATCGGTAAACCTATATCATCCAATTAGAAGAATCGGATTACGAAGACTATGAGAGATTTTCTCCTGTATATAATGGATGCTTACGAATGCTACCGGCGTTTGCTATTTGGGTTTCCAAGTCCGAAGCCAGCGAACCACTCCAGTAAAACTCGGCACAATCCGGACAAGAGAGCACGTCCTCGCTTAATGCGGACGATTTATTTTCACTGGACCAACTTGGTCAAATGACTTTTAAAGTAATAACAAACCATGGAATAAAGCCCGAGATCCCGAAGGTGCTGCATTTGTGTCACGTCTTACAACAGCTGCATTTCGCAATTAATATAAGGTCAGAATTAATCAATGGTGGCCCCGGGTGTACCGCACGCCCTATTGGATTCCGTAAAATAAGAGGAGGTGAAGTGGTTTCGGGCTAGACTACGACATTTCAGGCTGTCTCCCTGAAATCGTCCATGGTTCCCGCAAGGAGATTAAACGGGCTTTCTGAACGATGCCTACCTCCGTTTCTACGTTTTATTTCTCACATTTAAGGAAGGAATTGCAGGAAATAACATTTGTTCCGTGGGCCATGTGCGCAGCAGCACCCAGAAATAGTTACAAAAGCTTATTTAAAAATACCATACAATGCTCTCAATACGACTGCCATATGCATCTGTAGTATAACAAACGGGCCGATCATAATAAAATACGTTCTCAATCTATTCGATTGCATTTTGATGTTAGGGTGTAAAAATAGCAGGGCTTCATTTTCGCTTCGATGAAATTACTCACGTCACTACGATCGAAAATGCCATCTATTTAGGGGTTGAAATAAAAAAAACAGAGTGGAAGAAGTCAGCTATAAATAATCAATGAACTTAATCATAAAAATAAAGCACTAGGCTTCTATTTGCATTATTAAGCAAATCGAACTAAAACTGATCAAAGTATTGTATATCTAGCACCAGAATGTATATGTTAGGGTTGCGATCCTTCGCTATGAAAGGGGGAAAATCTTGTGGCAGAAGGGGGAGGATAATAAACAAGAAAATGAGCCATCAGAATTAGTCGATGTATATCAGAAAACGTCTTCTTACCATAGCGCTGTGGGGTACAAAATCCCAAAAACTGCTGAAAAGTCGATCGGAATTACAAAGTTAACAATAACAGTTTATGTGATCATAATTTCGCCCCTCTTCCATCCTTAAAATGTATGTATTTTTAAAGATACATTTGGCGCCACAAATCATCAGATATTTAAATACTAGTTCGAGTTGATGATCGCGTGAGCCTCCATTTTCGTATAACACCATCAATGTGACTCATAAAATTCCTTTCTGCTTAAAACACGGACTAAAACTCGCAAAATTCCCGATTTCCCGACAAATTATTTATTTCCGTCGCTGCAGATGAATACTTTTATGCTATAATACTTTGATGTGATTCGTAATTATATTACGGAGGAATACAAAAATTCTGAGCCCCGTATCTATTATATTTCATATCGATATTCCCATTATTAGAATCGAGGTGTAGTAAATACATCACCGGATCGATTGTATGCTGTAGATGCAACTTTTATTGAATAAAAAAATAGCTAAAACTAGCTGCAAATGTGTTATTGGTGCTATTTTTGCCATTGAAAAATAGTTTGATCGCACATGTTGCGGGCGTCCTCTAGTGATAAAATGCGAGTATGCACGCATACGTTGCGGGCAACGCTCCATAGCGCTTTATTTTAAATGTCGAACATCACATTTACGATCTGTTTAATTGGTAACCGTACGTCGTTAAGCGGTCAGACTTGTATTTCGATCGATTTTGGTTCGAATTCTACAGGATGTGTGGCTGGCGATTACGTTTTAAAAAAAATAAAGACTTGGTTCGATTGGAAAGTCTCGCAGTTGGGCTCACGTTTGCTCTTGTTCGATTCACGTACCCATCTGAGTACAGCGCGAGCAGGCTGATTGATCTACGCCGCAAAATTATTTGAAGTTGTAGCAGACATGTGTGCAACGGCAGCCGGTCATTATGCCTTAAGATACCCGATAATTTTTACGTGTAAATTCTAAATAAATTATTAGAATTTTTTTCGTCTTTTTAGCGAAATTTATTTATGCTATAAACCCCAAACATTAAAGTAGTACATTTGTCAATAATCCAGTGTAAATCCTGGGTGTATTTTAGAGCTATGGTGGTATCCGGCGGTATTATCCCCGAGAGGTGTTCGCTCCAACGTCAAAGAAGCTAATGCGACAACCGCAAGAATTATGGCTTGCAACTTTGTTTCAACCTGAATAGCCATGAAAAAACATTTATTTTCGTGTCGCAAAAAATGAAGATGCATTCGCCCGATTGCCATCCGAATTTGTGCGTCTGTCTTTTCGCGTTCAAGATGTGTAATTTGAGCTGAGAAAAATATTGGAAAAGTTTGTGAGGGCGTCGGCGCAGGTGTTTAAGGTAACCACATTACGGCGAGTTTAAAAATTGTCAAGAAAGTTTAGCTTCGCCGCCAGAGTTATTTACCCAATTTGGTGGCGGCAGCTTGCTGCCGATAAATTCCGCCAGATAGAAGCACCTTTGCACCCCCATGCTTTGCGCCCCCATGCCTTGTGCCCCATGTCTTGCGGCCCCCAACCGCACCGCCCTGTCGTCTTCATCCCTGCGCTCACGGTTAACTTCATTACGCGAATATTTTTCAGGCGTATAAAATGCAGGGATGAATCCGCAAGCTTTGGATGCATTAAACCGTATATGAAAATTTTGGAAGGGATGCACAAATGTGCATAAACGTATAATCCGGCGGGGAATTCGGCAAACACGAATAACCAAATATTTCAGGCAACAGTCAAAAAGCTATGAATGGTAACTAACTGTCAATATTTTTTTTAGAGGGAAAGCATTTTTCATGTTCAATTTTCATGCTACATCAGTGTAGGATATCAAACTACATGAAAAGCTAATTACGGATTTTCGATAAAAGCTTGCCACGAAACTAATTGAAAACTCGAATTTATGCGAATTTTCAAATTTAAAAACCTCAAAGCACGTCATAAAAAATATAAATAAAAATCGACAACACATATTATTTTTTTATCCAGGGATCTCAAACTAAAATTTCGCCAAAGGCCTCTCTCTTTTGCAGCCCGCGTAAAATTAAGCTTTTTTATTTTGGCTAAAATTCTAGACATTTTCAAGAAATTGTAAATTTATAGCCCCTATATATAAGCAGAAATTGATAACAATACGTTAACCAACGAGGGCAAATTCGCCAATATTATACACATAAAATGCTTATTTTAAAGCAAGAATAACATGTTCTAAATTATGCTAGAAAACAAGTTACAATAAAAATATCGAAAATGAAACACCCGGAGCTGAACAGAAAAATTGAAAAACTGTTATTTTTCCTGGAACACAAATAAAAAATAACGGTTCGAAGCCTTGGTTCAAATGTCAAGAATAGACGATAGAAACGATAATAAAAATGATTATTAACAAAGAAGAAAAAAATTATCAGCATAATTTGCTTCATTGAGACCCTTGTAAGAAATACTATTTAAAAAAAATGTCTCGATAATTTTATTTTGGGGGTTATTGGGGTCTTTTGCTACGTTTCATATATAGGTTCTATACCTTAAGTATTAGGGCTATCGAAATAGATTTTTTTTAACATTTAAAAATATATCTCATTCATTTTTGCAAAGGTTTTGGGCACCTCTGTTGTATAAAAAAAATCTTTTGAACGTCCCCAGGCAAAAAAAATCAGTGATATCAACTCTGGAAACAATGTAATCCACGGAATAAGGCACGTCCATAGACAAATAAATCCAGTGGTGTCAGGTCTGGAGACCATATGAGCCATGGAATAGGGCCGCCAAAACTAAACTCAATTGTTGGTTACTTGTTTAAAGAATTTAGAAGTTGATATTCCTCATTCGTTTGCACATTTTTTATGACTTTGGAAGCTCAGGACTAATTTTTATTAAACCAATTGAATAACATAGTGATTTATTTAGATCAAAAATATAATTATACCTGCCTTAACTTGAATTGAGGCCATCCAGATTGCACCCCAGCCGTTCTGAGACCTGTACCTGCTTTTGTTTATAAGACAGAGGTTCCTATTGGAGACATTTCTTATCTTTGTTCTAGTAAGGAGCAAATTAAGTCAAAAAAATGTTGATACAGATTTAAAAAAGGCGAATAAGCAAGTGGAAAGTAAGGGCCAAACAATAAATAACTCTGTATGAAGTGCTTCGAAAACCGAACAGCATGCTAATAAATTATTTAAAAAAAGATCTAATTATTATGGCTTAACTATCCGCCTATATCTTCGTTCAATAAAAAAATAAGAAAAACTATTTGGGCTACATACTATCACAAAGTTTCTACTGACGAAGCCCCTCAGCATTCACACTGGCCGAAGGGCGCAGATTCTTGGTGCGAATTGCGAAAACATGCAACTACAAG
Organism: Stenopsyche tienmushanensis; assembly: GCA_008973525.1. NCBI lineage: Eukaryota > Metazoa > Arthropoda > Insecta > Trichoptera > Stenopsychidae > Stenopsyche > Stenopsyche tienmushanensis. The sequence continues at coordinate 1,073,352 of WACJ01000027.1, forward strand.
ATCATTATATTTGTACAAGCAACCTATCTTTTTTACAGAGGATGTTCAGCAAATCTTAAGAGCCATTTATGAAGAAATAACGTCTGATAATTTATTGGAAAGATGCCTTGGCTCGTTTCAACGAGTACGTTTGGTCTCTGGTACCAAAATATATTTTTATGGCATTAAAATACTAGAAATCGCAACATATATTGCAGCCTGTATTTTTGACGAAGCATTTAAGCCTATTTTAAAAATAATGGATAAAAAGATGCATTGCGATTCATGGAGACGCGCAACTAAGAACGTATATACTTTGCCAACCGCCAAGGCTCCGAATCTTCTAAATAAGCTAGAACAATTCACAGATACGTCAATTTAGCCAAAAAAGAAGATGCTGAGGTAGCTGAAGATTTTTTTTATGAAGCTGGAATCGCTGATTAGTAGTATATTTCTCTTTTCAACAAATTTGTAGTATTTAAAACTTTAAAGCGTTTTTTTTGAAACGACATTTTTGCATGTGGTGTGGGAAGAATTTTGAAAAACCAAGTTGCCGATTGGTCTGAAATTTTACGAGCTTATTTTAAATAAGTGTGGCTATGGCAGTTCGCAAAATCAGATCAAAATGTTTATTTTATCTTACGTTTTATATTAAAAAAAGTCACCAAATTTTTTTTTTCTAAACTTTTTTTCAAACCAGCGCTATTTTGGCTCGTTGAAGTGAGATGACCCCTTTGATGACATTTGACAGTTTGACTGATTTTTGTGTTGAAATTATCTGTAATATGACATTTACTACTCTGATAATACTGCAATCTTTATTTTTTGTTCATCCTTTTGAATCAATACTCAAGATAATATTGTTATGAACCCAAATTCTAGTTTTAATCTTGAGTCATAATTATGTATTTTATTCAGCTTATCTATTTGCTTTGTACCAAGTCAAGGATTCCCAGATTGTTCATAGATTCGAACTTTAGATGATATGAAAATTCTACAGCCAAGGTATTGCATTACGCACAGGTTATGTACACCTAATTAAAACTTTCATCATCAAACAAAGTGGCTGAAAGCTCTCACTCAAATCACTTAGACCATGAGCTTGCTGAAATACCGGCCATTCAACAACTACGGTACACTAATTTCCCTGCTATTTTGACTTAAAATTTCATTAAAAATATACTCTTTTATAATTTAATTATTCATATAAAATAATTATTATCGACAAACTGCTGTTGCTTTAAGTTTTAATGGCTTTACTTTTAAGCAACGGCATTCAATTAAGTTAAATGTGAATCGGTAACAGTATTAAAAATTCCCATCAGGTTACGCATAGCATATTTTTTTGCCGGATGCAGAGGCTATTTGCGGAAATTTGTAATTTATAATGGCCTATTTGCAAAAAATTGTAATAGAAATATGTAAAAATAGGAATAGTTTTTAACTGTGTAGCCCAATATGCGTAGTCCGACCGGAATGTGTTAATATATTACATATACATATCCACTGTGTCAATTTTAAACAACGGATTAAAACATTGAATAATATATGATTCTATTCTATTACCTTTTTCCATCTCTCCGGAAGCCTCATAATACCTTCTTGCCAAAATTTCCCAGGTTTTTGGCAAAATATTGATCAAGGTACATTTTTATATCATTTTTTGAATTAATTTTTTTACCACGTAAAGAATTTTTCAATGAAAAAAATAAATAACAATCTGAAGGTGCAATGTCCGGAGAGTATGGAGGATGAAGTAAAACATCCCAGTCAAACGATAATAATTTATTTCTGACGAGCAAAGACACATGAGGCCTGGCTTTATCCTGATGAAAAACAACGCCTCGTCTGTTCGCTAATTCTGGCCGTTTTCTGGCAATTGCATCCTTTAGATTGTCTAGTTGGAAACAATATTTTGTTGAATTGATCGTTTCACCTTGCTGAAGTAGCTCATAATAAACTACCCCTTTCCAGTCCCACCAAATGCATAGTAAAAGTTTTTTTTGGATGTAAGTCAGGTTTGGCTACAGTTAAAGCTTCTGTACCCTTGGTCCAAGACCATTTAAGTTGGATATTCTCATAGAGTATCCAACTTTCATCACCAGTGACAAGTCTCTTCAAAAAAGGTTGGCTATTATGTCGTTGGAGAAGAAGATCGCTTGGTGAAATACGCTTAAGTTTATTTGAGTCAGTCAGTTCACGAGGAAGCCACACATCTAAACAATTGTTGTAGCTCAATTTTGTCAGATGATTATGGATGGATGTTCGTAGAATTTCTAACTTGTTAGCTATTTCGCGAACAGTATATCGAGGGTTTTCTTCAACCATGGCTATGATTAGATCTATGTTCATTTGCAAAAGAAACTTATGGAAGAAACTAATATTTATTAAAATTAGCTTTCAAATTTAACGTTCCTACGGAAGCTGATACGACAAACGACGCACATACTTTTAATGATATATTTTATCGATTAACCTTATGAAGTATGCCAATTAAATATCGAGACTGATGATGTAACTTAATTTGAAGGAGCGTCTATTTTTACCTCCTTTTTTTTCTCCGGAAAATAATAAAAAAATATTAAATTTGCAGCGAATTTTTGCATTTGCTCTTGAAAAACAATCAACCCTTCTATAGCGTCTACTTCGATTGAGGCGTCTTTTATCTAAGCAATGGGTAAATACGTAAGGTCAGTCTCAATGAATTTGTAAACTTCAAAAAGATCAGTCATCGTTGTAGAAATGTAGAAATGGAAGGCATTTTAACAAGTTCTGTACTATGCATATTGATAGAAAATTTGGATATGAGAAAGCTGTGCGCAAGATGGGTACCAAATTTGTTCACAATGGAACAAAAATAGCGACATGAGGATGTTTTGATCGATATTTGGCAGTGGTTAACAGAAATAAAGCCGAGTTTTTGGGTCGATTCATAGCCGTAGATAGTTAAAATAATGGAATAAAAAACTACCTTAGGAACTTCTTTTCTTTCATGATCTTGATTATTGACTTGATCTATTATTGCCCGAATAAAATCAAGATGGTATTGAATGTAGACTCGGAATGATTGTTAAAGATATAATATGATTTGCTAATCCTAACAGATAACAGACAGACAACGACTAACTGGATTGGAGGATCATTAATGTGCGATCCCATTTCCTACGCTGCTGTAGGGTCTATTCCGGGTTACCCCGGACAAGCCACACATTGAGTATCTTCTGGTCCTGGTGATGATCTTTTGCTACCACTAGAAACGCTGGTGCGATGGAGGAAGAAGGACTAAGGTTAAGCTAAATTCAAGGGATTTACTTCCGCGGGTTCACTGCTACCACAAGTTTAACCTCAGTTTGAAGGGGGCTGCAGAAGAAGACGGACTGCAAGGGCTACCCTTTCCCCATGGTACTCGTATCGGTTCGGTCATTCTTAGTACCTAGCCACTGAGATGAATCCCCTATTTGCCTAGGCTGTTGAGGATAGTGGTGAGTCTTTGACACAGTCTCCAACGACTATTGTAATCGGCTTGTCCACATACCCCTTTATGGGAGCGCAGCACAGGGTGACCTGCGCTCCCAACTCATGTTAGCTGGGCTACCCCAGCTGCGTTTAATGAGCAAACCAACGAAGATATTTTCGCACACGTCTACTCCACATTATTACTCCAGGGGTTCAACCGTTGCCATTGGGCGTAGGGTTGGCTTCCCCTGGGGTTTTATGAGTGGGCATCGTGGAATCTAACACCCACTCGGTTGTTAATCCTAACAGTAAATAAATATGTATCATTGAATGTTTTATTTGTTGGTTTAATTTAATAATTTTCAGCTTAAACGATATGGTTATTCCCATTTAAGCCCAGTATCGTTATTTAATAGCCAAAATTTATATATTCCTATTTGTGTATATTATCAAAATATATAGCTACAAGATGAACATATGGAGGTTGTAGAATTTATTATTGGATGTAAGTATAAAGTTATCGAATGCTTTCACTTTCCACGGTCATCAAATTGGATAAAAATGTTTTATGGGCTCGAATTCAAATTACGGCATCCCTTGACAGGAGACAAAATATTCGTTTATCACTTTTGAAAAATTAAAAGCTCCCACGCGGAGCTTTAGGGCCTAGTTGCCGTAGATGCGTCCATTTGTCCATTATGATGGTGGAAATTCGTCGAGTTGCGCACTTTAGAGTGGACCCCTGTCAACCTTAATGTGAAGTTAAGAAGACGAGCCCTTGCAAGTTGGTGTAACTGGCAAGGTCCTGTGGGGGTGCGTCGGGAACCAGCACGGGGAGGGATAATCCTGAGAGCTTAGGCGGCGTATTGCGGCTGTAAAATTAAACTCTCCTTAGAGCCTTAACAGCCCTGTTAGATAATTAGTTTTGTATCACATATAAATTATTTCAATTAGTGAGTGTTTATCTCGCGGATTCTGTCAGCCGGGCCTACAATTACCTTCGTTAAAAATTTAAGTCAATTCGAGCCAACTTTATATCAACTTATGCGCCTTTATAAATATTAATCAGTCCTTTGATTGCGGTTGGAATACGACGCTACACTCGTAAAGGCAAACTTTTTAAATCTCCTAAATAAATTAACAAAGCACTCTTAAATCTCGAATTACAAGCGCTATGTTAATAATAAATATTTACTCATGAAAATACTCTCATTTATTTATGCAAAACTCCCTTTATATATTTCATTTTAAATCGAGGAAATACGCAAATAAATTCTCCCCGTTTAGGGATATTTTTAGCGTTTCGACGAGTAAATGCGACGTTAATAATAAACGATTAGGAAAAGAGTTTTAGTACACGCATGTCCAATATATAAATCATAGGGTTTTGATCGCTGCGCGCGCATCCAAACGTATATGAATATCGTATGTTTTCGACAGCAAACGATGAACATATTTTTTAAATAATTTCTCAGATCTCTTATATAATATTACGCGGCAAATCAAAAACTTTTTGAGGCACATTAGGACGGATTTTGATAAAATCAGCGAAATTTTCTAATTCTAGGAACAAAATTTGATAAAAAATGGGGTACCATTTATAGCAATTGAAGTACTTTCATCACTTTGATTTTAAATTTGTAGATATTTTCGACAATAATATAATAGCTTTTAAGTTAAATAAAATAATTAAATAAAGAATTTATAGACTTAATATTCAAATCCAGACTTCGGAAAGAATTTTTCCCATTTAAATTCAAGATATGAGTAGATTGCTTCAACTCAAGCTAAAGCATGTAATTATTGAGACTCTTAAAAGTAGGATAGGTTTACCTTGATATTTGAAAAAGAGCTTCGAACCGTTATTTTTTTCAGTTTTGCGTTCCAGGAATAAAAAATCAAAAATATTGTTAATTGGGCCGCAAAACTATTCGGTGTGGGCCGCGAGTTTGACAGCCCTAACATAGCTTAATCGTTTAGCTCAGGGGTGGCCAACTCGCGGCCCGCGGGCCGCATGCGGCCCGCCTTGAATATTTTTCCAGCCCACAAGATTTATTACATTTTTACCAAATATATTTTTTCACTTCAAAAAAATGTCTATAGCGTATCTAAATCTAAAATGGGGATATATAATTTTAAATGCGGCCCGTGGAGCTATGATGCATTTCCAAAGTGGCCCGCAAGATCATTTGGGTTGGCTACCCCTGGTTTAGACTTTAGAATTCTAAATGGACTATTTCCGAGAAATAAACTAATTCAATCGTTGATATTGCAGAAGAAAGGAATGCATGGTCTACCCCACGACCATATTTTGAACAGACATATTCATATTGAACAGATGGACAAACAACTATTCAAACTAATACTCATTTAAAAAGATTATCTTATAAATTCGGTGATAAATTCTCGATCTGGAAAAAAATACTGGAAGACATTGTTATATTCACAAAAAGTATTTCTCAATCTTCAAACAGTATTCAAATCCTCTCGGGGAAAGAAGAATCAAGCTTTGAAGATATGAAATCTTCTATGCTTTTTTTGGCTTGTTCTTCGTTATTGCAGTATAGTTTAGACCAGGGGTGGCCAATCCGCGTGCCGCGGGAAGAAGCGTGTGTGTCTTCTACCCCTACAGGTAAATACGCCACTGGTACAGAAACAAAAAAAAAACAATTTTTAGATAAAAATTTAAACTGACTGTCCTTGGGCCCAGTAGTTGGTCGAAACTATGTCGAAGGCTCACCACTATCCTCAACAGCCTAGGCAAACAGGGGTCTTCGTGGCTAGGCACTAAGAATGACCGAACCGATACGAGTAACATAGGGAAGAGGTAGCCCTTGCAGTCCGTCATCTGCTGTAGCCCCTTTCAAACTGAGGTTGGACTTGTGTTGGCAGTGAGCCCACGGAAGTAAATCCCTTGAATTTAGCTTAACTTTAGTCTTTCCTCCTCCATCGTCCACATGGTCTGAAGCTTGGCCCGCGGAAACATCCTCTGTAGGGCGTAGAGCAAAGGGGGTGGGGAACCTGGATGTTCTTCGCGTAGCGTTTCTCGTGGGGTTAAATATTACAGTGGAAGACACTCTTTGTGTATCTAGTTAACTCCAGAGTAACCCGGTACAGACCATACAGCAGCGCAGGATATGGGTCAGTCAATCGCTATCTGATATCTGTCGTTTTGTCTTTGAATCTCGGGGTCGGAGTGGGGTATTGGCGACAGGAACCTTGTATGCAATTGTATGGAACCTTGTATCATGAATTATTTGTAAGTGTGTTCTGCTACGCGGCTGGTGCCTGGGCGCACAGGTTGGATTACTTTAACGGATCCCCTATTCTTATTGACACTGGCAGTATTGAAACATCCCTTTTAGATGGTCTACAACCCAATGTAGAGTCATATGTTCGTTTATTGAAAAGGAAGATGCTTGTTGCTTGTCAAAATATCTGGGATGAGAGATGGATAGCGAGTACCCCTTCCCCCAACTCCAGCAACTTTTGCGACAGCCACGGTGGAGCAGAGGAATGTTTCTCGGCATCAGCCCCTGTATTAATTGCTTACCAGATGATTTTCTGGCACGGTGCGGGCACGAAGATAGTGGTGATAGTGGATAATCTCACATTTTGAATATCTGTCTTGTAAAACGAGCTTTCTTAAACTTTTTGCCTGGTTGTTTTGAAAACCAAGGTAATTAAGACATGAGATAAGTCGTTTATCTCAGTGGTTAAGACACAAGTATCATATTTATCGCTCTGAAGAGTTTGGATTATTTGATCTTGACATGTTTTAATGTAACACCTCATGTACTGTTCGGGAGTGGCATCATTATCCGAATATCAATAGTTTTTTTTAATTAGTATTGTGTTCATTTTGTTAGCTGGCCCGCAAAATATTCGCTGTGGGCCTCATACGGCCCGCGGGCCGGGAGCTAACCTAAAAAATATTGAGCGTTCCTATTTATATATATATTTATACTTTACTATAGCGAATCTATATTTTTTTTAAAATACATTTATTGTACAACTCAAAAGCTATTTTTTCTTATAGCGAAAATGTCTTGTTAGCTACCAAAAACAATTTATTTGGCAAAAAAAAAAATTAAATCACGAATTTTATTCGGCTGGCCTTTCCTGCAACCGCAAAGCAAGCTTGAAAGCCGTATTGTCTAAATAACACACAAGTCTCGTTTCTTCAGCTTTGCCTTTTTCACTTCCGGTGGAAGGTCGAGATACCATTTCTCCACGGCCCTACTTCCGTTTTGACCCTCACCATTCCTTCCTGCCATCCAAAGAAACACTATCCCGCCACTATTACTACGGAGCTGACAACTCACCACTCATAAAATAAAATGCCACATCAGGTCCATATAAGGCCTCTTTGAAAAACAGATATCATTGACCATCAAATATATTGCTGCTGACAATCTGATATAATTTCTTGTCGAACTGTAAAAATTTATGTCGGCTATATATCTTTGATCAAAAGAAATCCATCCAGCTATGATATTTTTACAGCTTAAATAACAAGTGATTCTTGCTATTCTCCCTTAACCATTTAATATGATTTCATGAAAACGCTTCATATAATAATACATATTATCTGTACAATAAATACATTATTTTTATCATGAGAAAAAGCTTATATCTGTCAACTATTTGACAGGCATCCAGCCATTAATCTTATAGTCATTCGCATTCTTCGCTTATTTAATCCCATAAAATGAAGTATTGTCGATAATTTACATGGATTTAAATGGAAATATAAACTGTCAATACATATAGAATTTATATTATTAATGGCTCTTGGATGAGTATACATGCATAGTGCACTCAAGAGTATGCCCGCTTATGTGGCGCGTTGCACTGACGGTGGAAAGTAGTTAAACCCGTATTAGAAATAGTACCAATCGGCCTTTATATGTACGCACAAAAAAAAACACAGGATAAATACTCTATTTGTATAACAAACAAATACATGTTAGTGAAACTCGTTCAGAATTGCAATATTATTATAATTTTGTTCGGAAAACGTGTAAACTTTGTGAGATGTCATAAAAGACGCCTTAGGCGGTACATATGATACATTATGATGCTATTAAATGTTTGTGCTATTCTTCAAGTTTATGAGAATTATGTCAGAGGAGAACGCATGGAAATGTAATATATGTAAAAGTTTTGTACAAAATACTATATAACTTAATATTTGTTAAGTTATATTACTATCATTTTTTAAAAAATTATTAACGATATTATAATAAGTTGTAAATATCATTCTCAATATAAATTGAATTTATTTTGAACAATGAATAATTGCACATATCGGCTTTAGATTAAAAGATGATTTTACTGCTGAAACTGCGTACATAAACAATATTTTTACTATGCCTATGTTATTTCCGCAAGTTTAAACAATAAGTCGACAAAGTTTTATTGCAATCGGATGAGCGGTATGACAGCGCATTAAATACGGACAAACAAACATTAATTTTTATAAATCAGACTATGCCTATGTTAATCGCGCAATCTTTAGCAATAAATGGACGAAGTTTTATTGCAATCTGACGAACACATAGCTGAATCTTTCAGCTGACAATTTCCATTTACATCCTTAGCAACTATTTTCGAATTGAATTAATAGTTTATTTTTCAATAGTATAGAATCTATTTATCTATTGGGGGAGATTTTTATGAGTTTTTTGCACGAGACTATGTACGAGGGTCATTTAGAAAGTAAGGTTACAAGGGTTCCCGGAGCTGGGAGATTTTATTTTGTTTCGAAGTTGGCACACCTGACCTAACGGTTAGTTTTTATGGCATCGCGTGTTTATCGACCATTTTGTTCAGTCATAATAAATTCTTCCGATGGAGAGGTCGTCGCGCGCTTCCGTCACCTCTTATCCATACGAGATCCGCGCGATCATTCGTTTATGTTGTGATGTGATGAGTCGACAACATGTCACAAGGTTGTTAAAAGAAGGCCGTACTGATACTCACGACGAGGCAAGGAGTGGGAGACCATATTTGATTATTGACAAACTTGTGCAAAAAATTGAAGAACAACTGCCAAATGACCACCGTGCGACGCTTGATGGACATTTCCAAAGATTTTTTTGATATTTTTTGTTAAGTTAAGTTTCCAAAAGTAAGCAACGGCTTTTTTCGAGAAAATCAGCGAAATGTTTTAATTCCCAGAACTCCAAACTTCTCTTTTCCGAGAAATCGAGAAAATCGAGACTAGTCGTATAACGCTTGATGACGTTTTGCACAGGAGAAAGAAGCTTTTCTGGGCTCTATCGTGATGGAGGATGAGATATTGGTGTGCCACTAAATCCTAGAATTCATAAAAAGCTGGCGGTGGAGGTCAATGAAACTGACATACAAAAGTTGGTGTCCAGACTACAAAAAATACTCGATTTCGACAGAGATTCCGTTACAAAATAGTTTAATATATATCCTGTGAATTTCAATGAAATATACTTAAACCTCTTTTTGTGCGACTTTTTTTGTGCGATTTCGAAGTTATGCGGTTTTTTTAAAGCAATTTTTTTTCCATAAAGAGTACGTATCGAGATATTTTGGATAAAATAGGAAATTAATCATCAACACTAACCGAAATTTGGAAAAAAATATAATATGATTTGGGAATGTATAAATCATTTGGTTTAGATTTTTTAAAAATTGATTTCGTTTTTTTTTATCCTTTCAATGTTTCCACTTTTAAAAATATATTCTCATGTTTAATGTTAATTAAGTTTATATGAATCTTTTCTATATAACCCTTTATTATTCCTACCACAAATATGTCAAAATTTATTTTTTAATTATTTGAAAAAAAAAATAAAACTGACAAAATAAGGCCAAAAAATGACTTGACCGAATTTTTTTTAAACATTCGCCATTTTGTGATTTAATTTTTTGTGCCTTACGGAATATAATGATTATGAATTTTTTTAATGCGATTTTGGATATATTTTATAGAGCGGTTTCAAAGTTATGCAGTTTTTAAAAACCATGGAACGCATCTTCATTTTTTCTATGTAAGTCATAGCTTTTTTTGTGCGATTTTCCACAGAACGTATCTACCGCACAAAAAAAGGTTTAAGTGTGCAAGCATTTTTAGATCCTATATAAATATTATAACCTTACTTTCTGGATGACCCTCATATCAAGAAGGTATGCCTTTCCTCTGGAGAGCAGGAGATGACGATGATGTTTTATTTTTCACAGGAAGCAGTTCCCATAATGACATATTTTATAAGATAGATATCTTTTTGTTATTCCCGCGATGGGGGGAGGATAACAATAAAATAGTTGAGTGGCGCCGGAAGCCCCTTTGTCCCGAGTTGCAGAAACTCTTAGGGTGAACAGGTGAAGCAGACACCCTTAACCACTACCCACATCACAGTTACTCGTATGTATACATTTTTTGAGCATAAAGGCACATTTAAACTAGCTTAAATGAACTATCAACCCTTCATGCATATTGTTTTGAAGTTGAAAATGAAATATTAAATTTGAACGAGGTACAGGGCGAATTATTCACAACGTTGCGAAATCAAGCTTGAACGTTCGTTTAATTTTTGTTTCTCTTTATTCACAAAAAATATACACAGTATCTTCAAAGCATATGAATATGAAGCGGAACGAAAATGGGCAAAGCAAACAAATATTTAATTAAATTCATTCCGTCTTTAAAATAGCAAGCTTTTGTGCTTTCCATTCGGAGATGAGCCTTTTACATCGAGGATTTATAAAGGACCAAGTTTAAAACTGAAAAAAAATCGCACAAGGCGAAAAATGAACCTTTGTCTTGAATTAAAAAAATCATATTTACAACACTTATATTATGAAATTCGAGGATGGCTACTAAGGATGCTGTGTTTTAGAGTTTGCTCTTAAATAAATTCTCAAAAAATATGTTTCTACTATTACATTTTGAAACATGAGCAAAGTACTCAATTTATTTTCTTCGCGAAGCTCTATAGCAGCTCCATAAATATAAAATATCTCCACTTGTTACACATTATGAAGATGTTTTATAATGCATACTCTTCACGAGTGGATCATTTGGTCTTTGTCGTTTTTAGACTCTCCATCAACGTTTTTTATTACTGCTACTCAATTCATAGTAGGTTATATCTTGAACTCCTATCATAAAGGCGTTCAAAATTTAGTATATTATACATATAAATATAGCAAAGATCATTCAATAGGATTATTTTTGGTTGAATTTATTTAAAAATAAAATGGAAACACCAAGATCCATTAAGATGTGAAGACATTTTAAAACCTCCCTCACATAATATTTTTTGGTATTAAAAAAATATTTGTTTTTCTATGAAAAATATAGTGAATCACCGTTGAGTCAATGGTGGTTAAATTTTCTTAATATATAAAAAATAGTCTTTGTTCATATGTAATTCACTGCCATACCGTTAATCAGAATGCGATAAAACTTCGCCCACTTATTGCTAAGAATTGCGCAAATAACATAGGTATAGTTTAATACATAAAAATCAATGTTTGTCCGTATTTAATGCGCTTCTATACCGTTCATGCGATTACAACAAAGCTTTGTCAACTTACTGTTTAAAATTGCAGAAATAACATAGGTAGAGTAAAAATATTGTATGGATGCACCTTGTTGGCGCATATTGTTTTGGTGAAATAAAGTTTCAGCTTCGGGGACGGGGAGAGAACTTTCTATAGCACAAAAAGTCCAATTAAGAATTTTGAAAACATAGTTTTTTTTAGCATATTTTAAGTTTTTAGATAATTAAGTATATATCATCCGAAGGAATTTCGAAAATTTTAATTATTTACGGAGTTATAGCTATTTTAGTAATGCGGAAACTAAGTCGGTATTTTATCAACACGGTTGACATGATATCTCAAGTTTTGATTGATAAATATATTTTTAAATTTAGTAAAAACTTTCTCTATATAATCTTATACCGTTTCTACCAGATTTATGTCAAAATTTTATTTTTAACTTAATTTTTTTTATAAACAGTCGCCATTTTGTGAAAATAAATTGTTTTTGTGGTAAAAATATTTTTTTATTATACAGTTCTTATCGAACTTGAAAAGCGTCCAAAGTTTGTTCATCTAGACCAGCGGCTCTTAAACTGGAGTCCGCGAAGACATTGCTGTGGGTCCGTTAAAATTAATAAAAGAGTTTAAATCACATTTTTGCTAAAACTATTTCATGCTAAATAATCAAAATCATGGACGTAAAAAAATGGATTTCTTTCGGGAAATGGTGACTTTTAGGATCAAAATCATGGACGTAAAAAATGGAAAATAATGGATTTCTTTCGGGAAATGGTCATTTTTAGGATCAAAGTCATGGACGTAAAAAATGGATTTCTTTCGGGAAATGGTGACTTTTAGGATCAAAATCGTGGACGTAAAAAAATGGATTTCTTTCGGGAAAGGGTCACTTTTAGTATCAAAATCATGGACGTAAAAAAATGGAAAATAATGGATTTCTTTCGGGAAATGGTCACTTTTAGTATCAAAATCATGGACGTAAAAAAATGGATTTCTTTCGGGAAAGGGTCACTTTTAGAATCAAAATCATGGACGTAAAAAAATGGATTTCTTTCGGGAAAGGGTCACTTTTAGTATCAAAATCATGGACGTAAAAAAATGGAAAATAATGGATTATGAAGAAAATAGGGATTAGATAACTTAGTATATATTATAAAAACGGTCAGTTAATCAGTATTGGTTCATTGGTTCTGTGTTTTGCGCCCCAAGTCCAGTTGCGCCCGTGGCGAGCGCCTGCTTTGCCACCCCCTTGTTACGGCCCTGAGAAATATATTCAAATGTGATGATACTTTTCATTTTAATGTATCCATATGTGTATAACGTATATTGTTCAATAAGTTTGTAGGATATAGTTGGCGCCACTATTGACAAATATAGAGAATATGGTATCTGACACCATAAAGACAGTATATTTACCATTTTGCATTAATATTTGTGCATGAGAGAGCATTGACCGAAGTGGGTACCGCGTTTGCTCACGGTCGATCGAAAAACAACGAGGTGTCCACAATTCGGAGCGCTGTTTGGAGCTGTTTTAGCGCAATAAAAATGATATTTTTGTGCAGTATGCGACCAATGCTTGAAACATGGATCCATCACTACAATCCAAACTTGAATTGACAGTCAGCTGATGTCGTCTTATTATTCTCAAAATTAAGGCTTTGTGCGTTTCAATTAAAATTGAAATTATTGAGGGAAATTATGATTTTGCAGTTTGCGGCAGGGAAACTTCCTTATTTAAAATGCGTGACCTGAAGCGACAATTACATAAAAATAAATGAAATGGCACTCATTTGAAAGAATTTATTTTAACGTTTTTTATCATGTAAATTTATTAATGATTGCACAGTGGATTGTCATCAATAGCGAATATTATGTTGACGTTGTTTTTTATTTAAAAAAATATTAAAATAAAGTTAATTTTGCTGATAATTTTCCAGGATCTCTCAGGTAGAACAGACTGTAGTTGTGGTTGAATCAAAATTGAAATATAGGTATTTATCTGTGTTTAGTTGTTTGTGTGTATATGGGGTTAGGAGTTGTTGTGTTTCATGAGGATCTAAAGGACATATATTGGGGTAGGGTAAAAAATTCAGACCGAGGCCCACATACATACATTATATACGCTCCAGGTCATGCTAACTTTGTCGAGTAGCATTAATAAATGCCAGGCTCGTTCGAAATTACAATTTAGTATAAAAAGTGGGCGGCCATTAGGCTTATAACCCCTTATTCATTGTTTTACAGAGGGAATGTTTGTAATGTTAATTACGCACCATTAATATACAGCGTGATCCATAATCCGGATTTATGCGGCCGCAGACAAACGCGCACGGAAGCACAACGGGAAAAACGGCGATTCAATTAACTCTCCTGTTTTTGTATCAATACTTGCGGGAATAAGTTCCTGGAGAGCGGGGCCGCAACCCGCCCGTGCGTGCTCCTCATTTAATGAGCTCGAATTTCAAAATTAACCTTCATCACTTCCGCGCTGTCTGACTATCCGTAAAAAGCGGCGGATTGATCCAGGCGATTCCAATTTACGACATGTGTTTTTACCGTTTTCATTGATTTCAATGCGAAAAACAACCGCAAAGGGCGAGGGTGGGTGCTTGGATCTCGTACTCAAATCTAGCGAATTCCTTCTTGCGTGAATAAAATGTGTGTGGGTTTGATTAAAATTCTTTTACGCTTTTCCCCGTAATGGCGTATCGAGGAAAACTCACGCGCATTCATTGCCATCGAAGGAAAGCGCTTTTCCTTTTATTTTCGAAAACGCAATATCATTTCGTCGAATTAGAAAAACGATTCTGTGAAAATTATTTGCGACGACTCATGGAAATATAAAAAACTTTTATAATAATGACGATTGATCCCTAAACATACAATCATATGTAAAAACTTAATGAAAGAAAATGTGTTACAGAAAGACATTTAAAGACAGTCCCCTGTATGATCGTCACAGGGCACTCATACAAAATAAGAAAGTTTCCCTATCCCACCCTGTATATACACGATTTTAACCATTTTAACAGCTATAAAAGTTATTTTTCTAAATGATCAGTTAAAAAACGATTTCCAAATTTATTGCTATAGAGTTCAAAAACAATTGACCATTTTGGACACGAACATTGAGCTGATTTATATAAATATACTATTTAGTTCTAAGATCTTGATATAAATTACTATTGAGGGCAAATGGCGTCTATAACAATATTTTATTATTTGTATTTCCATGAGAGTCCATGGAATATTTGATTTAATTATTAAAATATATTTGCTAAAAATATTTAACATAATAAATACATTTAATCTTCAATTGAAGAGTTTTTGAACATTTTGATATTTAATAAGTACTAAAAATGTATTCGTTTTCCCCATTTGTTATTAATACATTTACAAAGACTTGCGCAAAAAAATCAATTCCAAGCACATATTTCATATTAAAAAAATGATCTCATATTATTTGATTTTGTCTGCTCGACGGCCTTGAAATAATTGGAATTCAAAGCTCCAAATAAATAAATTACGCTTTCAAATATGTCTTGTAATGAAAATTTACATTACATTTATAGACATCTAACGAGCAACGCTTGTATCCCTACTAATAAGAAGTTGTAAAATAGAGGGACAATTATAGAGCAGGTAATGTTTGGAAGGTCAAGTTCGTCCTTTTGAAAATCCTCCATAAGATAATTAGATTTTCGTCGGAAAACATATATAATATATTAGAAAATAGCGATTCGTCCCGAACATTTTAAATTCAAAATTAAATCAAATACCCTCATACAAATAGATCAAAATTGTCACGAAGTAATGACAAAGCATTTTTTTTGTATTTAAAGCTTTTTGTATTGTGACACGTTTCAATGTTGATGAAATTGCGCTGAATAGCGAGTCACGTGATTTGTTATTGGTATAATGGCGCCTAATTGCGCGCCCAATCACAATAAAGCAGATGCACAGAGGTGAAAATATTGAGATTGCGACCCTTCTTGCTAGCCGGTAATAAAATCGTGCGAGAGGAGAAGCAATATATGATTAAGAAATAATGTCTTCAAGAACGGGTTGGTTGAGAGTCTTAAGCGAGAGAAAATTATTTTTTCCCCGCTCTCCCCATAATTGTGATTGGATAATGGATCTCATCGTCATCGGAGAGTCTCGCAATTGGGCTCACTCTCTCTTGTTGAACTTTGTTTAGTATTTGACGGTACATTGTTTAGTATTTGTTTGGTAGCCATTAACCCTTTGATGAGTACAGTCGCATATTTGCGATCGAATTCCAGTGATTCAGAAAGAGCATTCTTGCCTCTTGATGTTTGGAGAGAGACAGAGACTGGATAGAGTGTCTTGCACGTTGAATTCGGCGAGAGACAGAGACGGATAAAGTGTCTTGCACGTTGAGTGCACGCGAAGAAATGAACGAATATGTACTATCAACAGTGTTTATTTATTAATATACAAGTTTTATATACATGTTGCGCGGTCGTAAGAGATAAGCGGTTTTGTACGGACGATAAGTAGTGGACATGCATATATAGCATCTACGTTTAAGTCATTTTGAAATTAGCTCACTACTCAAAGGGTTAATAGTGAATGTTCTCAGTGAATTCTCAGGAAAAAAATCGGTCGTCTTGTTATGGCGGAGTCTGTTTTTTTATTGTAGGTATTTTAAAATTGTTGGCGCTAAGATACTTCGGGATCCTCATGGATAACAAGCTGACCTTTAGCAAACACATAGAAGAAGCTGCACAGAAGGCGCAGAAGGTGACCAGCGAGCTTGGACAGCTCATGCCCAACATTGGAGGGCCAAAGCCGTGCAGAAGACGTATCATAAACGAAGTAATACACTCGATCCTTCTGTACGGAGTCCCGATATGGCACGAGTCGCTTAGACGCGACACCAACAGAAAGAAGCTCGCCAGGGTCCAGCGACAGGGAGCACTCCGAGTCACCGCAGCATCCGAAGACGCGGTGCTGGCGATCGCTGGAATACTCCCGCTGGACCTCCAGGCAAAGAAGAGGGCCTTGGACTACGAAGATCTTAAAAATCGCAACGAACATGACCAGAAGCCTGAGGGAAGCCTAGCAACGGAGATGGGATCAGTCCAGCAAAGGAAGATGGACCCATCGACTTATCCCGGTCATAAGTCGGTGGAAGGCTCGGAAGCACGGTGAAACAACCGCTTGACTCAGGTGCTCATTGGGCATAGATGCTTCGGATTGCCAAGCGGAGGTCGACGACGCAGAGCACACCATCATTGGGTGTGAGGCTTGAGCATCCCCAGAGAAAGCTGTTGAAAGAAGTACTCGGGGTAGTGAGTCGACAACATAGTCCACAGCATGATGGGACGCAAGAAGAACTGGGACCTTTGGCGTGACTACGCGGAAGAGATTCTGAGCGTCAAAGAGGGCAGTGAGAGAAAGAAAGAGACGCAAACGCACCTCTCCAACACTAGAATAGGGCCAATCTATGGCCAGACTGCCTGACCTCCTGAAGCAATGTGTAAAACAAGGGACACTACCCAGAAAGGGTGCCTTGCGAAGAAGATCCAGAAAAAAGGCATTTTAAAAAGTGCTGTTGATCGCATATTGACTGAAAAATTGAACATGAGAAGCTTGGCGCAAGATGGGTGCCGCGTTTGCTTACGTTTGATTCGTGAGGATGTTTCGATCGAGTGTTTAGCGATGTTTCGCAGCAATAAAGCTTTCTTTGTTACGTTTGGTACTTCTGGGACTATCCTCGTAGTATAAAGCAACCACTATACCAGTAACATGCCTATTTTATTTTATATTACACAAACACGACTTCATATTTTAGCTAATAATTTTCGTTAGTAAATATGCATGCATGAAGTCAACTTTTCATAGGAGCTACTTTATCAATCCAAAAAAATAAAACTTAAGGCGATTATTGAAGTTGAGTAGGACTTTTTACGTGATTAATTTGCAATATCAATTCAACACCCACTCAGATTCATTCCTACTTAAAAAATTCTGCCTAAATAATCCTTTTTCAATTTAATTATGTGTGAAAGGCAGTAAGAAACGACTGGATGAATATTGTTGTGGATAACGCCTACGCACAAACACTGTTAAAGTATATTAAAAATAATAATTCATATTTTGAAGTGAGATAGACATCTAAAAATTTGTAATTGTATTTTAATTTTTTTCTAAGAAAATGGAAAAGGCCAAAGGACATCCTTGTAAATATTCATCCGAAACGTCATGAATATACATATTTTATTCATCGTTTATGAGAAGCACAGTTCCAGCATCTGAGCATGGATCTAAAAGACGCTCGCAGCAAATGTGCCGAAATTCTTGCTCTTTGCCCTGCATCGAGTCGTATTTTTTGCCCGTTTGTTCAATCTACAAAACAAATATATTCGTGTGGTTTCTCCATCTGCGGATTGATCGTGCAAGATTAAAGAGACTTGGGGTGAATCAAATATGCTAAATATGTAAGCGTTTACGTATGAGACGGTTAAGCGGGAGAAGGCAGGAGTACATAAGAATGCTCAAACAAATGTTATTCCCATGTGGATGATATGAGGTAAGCTACTTCAACTGATTGCTTATGAATATTTTAGGCGCTTGTTAAATCCCCCGTAAAATAAACCAAAATAAAGTATTGACGTTGCTCCCGGGGAGGACCAGCCGATGAAGAGCCGGTGTCCGGGCTGGGGTCCGAGACCCCAAGGGAGGATTCAGTGCCGGTACATGCCCGTAATTTAGATGAATGCGGATCACAACGAAAGAAACACAAGTTATTAGCAACAAAAATGCGTATAAATGAGCGCAGAGTCCCTCGGCATATCAACAGGTGTACGGGATAAGCCGAAATGCGAACGTTTAACAATATATTTTTGTCGATAAATCCCCGGGGGTGAATATTTAATTGAATGAAAAATATAAATCTGTAATTCGTTGTTTGAAAATTTAAAACAAACAAATGATAAATTCTTTTCATGCCAAATCACGGCCTTTTTATGCTAAATTTGTGTATGAATTTATCAATGCATTCAAATCACGATCTGAGCAGGTGCTCACTTTTTCATGATCAATCGCTGTTCCATATTATTCTAACAGAAATCAGCACATCACTTAATAAGATCATATGATTTTTTTCGCTTTTAACTATTTTCTTCTTCGTTTCGAGTTATTTTTTGCAATTTTGAAAAATCCTACAGACTTATTGAGTGATGTATCAAAGACGCTTTAATTAATTACACATTAATAAATTTGCCATTATAATAAAGTCATAATTAAAACCCGATATATATAGCTGAATATTATGAGGTATTAAATAAAATACTTGAATATTCTAAAATATCATAATCCGTTGATGAGTAATCTCGCATATGTGCGACCGGATTCGAGCTATACGATAAGAGTATTTTCGCATATTGAGTGCGAGAATCGAAGACAGAGACGGATATTTGTCCGTATCCGCTGAAAAATTTTAAGATGTGTATCTTCTTAGATCGTTGGTCATCTTTTTAAAATTATAATAAATAATAAAAAGCCACATTATATACTTAAAATTATTATATCGATTGGCCTAAATGTATCGATTTTAAGCTTTTAAGCTTAAACTGAAGACAACAATGTGCATTGTTTATGTGTGTTATCAACGGTGTAAAGGTTAATTTATCCATATACAAGCTTGACTTGCGTTGCGTGGTTTTGAGAGAAAAGTGGATTTGTAGGGACGATAAATGACGGACGTACAGATATAGCAACATAACTCAATTTAAAATTAACTTACTACTCAAACGGCTAAAAATACAAATAGAAAATTTACGATAGCACGAATAATTACGCGTTGCGCAACAAATGATATTAACTCTCGCCTTCTTTCTTCAGTGACGTGATCAAGAAGCTTCCTATTCAATGGAAAAAAATCTAATGAAGGAAACTATGTGGAACAATAAGATACTCCATTTGAATTTGTATATATTTTATAACTGATGAATTTGTACAGCAGAATTCCGGGTTATATTTGAATCAATGACCCTTAATTTGTCCCTTATATTTTTATGGAAATGATCTAAAAATTTAAACAAATCAACAGTTATTGGATAAAATATTAGTCATATACAGTCAACTCTCCTATAACGTACACTTTGTTTGCGGCATCTTTTACGTAAGCAACGGATAAAATACAATTTTTAAAATTTTCTATAGTGTGGTCCCTATCTAGACACTATAGAAGGGTTGACTGTATTAGGAATTCAATTTCGCTTGAAATTTTTAATTAAAATCAATGAATTAGCAATGGTTTTCGTAACGAATCAGTTTTTATACATTAGAATTCAAAATAGACAATAAAGAGCATTAGATGGTTTAAATAAAAAATAATTTAAAATGAGTCAGTGTATTATCACAATAATGGCTGATGACACAACATACGTATCATAGTTTAACGGTTAATTAGTACATGTGCTGGGCTTTTGCAAATTTGAAATTTAGTGCATGTAAATATTTTTTGCAAAAGATTGATAGTTATTTGAACTTGGTTGAAATAATCTGTATATAAAGACAATATTCAATATTATTTTTCCACAAAAATGAGTTGCTTATCGGCGATTTACACCGTATATGAGCTCTATATATTCGATTTTGTTGGAATAGAATATGAGTTGAGATCAGAAAGATCAATATCCTGCCGTCTCTCCAGCGGCGGTGAACCAAATTGCGACATGGCACGTCCTATCAAAAGAAAAGGGAGACCAATTTTCAATATGAGATTGGTTAGGGGTTGAGTTTCCAAAGTCACCGTCCCGAGAATTGCCTGCAAGACTGCAATATGATGAGGAGTTTGAGCGCAGTCGGCGCTCACTTTGTACCCCTAAGCCGGGTAAGTCTGTCTTCTTCACCTCCCCTAGACTGCCGTAAATGCCTCTTACCACCCTTTAATCCGATGACGTCAAAACTTTCCTGTTTGTTTATTTGGCCTAGACACTGTCAAAGCGACAAACGCTCGTACAAAGCAAAAATTCGCTCCCTCTGCACGAGTACGTCTGCGACGTGTCAGGGGAACAAGAGATGAATTCATTATTGCCGAACGTCGCGAAAACGATCTTCTACGACGTACTTTTTCTGATAATAATAGGGAAGGACACGGGAAAAGTGAGAAGATGGAACGAATAAAAAATGGAAAAGCTATACGCATTGATTGGATAGGAACGGGAATAAGAATTCGGAAGCAGCTGTCGCTGGTTATATCGAACCGAGTTTATATCATTCGCGCCATTTCCCTCCTCCAAGATCACGTACAATTTAACGTGATTATATTTTGACGAGCTCTTTTATAATACGCACTCAAATATAAATCAAAATTTCAAACCGATCGAATAACCCATCAATACATTAAATAAAAAACATCCCAACGGTTGCTTGAAAATTCCGACAACCGACTTTAAATTAATTTCAAGGCGTGCGAAAGATGTATTGGGTGAACCCAGTATTGATGTCGTATCTTAACAGATGCAATGTTGAAATACGCTGAAGTTTATTTGAGTCAGTCAGTTCATGAGGAAGCCACAAATCTGAACGATTGATGTAGCCCAATTTTGTCAGATGATTATGGACGGATGTTCGTGGAATTTCTAACTTGTTAGCTATTTTGCGAACAGTTTATCGCGGGTTTTCTTCAACCATGGCTATGATTAGATCTGTGTTCATTTGGGAAAGAAATTTATGGGACAACCTAATACTTATTTTTAGTGTCAATTACTACTATTGTTAAGTATTTAAATTTTTCAACGAAGAAAACACTTTCAAACGCCTCAATTTTAGCCTTCTGATAGTTTGTGCGGCACTCACTTGTATCCAGCATTTTTATCGTTCCTATTTTGACCTTATTTTTGCCCTTTTCTAATTATTTTTTCAAATATCGAGTTCTTTTCTGAATGCTTAGTTAATATTTCTACCTGGTTACACTGTATTGTGTCCCAATTTGGACTTTATTGTTGAAACTTGTTGAAAATCAACCAAATTCTCCAAGCTTAAGATTTTGACCGTAGCAAAATTCCTAGAATTTCAAATGGTTAATTTCCGGGAAAACCAGCGAAATGTTCTAATTCCCAGAATTTAAAACTAATATAATCTAAGAAATTCAGCATTTGACTATATCAGTGTTTCCTAACCTTTTTAGTCTCGTTACCCCTGTAGCCTATCAGGGAAACTGGTTTTACCCCCCTATAAAATTTTATCATGAAATTGCACAAAACTATACGAAATTACATTTTTAACATACTTTTTTGATTAATTAATGATAGTTAATGTGAAAGTTGAAATTGTTTTGCATTTGCAAGTGTTTTTATGCTAGGTTTAGTTTCACCCAACGAATATTCTTAGAGCTGTCAGCTATAATCGGATATTCAGCAGCTACTTTTCGCCAAAATGTACAGAGGGCATAGTTTTGAAATTCGACTTCTCTGGAAGTGCTATTCTCGAGCAGTCTCATAAATTCAACTTTGGCTGACACATCTTCGTCTTTAAAAAATCCCTCATCTGTAGAAAATGGTGCTAATATCCAAGAATTGAACTGACGATTGTTCATGTCCGGGAAATATACTGCAGATAAATGGTGAATCGCAGAATTTTCAAACGTGATTTTTACAGATTGGTCATTTACCAATTGCTCACACAGCTGTGTAAACATCGATATATCGTCAATTTGAACTCTGCGTTAGTAAAGTTCCAATTTATGCAGAAAACTTGCAACTTTATCCTGTGCTGTCAAGCAGGGCCGTAACTAGTGTATGATGCGCCCGTGGCAGGAATCTAAATTGCGCCCCCCCCCTACAACAAAAAAAGGTTTAAAAAAAATGCCGAAAATGAGATAATATCAAATAAAAAAATGGATTTCTTTCGGGAAATGGTCACTTTTAGGATCAAAATCATGGACGTAAAAAAATGGATTTCTTTCGGGAAAGAGTCACTTTTAGGATCAAAATCATGGACGTAAAAAATGGATTTCTTTCGGGAAATGGTCACCTTTAGGATCAAAATCATGGACGTAAAAAAATGGAAAATAATGGATTTCTTTCGGGAAAGGATCACTTTTAGGATCAAAATCATGGACGTAAAAAAATGGATTTCTTTCGGGAAATGGTCACTTTTAGGATCAAAATCTTGGACGTAAAAAAATGAATTTCTTTCGGGAAATGGTCACTTTTAGGATCAAAATCATGGACGTACAAGTATATATTATATAAATTTTACAAATTTCATATTAATTTCACCTACAAACTGTCCGAAGATAGCAAAGGAGAGCGACGAAACACGTGAAAATTTTTGTTGTCATGTTCGTCTTTTTTGCACTGAATTGCGACCGGCTATGAACTATGAGTAGTTTATGATAACATTAGTCATAAATATGAATGGCTTTCGCTGAGACAAAAATTATTTTCGACTCCGAAGCCAAGATTGACGACCCGCAAGGTTCTATTGCGTGTTTGGTGGAATATTCAAGAAATTATTTATTTATTATTTAAAACAGGAATTGGAAAACTCGAAAACTTATGCGAAATAGAATAGTAGGTGGTAATGAAGAAAATTATATTTTGTACGCAAAAGTGAGAAAATTAAATTAATTCTTCCATCGTTCAACAATCGGCAAATACTTTTCAATACATCTAGTATTAACATTGGTGGTAAAAAAAATTGAATCTGAAAACATTAACACGTCAAGTAAAGTTTGGTGCATATTCACTAAATCTGGCATCTTTGGATTACTATCTGTTCCGGTCAATGGAAACAATATTGACCCTAAAAGGAGTAGCATCGGAGACCCTGCGATCCCCCTCCACTTATTCAGAAAGAGAACTCTTGTACATTGAGCTCGGAGACAGACAGAGACAGAGAGAGAACGTAGCGCAGTTCGGCAGACAGAGACGGAGAGCTTCCCCGCATACATTGCACGAATGTATAGATCGTTAGCCCAAATTTATCGACTAATTTTCGATTTCAAGTGTATTATTTGTTTACGCAGAAAAAATTACCGAATATTTTGTGCTATCGACAGTGTTTATTTACAATTGACTTCGATGATGCCACGAATTGAAGATTGTCTTACACTGATGATGTCTTACATCGATTTTAAATTTGCTCACTTAAAAAACCTTAAAAAGTTAAGAGAAAAAATAATAAAATCTTCGAACGGGATTGAATCGGCCCTTTTTGAGTTTATAAATTCAAAATCACGCAATTTTTATATAAAAAAGCGATTTTTATTCGGTTAATAGATAGAATAAGGATGAAAATTTAAGATTGAGTTCCATTGATAAAACCCGACATTAATATTGGGTTTACCTAAAATTTCTTATCATCGCCGATAATAATAAATTCGAGCTAAGAAAATAGCACCCTAAATCAACCACAATTACGACCCACAAACTATTTCGACTCCGTCGTCTGAAGGTGTGCTTGAGAACTTTTATACACTCAGATAAAAAACTCGCCAATTTATGTGACGACCGAATGATAAAAGTAAGTTTTTCATATAAAACTCACAAACAATAATCGTAATTTATTGAGATTTGTCAAGGATGAAACTTACCGTGGACGTCAATGCAGCCCAATTGCTTCTTCATCGGGCTGGTGTTGATTTGACACATGTAACAACCGCGATCGGCTTCCTTTAAGGGTCTCAATCGCAGTTGCCAAGTGCGAAGGTTGTCGTGCTGAACGGATACCCGAGGGTTGTGCGTCACTATCATTGTGTGCACTGTGAGAATTGTTCCATCCTCCGCCTTCATCCATCCAACCTGAAAGATAAAAATATCACATTTAAACATGTAGATTCATCATCGTTTGCATATGAAATGTCCGATTTTCGATCGTGTTAAGATAGAGGGGAATAAATTTTTAAAGAAAATTGGAAGAGATCATAGTTATGAATCTTATTCCTGATAGGGAGTTATGCCCTACGGGGAGGGGCACTTTAAGAGCCAACGCCTTTGAGAATGATAGATTTAGTTGAGAGATCTTCTTTACTGTCTTAACCATTCTTCATTTTTATCAGATAATCTCACATCTGGGCTTTTTCTTATTTTTAATTTTTCTTATTTCCCAATAAATTCAAAAGATCAAAAGTGTCTCCTATAAGTCTATTAAAAAGTCCTAAAATAGATTGATATGAACATTAATTTGGATGTCAAAATAAGTAGGAAATGAAATGATTATGAGATAAACACTGCTCAATATTAAATGTTGTGCAATATTTGATGTGACCCATTTAAGTCGGGCAATGTGGTCCAGTCTCGTTACTATTGCACAACAGTTGGAAAGTTGCTAAAAACACAGTTACTACTCTTTTATATAGACAATAACACTTCGCGAAGATGGATTGCAAAGTTTAAACGCGAATCGACACTGCTGCTAATTAATGAAAGACTCCATCCATTCCGCTGGATTTCCACCCGATCTGCTCACCTACGCCCGGGGCGCGGAGATAAATAGCAGTTTCTTATTACTTATTTACGTTGTGCTGAAAGTCTCATTACTTTCTACGATTTCTCATAACTGAGCCTGTGTGGAGAATATACGAAAGGATGGCTGTGCGTCTGTACACAAAGAAACCGCAGGAACGGGCCCCCAAAGTTTAGCGACTATTCGTCAGCGGCTCGTAATCGCTACAATCGTGTCTGCCTCCACCGCAGCCGTTCCGCCAATTTTCTTAAGTCTCTCTCTCTAATTTTGTGTCTGCCAGTCTCTAGTTACTTTATCGATTGCAAAACCGCGCCATAATCTCGTTGCTAACGTGACACTGCACCGACAAATTGGAGAGACAACGAGGGCCTACTGGAAACGTCTGCATTGATTCCAATCTCGAGCTTAATGGGAAACGAAGAAGCGTCTTGGCGTGGAATAAATGAACGCGTCCAAATGGCTTTGTATAAGGACTTGGATACAATGAAAGCCACAAGTCTTGGTATTTTATTTTTGACAATTTATCAGAGGGCAGCGCTGAATTTTTGCTTATTATTTTGCGTATGTCCGTCCAAATAGGATTACAACAGATAGTCTAACAACAGATCTGAATATATAGGTCGAAGTAATTTTTGAAGCTTCGTTGCAAGTGGTTATTCGTATTTGAAACCATGTTATTTGAAGGTTTTCGTATCTCTGACACCAATGTACTTGGCATATTTTAACACCGTCAAGCTCCTCGGATGGTGTATTCATTTCGATAACACCATCGAATTTCATTTATCTTTCTCTCAATTTCACACCTACTCCAGTTTCTCTTCGGAGGCCAATAACTTTGCCAATTTTATTTATATCGACTTAAAATTTACTGAACAAATTCTTGAACATTGGCTCTTTCTGATTCATGAAAGAATTGTATAAAAAAATTTGATTAACATACTATGTACACGCAAAGAGCAGTCGTAGAGAGAAAAATGAGAGCTCGATATAATATGATGCAATTATTTGCTTGAAGACAGAAATATTGATTTTTTGAAATTAAGCAACAAAAATTATATGAAAATAAAATCGATAAACCATGGGTTAATGACCTTGGAAATTAAATATTAATGCATTTTTAAAAAAATCGCAATCAGAAAGATTCCGAATTTTATTTACATTTAAAAATGCACATTTTAAAAATAAAAGTGCATTGAACGTTTCTTCTTTTATACTTGGATTACGTTTTTATCGAGTGTTTGGCACACGAACCGACAATTTTTTTTGGAGATTAGGGGGATTTTTTGCTGGGTTTCACACATAGTTTTTATGTTCTAAGTGTCAGGGTTGTCGAAATAAAATTTATTTTTCAACATTTTGAGTAAATATCTTAAATTTCACCTTTAAATCGTCACATTTTTAAATAACTTTTTTAATTAAATAAAATATAATTATTTTGAACTTAGTTTAGTTTTAAAAACGTTCTCCAGATTACACCCATAACGATATGCTACATATTATACAAATCATTTTATAAGTCACATCCCAAGACGAAGAAATCCAGTGGTGTCAGGTCTGGAGACCATGCGAGCCACGGAATAGGGACAGAGCTGACCACAAAAGAAATCCTAATTATATAAGGAATAAGCACCGCCTTTGCAAAAATGAAAATTCAGACGTCTTCAGTTGAAACAAGGAAAAGGAATCGTTTAAAACGTTGAAAAAAAAAATCTATTAGATAAAGCGGAAAGAAATGTCATTTTTTTGGTTGTGTCTTTGCCATCAGTTTGCCTCAGGTTGCTGTCAAATAAATACGTCAAAGTTGGTGTCATTTTGAAGCTCTGTTGTTTGTCTTACTTTTTCAAATATTTTTATATTTTTTTAGCCATAGTAAAAATGTCCAAGCCACAAATTGATGAGACCCATTTGCGATCTTGTTTACTGTTTTTATTCGATAAGGGATTAAAAGCAAAAGAAGCTACCCAGAGCATCTGTGATACATATGGCAACATTTTTAACAATCGAAAATGCCATAGATGGTTCAAAAAATACAAAAGTGTCGATACAGATTTGAAAAATAAACCAAAATCAGGACGACCTTCAATAATCGATGATGACGCATTGAATTCTCTGGTAGAATCTGATCCTCGAAAAACAACAAAGGAACTATCGCTAGACATTGGCTGTCCCTGGTCGATAGTAAAAGACCATTTGAAAAGACTCGCGAAAAAACATAGACAGGGAATTTGGGTACCGCACGAGTTGTCATCAACGGTCTTGAAACAACAGATAACCATTTGTTCATCGCTATTGTCCAGGTAAGGGAGCTGGATTTGGAAGTGCTGCAACATCCACCATATTCTGTTGAACATTGCACCTTCAGACTATCATCTTTCAAATTCATTAGAACATTCGCTTTGCGATAAAAAAATCACTTCTGTGAAACAAGTGAAAAATCATTTGGATTCTTACTTTAGAGGAAAATTGACCGAATTTTACGAAAGAGGTATTAAAAAGCTACCTAATCTGTGGAAAGCGATTATAAATAACAATGGAAATTATTTAATTGAGTAATATTGTATAGCTTTTATTAAAATACATTTTTTCTCCAAATAACAAAAAAATGACATTTCTTTCCGCTTTATCTAATATTTCGATAATCCTGATACTTATAATAATCAATTATAGCTTATGTGTGAAACATAGAAAAAGACCCTCCAATATCCAAACAATTCGCACGTGGGTTTGTTTTTAATCGGACCGCGGTGAAGTCGAGCTATATGATGGAAAGACATCTTCCCACAGCCAAGACTATATGATGAATCTCCATTTCCTACGTATCACCACAGGATATATTAATATTTCGGGTAGGATGATAATTTAAATCTTAATTAAAGCAGAAGATAAATATTAAATTAATTCTTAACTATAAGTAATACATATTCGATCGGAATGATTTTAATTTTGGATATGAAGAATATCACAAATGTTGGTTTATGATAATCATTATTTGTTTTATTTTAACACAAAAGACCTCTGAAAATCGTTTGAAATAACGAAGGCCAAACAAGAAACGAGGGATGCCTTTGTAATGAACTATAACAGAAAATTGAGTGATACAATTTGATGACAACAACAGTTTCCATTTATTGTCCGCGATCAAAGGTCTTAGATTGTTGCGATAGAGACATATTCAGGACACATACTTTTTATTATTGCCCCGAGGAGAAGAGAAACCAGCCAGGATGAGAGATATGAGGAGGAAAAAAATATGGAGCAATATATTCACACAAGCCTCTGAAAGACACAAAAATATCGACTCGGAAACTAATAAATAGAAATTAGAAGCCACAAATCTTTTTACGAGTCAGGATTTATCAGCGTATTCCAAACCAAATTAGTTCCTCCGGGTAGAAGTTACGACTTGAAAAGAAGAATTTATACGCTCAGTAGTTTTATAGCATCCATGAAAACCACAAAGTTTCGATTTAAAGATGGTAATATTGTAAAAACAAGATAAACACCTATTGGAAGTCGATGCGGCCATTGCAGTTGTTCTCCGACAGTCGGGGTGTGTAAAAACTGGGGGATTCGATTACGTGCAGGGTTGAAATATTTTTGTTGTTGTTAAAAGAATATTAAAATAGCTTAATCTCAATTTTGAATACATAAATAATTACAACAAGGAATATAACGTCGTTCAAATATCCGCCGCGGCTATGTTTGGTGACACGTATTCGGGAGGTCCAATTTTCGACGACTCAAATTAAGCATTGATTTTGAAAATAAAATTTGATAATTTGCACACATTATTTAACAAGTTAACATCTTATAATAATTTGCCATATATTATTAAATAATATTCAATGAATTTGACATATATTGCTTTAATAACATAGCTGCTATAATATAAAAAACTTGAAGCGTTCCCATTGAAATACTCTGCATATTCAATCTGGAAGTGTTACGTTCAAATCCATTTTTTTTTTGGATCAACTCTAATTCTTTATTATAAAACCACGAAGATGCGACGTTAATAACAAATGTTACATTCTCTAAAAATACCAAAGAGAAGTCCGATATTAAAAACGGATGCTATTTACGACTTTAAAGTCAGATTATCACAGCAAAATTACGATGTTTTCTTGATAAATAAAATCCAAAATGTGAATTTTCATCCATGTGTTTCCAGGAACAGATGTGTTTTTAACCCTTGTCTCAAATTTCCCACCCATTTGCTATGTACAATATGCAAAGTTGCAATTTTTACATGTAAGTTTATGACATTGGTCATTTTTGGGAGGGTCCTTTTTGGGTTTGTTTGCATAGCTGAAGATTGTAGACTGTAAATTATTATGCTAAATAAGCAAATATATGTTTATAACAATGAAAATAGTCCTGTGGCAAAATCGACAGTTCGAATAATCGAAATAAATAAATAAAATCAGTATGTAACCCCTCTTCTCTTGAAATATTTTCTGTTAAGCCGAAGAAAATTAGTCTATATGTTTAAACAGCGAGTGCCCGTGAGAATGCGAGGACCTTTCCAGATCATGAAAACATATTTCTACATTTATTTCAACGCTAAAATGGTCTACATACTCATACTAATATTAAAAATTGATCAAGTTTTTGCATTTAAAATTGAAAAAGCAATTAAGAATAATTGTTATGCTTTTAATTTATGATTGAATGATAAAATTACAGGGCCGTAACTAGGGCGTGGCAAAGCAGGCGCCTGCCATGGGTGCAACTGGGCTTGGGGCGCAAATCCAATTTTACACACAAGAGAGAGAGAGAGCTCTGGCTGCGGGAAAGACGTCCTCCCACAGTCAAGGCTATCCGACAACTTCTCCCGACTCCCGCTTCCTAGGCGCCACCAACTTCCTCGCACTGCTAAAATTAATACATTGCGCCTAAGGAGACACGGAAGATGTATGTATAAGAAGATTAATTTAATATATCCAGATTAACAGCGCTATGGCAATAAGATAAAAAATAATTTATCTTATTTAGAGAAGTTTAAGAGTCTTTGAGCCACTTAAGTTTGTTTTCATTTTGATGAGTTTCGTCGATGTGAGATAAGATTTGAAGTGATGGCGAAACCGGCATGCATAGACTTATCTGGCGCAATAAGCATGTATTATCTGCTGACGCATGACGGTATTTGACGGTAGCTGTGCGTCAACGGGTTAAATGAGACTATCTCGAAACTGTACTTTCAAAAGTTGGGATTAGCAAATGTTTCTCACTATAATATTGTTGATTGGATACACCAAAAATTTAAGGTTTATCGCGTAGATAAATTACTTTTTTGAGGTAAAATTTGTCAAGAATAAATACATTTTATATACTTTTACAGGTATATTCTTCTCTTGCATGTATTAAAAATTGGAAAAATCAGATCAATAGAAAAAATACGACAAATGCACAACTTCTTGAAATCACGCAAAAAGCGCCATATAGAATATCTTATAACGCCGCCATTTTGTTTTTTTTGGAGCTAAAATTAGTACTTTTTGTATGGGTCCATTACTTCAGATTTAAGGCAAAGGAATATGGGGATCTTCTTTCGACCCGAGCTTGGATCATCGGCTTGAAAAAGTGCATAAGGTGCAAAATTGAATTTAAATATCCATCTCCACGAGAACAAGTTAATTCTCATTTTTGAGTGACTACATGGATGCACATTTTTACCATTGGGATTGTTTCCGTGATCATAGAGATCATAGAAGGCCACAAGTGCGCATTTTTTGCTAAAAATACCGCAAAAAAGGGGCCACAAGGTCTGTGTGCCCAATCGGTCCGCCTTTAGGACCGCCCCTCTGCGATTAGACGCCATGAACAATGATTATCTTCAAAGAGAAAAAAACAATCAACGATGAATATGCGAACTTATTGCAATGTTTGAGTGACTAACCTCGTACCATCAATCATTTTATCTATATTTTTGTGTTGCTACGAATAATTATATCGTTTAAGTATTTAAGATAAGGAATTTTAAGATGTTTGATAATATTTCAAATTATTTAGTTTGAGAAATAAAACCGTATTCAGAGTGATAAAGAATATGAAGACGTTTCCCCGCTTATTGTATTTTATAATAAAAGTTTCTTATGGCGGAGGGATAAAGTTAATCTAATGTTGAGGTATTTTATATAATCTGATTTGGCGAAGAAGGTTGTAGGTAATATTGGATACAGTCAAGTATATGGATACTATAAAAGTTAAGTGATTCAACTTTATAGGCTGGCAGAATGTTTTTACTCCTCCTCGATCTTCGGGAAGATCACCGAAAAAATTTGGGAACGAACGTTCAAATAAAAAAGTTGGCATTATTACATCTGCCGAGACAATGGATGAATTAAGGATTGCGGTTAACACTCCCCGGTGTGCCTGGTCTGAACTGAGGCAGTGTTTGATGCAAAGTGGAAGTTGGTCGACGAGCGGGTGGCCGGTGGGGTGCGCCCACCCCCGCGGGCTACTGAGGCCCCACCTGTGGTGTTCTCCGTTTTATTGCCGAGCACTGGCTAAGGGGAGCTTTATACGAACAAAGCGCCTGTAACAATGCTAGTTCTCGTCTCGCCTTCTTCTTTCAGCGCCGCCGGAGAGCTTTTCATACTTCACACCCTCAAGTCGACAAGGAAAACACTCCAAATGAATTTCATCATTCATGTAACATCACGCCTCTTCTTATCCGCAGCGGCACCGGCAAAAGACCAGTAAATCTACAGAAACGATTCTTAAAGTGTACACCAACAGTCTCTTGAGATACGAACTTTCAGATCGCTAAAATCGGAACATATAGGCGCTTAAGAGATGGGCTGATTTCCATTTAGAATTTATGCTCCCATATTATCCCCTTTCATATTTGCGTTTAAATGTCGATCATAATGAACGAGCAAAAAGACGGTTCAATTTTACCATATTAATAGGGAACAACCATATAAAAATACATTTATTAGCAACATTACACCTAAATATCAAATCGAAAGCATTACCGAGTTATGCGGCATTGGAATCCGGCTGAAACTTGTTGCTTCCATCGTAGGTGTTATATCCCTGGAATAGTTTACACCCACTCGCTTTACGCAATAACACCACATCCCAAAGCCTACTATTTATTTAAATTGGATTTTTTATTTGCAAAAATACAATTTCGGCACTGAAAATGGTAATTCAATATTTCCATTATACATTAGAACACAGTTCCCAATTACATTATGATTTGCTCGAATGAAGATTGCCGTACGAATAAAAATTCGATTTTAATCTATGATATAGTGACGTTCATATAAAAATTATATTTAGATAAATACAGGATAAATTCCATGCTGTTAATGGAATTTTTTAGCTAAAAAATGAATCGATGTTTGTGTAATATAATATAAAATAGTCTCTTCTTGGTCAAACATTGGTCAAAATAGTAATTTTATAATGTTTTTGGTAAATATTTCCGGAAAATATTTTGTTCAAGTATAGATACATATTTTTTTATATGGATCCCCAGGAATGGCTTCGCGGATTCCTGTTTAAAGACCGTTGTTCTAAGGACACTAGACGTAGAAAGACGTAGAAATTTTAAACCAAGCTCCATATTATCTTTTATATAAAGCTATTGACGGTAAATAATTGTTGTTATTGATTGCAAAAGTTCAAAGAATTCTAAATTAATTACCGTATTATTTTTTGCCTTTATAAATGTCTCTCAAATAGAGAATTTTTTTTAGTATAAAGCTAAAACTGTGTTTGTGTAATATATAATAAAGTAGCTGTGCTACTGGTCTACACATACATTATGTAAAAACCGCATAGAAGATTTTTAAATATTTATTAGACAAATTACAAACGATTCTTCTTCACTTTTCAATCAATTGCCGCTTGGAGTTTCTCTTTTCGTGACGTTCAAGCCAATTCGCGCCTATAGAAATATCTCTCTGTATAGATATTGTTTTCTATTTGTTCGCCATTTACCATAGATTTATACTTCAAGAATGAAATTGTGGATTTATCATTGTTGAATTATGATACTGTAGCGTGGGTAATTCACTATATCCACGTAGTAGCGACATCTTCCATTTCTCTTCAGGTGCAATGTGTTATTTTAACAGCGCCATCTCTTGTGGCCCTGCAGAGACATTGCACCTGTGTACCGACTGATCGCTTCTTGCGCGTGCACCGTTGCCAGTTGAGTAGTGACGCGCAGGAAGCGGGAGTCGGGAGAGTCGTCGGTTGGCCTTGGCTGCGGGAGGTCATCCTTCCTGCAGCCAGACCTCTCTCTATCTCTATTTGTTGTGCGGAATAAATAGTTATCTTGCGAAGAGAGTCTTTCCATTAGACGCCCTTCGTCTTCCCATCCATTCATCCAGCAACACCACAGGTCGATAGAAGAATGGACCCGTGCAGTAGCGCGGTCATCCCGACTGAGTACGTGGAGGCGAGGAGCCGCCCGGGGACTCTGCCCCGAGAGCGCCCCCGCCTTAAGCAGTTATAATACAAATAACGTATTAAAAAAATATATTGATATATATATATACATTTTTTAATTTTATTAGAAATAAATTTTTATTGTTTGATATGTAGATGGCTATCGTCATAATCATTGCCCATTTTATAATTGGCTACATAAGCGTTTCACTTTTCGTGACGTTCAGGTCAATTAGCCATATAGCGCCCATAGGAGTTTCACTTAAAAAACAATCCATTTATAATTACATTAGATGTTTTTTTCCCATGCATTATATACGCCCATGATAGATATGTGTTTCCTGAACCGTGTCTCGATACAAATTAATTGTTTAATTATGCCTCAATTTTTAAAATATTTTTTGATGTATTTATTATTAATATGAAATATTAATATTATTTGATTGTTTTGAATAAATTTGTAGAGAATTGCAATGAATTTTTCATTTGAAGGCTCGAGCATTTATTAATAAAGAATTGTCAGTGCTTAGGGCAATTTGTTTGAGAAGCTTTGTAGAGGATCCCAGTGACAAATTTCAACCTCTTGATTCCGCCGCCTAAGAATTCCCTCCCCCAGGAAGGCCTCGATGCAAAAAATTGAATTAAATACATCCGTATAGAATAGGGCGATTTATTTTCTTTTCCCTCGTTCGTTCTCAGCCACGCAGGCCAAAGAGTGAGGGTCTGAAGGTGGCTGTTAAGAAAATTTGTAATTGTCAGCGGAAACGAATAAGCACGCCGCAATAACTCGTCGTTTTGCGGAAAAATTGCCAGCAATAATTCGTCGTGGTGGTTAATGGTGGTTCGTGGTGGTTCGAAGTGGTGGCAGCTAGGCTTATTGTCCCGCGGGCTCGGATTGTCGCCAACTATTTGCTACTTCATATTACAGACAAAAGACCACAAGGGAATGCCGGGAATTATACACGTCAATAGCATTGTCAAAACGTCCTATTTGGCATCCTACAAACTGAATATATGAGAGCCACCATGACGGATAACCACATGGCTGATTCCATCGCGAGCACGGTTTTGCGAAATCCCAAATAATCGCCTTCAAACCGCCGTAAATCATCATCTCTATTATTTTTACGGCGCTTTAATATCTCGAACGCAAGTCATTACATCCAAAACGTGTTGTAATTTTTGCGCTTAGACGATAATTCCAATTTAATGTCTGCGGAATTTGCGATCAGTTTTTCTATATGATTTGCGATTCTCTTTGGTTCTCGAGGCTAGCGGTCAAAGGGTTAACACCCACGCGGTACGTGAGCTTACAAATGGCACGTATTATCTTACAGAATGCGAAAGGTGTTAGAAAGTAACGTTAAATTAAATTATATCTTTCAGAAATATGGTGAAAATGTCGCAATGCAAGACGTGCTCACTGGCCTTATTGAGTTTTGCTTGACCAGTAAACACGTCCTAAATAAAAACAATGATTAGAAAATATTTAATAAACGAACGAACTAAACTATCGGAGCGCCACAATAATTAATTAAATAAATACCACATATGCCGGACCAAATGTTACTAACATCGCTCCATGGAAACTATAGTCGATGCGTCTTAATTTTTGCTTGACCATCATCAACCCAAAAGTATAAAAATTAAGCGAAAAATAATATAAATATATTTTAATTTGGACTACTTATGCTTATGCTTACATATTTCTTCTAAGAACTTGTGTATTTGATATTAAAATGTTCAATACATATTTTTTCCAATAACAGTGTATTTCATTAGGAACTCGTTTGAATGGTTTAGTGGACATGTTAATGAAGCAACATCTATCAAATTTATTATAAACAATATTTTTACTATGCCTATGTTATTTCCGCAAGTGTAAAGAATAATTTGACGAAGTTTTATTGCAATCGGATGAACGGTATGGCAGCGCATTACATACGAACAAACAAGATCTAATTTTTATATATATAGCGTTGAATAACAAGTATAAGTTATCAAATTTAATTTTCAAAAACAGTACTCCGTTCGATAAAAGTTTCGCCAAAAAATCGTTTTTAGATTAATGAATTTGTGAAAAAACAAAATTTCTGGATTTAGAACGATACAGAAATTCATCCCAAGAAAGTAACTGTTTCGTTAAGTTTAGGTTATGTTACGCAATTAATGATGAGCAACTTTTTGGCAACCAAAATGCATACGTGGTGGCGACGTAAGCTAGCCACTTGGGCTTGCAATTACCGGTAAAACGATAAAAATCCCTCACATTACCGGTTTACCGGTTATTTACCGGTAAATATATATATATCTTAAAATAGAGAAACATACATAAAAATTAGATTTAAATGTTAATATTTAAGCAAAAGTTCAGCTTTTAAAATATATAGATAAAAGTACTTGGTTATAAATTATGATAAAAACATAAAAAATAGAGTGTTCAAGAAAATAAATACACAAAATAAAATAAAATGTAGAATTTGGATAAGAATGAAAATATACTTCAATTACTAATAATTTATTAGGAAATGCCTTTATAAAATATTTTTCGGAAATTTTCGGTATTTTTTCCAATTTACCGGTATTTACCGATGTTAATTTTAAGTTATTTACCGGTAAATCGATAAATCTGTAATGCAAGCCCTATTAGTCGCCGAGATCATGCGATTTAACGGCATTTGAACTTCTTCACTTGGGGCTTAAATTGAACCTCCCGAATACGTGCCACCAAGCAAAGCCGCGGCGGACATTTGAACGACGTTATATTCCATATCTGATGCCATTAAATATTCCTTCAAATTGATATCTTACACATAGGATGTTTCATAGGTAAAATTTAGATAAATCTATAGGATATATTCTTAGACGAAAAATGAAACACCGTTTCTATTATATAAATCATAGACACGGCACGCGTATGCCCCGCATGACGTCTGTGTGGTGCAGTGGCTCGCCTATTTTATTATATATTACACAAACACAGCTGAATATTTTAGCTGAAAATTATCGTTGATAAAAATTATTTTTCCCTAGGAGTTAAGAAGTTTCATTTTCAGTCGGGACGTTCGCTATAAAATGCCTATTGTTATGGAGACTTGTTTATATTTTTTTGTCGTAAATTTGTACAATTGCATTAAAGCTACTTTTAAATATATCGCCTGCCGACATTATACAAATTTTCCAAAACGACCAGGCCGTCTAGATTATTGCAGTTCCTCCGTAAGCTCTTCAAATGCAAATTTCACCAGTTTCGGTGCAAAAGCTCCGCTTTATAAATAAAGCTCGAAGCTACGGACGGCTCTATTTATTTTCGCAAACAAGACTTCGTTTTTGCAGTGCGCGAAATGAAAATTGCCAAAGTTTTCATCTTCCACGGGACATTTCCCCGTCATACATTTGTCAGCATAATCATGACGTATCGTAATGGCCCCTCCCCACGGCCCTTTGTCACTTTTTTACCCGGTCGGTTTTCACGCTGCAATATTTCCCAATTCAAAAGATGATATATGTTCCTGGAGGAAGGCAGTTCGAAGGAGGAATCCAGGTCCGACCTCCTCCAATTGGCCACAAGACAAAAAGTACAATGATTAATGGCGCTTTAGTGCTTTTCAGACAAACCGGGAGGATTTCCCTCATCTTTTATTTTCGCCGATAGAAATATCGCACCGCGTAAATTCAATCCTATAAGAATTGCAATTCTGAATTATTTTCATCCTCATATTTTTTATCCGGCAAAAAATATATTTGCACACTTCAGTTGAGGACTAAAGAGCGTCTCTGTCTGAAAAAGCGTGGAATATATTTACGTGAAAGAATTAACGACAAACAGGGGATGGAAAAAAGCGATTTGATAAAACAGCCGGTCTTCAGGCAAGTCTTTTGTGAGGCCATAAATCAAATGCGAGGAAAACACTGTGAAATGAAAAGATATCGCGATTTTTTCAGTCTCATGTAAAAACTTGATTTTTTATTGCCCTGGTGTATATATTATATTAACGTATTTCGTACGAAGGCTCCGAGATAAGCCAGCCATCTGTACTATCAAATACAGTGGAGCTTATGATGAAGCTTTCGCGACAAATAAGCTTCCTAAGCTAATCCCATTACTTCCAACAAAGAGTCTCGTATAATATATATGTATACATCTTTCAATTCTAAAAAAGTGTGCCCGAAAATACATGTCGCTGAAAAAATTTGAATTATTTCAATTTAAAGTAAATTATTAAAGACTCAATTTGCTTTGAATGAAAATTTCCTGGAAACTCACCTGAAAAGGAGATTATTTTTTAGTACACTCCAGATAATTAAATTTGGAAATATTTCATTAAAAATCTTTTTCTTACTCAAAAGCATTTCAACATGGTAAAAAATATTACGCCCATGTCATGTGCAGATGTATCCAATTTTTTAAACTGAAGATTATTTTCATACATACCAACACATTTGGAAGAATACCCAGACAAATAAATCCAGTGGTGTCAGATCTTGCGAGACCGTGCGATCCACGGAAAAGTGCACGTTCCCACGCAAAGACATCCAGTGGTGTCAGGTACTGGAGACCGTGGAAGCTCAGAAATAATTTTCTTTAAGCCAATTGTATAAAATAATGATTTATTTAGATTAAAAAAATATTGCAAAATACAAAAACAGTTATTTAGTGCTATTACGACCACAGATTAAAAATTTGTTTGATTTCTTGACAAATTATTTATTTCCGTCACTGCAGATGAATACTTATATACTATAATACTTCGATGTGATTCGTAATTATATTACGGAGGAATACAGAAATTCTGAACCCCGTATCTATTATAATTCATATCGATATTCCCATTATTAGAGTCGAGGTGTAGTAAATACATCACCGGTAGGGAAAGGTTAATGTAACAATTTGAAAAATATATATTTAGTGTATATACGTATACATGGATTCAGGGCCGTAACTGGGCGCCCGTGGCAGGAATCTAAACTGCCCCCCCCCCCTCCAACAAAAAAAGGTTAAAAAAAATGCCGAAAATGAGATAATTTCAAAAAAAAAATGGATTTCTTTCGGGAAATGGTCACTTTTAGGATCAAAATCATGGACGTAAAATAATGGATTTCTTTCGGGAAAGGGTCACTTTTAGAATCAAAATCATGGACGTAAAAAAATGGATTTCTTTCGGAAAATGGTCACTTTTAGGATCAAAATCATGGACGTAAAAAAATGGATTTGTTTCTGGAAATGGTCACTTTTAGGATCAAAATCATGGACGTAAAAAAATGGATTTCTTTCGGGAAAGATCAAATTATGATGGTACTGTAGGTTAAAAAAGTACTGTAGTTTTTGATTTAAAAGCCACAGTGGACGCTAATCCAGATAATTCATAATTTTTTTAGGCTTTGATAAAAATTTTGATTATTGCAAAAGTTGTGCGTTTCAATTTTCCGTTATAAATTCCGAACGTTCATCTGATACACCTTAATATTTACATTTGTACTGAATTAACGTATCCATTGAATATGAATGTATGTATTGATTTTTAATATAAAACATAATTTTATCGATTTTTTGCGTATTAAAATTTTCACCACATCGGAAAATTTCCCCGAATGGTTTGGCAAAGAAACAAAGAAAAGCCCGCCTCGAATTCTTGAGCGAAGCTAATCAGCCACTCGTCTTTGCAATAATTAATCATCCCTGTATCAAAACCGGAACGGTGCCTTTGTTGAGTCCACTTATCCTAGGATTAATGAAGGTCGAGTTTATAAATTTTCACGGTAGATGAAAGCATTTTTATCTTCAGATCGCGCAAAATTAAGGGGGGGAGAAGAAGTCCCAAGGACAGTCGTAATGCCGAAAGGCTTCCCGGAGGTGGTTTATTTATTTAGGACGCCCCCCTCGTGTAAAAGTTATGAAATACATAATCAAAATATACGATTTACGTTGCGTTTTTTTCCCCGGGAATCGACGTCAATCACTAATCAATCGACGAGAATTCATGGGATATTTGCTCGCGGAACATCAAGCCCTGGATGGGGGATGAAAGCAGAGTTTGAAGGTGGAAAATTAATAAATAATTAATTAGCAGCATCGCGCCTTAAGATATCACGAAACGGGGAAACAATAAAGATTAAATCGCAAATCGTCGTAATAAACATGATACAAAATGAAAATTGTTTCGGGGATCGCTTTCGGATATTTCAGTCTTCAATGCGAAATTAAATTAATAAATGCTTTTCTATTAACGAAATCATACCAAAAATGATTGAGACGAGATAAAAGCGTCGAAATATATAAGAATTTGGAGCAAATTTGGTCCAATTTATTTTATTTATTGCAGAATTTTAATATTAATAATCAAGTTTTACTCCAAAATTAATAATTTTAGGTCTATAATTGGCTTGTTGAAATATGCCTCATATTTTATTTTTTCAATTTCAAACAAACTCATAGGACAAACAAGAAATTGATTGCAAAAGATGCATTCAGGCGTTTATTTATGTAATTTAAATACATGTCTTATTGTCTAAACAGGGTGTTTTTTTTAAATATATAAGCCATGCCTTTCAATCATCAACATCATTATAATTTACTGAAGGCAAAAATTAGGCATTAAAAAATCTAGAACCAAGAAGTAAATTATTAGGTGGTTATATAAGGATCGACGCTCTTAGCCAAGATCTAGAGAGAGATCCCAGCTCCCAGACTGCTGGAGAGCCTAACTGAAAGAACGCATCTTCCCGCAGTCAAGGCTACCAGTCAACTCTACCAATCCACACCTACGATTATTTACTATTGGTCAAACAAAATCAAAACTTTCTAATAATATTCAAATATAGCCTGGAATTTAGATGTATAACATTATTTTTTATATATTGGTGGTATATAAAAAAATTATTATATCGGATAGGAAGCTTTTTGATCCCGTCACTGAAAAAAAAGGCGGCTACTCGGCCGACAGCCGGTTATGCACGTATTGTTCGACCGCAGCGTTGTCTTGAAATCGTTGTCCTCCTAATGCCTCTTTTAATGAACCTTTCGAATTCCAAAATACTGTAGCCATCACTTTTTCAGCAGACTGTCTCTTGACTTTCAGACCTTCATGAAGTTTTTAGGGCCAATCAAACACTTGGGTCTTACTAAGAGTAGCATCACCGAAATGTGCCTCAAGTCTCCTTGAGGAATGATTTCACGCCTTCGTTTACGAGAAAACGAATAAATACGCATTGCACAACAGAGGATACTACTTCTTGTCTTCTTTCTACAGTGGCTGGATCAAGAAGCTTCCTATCCGATAGAGATTATTTTCTTATGAAGGGAATTATGTATAAAAATAAGATATTCCGTTTGTATTTTATATATCAGCTATAAATTAGTACAGCAAAATTCCGGGTTATATTTGAATATCCCTCGTATTTTAAATTTTTCATCAAAATTAATTCAAAGTATTATTCAGAGAGTTGTGATTTTGTTTGATCAATAGTAAATAATCGCATGAGATAGAGTCGGCTTTCCAGTGGTCTTGGAGTTGGAATCTCTCTATAGATCTTAACCCAGAGCATCGACCTTATATAGCCAATTTATAATTCAAATTTTTAACGATTTTATAGCGATATGATCTACAAAATGTCTTACATCTTGAATCTTATGCATAGTGGATATTTAATCATTTTTGTTGATGCTTTATAATATAAATGAGGATGAAAATATATCAAATTTTACATTGGAAAAAATTGAAAGTAAATGAATTATTGTGAGACCATGAGCCAAACATATTTCAGTACGAATATCAATAAAACACTTGAGATGTTTAAATTCAATTTGGTCTTTTGTATGTGTCTATAATGTTTCTTTGCAATAAGAATTTAGAATGTTCTCAAAGCGTGTTTTGTCAGAATACAAATCTTCTCCTTTTCACCATAGAATCAGATTTGATTTGTTTTGCCCTTATACAATACATCAAGCATGTCCAATATCGTCACAGAAAAGTAGACAGAGGAGCAAGAATAATGTAAAAGTCTACCATATCAAATATCGAATCAATTAGTTGGCAAGGACCGCTCGCTAAGTGATGCGCAAACCTCCCCCTGAGAAAACAGGGACAGAAAGAAATGCCCTAGACGTTAGTTCTCCGCCACACAAGTGCTCTCCTGGAGGCTCTTTCTCACAAAGCGAGGGCTCAAAGTGGCCCTCTCAGCCCGCCACTAACATGGAGGGTTTTTATTTGCCGGGAGGGTGGCGAGGACAGAGGGCACCTGTGAGGCACACGACCTGACCGCGTACGTGCCGCCCCCAACCCTATGCCTCACTTTTTAATTAACAGGTAGCCTTACATTCCGAGGAACATATCATGGCCGGAATTCATGTTCATGGCATATCGAGTCCGAATGATGAATGCTAATGAAGAGCCAAAAGGCTTCGCCGAAATAAAGCCCGCCTCCCACATACCCCGTTTAGGCTTATCATGCTCGACGTGTCGTCCGGACTGTTACCGACCTAGCATAAAAATATTGCTAATTTTTATAAATGAAATTTTGAGACCGTCATTTGGGAAATCTAATTACATCCTACGCTCTCCAGAAAAGAATACGATATTTAAAGCATGCAGAAAACGTATGAAATATATCATATATATATATATATTTTAAATGCTCAAATATAAATCACTATTATTTGTGATAAATATATGGTTTAATTTTTAAACGTAACCAAATTTGAAAGATATTTTATGGCATTAAGTATAGAATATGACTTCGTTCAAATGTCGGACGCTCAGACGCTCGTCATTTGAAGATGTCTCTCATTAAGAACGGCTTACCATTCACGACCCGCCAATTCTGACACCAGTGAAGCGTACGAGGCGGTGGAACGAGGGCGCTTTCGAGGGAGTGTCGTACGCGGATTCCGTTTTTTTTCTCGGGGTGTTATGCAATCAGGTAAATGGGATGGACGGGCATCGAACGAAGAGACTTTCGTCTTAGATAACTTCTTTATTAAACAAGAGAGAGAGAGAGAGAGAGAGATCTGGCTGCAGGAAGGACATCCTTCCCGCAGCCAAGGCTATCCAACGATTCCTTACGACTCCCGCCTTCTGCACATCTTCACCAAACCGACAACGATGCACGCGCAAGAAGCGATCGGTGTCGTTCCTTCAGACGCATTGTAAATTGACACATTGCGCCTAAAGAGAGACAGAGGATGTTGCTGTTAATCTGTTGAATTAAATAGAAACAAATTAGCAGCGCCAGTACATGGGGATGATATTTCGCTTATGTTACAGT
The DNA here is from genome assembly GCA_008973525.1 of Stenopsyche tienmushanensis. NCBI lineage: Eukaryota > Metazoa > Arthropoda > Insecta > Trichoptera > Stenopsychidae > Stenopsyche > Stenopsyche tienmushanensis. The sequence goes on from WACJ01000027.1 coordinate 1,116,447, forward strand.
ACCCATATTATACAGTTTAGGTCATGAAAAGTTGCACATCATCATCCATCTGAAGCATTATGGCAATGCCTAGCTTCTTTTTCGGGATGAATTTGGTGCTGATGTATCTCATGTGGATTAGTATCGTCTCAATCTGACAATTTACTTCATTCAATTCACACATCCATATATCCAAAAATGGGCTTCGTCACTAAAGATGATTTTTTCTAAAATACTAACTCTCGTTGCGTGATTTTGATGCCTCCTTGTTCTATAAATGCTCGAGCTAAATTAACCCCACATACAAAGTGTTAAAAAGATCTTATTTGAAGTCATAATGCGTTTAAATTCAATCAAAAATTAAGTTGGAACTTTTCATTCGTTTTATAGTGGGAAAATTCAATCAGTGCTCGAAGATTAAACGAGAAAATGGATGAATGTTTTCAAAAGATTTTCACAGCTGCTTATAATTAATCAAATCCTTTTAGAGAGCTTGCCTCGTTATAGATCTTGAGTCTCGATGAGCTGCCTGGTACAACACGTGAGTCATTAGCGCCTTTCAATATGCGGTTAAATGCAATTTTCCTGAAGCCGTGACAAGGACTCTTAGGGGTGCATTGTTGAGCTGATAGTCTGCGCGGATAAAAATCGACTGGATCGGGAATTTTTAATGCAGTGAATAGATTTTTGCTGGCAGACATTGCGGATGTCTTCCTTTCAGCTGGAAAGAGCGGAAGTGATTGAGAGGGAAAAACTTCCGCTCTATTCATCCGGTACGGATATGCAACATTCACATACGGCTGCTCTCCTCCACGCCCAATTTAAAAATACTCTCAGAAAATCCCGCCGTACATTTTCATCAAATATCATCTTCAAATCCAAAACAGATTCAACCGAACGAAATCAATGTCGAAGTGTACTTTAATTAGAAGACGTCAATGAAACAAATTCGTAACAAGACCTTAAATTACACTTACAGTTGCGTATTTACCAATGAATAAATTGGTTTTCAACCCAAGAACCCATCAAGTTCTGAGGATCCACTTTAGCCTTACTTTGATCCGTCATCAATTATTCCAATACCCGACAAATATTTATTAACTATTTTAATTCGCGCAGCGTAGACAGATTATTCCGAGTTGAGAAGTCTGCTTGACTTACTGACTCATCAGTCTTCTTAATAGTCGTAGTTAGTCTGCAGAGCTATTTCTTAAAGACGTCTTACGCATTCGAATTAAATCAGATCATTTTCATATTGAAATGGTACGATGGCATTTACTTAATCAACAAATCAATGGCTGATAGAATTAGATCTCGATTCAAGGGTGAATTTTTAACACAAACGTATTAATATTAATAAATGAACAATTCCGTAAGTGAATCGACAGTATCGATCGCAAATGTACGATATCAAGAGTAGAACCAGAAGTGCCCCAATTAACAAAGAATACACAAGAAAATGGAGAAAAATCGACTGTTTTGACTGTTATTTTATCTCAGGTGTGAAGTAATGAACTCATGTTTCATCCATGGTTATGAATTGATGCAAACACTTGGTTTTATTGCGGTAAAACATTGCCAAATACTATATTGAAACATCTTTATGTCGCTGTTATTGTATCATTGAGTGAGCAAACGCGGCATCCATCTTGCGCACAGCTTTATCATGTCCAAATTTTCAATCTGCTAGCTCGCGTGTTTTCAGTTAATGGTCATCCAATACCATTTTCTGGATTTTTTTCACAATTTCTGGCGTGGTCACCTCATTTGGTCGACCACTGCGATGTTCGTCTTGGCAGCTCGTACGGCCTCGTTAAAACTCTGCCACCCAATATTTTACTGTTGTATATGAACAAACAGACTCCCTACAGAGTAGAATTTAGCTTGGCTTTGATATTGGTAATAGTTTTGGTAATAGATGCCTCCATATTAATAGACCATACGATAATTTGACTTAACAATTTAGATTTGTTTCTTATTCAATGATGTAATACCGAAAAAGATGAGTAACCCGACGGAAATGCGGGTTACGCATATATGCGCTTTTTGGATAATACGGGTAAACGCGGGAGACACATACGTGCATCTTTAGCCGCTATACAGCACTCAAAGACAAAGACTTAATCATTATCTTCTAATATGTAAAAAATAATATCTGTTTGTTCGTATTTTATGCGCTGCCATACCGTTCATGCGATTGCGATAAAACTTTGCCAATTTATTGCTTGCACTTTGTTAAATAATATAGGTACAGTACAATTAATGTACAGTAGATCGTATATATAAAAATCAATGTTTTCCCTTGTATATCATTCAATTTCAATGAATGTATTCATTATCGGTTCCTAATTAAACAAAATAACTCAAAATTCAAACGATATTTTTAGAATTATTACTTCTGTGGCAATAACACCCCGGGTACCAACTGGTATTCTATAAATTATAAAATATTTTTTATCACGCTGGTACGCTTACCACAACTTAAAAACTACTGCCATATTTATAAATTTATGTATTTATTAATTAGACTCACCGGTGAGTCGCCATGTTTTTTCGTTGAAAAATAAATATTTTTTAAATATCCAAAATTATTATGCTGGGGACACAGAAATGTTTTCACATTTTGGTGTTTTTAATTTTAAATAAATTTAACATTTAAATATGCTGTTGGACATTTCGGACGGCTATTTAAATCTTTACATAAAATCAAAAATCATTTGGATTCGTATTTTCAGTCGAAATAATTTATTTTCTATAAGAAGTGGATAGAAAACTTGCAAAATAGATTAAAATTCATTGTTGAAGTGGATATGACGTATATATCCGTCATGACCAAAGTCCATGCAAAGTGGGTATGACGGATATATCCGTCTTGTGAAAGTTAAGCAAACCTCAATGGAAAATGACGGATATGTCCGATTGCAGTGTTCTGTACGTAAAATGCAAGAATGATTCATCGCAGGAAGTGACTTGTTCGAACTTGATGATATACTATTTTCGTATACTGGATATGACGTACGTATCCATTAGCGGCGGAAAGATCTCGTCACTACAGATGATACTTTTAACAGTGAAACATAACGTTGAAGGGGTTAATAATGAAAGTGATTGTATTTTGTATTGATTTGTATTAAAAAAAAATAAAAAATACAGTATAAAAAGTTTAAAAAAAATGGATTTCTTTCAGGATGACCTAATATAATCAAATTTAATTTGAAGAAGGACGGTTATCTTAGTATATAATTATAGTGATGGTAAGGAATACTATAAAGAATTACTGTTATGATAAAACAACAAGTTTAAAACACAAATTCATTAAGGCTGATGTGTTCAAATACATAAAATTTGCAGAAGTAATGATGTTGAGAAAATGAGCATGGGGTCACGCAATCCCCCGCTTTGCAGCAAGTTTGAATTCTGACTTTTAAAAGCTCCACGAAGTCTCTTGAAGCATTAATCGACTTGTCCAAATGTGACACTCAATTGAAAGTAATCGCTATCAACGGGCAATTAAGGCAAACTGGCGTAATTTCGTCCTTTGTTTAAGACTTTGAACGAAGGCCGCTGAATCTTTTATGGCCTGTCTCGCAATATGCTCAGCAAACAAAGCACCATGCATAATTGCGCGCAATAAGAATGAGCAGACATGTCTCTCGCATATTCAACAGATAAAGACTTCCTAGCGAGCAGACAATAAGGCCCACTTGTCGAAAGCATAATCCCCAAAGATGGTCATATTTCTGGCCCACGCGACAAAAACAAAACCCGCAGCTCGTCCAACATAACGACTGGTGGCGCTTGTCGAAATCGTCTCAATTATCTGTGCGGAATTTATAAAATGTGGGTTCGGCTGGATGGGAGGGTGGTCCGTTGGCAGTAATGCAGATGTGATGTTTCAACACCAAATGGGTGGGTCCGGGCGTGGTCTCGGAGTGATGACGTCGCTGCGATATCGGATGGGCGAGGGTTGTTAATACCTCAACGAAATGTACATCAGGGTTGTCGTCATGGAGGCACGACAGCTAATGGGATTTTGATCCTGGCCATCTGCGGTGCCGACCCAGACGGCTCTTCCCCTAAGCCAAACAAACAAAGGAACTGACCTTTTGCCGTCTAACAAAAGGGTCCTCCGGCTTATGACCGAACCTGACTATTTGCACTTTTTTCGCAACCGGTGCTCCACTCAAAACTACAACCCGCAATAATATGTACCCGTGGGCCTTTTTCAATCTCATTAAAGGAATTCCTCAAATATCTGCGTGAAATGCGGATATAATTTAGCTCTCTTTTTAGTCGTTTGACTCATATATTGAGAGTACCGGATAAAAAATACGCTTTATAACATCTTCCTTCCAATGGTCAGTTGCATTTCAGTTTTTGATCTGTTTATACATACTACTTTTGTTATCAATTGGTGGGTATTTAAAGAACAGTTTTTAAAATAAATTACATTATTTTACTAAGTATTTGTACAAATAAAAATATTTTTTAAATCCCTATTATACAAATTAGGCAGGGTAGTAAAAATCAATAATGAGATTTTATGCATTGGAATTGAAGCAAATTCAATAAAATATATTCAAATAGCAGATATACAGATATAGGTTTCATCCAGCAACGAAAAATTGACCGATCGACATGGAGTAAAACTCGCAAAATTCCCGATTTCCCGACAAATTATTTATTTCCGTCGCTAAAGATGAATACGTATATACTATAATACTTTGATGTGATTCGTAATTATGTTACGGAGGGATACAAAAATTTTGAACCCCGTATCTATTATATTTCATATCGATATTCCCATTATTAGAGTCGATGTGTAGTAAATACATCACCGGTAGGGAAAGGTTAATACAACAATTTGAAAAAATATATATGTACTGTATATATGTATATATAGATTAGACAGTTACTGCCTCTAGCCGTCGCTTAAGCTCGCCAATTAGCAGTTACGCCACTGTTGAGGTGCTGGTGTGTGAAGAGCAGGGCAGGGCTCTCAATACGTAACCCGCAGGGGAAGAATTAAGAATGGAGGAAGGGGGGAGGGTTGACTATAGTGAAGTAATGAGTCTTTCTGTATGCTATTCCACTTCTAAATAGACTAATAAACATACCAGAATCAATAAGCTAGACTAATAGCTTAGTGACCATATAAAATTTTCTGATGCTTTGATTTATGGTAGCGACTTCTAAAATATTTTTTACAAAAAGTTGTTGATCGATCTGGCTGAAATTTTGGGATGTTTCTCATTATAATATTATCTAATAAACTAAGCTACAGTTTTAAGGTTTTTGTGTAAATAAATGGTTTTTTTGTGGTAAAAATCATCAAGAAAATGGTAAAAATATGAAAGTTTAACTAAAAAGCCCACAAAATTTTTGATATTATACTTTTTTAAAATTTTTATAGCTTAGTTAATTTCCTACATATATTAAAAATCAAAAAATATTTCTATTTTTGATTTTAATTTAACAGGAAACCGTCGACAAGTGGCGAGCCATTTGATATCACTATAAAAGGCGCCTAATGGAATACCCTATAACTCCGCCATTTTGATTCTTATTTTTTAAAAAAATAAATTAAATTAATACTTTAAGGTAAAACAATGTCAAAAATTGCATCTAATGGTATCTTAAAATTACTAGAAAGATGGAAGAAGCTCAAAAAGCAATTTTTAAAAAAATCAATCGAGCTTTTAAATATATTTTTTCGGATAAAAATGTTTTTATTCAGCAATATAAAACATGTACACCCAGTTAATTATCATTGTTCAACTTACCCCCTTAGTCCATTAGCCGATCTACCCTTCCTAAATTTATTTCAACCGCAACGGAGATGGATGAAATTTTTCCATTAAGAGTTGTAGCATCCCAAATAAGTTAATGCAATAAATAATTCACCCAAATACAGTAATATATTCATTCTAATTCCGTGGCTGGATACATTTTAATTTCCACTTTTTAAATCAATTAATATTATTGAATATGTATGAACGAAAAACGTTTGTATGGTAGAATGTTTAGTTAATTTGGTCCGGAATGTTTGTCGGCCATTTTGTTCGGTCACAGTAAATTCTTCCGATGGAGAAGACGTCGTGTGCTTCCGCCATCTCCCGGCCGTGCAAGATCCACACAATTTAGAATTACAAATTAAGTATGAAAATTTCTATATATTTCTATTTTTTATAAATTTATTATACTATTGTAGACGTATTGTTAACATTAATGAAACCGAATATCTAATATATAAAAAATAATCTTTGTTTGTTCGTATTTAATGCGCTCTCATGCCGTTCATCCGATTGCAATAATAAAATTATTCTCTTATTGTTAAGGTTTGTGCAAATAATATAGATATAGTATAATATAAAAAAATAAAAACTTTATACCTTCCTTCGGGTGCAATGTATAAAATTTACTTTAATTTGTCGAATGCGCGTGTATGGTTTCCTGTTATGGGATAGCCTTGGTTGTGGGAAGATATCCTTCCCGCAGGCTCATAGCTGTTTCTCCGCAAATAAAAGATAATAGTTAAGATATTAGAGTTTCCGCCAGCACCCAACCACTTCTATCCTACAGTTCAGCTTCACTGTGATCCAATAGAAGAATAAATTCACGTGCAAGCGCGACCATCTTGAAGAATATGTGGAAACAGTGAGCAGCCAGGGAACTCTACCTCAATTAAAAGCTTCACATAGCAAAATGAATGCAGAGCTTTATCGATTCGAACTTCTTCACCTCAATGCAATTTTCACACACCGACGAGGCGATTACAAAGCGAAACGACCTACTTAATATAATCCTTCATTTTGGCATATATAAAAAATCGCATAAGCGACGTTAGTACGAAGCACCTTTCATTAAGCTATCTTTATGTCCGCATAACGCTGACGCAATTACCGCAACACGTGCTGTCATTTATCGCAAAGCATTTATGCAGAGTCTGTATGTAATCTTCTTTATTCCCATTATAACACGATGACTATCTGGTGGTATTTATAGCGATGGAAACACACCCCGGGAAGTTTCGAATAAGCGACCACATCACGCGATGAAAGGGTTGTGTATTGAAGAAAATCACGACTCTATGATGGCTTTATCGCGCGCCCTTTACAGCCTATTTTCAGGTAAACATAATTACTTCCATACTCTTTTATCATCAAATCAAAGCATTAATGGCATCTTACTAAAGAACGTCATTATGTTGAAATATACACGTTTGAATTAATGCTAAAATTTTAAAAGTATTGGATCATCCAAGTGTGACGTCTGGATGTATTTTTGTAGAGTTTTCTCAAGTTGTATGACATTTAGAGGCATCTATCACAACTATAATTGGTAATGTTTTATGATCAAAGCAAATTAGTTAAAGTCTTATCCCTAATTAATTATAATTTAAACAAAATTTATTTAGCGTGGGGTAAAATTACCAATTGAGTGAGATATTTATTTTTCATGAATTATTATAGACGAGGGTGGAATTTAATTTAGTACAAAATTACATCATGTAGGCCGGAAGAGTCACAGTGTGGGTTATTATGAATATGCATATTATGAATGATATCAAAAATTTATTATAAAAAGTATGATTTAAATCGGTTAAATGTGAAGGATGTAGCGTGGGCGATATACCACCCCCGCGTAGTAGCGCTATTAACAACGACATCTTCCATCTCTCTTCAGGTGCAATGTCTTATTTTTATAGCGCCATCTCCTGTGGTCCTGCGGAGACATTGCACCTGCATACGGGCCGATCGCTACTTGCGGGTGCAACGTTGCCGGTTGGGTAGTGACGCGCAGGAGGTGGGAGTCGGGAGAGTGGTCGGTTAGCCTTGGCTGCGGGAGGTCGTCCTTCCTGCAGCCAGATCTCTCTCTCGTGTGGAATAAATAGTTATTTAGAGAAGAGAGTCTTTCTATTCGATGCCTGTCTATTCCCATTTATTCGTCCAGCAACATCACGGCCCGATCCCGACGAGCATGTGGGGGCAGGGAGCCGCCCGGAGACTCTGCCCCCGTTCCTGTTTGATTACTAATACATAAAAAATAAGTACTCTCTTGCCCTTATTTTTATACCCTATATGGGTCCCTTCATTATCGGATAGTGGAAGGTCCGAGAAGGAGGACAAATGTGTATATTTTCCCTGGAGAAGATGATATCAGCTGCGAGATTACATCAGTGCCAGCGGAAAGAACGCGTATTCCCACGGTCAATGCTATTGGTTGGTTCTCTTTTATTCTGTCAGTCTTCTATATAATATTCTGTCTTCGCATACACACATCAGAGCGAAAAACTACAACTTTTATTTCTAATCAAATTTTACATCTGATTTTATTTTTCATGAAATTCATTTTTTATTGATTATAGCTTCTTGACGCCATTTTCACTCTGAGTGTGGGGGGAAACTAGCTAAAAATTCTAATTCAATTTAAAATTCTTAGGCTAGAATTAATATACAGATAGATACTTTTTTAAATTTATTGTTTCCGGTCGCTAGAGAGAAGAGGTTCTACGACCCGATAGAAGTCTTAAGAATACTATTCTCCCAAAAGCTCTTACAGAAAGCCCTAAATGTCTTAAAATTGAAGGAAGTGGCCATAAGGTTTCTGTGCCCAACCGGTCCGAATTTTGGACCACTGATAGACGAAAAAGCGCATTGCGATCGGACGCCATATCCAAACAATCAGACCCTAAACCTCCTATGTCCTGTGCGGAAATAGTAAAAAATCCACATATTTTTTTAAATTTTAAGCATATATTTATCAATAAAACCCTATAATATTTATTAATTTATAAAATTTCATTGCAATCGTTTTAGTATCCACTAAATTTTCTTAGAATTTATTGTATATGGATTGTATTGGATTGCTTTTGAAGCTTGCTCACACCAAAAGAGATTATTGAGATGGAACGTTGGATATAAATACTACAAGTCTCGTTTATATTTGATCATCCTTCGTACCTGAGATTTAGAGATTGTATACGAGCACACATCAAAATATCGGAAAAAAGCATGAGATATTGAGACAAAACGATGCTGTAAAAGCATCTAAGATCTTATTTACAATCTAACTGAAAAATAATATAAAAAAATGAGCAGAATAACGTCATTGTTGAGTAGAAAATTTATTTTTAAATTGATATTATGATATTAGGTTTAGTAACGATCATGCAGAGGATTGTCTTTAAATGTTTTTCTGTGACTTGAAAAAATAATTAATAAGGTAGTTTCCCTGCCGCACCCTGTATTACGTGATTAGAATAGTTATTCACAGACGCTGAAATAGATTGTTCATGAATGCAGACGGTTTTTTTGTATTTGAAGTATTCAGCTGAATCTTAATGCTCGTCTGGAATTATTAAATTCGATTCTCGATATAATATTGAATCCTATGGCAAAAAGCCATAGGTCTCAATTGCTGAAAACAATTAATGGATGACTGAATCAACAAGAAGGACAATGAGGAAAAACTGTCAAAAGCCATAAATCTCGCAATGAATGAATACGAATACACAGCAAACAAATTTATAGGAATTTGGTAGACATCAAAATAAAAGCTCGACCTGTTCCTGGGAATGATTTTAACAAATGGCCGGATGAGGGAGGAAGCAGCCATAATTCACTCGACCTCTCAACACGTCTCATATGTGTAATTCAAGCGATTCCCACATGGTGAGAATAATAAATAGATCTAGGAGGAGGCTTTGGACGCTTGTGAAATAAGATACACGACAAAAGGAGATTTTCCAGAGGTTCAAGGCTTATTAGGTATTTAGTTTCGAGCCTTATGAATGTGGCGCCGCCAGGCGGAGAATAAATAAACACAGAGGAGACAATTCCGCCGTAGCGCGAGTCATTTATATGCGGTCAGCTCAAATTATATATTACACAATGAGCCCGTAACCAGACCTGATGGCTTTTTGGAGACAGGGTACGAACTTTTTTGCCCCCATCGAGAAAATCCTATTACCCTTGTGTGTATACAAAAATAGGAACGTAGATAACTGGGTCATAATTCGGGATCAAAGGGGTTAAATTCGAAGCCTTAGCGACTTCGATTTGAATTCATTCCATTTCCACATTGAAATTAAATATAAAAAATCTGTTTGTCTGTGAGAACGCAATTTATTATATTTTAAATTTTACTAAATTAAAATTTATACGCTTTTCGCGTACGTCCATTAGAATGGCGCTGTAAATGTGCAAATGTGTGTGTGTTCCTACGAGAAAAACGCGTTAATCCCTTAAGTGGATATGACGTATATATCCGTCAAGATCAAACCGCGCGTCACTAAAATAGCTATAAGTCTGTAAGTAGTTATAATTTTGGAAATTCCTTTGGAGAATAATAAAATATTTTTATTTTGCAAAATGGCGACAGTTTAAAAAGTCATTTTTTGACATTATTTTTTCACAGTTTTAATTATTTTAAAAATAGTTAAATATAAATTATTTACATAAATCTGGTAGAAGCGATAGAAAATTATATAAGAAGAATTTATATTAAATTTGAAGTTAATTAATTAATTAAAAACTTGAGATATGATATCAAGCGTGTTGAAAAAAAGTAGTTTCGAAGAAAACGCGTTTAAATATTTCATTCTAGTGGGACTGGCTTAGTTGTCGCAACATTAAAATAGCCATAACTCCGTAAATAACTCGTCCATAACTCACATCCTTCCTCTTCCCGGTTCACTTCGTCGGACCAATATACGCCAACATGGTGCATCCGTTAAACGTCTCTCAAAACGAATTCCGCACACAAACAATGATTGTGTTGATTTAAAAACCTTCTCGAATACACACCTATATATAACTCATTAAAGTTTCATCGCAATCGGATGAACGGTATAGAAATGTATAGTCCACAAACAAACATATTATACTACACTTAATGATACCTGAAAGTGCATTTTAAGCAAAAAATAAAGATAGAAATATTTGAATAGAATTTTAGATGGGATGATATGAATATCAACAATATATAAATTCAACAAGATGATGCTACATGCCACGATGGATATTCTGCATGAGCGATTTGAGGACTTGATTATCTCGTGTTAGATTTCTTCCTTTGGGACTATTTTAAACCAGAGATCTATGCATATTAAGCACAAACAATTGATGATTACGAACATAATCCAGTAAATTCAGCCAGATTAATGCGACAAAGTCATCGAAAATTGGATATACCGAATGCGTGCCATCTAACAAAGTCGCGGCGGTCATTTGAACGACGTTTAATTCTATATTTAATCCATAAAATATTATTTTTCCCCCCATTGTTTTCACTATCAACCACATTGAAATGTGTAATTGAATGAATATCTGGTTCATTTAATAAAGCATATCCACAGTAGATAAACTTTGCATAGATTCTCTTTGAAACTGCAAAATACACGTACCATCCTTCTGGCTATTATAATATATTCTCGCAAACAAATTGAAATGTATATTATATTGAACAACGTACAAACTAAATTTTGTATGTATAGCATAAAAGCCTCGTGAATTTCATCAGAATTGCAAAAAAGTACATTATGCTCCCACAATTTTAAACAATTGATATGATCATTAGACGATTTTTTTTTTCTAAGAAAATGTATTGAATAAATCTTTCACATCATTGCCGTAGGTTTAAATCTTCAAAGCTAAAAAATCTCGACAAATATTTCAAGTACTTTTGATGTACAATCATTCATATTCTGCGATATATCAGTCGTGGATGGCTTCTTCGCTTTGATCTACGTTAATGAAGATTCGATTCCTGGAAAATGTCAAATAAAATCGACATGTGGACGGAGGGAGTCCTTATCGGTCCACGCCATCGTTTTTAATTTGCAAGACTTTAATTTGAAAACGGGCAGATTCCAACCCCCACCTCGCGAAGATATAATATCTTTTGTGTTTTCTTCAATACGAAAAATTTGAGTGTATTCAAAGCATTGAATCTTTTGACTTTTTTTCCTTCGCCGGCTTCCTTCTTAAAGTATTTCCAGCGTTTGTATTATTTCTTTCGCTTCATAAAATGAGGGCGTAATTTTTCATTTCATTGTAATTGCATAATTTTATTTAGAGTATAGTACGTTGAATATTTCATCAGAAATGCGAAAGATTTTACAATTGCAAAGAAAACAACGTCCGTTTGAGTTCTGATTTTTCACATATAAAAGCGGATTCACTCGGGCGAATTTAATTTGCGTCGTAGAATGCACGATTAATGGTTTACGCTAAAGAGTCGTATTTTCAACCCCCTCGGGTGCAATCAATTGCGATTTTTTGCCGAGGATCTTAGAAACAACCCTTGGATTAATTAGAGATTTTAATTAAAATTGAACATTGCCAAAAGGAATTCTGCATGCAGATTCAATCAAGCATGCAAATCTTTCGGTATATAATCATTTTTTGTCGAATTTATTATATGAAGATTTGGAAGCATTTTTATCTACTTTTATTCCTGATGAAATCCTTCGCATGACCGAAGCAAACGCTCCAGGATTTTCGCTTATCTTCAGGTGGAAGAGCTGACGAATAAACGGAAACGACCTAAGGGAACCCAATAAAGGACATTTATAATAAGAAAAACTTTTCAATAAGGGACATAATGTTATGCTACGAAAGGAGAATAAATTGTATGAGCAATCAGACATTAACATAATGAAGGGAAGCGTTGTTCTCCCTCCTGAGATCCCGTCTGCAGCATTTGAATTTTTTCCCCATGTCCTGAAAGTGTCCTCCGAGGATTTTATATATGCAAATATCCACAATACAATGTGCGACTTCACACGTGAAAACTTTTCCACCCAAGGTGACATTTCGCACAAAAAAGCAGAATTCAGCAGTAAATTATATAGGCGCCCTTGTACATTCAAATGGGTGGTTCAATACGCAAAATCACGTACTATATTGTACTAAATTTACATAATTCCAAAACAAATAAAACTACCGATAATGTACATTTAATATCAATTCTATTTATTCAATAAAATTTCTAAAAAACAAACAATATAATGTTTATCGACTGTGCTTCTATGAGAACGCTCAAAATATAAATAGTTTTGATTTTGTCTGATTTTGAAAATAAAATTTGGTAATTTACACACATTATTAAATGCTATAATCTTCCATAACAATTTGCCATATATTACTAAATAGCTTATAATAAATTTAACAGACATTGCTTTAATAATATGGCTTATATAACCTAATAAACTTTGAGCGTCTTTATTGAAAAATCCTTTAAAAGAAGATATTGAATAATTTATATAAGTGTATTTGATTTAAATATAAAATTAAATTAAAAAATGGGTCTATAAAATTGTTTAAAATAGAAAAATGTCATCCGATATATTGTTAAATTGATGTCAATAATAATATTTTAGACTGTAGTTTGTGCAAGGAGCTTATTATCGTAGACAGTTTTAATTCAGTCAATTTTTTTTTTGTTAAGACTGCCAGATGTTAGCAAAAGAATGAGATGAGTCTGTTAGTCAATTTTTTAAAATGAGTCGGGCGGGTCTAATATTTATTCGTTCGTCCGCCGCCACGTCTAATTTTGGTCCATGAAACTGTATTCTTACTATCTTTGAACACTTATGTCTCATCATTATGATGAAAGAGTAAATTATTTATATTTATTAGGATTCCATCTTTGAATTGTCTTTCAATAATATCATGGGGTTGCTACAAAAGAGATTGAATCTATCATATCAATCTGCGTATTGAAGGGTGGGAGCTCTTTGTCTTGATATCAGCTCTCGGTGGTGCGTTTTGATTATAATTTTAGAAAGCAAACGACGAAAAAGCAGGCCTCCATCGATTCATCTGAGTTTGCTTTAATATGTTTGATCAGATGCTTCTATGCAGGGTTCGATAATAAAATGATTAATAAAAAGATAACAGGAACGTATTAAATTCAATATTTAACGTGTTAAGCAGGGAAGTTCCTTTTCAATAATACAACATACAGTGGGCGCGCACATTTTCGTTAGGACGTATATATACGTCCCGCCCCCCTGGCGTGAGTTCATGTTATTAATTTTTTTAACGATGCTTAGAATTTATAAAAAAATCAATGAAACATATAGATAAGTTAACAAATACAAAACAATAAACAAAAGCACACTAAAGAAAATGGAAACATAGAGTTTAAAAAAATAAACTATATCCATACAAAAATTCAAAACTCAACTTCTGTGTATTATATTTTAAAACAGTTGTTGACAGGTAGTGCTACCTCACAATCCGAACACCAGTATGCAGATTCTTTCCCTTTTTTGTGATAAAATCGACATTTCCTGGCTTTATTTTCTTTTCATATGTTCTTTGAAAATGCTTTTCAACTAATCGATACGTCTTTTTTGTCCTTCCATTTTAAAACTATAAGTTTGCCTTTGAATTCAAAACATGTATCGATAACTCACACATTCGTTAAACAAAAGAAAAGTCCCGCCTGCTTTAGGATTCAACATATATTTCGAGGACGTATATATACGTCATAACCTAATTTCGATGCAGTTTACGTTGGACGTATATATACGTCCCGCTCACTTAACAGGTGAAGCAATGTTAGACTATATAATTGATATGAAATGTTAAAAAATGCTTTAAAAAAGCAAAGTCGGGTAAAGTGAACCATTTTTTTCAGCTGAATTGGCGTCTAAAAAACAATTAAATCCAAAAGCGGACATAAAAAATTCTTTATCCGAAAGTCAAATTTGATATTTCACATAGTGGTTCGCACTTGCCCGACGCTTCTTATCGTTTTTTTTTACACATGCGTCGCGATAAATATTTTCGCCCGTCCAGGCTGCCCCTTTTTTAATACGTTTTTAAAATTGTTACGCCGTCATACGTTTAAATCAAATAAGACGCCCCGGCCATAAAGTCCCGGAGGACGTGACCGGTTAAAAAATCCGGCCAACTTTATTCACAACATCATTGTTGGAAACACCCACTCCGTGACCTTTGTGATTTTCTTCCATGTATCTTGGTCTTTTCAGTTAACCGAGAGATATGTAACTCGCCTGCTTTGGATACGTGAACGAATTTACGGTTTTATTTCCAAAAGATTTATATAAATGACTATGAAGGAAATCCCACGGAAGGTTAGGGAGAGCCGAAAAAATGGCCCGCCTTATAGGACCGTTCGAGTCGAATATCGAATATTTAAATGCTGATAAAGTGTATTAAATAGATGGATTTGTTGGCATTTTTTCGGGGGGCGAAATAAGCGGAAGGCTTCGTGGTTATATTATTACCCCACCCGCAAGCCTAAATTGCTTCGGGGTAATTTTATTGACCTTTCTTTTAGATTTATTGTGAGCATTCAATTATTAAAATGTATGATTATGAAGTATTCAAGTTAAATGGGTCTAATGATAGATAGTAAGCTTTTGCTATTAAAGCAGATATTTAGAAATTTTTACATTTTAAATAATGAAAACGTACAAAAATTTTGAATTCCCCGAATGAAGTTCTTATTCTTAAAGGAGGCAACTGTTCATTTCTGATTTTATCATTTTCCGATCTAATTTTACTTCGCCGGACCAATATGCGCCAACATGGTGCATCCGTTGAACGTCTCGCAAAACAAATTCCGTACACAAAAAATGGTTGTGATAATTTTAAAATCTTCTTGGATAAATGCTCAATAATTAATCAAAGTTTCATCATAATCGGATGAACGCTATAGAAATAATAAGTCCACAAACAAAAAGCGAAAAGAAATGTCAATTTTTTTTATTTGGAATTTTTTTTTTTTTAATAAAACTGTACAATATTTTAGCAATTAAATATTTTCCATTATTATTTATAATTACCTTCCACAGATTAAGTAGATTTTTACTGCCTTTTTTATGAAATTCGGCCGGTTTTCCATTAAAGTAAGTGTGGTCTTGCATTTTGACAGCTTGAATTGATGACAGTTCGTGCGGTACCCAAATTCCCTGTTTATGTTTTTTCCCGAGTCTTTTCAAATGGTCTTTTACTGTCGATCAGGAACAACCAATGTCTGGCAATAATTCCTTTATTGTTTTTAGAAGATCAGATTCTACCAGAGAATTTAATGCGTCATCATCGATTTGTAGAGGTCGTCCTTATTTTGGTTTATTTTTCAAATCTCTGTCGCTGTTTTTGAATTTTTTTAACCATCTATGGCATTTTAGGCTAATTAAAATGTCGCCATATGTATCACAGATGCTCTGGGTAGCTTATTTTGCTTTTAATCCTTTATCGAATAAAAACATTAAACAAGATCGCAAATGATTCTCATCAATTTCTGGCTTGGACATTCTCACTATGGCTAAAAAATATAAAAATATTTGAAAAAGTAAGATAAACAACATTGTTTCAAAATGACACCAACATTGATGTATTAACTCAATAGTAATGCGAGACAAACGGACGGCAAAGTTTGCAACCAAAAAAATTGACATTTCTTTTCGCTTTACCTTTTATATGTAGATTATAGTACCTTTAGATTTTTTCCTTTGAGTCTATTTTGAACCAATGATATATGAATATAAACCGAAAATAATTGATGCCTTTAAAGTCATCATAACGCTAGATTTATGTGACAGTCATTGAAAATTGGGTCTCCTGAATACGTGCCACCAAACAAAGACGCGGCTGACATTTGAACGATGTTATATTTCATATGTAATGCCACAAAATATTCTTTGAAATAAAGAGAAAAATGAGTCGATATCTCACACAAAACTTAGTATGTCTACATTTGAAAATCGAGCGTCCTTATTATAAAAATCTGTCAAACAAGATACGGATTTCCCGTATATTTCTTGATATAAACTAAACTTTGGTACATTTTTTAAGGTTTAAATTTAGCAGCGAAGAGATATTAAAATTTTCAATTTCCGCTTATGCTCGAACATTATTATTAAATATGATAATTTTGTGTGCTTTACTCTCTTAATTTAAACAGTCGCGGACTTAATATTAAAACACATACACGCGCATAAAATATTCCCTAAAAAATGAGGGCAAAAAAGGTTAATCCAGGTTGAGAGGTCGGATTTAGGCCGACAATCTGTCCCTATTAAAAAAAAGTGCCTAAGCCCACAATACCTGGCCAGAAATTTCCCAGGGCAAAAGTACATTCGGAGCAAATATTTTTAACGCCGCTCAAACAGAATCGGCGCGATTTTAACGTCGGTCTTTATACCCGAGGCCCAAAATATAATGTAACTCACTTAAAAAGTTTGGCTCCGTAAATTTGGATTAATAAAATTACAATCCGCGCATTCAAAACTTAATAAAAGAAATCTGGCGGAGCTTTTAAACGCGGAACCGGGATAAATTGAGCGTTAAATTACCACAATAAGAGAAAGTTCTGCATATCAAAGTTGAAAAGTTCCCCGAATCGGGCACGGGGATTTAAAAAGGAGGAGTGATTTTAAAGATGTCATTCATTCCTCTTTCGGTTTGATGGGAGGGCGGGAACCCGTGGGGGTGTCGTCCGCAGAAGGAGGAAAAGCCCGCCGACAGAAGCCGCAACTTCCTTAACATTTTCATAATGGATTTTTTCCGATACGAGAACAATGAAAACAATCGATCCGATTCCGCGAAATACTTTTATTTCGAGCCCAACAATAAAAATAATGGGGGAGCGTTTCAATAACGCGGCTATATTAAGAAGTACAACCCTTATAAAGGTGACAAATGCTCTTACAAATTTGCGCTGAAGTATCAAATACACTCGATCTGTTTCTATGCGATTGATACGTTCCACGGGGAGTCGCATATAAAATATCCGCATAAAAAAAGACTGATATTTTTAAAAACTGCATAACTTCAAATCGATGTGATGAAATTTAGCAAAAATCGCATAAAAAAACTTTGCGAAGATTAACCGATAATCTTCATGTTTGTGATATAGAGACATGCAATTCTTAACTCGTGCTGGAATTTAAAAGCACGTTCAGAATTTGACAAGTTTCTTCCAGGAAGAACTTTCACTTTCAATATTTGAGATACACTCCACCAGACTTGGCTCCGATGTATTATCAAATTTTTCGATCTTTGGCATATTATCTAAAGGGTAAATGCTTTCGAACTTTCAACGCTGTGGACAGTAATAACAATTTTTGGGACATTTTTACGGACAGTTTTAGGTGCTCATGAATCCCGGGAATAGTAAACGTACTCCTGAAAAATTCGGGGTTGAAATTTTTATTTAACAGAAATCGTACACCTCATCAGCACGATGAAGGCTACTAAATCGAGACACTCGCGCCGAAATCTGGACGCTTGGAAACAGTGGCGTAACTACTACATGGCGAGCTTAGGCGACGCCTAGGGGCAATAACTGTCTAATCTATGTATGCATATATACAGTTCATATATGTTTTTCAAATTTTTATATTAACTCATCCCTACCGGTGATGTATTTACTACACCTTGGCTCTAATAATGGGAATATCGATATGAAATATAATAGATACGGGCTTCAGAATTTTTGTGTTCCTCTGTAATATAATTACGAATCACATCAAAGTATATAAGTATTCATCTACGGCGACGGAAATAAATAATTGGCCGGGAAATCGGTAATTTTCCAAAATAATATTTATTTTTGTTAATTTTTTAGTGCTTTATTTATCTATTTTTGAATTGTATTTTTATATTTATATTATATTTTGATCAAATTTTTGTAATTACTTAAACTTTTGAAAATCCCGATTTCGGGACTGATCCCGGGATCGAAATTTTGGCTCGGAATTAGATTCCCTAGACATGAATAATTGTACATACTGGCAATAAATTAAAATATTCAAGGCTGTATTTTTTTGTCTACAAGTAGTTTATGTTAGTTATTATTAAATAAACATGGTCTATTTTCGATACAACATGGCTAGGTTTTCAATAGACGTGGTTAAAGCTGTCTCCCGGGAACTTGATTGAAATATTGCAACGGTCAAAGCGTTGCAACATTAAGTATATTTAATAATTATTATAAGCAGCTACAACATAGTTTCAGTCTTGTATGTATAAGACATTTATATAATATTTATTTACAAGTCTTTATTCAATTGAACAAATTCCCGGACAGTGCGAAGTAATCGGATTAAATTTAACAAGGTAATCCAAAAGTAACGCTCTTGATTGACCAAGATTTAGTTTTAGTACAGATTTTTGCTCTGAAACAATATAGATTAACATCAGAATTTAAGACTTATTTCAGTAATGTATGATTATAACATTAATGAATACTAAAGTCATATTATAAATACAGTTAAAAGTATTTTTCCCATAAATATAGCGTTCCATGAGAGTAGGCTGAAAACTAATGCACACATGTTTGTAGTCGGGAAAAGGAATGATTTTCAGAAGCGAGTTGGATGGAAGTATTTCTTTTATCAATTTGATATTTAAGATTTAAAGTCATTGTATTCATCTAGTGTATTTCGAGAGGCGAAAATATGGAGAAGTATTCTAGTGCTTTGTCAACGCTGGTAACGATGCTATTGATAGGTCTATTGTAAATCAATTAGAAATAAAATTTTGTGGTTACGAGTCTTTTAAGGATAAGAAATCTTAAGGATAATCATACCACATCGGACTATAAGGTTTAGACAGTTTTCAAGCCCTGGATTCAAGAAAAGTCGGAAGAATTTTTCAGGAACGGAATGAAAAAACTTGTTTTCTCGTTGGGAGAGGTTTATTTGCATTAACAGCAACTTAGGTAAAAACATAAGTATATAATTTTAAAACATAATAATTTAATTTTAGTGTATTTTTTGTCAGATCTTGTTATTTATTTTTATTAGCGTTTTATAAGCATGTGTGCATTACTTTTCAGCCAAGCTTCGTGATTCAGACAACCCAATTTTAAACAATTTTATTATTTGAACGTTCTCGCAGAAGCAAGGAGATATATTTTTTGAAGATTCCACGAACAAAATTTAACTGTATTTATTCAGAATTATCAGCCAAAATTTAAATTTGATTCGGTAGAAATTTACACCCAAGTTAGCCTCAATTAGTAAAGCATCTTTGTTTTGGACAGGCTCTAAAGAGCAACAATATTTGCAAATGGGAATATGGACGGCACTTCATAAATATATTTGGGGAAGAATTAGGGTGGAAATTAGGGGAGGCTGTATATATATTGGGCAAGATTTTCAACAGCAACTGGATGAACACTTTTTTAACAATCAAATGGCATAAGACTTGTATAGATGACGTATTTCGCTATAAATTTGGGATTTAATCAATTTTATGTCATTTTTAGTCTTAGAGTTTATTAAAACTATGATAAATAATCTTACTATTGTAAACGAAGAAGCAGACTCCCTCAGAGTATTATCTAGTCTGGTTTTGATATTGATTGGGCTGAAACCTTTCAAATAAAAGTATTATATCACATAACGATTATCAATATGTGGTTTCCATCTCCAATCATTTGAGTTCAAATTTCATTATTTATGGCCCGATTTTTATTATTTTAACGTAATAAAAGGGAGTATGTGGAGTGATAATATTCAGAATAGAGGAGTACGATGATTGAAAATAATGGAGAGAGTCGTTATAGTTCCTCTTTACGACCAAACTGGCCAATAAATAATATTTAATACATCTTACGCCGGCATATTTACACCGGCACCGGTAAAACAGAACTATTTACTCCAATATATTTTATAAGTCGTCCATGGCAAAGGCTTACATAATGGATTATTTGATGCAAATTTGTTTCTCCGTGTTCTAAATAATAAGATGCAAAAGCCTTGTTAGGAGATGCTGAAAAATCACTTGAAATATTACATATATTTGTTTCACATGAAGATTCGGATTTTCAATTAGTTGAATATCGACCGTGATTGAAAAATATTCTATGCAATATTTTACAAGTTCGACTATTTGATATCAAATAAAATACTGTCGTCTTCAATTAAATATAGAGTCAATGCTGCTATTTTTATTGCTTTTTGTTGCTTTTAATAGCATGATATCAACAAAAAGTATGGTGGATTTATTCCTATTTAAAATCAGGGGAAGGCATTTCGGCTGAATCGTTTTATATTCGTATTCAACTATGAATTCCGAACGTTTATATGGTACGCCCTAATATTATGAGTGGTCAATGATGAGGTTATTTGAATTATTTGCTTGCATTGATTCTATATAGAGTGCGGCAGGGAAACTACCGTATTTTAAAAATTAATAACTCAAATGTATAGAAGATGTCAGTTTAAATCTTATATCATTGTTACAGAGAAATATTTAAAATACTTATTTATTATGTTTTAAAAATTATATCATTAAGGTAACCTCTGATCTGTTTAACGCATTGAGTTAAACGAGTCTTGAAGCTTCTTACAAGGGTGCGTTAGGAAAACTTCCTTATTTGAAATGTATGCCCTATATAATTTTATATATTTTAAATAATAACTTTAAATGTCTTTCTGTAATATGGAAAAAAATTAAACTCATATCTTTAATACTGTTGGTGTTATTCATTTTTTAAAAAAGGTAGTTTCTCTGCCGCACCCTGCATTGTTAATATGTTTTCGTTTATTACACATTGTGATGCCAATTTTCTTGGTTCTATATATAATCTTTGATAACGTGTCATACAATCTTTAAGATCATGTTGAAATCATACAATGCATTCTAAATGCAATTCAATAATTCTGCAGTTTTCTTCTAAAAATTCTAAAAGTTTCTACTTCATCAAAGCTATTTTGGTGTATTGTATTTGCCAAAGTAATGATATTTGAGTGGTATTAAATCTTATTTCTATATTAATTGTATATTTGATATTCATCCTTAAATAGTAAATAAAAAAGGGTTCGATCCCGGTTGTACAAGGCGATGAAAAATGGGGCATATCTCAAAAATGTCAGTCCACGAAAGCATCCGCATAAGGGATGCATTACACAACACTCTGGGGACTCACATGCTTGAAAATTCCCCGGGATGAATGTGCCGAGTCATGTAATGCAGTTTGAGAATGACTTTGATAATTTTGGGTCACACCTCCCGGGATGAATCCGCAGGCGCCCGTGGGTGGGCGCTCGCAATATCCTCCCGAATTCGTCCTTTTCAATATCCTTTTTTGAGTAAATTCCGCATAGCGGTGCGTTTGTATTACAATGTAATAAATAATAAATCAGTATCAGTGTTCAATAGAGTCTAGTCACATTTTGCGATGTTCCGCAGGGGGGGTGCGACGAAAAATGATTTACGACACGCGAAGCTACATCCCCACTGGCCCGAATAAAGTGTTCTATCCTATTCCACCACCCCTCCCTCCAAACGATGGGGCCAAACACTTTATTCTTTAATATCCTTTTCACAGTAAATTTAATATTTTCAATAGAAAATAATGGTGTGTGTCGGTACTTCAGCTCGCGAGCACAAAGCAAACACGCCGATATCGCCTGGACTGGAATCACACCAGGGAAAATATTTGTTTTATCGCTATATTATATTGTAATAATATGTAACTAATCACCCAAAACCATTAATAATTAATAATGCATTGAAGAATAATCCTTTGGTGGAACAAATATTGTGGTTGTACCTTTTATATCAACTCCAATCAATTAGTTCATTGAGCTCATCAAAATGTTACAAAGCATATGGATAGCACGAAGGCGACTCAAACTGGATAAGAATCCAACCCTTAATAATGTGAATCCAAAAGCTAATTGACGAAACCTATTTATTGAAAAATAGAATACTCGGATATGTCATAGAAAATAATCAAAGAGTTGCATGGATATAAGTCAGTAGTGTGATTGGTCATAATATTTTACTCAGTATATTGTTCGACTTTTCGAATAAATATGTTCATGAACATTACAATACAAGCATTGACTGTCATTCAACAAAAAGAAAAATAGGATGACAACCACTTGTAGTACTGTATATAAAACATGCCTCTGTTTCAAACCCATTCGCTCGTATTGCCAAGTAAACCGACATGCAACTCCAACAAATTCTACAAAAGACAAATATTTTTAAAGGAATCTGTGAAAGAGCCATCTTAAATATAAACATAGCAGAGAAAGCGTATCTCGTTCTTTAGCAAATTGGACCAAAACCAAAAATTTACATCCTCCACAGCTGACATTGCCATCCGATAATGGCTTCAATAGCAATTGATGGAAGACGTAGGTGTAAATTTTGAATGCCAAATTTATACAAATATCACGATTCGCATATTCAGAAATTAAATAAACCTTGGAAAATTTCATAAATCCGTCTGCCGAAAATAATTCTCAAGGTGCTTTATATATTTGGCGCGAAGGTTGTTTGAAAGTTGTGGATTAATAAGGCAAGAAAAGTGCCCTTGATGAACGACAAAGAGCTTATTAAAATTTGTATAATTTTTAAATAATTTCATGCTCGAACTTATAAATATAAATGAAATGGGTATTAAATGTTTCCTTAGCCCTTTGAA
The DNA here is from genome assembly GCA_008973525.1 of Stenopsyche tienmushanensis. Taxonomy (NCBI): domain Eukaryota; kingdom Metazoa; phylum Arthropoda; class Insecta; order Trichoptera; family Stenopsychidae; genus Stenopsyche; species Stenopsyche tienmushanensis. The sequence goes on from WACJ01000027.1 coordinate 1,139,853, forward strand.
TACTGAGATGTGTTTTTATGACCGGAGATTTCTTTGATATCTTATTTGATCGCATTTATTTGAAGTGTGACTAAATAGTAAATGTAATGTTTGATATCATAATTTAAATAAATAATGTTGTATTTAGAAATAAAGCGTACGGAGCGCTGGCCGCATCATGTGCGGGCATACTCATCAAAGGTTTATACACCTGACGCACAAAAATTATTCGAAATTTACCCATTAGCGATCTTCGTTTGCAGTCATAGATAGTTTCATAAACGAAGATATATCGTATCTTAGTACTGTAAGGGTTTAAATAAAATTTGTTTGATAGCTTAAATCAAATGGGTCTAACTCATAGACCAAATGAGTCAAAATAAAAAAAAAAACTTAGGTTAGGTTAATTCTAAAAGGAGGCAATGATACCTTTTCAAGAAAATCAGTGAACTTTTCCAATTCCAAAAATTCCAAAACGGCTAATTTCTAAGAAATCGACTAATTCTAAGAATTTAAAACCGCTCATTTCCGAAAAATTCAGAAAACTTTTCAGTTTGAATTTGAACCGCAGGAAAAGCCAGGATATTTCATGCTTCTGTTAAAGCAAGAAAATAAATACTGTGACTTTTAATAAAATTGGTTAGGGTATATTAAATCTAAATGATATTTCGTCGTCTTTGGATGTATATCGTTTACGCTTCCGTAGGAACGCTCAAATAATCAAATTATTTGTTACAATATGGGGTAACATTTCCAACAATTGAGGTATCTTAATCACTTTGATTTCATGATGGTATTTTCGACAATAGCTTTCAAGTTAAAAAAATAATTTAGTGTTCAACACTATTCTCATGTTAAAAGATGGGTTACTTTAGTTGCTGCGATTTGAAATTCGCGTTGTTCGCACGCGAAACCGCTGTTGAGAGCATCTCGGCACGATGCGTGATCAATCGCGGCGTAATCTGTAACAATGGTCCCGACCAGCGAGTCGGCTGCGATGAACGACGGAACACGTTTATTTATTTAATTCGCTCGGTGATAAAGGTCGAAATAAGGCAAACGATCGATAAAATGTCGAACACAACGTATTTATTCAACTAACCTACAGTAGGAGAACCAGTGGGTAGCAAGCGAGCGTGTATGAACAATCGGGTGATGATCTACCCGAGGGTAGACGCTTTATCGGAGCGTCTTCTTGAACTCGAAGCTGGTCATTTTCTCGAAGATCCTCCCCTGTTGGAGTCTAGAAGCAAAGAGAACCCCCCTGCGGAGATCTTCCTCCGCTAGGAGTGGGATCCGATTTTTCTCAGGATTTCCTTCCACGTTACAAATTTATAGGCTTAATGTTTAAATCCATATTTCAAAAAGAATTTTCCCCGTTTCAATTTAAAATATGAGTAGATTGTTTCAATTCATGTCAAGGTAAGTAAATACTGAGGCTTTTGTAAAATAGGACAAGGCTACGTATATGTTACTAATTTGTAACAATAATCATTAAAATGCCTTTAAAATGATAATAATTTCATTATACACTCGTATATATTTTCTTATAAGGGTCTCAATGAAGCAAATTTTAATAAATGATGAATATCAACGTAATTTATATTAGAATTGTGTTCGTTTTGTTGGCTGTGTCGCAAAAACATTAGTTGCGGGCCGCATCCGGCCCGCGGGCCGCAAGTGTGACAGTTCTAGCTTAGATAGCTTTCAAAGCTTCCTATATACGAAAAATAAGCCCGCTAAAAGTACGATTAGATACATGAGTGATTTTAGATACAAATGTATATTACATTTAATATATTTGTTCACAGTTGAAATGATTTATGAGCCCGTCGTCTATCAAATACGTCGGCGGTGCCAACAGCTTGTCAAACGATAAAGAAAATATCCAATTTTCCTCTCGCACTTTTCGAATCCTTCCCAGGATCATAAGTCGTAAAAGTTTTCCAAGGTGCGAACGTAATCACAGCCCTACAGATGTAACGCACGTACGTGTCTGTGTATTCATGGCCGATTTTAATATAGCAGGTCGAGTTTGTGGAGCCGAATGCCGCCCTTAACGAATCCCTATTTAATCAATACATTAAACGGCTATAAACGATAGTGATATTAGTCACAGCGTGCGAGATATGATTCAATAAAATGGCGCAATAAATCACTAGAGTATATTGAAAGAGATGTGGAGATATCGGATATGGAATAATCGCCGATTAGATTCCCCCGATGGCCGCGAGAGAATCGTTTTGTTGGATTTCTATGTTGTTTTTCTCGGACGATTTATTTCATTTTCCGGACAGAGTGAGAAAACTATGAATCAATAGCGACGGCAAAGGAAAGCGGAAGGAAACTAATTGGGTCGAAGGGCGGCGGAAATGCTGACCGATGGATGATGGCAACACATTGTGATAAAGGAAGAAAGTCATGCATCAGCAGTTGGCCCACACCACAATCACACCTTCCGACCACTACACTAATGGAAGGGACCTCGCTCTGATGGATTGGATTCAGGAGACAATGAAGATGCTCGATGATTGTCTGCCAATTTCGATTTAGACCCAATTTTCTGCATCAAGGACTTGGACACTTCCTCCACATGCTACGAACATTTTATATTTGTCACTGAAGTATAACACACCACTTAATAAGTCCGTAGGATGACACAAAGGATCAAGTCTCTTGGGCCTCAAAAGCTTAATATTTACAGGTTGAACAATTATTTGTATAGTGGACAGCCATTTTGAAACATTATATTGGTCTTATGCAATAATATTGAATTTTGGAAGACGATAGTGATGAAGCAAATTTGATTAAAATTACATCTTGTATAATCCAGAATTCAAAGGCTGAAATAACACATGGAAATGGCAAAATTATCAAGCATTTTGTCTTAAAAAGCACAAGGAAAAGTCGAGATTTGAAACTGAAATGAGAATATAATTGAATGATGATTACTTTTGATGACGAAACCTAAGCCAATTTCGATAAATATTGATATAACTCATTGTCTGGGAGTAGTTGTTGTGTTGATTTCTTGGTTTTGAACGAGTTAATACATGTTAATTAATACATTTTTGGTTTGGCAATGATTAAATTGCAAAAATAATTACACGTTATTGAAAACTTTGTGGAAAAATGTGGAAAAAGAACCACATTCACCACATAATTTAAATTCTTAACTACATTTTGTATTGAGTAAAATTAAATAATGTGGTATATTGTGCTTAAATATCAAATTATTGAACCAGATGCTGTATACTTTCTTATATCAAAATGAGAAATATTGAGGGGATTCATGATTATTTAGGGTGCGGCAGAAAAACTTCCTTATTTTAAACGTACACCCTGAAACGACAGTTATTCCAAAAATAATAAAATATTAATTTAAAAGAATGAGGTACGTGTAAAATAAATGTTTTCATCTTTTGATCTATAATTATCTAAAAATATTCAAAAGTTTTTATTTAACGACATCTTGAAAAGAAAAATATTGAGTTTTGAAGTATTTATAATTTATTAGCTGGTATCAAGCGCGTTGCTGCCACAAAAGTATTCTAAAAATATCGTTTGAAATTTGAAAGAGTTATCTTGTTTAATTAGGAATACTAGAAATAATGAATTTTATTTTATTTTGTTGGTTTTATTATAAACATGAACATTGATTTTTATATATGAGATCTACTCTAAGTTAATTGTACTATGCCTATATTATTTAAAAATTGCAAACAATAAGTAGGCAAAGTTTTATCGCAATCAAATGAACGGTATGGCAGCGCATTAAATACGAACAAACAAACATTAATTTTTATATATTAAACTATGCTTATGTTACTTATGAAATCTTTAGAAATATATGGAAGAAGTTTTATTGCAATCGAATAAACGGTATGGCAGCGCATTTCATATGAACAAAACCCAATTCATTTTTATATATTAAAAGTTGAGAAGATAATCTTTGTATCTTTTTATCAAAAAAATATTTTTTTGCGGCCCACTTATATTTAAGGGACGTTTCCGTAGAAGAGAAGAAGAAGAAGGAGATGAGAAACTTCAACAACATTTTCCTCAAAAATACTTTCTTCAAGATCACGGAAATGCTCCCACACGCCCTAGATGAGCATTTTTTATGAAATTTAGCATCACTTTTATATCCAACAAGATAGAAACGTCCCTTAATATGCTAGTTATATCATAAATTATTTATCGATTCTGGATATTCAATTTAAATTTGGGAAGTACTATTATGAATTTGACTGGAGAATCTAAGAGAAAGAATAATATTTTTTTTACATTGAAAACTCAAACAATATTTTTTTTTAAATATAAGGAATTTTTCAATGCAATCAAGATAGCTACGATGAATCTGGTCGCTATTCTTTGTGAAAGTTTATTTTAGAGAATAATGTTTGCACAAGGATTTAAAGTTGGATTAAACTAGTAAAAGAAGTGCGAGGATGTGCAGACTATATATTAAAAGCTTTCTTCAGCTTATGATTCATTCTGGACGTTATTCTAAGTGCATTCTTGTTAAAAATCTGGTATTAATTGTCTCCATTCAAGTAAATGCAACATTTTTTATTAGTATTCAAGAGATTCTAAATATTGAATCGTTGAAATTAGAGCAAATTGCAACTGCGAATATTACATTGAAAACTTAATGCAACTTTTAATAGTAGCGCATAAATTACATATTAGATAAAATTGCAAAATGCAAAGCGAAGTTCCGCTTCCAGTTAAAAGCATTAGCATTTTAAAAGCCCGATGTAATTATTATGCTCGGTTAAAAGTAGCCGTGAACAAAAACAAAGAGCCTCTAGCCTAGTTCGTATTGCACGAGGGAACATCGAATAATATGTCATTAAAAACGTTATTAATATCCAGAAATTCGATATAATGGCGTAGCCGAAATGCCCCCCGACGAGCATTCAGCATAAATGTTGGCAATAAATTTGCCCCCCCGCTACATAATAATTAAGGTCACAAAAATAACATCCCGTATAAAAATGACTACAAGTGTAGTCGGGGATCTCTTTAAGTCTATTATTTTAGGAAAACCACGTCGCGGTTTTGGCCAGCTGCCATGGTCGTTATGCTCATGTCAGTTTCGGTGCTCACGGTCCTATATAAAAATTAGTGCACTTCTAAACGAATGGGATTGTTAAATGAAGCAGTCGGATGTACGATTTTATGTTTGTGTTCATTTAAAAGCACTCTATCAAACGTTTCAAGTTGTTTTACGTATGTTAGAATTAATACGGTGGTTTTTGTGTATAAATAATGATGTGTGGATGAGATATATGATTTTAGCGTAGGGAAAAACACAATTCTGCGTTGAAGACTTTATTCCTGTTCTTCTGCATTAAATTTGAATGTAAACGCATAAAAAACAAAAAAGAGTCGACCAAGAGTCTTGGCCGCGGAAAGTTGTGCTCTTTTCAAAAGTTCACATTTAGTCTCGAACCGGATTCCTCTCAGAGTTAAATAAGATCCTTCTGTTCGATTTTAGTAGCCCAATCGCAAATCGATGTGTAAGTTCGTATATCCCAAAGAGCACGTTCGAGTTATCGCTGATCAAAAATTGACTTTTCAATCCTCAAAATCTTTATTTTTTAAATAACGTACACAATTGATTAGTTAGTGATTCGGATGAAGTTGACAAGCGATGCTTCACCGTACATGTCCATGACCTCCAAAAGAAGAGGTCTGAATATTTTTATCGACAGTTTTTGAATCTCTCGAGGCGCAATGCATCGCAAACGATCATCCTCAACGTTTTGTACATTTCAATCTATGTTTTCACCGATAGTGATTTAATCCCTATTATATATTTCAGACAATAGTAGCAATGACTTTCGCGTTGAATTCACAATGCGAATGAATGCTGGGAGGCGGAAATCGTGAAACGTTTTCGGATAGCCTTGGCTGCGGGAAGACGTACTTCCCGCGGCCAGATATGATTAATTAAAAACTTATTTAAAACGAGTCTTTATATTCGATGCCCATCCATCTCCATCTATCCGCTCGGTTATATAACGGTCCGAGAGCAGAATGAACCCGCATGCGAGCATGGCCATCTCGGCCACCATGTGGGTGTGGGGCGCGGCATTTATATGGTGATATACACGCTACAATGATAATTATGAAATCATATCTTTTTGATTAGTATGTTTTTTTGCCATTATCAATCGACAATAGGAAGGCTTTATAAATTGGAAGATAATGTGCTGATTTATTAGATCATTGTCAACGTGTTCATGCGTGTAATTGATCCATTTTTGTGGTAATTTGTAACTTACAATAAGGTATCGACATTGTATTATCAATTATAATAAAAAATATTAGTTTCTATCCTTAAATCATTATTGACTAAGTAAAGATCCTTCTTTGTGGTATCATGGGAGTAATTAGTTTTAGATTACTTGAATCTAGTAAAACAATCAAACAGCAGTATACTGTCAGTCTGCAAAATGATGAAGCTTGGCTTAGAGCTTCTATGCCATCAGCCTTATTCATCGGAAATTACACCCTTTGATTGCTATTATTTGCGCCCTTAGAAAGCACAATAAGAAATTCAAATTTTGATAACTTTTCGATCACCCTAATCTATAAAATGCTTCAATAAACCTAACAAAAGTGATCAAGAACTTGACCACAAACTATTTTGAGCTTTTGGTAATAAAAATCTTGTTGAAAGATATGCGAATTCCAATGCAAATCATATTAAATTTAAGATCAATTATCGAAAAATATCATTATAAATATTCCATCATCATTGAATTTTGCGCCTCTTCATACGTGTATCACATTTTTTATTACATTTACGACACAATTAGGGCATTGATTAAATTTTAAGGGTTCATAGCAGAGGTGAGGGATCATTTACGGGGCTAATGAACGTACAAAGGGCAATATAAACAGCATGAATCTAAAATAGGGAAATTTCCAATGTCAATATATACTTAAAGATATTAATATCTTAGCACTCACGTATCACACTATGAGGTTCATCTATTTTTAGTGATATGCGCACCCTTCATAACGCAACCCATAAAATTGCGTTTGAATCGCCGATAAATAATTCCATCATTATTTATATCTCGTGCGTTATAGTCCAATACTTAAAATGTCATAAATCTTATCGCCGTGGACCGTTTTATTGATCTCGGCTGAAAGTATAAACATTTAGGTGCGATTTTAAGGGTCGTTCAAATTTTTGATGAAGGCATGCCCTTTTTTTTCGCCGCAACCTTCATTATGGCGATCATTATCACCTGAAATTTACTACCATATGTGTTGAAACGCTGTGCGTTGCGCGTGGGTGTAATTTCGGCCAAGTAGGTGAGGATTCTTTATTTTTATCTCCTTTCTTTAAAGACGGGTATTACTAAAATTTTATCAGGGTCTTATTTATAGGATTATGCAAATGGCGTCTTTAGTTTTTTTTTTTAACGAATTTGATGGTAAAACTTGAAGATTATATTCGCATAAATTTCCGCATGGCCTGGCGGCTGATGGAATATATTCGGAAAGTTTTCTCTGAAATGAGGGATGAAAAAAATTATGACGAGACGAAGGAAATATGTTTATATTGCTCGACGGAACGAATTAAATCTTGAGACAAACGTTTAATTAAACGGCCGTAAAAAGTTGGCAGCTTTTAAAGCACAAAAGCTCCCGTCAAAAGCTTCGATCGATGTGTGCTTATGAATTAATGAAATACGTCTTTTCATGTAATTATATTCATTTTAATGACCTCATATTGTACTATCAACTGATTGAATCGGATAAGATTATATGGCTTTATATACATATAAAGATAATCATACTAATTTTTATGACTTATTGTCCTTTTTTAAAATAAGTAAGTACTTTTGTAACATTTTTTTTAAATTTAGTAACATCCTTTTTAATTTTGTTGATTTCAGTACTTTGTAACTGCTTAAAAATTTAATAAAAATGATTTTTAAGCGATTCAAAGGTGATTCAAATATGACCCGGAATTTCACCATACAAATTTATTAGTGATATATAAAAATGCAAATGCAATATCTTATTTTTCTGCAAAGCTCTTTTTAATAGAAATATATTTATTCCATCGGATAGGAAGCTTTTTGATCCCGTCATTGATGAAAGAAGGCAAGAAGAAGCATTTTCTGTTGCGCAACACATAATTATTCCTTTTCACATCGAAAGCAATTGAAAATTTTGCGATAATTTCATTAATAAATGGAAAATAACAATTTATTAGCCGTCATTGATGAAGTTTATTTTAACAATATTATATTTTTTGATATAGAATTATGTTCATGTATTCATAATAACATTCCTGCATTATTGACTTTATACCACAATTTTTGGGTGTTTTTTTTAAGCTCGATAAAAAAGAAATAGAAAATATTTTTATCAAACCATTTTTAAACAAATATTTATTAATATTTTCAGATAATAAAAAACATTAAAAAAAGAAAAAAATTGATAAAATAAAAAAGTTATAGGCTGGTAAAGTGTAAGTGGTAAAAAAAAGGATCAGGTCTTAGTTGACATGATTCTAACCCTTTTAGTAAATTTAAATTTAATTTTTTTTTCAATATTAATTATTAAAAATGTGGCTATAGTTATTATCTCAAAGAAAAAATAAATAAAAATATTTTCGCAAAATTGCGACTTTTAAAAAAAAGTCATTTTTTGACCTTATTTTTTTAGTTTCAATTTTTTTTTAAATAGTTTAAAATAAAATTTTGACATAAATCTGGTAGAAACGATAGAAAATTATATAAGAAAGATTTTTATTAAATTTGAAGTAAATCAATTGATTTAAACTTGAGATATTATGTCAACCGTGTTGAAAAAAGTAGTTTCGAGAAAAACGCACTTAAAGTTTTCATTCTGCTAGGACCGGCTTAAATACCGCGCCACTAAAATAGTTATAACTCCGTAAATAATTGAAATTTTGAAAATATCTTTAGAAAATATATTTTTTAAAGTATATACTTTGTAATTATGTAAAAAAAACGGAATCGATTTTTTCAAAATTCGAGACAAAACATCAAAATTTATATTTGATAAGCTAAAAAATTATTAATAATATCAAGCACGACCATGTTAAAATGAAACTTGGACAATCGATAATTTAGCTCATAAATGTCTTAACACATTACCGTCGGATTACGTATTTGTGCATTTTTTGCGACGCGAGAGATGCACTTGTGTATCTTTAGTTATGTACTTTGTCGATTTTTTGTCATATAAATGCCGAAAATTTAGGCGATAGCTTATTAAAAATACAATAAAGTCGTTAGTCAAAAATCATTTTGTAATAAATCTGCCATACAGCAGACCCGCGGTAGTCCGGCTTCTAAGACCTGTGTAATCCGACATGCCAATATAAGTATAAGAATGGTTGGAGCGCTTCAAGTATATCTCATAATTTTCATAATATGACGGATTACAAGTACTTTTTTCAGGGCTCAGTACTCTATAATCCGACAAATTCGATAATCCGACATTGCCTTGTAAAAGTTTTGTCGGATAACCGCGGGTATGCTGTCCATTTTCAATTGTTTATGATTGTCAATCAAATGTAATGGATAAATTCAAGCGTATATTATGGATACATCTTCCATCTATAAAACGAAACTAAATTCAATATAATTCAGGCGGATGCTCTAATAATTGAAATATGAATTCTGGCAGTTTTCAATGTTTCAAAGTTTCTATATCGTGTTCGCTAATTGCTAGAACCGAGCAAATTCGCAGAATTAGCGACGGGTCTAGGTAACTTAATTACGGGTATATGATTATAAACAATTTAAGCTGCTGATTTTAAACCGCTCCAAATATATTGTGTCTGATTAGAAAGCAGATGTCTGGATTGAATAATGTAAATTAATTAAATATTGTACAAAGCGAAATTTCCAGCACGTTTCGTGCTACTAATTTGTTGCCATCGTTAAAGCTCTTCAAGTGGAGCTTTATGCACGCGAGTTGCAAGGGAATTAAATTCGAAGAAAATAAAAATACGGTGCACAACTTCAATGAAATCAAACACCTAAAGCTAATTTTAAGGGGATGGAATTTTCATTTAGCAAAGGTTTCAGCTATCAAGGCAGACACAACTGACGTTTTTGATGAAATGCTCCTCCTTAGTTCCTCGAAAATTGCTTCATAGCGCAAAATTAAAGGGATTTATACTTGTTTATTATACACACGCCATTTCAATTAATTGTGTATGTTATTAAAGTTGTCTCAAATTACTAATAATATTAAAAAGAACAGCTTTTTTACATGGCATTCTGACTAATACATCTCAAAATAAATTCAGTTATTTCAATGCTTTACAGTTAATTCGCGAAATGTTCTCGAAGCAATCACTCCATTCGGATAATGGTTCTATTTGCAATATGAAAAATACTATTTGGGCCATATATTAACAAAATTTCGAATAATGGAGCCCATCAGTATTTACACTGTCCGGAAGGCGCAGATTCTTGGTGCGAATTTCAGAAATATGCAACTACAAGATCATTTTATTTGTACAAGCATCCTATTGCTTTCAACGAGGAAGTTCAGCTAATATAATGTTAAGATCCATTTATGAAGAATTAAGATCTGATAATTTACTGGGGATGTCTTGGTTCGAATTCACAAAATAACAATGAAAGTTTCAACGCGTGTTTATGGTCTCTGGTACTGAAACATATTTTTGATGTAAAAAAATACTGGAAATCGCGACAAATACATGCATTTTTAACAAAGGATTTGAAAATATTTTTAAAATAATGGGTAAAATGATTCATTGTGATTCGTGGAGATGCGAAATTAAGAACTTAAACGCCTTACCAACCACCGAGGCTCCGAATCTTCTAAAAAAGCTAGAACAGATCTCAAAGACGTCAGATCAGCCAAAAATGACGAGGTTAAAATAGATGAAAGATTATTAGAAGTAATGTAAATTGTAAAAGTTAATGATTTTTGCTGAGATCAAAACAACATCTGAGAACAAAATCAAAAACCGAAAAAAAATAATTCGGCCGTTAAGGTTTCTGAAAAGGCATTAGAAGCTAGTTGCCATGTTGCAAAATTAATTGCACATCAGAAAAAACCACATACTATCGATGAAACTTGTGTCTTTTTTTTCTTTTCTTTATGTATGAAAAATATCCCGAAAGTAAGTGTACTGTAAGCATAACGGGCTGTGTTTTTTTTTTGTTTTTTGAGGGTTGGCAATACTAGATGGCAGAGGGAGATTTCCTGATAAAGCGAGCTTCTCAGGAACATGGTAGGATGTAAACTCATATTGTTTGAAAGATGTCGGCAAGAAATCCCGCCTATAAAAAATTATAGCCTCAGTCAGTGTCAAATTTCTGCCTCAGAGAGAGACCATCAATGCACAACGATATTATAAGACCCTAAAAAACCCAAAAGAAGCATTCAAAACAAAAGGAGGGATATGCTGACGAGAAGAGTTTGTTTGTTGCACAGTAACGCCCGTCCTCAAACAGCCTTAGCAATCAATTGGATTTATTTGGTTGGGATATTTTGATGCATTGAACGTGATGACGATTACGTTGAAAAATAACACGCGTATCAACAATATCCTGTATTTTTTTTAAATACACTTTTTCTAAAAAAATATAAAAATGTAGTACACTTACTTTCGGGATATGCCTCGTACTATGGCGAAAGCGATTTTAAAATAAATCAATATCTATTATTTTAGCTTGTGATGTCCCGCAAAATTTAAGGAAGAACTTTGGTAGGCCGTAGGTGAAAAAAGGTTGCGGAGCACTGCTCTAAAGGATTAATGCTTTCGAAACGCAACTGCAGTAGGAAATCATATTTGTACATATTTCGACTCAAAATCAGAAGATTTTTTTAAAAGAGATTATGTTTGGATTAAGGTTTTTTAAATAAAAATGAAAAATTAAGATTAATTTTTTCATTGTTAATCAATCGGCAAAGACTTTTCGATGCCCCTAATATTAAATTATGTTTATAAATTTTGAATTGCTTTAATTTGGCTTATTTAAAACCGGAAAGTTCTACTATTTTGAAGCATTTCCCTCGGAGGAATTTTTATGATGGGTCATCTTCGTTGTTCCGTAATGAAGTATTTTTTATGGAAATATTAGCACCGATTTTTTGCACGGTTTTAATCTTCCAAGGAAATATTTCAAAGCTTTCCTCCAGAAGCTATAGTATAGCTACACACTGCTTTGCTCAAGTCATTAAGTAAACGCTCTTACACTTCACGGTCACTAAAGCCTTGATTAAATTTTCCGAACGCATTTTCCGACATTTTTCTTACGCACCGGTCCGCCGCGGGAGATTTCACAAATTTTATTTCGCCCTAATAACGCGAAAAGTTTCACATCCCCTTTACGGCGTTAAATTAAATAAAAAAAAACTTTTTCTGTTGTTTTATTATCCGTTTTTTTCGCAGATCCGTGGAATTTTTTGCGCTTAAAACTTGCGGAATTGCTCCGGGGGTCGTTCTGGGACCCCTTTTGCCCACGCGCGCATCAAGGATACGCGCCACGCTTTTAAAAGCTTACCACGCTAAAATGCTTAGGTAAATTTCTTAGATAAATACTAGGATTTATTCCCGTTTCTCCACGTGAACACGTGTATTTATATAAAATAAATACGTCGCGCAAACGAAGAAAGGGAATAAGATTCGGAAAGACGGAAAACTCCTTTCGTTAATGTACCGTGAAAATTTTCCAGCAACTGCCTATAATGTTTGCACGAATCCACCTTAATTTTATTTACAGCGATGTTCCAGAAACGAAGACGTAAAGAAATATCAAATTTTATTCCCGGGGACATCAAAATTCACCGTCGTATGCAACCAAAACGAGCAGATCGTTTCGTTATTACACGTCGTTATGTACAAAAAGGTTGGCAATTTAGATGCAACTTCACCAACCCAAATTTGAATACTTAACATCATCGCGGTATAACAGAGCATAAAATTACAATTCATATTGAAATTTTTATGATATGATTCCGTTTGATGCCCAAACACAAGCTAATGCTAGAAGAAATTCGTATTTCAATTGATTATGACCCGGTGTACAAAGGCCAAATAGCCAACATGTTTTGAAGAAACTTATCACTGGAGATGAAAGTTGGATACTCTATGAGAATATCCAACGTAAGCGATCTTGGACCAAGGCTACAGAAGCTTTAACTGTAGCTAAACCTGACCTACATCCAAAAAAAGTTTTGCTATGCATTTGGTGGTACTGGAAGAGGGTAGTTTATTATGAACTACTTCAGCAAGGTAAAACGATCAATTCAACAAAATATTTTTTTCAATTTGACAATCTAAAGGATACAATTGCCAGAAAATGGCCGGAATTAGCGAACAGACGAGTTGTTGTTTTTCATCACGATAACACCAGGCATCATGTGTCTTTGCACGTCAGAAATAAATGATTATCATTTGACTGGGATGTTTTACTTCATCCTCCATACTCTCCTCATATTGCCTTTTTAGATTATTTATTTCTTTCATTGAAAAATACTTTACGTGGTAAATTTTTAAGTCAAAAAATGATATAAAAATGTACCTTGATCAATATTTTGCCAACAAATCTGAGAAATTTTGGCAAGAAGGCATTATGAATTTTCCGGAGAGATACAAAAAGGTAATAGAATAGAATGGATCATATATTATTCAATAAATGTTGATGTAATACAAATTATTGTTTATTTTTTTCTCAATATGAAACGAAAGAAACTTATGGGACACCTAATATATACATTTAAATGATTCAAAATGAAATGTTAATATTCAGATCATCAATGTCAAAATGAAACTCGTACACTTAGGGCATTGTATGTATTTATTATTATATAGAAATTACTCATCAATGAATATTGACATCGAATCCTAAATTGATATTGTATTTAATCCTAAAACTTAAATTGGATATATGATTCTGTAATTTTTTAGGCTCCGGGAAAAAATAGAGTTAATGCTCAATTAAATGTATAAGAATTCGGTTATTTGATGGTGTTATTTAATATATTATTTTATTTATTTATAGATTATAAAAATATCACCCGGAAAATAGAACATAAGGGAAGAAGGAAAATAAAACATATATACATAACATATTTACGGGGCTCCAAAGATTAATTTCAGTCATCTGTGAAATAACGATTATATTATTGACATTAAACGGTAGCAAATATGTAGCTATCGTTCGCGTTTCCATGGGAACGCTCGCGAAACAACATTGAAAGCAAAATGTGGTGCTTCATTGATTGATTTATTATTGTTACAAAACCAGATGAATTTGGGGGCATAAAACTGGAATTTTTTGAAATATCATCACCACTTATCGTTCATATAAATCCGCTTTTTCTCAGGACCGCGCAGCGTGAGTCAATTTTGTATTTCAATAAATGAACCTTAACACTGTCGATAGCTCGCAATATTCGTTCATTTTTGTTGATGTTTTAAATTTACTATGATTCTAAGAAGACCATCAACAATCTAAGAATGGTTTTAACTGAACATGGACAATTTTCATGTTTATGAGAATTTGTATTTGACAATATTTAAACGTGTAGGGGTACCTTTACTGTAAAATCTTGTCATCGATCTACGAATGTATGATGAGATGCAAGATACTATCTCCATCTTTGTCTTAGATTCTTGCAATCAATGTGCGAGAATGCTCTTTCTGTATCACACGAGTCCGAACGCACATATGCGTGATTACTCATTAACAACGATTAAAATATATTTTACCACAAGGGAACATTCATTTTTAATAGCAGATGAGACATTTTTAATTGCAAATCCATTAATGTTTTATGATTTGAGAAAATAGCTGTAAATTATTCTACTTTTTTACTTGTTTCCTTCAGACAGAGGTCAAAAATTAGAATAATGAGTAATAAAAAGCGAGTCTTATAAACAGGCATATTAAAAATAGGCTGATATTTATATGTACAAAAATATTGTGTGGATAAAAGTGTGTGTAAAAATTTTAACTGCTGACTTGGATCGATAACGATTTTTTTGTGCAAGGTTTAATCCGTTAAAACTAGTCGATAAATATTGTTTTAATAATATTTTAGATAAATATAATATTGATGATATATGTATATAACATATTAAATAAATATGCTTGAGTAAAAATAAAGATTAACGTGTTTTTTTGTGTATAGAAAGTTGAAATGATGAAACGCCTAAATTTGTGCGTACGGTATTTACAACGTTAAAATACCACCTTATTTGTTTTTATTGTTTGTGATAACGCCATTAAAATGCTTGAAAAATAATATTTGATCAAAACTGAATGTTATGAGATGTTAGTAATCTCCATTTTAGTATTTTATATGGATAATATTTTGTGATATTGTCTTCCTTGTGTGATAAATTTATGAACTAATTATTTAAAATGCGAATTAAAATAGAAAAGGATCAATGAGTGAGTAGCAAAATTATCATTATTTTAAAAAGGCGGCTTTGTACGACTTTGTTATAAGCCTTTATTTTTTCAGTTCCAAGAAATTAGGATAAACCTGAGTCAAAATAACAGTTGATGCCGTATTTATGCAAAAAAATCTTATTTATATCAATCGTTTTAAGTTGTGAGATTGTTTACTCAATTTGCAAAAGTCCTTGGGGGGCGTAAAAGATATCACTCGGAAACGAGAAGGTTAAGTTCATCGACTGGGGTGCTTTTGAGCGCAAATTAAATTGGTCCGAAATTAAAATTAAAACCTTCGGCGTCTTTGGGGGAGGAAATTAAAACTAATTAATTTCAATCCTTTGAATAGTGACTGTCCTTAGTGATTAGAAGATCCCTTGGCTGAAAACTTAAAAGTCAAAAGAAACACTCGTGCCGAAAAACTCCTAATTGCTTTTAATTATGAGAAAAAAGAGCAATTCATCACGCGGGCATAATTAGTTATGATACTCGTTAACTTCATAATTTTGAGAACGAAACAATTAGTCAGACGCCGTGTCGAGTAATGCTATAATTGTTAAATTCAATATTAGCAGGCAATTCATTATCATGTAGGGTTTCTATGCTTTCATTGAGTTACAACGATTAATAATATAAGGCTTTACGTCAAATACGTATTATATTTATCAGAGTCACGACGAACTTCGATTAATTCTCAAAGCGAAATTTTCAATAATCTCTTTCATCAAAAATCATTTATTATGACTATTTCTGCGAGGCTTTGTCGCGATTCGGTTACTTGATACGAGGGCGAAATCAAAATTGATTCCATTAATTAATATCAAGAGCCAAAGGACACCAAAGAACGATTCAATTTCAGACGTCATTCAAGATGCGGCAGGGAAACGCCCTTATTTGAAACGCACACCCTGAGACAATAATTATTTCAAATAGAATAAAATGACACTTATTCGAAAGAAAAATAATCTAAAGTTTTTTAATATGTAAGTTAAATAGTTATCATGCAATGAATAAGGGAGAAATTTTGGTGGAGAAATTCGGATGTTTTACAGCTAATTCGAGTAATGCGCTCGAAACAATCACTCCATCTAGATTGCACCCCAGCCGTTCAGAGACCTATACCTGCTTTTGTTTGTAAGCCAGAGATTCCTATTGGAGACCTTTCTTATCTTTGTTATAGTAAGGAGCAAATGAAATCATAAAAATGTTGATACAGATTTAAAAAAGGCTAATAGGCAAGTGGAAAGTAAGGCCCAAAAAAGAAAGATCTCTGTATGAAGTGCTTCGAAAACCGAACATGCTTGCTAATAAATTATTTAAAAAAAGATCTAATTATTATGGCTTAGCTATCCGCCTACATTTTCGTTCAATAAAAAATTGAGAAATGCTATTTGGGCCATATACTATTACAAAATTTCGACTGATGAAGCCCCTCAGCTTTCACTCTGGCCGGAAGGCGCAGATTCTTAATGCGAATTGCGAAAACATGCAACTACAAGATCGTTATATTTGTAAAAGCAACCTCCCTCTCTCACAGAGGATCTTCAGCAAATGTTTGGAGCCATTTATGAAGAATGAATGTCTGATAATTTATTTGAAAGATGCCTTGGCTCGTTTCAACGAGTGCGTATGATCCCTGGTACCGAAATATATTTTTATGGCAAAAATACTAGAAATCGATACATATACTGCAGCCTGCATTTTTAACGAAGCATTTAAACCTATTTTAAAAATAATGGATAAAAAGATGCATTGCGATTCATGGAGACGCGCAACTAAGAATATATACGCTTTGTCAATCGCCAAGACTCCGAATCTTCTAAATAAGCTATAACAGTTCACAGATTCGTCAAATCAGTCAAAAAAGAAGAGACTGATGTAGCTGAAGATTTTTTTATGAAGCTGAAATCGCTGATTAGTAGTATATTTCCCTTTTTAACAATTTTGTGGTACATAAAACTTTAAACGCGTTTTTCTCGAAACGACATTTTTGCATGTGGTGTAGAAAGAATTTTGAAAAAACGAGTTGCCGATTGGACTAAAATTTTACGAGCTTATTTTAAATAGATATGGCTATGGCAGTTTGCAAAATCAGGTCAAAATTTTTATTTTATCTTACGTTTTATATTAAAAAATACCCCCAAAAAAGCGTTTTTTTCCAAACTTTTTTTCAAACCAGCGCCATTTTGTTACTTAAAAAAAAACTATTCATCAACGATACTGAGATAGTGACATGCATACAGATTAAGAATCTTTTTGATTTTTTGTTTCAAGTAAGCCTGAATGAAAAAAATGTTCCACACCATGGACTTGCATCTTTTTTGACATGTCATTTTGATGCTTTAAAAACGATATGATATACATTTTTTTAAATTATGAATTTATTTTTTTAGTATTACATAAAAGTGCCATAATAAATCACAAAAAGATTCATTTCATTATATGGAGTATTTACTGAGAAAAAAATTGTTGAAATTGCCTAATTTTTGGGCCGTCAAAGTGGGATGACTCTTTAAGGGACGTTGTTGCTTTGTTAAAAAAATGTTAAAAGTGATTTTTTAACATTTTTTTATTCGAAAAATATTAAATATAGTATGTTGATGTTTAGTGTACTAACTAAGCGATCTTTATTCAATATAAAAATACTTTATTACTAGAATGAGAGAACATAGATGGCATTCTTCACCACGGAAGTCTTAAATCCTTGACAAGTGATTTGCAGTAAAAAAATGAAACATATTTTTACTTTTTATAATATCATTTATAGTTTAGACTATAATTGGGAAGAAATATTAAAAAAACAAATAAAAATTGTGAGCGATCGAAGAAAAATGTGTGTTTTTACCAACATTTTTTGTAGTATTTTTGTTCATTCAACAAAAACGTTTAAATATTTTTAGATAATTATAAGTCAAAAAATAATGACATTTATTCTACACGTGTCTGCTAAATTTCTTAAAGAAGTTTCATCTAGGGTGTGAGGGAGCACTTCCATGAGCTTGAAAAAAGTAGTTTCTAGGAAAACGCGTTTAAAGTTTCTCCTCTCCTTCTTCATCTTCTCATTAGCCTATAACTTTGCGAATTTCATTTATATTGACTTGAAATTTACGGATAGTGTTCTTAAACATTGGTTCTTTCCGATACACGAAGAAAATTTTAATTTTATTTTAACCGATAAGGCAGAAGTTTAAGTATAGATGGGCCACGAAAAAAATACATTTTTTGATGAAAATGTACAAATATTAAAAAAATTATAAATACTTCAAAACACAATATTTTTCTTCTCAAGATAAATCAGCCAAATTCTAAGAATTCTATAGGTCTAATTTCTGAGAAAACCAGCAAAAGATTCTAATCCCCAGAAATTCAACAGCTCATTTCCGAGAAATCAGAAAAGTTTTTGGACCAAATTAAGATCATAGGAAAAAAGCAAATATTTAAATACTGTGATGATTAATAAATTGGACAGGGCATATTAAATCCAAATGATATGCTTCCGTAGTAACGTTCAGGCAATCAAAATTTGATACAAATTGGGGTATCATTTACTGCAATTAAGATCAGAACGGACGGCCACCTTTGATGATATAACTTTTAAAACATTAAATAAAAGCTTTAAATATGTCTCTGTAACATGAAAAAAAATATATACTGATATCTTCTATACAGTTAATGTTATCGTATTTAAAATAAGGTAGTTTCCCTGCCGTACTCTGTATATTGTCAGCTTTACAAGAACCATAGCAATTTTATAAATCAAGAAAATAGTTTATAATGACAGGATTTTTCTCGAGATCTCATTTTAAGGGATGAATATTTAACGAGCGCTTCTCCCAATTTCATTAGATTATCTTCATTCGCGTAAATGCTTTAAATATAGACAGTAAATTCGATAGGAGACGATAGCATTAAATAGCTCGGAATTGGGCTCAGATTTATTAATAAACAATAATTTAGATGTCTGAAAATACATTTCTTACACAAGTATTGATGTGCTAAAAATAAAATTAATAAATAGAAATAAATGGCACGAGCTAGCGAAAATATCATTTTCATAAACTTATTCCAGTTATTTAATAAATTGGGCTGTTAACATCGTACAATATTGCGTTTATTATTTCTCCTCAATATATAAAAGCCCTTAGAGATATTTGGTATAATAAATATAATGTAAAATATTAGAGGGACCCAAAACTTCTCGAATTTTGATTCCCCGAATGGAATTTTGATAACTAAGCATTAACATCCCTAATCGAGTCAAATCCGTGACAAACAGTCGGGAAATTATTGTAAAGACTGTCACCCTATTGGGACTATTTAAAATTGAACACAAAAATGAGTAGGATGGGTGTTATGGGGTAGCCAGAAAGTTTTTGCAAAAAAAGATATCAAACGACCGCCAAAGCAATAGGAAGATGTGTTGAATAACGAAGGAAATCATATTTTATATAAACATTTTGTTATTCATAAATTTGAACTGTTTTTTTTACTAAATACGCGAATATTTTCGAGTCCCCCTAATATGTAGACTTGAATTATGTCCCTGCACTAGATTGCATTTTAAAATGGACAGTGTATATTATGTAAATTGAAATGTGTATAAAAAAATGATTCAATTTAAAATATGATGCATCCGTGAGCATGGACCTGTTTTGCATGTCCGAAATAATTAGATGATTTTAATTCGTTGTCAAAGCAATTGTTTAGCAGATCCTCTATAAAAATGTTAAAATGCGACTCGCTATTTTGTAGAAATAAAATCAAAACAACAAAATGTGTATCTGTCTGTTCTTCACACGTTTGTTACGGTTCATCAATCTTATTTGAATGAGAATACGAAATGTGTGTACATTGCGTCTACCTAAAACATCAAGAATTAACAGTGCAAATGTGAATAAAGATCAATAAATCCAGATTTCAAGATAAATATCTATAAAACGATTTTTAAATAGTTTCAAAATATGATGTGCAAGTTTAAAGTTATGTTATTATATAGAAATTTAATGCAAAAATATCTTTAATTATAACATGAATAGGGAGTGGATGAGCGTTCGGAAAGAAATACTCTTTTTATTTAGATAATTCTTTATTCAACATGAGAAAATGAGAGATCTGGCTGTTGGAAGGACGTCTTCCCGCAGTCAAGGCTAACCGACCACTCCCACTTCCTGCGCGTCATATGACTCTGTTGTAAATTAAATCTGCTCAGATTAAAAGCGTTAACCCAGTTCTGGATATAGCTGGAAGAAAATATGAAAATAATTGGCTTTTGAGTGAAGATATTTTGGTTCTAATTATTTAAAATGTCAAAGCTACTCACATGAAAAGTATTTAAATAAGTCAATATTATTAAGTAACATGATATTTGTATGCATTAATAATAATAGTTCCCTTGATGCGGCATTAAGAGACAATTGAGGCTCGAGTATGTCCGTCTGTTCGTTATACGCAGGGTCTTTCAATAAAGACGCTCAACATTTATTACGTTATAACAGCCATATTATTAAAGAAAAATCAATGAAATTTATTTTAAATTATTAAATAATGTATGGCAACTTATTATGTAAATTTATAGTTTTGAACAGCATGTAAATTGTTAAATTTTATTTCAAAATCTGTTTAAATAATTTAAAAAAATCATCTTTAGCGACGAGGCCCATTTTTGGATAAATGGATATGTGAACAAGCAAAATTATCATATTTAGGATAATATAAACCTACACGAGATATGCCTACACCAAATACATCCCAAGAATAGTCAATGTTTTGTTTGTATTTAGGTCTGGCGGTATAATCGGTCCATATTTCTTCCAAAACGAACTTCTTGTTGCCTCGATGATATAGATAGTGACGACATTTGGTTCCAATATAACGACATTACGTGCCACACAGCGCATGCCACGATGGACATTCTGCGCGAGCGATTTGAGGGCATGGTTATATTAAATGCCTTTAGACTGCTTCTATAGAAAATTTGACCACTTGTAAACGTGCCATTTAGTAAAACCGCGGCGGATATTTGAACGACGTTATATTTCATACTTATTACCTTATCAAACATTATTTAAAATAAAATTAATGAGTGGATATCTTGCACACAACTTATTTTATTTATATTTAGACCTTGGAACTCCTATGTCGAGGTGGTTTCGACATTTTTACATCCGCCTCGTTTACAACTATTTAGAGCTATTCTGATGATTTTTTTTAAAATATCAGAGCAACTGTTTAGAATAGATACATCTCTCATTTAACGACAAACTATCTATTTATTCACTTATATTTCTATGTTTGTACCATTTTATGGAAGCTTCATTATTCGAAATTGATTAGATCAGAGCTGTCTTTCATCAGGAGAATAGTTCTGCACTTTTTCAACGATTTGCACAACAGATAATTCCAGATTTCAAAGAATATTCTTTCAAAGGATATCTCTTATAATTTTTTTAATATAAATTCGATATTGCCCAAAGATTTACATCAGCCACACACACTGTGAGAAGAAGATCGAGAAGATCAAGACAAACCACATCTACTAAGTCAACAGTTATTCATAATTACATCAAAAATATGGGTAGGGTGAATAACGCTGATTTTATGCGTAAGATATTGAAGTGGTGAAGAAAATTGTTTTTCTGGGGATTTGAAACTCGTATCATAAATTCCTACATATTACAGAATGAATGCGGAAAAAAAAGATAATAGAAAGCCTACAAGCCCAAAAGTTACGACAAGCATTATTGATGCAACTAATCGGATATTTTTAAGCATCTGAAAAATCGAAACCCGGGAGATTATCATCAACAGATAGGGAACAACGTTTGGATGGGATTTCGAATTTTATATACAGTAATCTTGACTAATACAAGGACCTTATGGTATACTATAATCGAAAAATTTATAGAGAAAGACGAGAAACCACTTATTTTGCGTAATATGCGAGAGAAAACATCAGGGCGACTATTTTAAAAAGTATCACATATTGGTGAATTTTCTAAAATTTAGGTGAAAAAATGATCACCTGTACTAATAAATGTATAAAATAAGGTGTTTTTGTATCGAAAATCATTTTTTATTTGGGTGTTATACTATTTTTTCTCAATGTATTACCATAAATATAATCTTAGACAAATTCACTGCAACACTTTTTAAAAATTGCTTTCGAATGAAAAGGGTTAAAAATGGAGTAGGATTGAATGTATTGTATATAATATTTATAGCATGTTGAAATAGTTAAGTATGATAATATCTAATCCTTAATAGCAATCAAAATTTAATTCCTAAGCTGAGTTATGTGCGAAGAGGGTGGTTTATGTGATAAATGTTGACGAAAAGTCAACAACATGTTTTGAAAGACAACATGTTTACTCGGCTTTATTATAATCTTGTATCGTTTTGAGGCACTGTGACGACATCGTTTTCATCCAGGAGAAATTAGGGGAACACATTCTGGATTCTAATAATAAAACACAATTATTTCAAGTCGACAATATTGGATAAGAATGCGATTTTTTTCCGTTCTCGGAGCGCAAAATATTTCCTTTCATTGCGCACGAATTGTGCGTGGGATGAAAATGTTTCATTATTCGAAACGAACAAGTAAATAAACAAAACCGAAAAATGGGAGTAAGTTTTCAAAAAGTAGCCTCTTTTGCGGGGCCAGGAAAAAAGACGTCGCACGCATTCGGGGGTGTTCTTTGCGCCATTGTTGAATTATTTCATTATGTCTTCCCTTTTGTATTTGGGAGCGGGTAACCTGAGCCCGATTATAAGGAAACCTTTCTGCGTTTTCAGAAAACACCCACAAGTGTTGTGTCACCGAAAAAGTTCGCACCGTGGCGTGATGTGGGTTAACACACGACAAAAGTGCTATGACAACATTCGGCATTATGCGAACAAATAATGTATTAAGGCCTTTGTGAACTTTCCCGGCGATTAATTATGAAATTTTGTTTGCTTTTCGAGCCTAACTGAGAACAATCCCGAACACGGACGAGTATATTATTATCTGGACGAAAGTATCTCCGAAACATTAAACTCTTTCGGCGCTGGGCGGGGGGTGGGATATAGGGGCAAAAAGTAATCATGGTGCGTCTGTGGGTGTAAACACATTATCCCGCCATTATATGTTCCATATGAGATATTAATAAATACTAAGTATATACAATGCTCACAATATCATTCACGACAACAGAGATTAATGATATCATCAGTTCTTTTCAATGTTGGAGCATATCTGAGAGGACGTGCGTCTACTCCCATGTATGCTCTAATGAATCCCACACAAAAAAAAGATTTAAAATAAACATCAAAGATATAAACAACGCAATAAAATAGTAATTAAGCATACTCTCCAAAAATAATGCAGAGATTTCCATCGAATATTTTCATATGAAATGTCCGATTTTTATCAGTCTTGAATGGTTGGTAATTGGTATTTTTAAAAATGTATGTATTCTTGTTTTATAAATTAATATCGAAGTATAATATCGAGGGTGGAAAATATTTTGCGTTGTTTATATCAGGGGACTGTGTATTTAAATGAAAAATACGGTTTTATAAATCACACAAATTCTAAGAACATTTAAGTACTTTGATTCTTATGTTATAAAACCAGTCTCGATATAACGAAGAAAATGAATAAGCAAAGAAAAACATAATCAAAAAAGGTCTTTAAACTGCTGAGACATGTTTTAATTTACTTTTTTGCCTTTATAAACACATATTAATAAAATAATAAGCAGGTCTAATTAATAATCATGTAATATTGTTCAAATAGTCGAATAATTTGATGGATTCCTAGCGGTATTGTTTTAATTGGCTTAATCTAAGCAACTATATCGCTTTGGTGGCATACCAGGGAACTGTTTTTGGACATTATATAAACGTTTTTGATATAATAAAGTCAATTTAACTGGATATAGTACGCCGCGTACAAGAAAACTAGGCAATTGTCTTTTAATATTAACTACGAAATATATAATCATTTATACTTTTCCATACAATATTGGCTTAATACAACAAATTTGTCAGATTATTGAGAAACGTCCATATGTTTTTCAAATTATTACCAATGAAGTTTGAATCAATTGGCACATATACTAGAACAAAGAGAGGCTTGAAATAATTATATAAATAATAGGAAATTAACAGCATCGAGTTATCCCGTACACTCTCACGCACAGCAGTGATGTTTTATGCAGACCTTACGTTTCAGCATCGTACGAGTATTGATTGAATCAGTAGACTTGAATTTGTCCATCAATAGTCAGTAGGATGGTAATGGCGAGGATAAAATCACATAATACAATTCTTCGAACGGAGCACTGATTTTGAAAATAAAATTTGATCATTTACACATGTTGTTCAATACTATATTTTTTTATAATAATTTGCCATATATTATTAAAAAAAATTACAATAAATTTAATAGGTATTATTTGAAAAATATGGTCGCTATAATCGAATAAACTTGAAGCGTCTCTATTGAAAGACTCTACGATGTTAAAGCATTTACGATGATGATAACGACACTCGATCAATTTTAATTTGTCAAATAAATCGTATACATCTGAAAATGAATATAAATACATGTATTATTGTTATAATTAATATTTATCGAGTTTTACGCCAGTATATTATAAATCGGACATTTCATATGAAAATGTATATTTAACGATGCTTATGTGCAGAATGATATCATAAACGATTTGTCGATGAAATCGATCATGTATCATGAAATTATGCTTGAATAATTTAAATATTCTATTATTAAGCATATTTAGCAGAGTTAAATATAATTAAATCGGAGAAATTCCGCCCCATCCTTTGACTTCAAAGTAAATGAAAACAAGCTAATTGTTATTTATCTCAGGAATAAAGTTCTCTTGAAGGTCAATATTTAATAAAAGTTAAGAATATTAATAAAACTGAAGAACTTGATTCAAAATATGTCCAATTTTATGTTTAGATGCCAAAAACATCTTGGAAGTGGTTTTTGGCGTTTGATCGATTTCCATACTTTATTTTCATAAAAATAGGCTGTGTAATAGTCAGCAGCATTTTAATGGGTTTATGGAATATAAAAATCTGTTTATAGAACAAGTGCGCAAATTTAAAAAATCAGACATTTCATATGAAAATAATATTTTAAACTAAATATATTGGCAATTCCTAACACTTATTTCCAAATTTTTTATCGATGTTTAATGTAGGTTTCATTAGAGACACATTTGTGATCCTTTGATGGTTCGTTTTTTCGGATGCGTATGTGTTTAAATGTGCTTTTCATCAAAAGGAGTTGAAGTTTCCAATTCAATTAAACATCGTAATCAATCCAATATGGAGCACTAATCTATGTAATTTGGAATACAAACACTTTGATTCCGGCCTAATCCAGTAGGATATACGATTCAGATTATAGATTTGCCGGCAGCGCGCAACTATAATTGATTAATCAACTTAAATGAATCATTTTAAAAACGAAATAAGCCTCCAGAGGCGCACACAACGCACGGAGAAATCCACAAATAGTGAGGAATTTTCAACGAGGAATTAGTGCGGTTGCTAAACTTGAATCAAGGAAAGGTGAAGCGCTCCGTATGAAATTTCATCCCCCGGCGCAGAATGTAAACAATATATATCACACAAAGAGGATAAAATGAGCATTCAGAAAACAGGAGGATTACTATTTGCAAAGCAGGGAAGACGCGTCAGATGTCTCCAGCAGCGGTGTTTTAATTTACGTCTCAGCGAGCAGACCAGGCCGCGTCCTAGTGTGGAGCTGTCCACATTATTTACATCTGCCGGATTAAACTTTTCCAGAAACTGTCACCGAATAAGAAGACGTGTCCGATTCGAAAGCGACGCGGAATTATAAATGACATCATACCCTCATAAATATGTATTTATGCGAGGCGAAGCGTTTAAGGATTGTCCGTTTTTAACGCCGGATAGAGACGTAATGATACCGCCGAGCCGGAAGGAAGGCACGCAAAGGGTTGAAAACGAGGAAGTAAATTGCACGAATTGAATACGTGGCACTCAATCACTTCGTTGTGTTACCGAACATGTGTACCCTCATATTACACTGTTGGGTGAACTTTCAATATGTGGATATTACCATAATATTATTAGCGATAGCAAAATGAAACCTCAATAGGTACAGTAGGGCAAATTAGCCTGAACGTCACGAAAACTGAAACTCCAACCAACTCTCTCTTTAGGCGCAATGTGTCAATTTAGCAGCGCCATCTTTTGCGGCGTTACGAACACTTTGCGTCTGAAGGAACGACACCGATCGCTTTATACTCGTGCATCGATTGGGTGGTGACGTGCGGGAAGCGGGAGTTGTGAGGAGTAATCAGATAGCCTTGGCTGCGGGACGACGTCCTTCCCACGGCCAGATATCTCTTTTGCGTTTAATAAATAATCTAATACGATAATCTTTCTGTTCAACGTCCGTCTACTTCCATCCATTGTCTGGCTCTGTAGCGTGAGCGATTTAATATTCCCACGAAATAGTCTGAGCAGATTTAATTCTCCAGATTAACAGCGATATCTTTTGTCTCTCTTCAGGTGCAATGTGTGTTTTAACAGCGCCATCTCTTGTGGCCCTACGGAAACATTGCACCTGCATACCGATGGATCGCTTCTTGCGTGTGCACCGTTGCCGGTTGAGTAGAGACGCGCAGGAGGTTGGAGTTGGGAGAGTCATTGGTTAGACTTGGTTGCGGGAGGTCGTCCCTTCTGCAACCAGATCTCTCTCTTTCTCTTGTGTGGAATAAATAGTTATTTAGAGAAGAGAGTTTTTCTATTCGATGCCTGTCTAATCCCATCCCATCCGACGAGCGCGTGGGGGCGGGGAGTGCCTCCGAGAGCGCCCCCGTCTCAACGTTACACTGGTGTCAGAATCGGCAGGTTGTGAATGCTGAGCGTTTTGGATGGAAGGCGACGACAAACTAAAACGGAAAACATACACACCAATAGTGCACCAATTTTATTATATATTACACAAACAAAGCTCAATTTTTTAGCTAAAAAATTAAGTTAACAAATGACTTTGACCGTTCACTTTTCAGTTACCTCTTTTTGTTATAGTGCTATATCTTTTATTGGATGAAGGCGATCCCCATGGAAGACAAATGCTTGTTTTTTTTCTTATGTTTAAGTTGGGAGAAGTTTATTAAGACTTAAAAGCTGATATATGGCGATGAAAACTAATCGAAACTTTCTATTCCTCGATAAATTTGGAACATTATGTTCATATTCAAATATTCAGCTTATAAATACAAGCTTCCAATGGCTTCTTTCACCCGTATATTTAAAACGTATGAGCTTCATCTAAAATGCTATAAGATACTCAAACATAGTTTGAGACAGTGAGTGATCATAAAATAGTGAGGACATGTTCTGATCATGATTTATGTTACAATGAGTTTTGCTGGTTAAAGCATGGAAATAAATGCATGAATGCACTATTTAATTAAAATTTTATTATGGTGGTTTAATTAGTAACACTTATTATGGGTGTTTTTGTACTTGTTGACGTAAATATTGACTTTGCTTATAAAAATCAAGCTAATAAGTTCTTCATTTGTACAGAATTTTTGCATATTGTATGAGAAATACAGCATTGATACTAGTGTGTTCTCCATTATTTTCAGTATTATCTCTTAATTCCTCCCTTATATTTATGATTTTTTTTATAAATACTAAAATATTTAATTTAAAATAAATATATATACTAAAAGAAACATATTAAAAGTTTTATGTGTAGAATCACACACCCAACATTATCATCTACACATAAATACATAAATATTTGGAGAAAACACCTTTAGATAGAGCCTTTGTTCACGAAACAATGTCCCAAAAAAAAAAACTTCCAAAAAACAAATCTCATAAATTATTCTTTGTCTCTTTTAAAGGATTCGTGCGGAAGAGTATATTTTTCCCGATTTCCGGTAATATTTTTACACACGAGAGACTCACTTCCGGGGAAGAATGCGCTAACTGAAAAAGATGAAAGTTTCGTGTAGCTCTTCAAATAATAATCGAAACGCAATTTATTTTCTGAATATGAAGAAACTCGCGAAATCCACCGACAAATTCGAAGAAAAAAACAAATAAAAAACGTGACTGATGGCAACAACACAAAAAACGTCAATAGGATATTGATGGTCCCATCGCTTAATAATCTGAAAACCCAAGAAGTCCCCGGGATAAAAAAAATCAGAATCTAAGGTTACACCGAAACCGTATTTTGTCTACGATGGCTATTGTATAATAATTTATGACGGAGGGATGAATGACGACTCTTTGACAAGAATAAAAATATAATTTTTTTATGCTTTGGATAAAATACAAAAATAGCCATAAACATTTTTCTTAATATCAAACATATGAAATAGTTTGCAAAATATGCAAATAATGAATTAATATTGCTGTTAATAATTTGTGCAGAGGGAACGGATTGAAAAAACCCGAAGAAGAGGTTCGTCATCGGAGTCTCGCAGTTGGGATCTCGCTATCAGACGCCGTACATATTATTGAGAATACATTTGTTAAATACAATGTACATTTCTATATATATCAAAACAAGTGTCGAGCGACAAGATCAGCAGCATCAACTGCATCCCGACAAACATCTGGCGGAATCATCGATCTGACTTATTTCAAAATGCCATAATCGTCAACGATGAGCCTTACAGATCCATGATAATCAAGTTTTTGTTGCATAAACTGGATGATAAAGATATCTACGATATATGATTATAAAAAGATGGCACTGATTGTCACACAGCGCATGCCATGATGGACATTCTGCACAATTTGATGGCATGTTTATTGTGCCTTTATATTTTTTCTTTTGGGTTTATTTTAAGTCGTTAGTTCTATATTTATTTATTTAACCCTTTGAATGCTATGCAACAAACATTTTTTAACAAAAAAACACCGTAGCGGCCAAAGGATTAAATGAAATTTAGTGCTATTGAATTTAAAATTGATGGAAGGCAACAACTATAGGATTCAATTTATCTGAGCGCAATTCTAATCCTTTTGCACAAGATCAGGCCCTCCGAAAAACCCTATTGTAAGGCGGGGTTCTTTTTTTATTTATATTTTTATTGCTGTACACAGCAAGGATAGCTATATTTACAACACAGAAATCCGTTTTAAAAAGTAACCCTTTGATGTCGACAATGGAAGGTATCCGTGTCAAAGGAGATCCCATCCTTCATTTTACTATTTTCATTAGAGCTTCTCACCCCCGAGCGCCAACCCTCGAATTTTTTGCACGGTAAGCGATTTTCGGATTTTGTCGGCGAAAGCCTTTAAAACTTTTAATATTGTTAGTGGAATTATCGTGCTTAAGACGATGCCCCGGTTAACACGGGGTGGTTTGTCACATTTTTTAAGGCGCTTATGTAAACAAAGGGAAAATTAGGGGCGTTTTGTAAGGCT
This sequence comes from Stenopsyche tienmushanensis, assembly GCA_008973525.1. NCBI lineage: Eukaryota > Metazoa > Arthropoda > Insecta > Trichoptera > Stenopsychidae > Stenopsyche > Stenopsyche tienmushanensis. The sequence goes on from WACJ01000027.1 coordinate 1,169,747, forward strand.
TGATGCCACTACACCGAATGTGGCGCGACGCCAACGATTATTCAAGATTTGTTCGGCGATTCAAATTTTTATTTGTTTTCTTTGCAAGCCCGGATTAATTAGCGGTATTCCGTTTTCATTCCGCAAAAAAAAAAAACGGGCAGGCCGTAAAACACAGCGTAATGGGAATTTCTTATTAAAACGCGAAATCGTTCATTTTTATGGGGTCGGTCTAAAAAATGAATGTGTGGTGTTTAAAATATTTTAACTGCAAAAAATACGAGCGGATGGTGGTATTGAAAAATTGGCGTATTAGCCGAAAAATGCGAACACCCCTGAAAATATTCCACTTTACGAGCTGCGTTGGATGTTTCATCATAAACGTTTCAGTACCTCGCGCTCATGCTCGTGGTTACTCTCTTTCTATAATGTTGTTATTAAAGGCGAACAACGTAAGAATATTCTTTTATATCATCATCCATCAATGTCGCTGCTGTTAATTTAATTTCGTTACTTTCAATACGTCGCCCTTGGCTTTCAAGAGTGATGGCTCGGACCGCAAAGCTTAAGACTCATGTAGGAAAAAAACCAAGAAAATTGTCTCATGAATAATTTTATCAATATCAGCAAGCAGCTCAAATTTCTTTGTCTGGAGCATTAAAACAAATTTAGCTATTTCAAAGTTACATATGAAAATTCGGAATTTCTGGTAATATTTTAGGGTGTCCCATAAGTTTCTTTCGTTTTCATATTAAGAAGAAAATAAACAATAATTTGTATTACATCAAAATTTATTGAATAATATATGATCTACTCTATTCTATTACCTTTCTTCATCTCTCCGGAAGCCTCATAATGCCTTCTTGCCAAAATTTCCCAAATTTGTTGGCAAAATATTGATCAAGGTACATTTTTAAATCATTTTTGGAATTAAAATTTTTACCACGTAAAGAATTTTTCAATTAAAGAAATAAATAATAATCAGAAGGGGACAATGATAGAGTTAATAGAATCGTGGTAAAGTAGCCAATTTTGCAAAAAAGGAAATTGTTCATTTCACCACGTCAGAACTTCTTCTTTTTGCGTTCTCGAGACAGTCGTCATCCAAATAATCTTGGGTAACATCAAGCTCATAGTCGCTGACCAGAAACGTCTCGGTCGACGGCAATGGCACCCAGTAAACTAAATCGTCATCTAATTCCAAATCATCCTAGTTGCGTCAAAAAGGGTAAACAATATTTTCAGAACCGTTTAGAACAAAATCAAAAACAGAAAAAAATATTAATTCGACTCTTAGGGTTTCTGAAAAGGCATTAGAAGCTAGTTACTATGTTGCAAAATTAATTGCACGCCAGAAAAAACCACATACTATCGATGAAATTTGTGTCTTTTTTTCTTTTCTTTATGTATGATATATATCCCGAAAGTAAGTGTACCGTAAGCATAACGGGCTGTGGTTTTTTGTTTTTTGAGGGTTGGCAACACTGGGTGGCAGAGGTAAATTTCATGACAAAGCGAGCTTCTCAGGAACATGATAAGATGTACACTCATGTTGTTTGAAAGATGTCGGCAAGAAATCCCGCCAAGTGCGAGCCATGTTTTGTGATCCCTTTGACTTGAATTGGAAGTTGGGTTGAGTTCTATTGTGACTGGAGATGAAATGTGGGTGGCTCATTACATGCTTGAATAAAAAAAATAGCCATCACAGTGGCATCACACCATTTTCTCATCTGCCAAAAAATTAAAAACCACAATTTCTGACAAAAAAAATCATAGCCTTAGTGTTTTGGGACCGAAAAGGCGTCGTTTTGGTCGAATTTTTGTCCCTAAGAGAGACCATCAATGCATAACGATATTGTAAGACCCTAAAAAAAACTCAAAAGAAGCATTCTAAACAAAAGGAGGGGTATGCTGAGAAGTGTGCTTGTTGCACGACAACGCCTGTCCTCAAACAGCCTTGGCCATCAAGGCGCTCTTGGATTGATTTGGTTGGGATGTTTTGAACCACCTTCCGTATTGGCGCCTTCAGATTATAACCTTTTCCCCTTCTTGAAAACACACATAGGTAGAATTAAATTTTCAACTGACGAACAGGTGCAGAAAGAGGTTTTGAAATGAGGGAAGAGGCTGACGGAAGAGTTTTTCGAAAAGGACATAAAGAAGCTTGTGCCACGGCTCGGCTACATCTGGCATTGAACGAGATGGCGATTATAATACACTTTTTAATCTTTTCTAAAAAATATAAAAATGTAGTACACTTACTTTCGGGATATGTCTCGTACTATGGCAAAAGCTATTTTAAAATAAGTAAATAAATCAATATCTATTGTTATAGCTTTTGATGTGCCGCAAATTTTAAGGAAGAACTTTGGTGTTCCGTAGGTGAAAAAAGGTTGCGGAGCACTGCTTTATATTGTCTAGTTGAAAACAATATTTTGTCGAATTGATCGTTTCACCTTGTTGAAGTAGCTCATGATAAGCTACCCCCTTCCAGTCCCACCAAATGCATAGCAAAAAATTTTTGGATGTAGGTTTAGCTACAGTTAAAGCTTCTGTACTCTATATATATTCTCATAGAGTATCCAACTTTCATCTCCAGTGACAAGTCTCTTCAAAAAAGGTTGGCTATTATGTCGTTGAAGAAGAAGATCGCATGTTGAAATACGCTGAAGTTCATTTGAGTCAGTCAGTTCATGAGGAAGCCACACATCTGAACGATTGGTGTAGCCCAATTTTGTCAGATGATTATGGACGGATGTTCGTGGAATTTCTAACTTGCTTCAATAGGGAAGGTTAAAAGGATGGATAAATGGGTGTAGCACGAAACTTAGGAGCTTGGAGGTGTGTTGAGGTCTTTTTAATAAAGTTCTGGTCTTTAGAGTCAGTATTGCATTCTCCGAGCATCTCCGTTAATGTCGTGTGCCTTACTCAATCAAATGCTTTTTCGTAATCTATAAAGCATGCAAATACTTCTTTGCGTTTGTCCCGACACTTCTGAAGTAAGACATTGACTGCTAGCAATGCTTGATAAATGTCGTTTTCAACCAATCTTGGAATACAATCCCTGTGTCATAAATCTTATTAAACAACCTTAACAGGAGATCAAGAATTTCTTCGCTAATTAATTTTAATACTTCTATTTTAATTCTTCGTCTTTGGATGTCTATCGTTTATGTTTCCGTATGAACGCTCATCTAATCAAAATTTGATAGAAAACAGAGTACCATTTATAGCAAATGAGGTACCTTGATCACTTTGATTTCAAATTTGTCGAATCAAATAAAGAATTTATAGATAATGTTCAAATACAGGCTTTCGAAAGAGATATACCCATTCCAATTTAATATATAGTAGATTGCCTAAATTCATCTTAAGGCAAGTAAATACTGAGGCTATATATATTTGACTATTTTATAACAATAATCAAAAGTTTTAATGGCTATTCAAATGGCTTAAGTAACTAGTTTTAGTAACTAAGCCGTGTGTATTGTTCTCGTTACTCCGGATCCTTTTTCATAATCTTACATTTGTGATATCTATCTCATTTAACGAGCTTTTAAATTATTTTTCCAGGTTGTTTTGAAAACCAAGATAATTAAGGAATGAGATTAGTCGTTCATCTAAGTAGTTAAGGCACAAACATCATCCTTATCGCTCTGAAGAGTTTTGTTTCTTTGATCTTTGACCTTTATTCATGTAACACTTTAAATACTGTTTAGAGTGGCTTCATTATTCGAATATCAATACACTTTTTATTGGTATAGTGTTCATTTTATTGGCTGGGCCGCCAAAATATCCGTTGTGGGCCGTATGTGGCCCGCGGGCCGTATACGGCCCTAAGCTGTTACATCATCGTATTTTTCGTTATTTGGAATACTTTTTTGTAAGTTTGCGGAATTTTATATAAAACGTTATATAGGGCTTAATTTGTAGCCCCTCCTTGATAATCTATATTCACAGGAAGTAAACACGGGATTGATTAAAACAATAGGTTGTGTAATGTTCCGTGACTTGATGTTAACTGTGAGGATTGTCAATCCCTGGCGGGGTCCTGAAGAACTTTCAGGTCGTTTCTCGTTAACATCGGATTATTTTACGTCACGTCGTATATATTTACGGATCATTGGGTCCTTTTCGTGCTTTTCTCAATGAATTTCAGGAGCTTCCCGGAGTTAACTTTAACGCCCGAACGAATTCCCTTCCCAAAACTAATATGCAGACGCGCACGCAAAATGTTTCGCTACGCCATAAATTATGCAGACGCCAGAAGAATACCGTTGATGAGGAGGACGCTGTGGGATACGAACATGACCTGATTTTACTTTAAGCAATTAAATCTGACCTTATTTTGTAATGCCGGAAAATGAAAATATTTACCCAAGGGCTAAATTTGCAATATTTGCGCTTAAAATATACACTTACTCGCACATCAAATCGAATATTTCAATCAAAATCATTGAACAGTAAAAAATTAAATGACCCACGACAAAGATATAACGTCACTTATTGGCATCATACAAAATTTTATGCGATACGAATACGATTTAAATCAAATTTGATTCCTTATTATAAATGAAACATCACTCAATAAGTTCGTAGGATGAAAAAATATTCTATAAAATGGTTTTGGTCGATCATAAATTGAAGTTGCGTGAGATTGTTAACATCGTAAAGATTTAAAAAAGTAGTACATTCACTGTTTGCATTAAAATTTGTCCATGAGAAGCGCGTTCGTTCACAGCCGATCAAAAACAAGAACGCGTCGATGATCAGAACGCTGTTTGGAGCTGTTTTAGCACAATAAAAAGGATTTTTTCTTACAATATATGACAATAAATAAAATTTAAATCTATCTCTATATTTTAGAATCAAATTAATAGTCAGTTAAGTGGATAACAACCGGTGCATGTAGTCCTAAACGACTAAAAACGTAAGCGTCAACTGGTAAAGTTTTGGCCTTTATGTTTTAATATTCTATTCAGTGATTAACTTTAAAAAGAATTAAAAATATTATATGGCATTATTAGTGCATTTGATGAAAGAAATTGCCAAAAAATACCTCAAATGAAGAAGAAAAATATGTAAAATGAAAAAATCCTACGAACTTATTGAGTGATGTGTTATTATTATATTAATAATATAACACATTAATCTTTACATATATAAGTATTGGTATGATAAATTGGATCCTGAACTCTTATTTTTTCATCGTATTAACAAATATGGAATAATTTCATCCAAAATTCATATATTTAAATAACGCTGGAAGCCACAAAAATATGTTCGCCTGAAAAGCCTTCAATATAGATGGTCTTGATTTAAGAAGAAGAAACATCTTTGATTATTTTACAAATTGATGGGTAAAAATATACGGAATTGTTGAAACGGTGGTTGGATGGCGAAACATTTATTTGAATTTGGCGCCAAAATATATCCTATTATATCTTTGTTTGGTTAAAAAATTGATTAAAACCTACCTGTTTTATGAAATTTAATGGTATTTTATTATGCTAATTGCTTCTATTGCTCTTGTATGATTCTACCCTAACTCTGGATTACTTAATATGCCTCTTGTGATGTAATTCCCTAAGCTTTTGCGAACAAATTCCATCACATTAGCTGCATCAATGTGGTCAGCTCCAACATACCATTGTATTTTGTGATGTTGTATATGTTGTTGTGGAGTTATTTCAGCATGCATTAGACCAATTAACTTTGAATCGAATTCATCGTTACAATATAAGTGCTCCGTTAGAGAAACGTTTCGCCAAAAAATTATCTTTAAGACGATATAGCATGATGGTGCTATGTGTCACACAGCACATGCCATGATGGACATTCAGCACGAGCGGTTTGAGGGCATTTAACTTTTTTATTTATAAATATTTTTTTCCGCTTTCAATGATTTTTCATCCATCTCATGGCGAAAATATTTTGATTCGAATTATTACTTAAGTATGATTGGCAAGTGAAAAATATTCAGGGATGTTTAATATATTTTTTATGAGAGCGAATGGTCGAAGGGGATGAAAGCTCATTGTTGAGGAAGAAGTCGAGTGAAAACCCTGCGGTGAATCGTGTTTCGAATAAACTTCCATACGGGGAAAGTTTTTATGGATCGTTGGAGAGATCACATCAAATGAGGAAGACGGAGGCTGCAAGTAATTGACAGTTACGACAAATGTGATTTATCATCGTGGCCGATCTTGAGTCTGGTGCTTTTATTTACACGTGGCATTACATAAAAAAAAGAATCTGAACAAATAAAATTTTGATGTAAAGCGATGGAAGCGGGTCAAAATATACGACGACACAACGAGGGTGAATATAAATTGCATTTTCGTCGCGGAAGAATATGGCTTTTGGTACTTGCGCCCCCCCCCCCCAACAGCGAAATGGGTAGTATTGATTTAAAAAGTAATTTTGGAGATATTTGAAGATTTACAGCGAAATTGGAAACGCTTGAATACAAATATCTGTAGTATTTTTTTGATCGGAAAGTGACAAGATACATCAAAGAGACTTCGGAAAATATATTTATTTTTATCGTAAGAGAGTTACAGTAAGCCTTCAATCAAAGTATCCATTTATTTTGCGTATTATTCAAAAAAAAAAAAATGAATCTCATAGTATTGATGGCGAGGAACGAGAGCCTCCTGAAGAATTGCAACAGTGCAAAATTGACATACATCAAAAATCATGTATTATAAGATGATCATTGGCGCTTGATTATGAATTTATGTAGATTTATTTCAATATTCCCTCATATTACAATTTAACATGCTCGTTACAGCCGTGAATCATTAGTAATTAATAAGCAAAATTTAATTGTTTTTGTACGCTTTCTCGTTATAACCGTGTTATATTGAATATTGAACTTATGATGAATTTTCATGGACGTATATTTAATCGCATCAGAAGCCTCATTAGGTAATGCATAATAAGATTCAATACAGACAACGTATATATACGGGCGGGACGTATATATACGAGCAGGACGTATATATACGTCATAACGAAAATGTTAAAAATAATAATTAATAAAAACGTGGCTATATTTCCTACTTCAGAAAAAATAAATATTTTTGCAAAATGGCGACTGTTTAAAAAAAATCATTTTTTGACTTTTTTGAGTTTCATTTTTTTTTAAAATAGTTAAAAATAAAATTTTAAAATGAATCTGGTAGAAACGATAGAAAACTGTATAAGAAAGGTTCATACAAAATTAGAAGTAAATCGGTTAATTAGAATTTGAGATATAATGTCAACCGTGTTGAAAAAAGTATTTCCGATGTAAAACGCGTTTAAAGATTTCATTTAGATAGGACTGACTACCGCATCATTAAAATAGCTATAACTCCGTAAATAATTGGAATTTTATTAAATTTTAAACTACAATAGAATACCCCCTAAATATATTTATGTTAAAAATTTATATAATAACCATATTATTAAATATGTGCAAGGATTATTTCGATTGAAAGTATTGAGATTAATTTTCATTAATGGACCATTTTCAGCGAATGTTTGAATGTAAGATTTGAATATTTAATGTGGACTTGGGCTTAAAATATTTAAATAAAGCATTGATATCGCCTTTCTAGGAAAAACCCAAGCTTTGCTTATAATAAACGTATTTCAAGCACTCGGAGAATACATCAAATTATATTTTGGGTTGTTGTTTACTAATAATTTATTCATAGTTATGGCCAATGATTTAAACAAACTACGGAGCATCCCTCTGAATAGTCTAGACGTAGACGATCGATTCTATAAATACACAATGAATTGCTAAAATCGCCGAAAAAAATATGTTTACAAATTGCGAAAACGTACTGAAACATTACGCAAGATTGATTTTATTCAAAAACGTATCGGAAACGCGTCGATGTAGGCCCGAAGCATTAACTCTCGTGTTCGCAGTCGATAGGCAATATTGAATCTAATCAGTTTAAGGCTTTTATAGGCTTTGCTCATTTTATAATCCTCATTCATCACACCACCATTCATCCTATTAAATCGGCAGAGGGCCTCTTTAAGGGCTGTCGTTAAGTCAGCTATTGACAAAATTCCACTCATTAAATCTCGACATCAAAGCGCACAAACATATATGTCAGGGAATTAATGACCGTTTTATGACACTTTATGATCAAAGCCGTTCAAATTTTGAACATCAAATATCCAAAAAAAAGGTCGTGTAATATGGGCGCTTTGGTGCGACGCAGAATAAAGTGAAGAGCCAAAACGTGTAAGGGATGGTTTTGTTTTGTCGCCAGATTAGGAAATGGCATTAGGGTCTCGTGGGGTTGAAGTTTTTCTGACCCTCACTCAAATCATCTGCGAGTTTCGGGAGCTTTCGACTTTCAACACACCTAAGATATAAGCTCAAAGTGCGAAGTCTTAAAACTCTCCACAGAAATAAGGAAAGCCGTTTTTTCCGGCATGAATATTGTATGAATGTCTTTAAAATTAAATCAGCGAATACCTCTGCTATTCGTACGTGCTGCAAAAATATCAAATAAACCCCTACAAAATAAAAATTTCGTATTGCGAAATATATTTTTTTACAGTCATAATTGTCAACTAACAATATAATATTTTATCGTGAGGAATAAGAGGACTGTTTGTTGGTGATATGCCAATGCGAGTTTTGAAGCGATTCCAAGAAAATTGTACGTTTTACTCCGTTTCGTATTTTCTAAGTAGCTCCTTTCAGTGAAATCACCATTGTTGAAACAAGTTGTAATAAAGTACGTTTTCAATGGCCACTATTACATCCTCAACTTATTTTATACATTAGCGAAGAGGTCACAATAGCAAATTTAGAGACGCTTATCTTAACGATCGCACAAATGTACAACGTTTCAAGCATTCAATTGCAGAATACAAGCGAATATTTATGCCCGATGTCAATTATTTACAATAAATATTAAAAATATTACAGATAGCATGATTTCTGATTTATATTAGACCACTTGGATGTGCATTTCGAAAGACAATGAGAGAAATCCGGTTGTTTAACAACAGGGTATTTCAATAAAGACGCCCAAACTTTGTTAGATTATAACGGTCATGTTATTAAAGTAATATCTATCAAATTTACTTTAAATTATTAAATATTATATGGCAAATTATTATAAGATAGTTTTGAATAGCTTAAAGTAAATGGTAAAATTTTATTTTCAAAAATAGTGTTTCATTCGAGAATCACTTCACACAAATATTTGAATAATATTATATTTAATAATAAATGCCATAAAATATTATTTTAAATAAAAAAAATAATGGGTAAATATCTTACTTGTAACTGGTTTTATTTACATTTAAAAGTTGAGCGGCCTTACTGAAAGGACCTGAATTGTTAAACATTTTATATTCAAATCTTAAGGATTTGATCATGATTGATTACAATCATGTTTTTAAAAAATCGTATATTTTAATATACGTTTGAGAATGGGTATTTTCTCCAAACAATATAGATTTTTTTTAGGAAAATCAAAGAACGCAATTTAAGCTTTTAATATGTTATTTAGACCCCATCCCCCCCAAGTTTGAAAATTATATCTTCAATTAATATTTAATGAGATAATAATGTTCTAAAATTTCTTTAAATGGTTATTTATTTACTATAAAATGTGTTGAACGTTCGCCATACGATATTGTAGCTTAAGCGGGTTATATCGTAAAAAAAAAATACTGAGTGCAAATAAATGATTGAATTTATGTAAGTTATTTAATGGAAATTTATCATTAATATATATATTTTTTGTAATTTAAACATGTGTAATAAAAAAATTAAAATGAGTAAAATACAGCAAAGCTTTGATCTCATGGTGAATCATATTATAGGGGGGTAATAGGTGATAATAGTGCTTCCGAAGAAAAAAATTAAAATCCCTTATTTTTGTTGTATATAATGGGAAAAAATTCCGGTCGAAACTTTTTCATCTCTAAAAAATATTAGCAATAATAAATCTCATAAATGATTTTACAACGGTTAGGGACTACGTTTTTTCAAGCCTCGAAGACATAAAATTCTTTTCTTACTACCCCTTGTTATAAATTTTTACGCCCTTAATAACAAGAGAGAAAAGTTTCGCGATTCGCATTCATTTTATACTTACACTTGTATTATAGACACCGTTACTATTAAACAAATGGCGTAACTTTGCGTTCACTTTTTGAGGGAGCCTCCGAGGGATATTTACGATCGGAAAGCACTTTTGCGCTTATTTTCGACGTCATAAATCCACTATTTTATTATAAAAATTTACGAGCCATCGTTGGGACATTAGCGCGAAATCTTCATCGACATATTTGGATTCTCTGAGCGCAAAATCGAATCGGCGAAGATGAAAAATTGGCTTGATTGAATTTTTAATGTCGACTTGTAAATGTGTCTGATATTGGATAGTATTTGAGCGTTTGGGTCACTGTTATACATATATATTTTTAATCCTGTTACGCCAAAAGGGAAGGCAATTAATAGTTCCAGGTAAATGCATTAGCGGATTGTTGACATTAAATATTGACTTACCTTGTATTCCCCCAGTTCTGTGACTGTACAACTAAGGACAGCCTGACGACCGACTGCTGCCGTAACATTTTGTATTGGTCCTGTAAAATCGGGATTGGCTTCTTCGACTTGGGTTGGAATCGGTCCAGAGCCGGGAGAGGGGCCCGCAGCTGTCGCGGGCCCCATTCTGGATGAGCCCGGGGGAGATGTCACTTGCATGTCCACAACTGAAACATAAAATCCATTTAAATCACTTAATTTAGTGGAAAAAATAATTTAAATTTATCCCTAATTTGAATTTATTATTAGAGTGACCCAAAAATATTCGCGTCTATAGTAAAAAAAAGTTCTTAACCCTTTGAATAGTGAGCTAATTTAGAATCTTCATAATCTTAGATGTTATATTTGCTTGACCGCCACTTATCATCGTACAAATCCACTTATCTGTCAGGACCGTCGCAGCACGTATGAAGCTTGTATATAAATAAATAAACACTGTCGATAGCACACAATATACGGTCATTTTTTTGTACACAAGATACTCTCTCCGTCTCTGTCTCCCATTCACAATCTCCGATCCGCAAGATCTATCTCTTTTTCTTTCCAAATTTAACGTGCAAGGGACACAGCAGGATCCCTCCGTTTTTAGATCATCTCTTAAGTTTCTATAGATTTAAATGATGATTTAAATTTCTAGAACCAATCATCAAAAGTATCGTTGAGTATTTTATTAGCCTTTGTGGTAAGTTATAGGCTGACAAGGAGAAGTTGCGCGAAGCTGAGAAGATGAGAAACTTTAAACGCGTTTTTCTCGAAACTCTCTTTTTAAACTCACGGAAGTGCTCTCACACGCCCTAGATAAGCATTTTGTATGAAATTTGGCAAGAACGTGTACAATAAACGTCTTTGTCGTTTGACGTATAATTATTTGAAAATATTTAAAGGTTTTTAATTAAAAAATAAAAAATGTTAGTAAAAATACATATTTTTTTTCAATTGCTCATAATTTTTTTATTTTTCAATATTTTTTCTTAATTATAGGTCAAATTATACACAATATTATATAAAATAAAAATATATTTATATTTTTTGCTAATAATTATTTGTAAAGGACTTAAAACTTCCGTGGTGAAGAACGTCATCGCTCACGCACCGAAATACATGGCTCCCTCCCACTCCCACTACCATACTTTATCAAACTTTAAAAAATATTTTTATGTTTAATAAAAATTGTCTCTAAATACGCGAATATTTTTCGGTCCCCCTAATAATAATAAGCATGATATAGCACATCTTAATAATCGAATTAATTCCTCAAAAAATGTCTCTATAAATTCGTACATTATATTGAGCATTAATGGCTTGTTTTAACGACCTTTTTAATTATCCTCCATACGCACAAAAAGGGATTTGTATCGGAAAGGTTAATACAAAAACAAAACAGACTCATTCAACGATTTTCAGATTGGAAAACTTTTTCAATTAATTTTTCAGCATTTAATCAGGCACATCCATATTACGCCAATCCGCCCATAATCTTCGAGGTAGTGAGATTGTTGTATTTCATCCAGAAAAATAATTATTTCGCCGTACAAATAAAATTACGGCGAACAGGTACGCCCTCCATAGACGACGGGAGTCGTGCGTTCGACGACGACCCAAATTTAAATCAAAGGATGAAAATTAGGACTGCTTCAACCCTCATCAGTGGAATGAAAAAAGTCAGTCAGTTTTTCAATATTGAATTTTGTATATAAAAAGTTAATATTACTTTTAATCAAGAGTTTTTTTCGGACGGTTTGCGTTTAATCGAACAAATCTGAGCCCGAAATTTCGACGCAAAGTTCGATTTAATTAAATTCTTTGACGAGGAAGAATTCGTTCGAAATTTTTATCTATAACGGCCTGATTGATTGCTATTTACATTTTTGTGTACGTGTAATTAGAATGGACTTATAATCAACGGGATGATTTATTGCAGAATCGCTCTATGTATTAATTTATTGGGGTGGCCTGTGACCTAAGCTATAATTTAGGCGAAATTTGGAAAAGTAATTAAAGACTCCAATATTGACCATTTCATTATAAAATTTCCATTCAAAAGGATAATGTTCCATTTCATCAATAGTGAATGTTTTCAATAGAGAGAGAGAGAAAGATATGGCTGCGGAAAGGATGTCCTCCCGCAGCCAAGGCTAACTGACGACTCCTCTGCGATTTGCGCGTTCAACGTTCAAAAAAATCGTTTTTTTTATTGCGAATTTTAAGCAAAATTATCGTTATACTGCACTCATAAATCTCTATATGTAAGTATGTTAAACTAAAGTTGCTCGAAGTCAGCTCGAAGTTGCTCGAAGTCAAGTTTAAATCGACAGTGTGTTGTTGAATTTTCGAAACAAAAATATTAAAATATCTTAATAAAGGAACGAAAAGTAGAGAAGTTTGAGGAATTTAAAAAAAAGACATTATCATGGGAACCCGACTGGAGTCAAAAGCTGGTGCAAATGGCAGAAAACCAAAATCAAATAGCATTTCTTACCAATTTATAAAGATTTGTCCAGGGATGAATTACTATTTTAAGTCGACGGTTTGACAACTGGCTCCAAAGCATCAGCATTGTGGTGTAAAAACCATTGAAATATTAACATACATTGCTGCTGGGATATTTAATAACGACTACAGCTTCATTTTGAAGAAGATGAATACATTAAATATAATTATTGGCACCTACTATAAAGTCTTTGCTGAAAATATCGATGAAGCAGCGTAGAATCGTAAGAGTCTTTCTGAGACAAAAGCAGCTAGTATAGCCCGAAAACAACAGTTAATCGAAGATAATCAACTTTGTGAGAAAGCTGGAGATCTATTATATGCACTTGGAATCATTGGTTGATTAATAAGTCACTAAAATGGATAGTTTTATCACATTGAAACTTTAAACGAGATTATCTCGAAACTGCATTTTCAAAATGCTCGCCAGTTGTAGCTTAAAAAGTTGTTGATCGATCTGACTGAAATTTCGGGATGTTACCCACTATAATATCATCTAGTCAACTAAGCTGAAGTTGTAGGGTTTTCGCGTAAATAAGTATTTTTTTTGGGATAAAACTATCAAAAAAATGGTGAAAAATATGAAATTTTAACTAAAAAGACTACTAAATTTTTAATTTTATACTTTTTTAAAGTCATCAAAACATCAAAGTGGTTGACCAAATGAGGGGACCATGCCAGAAATGGCGAAGAAAAATCCTAAAAAACTGAATTGAGTGATCATCAACTGAAATTGTACGAGCTAGCAGACATGATAGACATTTTAAAAAGTGCTCTAAATCGTATATTGATTAAAAAATTGGACATGAAAAAGCTGTATGCAAGATGGGTGCCGAGTTTGCTCACAATAGAACAAAAACAGCATGGCAAGGATATTTCAATCGAGTATTTGGCGATGTTTTACAGCAATGAAACCGAGTTTTTGCATTAGTTCATAGCTATTAATCAAACATGGATCCAATACTTCACACTTGACGGAAAGAAAGAATCAAAACGATGGACTGAAGGGAAGAATCGGCTATAAGATCTTACCAATAAAGAGGGGTGGATTCAGCGGTTGATGGCTATTTTGAAGAGCTTGACGGCTCTCACTATATACAGGGTATCGAAGCTATTGAACATCGTTAGATCGGGTACTTCTGGAACAATTCTTATACTGTCCTGGATCCCGTTTGAATATCAGTGTCCCGGAATTTCAGAGACATTTATCAACCAATACCATCTATATTCCAAAATAGGGCCCATCAATTAAAGTTCCCTCCCCCCTTATACTATTTCAATTCAATCATGTATGTCTATTCGTTCAGTTCATATAATAATCAAAATAAAACAACCTCATAACTTTTTAAACCTGTGTTTTCGTTGAGACATTTATACTAAAATCTAATGAACCGATCTTATGAACGGCTGACTCAATATATATATATATATATATATATAATATATGAGTCTTCTCCCGATAGTCGGAGGTAAAACGACTCGGCGCTCGATACGCTTTGCGAAAATAATTCGTTTCTGTGATACGTTGAGTTCTTTCGGTGACTTGTCGGCACCTCACCGCCGGGGCTGCGCCCTCCGACAGGGCCCCCTTCATCAGTAAGACCGTTTCATCTTGTCCTAACGAAAATTACACGCGAAACATTATAATATAATGCTAAATTTTATTACATCTCATCCTTCGTTATCGCCTAAACATGCGGCTTATGGCAAACATCGAAATTCAAAGAAATGCATTTTTTGTGCCGTTCTTTTCTCTACCTCCAGTGGGCCGTTCCCAATCGACGCTTAACTGTAATAAAATTAAGGACTTAAAAACCTTTCAATAATTGTCAAAGTTTAACATTCAGTCTTCTCCCGATAGTCGGAGGTAAAACGACTCGGCGCTCGATACGCTTTGCGAAAATAATTCGTTTCTGTGATACGTTGAGTTCTTTCTGTGACTTGTCGGCACCCTCAACGCCGGGGACCCCCCCCCCTGCACTCTCCCCCGCGCAAGTTCATTCGTACGCTCTGACGAAACGCCGACTACACTTGTATATAAAATTCGCGAGTGACGCCGAAAAACATTGTTTTTACGACATCTGCACAAAAAATGGAACATCTTCACCGCGTCACTTGAGAGGAACTACAACAAGGATAATAACGCAAGTAAGATCATAATAATCCAAGCTTCCAAGGTAAGTGAATTAACAAATACTCGCACACATCCGCCTCCTACTATCACATAAACACGGGAACACTGGGAGCAAAATGCTTTTTCGACTGCTCCCATGCCCCCAATCTTGACTATAAAACTATTTGATATGGACCTGACTATTTGATATTACTTGATACCTGACTTTAACCTATTCGTTTCAGCTATGTCTATATATTTTTTTCCAGTTACTCCCAGTCTGACCGATTAAATATTATTTGATTGTGCCCAGTAGGCACTAAGCGTCAAAGTTCGAATACTGTGATGCGACATAACTACCCCTTGCTAATACAATTTGACTAATACTTTTGCGGCCTAACCACATTTGACTACTCCTAACTATTATACTTATACGATTTTATGTATTTTAACTATTGGCCACTTGACTAGTACCTTTTTACAGAGTAGATACTTAAATACTCTTCTAACAGCAAGCTGATATCCAGTTTATATACTATTCATTGCTTTTTATACGAATCTTAACTTGCATGTCGCTCGTTGTCTCTTGCATGGTCTTCCCTACTTAGCAGTATGGAACTCGAGGAACCTCACCGGTTCGGATTCGAGAGGCTCTAGGAACGGAGCAGGAACAAGAAGAACACCAAGAAGACGGCCTCGAGGAGATGCATTTGATGATCTTTACTTTGCAACGAAAAACAACATTGTCTTCCGTTGACTTCTATATCGTTTTGTAATCGCCGAACTGAGAGGGGCAACCTGAAAAAATGGCGAAACCACTCAGTTTCGAATTCGCTCGGGTAAGTTGTACGGTGACGGGGAGACACCCTCAGTTGGTGTAGGAGCGAATCCGAGATGCACTTAAGCGTCTCGTATGTCTTCACCCTACCCCGGCAGCGCCCTAGCGAGGAAAGGGGGGACTGGACTCCTTGTACTCCAGAAAGCCCTTTCCAGTAGAGTCAAAAAGGTCGTCTAGAGTAGTTTTCCACCATCTCCCTATGAAAACTACTCAGTCTTTACAAACCCCCCAAACTCCTTATCGAGACGTTCGCGAAAGTGTTCGTCAATACGTTCACTCAGGATACCCGTTGGGTGAGCGTTCAAAATAAAACTCGGTGGTAATGCTACCTTCAATATCGAGCGAATGAGGAGGTGAATGTATGATACAGACGAAATGGATGTAACCCCTTTCCTATGAATGGATATTGAAGAGGCCCATAGTTCTGTAGTGGACTGTTAGTGGCTGCGCTATGATGATGATGATATAATATATATTTAACGCCTAGATGTTAGTACTGTATAATATTTACATGTAACATTTTTTCAAAAAATATAAGCCATTTTATATTAGTAGAAAGTATTACAATTTTAATCATGGACAGGTTTGGATGATAATATATATCACATATGCATTTTTTATAAAGTTCTGAGAATATTCATTAATATTGTGGTTATGATACCTGTTTCTGAGATTCCCCCTGCAGACTATCTTAGTATCGATTAGCAAATTGGTAATGTTACAGTCCGTGTACAGTGTCATCCCGTGTACGTTGGTCCTTCGCTATTTTAGCCACCAGGAATGAAAATGCATCTGCCAGTCCCTCGGGGGTTAATCCCGCATTATAACAGTTACACGCGACAAGGGAAGAACTCAAACAAATGAATAGGGCCCGGGGCAAGAACATAAATAAAGTGCACCCGGGGCGCATGTGCTCGCAATGATACGACGGCTGATATATGAACTGGGATCATTCATTAAATAGGCCCGATGCATATTTGAACAGCATCTCGTTTGACAGATGCATTGATAATATATGAAATTGTTTCATCCCTTTCAACGATTTTTTGTTGTTGTTGTTGTCGGCCCCTTTACAAAGAGTTGACCAAATCAGGTATTGATAGTCTGAAATTCAATATTTGGATTTAAATATGACGATATCAAATCATTTTCATATTTTAAATACAACTGTTTGTTCGTTAATGGCGCGGCATTGATTCAATGCAATGACCAGAACGGAGTCCAACTTAATCAGATAATTTTAAAAATACAATATATAAACCTTAATTATTTTTTTGTAAGATAAAAAGATAATTAAATTGATATCTTATATACTGTTTGTGTTATTAATTTTTAAAATAAGGTAGTTTCCCTGCCGCATTTCGTATAAATACCTTTGGACCGTGTATGTTAGCGTGGGTTCTGGTTATGAAGCATGAGCAATCTTAAATCATGATCCAAGCATGTCCTTAGTTCTTTTATGAGCACTCATTGCTTCAAATTTTTATCATTCGATTAATAATATCAATCAATCTATGTATAATCAAACAAATGTCAGCTTGTTTATTTATAAATGAATTTGTTTGGAATGCCGTTTATCCGATTGCGATGAAACTTTAATGAGTTATTGGGCGTGTATCTAAAATGGTTTTTAAATTAGTAAAATCAATGTGTATGAGTGGAGTTTGTTATGCGAGACGTTTAACGTATACACCATGTTGGCGCATATTGGTCTGGTGAAGTGAATCAGGACCGCGGGGAGAGGCGCAATATTCCGCTCACGGGAGAGCGGGCCTCAGTCACTCTTTGAAGCGCGCGCATATTTTTGGATCCTAACCCTTCCACCCGCTCTTTGCGTAGTCCACAGCAATCGCTAGTTTCTAAATAAAAATGTAAAAGCGTTCTGTAATTGGCTTTAAATTTCATTCAATTTAGAAGAACATTAGCTTCTGAACCATTTCCGAGGAAGATAGTGCTCGTTTCGGGTTTCCAATATTGCATTTTGAGATGCCATTTAAAAGATAAATGGTATGATACATAAACATTTTGTTCAAGTTCAGCTCATGAATAAATGCCGGATGGAAATTTCCAGTAAAATACAATCCAATATGATGCTTGAATCTCATTGAAAAATCTGCTCATATTTTACACTGCGATAAAAGTTATTTTTTATATTATAAAAGTCACTTAGTTGACAAAAAATAAAGCATATTGGACAGAATTAATTAGTGAAAATGGCATTTTAATTGGTTGCTTGGACCATGACACATATGTTGTATCATCGATCATTATATTTTAGTATTATTATTTTATAGTCAGTTTATGAGCATTTAAAAGCTTGGATTTAAAATCCAAAGTGACATTATATACATTGAATGACAACTACAAACAACGAACACTATTGACCCATTTATGACTTCAAAATGCTCAAATATGAATAGTTTGTATTACGGAATAAAGAGAAGATAAAAAATAAAAATATGTTAATTACCACCCTAAAAACTAAAATCTAAATGACCTTTGTCCAATAAATTCAACCCCTATTCGTATTTGAATATATATATTCTTTCGATTAAATGTTTGAATTATTCAAAACGAATTTAAGATTAAAATACAATTATTATAATAGGGGTTGTATTTTGTATTTAGTAAAACGTGGTTATGTGATCGCAAGCGTTGAATAATTTATTAATACGATGCACGATGAGCGCTATTGGTGACAGCAGCCTGCAATGGGGGTAATCCCGATTTGGTTCAAACTTTTACCCCAAGGGGTTAAAATATGAGCGCTGATGAATTTAGCATAAGCTAATCAATATTTATTTGATACTGCTTGTAAGCTCCCGTCATAAATTAATTAATATATAATTAGCAACGTTAATATGATATATGTATCGAAATAATAAAACATACTGTTATCATCCCTTAATCTTCCTTTCGTAAAAATACATTAATTTAAATGAATTCGAATAATAAAGTTTTCCTACTGCATTCTGATGAGAAGCTTTAAAACTCGACTATTTCAATGCATTGATCAGAACTGAATATACTTTAATGATATCATTTTTAAAATACAATATATAAAAACTTTAAACGTTTCTATATAATATAAACAAATAATTAAACTGATATCTTTTATATTGTCTATATTATTTATTTTTAAAATAAGGTAGTATTCTTGCCGCATCCTCTTTATATGCTAAAATATAAATCTTTACGCAAACTCTATTTTTCAATTACCACATTAATTACATGGCTCAAATTGTTTTACATTAATATTTAATATAGTACATAATTACATTTTTATAGTCTATTCATTTACATAACAACATCGCACATGAGGTATGATGTAATTGAGTAAAAAATTATGTAATCTTAAATACTCATTTTATCCACCATGTTTCCATTAACATTTATAAAATATTTAGAGTTAAGCATGAATTATTGATCGTTTAATTGCCATTGCATGCAAATATCGACTTTTCGAGTTTTGCATTGCCTTTGTCGCTACGGCAGTTGCTGATTACCGCGTTGTTAGGCTGCAAAAATCGCACCGGGAGGTCACTCGATGTATAAGATGCTCCATATCATTATATTGAATGATTATCTCAGTGCCGATAAACAATGTACAGTTTATCTTCGGGGATGCTTAGGCATAGTTCAAAAGGAGGCTTCTAGGCGACGATCACGAAGCATACGGCTTCTATACAACGTTGAAATACTACAACGATAACCTTTGACCCTGTATGTTGGTTTCACTGTTATGGATTATGTCAGCCAACTCGCAAAATTTCGGCGAGGATATGTTCATTCTCCACTTTATGCGGCCACTTGCGCTCTGAGCGCGGTGGTAGAATAGCTAATGGTTCTAATTTAAATTTAACGACTCGATGGAGATCGTAGAAGCCCCCAAGGAATAATTTTTTCAGAAAAACTCTTACAAAAAGCCTCAAATGCCCTAAAAGGTTTCCGTGTCCAACCGGTCCGAATTTCGGACCACTCGACGGACATCGAATCCATATGCACATATAAGGTGGAAATCAGTTCATAGACTAAAAATATTGTATTCTATTGTATATCTAATAAGTTATGATATTTCAATAGATTTTATAGCCGATTCTATGGAACTTTTGCTTAATACTTTATCACATCATTTAAGAAGTTCAATTAGGAAGTCACGGACATGTATGATGGAGCTCAGCTTCGTCCTTGGTCGCCGTTTTCATTTGGCAGGTTATATGGTACACATAGTCAATTTTTTCTTGGGGTTGAGTGATAGCAAACCCGTCGGAAGACTTTGTTTATGATATGATAGATATGGACAATTAATGCTTGTTTGCAAGGGATCTTTTATAGGGTTATATGAGCCACCTATTTAGATTATTTTTAATACATTCCTACAGACACACAATAATTGATGATAGAATATAAAAACGGATTAAATTTTGTAATTGTGAATATATTTGTATTGGAAAATAATGTTTGTGAATATATATATTTATTTAAAGGCGTTTGGAAATTCATGGAAAAAAATAAAGTCCAGGGTTAATTCGTTAAGCGAAAATATGGATTGGAATAGATTAAATCGGTAGAGAAACTGGCGAGTCGCTGATGGAAACTATTTTAATTCTACGGATCTATGAACTCAATTTCTGAAATTCATTCAAATTTTCAGCACAGTCTGACTGAAACGATTACGATACTAAAAAAGAGCGTTGATTTTCGGTCGAGAATATTTCGCATATCATATTTTGAGGCGAAGTCTTTTTTGTATCCCATCGTGCCCGATTATAAGCGCAAAAAATATCAGACACGTTCTGGAATATGTGACAAAAGTAGCAAAAGCTCTCTGTTTGATTTCAGAAAAGACGTTCAATCCATCCGATGATTAATTTTCATCCTACAAAGATGTATCGGAATAATAAATGGCACGTTTCCAATTGATGTCTATTGACGTTCCTATAAATAATGGCGTATATCGGCTTTTATGACGCAATGGTGGTCAAAGGTCGACCACTTTTTCTATCGAATTTCTATTATTTATTTGGCGGCAATTCGCAGATTTAACATTAAATTTACGCAGTCATAATTACTGCGCGTGGGCTCACAAAAATTGCTTTCAAATTCAAATCAGCCCCGTTCGTCATCCGTCCAATAATATATTCATAGTAATTTTTTCGCTAAAAAATCGCACAAAGAATTATTCATGACCTCTCCATTGATTAAAAAAAAACTAATTAACAAGTGTCCACTCAATTTTTATAGCGACCACATGGTCCGGAGTCCGAGGGTGGCTTCCGAAGGGGGTGCAAAACGCCCGTCGCTCAAAAAAAAAGGGTTTGACAAAGAACATTGTTAGCGTGCAGAGCGGGAGAGACACGACCTTCTCCACCCGGGGCCGGCGCTTTCGAATTAAAGTGGAAATCCTTTAATCCCACAGCAATTAAATGTGTTGAATTAGTGGTGCTGAGCTCGTAGTCATACGGAACGTTTCATTTCGTATCCCGGAAAAAATATCCCGGATTATTTATTTAGCAAATTAGGCATGACAGTGTTGTCATTCCTTAAAACGCTATAATGCCGTCATTTTTGTTTATGTGCCTGTTAATTTGCCGTTATTTAAAACGATTCGTGCTCAAAATGTCAACCGCGCATTTAGTGTTAATTATGATGTCAAGACGCATAATTAAAATGTCGAGCGACATGAGAACATGCATTTAAGCCCTACTGCAAGCCAAATTTACATACATTTTTAAACCTCTGAATAAATCATAAAAAATGTGTCAATTAATGACATTCCCCTGGGTATATATTTTAAGCGAGTCGAGTTCGGGACAAGACGCTTAATACGCAAGACGATTTAATTCGCCAGATTGACACGTGGCGTCTGGGTGCAGAAGTTGTTGGATAACCTTGGTTGCGGGAAGACGTCCTTCCCACAGAATCATAGCAGTAACTACTCTGTCCGTAAATAAAATATAATAGTTAAGATGACAGTGTTACTATCAGTACCCGACCACATGTTTTCATCACGACCCATAAGAAGAACAGGCTTGGTTATCGCACTTTGAGAAAACAAAGAGATTTTTTTACATAGAGCAAGCATTTAAATAAATAAGCACTGTCGATAGCACACAATATTCGGTAATTTATTTGCGTAAACAAATAACAAACTTGAAATCGAAATCATTATTAATCGATAAATTTGGGCTAACGATCCATACAATTGTGCTTTGTATGCGAGGAAGTTCTCCGTCTCTGTCTCGCGAACCGCGCTCTGTCTCTTTCTGTCTCCGAGCTCAATGTACAAGAGTGCTCATTCTGAATAAATGGAGGGTCTCAGGCCCTGGGATAGTACTCCTTTAGGGGCTAAAAATCCAATTTGACACTGGTACGTAGTTTGAAATTCCGGGAATTGGAACATTTTACTGGTTTTCTTGAAAATAAAACGTTTGGAATTCTTAAAATTAGAATTTTTCTCGGAAAGGAGTTGTTGACTGTGTAGCGTGGGCGATTTATCATCCCCGCATAGTAGCGGCATCTTCCATTTCTTTTCAGGTGCAATGTGTTATTATAACAGCGCCATCTCTTGTGGGCCTGCGGAGACATTGCACCTGCTTACCGACCGATCGCTTTTTGCGCGTGCATCGTTACCGGTTGGGTAGTGACAGCGCGGGAAGCGGGAGTCGGGAGAGTCGTCGGTTGGCCTTGGCTGCGGGAGGTCGTCCTTCCTGCGGTCAGACCTTTCTCTCTCTCTATCTGTAGTGCGGAATAAATAGTTATCTTGCGAAGAGAGACTTTCCATTCGACGCCCTTCGTATTCCCATCCATTCGTCCAGCAGCATCACAGCCCGATAGAAGAACGTACACGTGGAGGCGGGAAGCCGCCCGGGGACTCTGCCCCCGAGAGCGCCTCCGCCTCAAACGTTACACCTGCATTACATTTGGTTTTCCCGTTTTTTTCCGAAGGTCCAAAGATTGGACTTGGAAAGTTTTTTGGTTTTCACGAGGCCTTTCAATAAACACGCTCAATTTTTAAGTGCATATAAAATAAATTTTAAGCAAGATATCCACTCAATATTTTTTAATTTGAAAGAATAATTTAAGGCATTTAGTATGAACATGAATCGTTCAAATGTCTGCCTGCAGCTTCGCAGTTTGACACGTATTCGGTAGGTTTAATTTTCGATGACTTTGTCGCATAAATATGACTGAATTTACTGGATGGCGTTCGATATCGTCGAATTTATGGGCAACAATTGCTTATTTAAGATAGTTCCAAAGGAATAAGCCTAAAGACGTTCATAAAAATTGACAGCTTCAGGTGTTCCCGTACATTCTCATGCACAGCAGCGATGTTTTCTACGGACCTTGCGAATTTTTCTCGAACGGAGCATTGATTTTTAAAATAAAATTTGATAATTTGCAAACACATCGTTCAATATTATTATCTTCCATGATAATTTGCCATATACTACTGTCAGATATTGCTTCGACAATATGTTCGATATAATCGAGCAAATTCGAAGCGTTTCTATTGAATGATACTGTATAAGACATACTTAATAGATCGATTGAGTTGGCTCCATTCATATGCAGTTAATTAATTTAAATTCGTTGAATGAGTGTGTTCTTATCTAGCCGGTGGGTCTGAAGAGCTTGAGAAATTTTGCTCCAGAACTCAATTGCTGAAGTCCTTAATTGAAACTCGAATTCTCCAAATAGATTTAGTGGCAAGAGACGTTGGCTATCGCACGCCGAGAAAACAAAGAGATAAAATTCGCAAAAGGTATTTGGCAATGTTTTAACTGCTGACTTTCATTTTTGCTCCATTATTTTCCTTCGGCGATGTATGGCCTGGAAAACAAATCCAAAGGCAGGATAAAAAAATCCTAGATTTTTTACAATGAAATTGTATCTCTTATACATTAATGCGATACGTATTCGACCATCACAATTGATTTAAAACGAAGTGACCCCTTAAAAACGATCAGACAAATGCTTTATGGATGTCTGCAAATTTATAAGAGCCTCGTAATATTTCGATTAGGGCAATATCATTGGGCCGCATCCAAGCCCTTGTAATGTAAGAAGATTACGAAAAAGTAAATATTTATCGTTCGGTATTGAGAGACCTTTCATAAGTGCTGAATCCATTGAAACCTTCGCACAAAAAATAGAGAGGATTCATGGAATTGTTTTCGAGATGTGGAGCAAAAACGACAATCACAAATATATTTTTTTTGATGTTCTACTTTCGTATCTTCTCTGATGATTTATTTCGACGCTTTCGATGATGAGATTTCGTGTAATTATAGATTAAGTATTGCGTCGTGGAATATATTCGAGCCGAAGTTATAACTTAGTTTTCAAAGTCAAATTATATTTTCCTGGATGGAAATAATGGCATTTATTACGACTTGTCTATATAAATAAACTTCAAAATATCCGATTCGGTATAAAATGCTTCCATAATTTCGGTTATGGCTATAAAATTTAATCTTATCCCCCAAAGTAATCATATTATTACATAGAAGTTAGATGGATACTATTATCTTATTACGGGGGAGCTTTTGCCGGAAGATTACCTTTTAACTCGCAAAAAAAGTTTTAAAAGGATTTAATAGAATTTTCAGCCGACGCCATTTTCAATTAAACTTCTGAAACCCAAAAAAAAAAAAAAAATGTCGCTTACGCTTGACAAAATTAAAGTGATAATTCTAAAATATCGCGCGAGAAAAAACTGGGTGAAATGAATACAAATTCAATATAAATCCTCACCCCATTTTGATTTATTATTAATGTCCCCGATCTATAAATATTGCTTAACTTGCGAACAAATAAGTCCGGCAAAAATCCCGCAAAATTTGTCGACAGTACATAAATAATGGGATTAGATAAAGTTAAACAAAACGCTCCCGAACAATACTGATGGAATTCGAGATTAAATTTAGAACAAACGCGCCCAGCAAATCTCCCCAATATAAATTGACTATTGAGCACAATTCGTGTTAAGGTTTGATAAAATAACAGCCGAAAAGTTATTCATTCGAGCCTCTGTTAATAATAAGCGTAATTAATTTCCAAGAACGCAAACTAACCGAAGAACGGCCTGCGAAAACGTATTAAAATTACCCAAAAGCGAGGCCGGCCCAAGAATGTCGAAGAAGAAACAAAATACTTAGCACTATCGTTATTTATGTATTCGACGATAAAATATAAAGAGACCGCACAAAGCGATTCATGCGTCGTTAGGAAGATAGTGGAGGAGGGCTGGGGTCACTACTATAGACGGGGCATTTCAGGGAGGATTTATTTGGCTCTATATTCTACCCTCCAACGTGAATTTATTACTACATCTGAAAGTTTTAAGCAATCTATGAAGAATTTAGAGTGGATGCACAATTTTGCATTTGAAATGATAGACAAGGACGCTCATCCTACTGGCACCAAATAAAAATATACAAAGCTGCTTTTTTGTCCACAAGTAGTTTACGTTAATCATTGTTACATAAAAGTCGTCTGCTTTCGATATAAAGTGGCTAAGGCTTCAATATATGTGGTCAAAATTATAACGCGGGAACTATATAGTGGTATATAACACCGATGCCTATTTTAGACTCCGATTCCGTTCTTATATCGGGCCGTGATGTTGCTGGACGAATGGATGGGAATAGACGGGCGTCGAATATAAAGACTCTCTTCTCTAAATAACTATTTATTCCACGCGAGAGATCTGGCTGCAGGAGGGACGACTTCCCGCATCCAAGGCTAACCGATGACTCTCCCCGAATCCCGCCTCCTGCGCGTCAATACTCAACCGGCAATGGTGCACGCGCAAGAAGCGATCCGTCGGTATGCAGGTGCAATGTCTCCGTAGGACAACAAGAGATGGCGCTGTTAAAATAGCACATTGCACCTGAAGAGAGACGGAAGATATCGCTGTTAATCTGCTCAGATGTTAAATTGCATGTTTTTTTAAAATCTGTTTTTAACACATTATTTTTGCATTCGAGATTTTATTTGTAGATGATTTTTATCTCAAGCGAATTGTGTATCAACTAACAAGGGTAGTCCCAGAAGTACCTGACCTGAATTATATAGATTCAACTCTGGGGAAAGTCTGCTCCTTCGTTTACAACAATTTTTTTTTTGATTGGCAGAGTTTAAAAGAGGCTGTACGAGCTGCCAAGACGAACATCGCAGTACGTCGCATATTGATTGAAAATTTGCACACGAGAAAGCTGTGCGCAAGATGAGTGCCACGTTTGCTCACAATGGAACAAAAGCACTGTCGTGAGGTTGTATAAATCGAGTATTTGACGATGTTTCATAGCAAAAGTCAAGTTTTTGGGTCGATTCATAACCATGGATGAAACATGGCTCCAATCACTTCATACTTTAGACAAAAAGATATGGGGACTCTTCACTGACCCGAGCTTTTTATTTTTGATTTATTGATGCCGGTAACTAGCTAGATTTTGTAATTTAAAACTAAAAAAAACTAGCTATGATATATAAATGCATACATATTGTAGTCATAAGGTTTGTGTCCAAATGGTCCGCTTCTCGGATCGCTGACATGACGAATGAGCGCCTCGCGATTGGACGCCATGCCCGGACATATAAATAGAACATGATCTGCGTCCATAAACGAATCTCCGCATGGATACTCTGAGATTGGGGAAAGTTCAAACCTCAAGAGTGAAGCCCTAGATTTCCCGTGCCCTGTGAAGAATCGTGATCCTGTCCATTCATCCGGAATAACCCAGCTCCAAAGAAAGCGAAGACATTTCTATTGCAGGTTAAGTTATGGGGGTGAGTTTTTTGGGATGTGCATGGGATAATTTTCATTGATATTGAATGAAATTGTATTCGAAATATTGTAGAATAAGAAGAAGAATGTTCCATTGAACGAAATAGAGACATATATTATGTAGATGAAAAAGCTGTCCATTATAAAAAAGCGATATTGCTGAATAATAAATACAAATGTCATACATATAGGGTATTTCAGGGATGATAAGCTGTCAGATACTTGTCAAGCATATTTCTCTCGGCTTATATATTATACATATATCTCGTTAGCATCAAACAAAAAGTGAACTAATTCAAGCAACTTCCAAATAATCTGCACCGGACACCGCTACACGTATCCTTAGACATGTTGTTGAAAGCAAATATTTAAAGGAGTCGAAACTGAATTTCGAGTATTGAGTGCAAGTCGGAATTTTCATGCCACTGGGCAATTTGCAAATTGGTGGCGTTTCAAACAGATGTAAACACGAAAGTTAAATTTAAGCATTCGCGGAACATTGCCAAATTGAAATATTACAAAGGGAAACGCTCTGTTTATGACAACGTTCATTACATAACAAATGCCCGGCCATCAGCCAAATTTGATTTTAAATTCACCCCAGAATTCGGGCGCTCCGGATGTGTGAGCTTTGAGCGCAGGCATCGGGAACAGATCCTCGGCACCCCTGCGGTAAGCCGTTCCCCCGGAAGTCGGCTGTATTATTGTGAGCAAATTCCCGACGTGAGAAAAACATGTGAAGTTAAAGCAATGTCATGTTATGACAGAAGACACGAGTGCTCATCCATCAACGGGGCCTAGACGGTGGCGGAGGCCCGCTTGAAAAATCACCCCGGGCGCAGGTCATATGTTTTTCCCTGAGTTTTCCGCCTTATTTTCTTCCTCCTTTTCCTTAATAACAGAATTACAGTGTTGTGTGTTGGCCGAATTCACTTCCAGTAACTCGATAAAACTATTCCAATTTCGCAGCGATACACTTGCAAAGTGTACGCCTGCAAATTTTCCACGGTGTGAAAAGTTTGCTCATGCTCCAGACTCGTATTTAAGAACATAAGTTTAAATCGTCATGGCGTAGAACTTTGATAAAAAAAATCTGAAGAAACTGTAAAAATAAATTCAATTTGAGTCGTATACCACTGCGCCTTGAGGCTTCGTCGCGTCGGAAAACAATCCTTTTATTCAGCGATGAAATTCTCGTTATATTTTCAATCCAAACTTACAAAGCTTTGTCACTTAATTTTAGCGATTCTGTCCTTTGATAGATTTTTATTATGAAAATATAACTTCAAGAAAATACCGAAAATTTGCGTCGCACGACGGAATACATTTTTGTGCGGCACTTGCCAAGAAAACTATTCAAAAGCGGTTTTTACGACCCTGGAGAAAAAAAATACTGTTCTAATTTTAACGATAATGGACGTAAAAACTTAAAAGAACACATACTTTAACATCAAATCCGCTATCGAGACACGGTTCAGGAAACACAACAAAAAATGACCTTGCTGTAAGCATGACAATGGTTCTCAATTTTAGCCTTCTGATAGTTCGTGCAGCACCCATTTATCCAGCATTATTACTTGATACTTGAACTTGTACCTTTCTCAATCACAATCCGCGATTTGCGGATTTCGCGAACATGAACCCGGTAGGAGGTTCGAAATTTCGAATAAAAATTATATTTTAATTTTGCCAAATTATCCCAAAATTTTGCTATTGTAGTTTGGGCGATTTATCATCCCCACATAGTAGCGACATCTTCCATTTCTATTCAGGTGCAATATGCTATTTTAACAGCGCCATCTCTTGTGGCCCTGCGGAGGCATTGCACCTGCTTACCGAATGATCGCTTCTTGCGCGTGTATCGTTACCGGCTGGGTAGTGACGCGCGGAAAGCGGGAGTCGAGAGAATCGTCGGCTGGCCTTGGCTGCGGGAGGTCGTCCCTCCTGCAGCCAGACCTATCTTTCTATATCTGTAGTGCGGAATAAATAGTTATCTTGCGAAGAGAGTCTTTCCATTCGACGCCCTTCGTATTCCCATCCATTCATCCAGCAGCATCACAGCCCGATAGAAGAACGTGCACGTGGAGGCGTGGAGTCAGTTATGAGCTTCCAAATTCACAAAAAATGTGCGAATGAATGAGAAATGTCAACTTCCAAATTCTCTAAACCAAAAACTAACAACTATTTTCAACTTAATTTAGACTTTAGTCATAAAAATCATTACACATACACTTCACCTTATTCTTATTACGTAGCATTAGTGGTCTTCAGACCTGACACCACTGGATTTCTTTGTCTGGGGACGTGCCCTATTCCGTGGCTCGGGTGGTCTTCAGACCTGACACCACTGGATTTCTTTATTTAAGGACGAATTTCATATTCGTTATTCTAATTGATACAATTGATTTTATGAATATTTGGAACTCTTTGTTTGGGCTCAGTTTGTGTCTGGACACAATGTCTTTTGTAATTAAGGGTAAAATATCCAAACTCGAAACTAACGATGCCTAATCGAGCCTGTAAAACACTCAAATATGTTTATAGTGAAGAGGTAACAGTCTGTAGATGTTAATATTGGTTCCAGAAATTTAAATCGGTCAATAGACGCTTAAGGGATGAACTGAGAATGGGACGATGAACCACTCAAAAAGCAAAATTGACTCTTGATAAAACACGGGAATTAACATGGCAATTGTTACTGCATCCTTCTTATTCTCCGACGGATTTCCATATTTTCAGGTCCATGGAGATTAATTATTTAAGATATATTTTTTTGCATCTAAGCCGGAAAATTTTAACAAACTTTTTTTAATTAAATACGCGAATATTTTTGGGTCCCCCTAATAGTGGCATCAGATCTTCATCAAGTAATTGTCGTTAACCGCATAGGAGTAACAAAAATGCATTTATTATGCATAGGTTTAAAGCCGATTCGTTTGTACATTGACTTGCGATTTGGACATTGTACAATTATTATACCTATGTTATTTCTGCAAGTATAAACAATAAATTGACAAAGTTTTATTGTAATCAGATGAACGGTATGGCAGTGCATTAAATACAGACAAACAAAAATTGTTTTTTATATATAATATTATATCTATGTTATTTGCACAATCTTTAACAATACATGAATGAAGTTTTATTGCAATCTAATTAACGGTATGGCAGTGCATTACATACGAACAAACAGATAAATAATTCGAATATACATTTTGTATTTATAAAAAAAGTTTCATTTTGATATGGAAATGTTTTATAAAATACATTGAAATTACGATTTTTTTTTATAAATTTAAGCATTTGGTATTTCTAAATGTACTGTCTCTATTGCAGGATAATACTTAAATACAGTTTCACATAAATAAGTCGACGAAATTGGAAGAAGCATTTAAAGTGCTCGTTCGGCTTTTCTATGGAGCATTCTGTTATTGGGTTGTTTCAAAAAAATATTTATTAGAAGTTCTTAGAATTTTATATCATGAAGATATATTCTGTTACCATTTTATGTTATGGTGTAGATTTAAACGTTTTTTGCATATATTTTCTTTGGTGAAACTCTTATATCTTTCATCTTAAAATGCCAACAAAGACAATTCATCACCTTTTTCTGGGGAGATATCCTCTTCGAGGACTTTTAAAGTTTGCTTCTATAAATCATAGTATGGTGACAGAGAAAAAATAAGCATATCTCACAAGTTGTTCATATTAAAGACGAATGCTTGATAAAAACTAGGATATCCCAGAATTGAAAATTGTCAGGAACACAGGAAGCGATCAAATAATAATGTTAAATATTAGCAATAAATATAAGATCACTTGGATATTCACGATGTTAAGACGTAATAAATTCACAGAAACGATTCAAAGAAGAATTCAGAATGCAATTATTCTTAATTCTGGATTTAAAATTTGATTTAAGACCATAGAATATCTTCATCCGCTGAAGAGTTGTATCAAAAAGTCGTTAATTGATCTTAATTCAATGTTCATATTTTACGAAAGATATTATAATAGAATTTCATCATTAAGTTCTAATTTATTGCTTATAAAACTGAGTGAAAAAGTTTTGTGCCACAAAGTTGCAAGTCTTTCGAGTACAGACACCATCCTATAATATGTATTTAGGACAATGAGTCCAAAGATGAATTAATAATAAACATATCAAATATTAAAAATTTAGACAATAATAGT
The DNA here is from genome assembly GCA_008973525.1 of Stenopsyche tienmushanensis. NCBI lineage: Eukaryota > Metazoa > Arthropoda > Insecta > Trichoptera > Stenopsychidae > Stenopsyche > Stenopsyche tienmushanensis. Next base: position 1,200,732 of record WACJ01000027.1, read on the forward strand.
AATTTATGCAAAATTATTGTATGTTTAATAAGCTTTAAAGTGTCGACTTTTGTATTAATAGATGCTTAAATAGTCAAATTCGCTTATAGCGATTGTGTACTGTCTATGTTTACGCATAAAAATGATCGACTATTGTGTGCTATCAGTGGTGTTGAGGTTCATTTATTGATTAACATGGTTATTACGAGTATTTGGGTTACAAAAATATGGAACAAATTTATTTTCCTGCGGCATTATTTTAAGATCTGTATTCGCTGAGAGGCAGAAACGAAGAATACAATAGATGGGGAAGCAATTCAAATTGAAATTCATGCAAATATGCCATTGTTGCGATTGACTTGTGATACACGGTACATAGTTTTTATAAAAGATCAATTTTTTTCGCAATTTCTTTTGTCAAACGCCCCAATAGTGCCATATTCTACGATAAATAATTAATAAAATATCGTACGCGTTTCAAAAAATGGACATTAAAAACCTTCCTACGAACTTATTGAGTAATGTGCTTACTCGTTATATCCGAGTTTAGGTATATATTTCGCATTAAAAGTCGAACAAATCAATAAGATATTTAGTAGAAAAGATTGGTTCATACGAAATTATTTATTTTAAAGGATTTATATAAGTTAAAATATGTTTTGGTAGATTTTAAGCTATATTTATGTATTTGAATTTAAATTTGTCCCTTATTCCAAGTCGGTTTAAGGGAACGTATCTGAGCTGACTTGTGGTATCTTAGCTGTCGATATTCATTGAAGTTTATTATTGGCGATAATGCTAGCACTAATTCTAATTGATTAATCTTATAAAGGGTAGGGTAATTGGTTTTGGTGGTTCACAATTGAGGACAACGGATTACCACCGCTATAGGCTACGTTAATCAATCCCATACAAGAACTGACTCAATATTACTACTGATCATTAAATTATTACAATATGCATTAGGGCGGCTGTATAAAGTTGGGCTCATATACTTTTGCTGATAAGATTATTCATGTACACCTCTTCGTCGTTCGCTGAGCGAAGAAGGACCACTTACCATTGTATAAATTATATCGCTCACAGGAAATAGTAATTATAAAGTCTGAGTCTGAGGGAAGTGCCAGTGCTGCCGAAGATGGCGAACATCAAGTTTTTTATTCCCACATTAAATCTTCCGGGTGGATCATTAGTCAGCTGTAACGAGCCCTCCGGGAATTCTGCACAGCCTCCTCCAAACTTGGAAACCCACACACTTCTGAACATTTCGGTAGACAGTCCTCTTGCTTGAATCACTGTTTATACGCAAGGAAATCACGTGATCTAAATTCATCTCCAGAGAATCGAAGAAGAGAGAAGGAACAACTTTCAATCAACAGTATTATTCGAAATTTGGCCGATTTTTTGTTGTTTGGCATTATTTACAACCCCTAAATATTCAAGAATTCATCAACAAAAATAGCGTATTATAAGCACCAGGGAGCTCATGTTATGTACACATCCTTTTATGATCTAACAGCTCGTAATAAAAGACGTTGTTCACGTCTTTTACAACACGTGCTTCATGCAAACATATGTTCAGCAAAAAATATGTGAAAAATATACACAAAGTCCGAAACGTGAGGCAATAAAACAAAAATTAAAAACGTGTCTGTATCAAATTAAAAAAATCATAGCATTCCAGAAATATTTGGATTTTGCAAACTAGATTTTCAGTTTATCCTGTTATCCATCAAATTATAAGTCGAGAGCGAGACACAAATAACACAGACGGTAGGCGAGAGCGAGATGGATTCGTTTAAAAGCTCGCAATTTCTAATTTGTGCGATTGCCTACAATTTTGGGATACTTCGAATTGTTCCCGTCGAAATCAGTATCGTCGCTCCAATTGCCGTCTAATTTGTTTTATTGCATCCTATGCAAAACTTGACTTTGTCGAAGCTAATCGATGATCTTAGGCAATCTTTGGTTGGGATAACAGCATCGTTATACAGAGCATTTCAATAGGGACGCTTAAAATGTAAACGCGTTATTATAACATACATATTTGTCCATGGCTAAAATTGTACTACTTTTAACTAAAATAAAATGGCTTATATAATTTGAAAAAACGCCATGTATAAATATTATACAGTATCAATACTTAGGCGTTACTTGTTTAGTGATACAAAACAGATTTAATTTGAAAGTTGTATAAAAATGGAATCGATGAAATATAATGTGAACGAAATGCTAAGACAATTCATTGGAATAGCAAATTGTCGGATGGATGGGGATGGACGGGCGTCGAACAGAAAGAATCTCTTCTCTAGATGACTCTTTATTCACACAAGAGAGAGATAAATCTGGCTGCAGGAAGGACATCCTTCCGCAGGCTAATCGAGAACTCTTCCCAACCCAACCGGTTCCAACAAGACGGCGCTACGTGTGACATAGCGCATGCCACGATGGACATACTGCATATTGATTTTAAATATTTGGAAGTAATTCGATAGCATTGTTGTTGAAATTACAAGAAAAATAGTAATGATATCATACAAAAATTCAGCTTATTCTATTATATAAGTACCAGATTTATCCTATATTAATTGTAGATTTATTACACCTATTAAGTCATAAGATAAACAAATTTCCTTGAGTGTTTTCATAGTATCATTTATCATAGTTTATCTCATTGCGGTATGGCATAAATCCCACACTTGAACTGTGGAGGGAAACGGCAAATATTTAATTTGTTCTGAATACATATCGTCGGGTCCATATGGACCCTCTGAGTATAAAAATAAATGTGTGTTATGAAATACCAAAGTAACCGATCATAATCTTATTTTGCTAAAAGGATATTTTTACAGGGATACGATAAAAGTGGAGATCTATTTAATTGCATGTGATCTTAAAACTGAATAGGCAAGGCAACAACTTTATTGATGAGTAGTAATTTTTAGACATACGATGGTGGTCCCAAAAGTACCCGACCTAATGTATAAATGGCGGTTGTTGTTTAAAAAATATATAACTACTTTATAAAGCTTAGTTTCATGTTTGAAGAAATGTCTCAGTTCAATCAACTACCAAAGCTGAGCTAAATTCCACTCTGGGGGAGTCTGTTCCGTTATTTATAATAGTAAAATATTGGGTGGCATTAGGGAGTTCGAGCTGCCAAGACGAAGAACGCAGTGGTTGATCAAATAAGATGACCACATCAGAAATGCCGAAGAAAATCCATAAAATAGTACTGGATATGGTAAGTATTTAAAAAAAGGGATCTTCATCGTATATTGACTGAAAAGTTGCACACGAGAAAGCTGTGCGCAAAATGGGTGCCGCGTTTGCTCACAATGTAACAAAAAAAGCGTCATGAAAATATTTCAATCGAGTATTTGGTGATGTTTCACAGCAATGAAGCCGAGTTTTTTGTCGATTCATAGCTATGGATGAAACATGGGTCCATCACTTCACACTTGAGAGAAAGGACCCGAGCTTTTGGAATCATGCTAGCCTGCTCAACAAAAGTTCACAGCAAGGTACAAAACCTCAATTTAATATCCATGTTCGCGAAGATACGTTAAAATGACTAAAAAACCAACTATGATAAATAAATACATATATATTGTAGCCACAAGGTCTGTGTGTCCAACCGGTCCGCTTTTCGGACCGCTGACACTATGAAAACGCGCCTCGTGATCGGACGCCATGTATGAACTTGTTCACAGAACATGTTCTGTGTCCATAAATGGATCTCTTCACGTATAAACCGAGTTTTTGAGTTATAAAATCAATAAAAACAAGAAAAAAAGTGTTGTTTCAACACGAAAATGCAATTCAAATTTTTCGTGATTTTTTTTGTTAGGTTGGATACTATACTAGTAACACGCCTATTTTATTTTATATTACACAAACAGCTTCATCTTTTAGCTGACATTTATATGCATGTATAAAATCAACCCTCTCTACTCAATGAGTTGAAGTTCTAATTGCTTTCGTACCCTATTCGTCAGATTTAGCCCCCCTCAGATTATTTTATTTTTCCAAACTTAATGTCTCAGTGATAAAATATTTGCCAACAATGAACATGTGGAGTCGGCAGTTGATCGCTATTTTGAGGAGTTCGACGGTTCTCACTATAAACAGGGTATCAAAACTATGGAACATCGCTGCGAAGAATATGTCGAGCTAAATAGAGACTATGTTATTTTTTGTTGAAATTAATTATAAATTATTCACATAAAGATAGCTTTTTTTGGTTCATTGAAAGTCTGAGTATTTATTTTTTCAGATCCAGGAAATCAGGACAAATTTAGATCGAGATGATTAATTGGAAGTTTGAATGCTTCAGATCTTCAAGCTTCGCTTGAAATATATTAATACTGATCTTAATTGATATGTTGATCGTATTTTATAATTTAATATGATATGATTGAGAGCTCCCTGAAAATATTTATTATTTCGCAAGTAATGGCGCCATCCTGTGACTGGCATATCTATAATTGTAAAGGGATTCAATTTAATTATATTTATTACACCGTGAACGTGTATTGAAGCAGTCTGATATTCCAGTAAATCCCGAAATAAATTAGGTGTCTTCATCGTAAAGAAGCTTTGTAATAGAGCCATAATTAATTATACACATTGCGACAATAACAGGCGAACGACCTGCACAAGAAGCGGGCGTGAAGATTGCCCTGTGGTTATAGCACACCATGACTATATAGGAGGCTCCTTCTTCCCGTTTCGGCGCCCGAAAAAAAAAAAAGGAAAAAACCTGGAAATATTGGGAGCTTTCACCAAAAAAAGATACATAAGCCCGAAAGAGTTGTGGTGCTCTCGTAATGAGGACAAATACATTAGACGGGGTGGATTTTTTTCATTATCACCACTGAAAATAATATGTTCTTCGCTGAGGGGGTGGTCTCGCAGTATTTGCATGCAAATGAAGAGTTTCATAAATTCATTTAGAAAAATGCTCGAATTAATTAAAAAGCTGCATGTAATCCTTTTATGGACAAGACTGTGCTTTAATTAAGATCTATTTAATTAAACTATCTTAATACCATGAAAGGCTAAAAATAAACGACCTTTACCAGGCATTGCTTTGCTCTCTATATTAAAACTCACGTGGAGATTTTTTAATTTAAGCTTGTCATTTGAGAATTATCAATTCGAGCAATCTAAAAATATTTCCATTTCATAATAAAAAAAATACATTTAATAGCACACAATTGTAAAGTGTTGAATTAATCAAAGATCGTATCCCATTTGGGAACCGTTTGAGAGTAATTTAAAAATGAAATAATAAGACAAATTCATTAAAAAATTAAATAAAGCGTTTTAAAAATAATATATAAACATGAATTAGGCTTTGTTCGTTTGAAATGTGCTGCCATACCGTTCATCGGATTGCGATAAAACTTGGTCCACTTATTGCTTAAGATTTTGCAAGTAATATAGGCATAGTAAAAATCAATGTTTGTTTGTTCGTATTTAATGCGCTGCCATACCGTTCATTCGATTGCGATAAAGCTTTGCCAACTTATTGTTTGCACTTTTTCAAATAATATAGGTATAGTATAATTAACTTACACTAGATCTTATATTTTTTATTTATTTCTATCATTCCTAATTAAAAAAGATAACTCTTCTTCTGTTTTATTATTTTGTCATGTTTGAATTAAATTTTAAATGTAGTTTTATGATCATACATACGAAAACACAAGAAATCATTCGTATTTCCATAAAGAAGTATCATATTTCGACGTAAAAACGACGAAAGTCACATAAATCGAGAGTAGTCCCAGATGTACCCGACCTAATCAAGAAAAAAACATTTGTTTAAAATCAAGTTTCGATAAAGAATATAATCCGAGGGGTTTAAATCTGGCGAATAGGGCGTATGAAGAAGCAATTGAAACTTTAACTCATTCGAGTCGATTCTCCCCTTTTTAGTCTATCGTTCCTTAGTCAGGTGTGAAGCGATGGACCCATGTTTTGTTATGGCTATGAATCGACGCAAAAACTCGGCTTTATTGCTCTGAAGTATTGCTAAACACTCGATTAAATCATCTTCACGATGCTGTTTTTATATCATTGTGAGCAAACGCGGCGCCCATCTTGCGCACAGCTTACTCATGTCCAAATTGTCAACAAATTCACTAAGGACGTTCACTATTTATGACTGTCAAACAAATACTAAATAATGTAGTATCTTTTTATTTAAAACTTAAGCTTTATAAAATAAGTACTTTCTACTACAGTATTTTTTTTTGAACAAAAACCATAAACTATACGTTAGGTTGGGTACTTCTGGGACGTAATTTCCTGGATTCTGTTTGAATATCCAAGTGTCCTGGAATTTCAGAGACACCATCCATCTAAATAGGTCTTTAGTATGGCTCTAAATATTACATGTATTGTCTTTTAATTCTTAAGTTATCATAACTGTCATTGGATTTAAATGATTGCCATAGGAAATATTTTTTTATTTATTAATTTCTCATTCTCTTTGTTTAAATAAGGAGGTACTGAGAGTGAATGGCGATATTATCATTAATTTTCCTCATGCAATGGCGTCGTTGATCTGAGCAGATTTAATTTCATTGATTATCATCGATATCTTCCGTCTCTCTTTAGGCGCAATGTTTTATTTTAACAGCGCCATCTTTTGTGGCGCTGCAGGGACATTGCACTTGCACTACCGACCGATTGCTTCTTGCGCGTGGACCGTTGCCGGTTGGGTGGTGACGCGCAAGAAGCATCAGTTGGCAAGAGTCGTCAGTTAGCCTTGGATGCGGGAGGACGTCCTTCCCGCAGCCAGATCTTTCCTCTCTCTCTCATGTTGAATAAAGAGTTATTTGCTTATTAGAGCTCAAAGTTTATTATCTAGTTTATGTGATCATATGATCACATTCGGCTGTATACATTTTAAACGATTCAAATTGGAGATTTCAGTCAAAAATGAAGCACACCAATAAATATTTTTAAATTGTAATGTATATTGATTTTTTAAATAATATTTAAACACGTATAACATACGATTTTAAATCTAAAATGCATATTTTCAATCAAAGCGTTCGGTCGTGCTAACATTAGCAATTTTGCTCTTTAATACGCGACATATCGTATATTAAAAATGTTTCGGACGTAATAAATATACAGTCCGTTGAATCCGCCCCAACAATTAATTTTAAAATCATGCTCACTAGACGTCCTCAATCAACTCGTTCCAATTTAATTGAAATATTCGATTGTAAATTGGTTCGTTTGAGGACATGGCCACGACCATCTGAATAACAATCTGCTTCATTTATGTCAGTTTCGAATCAGAATTTGATTCGGCCTTCGATTTAACGAGTCCATGTGGTAATTGCATCGCTTCGGCGCCAATTTAATTAGCTTATTGGTTTCCGACTCCTGATTAGAGGCGACTTCCATTCGAACTTGGGGCGGTTTAAAATCATCCCCGAGAACTCCACGGGAAAATATTTTTTTGCCGATGTAATAATCGGCAGTCTATATTTATTATCGATGGTTGTCAGCTGTCAGTCAGAAAATAAATTATGAGGCCACGATAAAATATTACTGGCGAAAATGTGATGATCTCTATTTATATTTGGGCTGATTTTTTTTCAATCCCCCTCTAATTTTAAAAGCCAAAATGACGCGTCAGTCAAATAAAACCGCGTGAAAGATGACAAAAGGTTTATTCGCTTAATAAAATTGAACCACCAAAGGATGTATTTGAATCCCAGTTTGCTCATATTTGAGTTTCAGCTGAAATCATCCGATTAATGCTGAAATATAATCATCATCACGATTGGGTACTTTCAAATATTATATAGTGGGTACTAAATATCATCCAAATATTAAATCTATTGTAAAACATGGTTAAAAATTTAATATTATATTAGAAATAGAAGCACGAAATTGAAAATAAAGCAATATTGAGCGTTGCACGCAACATGTGCGGGCATACTCTATTAAGATCACGCTAGTTCATCCGCAACATGTATGTGTATATGTAAAGAGTTAAGAGTAGGGAATCCAATCTCGGAATCCCGGACAGTTTTGGGTACTTAAGAATTTCGGGATTAGTAAACGTAATCCCGAAAAATTCGGGATTTAAATTTTTATCTAACAGAAATCGTACACCTCACCAACACGATGAAGCTACTAACTGTCTAATTTATGTATACATATATAGAGTACATATATGTTTTTCTAATTGTCATATTAATCCTTTCCCCACCGGTGATGTATTTACTACACCTCGGCTCTAAAAATGGGAATAACGATATGAAATATAATAGATACGGGCTTCAGAATTTTTGTATTCTTCCGTAATATAATTACGAATCACATCAAAGTATTATAGTATATAATTATTCATCTGCAGCGACGGAAATAAATAATTTATCGGGAAATCGGGAATTTTGCGCGAGTTTTAGTCCGTAAATCGAAGTAGCACTATATTTAGAGCAACAAAACATTGACAATCAAATCAAGATGATAGCTACATTCTATAAATTTGATGGCTACACACTGTATTTAACGTCCATCATAAATACTCAATTTAGGTTAATTTAAGACACTCATTTAAGATAAAGACGATTATGATGTAATATCAAATATAATCAACTAAAATATGAACCATTTGGATGATTAAACAGGATTTGTATCGCTGCTTTATAGTTTTGATGAAGCAATGTTTTTATGAATAGATGTTCTTCTTGGACATGCGACAAACAACAAATGACAGACATACATATCCCGTGGCAAAATATTGATTTAATGCATTTAAATATGATTAAATGAAGATGTGCTCTGATGAAATTTCCATATATTTTATCCTCTTCATTGTCTTGTAGTAATTAGATCCTTATAAATACATGTAAATCAATTTTCCATATAATGCATGTTAATCAGATGGATATATGGTAATCGACATGACAGCATATAATTATTGCCGAGGGCTGTCCATTCTATCCATAAATTTAGACGATGCTGTCAAGTGTCCGAGTTTCATTTTGACATTAACATTCATATTAAAATAATTTAATTTTGATTAATAAATATATTAATATTCTAAATTCTACAGTGCAATTATTCAACGATTTTCAAAGAAATTCAATATGCTTGAGGCATTAGGAGGGTTTGAGATATAATAATGTAATAATTTCTGCGTCAGCTTGTCCATTAATTGAGGAAACATTAAACATTCCATCGCAGCATTATGGATGATATCTATACACTCAATGCCATAACCGTATTGAATCAGGATGTCAAAGGTGATCCTTGAGAATCAATCACTGACCCGGTAACGGATATCTGCGAGTGAAAATGACGCAAGACAAGCCTATAAATGGGTTATGTATATCCAGGGGAATACACGTTGGGCGGAATTAAAAAAGCAATGTAATATTGCAATCCCCCAAATCTTCCGCCCCCGCACTCGGGAGATCCAAAGACAGTGCTTATCGAGGCTTTCACCTGCCAATGTTCTCTCAACAAATGTGAAATTTGTTAACTAATGCGGAGTGAAAGCCATTTTTTATTCCCGAGCCCATCCCAGGACGTTCCTTTCTTTGAACACTTTCCCTTCGCATAATTTCATTAAAAACTTCGTTGCGGTTGATAACAAGTTCTCGTCCTTCCTTTCGCTCTCGTCTTCGGCGTCTCCCGTTATCCTGTTTTGAATTTCCTCCCGGTTTTTTTTTCGGCATTTTATTTATCTTGTTTTTAAAGAAAACAACAGATTACCTGCCGTCAAAAACTTTTTAATACTTTTCGACAGATGAAAATATTTCCACAAAAACGAGAAAAATGGTTTCCTTCTTTCAATTATTCCATCTGCAAATTACTGCATGATTAATTTATAATATTTTCGCGAACATAAAAGGCACAAAATGTGCGAGGACGAGCCTCAAAGCGCACGCTAAATCAATTATTTATCGCAATTTTCGTAAATGTATTAACTTGTTAACCATTTGAAGGCTGACAGTACGTCATTCTAACCACCTATTTACATGCAGTTGTGGGTGGCGGTTAACAGCGCTAACCGTGTATTTATTTTCAAGGGTAGACAATGATTCGTTCAAGGGTAGACAGTTTTAATTGTGATAATATTAGCTGATTTTCACGCCTAAAAAAATTCGATAAATATTCCAGGATAAAATTCTAAAAAATAAGAAAAGCGTTTTATAATTGTCAAAGAAATGCACAATATGAAATGCCAGATAAGGGTAGAAATATGTTCTTTAGCACCTCTTTTGTGATGTTGCGAGCAAATTGTGTCTTCAAAAACGACAGGATCGCTTCTTATGTCAGGAGGAGTTGTCGGTTAGCCTTGGCTGCGGGAGGACGTCCTTCCCGCAGTCAGATCTCTCTTTTGTCTTGAATAAAGAATTATCTAGAGAAGAGAGTTTTTCTGTTCGACGCCCGTTCTATCCTCAACCAAAGGAATAAAACTCTTCAGAGCGGTAAGGATAAAAAAAATGATTTTCTTGAGGAGGAGAAGCTTGCCGAATTTTGAAATTCATGAACTTAGTTTTCTTGGCTTTTTCTACGGTTAAAGTTTTCTGATATTTCCTAAAATCAGCAGTTGGAATTCTGAGAATTAGAACATTTAGTTGGTTTTCTTAGAATTGGAAAAAATCACTGATTTTCTCGAAAAGGAACAGTTATCTCATTTTGGAATTCTTAAAAAAAATGGCTGCTATAACCTTACAGATTTTGAGTGTCCCTAGCAACCAAATTCTGGACTAGACCCTATCTACCCTAAGCACCTATTATAGTAAAGTCAATATGATATATCAAGTGGTTTTACATTATTTTCCAAGCGCATAAATAAAATTTGGAAGTTATGCCACCGTTAATATTGAGTGCATGAGGTGGTGTAAAGTTTGTTATGTATGATATAAATGTGATTCTTTCCAATGAATTTCCAGTGAAGGAAAGGCCCTATAATCGTAATAATGTTATAAATATTTATTTATTAACTCTTTATAGTCCGTACCCGCGTTTAGGCGTGATAAGAATGACGTAACTTTAGCATGAAGAAAATGACGCACGAACTTGATATATATTACAATTTATTTCCAGGGATGATATTAAATACATGTGCCAATATTTTAAATGTCATCCGTAGACACAAAATATTAGCAAATTGTATTAAAAGATATTTTTTGCAAATTCGTCTTAGAATACGTTTAAAATATATCATTCAAATATGTATTTTTTAATATAGAATGTGTTTTTGCGGATTTAATTTATTACACGGATTTGGTAAAAGCTTAATGCGGAACTCCCGGACTGTAGAGTGTTAATTATTATATATTTTCCTAATGCAAATCAATAAAATTTCAATTGATTTGATAAAATAATAAGCCTTTATCGATTCTATGCGTCTCATACGTATCCTCAACATCAAAGACTTATTCTTGATATTATAAAAATAGTTTTATTAAAAATATTTAAAAGCATATGGAGTAAAGATGTATGCAGACATCGGACTTATAATAATATTATAAAGGACCTTTGACGATGGAATATTTTTATCAATTGTAGCAGATAATATGGTTCGCTTATTTTTTACCTTCAGGGCTACCTTCAGTTTATTTTAAGTATTCACCTTTATCAGTGAATAGTTACTTTGTCGAGAAGAAAATCGTGCAAAGGACCTCGTCCGATAGTATCGCACGGGGACGGTAATTTTCCAGGGTACAGAATATGTTCGCATAAAAAGGCAAATTTTCTGGGCATGGGAAGCAACAATTTTGAGCCCTTTTCCTCGACAAAGTGTTTCATTGTCGAAGAAAAGGTTCTGGGCCCGTCTGACGGAAAAATGAATTTTTGAGATATGTAACTGCTCTGGAAATCGTCGCAGGATTCATTCCCGCCTCGGGTCGTTCGAACGTAATGGGCCCTATATCAAAAATATTTTCTTTTTCTTAGACAAGAAGAAAATTAAAATGGCGAAAATGTCCTTGCTCACTATTATTTGGCGCTAGATACGATCGCGTTGAAATGACAACATTAATAACCGAAGACGCGAACACGACATCAATTTTAAAATATGAATTTCCAACACAGCCTGGATGGCACACAGACGAAAATTGAAGAAAGCGTACATGACATTTTCTTTTTATATAAAAAAAAAAAAAATACAATGGAAATGATTTTCACTTTATATTTTCGATCCATATGTAACTTCACTTGGGATAGAATCATTAAATACAGCCAGACATAACATATCCCTGATGAAAACCACCCTAAAACGTATTTTTTATGCAAGCAATCTATATTCATCACTCAATAAGTTCGTAGGATTTTGTTTTCACTTTACGCTTTCTTATTTATTTGATGTAATTTTTTCGCATTGTCTTCAATAAAACACACCAATAACTACTATATAATATTTGTTATTGATAAATCATCATTTTTTTAAAGTTAATTCATGAATCAAATACCAAAATACAGAGGCCAAAACCTTACCAATTGACAATTGCATTTTTGGTCGCTTTGTGCGATTTCGTCGGTTTTTAACCGCTCAATTAAATGCTGATTTTATTTTAGATTATATTGATAGATTTAGGTTTCATTTATTGTCAAATACTGTATGAAAAAAATCTTTTTATTGCGCTAAAACAGCTCCAAATGGCGCTCTGAATTGTCGGCGCTTTTATTTTTGATTGAGTGTAAGCAAACGCGGTACCCATTACGAACAAAGCTTTATCATGGACGAATATTGATACAAAATGATTAATTTACTGTAGAAAATTTCAATTTTTTATTAATTCATGGAGTTATATCTATTTTAGTGACGTAACAACTATGTCGATCTAACAGAATTCAATCTTTAAACGCTTTTGCTTTGAAACTATTTTTTTCAATACGGTTGACATGATATCCTAAGTTTTAATCAATACATTTATTTTAAATTTAGTATAAATTTTTTTAATATTATTTTCTATAGTTCCTACCAGATTTATCTCGAAATTGTATTTTTATCTATTTAAAAAAATTACAACTGTGAATAAATACAACAAAAAAATATTTTTTTAAAACAGTCACCATTTTGTGAAAATAAAATTATTTTTATTATCTGAGGTACAGACTATAGCGACATATTTATTTATTAAAATGGTTTTAAAAAAATATATTTTGATTGAGTAAAAGGGTTGAAATTGTGTCAACCAAGACAAGCTATCTTTCCCCCCCTTATATTTTATCAGGCTATGATTTTTTTTCATCTAAAAATATCAATAAACATCTGTTATTAAAATGAAATGAATAAAATAACTTGAAAAAATACCCAAAACTTATGCCTCTAGACTAGAACAACCCCTTGAGGTAAATAAGTCATTCCGTGATCATGGATACGTTATCATGTCCGAAATAAAGGCTAAAAATATATTTTATATTTTTGCATAAATTAATGTGATATTAAATATGTTGTTATAATAAATCGACTCTTAAAATACGTCAGCTCAATAAGTAGTAGGGTTTTTTTAATATAAAAATGTCAATAAATTTTAGACATAATGGGCTTTCATCGCATCAAGATTAAGTCATTTATCATTCAAATTTAATTGTGCCATGAAAGGGGATTATATAGAACGTATTGATTTAAAAATCAATATATTGCATCATTGGGGTGCGTAGAAAGAGGTGTCTTTTAAAGTTACATAAGGGGAAGCCGAATCCCCGGAGAATATATTACAGTGCCATAATCTGATATCCTCTCGCGATCCCGTTTGATAAACCTCCCCGTGCCTCTGTTTGTTGATTTTAATCCATTTTTTATGGTGGGATTTTACACCCCATCCTTATGGACCCACTCTACCCCTATTAACGCGCCGGGATAATTTACACTTCGCACATACAACTTTTATCATCGCATGAAGTGTCATCGGCAGAAGACGCGCGCTTTAAAGTTGCAGCTTTGATGACGCACAAAGGATTTATGAAGGGCGCACAATAAAGTTTAGGGTGAGGAGCTTTAAGGACGCGTCGATAAAAATCTGACAAAATCAAATTGTATGCACTATAAAACATTTAAGCGACGGTATAAAATATTCAATCCGGACGAAATTTCGTTGGAGGATCCCACGAACGTTTAATATAATATTAGATTTGAAGCTCCGTGAATGCATTCCAGCCTTTGACCAAATCAAAAGTAAACATGGTTTAAGCTCTCGAAACTTCATTTTCGTATAGAATTTAACTTCATTTGAACATAAATATTATGAATAACATCAGAATGTGAAATGAATTTCGTTTAAGGGCTTTACGGGTCATTTCTCGACGCTCGCAACGAAGTTACATGCTGAAATGTTTGTTGAGAGGGTCAATTTGGAAAATATTGAATTTCTTTGATGTGATTATAAGGGAAACATCAGACGATTCTTTCTTATTTACCGAATGAAAAAATGGATGCTAAAAGTCCGTCAACTTCTTGGGGGTTGAAATAAAATTTCGTCCCGTCGTTCGAATGAATTGAGGGTCATTAAAATTTTGCGCGATGAGTTCAAAAATACTTCATTATTTCGCTCGAAATTAATATTGTGAATATTTTGTCCTCTGGATGGGGACTTTATTCTTTCCGACAGCTCTTTCATATTATATTTTAACAAAGAAATAATGATGGCATCTAATATTACAATCTTGATACGTTTGAGCGCCACTAATGCCTTCATTTGCTCTTTAGTCGCAAGAAATTCCGCACATTTTGCACTACAAACATTACATTTTTATGCTAATACAATAGAGCCACTTTTAAATGACTCTGATAAAATGGAGAACTTAAACATTTTCTAGTACTGCGTTTCCTAAAATATCGTGTAGCAGTAAAATCGTAATAGAAAACCGCGCATATCGAGGGTAGAAGGTCAGAATTTGAAGTCTTAAAATGCTTGGGAGTTGGGATGGGGTACGCAAAATGAGTTGTTTTAGAGGGGGTCCACAGATTATATAAGTTTAAAAACCGCTGTTATAATACATTTAAATATGGTTTCTATTAAAAATCTACTACACTGGTGGGCTTTAAAAGATTAAATACGTTTATTTTAGTTTAATTTTATTATTTAAACAGGGAACGGGGGATCTGTTGTTGTGAAGTTGCTAAACGAATTGATGGGAATAGACGGGCGTCGAATAGAAAAACTCTCTTCTCTAAATAGACAGAGAGAGAGAGAGATCTGGCTGCAGGAAGGACAACTTCCCGCAGCCAAGGTTAACCGATGACTCTTTCGACTCTCGTTTCCTGCGCGTCACTCCTCAACCGGCAACACAAGGTATACAGGTGCAATGTCTCCGTAGGGCTACAAGAGATGGCGCTGTTAAAATAACACATTGTATCTAAAAAGAGACGGAAGATATCGCTGTTAATTTGGTGAATTAAATGTACTCAGATTAACAGCGCTACTACTTTGGGATGGTAAATCATGGGTTTGTTCTTAATGCTAAGCGGTAGCATGGAGGTGGTTGAGTACTGATAAAAATACTGTCGTCTTAACTATTATCTTTTATTTAAGGAGAGAGATGTCACAACTACAAGTCTGCGGGAAGGACATCTTCCCGCATCCAAAGCTATCTGATGATTTTTACGCGCAAGAACAAGACATAATGTGTTCACAGGAAGACAGAAAATCTCACTGTAAATTGACACATTGCATCCGAAGGGAGATAGAAAGATGTCGCTGTTAATTTGACGAATTGCATCTGCACATATTAATAGCGGTTTTGCGTGTTTATATTGATCACAATATAGCGAACAATATTTAACATTGTAATATATTTTTATTATTTAAATAATTTAAGATTGTAAAGTATATGACACAGTCACGTGTGCATTACGTTCAATATTCACGTGCATGACATTTTTGAACCGGTTTTACAACGGAATAGAGTGTTCACAGATGTTAAGTGGGGGAAGCACTTTGGTTATAAAGGGGGGTGGTCCAGCACGGAGTCTGCGAGGACTTTTCCTGGAATTTTCCTTCTCGTTGCAGGTGGTTTTCGTAGGTGGAACGTAGGTGACAAGCGTATAAATATATAAACAGTAACTTTTAAACTAATTACACTTGCTCCTAAGTGATGGAGGCTCTCGCATCTGCGCCCTTTCCCGGACTAATGGGGTGGAATTACGTCGACAACTACCGCACACTTGCGTTTACTGCCTTCGACTTAAGTCGGATATCACCTGCGCATATGAACACCCTGTACACTAAAGGGAGACACGGAATTAGCCCCCCCTTAAAAGATTTTAGTAATTTACCGACAAATTTGATGAGACACGAACACAGAATCAAGAATCATGATACATCATATATGTGACATGTAGGACTAAATTATTCTGCGTAAGTAATTAGAGCAGAGTTTAAGTTCGAAATTATCTCAGTTGAACGACCTATCAAGCCTATTTGATATTAGTTTATAAGCTTTCTGACTTGTTAAAATTAGCAATGGATTTTAAAATTAGATTGGATGCATCATAATAATTTAAATAAAATTGAATGATGATCTTATTCATAATTTTACAACACAAAATTTTGCGTTTGAATATGAAATGAAGTATTTTTAGCTTCTGGCAAAAAAAAAAATGAAGTAAACTTAAAGGGAATTTGCATTAATAAGAGAATTTAGATAAAGAATTTAAATTCTCTGAAATATTATAACTTTCATAACAATCCAAAGTATAAAAACCAAATTTGGAATATAGTTTCGTAGAGTTTGTTTTAAAATTTCATAATGGAAAAATTTAAGAAAGTCAAACTGTGGCTCGCGTATTAATGAAAAATATATGTGCACAAATTTTAAGTTGATATCTTGACTCAAAAACGTATTTTTTGGTGTAATTATGATCCTTTATAATTGGCCTATATTATTTATATTAATAATATTTTATACGTACGTCTCAATAAAAATAAAATTTAACGTGTGATTATATGTATAAAGGTGAACTGATGAAACGCACAAATTTCTGCGCACGGTATTTATGGGGTTATTAATAATTTTAGGTGACTAAACCAATGAAGTTGACATTCAATGTGTATAAAGTCAGTAAAAACATATAAAAAAGATTAGTGTCTCAGAATGAAATGCATTAAATTAATGCATAACTAATATTGTTATAATATTTTATTATTTTTTTTTTAATTTCAACAATATTCTTAATATTATAAAAGATTATCATCGCTTTGGTTGGTGATTTATGAGAATATATCAGCATTTTTAAAAAATATATCGATAACC
The DNA here is from genome assembly GCA_008973525.1 of Stenopsyche tienmushanensis. Taxonomy (NCBI): domain Eukaryota; kingdom Metazoa; phylum Arthropoda; class Insecta; order Trichoptera; family Stenopsychidae; genus Stenopsyche; species Stenopsyche tienmushanensis. Next base: position 1,217,958 of record WACJ01000027.1, read on the forward strand.
TAACAATAAATGTGTAATTTCTACGCTATATGGACTAATATTAGGGAGACCCGAAAGTATTCGCGTATTTTGGGAACATATGTTTAAGCTGAGTTTGTGGCCAAACGCAATGATAGAAATATCTTTATGAGCTATGTTTTTTTGAAGAACTATTGTTAAACATTTTTATGTGCAGCTGTCAAACTTTCTACGGTCCAAAACATAGGCTATTTCCTGATTTTCTCGGAAATAAGCAGTTGGAATTCTTAGAATGTTTCAATTTTTCGAAAATGAGTAGTTGCAATTCTGATAAATTGAACATTTCACTGGTTTTGTCAGGATTGAGCGGCTTAAAAATTAGTTAATTTCTTGGATAAGCTCGGCTTGGGATTATTAGAATTAGAATATTCCGTTGAATATAAAATATTTGTACGTTTTCTTTCAAAAATTATAAAAAAATTAACATCAAATAGATTTTTTTTCTAACAAAGCATGACAAAGCAAACCATAATCAAGTAAGGATTATTTTAGAAAGAGTTTTTAAGTAGGCCTCTCAAATGCCAAATCTGCAAACAGACTGTTTCGTACGTTAAAATTTGATTTTTTGGCGGCCCATCCTATTTAAAATCGAATAGGATAGGTATTATGGGGTAGGATGGATACCGCGTGTCTTGATCGAACACAACAAAAACGAGCCACGAAACACATTTCTATCTATTCAGGTCCACGTAATATTGTTTTTAATCAATTTGAACTTTTCATACTAAATACGCGAATACTTATCGATACCCCTAATACATGAATCAAATCTTTTCACACGAGGCAAACAATCGAGGATTTATCGCGGACTGTGATACCCATACATTTAAAATTCATCGACAAAATTAATAGGATGGGTTTTATGGGATAAAATTGGGGAATCCAATATTTAAATTCCGGGATAGAGTATTTTCAATAGTTTAAAAAATTTCGTTGATAAATTTGATCAAAAATTACTAATAAGTCCATTTGTTTAATATAAAAAAAATATTTAAAGGCGAATTTTTATTCATTTAAGAAAAAAAATAATCATCAGATATTTAAATATCTAGTTCGTATAATACCATCAATGTAACAGATAAATTTCCTTTCTGTATGCTGAGACACGGACTAAAACTCGCAAAATTCCCGATTTCCTGACAAATTATTTATTTTCGTCGCTGCAGATGAATATTTATATACTATAATACTTTGATGTGCTTCGTAATTATTTTATGGAGGAATACAAAAATTCTGAGCCCCGCATCTATTATATTTCATATCGATATTCCCATTATTAGAGTCGAGGTGTAGTAAATACATCACCGGTAGGGATATGTTAATATAACAATTTGAAAAACATATATGTATACATAGATTATACAGTTACTGCCCATAGGTGTCACCTAAGCTCGCCAATTAGTAGTTACGCCACTATTTCCAAGATTGAATGGATTCAGCACGCTTTGACCTTTTTGGCAATACAAAGTCCCCCTAATATTAATGTTATGTGAAGAGGATCATTTTTGTTTTTCAATGTCATCCATAATTTTTAAAACAGGACGTTACATTAAAATTAATGGCGGAAAACTTCCCGGAATGGCTTAATTAATATCTTACAAGTAAGACACAACGCCGAGGAATTGAGATATTCCAAGTTAATCTTGCCGTGAGAGCGTGTCAGTTGAAAGGTCAAAAATGCCATAATATGTAAAGTCGATTTTCTTTAACATGCAAACGTATTTGAATAATTTTTAAATTTTCTATCCAGCCAGGATTATTAATATTCAAAGAATGCATAAATTAATATTAAATGCCTTATTAACTCTAAGCCGATTATGCTTATAAAGCAATCTGAAAATTCGTATTGCAGCATATTATCCGACGTTATAAATCTAGTTTCGATTACATGTAATGCTTCTATAATAGCTATGGTATTATGTTTAAAAATGTGTGCTTTTAATAATTATTTTTTATGTTTATGGATCATTTAAAATTATTCAAGGGAGAAATTCTGGGGATGTGTCGGAAAAAATGTAGGATTGTGTTGTAAATGGAGTTTTCCCCTGTTTTTGATTCAAGCCTTTAGAAATACATAGTATTTTGTTTATGAAAAAATGTTAATGCCTCGTGAGGGGGTGTCCCCCTCAATACGTCTTTGTTTTTGAAAAATAGAGAAAATCCAATAAGAGCCCCTTAAAATATTCTGGAGTACCTCATCCGAAGCCGAGGGACGTTCCCTACTTGGAAAAAATGGTCCAAAATAAGAATAAACCCGAATCGTCCATTTTGTTTCCGACCCGAGGCTTACACATATACACATCTTTTATATATAACATGAAAATATTTTTAAAAAAACGTATATTTCTTGCAATCAATTTTTATGTAATCAAATTGAGCCCTTCCAGATCAGATCGCATCGCGAGCGGCAGTTCGGGAAGCGCAGTACGCTCCCAATTGAGACTGTATAAAACATATAAAGTTATAATATTTTCGCTTGGGCTCCCGAGGAAAGGTATTTGAATTCATCAAACGCCTGTTTGAATAATTCATAAACTAATACGAGGAGCATTTCGGACCTGTGCGCCGATATTTTTTAACCTTTTCATATCGGAATGGAGTGCTCCGTTTCGGCGATAAATTTTGAGCGAATGGCCGCAAAAAAGCCCCGCCGTTCCTTCGTGCGGCATGGAAAAGTCATGAAAGATTAAACTGTCTTTTCGGCGGGAGTTTTGGGAAACGCCAATATTGATAATAATGAATATTTAATTTTAATATGATTCAATCTCGGGGAGTAATTTTCGAATGGCGGAAAACGCGCCCCCTCATTGCTGGAGGGACGAAAAGAGCACTTTTAATGAAATCAATTTTTTCACAATCCAATTTAATTATGGACGAAAAATACCAAGAAACGACATCCGCGCTAAAACGTTATGTATTTTAAATGTATCTCCATTAAATCATTTTATATGGGGTCATTCAATAGATACGCTCTAATTTTGTTAGAATTTATTCAAAATCAGTGCCCCGCTCGAGAATGTTTCGCCAAAAATTCACTGTTTGGTGTTCAGATCGACGATAAGCAAATTATTGTGACTTAAATTGGATAATATAGATACTGATGATATGTGGTTCCAATAAGATGGTGCTACGTGTCATACAACGCATGCCACGATGGACATTCTGCACGAGCGATTTGAGGGCATCTCGAGTGAATGTAATATTAACTGGCCATTGAGTTTGTGCGATTTAATTAGGGAATCCAATCCCGGGATTATTAAACACAATCCTACTAAAAGCTACTAAATCTCGAAAGCCGAAATCTGGACGCTTGGAAACAGTGGCGTAACTATTAATTGGCGAGCTTAGGCGACGCTTAAGGGCAGTTACTGTCTAATCTATGTATACATATATACAGTACATATCAAATTGTTATATTAACCTTTCCCTACCGGTGATGTATTTACTACACCTCAACTCTAATAATGGGAATATCGTTATGAAATATAATAGATACGGGCTTCAGAATTTTTGTGTTCCTCCGTAATATAATTACGAATCTCATCAAAGTATTAAAGTATATAAGTATTCATCTGCAGCGACGGAAATAAATAATTTATCGAGAAATCGGGAATTTTGCGCGAGTTTTAGTCCGTGTCTCAGCAGAAAGGAATTTTATCAGTCACATTGATGGTGTTATACGAAAATGGGGGCTCATGCGGTCATCAACTCGAACTAGCATTTAAGTATCTGATGAAGATTCCTCCAATAATTATGGAGGATACATTTTTAGCAGCAGGTTGCCCGGATTCCCTAGATTTAATTCTTTTAGATAACTTCCTTTCAATCAATCTTCAATAGCAGCTCTATGCCTATAAACTACATACGCCCTCAAAGTCAACATAACATACGCCATCCAGCAAATTTAGCCTCCCTCCTGAATCGGACCTACCGAATACGTGGCATCAAGCAAAGCCGCGACGGATATTTGAATGATGACATATTTCAAACTTAATGCCATAAAATATTCTTTCAAATAAAAGGATATTATGTGAATATCTTACTTAAAACTTGTTTTATATACATTTAAAAATTGAGCGTCTTTATTGAAAGTTCATGAAGTCCAAAACGCGGTCTGATTTCTCTTCCTTGAGAAAATTAGAAAACATTTTAAATCCAAGATTTTGACCGAAGGAAAACCATGTCCAAGAATCTAGTTCTAAGAATTCTGAGCGGTCATTTTCAAGGAAAATCATCGAAATGTTTCAATTCTCAGATTTGCAGATTAAATTAATGACTCTAATACATATATTGTATTGTCCACACAAATATCAGGTTCAATCATATTTAAATTATTTCTGCTTTTATAAAATTAGGCTAAAAATATGAAGCAAAAATGGAAATCAGCAGTTGAAAACCTGTCAAATACCTTTTGTGAATTTAATTACTTTGTTTTTTTTTAAAGTGCGATAGCCAAGTTTATCGATAAGTCCTTTTGGATCGCGATGAAGCCAAGTGGTAAAATAGAGGTGATTGGGTGCTGATAGTAATACTATTGTATTAATTATTATATTTTTTCTAGGGAGAGACAGGTATCAGCAATGATTCTGCGGGAAGGACATCTTCCCGCAGTCAAGGCTATCCGATGAATTATCACTTCCCGCACTTTATCACAGGATAGGAAGCGGTGCATTTACAATAATCTAGATTGATGTCATTATTCCAGACGCCATAGTTTAAATATTTTTAAGTCAAATATTACATAAATGCTTGACGAAAATGTGAAAAGCTGGGGGTTGAAATTCCTCTTCAATTTGATTGCTAATACGATATTTTTATCTTGAGGATATTTTTTGGATACAAGAATGCCACAATAATATATAAACATTGATTCTTACTTTTATGGAAATTAATGAATGGAGATTACATTAAGTGAAAGATATCGCTATTCGTTTCGAATGGTACAATTTGATTGGATTGCAGTATTATGTAAATGGTGAAAAAATGCTATTTTTCGGGCTTGTACAATTTACACTAAGCTTTTTATTTGCGCATGGGGGAGCATATATGTGTTTCGACCCGATGTAAAAAATATAAATATATTCCTTTCTGCAAGGACGTAGAGTATCGGTGGATATTACAAGATCATGACCTGATTTATAGGGGAGTGCCGTGCGGACTGAGGAGACGGTGAAAGATAGGGGTCGCGAACCGGGGGTGTGGGATAAAAGGAGGGGGGGTTTACTCTCGTTATGTGTCAAATGCTAAACACAAAAAATTGCAAAGCCTTTCAGCATCCTTTAAGCCTCCTCCTGCCCCTTGCCAACAATACGGGCGCGAAGCACAAAGACTTGGAGCAAAAGGATTTTTCCATCCCCAGACAAGGACACAATCGTGGATATTAATTTTATTTATGTCACTGTGATCAGCTTGTTACGAGTTTTAGCGTTTCGCATGCAAAAAAAGAACAAATGCAAAGCACCTTATCGCAAATTGCTTTTCATGGCGAAGTGTCATATTTTCGGAAAAAAATTATATAAATAAATTCGGGGGATCCGCCTCTTTTTGATATCGGGGTTGCGGATCGTAAATTTTGAGTGCATGGCGTGACGCTTTTGGGATTTTACGTACGGAAAAAATATTATTCCGTACAAATTGCGAATGTTGAAGAATGATAAAATTGTAATGTCGCACGCGAATTTAAATATGAATTTTTATTAAATTCATCCCGTGTTATGGAAAGGATAATAGTCCAAGTTTATGTTCGTCCCTTGACAGAAACGCTAAGATTTATTTCCAACGAGGAACTATATTTATGTCAAGAGCGAAAAAATCCGACAGCTATACATGACGCAGAAATAAATTAGCCCCGAATGACTTCAAAATTTTAGCGGTGCATTTTTTTGTATTATACTTATTCAAATTTATGTCCCTTAAGCCTTTCGTTCATGGTGTAGTATGTTAATTTTATTGCGAACAGATTTAATGTGTACATAAATTAAATGATAATATAATGCATACCTTGCTAATTTATGTCGAAAAGAAAACATCATGAATAATTTTATGATGAAAATCGCTACGTAATAAAAAATCATGATCAACCCCCTTGGGGATGAGTTTGTATTTATATGAATCTGTAAGAAATCTAAATTTACTACATGCTCTTTTATGTATCACCGTCAAAGCTGACGATGGAATGAGCTTCATCGATAATCATTGCTTGAAATCAATGAATTTCTCACTCGTTGTTCAATAATAATATAAACGCATTGTTATAATATATTCCTATTCTAAACCTTTATTAGATAAAACGGAAAGAATGCTAATTTTATAAACATGTGTTTTAATAAAAACTTCAATTCCTTGGTGTCAGAAGTGGTATACGGACTTAAGCTGTAGGAATTAATATGAAAAAATTGTTCCCAGTCAATCGTAAAAGATCATCTTTAAAGGAATTTGGATTTTTAGTATGAACAACTATTGTGCAATCGGGAACGATATTGAAAACCGATATACTTAAGAACGTAATCTTTATTTTATTATCCAGTCATGAAATTTAGTAGTTTGAATGTATAAACATATTGATTTAAAATAAGAAATACGTGTAATATAACAATCGGAAGAAAAAAAAACGATGTCCTCGAACCGTTATGTTTTCCATTTCGGTTTTCGTTCCATTTTGTTTACAAACATTTATGATGATCCTTTTCATAAATTTGGCATTCCGAGTATTCCTAGCGATAAATATAATTATTTTTTGTGGTTTTGAACTAAAAAACTAATGTATAAATCTGTAAGAAATTTGCATTAACTCAAAAAAAAAAAATACGGCTCAGGATCAAAAGAATTTAGATGAAGAACGTGATTTTTCCTAAATATCATAACTTTAATAACAATCCAACGTATTAAAACCAAATTTAGAATATAGTTTTGTACTCTTATTATTATACTATATTTATATTATTTGAGAAAGTGCAGACAATAAGTTGGCAAAGTTTTATCGCAATCGAATGAACGGTATGGCAGCGCATTAAATACGGACAAACAAACATGATTTTTTTAATATTAGACTATGTTTATGTTTCTCGCAAAATTTGTAGCAATAAATGGACGAAGTTTTATCGCAATTTGATGAATGGTATGGCAGCGCATTTCGAACGAACATAATCCAATTCATTTTTATATATTAGATAAACAGTCCAAATGTTCAATTGAATATTGTTTTTAGCAGGGTTTTGAGCTGGAACGAAACCGAAAACCGATAACCGTTAAAATCGTTATTTTTGCTGGAATTTAAATCGTAACCGAATCGATATAAATGTAAGGAACGTTACCGAAACCAAAACCAAAGTGAATAAAAATAACGGTTCAAAGCCCTAGTTTTTAGTAACAATATATTATTCAATGAAAAATCTCATCAATCTATCTATCTGAAGAAAAAGAAAATGTTGGCTTTGATTCGTTCTATTTTTTATTTCAGTTTTCGTTCCGGTTTGGTTCAAAATAACGAGTTTTCCGGTTTTTGATCCATTTTTTAAATGTTTTATTTGTAGCATAATACACTCTATATATAATTAATTAAGTGTTATTATAATTTTCTAACTCTTCTTAGAATTTCTACAAGAAATAAAACAATGAAACGATAAAACTAATTAAACGCTGATAATTTAATGCATCTAGAAGAAATACCGAAGCAAAAAATTGCAACTCTTATATAAACTCATGAAAAATGCAATGAGAACTTAGATGGTGCAATTTAAAATTTAGAAATCGAATAACAGAAGTGCAAGATTTGCATAGGTCTCCATGGACATATCAAACGTACCTGCATTTTACGAGCAAAAATATCTTGAAAACGAGCCAGAGAAAGAAGCTTGGAAAATTTTCCACCCCTCAAATGTGATTTAAGAACGAACCCCATGGGCGTAGGTCTGTGCAAATGCGTTCTGCATTATTTAGCAGAATAACGCCATAAGAATTCGAAATCAAATTAATACGATTACATGTTTCCAGTTCGTATTTCATACAATTCGACGCGCGAAAATGTGATTTAATTGCGTTTCGGTCGAGTTTTTTTCCCCATAGTTTACGCAGATTTAAATTTGAAGGCGTATCTGAAAGCTAATTGAGTTTAAGCCCAAGGGCCTCGTTACAAAGTCGGGGTCTTTTCGGTTTTGTTGTGTTTGTAAAAATGAAACGGAGTGAAAAAATATTAATTAGCTCTAAGGCTCCGTATTTTATAATTAATTAACGGTTGGAGTAAGAACGTATTGATTGGCAAATTGAATGCATCGTATGATGAGTAGTCGTTTATGATTTATTTTTAGATAAAACACTGATTGGCTGTTAAAATTAATACATTATTTATAAAAATCATATTATTTAAATAAAAAGTGCGTTTTTTCTCCTGTTGCCCATTTACTTCTAAAGGGATATTTCTACCTTGTTAGTTAAAAAAAAATTTTTTTCTTCGTATATCGGAAAGAACCAATGTTTAAGAATACGTTCAGTAAATTTCAAGTCGATATAAATGAAATTCGCAAAGTTATAGGCCGACGAGGAGAAGCTGCGCTTCGCGAAGCTGAAGTGAATTGAAACTTGAAACTACTTTTTCCAAGCTCATGGAAGTGTTTTCATATGCTTTAGATAATTTTTCTTTATGAAATTTGGCAAACACGTGTATAATTAACGTCTTTATCGTGTAAACTACAGATATTTAAAAATATTTAACCGTTATTTTTTTAATGAACAAAAAGTACAAAAAAAATTGGTAAAAATACATATTTTTCTTTGATTGCTCATATTTTTTTTATTGTTTGATATTTTTTCTTAATAATAGGTCAAACTATACACAATATTATACATAGTAAAAATAAATTTAGTTTTTTTGCTGTAAATCATTTGTCCATGACTAAAGACTTCCATGGTGAAGAATGTCATTGCTTATCCATGGACATACGTGGCTTCTCCCACTGCCACTACTATATTTTATCAATCTTTAAAATATATTTAACATAGCAAACACATTCAGATACTAATTAATAAGATTCAAAGTGAATCTGTACAGGTTTAAATGTGTCAAAAATTAATAGAATTTGAGAAAAATTCAACATTTCTATGACATCTTGGAATAAAAAATGAAAAGTGGATTATGTATTCGAACCGATGTCGCAAAAATAGTGACTTTTAAAAACATAAATATCACTAGTAATACCGAAATTGAACTTAAAACCTTTAAATATTCAATACAGGATACATATTTTTTCAACATAATAATGCGAGACGTCATAAAGCAAAAATTATTAGGGACATATTAATGGAATATTATATAATTCATCCACCATATTCAAATAACCCTGCTCCTTCTGATTACCATTTATTTAGATCAATGCAAAACTTTTTGTCCGGCAAACATTTTGAGAATATTCAAAGATATGAAACTGGATTTTGACGCCAATTTTTCATCCAAAACCATCTCTTAAAAATGCAAAAGGCATATTTAAATTCATGAAAAGATGGAATAAAATTATAGATAATGAGAGAAAATATGTATCTTATAATTGATATGGTAATATTATTAATTATTTAATTATCATTAAGGTTGACTCTTTATTTATAAAACGAAATTTTCGTCCGGTATCCCTAATACATTAAAATAATAGTGTATTTGAATGATATTAAGGACTCTGTATCTTAATAAATAGACCAATTATTCAGAATTTTAATTAATAATACAATCAATTATATTAGGGGTATCGAAAAGTAATCGCGTATTTTGATATCTTATGTTTGGACTATATGGCATAAAAACCAGTAAAATATTTAAAGACGGGATCCCCATGGACCACTGTACTAACACATTAAAAGCTTGGATAAAAATAAATAGGATGGGTGTTATGGGATAGGATGGGTGTTATGGGATAGGATGGGTGTTATGGGATAGGATGGATGTTAAAGGATAGGATGGGTATTACAAACTTTGTTCGAATACAACAAAAATAAGCTGCAAAACGCATACCCCAACGGATTACCACTATTTTTTTTAGGTTAATTGAACATTGTTTTTAATAAATTTGAATTTTTTATACTAAATACGCGAATATTTTTCGATGCCCCTAATATATGAATTAAATTTTCTCACGCGCAAAGACTAGCAAACATATTCGACACTGATGTATTATAGTTGTGTATTCCATTAGGCAGTTTTATTTAGTAAATATTCGTATTTGAGATATGGTGGTGAGCTACCACATTTTGTATGAAAAGTTAAGTGCACCAAAAATAAATCTGTCATTTTTTCAGGGCGCCTGAAAGCCTTTTGGATGTATCAGCATCCTCGATATACATTAGCATGGCATTCATCAGTTTCATCCCGATATCAAAATAAATGATAGACGGTACACGGCGAGGGCAAACTTTGTCACTTTGTCACCACGGTGGCTTTTAAAGTGGTTACGGGTCTGGAAGGGCCCCGACATGAATTACTCTCGGGGTGAAAGCCAAATATGTTCAGCCCACACCGCAAACTTGCACCACCCCGGCACTTAGTGGCCAAAGAAAACATCCCAATAAACAATACGGTTCGTTTAGTTCCGTCGTTGCTGTATTTCTTCCAGACCGTGCCTAAATAATAAACTCGCAGGACCTTGAGGGGTTAACGCCATCCGTGGCCGTGTAAACGGAAAGTATAAATTAGACCGAGACGAAAACGAGGATGAGCCGGGAAACTGGGATAACGAGACAGGTGTCTCTTATTGCGAAACATTTTCGCCACCTCAGGTATATACAGAGTGTCCTGAAAAGAATTAAAAATAAAGGACGAAGACGGGCGAAGAATGTACGGATGAGTCGCTATATTTAGTCCAGGAGGAATATTTAAAATATGGAAGAGTGAGTTCGTGCGAAATACTCTGAATGACAGTATATATTAATATTAGAGATGAAGACTTTCAATATTTTATCTTTAACAGAACAATTGCATATAATAAATGTATGATAAAAATTGTCATTTGATAACAATCCCAAGTTGGTATAGTGGATTGGATCCAGATTAGGGTTAAAATACCAATCAATTTGGAAGATCGTAAGTATTAATATTTCAGATGAATTGTATCGATCCAGATTAAACTCAATTTCCTGAATTTGAAGAAATAAACACTGAGGCGTTTAATATAGTATATCTTGGGTAGGATTTGCTATTATATATATTATAATTTTCTACCTAAAATTTCCATTAAAATAATCCTAACTTATATACATATGAAAAGCGATGGGAAATTATCACAAGAAAAATATTTTCTCAATAAAAGTATGTAATGGAGATTGCAAATATGGCTTCCGGATCGTCTCGGATTAACCGGGATTTTCTCAGAATTAAAATTGCTCTCCTGGATCTCGGTTGAGTTTCAAATCTAAAGCTAAACGAAAACTATCGACTAATAACATATACACTTCAAAATAGTCATATCTATAACATTTTATAAGACTTTGGATCAATCTGTTGAATGTCAGTTAAGCGTCCGTTTGCCTATTTCTATTCCAAATAGTGTATGTCCCTCTGTTCGTTCGGCGCATGTAATACTTAGTATTTCAAGAAAAGCAGTCTGTATTGTTTATCCAATTTGTTTAATATATATTTCTTCAGTATTTAAAGTATATAAAGTCCATATCTAGTTTTATTCAATTTTGCGGTCAACTTATCCCTTTGATGAGTAAGCCCGCATACGCTGTGGTTGAAGTCGAGTAATCATTTACAATGCGATATTATTTATTCAAATAATAATGTCGAACCTTAAGTTTACAATCGATAAAAAACGAAACAATCCCGGAATGTGTCCGCTACAAAAAATAATTAACTAATCAAAGGGTTAAGAGTTGTGAAATAACGATTTTGGATGATGATTTAATAAAGTGATTTCTTGCATCCGTATTAGATTTTGGGCGGTCCGGTCTTTTCCTGTCAATCAAAGTCTCAGCTCTCTGATGTCTTTTAATGATATTATGGTGAAAATATTCATTTTTTTAGCAGTTATTTTAATTAAAAAGCTTCAATTGCATAGTTTGAATATATAAATACAAATCGCTATACTTAATTTGTCTAATTTTACCATTTTAAATCTAAAAAAAAGCTTGATTAAAAATTAAAAAATATAGTTGCGGGGCGATTTCAATTTTTGAGAAGATCTATTGGTTTCAAAATGAAATGAAACCTTTAATAAACAAGATTAATAAATTATTTATACAATTTGGAATAATGGGACAAAAAATCAATAATATGCTAGGCGTTAGAAGATGGGAAGAAAAGGCGCCGATGACGAGTACGAGAGAGTCGTCGACGAAGAGTGACTTCTTCGGACAACAGGGTTGACTACCAGAACCCGACGGAGAAGGATCTCCTCGGACGACCAGTTCTTTGATCCCAGCCGTCAATGGAGGACGATCTCCGCAGGGGGGGTCTATGTCTTCGCTTCTGGAACCCAACAGGGGAAGATCTTCGAGTTCAAAAAACGCTACAACAAAGCGTCTATTATCGGGTGGATCATCAGCCGCTTGCTCCATATAACGCACGTTCACTTGCTTGTCTCTGGTTCTCCTATTTGTGTGTATTAATTGAATAAATACGTTGTGTCGATTGTTCGACGTTTTATTGATCACCTGCAGCATCTGCCTCATTTCGATCTCTATCACCGAGCTAATGATAACATAGACGTATTCCGTCGTTCATTGTAGCCGACGCGCGGGTCGGGACCATTGTTACGGATTGCGCCACGATCGATCTCGCAATCGATCATGCATCGCCTCGAGATGCTCTCAACAGAAACATTTGTATAATCTGGAATTATGGGAGAAAAAATCAATAATATGCTAGGTGTTTCCAAACTTATTGTCGATTGTATATATAAATGACAGTTTTGAGCAAAATGTGGGACTATTTTTACATATTTCATATGCTGAATATTAATAAATAATTATTTAATATTTTTTCCTGTTTTATTTATGGGAATAATTTTACGCGGAATATTCAATTATCGCGTAAATATACAAATGAAATTGATATCAAACCTAATAGACGAATACATTGCTCATAATTTATTTATTTGATGTTCTAAAATTGATCGAAAAGTTGAATTATTTTTTACTTTTGAATTAAAGAAAAATATTATATCAAAGAAGGATTATTTCAAAAAAATTCTTAAAATTTTGCATGCAAAAGGCACATTTTATAATGTAAATTTAAAAATAATATTATAAGGGTTTTCATCCATTCTTTTGAATGTTGGTTATGCTAGAAAATGAATTGAATATGGAGATGATTAATAAAGTCTTTTCGCATAAAAATTAAAATATGATTTGAAAAAATAAGATTTTAATAATCATTCAAAGATCTTTAACTGCTCAAACTTCTTATACTAAAAATATAATCTATATGTGAAAAGCAATGAGTAAATCAGGATGACAAAACTAGGCAATGAGGAAATCGTTTTCCTAGAAAAGTCTCTTATGGAGATCGCCTATCCCCGATAGCGGATATGGTATTATACATTAAGAAGAAGGATGTATTTACAATACATCGTTCTGTTTTATATTAGCTTGTTCGAATCTTATTGAAGAAGAAATTTGAATACAAATATGACAATATTCGAGTGTCATTAATTATGTTCGAGGATTCAATTCCATCTGAATTCGCTTTTCAGCATGTCCGATATTGGCTTTGATCACATCTCTCCATCACATTCGGCGGCCCTCGAACCCGAATACAAAGGCTCATTTTTTATTTTTAATGAAGGCAACATTAAAAAAACCCAAGTAAAGAAAAACACTCGCAAAAAAGGTCGAATTCTCGAGGACGGACGCAAAAAGATGAGGTTTTCTTTGATGCTGATGAAAATTTACTGCATCAATGAACCTTTTTAACTGGCTGATGACGGATTCCTTTTGTTGTGAAAAATCGTCCGGCGTTGTCGTCGACGCAAAAAATACAAATTACGACGCATCAAGGTAAACACATTTTCCGGAAGTGGAGCAAAATTAAACTGATGGAGGGATGATTTATCATGGAAGTTCGAGTGGAGCCTTCAAATTACGCCGAACGAACGATATTTTAATATTAATATATACGAGGCGTATCAAATGTAATTTTTCACTTCGGGATATTATAATCGCATCCCTCATTACGCAAGATCAGGAAATATATATATACGGTCTTTCAATAGGGACGCTCAAATTTGATAGGTTATAGCGAACATGTTATTAATATCTATCAAAATTATTGTGAATTATTTTGTAGTATATGGCAAATTATCGTGGAAGATTATAGCGTTGAAAAATTAGTACAAATAATCAAATTTTATTTTTAAAGTCAGTCCTTCCAAAACGAAATTGGCATTGTTAAGCAACTTCTTGTGGCCCAAACTGGATGATAAGGATACTGACGACATTTGGTTCTAACAGAACGTCGCTACGTGCCACACAGCTTAGGATCCCATCGTAGCCTTGGCTGCTGGAGAACGTCCTTCCCGCAGCCATCTCAAAATATTCTCATTTATAAGGTCATTATCCCGTGTTGTATCGATTTTTTTTATTTTAACAAAAGCCTATATATTTTATATTGACAAAATATCCCAGTCAAATGACTGGGATGTTTTACCTCATCCTCCATACTCTCCTGACATTGCCCCTTTAGACTATTATTTATTTCTTTCATTGAAAAATTCTTTACGAGGTAAAAATTTTAATTCAAAAATTGATATAAAAATGTACCTTGATCAATATTTTGCCAACTAACCTGGGAAATTTTGGCAAGAATGAGGCATATGAGGCTTCCAGAGAGATGGAGAAAGGTCATAGAACAGAATGGATTATATATTATTCAATAAATTTTGATGTAATACAAATTATTGTTTATTTTATTCTTAATATGAAAACGAAAGAAACTTATAGGCCCCCCTTAAAAATTTTTGATACCTTCTTAAACAATTTTTTGTGAATTTTGGTGTTTCTTCACGACTTCTTCTGCATGATAAAAAATAAACGTCTTGATCAATTATAATTATCCTATTTTTTGCTAAATGTCTACATATGTATTGAATATGTCAATTAAAATTCAAAGAAAATCGTTTGATACTTTTTGAGATATCGTTGTAAGTGGTCTGTTTTGCTTTCAGGCTGTTATATATAATATAACCGGCTGGACGATATAGAGCAGTGGTTCCTAACCTGGGGGTAATTACCCCCAGAGGGGTAAAATGGCTGTTCTGCGGGGGTAATGACGCTGTTATTTTTTGGTATATAGATATAATAATAGAATGACAGAGGAGCGTCATGTAGTTTGTACTCTCTTTCAAGAAGTCTCTCACTGTGTTCTAATTCTTTTCTAGCAATCCTTCTCGCAAGTAGAGGGATGAAGGCTCAAGGAGACGGTTCAGTTTCAACTTACTCGAGCACTAATTTGTACCATCATAATTTAATCATTTCCCGAAAGAAATCCATTATTTTACGTCCATGATTTTGATCCTAAAAGTGACCCTTTCCCGAAAGAAATCCATTATTTTACGTCCATGATTTTGATCCTAAAAGTGACCCTTTCCCGAAAGAAATCCATTATTTTACGTCCATGATTTTGATCCTAAAAGTGACCATTTCCCGAAAGAAATCCATTATTTTACGTCCATGATTTTGATCCTAAAAGTGACCATTTCCCGAAAGAAATCCATTATTTTACGTCCATGATTTTGATCCTAAAACTGACCCTTTCCCGAAAGAAATCCATTATTTTACGTCCATGATTTTGATCCTAAAAGTGACCATTTCCCGAAAGAAATCCATTTTTTTATTTGAAATTATCTCATTTTCGGCATTTTTTTTAACCTTTTTTTGTTGGAGGGGGGGGGGGCGCAATTTAGATTCCTGCCACGGGCACATCATACACTAGTTACGGCCCTGCTTGACAGCACAGGATAAAGTTGCAAGTTTTCTGCATAAATTGGAACTTTACTAACGCAGAGTTCAAGTTGACGATATATCGATGTTTACACAACTGTGTGAGCAATTGGTAAATGACCAATCTGTAAAAATCACGTTTGAAAATTCTGCGATTCACCATTTATCTGCAGTATATTTCCCGGACATGAACAATCGTCGGTTCAATTCTTGGATATTAGCACCATTTTCTACTGATGAGGGAATTTTTAAAGACGAAGATGTGTCAGCCAAAGTTGAATTTATCAGACTACTCGAGAATAGCACTTCCAGAGAAGTGGAATTTCAAAACTATGACCTCTGTACATTTTGGCGAAAAGTAGCTGCTGAATATCCGATTATAGCTGAGAGCTCTAAGAATATTCGTTGGGTGAAACTAAACCTAGCATAAAAACACTTGCAAATGTAAAACAATTTCAACTTTCACATTAACTATCATTAATTAATCAAGAAAGTATGTTAAAAATGTTTCGTATAGTTTTGTGCGATTTCATGATAAAATTTTATAGGGGGGTAAAACCAGTTTCCCTGATAGGCTACAGGGGTAACGAGACTAAAAAGGTTAGGAAACACTGATATAGAGGGTGTGTGGACGTCGAATAGAAAGTCTCTCGTTTAAATAACTCCTTTAAATACGAGACAGAGAGATCTGGCTGCGGGAAGGACGTCTTCCCGCAGCCAAGGCTAACCGATGACTCTTTATGATTTTACTGGAGATTTGTACTATATTTGTATTGGAATGTCAGACTATAAGGGGCGCTGGATTAGACTAGGGTCTATATCTGTATCCTTTGAATAAATGAGTCTATTCCACTCGATGTCTATATTCCTTCATCTCCTCATACCGAAACTACCGATGATATGCTGCTCTCTAATCATTATGAAAATCTAGATAACCATGTAACTGAATCGCCATAGTGGAGTTTTATATTGTAAAAATAAAAATATCTCAATAAATATTTGGGATCTCTACACACAGCGCATGCCATGATGGGCATTTTGCACGAACGATTTGAGGGCATGGATATCTTACATTCTACTTGTTTTATTTATATTTTAAGATAGAGCGTCTTTTTTAAAATAACCCATAGTATTACGCACCCTTACAAAAAGACATCATCAAAGTCGCACGCAAAAAATTACATACTTTACAAAAAAATCGCCCTGGAGTGGTCATAATTTAGGGAACATGTGCAAAATATTACGCGTCACCAAATGCTATTAATATTAATCTAACGTCAATGTGTTCTTCTGTCGATGATACCAGCGGAGGATCATCCCTCCAGAGCCGGACCATTACCGCCCCCACTCGGAAGAGAAATCCATCCCCTATTGTGCCATTAATTCGTCTCTAGAGATATGGCCCATTGTTACCATATAAATTACACCTTTGTATCGTGCGTCTGCGCTTTCATATAAAAATAAATAAAAACCGGGGTCCGGTCGCGCTCCCCCTCGTGTACATTAAAAATAAATAGAATCTATTGTGCCGGGGTGTTTGCTGAAAATGGGGAGACCAGACATGTCTGAGACATGCATTTTTAATCCTTTCTAGTATCAGGGGAAATGGGGATTATTTAAAAAGACAATAGACGAGATGTATCTCTCGCTGACAAGACAATGATTGATAGTCAAGACCCGGGGTGGAAATAAGCCAGCTCATGCTCGGTAATTAACAGTTCCATTCTTAGCAGGTAATTCTTATAATGATAATATTGGACTTATTTTGATATTTATACCAAATGTTGGAGCAATAATTTATTATTAAAGATTTGCATTTGAATCCACACTAAAAGAATTTTTTTTATCTGTGTCAATATATTATATTTAAAAGATTGAATGTGTTAATATTTCCGTTCGATCATCTTAATCTTAGTGTACCTTGATTTTAATAGAATCAATTTTATAGTGACTCGCGAGTGAGAGTGGAGTCGTTGGATGACCTTGGCAGCGAGAAGATGTCCTTCCAGCAGTGTTATAGCTGTAACTTCTTTCTCCGTAAATAAAATACTGTTCAGTTTTACCACGGCCCGAAAGAAGAATAAAATCATATCGAAAAAATGAAGAATGCAATTTGTGATTGCAATTGTTATATGCGAATACGTAATGGATGCGGAATAGTTAGTTGATGTGGGTGTTGGCACATGTATAAACCATTTATCTTTGATCTGCCTATAATAAACATAAATTCTCTTAATTAAACTAAAGCTGCAAATTAAATTTAGTTAAAATTATAGAGGGAAATGTTAACATTATTAATTATAAGTTTGTAAAATTTAACATTTATTAAGCTTCATGTAAATGAGAAAACTTACAAACGGTATTCTGAATTTGGTACGTTTTAAAATAGTTTCAATTTGGCCTTATTAATACGTTTTTCAGGAATTAATAGAGGATTTTTTAAAAAATTAACTAACATAAATTCAGGATCCAATTCCCAATTGTCAATAAATGCGAATCGACCAACTGATTTCGCATTTATTTTGAAGATCCCCCAAAGGACCATATTCCATGAACGATTTTTTACCTTGTTACCGGGGGTTATAAAATACATTGGATGGACCAGAAATATTTAATATACACAGTAAGCAGTTTGATTAAATTTTTGGCGTCAAATTATAGCATGAATGTTATTCAAATCTCAGTAGATTAAGGGGTGGACGTGATTAACCGAGCGATGACCATGCATTTTCAACCCCATAATTTTGGCATGTCATTTTTTTGGCCGGTCATTAATTAAGTTGCGCTGTATAATCTTATATTTAATAGTATTTTTAGAGATTTTTTTTTAATTTACTAATAAAATCCATTCGGTTGGTACAATAAAATCATTGGCTGCAGGGGGGACGACCTCCCGCAGTCAAGGCTAACCGATGACGCTCCCGACTACCGCCTCCTGCGCGTCACTACCCAACCGGCAATGGTGCGCGTGCAAGAGGCGATCGGTCGGTATGCAGGTGTAATGTCTCCGTAGGGCCACAAGAGATGGCGCTGTTAAAATAACACATTGCACATGAAGAGAGATGGAAGATGTCGCTCTTAACAGCGCTACTATGTGGGGATGGTAAATTGCCCACGCTACATTTGTATTAAAACTTGCTTAGAATTTTAGACTTATTATATAGGCAAAAAATATTATATAAATAAATAAATTGAAGATATACTAATTAGGATGGATATTGACGTTTATTGGTTTGGGAGTTTGGGAGTTCCAGGTTGGAGTATATAGCACTAATAAACAAATTTATATCTGGAAGTCCCAGTCTGGCTACATAGCAAATTTACAGGAACAGATAAGCTAAACAAATTCATAATAATGACTTATGATTATAAGCTGGAATTTGGGTTGATAATAATATTGTCTCAAGTTTTGTTAAACTAAATGGAGCTTTGAAATTGACTGATAAATTAGCATAGCTTTGAATAGAAAATGATTATCGAATGATAATAGAAGATGGTGATCTTCTTAGGATCGTAATAAATAGTAAAAAGCCACATAAATCAATTATATACTTAAAATGCTGCCCGTTACCAAAAGTGATTATATTTTAAACGCTATTATATCCAAATAATATCAGCAGTGTTAAGATTAATTGATTTATATACAAACTTGACTCACACTGCGCGGTCCTGAGAGAAAAGTGAATTTGTTTGGACGATAAGAGGTGCATAAACGAATATAGCATCTATGTTTAACTCACTATTAAAAGGGTTGAATATTTATAGTTATATGGACTTCAGGTCTCGTGACAAATTTATAATCCATGATTTTTTCGTGTAACCATCGAGGTACTTAAAAATCTGAATTTATACTGTTATGGAAGTCTAATTGATTGGCGCTGAAATCTCATTTATTCCGCATTAAATTAGGGTATTTCGTCGTATATACACGATTATATTTTAATCTAGATCTTTAATTAAAAAGTTTACCTTTGGCAGACATAACAAAGAGCACCCTTCCCGTGTAGAACAGCAAAAGTTCGACAGCAAAGAGTATCCTGATGAACATTTTGAAGTTGCGATCAATACACTGCTTCTGTTTCATCTTGCAATCATCTCAAATCGACCGATGAGAAGATTTCGGGCTGCTCAAATGCAATCCATCACGATAGAACAGAATTTGATTATGCATAATATTTCGGATCGAAACGAAATACACTTGGTTTTCACGAAATGTTAACACTCACTAAACAATTATGTCACTCTTATCTTCAATGCATCAAATTATGTATTTTTCTGGAGCAATATTTGGGACCGTTTGATGGGTCTTTAGAGTTCCATTCGATGGTGAAACACAAGCCTCATTTGCATTTAATTTATACTTCAGAATGGATTGTAATTAATTTTATTATTCCAGCTGAATTTCATTATCACTTTGCGCAGTTCAACATCTGAAATACAGAAATAAATTCATCATGAGCGTCAGAAAATAATGGCAATCAAACATGAACATATTTTTCATTTACTAATTGTGTTTTATACAATAATAATATAAAAGGACGTACAACTAAAATAGGGTGTGTTTTAATATGTCACTTGTGAATTACAAAAATGCAAAATAATCTAGCTTTATAGTTAAAATACCAAAAATGACATACAATTTACATAGTTTTTGTCGCCAATAATATGAACATGGCGTTTTATAGACAGACCAATGACCAACTGTGGGTACATTCTTCTTGCAGGCTGCATTCTGGTGGTTTTATAAGCAAAAGTAGATTATAACAGGCATAAATAGTCGATTCTCGTCGTTATTTTTACTAATCGGAACGAGTAAAATGAGCCTACAGTTCGAGCATATGGACGTCAAGTCGGCTTCATCTGGGTGAGCCAAAGCGGGAGGCTGCAGAGACCTACACAGAAGCCGCGTACGATGATATTTATGCAATGAATACTTCGATAGATAATAATTCTTTTCAATTATAGGTCAAACTATAAACAATATTATACAAAGTAAAAATATTTTTAATATTTTTTTTGCAAATCATCTGTCCAGGATTTAGGACTTCCGTGGTGAAGAATGTCATCAATCCCGCGCCAAAACGTGGCTCCCCCCATTTTCACTACCATACTTTGTCAAAGTTTAAAAAAGATTTTTAAGTTTCAATACAAATTGCTTTATTAAAACACTAAATATTTAATACTTTTCGCGTAAAAAAATGTCAAAAAACCCATTACTTTTAGGAGTTTGAGGAATCAGTCCCTCGAACTTATGTTGTCCAATTTAAATGAGTCCCTGGCTTTTGTGATATTCTATTCCAAATATTTAAAATAACCAACACATAATGCCGGGTGTGAATTTTATTAATTTCAGCTATGGACATTTAACCCTTAACAATAAAAAATCTGTTGCATAAAAATGATATTTAACAATAGTTTTACACATAAAATAACTTAAAAATTTGGACAAAAATTGAGCTTAAACGTAAGGTCTCAAAAAAGTGAATAATTTTCGATGCCCCTGATATACAATCCCATTGATTAACAAAATGACAGATGGACACCGAAAAGATTTCTTTAAAAAACACATTTTTATAAATGCTTTTAATGCGGTTGTCTGGGATATTGTGTGATCTTGTAACGATTGTTTGAATATCATTTCAGGTACGCTGCTGGAGAAAATCGCTCAACGTAATTTTGATTCATTCCGAACAAGTATACTTTGATCAAATTTGATGAGATAATGTAAAATTCGCTTCAAGTTTCAACCCCTCATCCGGAGGGGTGTAATAATACTGGCGCTCTAAGCCCAGCAAATCCTTCATCCAGCCAGATCTGCTCGTAGCGTGATGTATAAAACATATACTCCAGGAAGATATTCCTGTCCGATCTGCAATATAGTTGAGCGTAATGGAGAAAATAATAACAGGGAAGAATGAGTGAGAATTATGTGGGGAAAGACTGGGCTTGACATGTGCGTTTTAGTGCATTTTTTAATGCTGCACGAGAAGCGACGGATGCATTGTATCCAGCCCAGCATCCAGCGCAATATCCAGACAACCAGCCAGCTGTGTCGTATGATAATAATAACCATGGCTGCATCTTTATTTATTCACCATGAAACATCTCCGCTTATGAATGCGATTTACCGAAATGTTGCGTTCATGTATGCCGAAGCGCTAGCATGTCTCTCGTCTGGATTATCGAATTTTGTCTGGAATGGACAACATTTGAAAACACCAAGCAGCGGGATATTGTTCCTGGAGTATATTGAACGGAATAAGCGAATCTATATACAATATTATAATATGAAATGCATTCCGTATGATAACAATCTTCTGAGTTATTTGTACATAGGGTTTGAATAGCATCGTTTATTTGAGGTAATTTGTCCATATATTGCATTTTTAAATAGCTTTAACACACGAACTGAATAAAAACCTCTGAAGAATGATTAATTCTTCTTATAACTATAAGAAAGTGATAAAATTTTCTATAAACAAGTATGTGAAATTATAGATTGATCGATTAGAATTTAAACTTATTTGGTTTAGGTCACAAGAAGTTGCTTATCATCGCCGTTGATGGTTATGGCAATAATAATTTTTCGTTTTGGAAGAAGTACGACCGATGAATTTGCCAGACCAAACAAAGACTTTTTCGGGATGCATTTGTATCCATGTGTATCCAAGAAGAGATTGATATATTCCTAAATTTAACAATTTTGCTTATTCACGCATTCATTCATCCAAAAATGGGCTTCTTCGCTAAAGATGATTTTTTTGGTGATTACTGATTTTAAAAATAAAATTTGATAATATAAACATGCTATTCTACGCTAAAACTTTGCATAATAATTTGCCATACAATACTAAAAAAATGATAATAAATTTGAGAGATGTTGCTTTAATGACATGGTGGCTATAACCTAATAAATTTTAAACGTCTCTATTGAAAGACTCATATATTTGAAGATAAAAATCTATATGTATATAATAACAAACAAAAATTAATAAACAATGATTCCGACCGATGATATGCTATTCAAATTGAAACGTTTCTGTTCTTTGTTGATTCGAGCATCAACAAATAACAGAAACACACAGGGTATGCGTGCATGCTTCTCACGTGGATAGCTGTATATGGGCTTCTCACGCCCAAATTATTTATTACCAGACGGTACGCATTACATGGAAAAGTATTGTGAATCTAAAAGCACTTAATTTGCACGGCATAAGCATAATATTTGGTGCAAAGCATAGTGCAAAGCAAAGTGCAAAGCAAAGTGCAAAGCATAGTGCAAAGCAAAGTGCAAAGCAAAGTGCAAAGCAAAGTGCAAAGCAAAGTGCAAAGCAAAGTGCAAAGCAAAGTGCAAAGCAAAGTGCAAAGCAAAGTGCAAAGCAAAGTGCAAAGCAAAGTGCAAAGCAAAGTGCAAAGCAAAGTGCAAAGCAAAGTGCAAAGCAAAGTGCAAAGCAAAGTGCAAAGCAAAGTGCAAAGCAAAGTGCAAAGCAAAGTGCAAAGCAAAGTGCAAAGCAAAGTGCAAAGCAAAGTGCAAAGCAAAGTGCAAAGCAAAGTGCAAAGCAAAGTGCAAAGCAAAGTGCAAAGCAAAGTGCAAAGCAAAGTGCAAAGCAAAGTGCAAAGCAAAGTGCAAAGCAAAGTGCAAAGCAAAGTGCAAAGCAAAGTGCAAAGCAAAGTGCAAAGCAAAGTGCAAAGCAAAGTGCAAAGCAAAGTGCAAAGCAAAGTGCAAAGCAAAGTGCAAAGCATAGTGCAAAGCATAGTGCAAAGCAAAGTGCAAAGCAAAGTGCAAAGCATAGTGCAAAGCAAAGTGCAAAGCAAAGTGCAAAGCAAAGTGCAAAGCAAAGTGCAAAGCATAGTGCAAAGCATAGTGCAAAGCAAAGTGCAAAGCAAAGTGCAAAGCATAGTGCAAAGCAAAGTGCAAAGCAAAGTGCAAAGCAAAGTGCAAAGTATAGTGCAAAGCATAGTGCAAAACCGTCAAATTAAAATTCCATGTCTGCAAGGACACGCTCCATCTCCACTTCTTGCGGTCGCTTGCGCTCTGAGCGCGGGAGGAAGCTAGTCAAAGATTCTAATTTTACTTTGACATTTTTAGGCTAGGATAAATATATAGATGAAAACTGTTTAAAAATTAAAAAGATGAAAACAATTATATAAATATATGTTGTATAGGGTAAGGAAGAGTTTTAAATCTCATTTTCGGTTCCGAAAAAAAAGGGTGCGAACCCACTAATTGCTACCAGTCGCAAGGTAGGACCTCTACGACCCGACAGGGACGGTAGAAAGCGCTGGCGATGCATTTCCTCTTAAAGCTTTTACAAAAAGCCTTTAAATTAAAAGAAGTAGCCACAAGGTTGCCGTGTCCAATCGGACCAAATTTCGGACCATTGACACAACGAAGGAACGCTTTGCGATCGAAAAGGGGCTAATAATCGCTATGTTCGAACGTGTTCACAGAACATGGTCTGCGTTCATGAATGGATCTCCGCATGGACACTCCGAAGTTGTTAAAAGCCCAAACCTAGCCCACGAGACCCTAAATCACCCGTGTCCTGTGAGGAACTGACGCATCTAGTGATCCAGGACGACTCAGCGATATCTCAGGCGGTGCTTAACCGAGAGGATAAAAGTGAGAGATGGTGGCCGACGACCGACGCAGACCACCTCTCCTGCCATGGTACAAAAATCATAGCAACCGTCGAAAACTTCGGCATCAGAATTGCGAGAGAAGCGATGGAAATCGAAAAACGAAGAAACTCCGCATTCAACGGATGAGACGACGGCACTAGCATACCCAGAACTTGGTTGCCTATTTAATCGAAAATTAAAGCACCAACCAAAAATATGTAAAAGTGCAAACAATCTACCACGAAGCGACGGCAATCTATTATAAAAATCAAATAAAATGCATGGAAACCTTGCGCGACAGAAGCGAAACTTTTTAATTCCTAGGAAAAGTTGATTTTAAATGGAAATTATTAGCTAAAATAAAGCACATTGTGTTGTGTAATATATAATAAAATTGTGGCGCATGCGCGTAACGTCGCTATATACGTATAATATATGATCAATTATCCCGGTCTTGCCCAATTTACCATATTGCACTTATAAAAGATCCATTTCAAACACGCGTCTGAAGATAGAGTTCGTCAATCATTTAAAATAGTGAGTGGCCATCGGAATACAAGGATTTGCTCCGTTTGTGTTTTTAAATTGTAATATTAATCACAAATTAGAGTATAAAATATTTTAATATAAAAGTTAAACACTTACAAAATGACGCATGGTTGATCATAGATAAAATCATCAGTCGTTCATCACCTGTTGTCATTAGTGAACGCATTTCGTGTGCTCTTGATTAAATAATAAATTCTAAATATACAACAACAAAAACTGCTACATAAACAAATAAATATGCAGTGTGCTAGGTGTTATGCCACCTCCAACGAAAATGCACAATGTTGTGTGTGCAAAAAACTATATGGATTTTGCTGTGCGGGAATTTCTGAAATAGGATTTCGGAAGCTCGGGGTAGATCGGCGTACTGTATGGAAATGTCCAACATGCAGGAATGAGCCGTCTTCCCAACTTCCCACTCTCGCACCGCCGACAACGCTTGACACTATTATGACGGAATTGCGATTGATGCAGTCGCACCTCTCAGTTCTGCCGACATTGGTACAGGATATCAAACTAATTAAAAATGATATTGAAGAGTTAAAAAAGTCATGTGAATTCAATAGTTCCAAACTTGAAGACCAAAACAATAGACTCCTGATTGTAGAGAACAAGATCTCGGAGGTCAACGAGCTACAAAACAAATTGGGAACCCTCGTCAATGAAAATGCCTTACTGAAGAAGCATTTGGTCAGTAGTGATCAACGACAGAGGCTGTCAAACATTGAAATCAAAGGGGTTCCAATGCAAAAAAACGAAGACTTGTTCAAGATTTTGGATCAAATTTCCAAAGCGGTTGGATACACTGTTATAAGGTCGAACATTAATTATATAGCTAGAGTACCAATGTATAACTCTAATGAAAAATTGGTGTTGGTGAGCTTCATCAACCGATACATAAAAGAAGAACTCATAGCGTCATATCGAGCAAAGAAAAAATTGTTGACGAGTGAAATTGGCTTCGACGGAAACCCTAACCATGTATTTATAAACGACCACCTTACTCCGGATACTAAAAAACTATTATCATCGGTTAAACTATCACTAAAGGAAAAAGGATATCAGTATATTTGGGTTAAGTTTGGAAAAATTCATGTGAGAAAAAATGACTCGTCAAAAATTTCAATTATTTACGATCAAGACGATTTAAAAAAGTTCTTATAATATGTTTCAAATCAAATTTGTTCGATTGTTGTAAAGGGTTCGTATCCATTGTACTTTACTATTTTATTTGTGTACGTTTTATTTTGGTCGATTACCGCAAAAAAATTGTAATCTCTGTGTTGATTAATCAATATTATATATCGCATTATTGTTGTCACATTGCTGAATTTACTGCTACCTATGCTAATGACATTCGAATATTTCGAATGTGCTTATCATTACATAATTTGTTGGTTTGTGTGACATCGGTTACCTTAGCACAGCATTATTCGCAATCTCATCAAAATACAACTACGTTTATTTCACATATTTTTATATCAATACTTATAAAAAATGACCTACTATATGTCAAAATTTATTTCTTTATTATAATTTTTGTACGCAAAGCAATATATTTTGACTACTCAAGCATACAGTCTCCGTTTGTAAATGGCTAATAACAATATTAATTCACACTTTCCTACAATATACTACCAAAACGCTAGAGGCCTGCGTACTAAGACTTTTGAATTCAATCGCAACCTACTCATGGCGTCCTATGATATTATTTTACTGACAGAGACGTGGCTCATGGATGGATTTGTAGACTCGGAACTCTTTGATAGCAGATATACAGTTTGGCGAAGGGATCGCAATTGGACACTGACCGGGCAAAAACGGGGTGGTGGTGTTATTATTGCAACTCGAAAAGATTTAAACGTCGCACCGCAATCAACTTTTCAATCGTCGGCAGAGGACTTGTGGTTAACTATACTACTAAAAAATTCTTATAACTTAAATGTGAAAATTCATCTATGTGTCTTATATTTATGCAAGCAAAAAAATGGTAATTCTTATTCACAGCAACTCAACAATTTCCTCTGTCGATTGGGGGAAAACGTCTTGAATAACTCAAATGACAAATTCTTAGTTGTAGGTGACTTTAACTTGAGTAATATCTTATGGGTGTCGAACAATCAATATTTTATACCTACAAATTACAAGACATACGATGAATGTTCCTTAGTAGATGATTTAAATACTCATAACCTAAATCAATATAATGGAATAACTAACCGATATGATAAGATCCTTGATCTTGTATTATCCAATGACTCATTAATAGTATCAAAATGCATCGATCCACTTGTAACAATAGACCCATTTCATGAACCATTGGTTATACATATTAAATTTGCATCACTATCATCCTTGAAATCAGCAAAAATTACAAAGTACTTCTACAACAAAGCGAACTATGGACTCATAAACTCCGAGATTGATAAAATTGATTGGAGTAGTGAATTTTCAAGTCGTACGTTAGAACAATGTGTTACTTTTTTCTATTCTAAATTCTATGACCTTAGAGATCGTTATGTTCCTAGCAACTTTATTGGACCTGGCACATATCCCAGATGGTATTCGACATCATTGAAATCAGCTATTAAGGAAAAAAATAAATATCATCGTAAATTTAAACTGTACGGTAATAAATGCGACTTAAATTCATTCAGATTTCAGCGTAAAAGAGTGAAAATGTTGGAAACTCAATGTTTCCTTAACTATAGTCAATCAGTAGAAAACAATATTGAGAAACAGCCCAAACAATTTTGGACATTTATTAAGTCACGTGCTAAGTCATCTGGCATCCCTAGTACTATTCAATACGGCAATTGTGTGGCTAACACTGGTACTGACATATGTAATGTCTTCTCAGAATTCTTTAGATCAACTTTTCTAAGCCCAGATAACTTGGACATCTTACTTGAATCAAATACTACAGTTGAATCAGTTTCGGACATAACCACCATCATGATTGATTCTGACCTAATCACTAAAATGTTACTCAAAATTGACACATCTAAATCAGCTGGTCCTGATTATCTGCCTGCCTTATTCCTGGTTAATTGTGCTAGGACCTTATCCAAGCCGATTTTGCTTCTATTTCAACGCTCTTTTACCGACTGCTATGTCCCTAACATTTGGAAATCTGCCTTCATAACACCAGTTCATAAAAAGGGAAATAAGACCGAAGTATCTAACTACAGACCGATCTCTAAACTGTGTATTCTAGCAAAAATACTAGAGAAAATTGTTCATATGCAGGTACAGTTGGCTCTAAAAAATTATCTCAATCAAGCTCAACATGGATTTATGAAAAACAGATCTACTGTTTCCAATCTTGTACTATTGAATGAATTTATAACAGAGGCTATGGATAACGATCAACAAGTTGATGTTATCTACACTGACTACAGTAAAGCGTTTGACAGGATCGACCACAACATTCTCATGACCAAATTATACAATGCAGGAATTAGAGGAGATCTACATAGGTGGTTCTTCTCATACATAACAAACAGATCCCAAGCTGTTGTCATTGATAATTACATATCCACCTGGGTCGCCATACCCAGTGGTGTCCCCCAGGGATCGAATCTAGGGCCTCTTTTATTTAACATTTTTGTAAATGATATTGTTGACTGCTTCAGAAATTCTAATATTTTAATTTTTGCTGATGATATGAAGATTTTCGCCAATATCACCTCAATCGAGGATGCCAATGCCCTACAAGCTGACTTAGAATGCCTTGATGAATACTGCATAAACAATAAATTGGACCTCAACCCAAAAAAATGCTTTTCTGTCACGTTTACCCGTAAACGTAATTTTATACAAACGACATACAACTTAAAAAATTACACATTACTAAAAAAGAATGACATATCAGATCTTGGTGTTGTTCATGACTCTAAGCTGACCTTTGATCCCCACATTAATGATATAGTTACAAAAGCTACAAGGTCATTGGGATTCATAATGCGTAACTCAAGCTTTTTTAAACGACCTAAGACATTAAAAATTCTCTACTGTGCCTATGTTAGAAGCAAGCTTGAATATGCGTCTCAAATCTGGAACCCCAGGTATCAAAAATATGTGGATCGAATTGAAAGAGTTCAAATGAAGTTTATAAAATTCCTATGCTTCAAAATGGGGAAAGCGTATAATTCGTCAGAATATGAGCGTATCTGCTCAGATCAACACTTAGTAGCCCTTAATAAGCGCCGTACAATAGCAGACATTATATACTTACTCAAAATTACAAACGGCATAATTGACTGTCCTGAACTGCTGAGTAGTATTAACTTCAATATACCTAGTAGATCTATGAGATTTTACCAACCAATCGCGGTTCCGTTGGCCTCTACCAACTATAGAAAGAATGCCTTCTTGAGTAGAGCCATAATAAACCTTAATGATGTGCTAAGGGATCTTGAGTTGGATATTTTCAATTGTAATCTAATCGATGTCAAACGTCAGCTAATCAATCTTTTAATTGATGAATAAAGTAAATCAGTAGTAATAACAGCAATAATAAAAATAATAAAAAAAAAAAAATTAAAATTAAAAAAAAAAAAATAAAAACAACGAAATAACTACAAGGTTACGAACTTTTAAATTTTAAATTTGAGTACATGTTATAATTTTACCTTTAATTTTAACTAATTCTATATGTGAAATCCTATTATTGGCTTGTAATATTTCTAATCTACAGCTAATTATATATGTAAAGCTGTTGGGTTTCCACAAATAAATAAATAAATAAATAAATAAATAAATAAATAAAATTAATTAATGTCAAACTTGAGCAATTTCACAAACTTTCCACCCTTACTCATAAAAGAGCTTAATATTTACAAGGGATAAAATAGTGTCGATAGCCGATCATTGACGTATCTGATACCAAATTGCTTGGAAGTATGAATCCTTAAATTAAGGCCATCATGCTTATAATTTATAAAAGATGAGAAGCATTTTTAATAGCTTGAAATTAATAAATCGATTTTTTTGTGCAGATTATTATATAATAAATGCTTGATTGTTTGGGTAAATGAAGAATTTTTACGAATCGATATTAAGATTTAAGCTATTCGTGTTGTATATCTCTATTGCTATTATTTTTTATATCTGATTAGTATGAAATAATACCCGAGCACATGTATATGGTAGAAGTTTGGATGTTGATTGATGAAGTTATCAATCACAATGCCAGCTCGCGTCGGATGCTTCATGTAATACGTTGCCTTTGAGAGATAAATTAAGCCACATTAATTGAAAAGTGACCTTAAAATCAAATTTGGAAGTCACTCGAGCCGTATTTTATGAACGTGGTATCGATTCTTAGATTATAAAACTATTCCAATGCATGAATATTTCAATGCTTTCAAAGTGGAATAGTCAGCATCTGTCAAAAGGCCTCATCCCAATATCAATTTGTAGACTGAGGTTCTATGAAAGATTGTATCTTTTATGAGTGTTGAATAAATTATCTATCTAAAAACAAATTTAATGCAATTTTTTTTAACAAAATTCATTTCAAAGTATACCAATCACGGAATGATCGATTATTTTCGTACTGAATTATATCGGAGTTCTGAGAATTATATATTTTCAAATTTATATTCAGCGAACTTAATGCAAATTAGACGAGCTTCGGCCATATCGTCCAAATTGAAAAACTTAAGCTTTATTCAGATTTCGACGAAATTCGATTGAAAGTGACGTTTTTCTTTATACATATTAAGGCACTTCGGAGGGTGCAAAAACTGACCCTGTTTACGTGATCTTTTGGATATTAATTAAATGAAAGGCCGTGGACCGCAATTCATCATTTACGAAACTGATGAGCTATCGTCGAGATTTTCATTAGTATTAATCGGGCATAAATCAGCATTAATCTGACGGCTGAGATTATTATTTGGGCTGTTAAAGACGAGAGTTGCACTTGGATCTATTTGTAATTAGATCAAAGAGATGGCCTTTTTATGGCTTTTATATGTCCGAGTCAAAACTGAGTCAATTGGATTACAATTCATTAATAAAGATGCGGAGGATCAGTCCAACTGTTAATGGGCCATAAAAAGAAATTTGATATACATTAAGATAACTTGGAAGAGAATAAAAATCGTGTGTGGCGCCTTCCAGTTAAATATAATTGATATAAATTAAATCAATTTGTAAAGGGTGTGGCAGTAAAACTGACTAATTGTAAAAAATAATAGCACAAACAGTATACCTGAAATACCTGAGCTATCTGAAATCCTTTGTTTACACCGAATCTCTCAAATCATTGATCATAACTGAAGTTACCTTAATGATATAATTTTTACAATACAATAAATAAAAACTTTAAATGTTTTTCTATAACATAAAAAAATAATTAAATCCATATCTTTAATAGTATTTGTGTTATTAATTTTTAAAATAAGGTAATATCTCTGCTGCATCCTAAAACATATATATTATATTGCTATATGATATGAAAAATCTGCGTTAAAGCTTCTCTTGTTTCAAATATCAAAAGGTGGCCTATTTCTGTCTTTCTACGTATATATGCGTGAGTTTAAAATGCGGATGCACAGAAATGAAGAAGAGAGAGTCGACCAAAAGTCTTGGCCGCGGGAAGATTTGATTCACCTTCAGGCTAAATAAGGCTTCCATTTAACACAATTGTTCGAGAGAGCGTCTCATAACAATTTTAAGAACGTCTCAAGAATTTTATCCGAGAGAAGATATATATATATATATATATATTCCGTCATTATTAAGCTTTTGATGAGTACAATCGCGTATATGCGATTGAATTCCAGTGATTCAGAAAGAGCATTCTTGCACGTTGAGTTCGGAGATTGGAAATGGGAGACAGAGACGGAGAGAGTGTCTTGCGTACATATAACATGAGGTTGGATGTTTTCAATCGTGTCTCAATGTTTTCGTTTCAGGACTTCTTTTAACCCATTAAAAAGATAAGACACAATGTTGTGTCCGTATTCCAGTAATTCAGAAAGAGCATTCTTACATATTGAACTCGGAGATAGACAGAGACGGAGAGTGTCTTGAACGGGGTCTTTCTGTCTGTATGATGTTATAAATACATATTTTGAATAGACCCCCTATCTTTTATCTATCTTCTTGATCATCTTCTCTGCCTTTTTGGGCTCCTTGTCGATCTGATAATCAAACGGATCATGAAGACCATCTGATCTTAAAGTGATTTCGGGACGGAATGTAGCTCGAGGGGAGTAAGATTATCTCCCCAGGGAGTCTCCGCCTTACACGTCTTATACAGCAATATCTTTCATCGGCAATTATGATATCTCCCTTTGACGAAAGTATTTTTTTATCGATTATTTTTTTTTGTTAATGGGATAGATCATATTTCAACACCGTATTTCTTATATTATTAATATAAAACCCTATATCCCTTGGGTATTTTTCAGATATGTTAAATTAAAGTCTATGTGTAGGTATTATACAGGGTGCAGCAAGGAAATTTCCTTATTTAAAACACATGTGCTGAAGCAATTTTTATTTCAAAAATAGATTAAATGACGTTCATTCGAAAAAGCAACATTTAAAGTTTTTATAATGTATGGAAAAAATAGCGAATAAATGCCATTTTAATGATATTTTTTTTAAAATGTAATAAACACGAATTTAATAAGCTTCATTTGAACAATGCCCGAAAATTGAATAATAAATAATCAGAGCACAATGGCAATAATACTTGGCGAAGAGAAATGCAGGAAAACGCTCATGTCACGCAGTCCCATTTCAAGGATCCCGGATAAATCCTCGAACAATGGGTCTCCATATGTACTCCTCGTAAATATTTTTTTGATTCAGACGACAATTTTTCTTTCGCAGTCGAGATAAATAGGAATTCATCCCCTCGATTCGTGAAACTAAGCACTGAGAGTTCTTCGAGATCATAAATTGCTCCTATTCCACCCTCCATCAGGGCAGTATTTTCATAGTGCATCGTAAGGAATATTACTTCCATAAATCGCAGGTGTGACGCGAGGGCGAAAGTGGACAAACGACAGACAGGACAAAGGACGAAGAGCAGGTGGATATATTATAATATTTTTACCGACGTATAAATATGGGGGATCGGCGTGAAAAGTTGCTGGGCTTATTTAAAATAAGTTCCCCGTGGAATAATCCTTAATGATGGAGCAATGTGTTATGCTTATGTGCGTAGGAAGCCGCGTTCAACGTTGTTTTACGACGTTAATAGTGCGTAAATCAATCATCCATCGCATGTCTCCTTCTTCGCCCTCTTATTTTGGCGAATGTTTTCCACAAAAGTGTATCAACATCACACATCATGATGTGGGAACACATTGTGATATATTTAAACGGGACTCGGCTATCCAGAAATAAACGCGCGTAGGGAAGAACTTTGTATTTCGAAGCGGTGTCGTTGAAGTATTTATACATTTCTGGCGTATGATGGAATTCCGGCCATGCTTAATGTCGGGAGAAAAAGACGCTTTTTTGTTATTCCAGAATTCTTGATTGGGATGCTTGACCTTGTTTTTTTTATTTTATTTTAAATTTCCTTCCTGTTATTTGTCTCAGCGAGATCTTAGACAAATAAAACATGATTGCTTTGATGATGTTTCTCCTTACCTTTTATTTGCTCTTATAACCGATGCTTGTTTTTGACAATTTTACATTCCTTATTTATATTCCACGGAATCAGACGCAAATAATTTTCCAAAACATAATAGCATTTCAACAAACCGCGTTCAACGAGGCCCTTCATGAAGCTTTATTTTGAATATTTAACTTGGCATTTTTCACCGTTGATTGATGAGAGCATAGACGATGTTTATTTTCCAGATGAGAAATTGTTTGGTTGAAAGAATAATCGCTTTAAAGGATCTTCGTAAATAGAAGGCAATTAAAAAGGATTTCTCCGAATTTCTCACATACTTCAGGGGCTTCTATGATGTGCCGAAGTAAATATTTATGATCTGAAATATTATATAAGCATTTCTAAGGGTAGTTAAGGACCGGACGGAACGCTTAATTTAATATAGTTTCCATTTTGGTAACGATCATTTTATATGGGATTTCCAAGATATTTATAAAAAATACATTTATTCTGCGAATGCCATAAATTTGTATGTATTTTTAGCGATTCTTATACAAGACAAGAAAAAAATAATCATCTAAGCGTTACATTTGGATGACACAAACGTGACTCTGTTTACGAACTTGACGAGGCTTATTATTCTAATACTAATAAATGTAATAGACTCCCACTCTTACTTTTTAACACATTCCCGTCGGGTTACACAAATGTGCATCTTATCAGTGGACGCACCTGTGCTTCTTTAGCTATGTGATTAAATGGCTTTAAAAGGATTTATCGCGATAAATATTTTAATTTTTGGTAATAAATGCTTACATAGTCCATACGATAATTTCACTAAATTATGATTTTGATCTTATTCAAAAACGCACAGATATGTATTCAGCTTCCATTGATATAATACGAAAGACGCAAATATAAATACAGCACAGTGATCGACCAAATGAGATAACCACCCCTGAAATGGTGAAGAAAATCCACAAATAGTTATTGGATGACCGTCGACTGTAAATGCGCGAGCTGGCAGACATAAAAGATCTTTCAAAAAATGCTGTACATCGCATATTTATTGAAAATTTGGACATGAGAAAGTTGTGAGCAAGATGGGTGCCGCATTTCCTTACATTCAATCGAGTGTTTGGCGATGTATCACAGCAAAAAGGCTGAGTTTTTGTATCAATTCAGGATGAAACGTGGATCCATCACTTCATAACTGAGATAAAAGAACATGGGGATCCTCCACTGACCCGAGATATTTATTGGTCTCGCTATTCGGGACTCGAGTGACCACTTGCGCTTTAAGCGCGGGGTTAAAAACTAACCAGATTTTATAAATTAAAACTAAAATCATCGATTAAGATCATCGAAAACTCCAGGTACGCACGTATCCCCGAAAATGCCGTAAAAAGGTCCTAAAAGAGCGGTCGCAAGGTCTATGTATCCAACCGGTCCGCTTTTCAGACCGCTGACACGAAGAATAGACGCTATATCTGAACATGTCTATAGAACGTCTTTATTTTGTTGCGGACTTATGCCGGCTGGGTCGGCCCAATGTTTAAGCCATAACTAAAAAAAGAGGGATTAGTAAGGATTAAAGGCAACTTATTTTATATTATAAAAACGGATAGGGTCAATCAGTGTTGATTCATGTAAAGTAGAATGGACAAGTAAAATAAAAACCATATGCATCTCTCGACTGGGTCGGTATTCTGCGTTTTGCGCCCCAAGCCCAAGTGTGCCCGTGGCGAGCGCCTGCTTTGCGCCCTAGTTTAAAAAAATAATGGAGTGTTTGTTTTAAAACGCATCCTTTAAAATTTAGTCAGGATGTGAGTTTTCATGAACTTTGTTATTTGAAGTAATGTAACACGGTGCAATGGATCATTTTTTGGGAAGATGAAGAAATTGCACTATTTTGGTTACCCAGCCTCCCCTTAGCCCTGGTCTGGGTTCCTCATCCATTTATTGATTCACCTCACCTTTGAGT
Source organism: Stenopsyche tienmushanensis (assembly GCA_008973525.1). Taxonomy (NCBI): domain Eukaryota; kingdom Metazoa; phylum Arthropoda; class Insecta; order Trichoptera; family Stenopsychidae; genus Stenopsyche; species Stenopsyche tienmushanensis. Next base: position 1,253,636 of record WACJ01000027.1, read on the forward strand.
AGTGAGCTAATTTTAAATTATTATAAACCTAGGTGCTATATTTGCATGTCCGCCACTTATCCGTACAAATCCACTTATCTGTCAGGACCGTCGCAGCGTGTATGAGGCTCGTATAAATATTGAGTCTTATCTCCATAAGGGGTTAAAAGGAGTCCTGAAAGGAAAACATTTGGAAAACATCTAAAGACAAACGTAGTCATTAAACACAACTTAAAAACGTAGATTTAATCGAGCTAATACATGCACCAAACTTAAAAAAACTATTGATATATATACATATTTATATACAGTGAGATGTTCTTAACATTCTCTCAATATTTTTTCTAGAAACTACTTGTAATTTAAAAAGGTAAATCAATTTTACTAATATTTTTCCAAATAAGTCTTGCATCAGGCGAAGGACAATGCTATGCGTAATCCGACGGGAATGTGTTAACGGACGTACGTCGTACGATATTGTAGATTAAGCGGCTTAATTACGCGGAGAATTTTAAGCAAAATTTTTAAAGGTATATCTTAATAAAGCTGTAAAATAATCTTAATAAAATAGTCAAATTTTAATATAAATATGAAAAAATACACATTATTTTATGACAAAATGCGCAATTTAAATCTTCAATGTTACTGTATTTATAAGCAGTTTTATTATGGGGTGTCATTCTATTCCTAATAGATATTGATGTGGGGGTATTTAATTTATTTTTAATGAATATAAATATGTAAAATTATTATAAAAATTCACAGATTTACAATGTGAACGACAAAATGTGTAATTTTGATGACATGCGGCTACATGATTAATACTGTTATTAAATCAGCCAAGGGTAGTTATATAATCCTCCACTCCGAAAGTGTGAAGTCAATTATGTTACAAAATAAATTTATTTATGTACGTCACGTTTTAAATTAAGTTGATGTATACAGACGTATTAATTTTAGTCATTATTCCACATCAAAATTGAATCTCCCACGGGATGTCATTACGCAACTACTCTAAATCCACTTATAGCTTTAATGGCGATTATACATACAACTCCAGACAGGATGGCACAAAAGCGCATTTGTGTCATTCTAATTTATGATTGTTGTTTTTTGGGACATCTGTTCTTCGGCGCACCACGTCTTCCCTAACATCTCTCCTACGAAATGCAGTTATTCAAAACATTTTTTGTAACGAGACGCGTATTAATGGCTACTGCTCCAAAATAAATATTTATACTGAGTAAGCGCACAAAAATGTAAATCGAGTTGATTCACAGACACAAAAGTGCATTTTGCTCTCAGCCAGCAGACGGTAGACTTAATGAAAGTAATACATTTTCATATGCGAATGTATATTTTCGAGATCAAAAAGTTCCCTTTCCGTGTCCTGCTACCTGAGACTAACAGGATTACATTATTTATACTCGTTATTTTTCGTCTAGGAGGAAAGCCTTAATCTATTGGATGAATCGACAACTTTTTGGACTCATGCTTTTAGATCGGCTGTATAAGAGCTATATTGCAACTCTGTTGAAGATAAATATAATATCTTTTTGAAATATGTTTCATCATCCAAGAGCTCAATCGAATCTCTATACATCAAGAATTTCTGCGATTTCATGAAAAAATATAGTGTTTATAGCTATGAAAGTTGATAAATAATCCATAATTAGGGAGACAAAATATCTTAATAAAGGAACGAATGGTAGAGAAGTTCGAGGAATTTAAAAAAAAGACATTTTCATAGGAACCCAATTGGAGTAAAAACCTGGTGCAAATGGCAGAAAACCATTGCTTTAAAAAATATCCAAAGCTTGAAGATCTAACTCCATTTCTTGGCCAAGAGATAAAACAGCATCTCTTACCAATTTATAAAGATTTTTCCAGGGATGAATTACTTCAATGATGCTTGGGGGAATGTTTTAACTCGATGGTTTGGCGACTGGCTCCAAAGCACTTGCATTCTGTTGTAAAAATCATTGATATATTAACATACATTGCTGCTGGGATATTTAATATCGACTATAGTTTAATTTTAAAGAAGATGAATACATTAAATATAATTATTGGCACCTACTGTAAAGTCTTTACTGAAAATACCGATGAAGCAGCGTAGAACCGAAAGAGTCTTTCTGAGACAAAAGCAGCTAGTATAGCCCAAAAACAACAATTAGTCGAAGATAATTAACTTTGTGAGAAAGCTGAAGATCTATTATATGCGCCTGGAATCATTGGTTGGTCAGTAAGTCACTAAAATTGATAGGTTTATCGCATTGAAACTTTAAACGAGATTATCTTGAAACTGCATTTTCAAAATGTTTGCCAGTTGTAGCATAAAAAGTTGTCGATCGATCTGATTGAAATTTTGTGATGTTTCTCATTATAATATTATCTAGTAAACTAAGCTAAATTTTTAAGATTTTCACATAAATAAATGGTTTTTTTGGGGTAAAAATTATCAAGAAAATGGTAAAAATTTTAAAAAAGTTTAACTAAAAAGTCTACTAAATTTTTAATTTTACACTTTTTAAATTTTTTATAGCTTAGTTGACTGCCTACACATATTAAAAATTAAAAAATATTTCCATTTTCGATTTCAGTTTAACATGAAACCTTCGACAATTTTCGAAAAACGACTAATTTTCTAGCGTCTAAAGGGATTGCCCCCTCTTAATCAGGAGTAATTTAGTGATTTTGCAACATGGAAATTCACTAATAGGGCAAAGAAGACGTCTGAAAAAATCAGGGAATTTAAATTAAATTTAAACACCCTCGGATTATGATATTTCTCGATCTTTGGCAAAAGCCTTAGCCAGTTTGTATCTTAAATAGATGAATTTTATTTAACAATAATTAGTATAAATTGCTTGTAGATAAAAAAAGCAGCTTTGTAGATTTAAATTTAATGCCAATATATATTAGGTTGTCTTATAAGTTTCTTTTGCAAATTAACACAGGTCTAATCATAGCCTCAAATACTTACTGACTCAAATAAACTTCAGCGTATTTCAAGATGCGATCTTCTTCTCCAACGACATAATAACCATCTTTTTTTAAAGAGACTTGTCACTGGAGATGAAAGTTGGATACTCTATGAGAATATCCAACGTAAACGGTCTTGGACCAAGGGTACAGAAGCTTTAACTGTAGCTAAACCTGGCCTACATCCAAAAAAAGTTTTGCTATGCAATTGGTGGGACTGGAAGGGGGTAATTTATTATGAGCTACTTCAGTAAAGTGAAACGATCAATTCAACAAAATATTGTTCTCAACTAGACAATCTAAAGGATGCAATTGCCAGAAAATAGCCAGAATCAGCGAACAGACGAGGTGTTGTGATGGTCGATGTGTCTTTGTTCGTCAGAAATAAATTATTATAATTTGACTGGGATGTTTTACCTCATCCTCCATACTCTCTAGACATAGACCCTTCGTACTATTATTTATTTCTTTCATTGCAAAATTCTTTATGTGGTAAAAATTTTAACTCAAAAAATGAAAAATGTACCTTGATCAATATTTTGCCAACAAACCTGGGAAAATTTGGCAAGAAGGCATTATGGGGATTCCAGAGAGATGGAGAAAGGTAATAGAACAGAATAGATTATATATTATTCAATACATTTTGATGTAATACAAATTATTGATTATTTTATTCTTAATATGAAAACGAAAGAAACTTATGGGACACCCTAATACATTGATTCAGATTTCAAAAATGGTTATTTAATTCAATTTTTAGAAATGTTTTCCTAACATGTGTGTGAGTCTGGAGAGTTAAATTCTTCCTTTGTGTGGCTCAGAATTTTTATTACTCACTCCTAAACATCCATTTTATGATCTACACAAGTATCAACGATATTAAGTGGTTATCGATTAAATCTGCTTTTATAATATTGAGTTTATCACTATTGTATTTTTTCAAAGCCTGGAATTTGAAAATAGAATTTCGATATATAGAAAGATTTATACAAACGAAGTATTATTTTGCAAGTTCTTCTAAGCTCGTGCAAACTTCAAGCACTATTTTTGTTTGGCTTAGTGGTCTGGAATGTGTTGAAATACTTAAAACAGCCATTGAATAGCGAATAATCATCAATTTTTCACAATTTCCAAGATTTAAAATTGAAATATGAAATGTGACTAGTAATGAGAAATGCTCTAACATAGGGTATTTCAATAAGGACGCTCATTAATTAAATTTATAATTAATTATTTATGGAAAATTACTATAAAAAATATCCTTGACACAAAAATCATGTTCATAGTTTCCTCTACAGATCCTTAATATTTATAATTCCTATCCAAATAATACTAGAGCTTTTTTAAAATTTATCCTCCTAAGGCAATGGGAATATCATCTTACTCTAATCAAAATTTCATATGGCGAAGTATTAAATTGGGTCATGAAAATCACGACATTAAATGGCAGAGTATTAAGAAAATATATTATGATTCTATAGTAACCTTGTTAGTTAATTTAGCATGAAATTGAGCTTAAATATTTAGATCAGCCCACTGAGCAAACAAATTAAATGCGTCGCGAAAATAAAGCACACGGGTGCCGCATGAACTATGTAAAAATACAGGAACGCAGATAAACGCTCGGTGCTATCCCTTGGCATTTGATTTTAAAAATGAATAATTTTATGCTTCGAAAATAAGGCCACGGGCAACGTTGAAATACAGGTACTAAAATCGTATGCTCTGCATTTGGCAGAACTGCAGGAATGTAATTTAAAGTTCGCTCAAACAATATCATGTCAAATTTATTGCAACCATCCAGAACGCTTACACGAAATTGTATAATAAATAATCTGCACATGTTGGAAAAATTTATACTCTATCGAAAATATTCAGCAAAAATAACTAGGGATCAATAGGGAATTCTGTTGATGGATTTGTATGCAGGATCATTAGCAATTTTAATTAGAACTGATTGAAATACGCTGTTAAATTATTAGAATGCTTGGTTTAGAACACATATATGATGGAATGAATTATTTATTTATTATAAATGAAGCTGTATCTAAAGTTCCATGAAATAATATCTCAGCTTAAGAAAAGAGCGCTATGATTGATAAATGTTTTGAGAGCCATTGCCTTTGAAATGTATGATCAATCTGTATTGATTATTTTTATCCTTTTTGAAAAGTTACAATAGACGAATCGTTGTTTCCTGGGATATTTCATTTCAAATCACATACAATTTGTATCAAAATATTAATTTTATATGACTTTATGATTGTAACTGATGAGGATTTTTCTATGTAAGATGAATTTGATAAATCTAACAATTGGTCTTATTTTTACGATCAGCTAATTGGAATCGAAATTGTTTGAAATTAAGCAACTCTATGTAGTGTACAAAAGATGTAAATTGGAGGTAAATTATGAAATTTAACTATATTCAGTGGAGTTACATAACATAAAAGTACAAGAAGAAGTTCGAAATATGGAAATTATAGGAAATTTTAGCATCTGGGATAAACTTAAATTTAAAAGACGATAGTATTGTCGGAAGCTTTGAAGTTTTTAAGCGTTTTAGCTTAAAAACATAAGGTAATTGCTATATTTTACTGAAGATTCTTCCGTTTAAATTTAGCTTCGACGAAATATAAGATAGAACTTCACAAGTGATTGATTAGTTTCATATAATGATGTTCAAATGATCTCTCATCCAAAAGCAATCAATCAATAAAAACAGATTTTTTGCAAAAATGGGTCAAAAAATACAAGATTTGGTGATCTGCAGTGGTAAAGAAGTAAATACATAAAGTTATTGATAATTAATATAATATAAATATTCTCATAAGATCGAATGTCGCCATATTCGCGACAAAAAATAATTTTGCACGATGTCGTTAAAAAATAAATTCGAATGTTGGTCCACAAATAATATCTGAAGAATTCCATTTTTTTCGAAAACATTATTTTTGGATGTTGCATTTAAAAGAAATCCCACCTGGAATTTTTCTAAAACTTTTAGAATCACTTTTAAGTCACGAAAAGTGAAACTCCAATCGATAGTCGATGGAAAAGAAAAGGGGAATCGTTTGTAGTTTCTTTGTGTCCAGCGCATATATCATACAAATGCTATGCGCATGCGCTTCGCCACCTTTACTGTGTGTGTGTGTGTCTATACATAACGTAAAGCAACCGCTACACCACCAGCAAACCCATTTTATTATTATATGAATGGCTTTTAGCAATACTTTTTATGGGATCATTACAAATCATTTTGTCATGGTTTTTATATGACAAGATTTAAACCTAAGTTGCGGGACTACCTACAGATTGTACCATTTTATTATATATTACACAATAAACAGCTCAATAATTTAGCTAATAATTTCCATTTTTTTAATTATTTGTATCATATTTCAGCTAATATAATCTCATAATTTCTAATAAATCTATGAAAATTGATGAATAAATAAAAAATAATATTGGTTCTTAAGAGACAAAATTATATTTAAATTTTTGCCACTATTAGATATTTCGAACCTCTAATCGAGTTAATTTGTTTGTATGTATGTATCGTATACGATCCTATACCATTCATTTGATTGCGTTAAAAATTTGGGAAGTTATTGTGCGTACCTCTGTAAATAAGATAACGGATGCGCGCACAACATGGCGGTTGAGCTCCGCTCACGTGAGAGAGGAAGACAGTCGATCTTTGAGGCGAGCGCGCACATATTTTTGAATCGTAGCCCTTTAGCATGCATGCATAATTTAAAATATTCCGCTGATCTGGTCATGGTTTTAAAGAGTCAGGTCGATTGCTAAGGGTTGATTGCTCAATTAAAATTTGAATATGAAAACTTTGAGCAATCGATAGATTTTATTACCGAATGAGCTTCCATATTTCATTGGAGTAAATTTATAACAGCATTGGTTATGTTTTTACCCTTAAAATGCGTACTTATTTTGATACTTCGATCATACAATATCAGAATGAATTAAAGGATCGTTCCTTAATATAATTTTCCTTTTTATATTGTGCCTCCCTTTGTCTTATCTTATTTTTTGTTCAGATTCAAAGGCTTCCCAGAACTAATTTTCTCGGGGAAAATATTTGTCAGCGATTGTAAGTCTGCGGGTCGCGGGGGCACCCCTCGCCTTGCGCTCATTTCAATTAATTTCAACAGACGCACCCTAATTATTCAAATCCTTTCCCTGGCGCCAGTTACCCCGAATCCTGCCTGTAAATTTCCCAAGAAATTAATACGGTTTCGTGGGATACTACTTTAAGTGATCCCTCCCGAATTCCCTAATTTCATAATCGCATTTTGAGACGACTACCGATTTCAACCGCTTCATTCATACGTCCGTTTGTCTTTCTCGAAGGAAATCGACCCGACACTATCTAACATCTCTTTGTCGTACCCAAAATGGATATTCGGGAATTATTCCCTCACTACCATCTTAATTTTACGGCCAAATGATTACGTATGCCACCGAAAAGAGATCCGGATATCAAAGCATTTAAATTGCCAATCTCAATAATCAAGTTTGGGCAATATCTTAAATTGATTTTTACATACGCTTATATAACATATCCGACGTGGGAAAGATTGGAGATCCATCATCCGAAAAGACAACTGTTCAAAAGTTGCCACGAGCACATATTTTATTCCATTTATGCAAGTTTCTTTCATATCCATTAAATCCTCCCCCTGTATGTCCCAACAGTTGTCAACGTGCCTACAGGATCTTTCGAGAATGACAAGGGTATCTCGAAAGTATATAAATAGACTCGGAAGCGACAGGTTAACCGAGACAAATATTAAAGGACTAATCCAAACAAAAAATGTGCATACCGTCAAAGACGATCATATAAATTATGTTGAATGTTTCGCGAATATTAAATGCGAAATTTAATATGAAAATCTTAATTAAATTCATTATACGATTGTCAATATATATATATATATTTATAATGGTTTCGTTTGCTTAGGCTGCATTCAGTTTTATTTATTACAGCCACGTGGCGGAATGTAACAAACCATTCTAATTGTAGGGGGACATATGGTGCACCCTGCAACCCCAATAATACTTTATTTTATGACCTTACAAAGCGCTAAAATTGAAGCTTAAATTCATTTTTATATTTAATGCAGCACATATTATTTTTAAGTTTGTTTTTAATGAATAAAATTGAATATTTTGATTTGAAATCGAATTCTCATTAAAAAAAAGTCTCAAATTCGAGCCAATTTTTGCAAATTAAATGAGATGTTTCAGGTCAAAACAGATTTTGTTTTTGTTAGTAACTAAGAAAAATGATCCCAAACGATTATGTCAATTTGTGGGTGACATATGAGGGTGGTCCCAGAAGTACCCGACCTGACATATGGATGGCAAAAATAATCAAGATGGTCCATTAATTCATTTAATATTGGAAAATTTGATGCAATATTTAAAAAAAATTGTCGTAAAAAGCGATTTGACAATGTGACCAGAAAGACACTAGACTCAACCGCGAGACTTCAATGACGAACCCTTTTTCCTACTCAAGCAAATTTTGAGAATAAAATTAATTGCATCGTACGTAAGGCTTTTATAATAATCGACAAAAATAATTATGACCGTAATATTTTCATCCGCATGTCCGTATCATTAGTGATAAATTCGTCTTAAATAATATTAGATGAAGCGGAAAGAAATGTCATTTTTTTTGGTTGCGTCTTTGCCGTCAGTTTGCTTTGGGTTACTGTCGAGTGAATACATCAAGATTGATGTCATTTTGAAGCTATGTTATTTGTCTTGCATTTTAAAATAATTTTATATTTTTTTAGCTATAGTGAAAATGTCCAAGCCAAAAATTGTTAAGACCCATTTGCAATCTTGTTTACTGTTTTTATTCGATAAAGGATTAAAAGCAAAAGAAGCTACCCAAAGCATCTGTGATACATATGGCAACATAATGAATATTCGAAAATGCCATAGATGGTTCAAAAAATTCAAAAGTGGCGACAGAGATTTAGAAAATAAACCAAAATCAGGACGACTTCCAATAATCGATGATGACGCATTAAATTCTCTGGTAGAATCTGATCCTCGAAAAATAATAAAGGAATTATCGCTAGACATCGGCTGTCCTTGGTCGATAATAAAAGATCATTTGAAAAGACTCGGGAAAAAACATAGACAGGGAATTTGGGTACCGCACGAGTTATCATCAACGGTCTTGGAACAACGGATACTCATTTGTTCATCGCTGTTGTCCAGGTATGAAACCGATCCATTTTTAAAAAGGATCGTTATTGGGGATGAGAAATGGGTTCTCTACAATAGTTCGAGAAGGAAAAAACAGTGGCTTTCTTCAAATCAAGTACCTGTTTCTACCCCTCAATCATCCATATCCTTGAAAAAGTTCCTCTTTTGTGTTTGGTGGGATTTTTTTGACGTAATTCAATACAAATTATTAAAACCTGGCCAGACTGTCACAGCAGAGATATATTGTGCACAATTAGATAGGTTAAAAGCGGAAATGCTCAAAAAACGATCAGTTCTAGTTAACAACCAAAGAAGAATATTACAGCATGATAATTCATGATCACACGCAGTAAGGATTACGCATAACAAAAAAGGAATCTAGATTTGGAAGTGCTGCAAAATCCACCGTATTCTGCTGACATTGCACCTTCAGACTATTATATTTTCAAGTAATTAGAACATTCGCTTCGTGATAAAAAATTCGCTTCTGTGGATCAACTGAAAAATCATTTGGATTCTTACTTTAGTGGAAAACCGGCCGAATTTTACGAAAGAGGTATTAAAAAGCTACTTAATCTATGGAGAATGATTATAAATAACAATGTAAATTAATTAATTGAGTAAAATTGTATATCTTTTATTAAAATAATTTTTTTCTCCAAATTACAAAAAATGACATTTCTTTCCACTTTAACTAATATATGTGACATCAAAATTACATATGTGTTTGTTTATTATAAATTAAAATTTAGGAAAAGGAATGAGTTAAAATATGTTTTCATGTCGGCAAGCGATTTAGTATTAGGGAAACGACAAATAATCCGAATTTATCTCTAATGTCACGTTACTTTTGTATCATGTACGAAGATATCAAAAACATGATAAAAGTTTTTTTCCGAGTAAATCACTAAAATCAAATAAACAACACAGAGATAAGAGGGAAGCAATTTCTTATTTAGTCAGGGCGATCTAGGAATACCTGCTCAATGAGTATCACATCCTTGATATGTCGAAAAAATATTTTTTTATGCTCAAAATCATATCTTATCAATCGCCATGAGCCCACGTGCGAGAAAAAATATCATTATATAAGCACATGTTGGTTTCCTATTGAATTGGAATTTTTATGTAAGGGAGGATTTATGAATAGGTGGAAACGATTATTTGATTTTAATGAATATTGCATATCAAATTACTCGTACTGTGCGTCCAAAAATCATAAATAATACATAGTTATTGAAATACTATTGATTTTTGATAATGCTCCGGGTTATTTTGCACATTTTTTTGGAATCGCGTTCTGTTCGTTCTAATAAGCTTTCTAAAGCAAATACATCAAATTAATATTTATAGCTTGAAAGTGAGTTATTTAAGAGGCAAACGCAAGAACAGATTGAATTATTCAGAAATTAAGTGTGAAGGACGTCTTCCCGTACTCAAGGCTGTTTAATGACTTTCTCACTTTTCACATGTCACTATAGGATGGATAGCGGTGCATGCGTTAAAATCAAGATATATGTCGTTAATAAACGTGGGTTTGTGATTGTTTCTCGACTTTAAATCGTTCACGAAACTTTTGTGCCCAATCAAAAGTTTGCGAGAAAATTAATAATTACGCGTTGCGCAACAGAGATCGCCTTATTTATTTAGTGACGAGATCAAAAAGAAATTAGAAATATAAACTGTCAGTGTACCATATACATTTTTTCTTGATTTACGTCCATTTCGACGTACGTTCAGCTGGCGGAATGGAACCGCGACATATTTTAGAGTTGAAATATTCAATTTGCTTGTATCGGATTAAAAATATCCATATCTGGTTTAAATGTCAGGCTCTTGATTATCCGAAACAGAGTAAATTGGATTCCGCCAAATGGAGTGCTTACGTTGGCTACATTATTCAAATTACGTGCGGGCCAGATTCCAAAACTCCGTATACTAAATCATTTATTCGGAATTCGGAACATAATTTTATGGTCTTTAAGCTGCCAAATCGGAAATGAAACTCACAAGAGCCTATTTAAACTATTACGAATGGCGCATTTGAATTTTAAATGAACGTCAATTGGATCGCCGTACGAAATGCGGCAATATCAAATGTTCATTATGCGAGACACCCGACCGACCGTGGACGCAGAAAAATATAATTTCCTAATTTATGTCGTTGGAGAAATAATTAAATGAGGCCGTATAATTGAGAGGCGCTGCCGTAGAGTCGGAAACAAGATATTAGAGCGCACACAAAGAACAATAAAAGAGCTTTTAATGTGCGGATTAACGAGATAAGGATATAAATTATATTATTATTATCGGTAATTTAGCCGAATACGGCCCTGGATAGGGGGGGGGGGGAATCAAATTTTATATGCGAAATTTTAGTATGGCTCGCGTACCCGCAGTTGAGAATTAATGCACGTCCATTGAGCTAGTTATTAATGCGGATTTAATGGAGTGATTCGCGGTACGATAATAAAAATATTGATAACCACTGGAATAAAATTCATTTAAATTTATAAAAATATTTATACAATACCGGATTTATTTTTGAAAAGGGCAAATTTGTATATAAATATGAATTTAATGGGAATTGATCAAAAATACATATTTTTAGGCGGTGTTTAATATGCAAAATAAATGGACGTTATACGAATTTTTCGTACTAAATATAACTTCTAATTAGAGTATCTGAAATATCATCAGATCTCCAGGAATAGAACGCCTACGAAGACAGTGACTTTTTGTCCTGGGATAAAATGGCGCATTTTTTCCGACCGGAAAGAATGATAATTCAACGCGAAATATGCGTAGACTGCTTTAATAAATTACGAAATTTTATTAGGGGCGACGTACGAAAATTTTAATTTGCCAATATTTCCTGACCGAAAAATATGGTGCCATTGTAAAATTATTCGCGAATTAATGAGGGAAGTTGGAGATTTTCAATGATTTAGATTTATAATCGGACTTTGGGAATTAATTGGTTCCCCGGTCCATATCGGATCCTCTTTCGCCCGATCGAGACGAGAGGCGAGATCATGTAAATTGTCGTGATAAATCTATGAGATTTAAGACACGACAATCTCACGTCCTGGACAAATTAGTCCTGGATGCAATCCCGAAGCGGGAACTTAATATTTTTAGCGTCTGGGAATTCGGTATTTGTCAGCGCTGCGGTACATGACTGCACGAAACAATTCCAACTTTTGATAAACTCCCATAATTCTGACACAAACGGATTAAAACATCATAGAAATGTGGCAATGGGATAATTTTAATATTTCTATAATGAAAATAATATATATGTAACAAATATTTAATGCATAGCTTCCTTCGATAACCGCATAATTGTATAGTTTAAAATATTTCAATACGGACGCTCTACTTTTAAACCTAAATAAAATAGGTTATATATGAGATATCTAATCAATTATTTTTTTAATTGAAAAGAATATTCTATGGCAATAAATATGATCTAATATTTAAAGACTTATTATGCATATATCTGTTTGAATTTGCTGAATGGCGCTCACATTGCTCCCACGCAGATAATCATACCCTCAAATCGCTCGTGTAGAATGTCCATCATAGCATGCGCTGTGTGCTACGTAGCACCATCCTGTTGGAATCACATGTCGTCGATATCTATATCATGCAGTTTATGCAACAAAAAATTGCAATTAAAATCAGCACCAAACTGTTATATATTGTATGAATTTGCACGCGTTATTCAACGCTATAATTTGCCATATATTATTAAATAATTTATTATAAATTTGATAAATATTGCTTTAATATTATGGCAACTATAATCTGATATATGTTTAGCGTATCTATTGAAATTTGCTACTCCAATGAATCGGAATTTCGTTCACATTATATTTCGATCTGGAAGCTTTAAAAGCTGACATCCGAACGTCTCAGCGTGGAATTCCCAAGAATTTAGCTCATTAGATGATTTCATCACCGATGCGTAGACAGTCCGTCTGAAGATATCGTTTCATGTCTAAAAATTCATGGAATTCGTATATTATGCAAGATTTCGAAAATAAATCATACGTAAATTTTGCTCTAAATTTGCGTTTGACTTCGTTAAAAATCAAAGCAATGACACAAATAAATGACGCAAATTGCACTTACATCTGCCATCGTCCGCATCGACTAATTTATCCGCGTGCATATAGCTTACAACAATTTCAAATTAAATCTGTTTTACATGGCTAAATAAAAAAGTAGCGCCTAGATGTTATTATTATATGATGTTTATAAATCACATTTTTTTGCATGATGTAAATCATTTTATTTTAGTAGAAGATAGTACAATTTTAATCGTGGATAAATTTTGGGAAATGCTGTTAAATCTAGGCATCACATTTGGATAGCCCTGTATTATAATAATAAATCAGTTTGGTCAGATTTAATCTCTCTGTATTTGCTATGTGATGCCGGTCCGTTATACACAGACATATTCGATCGTGTGGCGAACCGAAATATGTCAAATGTTAAATTGGAATTTGAAATTATGGCTCTATTGATTGTCTATCGATGCTATTGCGAAATAATAGATAAATATAAAATAAGACGAAGAAATAACACAACTATATGATTTATATGAATGTATAAGGCTTAATTAATTGGATTTCGTTTGAATCAGCGATTCTTGTTTTTGAATATCCGATGATTCAATATGCTAATTAGTTGATGTTTTAATTCGAATCAAAGGTATGATAATTGATTGAATCGATGAAGCATGATGAAAATCGTTGATTTGGATGCCCATTTCCATGACAAATTCTAATGAAATGTCCATACATTTAGTGTAGGAAGTGGACTTGATGTTTTATTTGTAAAGAGGATAAGTCAGTTATCGAATCAAATTATAAGACAATTTGAAAGTACTATAAAATCCAGACTTTCCTCTTATGGTGCTGACAAATGGAATGCTACAAACTGAATAGTTTTTGGCGATAAATCACCATGGTTGTGTTGGTCTGGCGAAAACGAAAGTTTCCGCCCTGAAAGGGCCCGTGGGAAATGAAAAAAGTTTTTTTCCGCTCATATAATATAACATCATTGAGTAGTTTTTTTGCCCGTCGGAAAGTTTTTAAACAGGTAATGGATTTTCAAAACTCTGAGTGACCATCCAATATAGGGCAGGGTGAGGTCGCCGGGTTGGAAATTCTGAATATATCGTGACAAGGGTTGACCAGTTCTTTGTAATGAAAGCGTTTACGTGGTGTCACGGCCAGGAGTTGGACGCTGAATTTAATCTGGACGCTTTAAGGATTGCCCCTGAAATATTAATTTTTTAATAGCTAATGATACAGCGTCCAATATCGTGGGCGATGAATATATGATCGGATCGATTCGCTAATTTATTCCGGAACGAAAATGCGAAAAATATCCAATGGGCGTAAAATTGCACAAAGCCTCCAGGAACCGAGGTGATTGATAAAAATATCCCGAAATTAATTTCTGAAGTTTACTTCCGTAAATGTATAGGCGGAAATTGATTTGACGGTAGGGAAGATAATTTTAATTAAAATTTCCGAAGTAATGCCTTAATACCGAATAATCAAAGAACCGACAATTGATATTTCGATAACGTCAAACCGTCAAAGTATGGCAAAGATAACATCAAATTTATAAATATTTGCTTTACATCCCTTAGATATAGTTCTTTTGGAATTAATTAAATTCATTTAAAATTGTCCATTGTAATAAATAATTAAAATTATGTCATTCAATATGAAAAATGTACTTATACAAATTTGCAAATTGTATGCATGTTTATATATAATTTTGCTTACATCATCAGCACTTATTGATAAAATAAATAAAATGGCACTAATTACGAATGTAAAAAATAACGATGATCATATGGACGATCATAATGTGGATTTAATTGAATAGAAATGATTGAAAATCCTTACATATGCGCTTGTAACGTACAAAACTTCGCATTATCACAAACAAGTTTCGAATTTCGTAACGCGCGCCTTTACCGAGCCGGATTAAGGGCTGTAAAGTTGAGTCCGTCGGAGGGTCGGTTTGACGAGGGTCGCGATATCCCGAGGGTTGCACAGACCCGTCCCGTCCGTGGGGCGAAAGCACACTAAACCGGGATCCCTCCAAAAGCTCGGCGGAACAAAACCGGAGAGTCGCGCGTGCGCACTCCCTGTCCTCAGCAGATCTGATCTGATTCTTCCGTCTGATTGCGTCCGAGACGAACAAACTTTTCCGCGAAAATTGCAATACGTCTCGAACGCGCGAAAGCGCATAAGGACGAACTCGAAAATTAGACCCAAGCACGCGATCGAATACTCAAGCATAACGAAGTCCCAGCACAAAAGCTCTCCAGAATCCCGGAGATAAATCCATTTTATCGCCGATGTTTTTGATACATGGCGGAGCTTATGGCGATTAAATTAATTCATAGCCATGTCCAATCTAAAAAAAATGACTCACTGAATGATACCCTCACTTAGCTTTAATTAAATGTATTCGTAAGACATAAAAAATGTATACACAATGAAATTGTAGAAGCTTATTTAACGAAGACGGAATTAATTATTTAAGCATTTAAATAACATAGTTAACACTCAATTAATCTAATTTTATTTTGGCACGATGGCATAAAACAAAGTCGTCCAGTAAGTAAGGTTACAAAATTTATGTAAGATATCCAAATATGCGTGTATTTAATTGAAATTCACAGAATAATTCATAAATATATTAAGCTAACCAGCATTTTTTTGATTTTGGGGTATAGAGACACATCCATGTTCCATACCCCATCACGATAGAGTACAGAAAAGCTTCTCACACAATAATACCAAGGAGACTTGAGAAAAATGTCAGGAAATTCTTCGTGGAGTTCGTCAGAAAAGATTGATCGTTTCACATGTCTTGCCTCGTTGTGTGTATAAGTACGGCTTCTCTGAACAATCTAACCCATTTCGTGGCATACACCGCGCTGCTTCTATTGTATGTGTATTTATATATAGCATAAAGCAACCAATAGACCAGTAGCGCGCCTATTTTATTATATATTACACAAACATAGCTTCATCTTGTAGTCTCTTAATATAAAGATAAGCGATTACAAACTGCTTTTGAGTTTAGTTTAATTAAAAATACAAAATTCTTAGTCCTTTTGATGAGTACTGCCGCCTATTGGCGATCAAATTTCAATTGTCGCATATAGGGGATCTCCATAGAAGATCTTACTTGGGAAATTATTTAATGTGGTGGTTTTTCGTTGTCTTCCACACGTGGTAAAGTAAGGATAGGATTATTTGGATAAGGTAGGAGACGAGAGAATCTATGAGCGAGTAGCGAAATTATCATCATATTAGGTTGTCCCATAAGTTTCTTTCGCAAATGAACACAGATCGGCGTATTTCAACATGTGATCTTCTTCTCCAACGACATAATAGCCAACCTTTTTTGAAGACAATTGTCACTGGAGATGAAAGTTGGATACTCTATGAGAATATCCAACGTAAACGATCTTGGACCAAGGGTACAGAAGCTTTAAATGTAGCTAAACCTGGCCTACATCCAAAAAAAGTTTTGCTATGCATTTTGTGGGACTGGCAGGGGGTAGTTTATTATGAGATGCTTCAGCAAGGTGAAACGATGAATTCAATCTGAAATAAATTCGATCAATTCAATGAAATAAATTTTGATTTAATACAAATAATTGCTTATTTTTTTCTTAATATGAAAACGAAAGAAACTTATGGGACACCCTTATATATAAATGATAATTTAATTTTGATTGCAAATTCAATCGCTGACTCATGGGCGTCCATATACGACTTTATTAATCACCTCAGCATTTACTTTTTCCAGTCCAGGAAATCAGGGATAAACCTGGATCGAGACGATCGATCAGAGATATTAATATTTCCGATCTCCCAAATTTGTTGGTACGGTGAAAATTTTTCCACAATCTGGATTTGAAACCCAACCTTTAAAACAGAGTCCCAAATTTATCGATTAATCAACAGTGTTTGTTTATTTATATACAAGTTATATACACGCTGCGCGGTTCTGACAGATAAGTGGATTTATACGGACATACAAATATAGCATTTATGCTTAATTAATTTTAAAATTAACTCATTGCTCAAAGGGCTTAGTTGGCTTTTGTTCTGCTTGAACAAGAGGCTGCTCGTCATCGAAGTCTCGCAGTTAAGATCTCCCTATCCGTTTGATGTTATAAATTCATATTTTGAATAGACTTCCCTATCTTTTATCTATCTTCCTGATCAACTTATTTCCCTTTTAAGATCTGATAATCAAACGAATCATGAAGGCCATCTGATCTTAAAGTGATTTTGGGGCAGATGGTAGCTCGAGGGGAGCAGGGTGATCAATCCAGGGAGTCCCTGCCCTACACGTCTTATACAGCAATATATTTCACTGGCAATTATGACATCGACTTTGACATAAGTGTTTTTTTTATTGATCAGTTTTTTTGTTAATGTCTACTGAATGTGTCGATTTTTTAATTGGGTTTTTACCCCTTTTACGTACGACTTTATTGAATTAAACAATGAAAAAGTATTGAAAAATAAGATAAATCCTTAAATGGAATGTTGAAATAACAATCATTGTAATGAGATTCTCCAGATATGATGCTTTCCTTAGCGAAAATCACTTTTCGTGCGCAAGAAATTCAGCAAGAAAAACATATTTATACCCGTGGAACTTATTATATACGATAATTTCTGGCTTTTTATCGTTTTCGGATGATGCCGAAGATAAATGCTTTTGTTTTTCTTGCTCTGGAGAGCAGAGCCGAAAAAATGAATTACTGCTTCCATAATGGCATTAAAAGTTGCCATCGAGATGTTTTCACATTGAAAGCCTACAGGACGAGACCGTCCAGTTGCCATTGTGCATTCTGTCAGGACGACGGACATCCTTCGAACGAACCTTCGTTTCGATCCGGATACCTCTCCAAATTATTAAATTTATCCCTCAGCCCGCCATAAATCTGGGCGGAGTCCCTCCCCCCCGTCTAATTTATTTTTGTTCAGCCCGTATTCTAGTAAATATAGTGAAGGAATATCCTTCAAGGACTTTTTGTTTTATGCTCAACAATCTGCGAGATAATTTATACATAAATTAAAACTTTGCCTTTTTGTCGTCCCTTCTTTGATATTGAAATTTGATTGAATTACAAGAATCAGTAGCACGATAAATATAAAGCAAAAATGGATTTCCGCGCCTTCAGACCTTCTTCAAATATTTGACCCTTCTAGTGAAGAGCTCGAGATAATTGTGCCTTGATATTTTATTCATTATTTCACATAGCTTCGATGTTGGAATTTTGCTTAAAAATTGATCCCTTATTTAATTCCGCAGTGGCTCGGGGCTCATCTTTCTGGCATTCCCTTAAAAACGAAAGCCTCTATTTTTCTCCATTGCGCTAATTATACTTTAACGCTTTTTTTGAGATGTAAACCTCGCTTATGGCGTAAGAGATAAAAGCGTTATTTAATGTTTTTGAAGTCTGTTAAGCTTTCGTGCCAGCTTTGTGGTCCGAAGTACGTAGTTTGTGTGTATAGGCTAAAATCAAAGACTTTGTGTCCTCCCGTCCGCCCACACAGCACAAATAATTTACTTTACATTGTTTTTCAAACAAATTCATTGCTCCAACAACAAATGTGCACAAAATCATTTATTTTGCGGCTAAAACTATTACGAACGAAACGTATGGTAATTGAAAAGTACGACTATAATAGCGCCTAGAAAGTTTTAATGTATTCGGGAGTGAATTGATGGCTTTAATTTGTACTCATAGCAAATATACTTTTTATATAAAATCTAATATGAAAATTGCATTTTAAATAAAAAAGTGTGAACTTAAAATGCTTTTAATTTTTTTTAAATATTGAACAAAATTAAAATAAATATAAATACAGGGCGCAGCAGGGAAACTTCCTTATTTGAAACGCGCACTCTAAAGTGAAAATTATTTATAAAAGACAAAATTGGCATTTATTTAAAATAATTAAATCTAAAGTTTATTATAATAATCATTTTGTTGACAAAAAAGGAGTGCATATCCGTTGATATGTTGGAAAGACTGGAGAATAGCTTCAAAACTTCTCAAAATCTCAATGCATTGACCAAAACGGAAGCCACTTTAATGATATAATTTTAAAAATATAATCAACATAAACTTTAAATATATTTCTATAATATGTAAAAAAAATAAATTGATATCTTACATATTGTTTATATTAATTAGTTTTAAAAATAGGTAGTTTCCCTGCTGCAACTGTATTTTGCATCACGAATTGCATCCAAATTTGATTTTTTAAGCGCTCCTATGGAAATACAAACGACAAATAATTGGCATATTATAGAATTTGTTGTGTTAATGCCAGTAATTTAGATTTTTCTAAAAAAAATTCCTACAAATAATGCAAATTAAAGATTTTTTTTTTGAAATTCAATTATTATTACAGATATTTTTATTGAACAGTTAACAAGTTCTTATATATGATTTTCGTTCATTGCATTTATGAATTTACAATGTAATTAATAGTTTGTTGCCATACAATTTTTTTAAAAAATAATTGTTTATACAGGATGCGGCAGGGAAATTACCTTATTTTAAAAATAAAATATATAATCAATTTAAGAAATATTGGTTTAATTATTTTTATAATTTAACCCAAAAATATTTAAAGTTTTTATTTATTATAGTTTAAAAATTATATCATTGATAAGGTCCCCATTTTAGCCAATATATTGAAAAATTGAATTTTAAAACTAAGCGAGATCAAAAAGCAAGCTTAATTAATTATATAAATATTAAAATATAATTTATTAAAACTTTAATAATTTTTCTGTATTATGAGAAAATAAATAAACTGATATCTTTTATAGTGTTTGTGTTATTCATTTTAAAAATAAGGTAGTTTCCCTGCCGCATCCTGAATATCTTCAAGAAATATGAAATATATCAAACGTATACTATAAGTATTTATTACAATATAAGCTTAATATCAAAAATATAAGGGTTTATCAATTTTAGTATATTTTTCAATGACTCTCATTTTGATTTCATTCACTTTCAGGTGAATTCAAAGATTAATCTGACTTCTCCTTCAAGTTATTGATGGGTGATAAGATTTGTTGGGTCATCGTTCCTTTCAATTTCCACTCTATTACACTATCCATAAATGCATCTCCCCACTTCTTATCTCTTCCGCCCTCTAATCGAAACCAAAAGGAACAAATTGAATAAAAAATATTAGATTTGTTATCCAAAAGGGAAGAGTCTGCTGCAAACACAAAAATGGGAACATAGATTGAAGATGAGCAGGGATGAATTTGCTCTGACCGGAAATTGATCATGCTTACTACGTCGAACGTACGTGAACAATGCGAGGAAATTAAATCGGATATTGTCTTCTGGAAGGTCACAAAAGACACAGATCAGGAGCACCGTCCGGTTAATCGCCCATCGCAATTGCAACAATGGTTGGGTTCGGTTGTGGGCCAAATACCGGTGTTTCGGTTTGAATAAGCGGCAACGGGATCTCACGGTTCCGTAATAAACAAGCTACTATGACGAGGGTGCGCACCAAGACAAGTGGGTCTTAAACGACCCGACAGGTGTATTGTGCCCTCAGATAACAATGGCAGATGAAGCCCGCGCTCGATTGTACCCATAATCCTCGCAATTTGTGCGTAATTATAACCTAAATTGTGTCACATTCTCAAAATTCACGGGTAAGTCCCTTTTATTGCCGAGAAGAAAGCCACACTCGATCACATCCCGAGCTCACTAAATTATCCCTTGAATACACAGTGAAGGCCGCTTTATAAAGGAATAATGTACTTGCAATACAAATACCTCAACTTGAAAAAAAAAGTATGGAAAATTATTAAAAAACATAATATTTATATAATACTAGCGAATACCCGGCATGCGTTGCAATGCCACACTTAAAGATTATAATAATCAATATAATAAGTCACCCCGTGGGTGATATATCTATTGGTTTGTTAAATGTACGATATGATGCAGGCTGAGTATTAAATCACGTAAGCTCTCTGAATTTCGTGTTCCACTTTGTTCTTTTTGTTGGACAAAAGACTTCCAATATTTTCTTCCATCCCAAAGATTCAGAGAAATCCAGATAGAAGCCTAAGACGCGCTCGCGTCAAGAAAGCGGCTTTATTTAGATGGCAGGAGAGGTGATCTGCGTCGGTCGTCGGCCGCCACCTCTCACTTTCTTCCTCTCAGTTCCTCGCACCACCTGAGGTGACACCTGGGCTTTCAACAACTTCAGAGTGTCCATGCAGAGATCCGTCCATGGACGCAGACCATGTTCTGTGAACATTTTCGGGCATGGCGTCCGATCGCGAGGCGTTGCTTCGTTGTGTCAGTGGTCCTAAATTCGGATCAGTTGGACACGTAAGCCTTGTGGCAATTCTCTCTGATTTTAGGGCATTTAGGGATTTTTGTAAAAGTTTTGAAGGAAAATGCATTCCCAGGGCTCTACGATCTTCACCTAGGGGTCCTTGCGACCGGTATCAATTAGTGGGCTCGCCACTAATTGTTATTTCTTGCATTTTTTTCGAAGCCGTAAGTAAAACTCAAAACTCTTCCCTACCCTATACAATATATATTTATTCAATTATTTTTTTCTACTTCATTTTTAAGCAGTTTTCATCTATATATTTATCCTAGCCTAGAATTTTAAAGTAAAATTAAAATCTTTAGCTAGCTTCCTCCCGCGTTCAGAGCGCAAGTGGCCGCAAGAAGTGGAGAAGGAACGTGTCCTTGCAGACATGGAATTTTAATTTGACGATTTTGCACCATGCTGTGCATTTTGCGACTGGGCTGGTATGCTCCCGAATAGGGGGACCAATAACACAGCTCGGGTCAGAGGAGGCTCCCCATGTTGTTGTTATATTCATCCCAAAGATTATGCTTATGCCGTGCTAATGAAGTACTTTTAGATTCAAAATGTTTTTCCGGATGGTGTGCACCGTCTGGTAATAAATGATTTGAGCGTGAGCAGCACGCATACAGCTGTCCATGTGAGAAGCATGCACGCATACCCTGTGTGTTTCTATTCTTTGTTGATGCTCACACCGGAAACTGCACACGTTTCAATTCGAATAGCATATCAGTCGGAATCGTTGGGCTATAACCTCTTTTTAAATTTTGCATTTCAAACTGTAGCTCCGATGATATTATTTATCTTTTTTTTTCATTAAAAACCTGGTACAGTTGCTACATGTCGTGGCGGATTTCTGTTTCAGAGAAGAACTACAGGCACACCAATTTTCAGTAAAATATCCAATTCAAATATATTTTTATATAGAATGATAAACTAACTGAATGTTGTCCTTATGTTTTATTCGTGTGTTTACGTGTCATTTAATTAATGCCTTTACATACAATTCATATCAAAAAATCACTTTTGAATTTATCTCGCTGATAAACGTACCACATATTGAAAATCACTGTTTTGTTTGAATATATCGGTGCAGTAAGCTCTTTTGGAGGCACCACTTAAATTTTGTTTCAATCTATTAGCTGGTTTAAGAATTATATCAATTTTACGAAGGAAGTAGAGTTTCATGAATTTTAGCGTGGAACACCCGAACTGTAAATTGTTTAAGTTTTTTTTTAAATTCTGATGTTCGCATTCGTCCTTAATATATTTTGAGGCAATGATAGTACCTCATATCGTGTTGAATCCTGGAGTTTATTTCGCTATTGATTGATTTGTTATGTGTGAAGATGCATCCAACTGGCTTTTAGAATACATGAATGAGTGATTTGTTTATTTATTGATTTGGATGTGGTTGCTTAGCAACACTTGCTTAGTTGGAAAGCTACGCGATGTATTGGTGTGGGAGTGAGAGGTAAGGATGCGTGCGCTCTCCCTCACTTCGTATAGCGACTGGCGAGCCGCCGAGCACCACGACGCGCCAGCCGTCCAGCGCGGCCTTGGCTGACGCAGCCGAGCGCTTCAACAAATATTAGATTGATTTTAATAATAAGGACAAGGGGATATTTTTTCTAGGAACAAAGCATGACTAAGAAAATTAAGCTTAGCAAGGCGAAGTAAATGGAATCCTTTAAATTCTTCAGTTCAGTTCAAGTTTTTCAAATCAGGGTTTCGAACCTGAATTGAACCGATAACTGACAAAACTTTTATTATTGCCGGAGCGAAACAGGACCTGAACCGATTCGAAAATATTAGTTTTATCAGTTCGATTTGGTTGATTTTAGATGTTTTTATTTTCCAGCATAGTTTGGAACATGTTTTTCTTTTAAAATAAGCATTATATATGAACAATATCGTCAAATTTACCCTCTTTCGATGATTTGTTAGTTAACGTCATATTTAAAAAAAAAACCTATGAAGGAGCTATGAATGTACGATGTTTTTCTTGAAAAGAGGGATCAAACTTAAAGAAGACTTCATGAAAAATATTTTATTTCAAGTGCTTTAAAAGGCAATTATTAACGAGTTTTATGGAAGAAAAGTTATGGCAAATATATTTTTATTTATTACCATGAAAGTAACGGGTCCATCTTCGCCGATGGCTATATATTTTAGGGCTGTTTAGGCAATAGCTGAAATTAATTTCACCTCATGATAATCATGGAAAGTTCAGGATTCGGAAGTGTGACGGGGAAAGTTTAGCGGTTATTATCTGTAACAACTTTTATTATTACTTTTTTCTTGCCCAGGAACCAAATCGACTTCCGCTTGATTTCATTTCTATTTTTGATAACTTCATTTCTTTGAAGTTCGCATGAAAAGAGCCGCGCGGTTAAAGTTCGGTAATAAAATATTATTTTATTTCCATAAAATATCTTCAAAGGAAATTTTAAATATATGCCCATGGGTAGTCAAAATAATTTTCGATAAATCTAGAAGGCAACGTACCGAAAAATATTTTTCCAATGGGCGAATTTATTGCGTTCGGGGTTGAAAATCAAAAATTGGACTTAATTATATTTACTATGACTATACGAGTATTATTGTTTGTTCGAATAAAAATGCAATAACAGCTATTTTTACACTAACAATCATCCCCTTTGAAAATTTTTAAACTTTCAAGTAGTCTTTCATAAGATTTTTTGAACTTAGTCACCAAGCAAGCATTTATTCGAGTATAATTCCAAATGTAAGTCTTAAGAGTTCTTCAGACAATTTATAAAATATACATTTTTTGGTATTTAATTTAATTTTAACATATTATACATTCATTATAGATCAAAGAAATAGAGCTTTAATGCATTTAAAACATATATAAAGGCACTCTTACAAACATAATTTGGATAAGGTTAATGAATACAAGTCTGTTTTAGATAGCTTTAAATAAATTAGATGATATCAAGATTTGCTAATGGAAGAAGATACGGATTTGTAGAAAAAAGCATCTAAAATAAATCGTTAAAATGGTATAAATGCAAATAATGGGGTTGTTGAACATTTTATCTAAAAACATGATGGAAGACTTAGAGTTGGCAGAACAATTCCATTGAAAGAAACACTACATTTAAGAGACACTTCAATAGCATTTTAAATGAACTGTCTATAAAAAACAATAATCAATCATTAAAAAATTAATCTAAACATAGGACAAAGACTTTAATGATGAATATATATATTAGGAGTATCGAAAAGTACTTGCGTATTTTGAGACCATATGTTTGAGCTCAATTTGTGTCCGGACACAGCGATGTAAACATCTTTTTAAGTTATTTAGTTGTCGGTTGGGTAGTAACGCTCAGGAAGTGGGAATCGGGAGAGTCGTCGGCTAGCCTTGGCTGCGGGAGGACGTCCCTCCTGCAGCCAGATCTTTCTCTAAACTGGGAAATGTTTTTGCATCCTCCGTATTTACTGGACCTCACTCTAATCAATTTTCACCTTTTAATATCCATGAAGCACAGCCTGAGATAATTTTTTTTTTTTCAAATATGCTAATACTTATCGATACCCCTATTCTAATATATTATGTTTTATTAATTCTATGTTTCATATAAAACATAATTTATACGAATCTATAGATCGTGTTATACAAGGGTTTCCTGTGTATATATTCTTATTACAACAACAAACAGCAAAATGTTTATTTCATAACTGTCATAGGAAAAAAAATTAAAAATGATGTTACATCTCGCAGATATTCGTAATAAGTCCTTTTTAAGTACTTCATATGTTAATATTATTGAGACGTATATTGCCTCAACATATTTCTTCATGTATGGAAACGTTCTACGAGATCCGCGAAAGAGCCAAAATCTGCTTTATAATGTATCCCGAAAAAATCGCGAGGCGGAGAAGAAACGAAGATGATATGGAGAAGATGCGTAAATAATTAATGTGCGAAGAGCGAGTATGAATATTTTTTTTGGTCGTTCGATATAAGATGAATTAAAAATGGTGTAAATATTCTATCATTTTATAAAAAAAAGTTAGACTGTATTGTAAAAATATGGGAATCCTTTTGCGCTGAGTTTTTAATTATCGCGTAAATATCAACATGCATCAATCGAATGTATTAAATAGGATGATAATAATTATGACGTATTATATGTAATCGTATATTTAAAGCACAAATATAAACTATTACCACAAGTAAGGCTTTCAAATTGGACCTTTCAAGGGTTGAAGTACCAATATAATTAGCGTACAAGGTACGCGATTAACGCTCGCTACTATACTAATGGCTATCCATTTAGGCTCATTTTAGCTGAGCATGAGTGTCGCTCTATTTAATTTTATTGTGGATTTTTTAATAAATAAAATGGTGTTAAAAATCATTTTTTTCATTCATTTTTAATATATTTAGCTATACAAAATTAAAAAAAATAGTAGGCTTTTTGGTTAAACTTTCATATTTTTACCATTTTCTTGATAATTTTTACCCCAAAAAAAACCATTTATTTACGCGATAACCTTAAAATTTTAGCTTAGTTAACTAGATAATATTATAGTGAGAATCATCACAAAATTTCAGTCAAATCGATCAACTACTTTTTAAGCTACCACTGGTGAACACTTTGAAAATGCAGTTTCGAGATAATCTCGTTTAAAGTTTCAATGCGATAAAACTATCATTTTTAGTGACTTACCGATCAATCAATGATTCCAGGTGCATATAATAGATCTTCAGCTTTCTCAAAAAAATTATTATCTTCGACTAACTGTTGTTTTCGGGCTATACGAGCTACTTTTGATTCAGAAAGACTCTTACGCTTCTACCTCGCTATTTGCGTTTCATCGGTATTTTCAGAAAAGACTTTACAGTAGGTGCCAATAATTATATTTAATATATTCACCGTCTTCATAATGAAGCTGTATTTGTTATTAAGTATCCTAGCAGCAATGTTTGTTAATATTTCAATGATTTTTACATCAGAATGCATGTGTTTTGGAGCCAGTCTCCAAACCGTCGAGTTAAAACATTCATTAACATTTTGGGTATGGCCACCCAAGCATCTTTGAAGTAATTCATCCCTGGATAAATCTTTATAAATTGGTAAGAGATGCTGTTTTATCTTTTGGCCAAGAAATGGAGTCAGATCTTCAAGCTTTGGATATTTTTAAAGCAATAGTTTTCTGCCGTTATCATCAGCTTTTGACTCCAGTCGGGTCATATAATAATTCAAATAAATAAATAAATAAGTTAATATCTTACAGTAAATTTGCTTTATACACATTTAAAAGTCGAGCGTCCTTATTAAAATACCCTGTATAATATGTGCGGATATTTTGTACATGTTTCGTTAATAAAAGCGTCCAAGCACGTGATTAAAACCGGGTTTAACTACTCATTTTTTATCTCTAGCCGATACAAATTTTCGAAATAAATGGGCCACCCTTTGATAAGCTAGGAGTAATGATTTTGGCATGAATATTTTATCTTGATGAGATCAAATTTATACCTGTCCCAAATAGTGAATGGGGGTGATCGTTACAAGTGTAATCATCTGTAAGCGGCGATGTATTCCGCGATCCATCAAATCCAGAAAGACATCAATTGGGAGATAAATCTCCCCAACGACCCACTTTTCCTCGAACGAAAAGGCTTAACGAGGTTTCCAAGGGGCCTCGGGATCGGGGCCTCCAGAGGCCCGGGGCCCGAGGTGCTGCGACTCGCTTAATTAAGACGCTCTATGTTTGCCGTGCAATGATAAAGTCCCTTTGAATACAAATACTAGTGTATAAGACGAGGTCGCCACCATTTGGCGATGATGTCGAATCAGCTATTAACCTTTATAATAAACGACATGGGATTATTTCAATATTTACGTACGAAATGCGAAAATTACGTATGTATCTGAGCTATTAAAGTTGGCTATCCGGAATGTCTGTGGCTAATTTTATTTTTTCGGGATGTATTCATGATTGATGGTCCAGCTCGAAAATAATTCAAGATTAGAGGAGAGGCAGCAAGATGAAAAATTTGCGGCACATTCATGTCTTCGATGAAAATTTTTAAGCTCGTTTTTCATTAAAACTTTTCCAGCGACGCTTAATTCATCATCGCGATATTTTTATGTGTATTTATTTTTATCGCTAATGGGAGAATGACAGTGTTTGATTAAAGAAAATCGGAGCAATATCTTGCGAAATTAAAAAAATGGCATGAAAGATGTTTTAAGTTATTTATGAGAGGGTGGCTGTCAATTTTTCCAACAACTTAGCAACTGCGCTTAGCGACTTGTCGAGTTTTCAATCGAGATTCGAGAAACTTATTTTGGCCAAAATATTTTTATACTATCAATCTTGAATGTTCGCAAATGAAAATCCATTGAAAAACCTCAATAAAAATGAAAGTTTATGTCTTTACCTGAAGAAACAATAAAAATAGATATATTTTTAAAAAAATCTCAAACATTCATAAATAAGAGCTGCTAGCTGCTATGATTATATGACCAGAATCAAGCAATTCAAATTAAAAAACCTGCTATATACAGATAAATCGACCAAGTTTTGGTATATTCGCTTAGATCCTGGACTCGTATTGTAAAGGTTCAAGTTAAAATCCAGATTGTGGAAAAAGATTCATCGTACTAAAAAATTTGAGTGATCTCGATCCAGATTTAAGCTGATTTCTTGGATTTGAAAAAGTAAATAGATCGTGCAGGGATTCCCATGAGTGAGTGGTTGAATTTGCAACAATAATTAAATTATCTTATATATATAATGTGGAAGGCAATGAGAAACCACCACATTCCCCCCTAAATGAGTACTATCCCAGGGTCTGGGACCCCCCTCTCCACTATTCAGAAAGAGCACTGTTCAGGTCAATGGAAACAATATTAACCCCAAAAGGAGTAGTATCGGAGACCCTGCGATCTCCCTCCACTTATTCAGAAAGAGCACTCTTGTACATTGAGCTCGGAGACAGACAGAGAAAGAGAGTGAACGTAGCGCAGTTCGGGAAACAGAGACGGAGAGCTTCCCCACATACATCACATGATTGTATAGATCTATAGATCGTTAGCCTAAATTTTAGTGTAGCACGATAATGGCATCAACGACTTCATCGATTTTAAATTTGCTCACTCCTCAAAAGGCTAAATTATTTCCCTAGTAAGAACTCCTATGGAGATCTCACATGTCCGATTTCAGATATGAAACATTAAGAGTCATGCTTTGATGGATGTCGATACGATTTTAATGAAAGAATACAGATAAGAAACATTTACAAGGTCAATAATTGAAATTTGTTATCTGAAGAAAAAAATTAAACTGTCGATTTCCTGGAGAGATTTAGACTTCAAATATTTTGCATATATGTTTAAGATGATTTAGGGAGAAAATATTATCCCAATTACATAAAACTTAAAATACTTCCCTCAGAGCTATTATTGCATGAACTTGGGTAACCAGCAGCTTCTTTACACACACTCCTTACACAATTTTCAACTATATCCAAGGTGACATGGTGAATGAAAAATTTGACACATTTTAGTCCAAATATTGAGTTAATATGAGGTTATGTGATGTTTATTAAATTTTAGGTGTTAAAATAAACCTATAGCTAATAAATTGCTGATTGTAATTGTTACATAGGGGCGGGAGTCCCTGGGCGGCTCCCCGCTCCCATGTGCTCGTCAGGATGGCCGCGCTAACACATGGGTCCATTTCTCACATGGGACTCTTTATTCACAAGAGAGCGAGAGATCTGGCTGCGGGAAGGACGCACTCCCGCAGCCAAGGTCAACCGACGACTCCGACTTTCGCCTCTTACGCCTCACCACCCAAATGGCAACGATGCACGCGCAAGACATAGCATTACGCTTGTATATTGTATATATAAGAAACATTGAAGAAAGATTTGATTTACAATCCTGCCATTTCAATGCTGCTGCACAATATCTGAGTAGATGAAAATGATAGTTCGACCGCCTAAATCTTTTTGGGAATTTTATGTTTCATAAGCGATAAGATTAAGTAAAAGTAATTAAAAAATATCGTTTATATCTTAAGTAGTCTGATTGCATAATGATTTAAGGCAGCCAAGGTGGCCAACCCAAATGATCTTACGGGACACTTTGGAAATGAATTATAGCTCCGCGGGCCGCATATAAAATTATATAATAAAAGTATTGTAGCGTGGGAATAATTTGCGATTGTTTTTATTGATTATAAAAATAAATTAATTAATTTCGTCGTTTAATATCGATTTTTGGTCGTCAAAGCGGGTCGTTTAATTTGGCGTTTGGACCTCAACCGTTACTAAGGGTTGTAGGCCGAGCGACTTCTTTCTGTTCTTTTCTGGGCGCCTTGGGGACCAGTCGTGTTAATTTCGCGCTACGTTCCCATCATCAAGCCTCTGCGTTGTGATCGTCTGCCGTATCACAAAATGGTAAATAAAATTTATTAAACGAAGTTCATCATGTTTTAATTGTTTTCCCTCTCGTTTTTGAGGTTTCCTCCTTTTTGGTGTCGTCATATGAGCGGTCGAAGTTAAAGAATCGCCCCCTCGGCGGAGGTATACGCATATTCCGTCGCGGATGCTTCGAGTTTGTCTCGGTGTCGCGGGGTTTCTTCGCTCCTGAGGGCGGAGCCCCTTCGCTTCTCGTCGAGGCCCTTCGGGTCGAGATGAGAGGCGCAAGGGTGCGTCCGGCCCCCGGAGCGCCCCGCGATTCGAGACGCCCCTCGTGGCGGGCTGTTTGAGGCAGCTGCGACTAAGATTGCGGGCCCCTGAAGACGGCAAGGGGCTTTAAACGCAACAGTATAATAAATCTTGCGGGCTGGAAAAAAATTCAAGGCGGGCCGCATGCGGCCCGCGGGCCGCGGGTTGGCCACCCCTGATTTAAGGAATTACATGTGTTTCAAAGCGTAAAAAAGGCATACTTTCTCTATTTTTTTAAATATAATAAAATATATATTTTATTCAAATTTCAATATATATAAAAGAGCAACTTTTCAGCAATATTTCATATTTTATTAATTTAAAAATATTGAAAATTTACTCGTTGAGACTTGGTTTTCGGAGACTCATCGCGGTGAAAAATATCATCGCGGTGGACAGCATAACTTATGATAGCTTTATATGAAATGTAAAATCTAAATAATTTCTGCTAGTAGGTAAATACAGCTCGTGATTGAATGAAGGATTTTAAAAAAAATGATCTTTTGGCATATTTATATGCAAAAAAGTATAGTTTTCTATAAAAACTTTACCATATATTGCCTTGTAAAATAAGTTGTGATCAAATAAAATAAAAATCCTTCATTCAATCTCTAGTTTATTTTATATAAGATAAGTATGCAAAATTTCAATAAGATCGCTGTATTCGTTTTTGAAAAATCGCGTCAATCGACTTCAAAAATAAAGTTTTGGAATGTCAATGTGCGATGCTTCCAGGCGGTCTATAATAGTAAGTCTCAACGACTTAATTTTCAATATTTTTAAATGAAAATTTTATAAAATATTGCTTAAATGTTGCTCTTTTATATACATTGAAGTTTGATATTAGAGATAATTTGCCTTTTTTACACTTTGCAACACATCATCATCATCATAGTGCAGCCACTAACAGTTCACTATAGAACTATGGGCCTCTTCAATATCCATTCACAGGAAGGGGTTACATCCATCTGAGATATTATATATGACATTTTTTACAATATAATTTATATAAAAATATTTAAAAAAAATAATAATTAATATGTTTTATTGGGTACAGTAAGCCATCATGCCATGATATATTTCGTATAATACGTATTTGTATTACACGATGTGTTTGTGAATATGGAGTCATTTTGGCTTTAACCTGTTGATGAGTAATCACGCATATACGCGTTCGGACTTTAGTGATCAGAATGAATCTGAGACAGAAACGGGTATTTTGCGTCTCATCATACACTCGTTCATCAATGTCCATATCGTTCTGTAAAGGTATCTCTACACGTGCTAACGATAAGTGGTGGACATACGTATATATCATCTATCTCTCACCAATCAATGGGTTAATTAATATTTTTATTTTTTGAAGACTCAACTACAACTTGGCATAAAACGGCTGATTAATGAATACAAACGACCATTCCAAAGCCCGTAGATAAATAATTTGTGGGCGCCGTATCTGCAAAGCACCCCAATAATCCGTTCAGCAAGATGACTGTTAATGTGGCGATAAAGTAAAAATTACGAACACTCAAAGTGCCGTTACAAAACAAAGCTGAAAGCCTTAAATTTCCAAGGGCCATAAATGCGACGTAAACTTGGGTATTATTTGACCTTACGCAGGTCATTAGGGGCCACACGAAGTTATCTGGGTAGGTCCAACCATTGCGTCCTACTGACAAATTATCGCACAGACAGTGTGTGGCGATAAATACACATCCGAATGTTTTATTTTACGAGATGAGCCACCGCATCAAGGCGGGGGATGAAAATTTTAATATAGCATAACGACACTCGGGGCTGTAACTCAAGATTTGCAAAAGATGCGCGACTGGGAGGAGGTCATCGCATCGTATACGAGACGTTCAAGATTCTACCCTAAGAAGCTTCCATTGTACAAAATATTTTATTAAAACCTTTGTTGAATAAAGAATAGACAAAATAATGAAATTCAACTTTAAACAAACATCAACTATCGTACATCAAAGAACCGCTAAGCTTTGTATGAAAGGTTGGTCTTAAGGACTCGAAGAATATAACTTAATTAAAAGGACTATTCTACGTCTTGATGAGAATAACCATATTTTAAAATTTATTATTTCGTTGATATTAATTTTAATATTTTACTTAGCGATACGAAAAACTGATGTTTATCGAAGGGAGTTTTCCTACTTTCTGCAAATGTTTGCAGAGCCGGCTATCGAAGTTTGTCGGCTATGCAACTGACTTGCATAATGTCTTCTCAAAAGTTGTCCGATCGAGAGGCATATTCATAAAGCTGCAACTAAGGTTAACTAGATTCAAAGTTTGGTCATGATGTGGAAGGGGCTTTCAACTTTGGGCACGCGTGCCATCTAGTATAGCTTGCAAGCCTCCACTGCAGCCTTCGGCACGTTTGACTTCGAACAAATACGACCTAAAACTCAACCAGAATGAATCCGGTTTAAACTAATTAACATATCTCAGTAATGCTACAATATTGCAAAATACTTCTTTATTATATAGCAGTATAGTTTTACTATTATTTTATTTAAATACATTGAAATAAATATGTAAAAAACATATTTAATTGAATAAATGTCTAGTAATATATTAACTTGGTTCAATTTCCGCCCACAGCTTTTCGTCATCAATGATGCCAAACAGTCATCTACGTGGCTCATTTTTACAATATTTTTTTAATTGTATATTTAATCCTTTGTTGCTTTTTTTAAAGTTGATACAGGCCCCTAAATGATTGCAATATGTCTATTAAAAATATTTCACATTTTTAAAACCAATTCTTGCCTAGAAAAAAATGCATATTTCGTCTTAAATCACTATTATTGACAACATTTTCTTATAGTGGGCCATAAATATCTAATAATATTTCTATCTCAACAAGAGCAGAGAAAGAAATGATCACTTAAATGATAAGTTTAAGTATATCTGCATAGTGCAAAGCATCGATATATCTATGTGAGAAGTTTCATGTCAAAATTGCGGTATGGCGATATATAGACGTTCAACTAAAATCATAAATTGTCACTTAATGCGGTAGCATGATTTGCTTTATGTCTGCATATTTTTATATTTAGGCTGTTATGGTTTCATATATTATTATTCCTAAAAGAAATTGTTTATTTTACCAAATTTGTCTGTTGTGTTTTTTCATTATGGTCAACCCTTCTATAGCGTCCACTTCGTTGACAGCGTCTTTTAGGTAAGCAACGGGTAAAATACTAAAGTCCAATACCCCCTCATGCGTTTTAGTCACTTATACTTATAGCGTGGTACCTATTTCGACGCTATAGAAGGGTTGACTATATTTTGCATCACATTTTTTACAGTAAGAATTAGCAAACTTTTGTGTTTTACTCAAACGGCTATAGCTGACCTAAAAATAAATATATGTATTCATTTTTGACATAAAACCGAAATAAAATGCCTCAATATGTGAGACATAGGATCGTTAAGGACCAAAAAGTTGTGACTTAAAATCTTAAAAGAAATTTTTGTATGAAAACAATGTCATCACTCGTAGATGATTTATGATCGAAAATTACATAAAAGCTGTAACGTTGAGGCGGGGGTGCTCTCGGTGGGCAGAGTTCCCGGGCGGCTGGGAATATACGGGCGTCGAATGTAAAGACTCTCTTCCATAAATAACTATTTATTCCACACGAGAGAGAGAGAGAGAGAGATCTGGCTGCAGGAAGGACAACCTCTCGCAGCCAAGGCCAACCGACGACTCTCTCGACTCCCGCTTCCTGCGCATCATTCCCCAACCGGCAACCGTGTACGTACAAGAAGCGATCCGTCGGTATGCTGGTGCAATGTTTCCGTAGGTTTGGATGTTTGGATTAAAATTCTTCTTTAAAAAATATTTCATTGAGAATCTAATAATGCCATTTGATCTTGGGATAAGTTTATACATACATAAATTGTTATTAAATTTAAATAGGCTTTTAACGTAATTTTCATTGTAATATAACACATAACAATTAGAATACACCCATACCTCGCTATACGGCCTTGATATGTTCTGAGAAAGTTGGCCGTAAAGTGAAAATCCGTATAACGAAAAATTTGAATCTAAACAGAAGGCAGCAATAGTACAGCATTTTTGGCTGTATAACGAAACATTGTAGGCCGTAAATCGAAAAAAAATCGTATAAAGAGCGATCGCTTAGCCAGATATAGATGTATTCTATATCAAAGAATGTACTGTCAGTTACTATGTTGATTAAAAATGAAGTAAAAAAAGCATTTTGGAAGAGATACAAGATGAATGAATGAAATAATACAAGGACGGGGGGTTGAAATATATCAAATATCAAAGTGATCTTTATTTAAATGATATTTTTTTTACCGGCAGGTTGCAAATAGACAGATTCACCTTTGTAAAAATTCAGCAAATTTAGATTCTTAACGATTAAAATGTTGACTATAACATCAGCTATCGATGAATGGCTGTAAGTTAATTATTGTTTGGAGAGTAGAAGCTGATTCTGCTGTTAATGCTTCCAGAAAATTTAGCTCGATCCTATAGTCTGCAAGAGCATCCAAAAGCTCTTTGCATTCCCGATCGATGGATACATCAACGATTTAAATTGTGGATGCTGTGAATCCGATAATGAAGCTTATCGGATAATGTCTTATGTACTGTTCCAGTACTGCCTTGCTGCCAGGATGCAAGACTTCCAATCGAGAAATATCCTATGGAGCGTTATCACCGTAATTGACTTGTTCGTCGGAATTATCGGATGCTTAGGAGAGGATCAAATACTGCTTAATGTCCTTTACTTTGGTTACGTGTGAAGGAATTATTCCAAAGGTCCATAATAAAATCCATTTAACTCTATAAATACCTTGCGCACAGATTCATATTTATTAAGAAAGCCATTGATTTTTCGTCGTATTTTATTATGCTATTAAATAGACTATTTTTTGTGTCGTTAAGAAGTTGTAATACGTATTTAATTAATATTTTTTGTTGTGTTAGATCAAGGCGTACGGTACCCATCCTATCCCATGAAACCCATCCTATTCGTTTTAAATCCCAGATCGGATCCCAGTCTTTGCAAAAAACTCTTTGATCGTTTGACGTTTAACTGTCTCAATTATAGATTTAAGTGCAGTATTTACCAAAATTGAAGATCCCTTAAGCTTCTATTAACCGGTTTAATTTTAGCATGCAATGCCGGATTTGCATTTACATTTAACCCTTAAAACAGTGATTCTCAACCTTTTTGAAGTCATGGTGCACTTTTGACCATGGGAAAAAGTGGCGGTGCACCAGAATTAAGAAATCACTGGTTCACTGTACTCCTAATAATTAAAAACAACTAAATCTCTTTAACAGGATACATAGGGAAGCCCCGAAGGCCTGGAGTATATTAATTTTTAAAAAAGGAGACAATTCATTGCTTAAGAACTATCGTCCAATTTCGCTTCTCTCCCGTATATATATTATATAAAGTATTCTCTAGAGTTAAAACTAATAGGCTGGCAGATCGATTTGACAAATTTCAACCTCGAGAACAGGCTGGATTTAGAAAAGGCTTTAGTATCATCGAGCATATCCACATACTTAGACAAATCATCCAGAAAACCAAAAAATATAATTAAATAAAATGTCTTTCTTGGGCAGTTTTAGACTCACTACAACGCTGTAATATAAACTATCTCCCAAGCTCAACATAAACGCTTTGAAAGATGTGTTTAAACTGCTATCTTAAAAAAAGTGCCGACACAGTATTGACAACACACAAGTGGAGAAATTGTGACATAGTATTAATAGCCGAATCGTCTGAAAAGCTTCAAGACATGCTCCAAGACCTAAACGAAGTGTCAAGTAAAATTTGTCTGAATATGAACATGGATAAAATCGAAGCCATGATAAATAGTCACAATTCTTAGACCTTCGGGGCGATATCCATTGAGGGAACACAAATTGAGGTTGAAAATTAATACACTTATCTGGGACAAGTAATACAACTAGGACGACAGAATTTCTCAACAGAAATTGACAGACGAATACCACTGGGATGGCAGCATTTAACCAACGCATCATCCCAGTGTTAACCCACGAAGACGTGGAATCTAATATCAGGCATTTTACACAGAATAAAGTTTTCCCAGCGTGCCATAAAGAGATATATGCTCGGAGTGTCTTTATAATATAGAATCAGTAACGAGGATATCCGAAGAAGAACTCGAGTAGTAGACGCTACTGAAAGAATTGACACACTTAAGTGGCAATGGGGGAGACAAATGTGTCGAAGAAATGACGGTCGATGGGGAAGAAAAGTATTGGAGTGGAGACCCCTGTAAGACTGACGATATCGAAAGAATAGCAGGATGAAGCTGGATGCGGAAAGCGGAGGATCGAGAGGGATGAAGACTCATGCGTTCAACGGTGGACGAACACAGACTGATGATGATGATGATGATTATGAATCTTTCCTCAGCGGTCAGACTGCATGACGATTTGAAGATTCCGCCACGATCAGGCGCACAGCTCATTAGATACCCATTGAAACCATCCTACTGTATTCAACCATCGACATCTTATTCCGCACTCTTTGTAAGAGTCTATTGTGACAATAAAATCAAAATTTTATCGTGACTTTAAAAAAAACATAATTTATCGGCTTTAAATCCTACATCTTAAAATAGACATCAAGGACCTCCAATTTACTATAAGTCGCAGTACAAAACACTTAAAAAACTAAGAACACTTGCCTGAGTATCGACGCTGCATGACGTTCAGGATAGATCCTGGAGTACGGGACGCATTCTGGAACAACACTGCACTTTATTTATTAAGATATATCCCTCTGACGATTAAGCCAAACCGTATAACCTAAGAACCGAACACGCACTGATTGTCGCCTAGCTTAATTCGACGGCTCAACTGAGCGTACGAATATAAATGTATTAATACTAAATATAAATTATTATGAAAAACTATTGAAAGAATGCATGATATTCTCTCTGAGATGAGCTCTTTTGATATATTCCCAAAAATATTTTTATCAAATTTGAAATTCATTAAAAAATAATATATTTATGCAACGAAAAGGATGGTGATTTTTTTTGAAAAATAATATTTTTGGGAATATATCGCAGCAGCTTATTTAGTCCCATGATTTTTAAAAAATAGTTTTTCTTATAAATATTAATAATTTGTCATAAATGCGTTTCAATTTGTCCGTCCAATTTAGGCGTCGAGTTTATGCTATGCAACAATATTCGGTGCAGAGGTATATTTTATTTTCACAGGTTAGGATGTGCATGTGCGTATGTTAAGTGATATTTTTTAATACACCGAGTGTTGTGCCGTTCCCGAATGTGATCCGTGTTCCAGACTGTATCCTGATCGTCATGCAGCTAAAATATTGAGGCAAGTAGTCATAGTTTTTAAGTATATTGTAATACGATTATCAGGCTTATTATCGAAATGTTTAATGTTGAACAATTGCATTGAGATTTCAAGAACACATATCGGAAATAATACTCATAGTGGATTGGAAAATCAAGATGTCTATTTTAAGATGTAGGATTTAGGTCCGATTTTTGTATCATTTTTTAAAGTCACGACTAACATTCAAATGTATATGTAAAATACGATATTCGGATTCATTTAGCATTTCATAGCTAAAAGCTTCATTAAGCATCAATTTTTCCTTAGATTAAAGAAAATACATCATATATCATTTTAAAAATATATCATCAGCTAAATAATTGGACTAAAATGTGTCAAATATTTAATTTCAGGTATCAAATCGTGTTTAATATAAAAGCAATCCGCAATTGTTTGATTACGAAATCGACCAACCTTGATCAATCAATAGTCTTAAGTTTAGATGGACGTTGTGAAAAATTGTGCAGTGTGGTTCAAAAGAACTGCTGGTGAACCAAATTCCAAAGGTGTCCAGGACTTCAAAATTCATGCAGTAAGAGTTCTCAGGTAAGGATAATAAGATTTACAAGATAAATTTGAGCTATCATTTAATTTGTCATCTAAAATATACACACAAAATATTTGGTCTAATGGATGTTTAAATTCTTTGTTTTAGGTAAGTCTTTCGAATAGCGCAATATCAATCCGAAATACCGAAGTTTTCAAATGTACTCATACTTTGAGTTAAATACATAATGCATAAAATGTTACATTTTAAATATTATTCAGTCTTGTTTGTATATTACAGTGGTTTCATATTAATATTTGTTGATTTTATTTGCACATATATATTGATAATATCATTATATTATTGTTATTTTGGCACTAAATTGAATGGTGCTGATTTGATTGTGCAAAAATGTAGCAATTTTTTTTTTTTTTCAAAATAACCTATTATGTAATATTCAAATGGTCTTCATAGAAGACTTTTTTCATATGGTGGTTTTCCATTATCTTTCATAAGTGGTTATTAACACTTGGTTCGGCTGAATTCGGACGAATGATACAGCGTAATATAGTACATTTCTGACAATTTTTTATTCCGCGCGGCTTTAAATAAAAATGCTCATAACATGTTTTGTATCAGTGCTAATTTAATAAAATAAGAACTGTTATAAAGATTATAGTAAAATACATAAGTATTTAAAATATTTGATTCATAAATAAATCTATAACGTTGAAAAAACGATGATTTATTTATATTTTTGTCTGAAAAGGCAACACAAATGGATATTTTTTTATTTAATTACACAAATATAATATATTCGAAGTCTTAAGAAATTATTTTATAAAATGCCACGTGTTTATCATATCGAGCGACTCTCAAACTGTGGACAAGTTTGTACAAAATGCTTTTAAAATACATCGCATATTACACAACTAAGGACTAAAAATAAAATAAATAAAGCATTTATTGTCACTAGATTTCTGAGAAGTAGGGTTATTCATAGATTAGGATTCATACAATCATCTGAATATCAAAAAAAAAATTAAAAATGTATATAATATTTGAAACAAATATATGAAATTCGAGTATTCGAATATTTTATATATGTAGACGAGGGTGGTTCAAATATAGCCCGGTAAGTATTATTATATAAAAATATAAATGAAGCATCTTTTTTTTCTATAAAGTTCCCTTCATTAGAAATAAATTTATTCCCTCAGGAAGGAAGGTTCTTGATCCCATCCCACAAAGAGGACGAGAAGTATCATCTTCTGTTGCGCAACGCGTTTTCTCGTCGGTGCACCGGTTGAGAAACACTGCCTTAAAACAATCAGTAGCATAAAAATAGTGTTCAATAATAGTTTTATAAAAACATAGCCTAAAAAGATGTATTCATCACTGTGTATGGATACAAACTGAGCTCAAGCATACATTTTCAAAATACGCGAATATTTTTGGGTCTACCGAATTTTAATATTTTTTAATTGGTATGTGGACCACAGTTTCATTGTCATTTTTTTGTCCAAATTCTCCAATCTTTAGAAATATTTATTAGGTTCAGGAAAATCTATACATTTTTTGAGAAAATTATTATATTATAAGTCCAAAATAATTTTGCATCAAATTTATATATGAACATTTTTGGACCACTCACAGTACTATTATGCATCTCACAGGCGGCTTTATTCGCCTCTGCACTTCAACAGCCGTGAAAAGCGAAGTAAAAGATAAGAAATAGGCAACGATGCAAAAATATTAACACAGTGGGCTGTATTCCATATTCCAAGCACGTAAAGACGTGTGCAACTCGACGCTGAGGAAAATCTGTTTGGGGCATGCTGGAAGGGTGTTGCAACCATGCAGAAAACGGATGACAGATAAAATCTACTTTGTCATAATAAAAGCACAGGATGGCGTATCGACAAGCTGGCTATCGTCCAATATAATGCATTTTGCTGCTGGAGGGTGCAACGTGAACCTGATCTGATTAATTAGAGACCAACTGTCCAATTAGGCTCTCGATATACCTGCTAATTTTGGCTTGCATTTCGAGCTTAAATTTATGTCGAATCAATGATTATGAAACATTTCGATATTTTAAAATTGGATCTCATTGATAAGCAGAAGAAAATATGTAGTATTAAGATTGAGTCTGCGGGAAGGACATCTTTCCGCAGCCAAGGTTATTACTATTAATTTGATAAATTGCGTCCAAATAAGACAGAAAGTCAAGCAAAAATTGCACAAATTCTAAACAAATGTATAGCTTCCATAGTGTAAGCACATGTTGCAGATCAATTATGAAGATATTTGGGGCTCGGGACGAATTCGAGATCAATGGCTTACAGGTTTAGTCGATCAATTGGACCTGCATACGTGAGGTGTTGGGAAGGGTCTGACTTGAAAAAATACCATGCCATTAATTTCCGACCCTTAGGAAAGACCCTTGATTGTGAATTAATGCTCCCAAATCTATTTCGACTGTTTCCTTTCTAGCTTGGATGTAAGATTGATACAAGCACGTAGAGCATACTCGAGACATTGAATTAGATACACCCAAAAGAAATGCAGTCATTATGCATTCATTATGGACCGATAATAAACTTCATTGCATTTATTTTTTGGGGTTATGAGGTTGTGTGAAAATCAGAAAGCTTTTTAAAATTAGAACGTAGAAAAAGTCGAGATATTTCATGCTTCTGTTAAGCCAAAAAAAGTAAATACTGTGTAAACAATATTCAAAATGTCATTAAAAGTGATAATAATTTCATCACTCTCCCATATATTAGATAAAGCGGAAAGAAATGTCATTGTTTTTGGTTGCGTCTTTGCCGTCAGTTTACCTCGGATTACAATAAAATAATTATTGCTAGACATTGGCTGTCCCTAGTCGACAATAAAAGACCATTTTAAAAGACTTGGGAAAAAACATAGACAGGGAATTTGGGTACCGCACGAGTTGTCATCAACGGTCTTGGAACAACGGATAATCATTTGTTGATCGCTATAGTCCAGGTATGAATTCGATCCATTTTTAAAAAGAATCGTTACTGAGGATGAGAAGTTGGTTCTTCACAATAGTCGGAGAAGGAAAAACAGTGGCTTTCTTGAAATCAAGTACCTGTTTCTACCCTTCGATCGTCCATATCCTCGAAAAAGGTCCTCCTTTGTGTTTGGTGGGATTTTTTTGGCGTAATTCACTACGAATTATTAAAACCTGACCAAATTTTCACAGCAGAGCTATACTGTGCATAATTAGATAGATTAAAAGCGGAAATGATCAAAAAACGATAAGTAGTAGTTAACATCCAAAGAATAACATTACAGCATGATAATGCAAGACCACACGCAGCAAGGATTACGCAGAACAAAATAAGGGAGCTGGATTTGGAAGTGCTGCAACATCCACCTTATTTTCCTGACATTGCACGATTGCAACGATGGAAATTATTTGATTGAGTAATATTGTACAGCTTTTATTAAAATATGGTTTTTTTCCAAATAACAAAAAAAAATGACATTTCTTTCCGCTTAACTTAATATATATAATTTTTATAAGGCCGATGAATTATTTTTTCTCGTTGTTATTTAGAACTATGGGGGAAAATAAGATATTCCATTTGTATTTATATATATCACTAATAAATTTGTGCATGAAAATTCCGGATTATATTTGAATCCCCTATGTGAAATGTATCGTATAAACTACGTCACATTCTCTAGCTTTATATGTAGCATACTACATCTTTCAAATTTGCTGTGGTCGTATTTTTGCTGGTGAAACGGAAATGAGTTAGAGTATTTTTTCGACACGGCTTCGACGGAAAGGTAGATGGAATTTTTACGATCCTTTGCCCAATCAACTCTTTCGCGGAATGGTCGTCGAGGTAAATAAATAACGGATGTTTGCCGTTAGATATCACTCGCAATAATAATATATTTGAAATGCGTAACAGTTTTATGGATGGCAATCTTCGGATGGGACGTGTCAAGCTGTCGAGAGGACCTTTGTAAGATTTGTTGTGGCCGCGATGTGACCATTACGCCATTTTATGGTCCCCCATCGCGCTTGTGGGCCGTGATCGCAATATGTATACGAGATGTACAAAAAAATAAATAAAAATAGAAAAACCATATGGAGAAATTCAAGAAAAATAGTATAGATTCAAAATTATATTGATATAGTTAAGTGAGTCGATAAACTTTGCTGTTTTAATTGGAAATTCATCTTGATGCAAATTTTCAAAGGCAAAAACCGCATCCCATTTTAATATTCCCGATGCAAATGTTACTGTTTAGAACTCATTTTCAGCCACAAAATATGAATGTTCAATTACTTATATATCGGTTGTGCCAAAAGTACGTGCCGTTTTTTACATCAGTTTGCATACCTGTGAATCTAATATAGTTTGCCATTTTTGGTTAAAAGTTTTTGAATTATCTTGTTGTAGATTTTTATTATTATTTAGAAGTAAAAAAATAAGAAAGGCAGTTTTTTATATCCTCCAAATTCGTATTATTTATATATTAAAAAACTGCTCTTATACGAAAAACACATGAAAATCCGAAGAAATGAGATCAGATGAATATGATGGATGCAATAGTTTTTTAACACCATATCGACAAATGTCGCAT
Source organism: Stenopsyche tienmushanensis (assembly GCA_008973525.1). NCBI lineage: Eukaryota > Metazoa > Arthropoda > Insecta > Trichoptera > Stenopsychidae > Stenopsyche > Stenopsyche tienmushanensis. Next base: position 1,296,523 of record WACJ01000027.1, read on the forward strand.
GGTGTTAAAGTGACACGGCTCGCAAAGTGTTAATAGTATTTTTCGCTGAACAAAATCTTGCATTATCCTGGTGCAAGACGTTGTGTCTATTGATGAGTTTTGGATGAATTTCATCGAGTTTTTTCTTCAATCACTCTAACAATTATTATTTCAAAGCGTATAAAAAATATTAAAAAACTTGTATCCCTTATTTTTGTATAGCTTTTTAAAACAGACGTGTAAAAACGGCACGTATTTTTGGCACTACTTATGTAAATGCAGATATTTTTCGATACATTTGTGATCATATTTGGTAAACAACATGTGAGTGCATATTCATCAAAGAGTAAATACGCTTTAATACATGTACGAAAATGTTTGTTGATTAACAAACAACTTACTATTTTAAACATTCTGTAACGTGTTGGGCGATGGGTGGTCAATCTAAGTTCATAACCGCACCCCAAGCCGACGTTTAATCTTTCAAACGGACGGCCTCCTTGGGTTCGTTCAATATCGGTTCGTAGATGAGATCCGCATATGAGGAAAACGGGTTAAATAAATTGCAGTTATTGGCTTTAGGTTGTTATTGTTACACCAAAATAAAAAAAAAAACACATCCAAAAATCTAGATCTTCTCGCGGCCAAGACGATTGGTTGAACCCCAAAATTTAACCGAAGAAAAGTCTTTGAAGATTTGCTCTTAATGTGTTGCGTTTTCTTGATGCCCTATTATTTTTACACGCGTAATAATTAATAGCGCACCAAAAAGTGTATATTTTTTTAATATACAAAAAATGAATTGGATTATGTTCGTTCGAAATGCGCTGCCATACCGTTCATCAGATTGCAATAAAACTTCATCCACTTATTGCTAAAGATTTCGCAAGTAACATAAGTATAGTCTAATATATAAAAATTAATGTTTGTTTGTCCGTATTTAATGCGCTGCCATACCGTTCATTCGATTGCAATAAAACTTTGCCTACTTATTGAATGCACTTTTTCAAATAATATAAATATAGTACAATCAACTTACAGTAGATCTTATATATAAAAATCGATGTTTTTATGTTTGTATTATTACTTCTGTGGCGGTAATGCGCTGACGAAGTCTGACTTATATTTGTACTCGTTTTCGTGTTCATACGGATAGAAAATTCTTGTACACAATATGTTATTACAAAAGCCAGCGGCGTATTTATGTCTACAGCGTGTGCAATTTAAAGCTTTTGCAGTTTTGAACATCCGAAAAAGACGAGAAACACGTCTTAATTTGATATTTTATATCAATTTCACTATAGAAGCAAAACCATTAAATCAACAAAAATGTATTATTGATAGATTTGGAGCCGTTAAGCGAAATATTTAATTGGGGATTCTTTAAATTCAGTAAATATTGTTAGAGTAGCATATAATTTGTTCATGATGATAGTTAATTTGATGCATTTGGAACAGTGTTCCCTAACCTTTTTAGTCTCGTTACCCCTGTAGCCTATCAGGGAAAGAGTCAATTTTAGGATCAAAATCATGGACGTAAAACAATGGATTTCTTTCGGGAAAGGATCACTTTTAGGATCAAAATCATGGACGTAAAATAATGGATTTCTTTCGGGAAATGGTCACTTTTAGGATCAAAATCATGGACGTAAAATAATGGATTTCTTTCGGGAAAGGATCACTTTTAGGATCAAAATCATGGACGTAAAATAATGGATTTCTTTCGGGAAAGGGTCACTTTTAGGATCAAAATCATGGACGTAAAAAAATGGATTTCTTTCGGGAAATGGTCACTTTTAGGATCAAAATCATGGACGTAAAAAAATGGATTTCTTTCGGGAAATGGTCACTTTTAGGATCAAAATCATGGACGTAAAAAAATGGATTTCTTTCGGGAAATGGTCACTTTTAGGATCAAAATCATGGACGTAAAAAAATGGATTTCTTTCGGGAAATGGTCACTTTTAGGATCAAAATCATGGACGTAAAAAAATGGATTTCTTTCGGGAAATGGTTACTTTTAGGATCAAAATCATGGACGTAAAAAAATGGAAAATAATGTATTTCTTTCGGGAAATGATCAAATTATGATGGTACAAATTAGTGCTCGAGTAAGTTTAAACTGAACCGTCTCCGTGGGCCTTCATCCCTCTACTTGCGAGAAGGATTGCTAGAAAAGAATTAGAACACAGTGAGAGACTTCTTGAAAGAGAGTACAAACTACATGACGCTCCTCTGTCATTCTATTATTATATCTATATACCAAAAAATAACAGCGTCATTACCCCCGCAGAATAGCCATTTTACCCCTCGGGCTGTAATTACCCCCAGGTTAGAAACCACTGATTTAGAAGTACAGTTGTGTCCAACTGCGAGACTTTAATGACGAGCCTTTTTATAAAACAGACGGAAAAATGAAGAAATCTTTGCGTAAAATTAATTAATCTCCATATTTATGATGAATTTATATAAAAATATTAATTAATTATATATTTATAGAGCGCCAAGGACTAAATTAAGAAGACGTCAGTATATTTACTTGTAAACAACGCTGAGAAAAACATCCTTGGGGGAAAGTTGTTGACATGACGGAATAGTTTTTGTGCCCTATATCAAAGGGATTAATAATTGCTGTGATATTATATTAAGAAATTAATTCTTTAGCAATCAATGTATCGTGCTAGAATATTTGTGCTCAAGCAGGTGATATTGTTGAAATACTTTATAGCACACAATTAGCGTCAATAATAAACATAATGGGGGTTGATTTATTGAGTACTCCGCGATATACCCCGGAAAGAGCACAATAGAAGAGCTTATTGGTTTCCACAAATCCTTCGACAAAAAAGTCTTGAAAATACCGCGAGGGCGAAAAAGTGAGTGCTTTCAATGATTGGCCCAATAAAAATGATTGCCCAAATATAGCAGGGCATTGAGAACAAATTAGTCAGCAGATATTATCTGCGTTCGGTTCCGCTCATGCGAAACAATTTCCATGGACGCACTTGGCAGCAAATGGTTTTTATCAAATGGAGAAAAATTGGCTTACTTTACAAACTAAATTGGATGTATACCGTTTTTCCGATAGGTTTAACATGAATCGAAATGAAAAGGAAAATTAAACTCGCTATGGGTAAGTGTGTTCTAAACGAGTCTTGCGACATATAGAGGCCCGCACGCGTGAGCGAATCCTGTTGTGTCCGTGATGCAAAATCGTGATTTGCCCCAGCTGTAATAGATGCCGTGACTCACAATCACACCCGTTTCAATTAAAGTTGTATCGTTTTGAATTTGAAGCACTTTAACCCCCTTATAAATACTATTATCTAATGAAATATTTTAAATAAAGCCCATATACATCTATATTTGTTATTTGTTTGCCCATGCATGTAAAATACATATTATAAGTGGCTTAAAAAAATGTCCATACTGGCATTAAATTCAAATATATAAAGCTGATTTTTTGTTCACAAGTAGTTCACGTTCATTATTGTTGAATAAACGTCATCTACTTTCGATACAAAGTGGCTAAGGCTTCGGTACATATGGCTAAAGTTGTAGCACGGAAACTTGATTGAACTATTACAACTTTCAAAGCATTGTTATATTAAGTACATATAATATTATAATAAGTACATATAATATAGTTTAAGTTGTTTATATAATACTAGCGTATACCTGGCAGTATGTGATTTACTGCTTCAGGTCACGTATAGTTGAAGAGCCAGATCTAAAAGCATATGCACACTTGCTCTCATCTCGAAGATTTATTTAACAACCGTATTGCGTCTGCATCCTTTTTCTCCCCGTCCCCGCAACCCAAACTTCATTTGACCAGACCAATGTACGCCAACATGGTACATCTGTTAAACGTTTCAAATACAAAAATGAAACCTCGCTGGTTTCACAATCGACGATATATCCTATTTTAGCACTCTAAGGGTTGAAAGAGAATTGACCATCTATGGGATCCATCCGTTAGCGCTGATGGCGGAGTATCTATAGCGCGATTGTCCCCATTTAATAAAATTATTCCATCAAAAGGAATATGGGAAATTTCATTCCTTTAATTCCGTTTTGTCCCCGACAGCGCAAACAAAAATTAAACTACGTTTTATATAATTCCAAGTAGCCTTGTTTCATTTAAGTCGCCAAATTTTTCAGACAATTAATCATCCGAGAAAGGTTGGCACAACGTGCCTGAAGCGTTGACATTTTTAACTTTTCGATAATTAATTGTTACCTAAATGTCAAGTTGGAGGCCCCGTGTATAAATAAGCGACCGTGAAAATTTGTATCAAATATAAAATTTATGCTAAATAAGAACATGGCAACAACAAGTTTCGCATTGCCAACAAACAAGCACAGGCCACTTAAAATTCAAACTAAAACCTATTCGGCAAAGTTTCAATCGACGGTAGATTTTGTAGCACATTTGAATTTCTGCCTCCAAAATCGGATTATAATAGTGATATGGTTAATTTTAAGTGTTAATTAATTTTAATCAAATTATTATCATATCGTTATGATTGAAAACTATACCATAAATCAATTAATTAATACCATGAATATCCAACGTAAACGATCTTGGACCAAGGGTACAGACGCTTTAACTGTAGCTAAACCTAGCCTACATCCAAAAAAAGTTTTGCTATGCATTTGATAGGACTGAAAGGGGTAGTTTATTATGAGCTACTTCAGCAAGGCGAAACGATCAATTCAACAAAATATTGTTACCAACTAGACAATCTAAAACCAGAAAACGGCCAGAAATAGCGAACAGACGAGGCGTTATTTTTAATCATGATAACGCCAGGTCTCATGTGTCTTTGCTCGTCAGAATTAAATTATTATCATTTGATTGGGATGTTTTACCTCATCCTCCATACTCCCCGGAAATTGCCCCTTCAGACTATTATTTATTTCTTTCATTGAAAAATTATACGTGGTAAAAATTTAATTCAAAAAATGATATAAAAATGTATCTTGATCAATATTTTGCCAACAAATCTGAGAAATTTTGGCAAGAAGGCATTACAAGGCTTCCGGAGAGATAGGAGAAAGGTAATAGAACAGATAAATTTTGATGTAATACAAATTATTGTTTATTTTTTTCTTAATATAAAAACGAAAGAAACTTACGAGACACCCTAATATAATTGAAATCAGCGCAGTTGTTTATAAGGATAATATAAAGTTTACTGAAAAACTATTTGACCTCAAAAATTCACCACCTTGTTTACGAGAAAACGCGTTGCGCAACAGTGGATGCTACTTCTCGCCTTTTTTCATCAGTGATAGGATCAAGAAGTTACCTTTCCGATAGAATAAATATACCTCCTATTAAGAGAACTACGCAGAAAAATAAGACACATTTCTATAGCAAAATTCCGGGTTATATTTGAATTGCCCTTGTATGTATATAAAATATTCGAATACTCAAATACTTTACCAATTTCATATTCGTTATTTGAATAATTGATTTTACGAATATTTGGGACCCCAATATATGACATAAACACAGATCAAGATCAAATAATCAAAACTCTTCAGAGCGATAAGGACAATGCCGTCCTGTTAAGTGTCCTGCGTAATTTTATTAATCGTCACAGTATTTCCCAGTTTTTCCTAAATTTTGGACAGAAAATTTTCGGATTTTCTCGGAAATGAACAGAAATTCTGGGAATTTTGCTGGTTTTCTCAGAATTGAATAGTTTGAAATTCTAAGAATTGGTCATTTTCTCGGAAATACCGAAAAGTCGTTTGGTATTATTAGAATATAAAATTTCGCTAATAAAAATATTAAGGTTTGAAGTACATATTTATAGTTTATATAATTTGTATGTTTTCATTTTAAAAAGTGATAAAAAGATCAACTACAAATAGGATTTATTTTGGAACAAACTAAGCAAACCGTGATTAAGCAAGAACTATTTTTAACATCAATGAAGTACCCCTAAAAATATTTTTTTACCCATTTTTTCTCTCGTAGAGGATTTCGGATTCTTTATGAATTTTTCATAATCCGTAGTGCAAATGACACCTCTGTGTGGTGGAACTGTTAATCGCCGGAACAAAATGAATCGTTCGTATTAATCACGGGAAGACGTATTGTTCCCGTTGGAATTTTTCGTAATCTCGTATCTATGAACCCTTTCAACCAAAAAATAAAGATCGTGTTAAACAAATAATAATTTAATCTTCATCATCAAAACATCTTTTCCCGCTTATGTGTACCTCTCCACGGTCCGATAGGGAACGAACATACGAACGGCTCATCCATCTGGAATCTATGCAAATGGGAACCAAATGCAGAGAAAAACTTTTTTTTGGATGTAAGCCAGGTTTAGCTATAGTTAAAGCTTCTGTATTCTCGGTCCAAGACCGTTTACGTTGGATATTCTCATAAAGTATCCAATTTTCATCTCCAGTGACAAGTCTCTTCAAAAAAGGTTGGCTATTATGTCGTCGGAGAAAAATATTGTATGTTGAAATACGCTGGTTTATTTGAGTGAGTGAGTCAGTCCATGAGGAAGCCACACATCTGAACGATTGATGTGGCCCAATTTTGTCAGATGATTATGGACGGATGATTGTGGAATTTCTAGTTTGTTAGCTATTTCGCAAACAGTATATCGCGGGTTTTCTTCAACCATGGCTATGATTAGATTTGTGTTAATTTGCGAAAGAAACTTATGCCTTTAAAGGAATCCATCTTTTCGCGTCTCTTAATATTACGTATGAGGGTTGTTATAATATTGTCAATAATTAATTATTTCCAATAAAAAACGATCGTCATAAATGCCTGTCAGCTGTCCGAGTTTCATTTTGACATTGACATAATACTGATTAAAATTAGCATCAAACAACGAATTAATCCGATTGAATTGCAATATATACGTTAGCGTTTCATATAATTTGTCAAATGTACGACTTTAAAAGTGTTTTTTTAAATGAACATGTATCAAGACGTGTCTTTAATTCATTTCCATTCGACATGGCATGCATTTATCTTGTCGGTATTATCGTTCTGTCCATGTATCTTCGGAACGGTGATCAGTTTGCCAACTATTATCGGTTGATCGCTTCCACCTCATTTCTTTCCGCGAAACGTCGCTTTATTTCGCCATTCGAGAGTTTAAAACTATTTTCTTGGGCCATTACTAAAAAGGATAGGTCGCGGATGCGATCCCAGTTCGGGAATCGATTTCAGATTAGATTTGCCCCGAGTGACAAATGCCCGCCGGAGTCGCACGGGCTCCCGTGACATTATGTCTTCCCATCTCCGCCATTTGTCTGCGGCGACGGCTTACGTCTGTTTCCCGAATCGTCGAAGTTGGGCTCCTCGAGGGATCCCGCAAATCCCGAGATCCCGTTTCGGACTGCATTCGTTCGGCTGCATAAATAAGGCATCGCGCGATCAGTATTTGTCCGGATAAACTACCCCCGGCGCGCGAGGGGTGCGAAATTTCATGAATTCAAATGGACGTTTTAAAAACAATATGGCGCCCGGTAACGACGCTGCGGTTAATGGGCGTGTTCGATCCTATCTTTTATGGCCAAACGAATAATGCGCATTTTTACGTAATTTATGTCGAAAAACACGGGGGGACGTTGGGGAACGATGGAAGCTTACGACGATAATGATGCCGAGATGGAAACATTCAAATCTCCCAAAATGCCATCGTTTTATTTATTCGCAAACTTACTTTTCTTTATGCCGCCATTTAATCAGCATTTGGAGATTGAGCAACACATAAACAATCTATGCAATTCTTATTTTGAGTATAATGTCTTAACCTGTATAGTAGGATAATCGCTTATGTGCGAGCGAATTCCAGTGATTCAGAAAGAGTTTGAGAGCTATGACAGTCATGATCTTTAGCATACAATTTTGAAATTAAATATGTGATATGAAAATAAAATATGATTATAATGTAGGTCATGTAAGTAAAAATTAATGGATTTGCACTTAGCTTGATGAGTTTTTACTATAATATGTGCACGATCAAAAATTGAATTTTGAATCAGCATTTTAACTTATTAATTTCGGAGTTTCAATGTAAAATTATTTTTAAAAATCAACGTAAAATATGAAATAAGTTAATTTGAGCAAAACCTAAATGTAATTGAATAGAATGTTCGGTTTCGATATAAATTTGATCAGAAGATGGAAGATGTCCAGTGAAGATGTACATGTCCATGACCTCCCACTTCGATGTATTTTTTATTCGATTTTATCAATGCTTATATTAATGGAATACATTTTTATCTTAGCTATAAGGAGCAGCTTTATATAATATCGTCTGCTCATATAAGCTCACAGAATTGAAGCTACGGAATTTAACCCTACGTAATTGATTCTCGGACTAAAATTAGCAGCAGCTCCTTCAATATATGTAATTTCGATTTGGATTCCACCATTGTGTCGATGTCGTCCATACAAGTCAGATGCATCATATCACGTACATTTCCAATAGTTTCATTATTTGGATAGGAATTATAATTTAGGCTGGAGAGAAGATAGTCTATGAGTGAGTAGATTTTAAATTATAATTTGATTATTGTTGCTGAAATAATTTATTAATCGCCTCAGTATTTAAATCCAGGAAATCAGACTGAACTAATATTAATATTTTTGATCTCCCAAGTTTGACCCAAATACTTCTACCAAATCTGGCGAGTCTCTCCTTATTGTCATTACAGATCTCAAATTTTGCATTTAAATCATCAGATATAATATCAGCATCACATAAAGCAGGAGGCTCATTAAATCATATCATCGATGCTGACTTTTATATTCACACACGAATGGGAAGACTTCGGTTTGATAGTATCTGAGCTGCCTTATGGCTCAACTTTATATACATTTTAGGGTAAAATTAGGTTTATCAATAAGTTATTGATCTTTTTTTAGCGATTGTTTTAGAAGTATTTATAAAAAAAATGGAACGGATTATAAAGCCAAAGCCAATTTATCAGGTTTTATGAGCCAAAACTTCATATCGTCATTCAAAAATCACAATTTTTTCACCTCCATATGGCGAAAATCAAAAATGATGACAAAGATAGGTTAAACTACATTTCATTTTTCAGTAAAAAATAAGGAAAATACACTGAAAAAGGCATATAGCAGTCAAATAAGCAATATACAAGGTGTTTTGCACATGGACAAAATTTCATCTTTAATCCGTCATAACTCTTGTATTAGTAGTTGTAATGGCACAAAATAACTGTTTTTGAATTTTGAAATGTATTTTTGATCCAAAAAAATCATTATTTTATGCAATTAGTTTTAAAAAAATTACTTCTGAGATTCCAAAGTCACAAAAAATGCGCGAACAAATGAGAAATTTCAACTTCTAAATTCTCCAAACAAACAAATAACAACTATTTTGAACTTAGTTTAATTTTAAAAATATCTTTAGTTAAGAAAATGCTTTTTTTTTTGCAAAGGGGGGGTTTATTTCTTCAATTAGGATTTCTTTTGTGCACAAAATTCATTAATTTTCACGTCCCTAGACAAAGAAATCCAGTGGTGTCGGGTCTGAAGATCGTGCGAGCCACGGAATATGACACGTTCCCAGGCGAAGAAATTCATTGGTGTCAGGTCTGAAGATCGTGCGAGCCATGGAATATGGCACGTCTCCGGAAAGGAGAAATCCACATGGTCCACAGCATGATTGAGAGCAAGAAGAACTAGTACCTTTGGCGCAAATACGTAGAAGAGATTCTGAGCGCCTAAGAGGGCAGTGAAAGAGAGAGACGCAGAGCGCAACAGCCTCTCCAACAATAGAATAGGGCTAATCACCTAAGGCCAGACTACCTGTCCTCCTGAAGCAATGTGGAAAACAATACGGGGGCAGAGAAAGACAAGGGGGGGGGGGGTTAGTGGGTAGGCACGACCGAAAAATCGTGAATCTTACACTACTCAGATTCTCTGGGTGTCTTGTGAAGAAAAAAAAAGACAAAGAAATCCAGTGGTGTCAGGTCTGAAGATCGTGCGAGCTACGGAATATGGAACGTTTCCAGACAAAGAAATTCATTGGTGTCAGGTCTGAAGTTCGTGTGGGCCACGGAATGGGGCTGCCAAAATAATTAATTTACATGATAGACGTGCCCACAAAAGAAATCCTAATTGAAGGAATGAGGCTTATTCCTGACACTTAGGACAAAGGGCCTATGTGTGAAACGTAGCAAAAGATCTCCCTAACCCCCTCAAAAAAAATCGATTTATAAGCAAAACAGCCTGTATATTAGGGGAACCCAAAAGTATTCGAAAATTTTGCTTAAATAAATTTTTAGATCCATTTTATGTAAAACCTTTTCGGCTTAGAAGCAAAAAGTTTTTTTTAAAGAATTTCCACTTCAGCTTTATTGTTGAATCGTTCTTCTCTCTGGCTATGCTCCATAGAGCTGAAAAAAAGAAAATCTGTCAATTTTCATTTATGAAGTCGCGAATTATCAAAAAGAAATATCGTTTTTTTTTGTTGTTGAATGAGCTTTGAGTTTTGAGAAACAACGAGTTTTAATTATGTTCGTACAGTGGTTCACGGGGATGCCAGTTTTTGCGATAACTCTTCGATTGTTTGCCATGGATCTGACTCGATGAGAGATTTTAATGCAAAATTTGAAGATTGTCACATTCTCAATTCATCCCTTATGTTTCTAATGGCCGATATGCTATTTCAATATAACATCTTCGAGTGTTTTATTGGCTTTTGTTCCATTCCAACCCGAATTTTAAAAAAAATAGCCTACAATGCCGCATGTGTATCTCATTAGTTCCAGATCTAGACATTTAGATCTTAATAATTAAAATAGTTTTACGAAAAAAACAATTTAAAAAGATATTGGACACAAACTGAGTTCAAGCATAATGTCTTAAAATACGCGAATACTTCTCGATGCCCCTAGTATTACTTCTTCAAAAAGTGTCTTATTGTCATTTTAGTCATGTATTATTAACATAAGGAACAATATTAAATTATTTTGTATAGGAAATCCCATTTTAAGCATAGTGTTTTTACTGCCATGCGAGCAACTACTGAAAATTTGATTTATCAAAATGATTTGAATTTTGTAACACATACGTAGAGGCATGTTCCTTTTGACGAGATAATTTCATTTGCTTTAACCAAATTTCATTCATGTCTGAGAAGATTAAATGATACTAGGTGTAAATCGAGTTGTGCAGATATGAAAGTTGCTTTCGAGGCCCGAGTCGCCAAAGAACAAATTAGCAAACAGCGGGCCAGGATGTTGAGCTTATACACGAAGCATTTTGTGAATTTACTCCATGAAGCAGACATTTTCATTATAAAATAGTATCAATTCCTGTGCATGTGGCTGTGTTAACTAAATTGGGGAAGCTGCCGAGCGAAACGCTTTTGTTGTCTACCCGCACCCAGTAATCGTGTCTTATTACAGTTCAAGCAAATATTAACAACACGTCTCATATCAACCCTCCACACACACACTTCGGCTGTCAAACTACTTTGTTCAAATATTTAATAATGCCAATTCTGATATTCATACAACTCGGCGAAAAGTCAAGCTGATAAATTGTCAAGTCAATATGTGTACAGCGATTCATCTCAGACGCGTCTGTGTGCTCAATATTACAATTCAAATTTCATCTTATGTCGCTTAAATAATTTCATGAAAATATCGCCCCTTTCCACCGGCAAAGGACTTGTTTTCCGAAGCCAGATTAAGCTTTCTAAATGTACTAGACATCGCAGAGACTAATATCGGTTTTTGAAATAGAACGAGGGGAGTTTTTAACACCCTGATGAACGCGGGATTAAAATACTTCGTATAAACAAGGGCAGCTTACACTAGCTTAATTAAATTGCTACAATTAGATACAATTTTTCAAATAATATAACTATCGTGGCTAACAAAAAGATCTGAAAGTCTGAAAGATTTAATAAAAGCATTAATTTGGTTCGATATCATTCGCAAAATTATTATAAATGTTCATCCAACTGTGAAGCATAGGTATTCTTTTTGTAAATTTTCACGAGTTGTATGATCTTTCTGGAAATATTAGGTATATTCAGAAAGTAAGTGTACTAAATTTTTATATATTTTTTAGAAAAAGTGTATTTGAAAACAAAATACAGCATATTGTTGATAAAATTGTTAACTATTTTTCAACATAGCTTCCATCCCGTTCAATGCATCTGGTGAGCCATGGCACAAGCTTTTTTATATCTTTCTCGAAGAAGTCTTTCACCAGCTCTTTTTTCCACTTAAAAACCTCTTTCTATTCTTCCAAGGAATGGAAAATATAATAATCTGAAGGCATCAAGTCAGAGGAATACGGAGGGTGGTTCAAAACATCCCAACCAAATAAGTCCAAGAGCGCCTTGGTGGCTAAAAGCAGATTAAGAATTAGTGTGACACCATTGTGACGACTGTCTTTTTGACTCAGACGTATAATGAGCTACCAACTTTGTATCTCCAGTCACAATAGAGCTCAAAAAATCCTCACTTCCATTTAAAGTCGCGCAAGAAACTCACGGGCGCTATTGATCCGCTTGCACTTGGTGGGATTTCTTACCGACATCTTTCACGCAAATAGACACTGCAACGTGAATTTACGTACAACCGTATTCCTGCTATGCTCGCTTTGTTAAGAGATCCCCTTCTACCACTCAGAATGGTAAAACCTTAAAAAAATAAAAAAACACAGTCCGTTATTGTCATAATACACTTATTTTCAGGATATTTCTCGTAAATATCAGACGCATCAATATGATTCAATTGTGGTCACAAAATGTCACTCAATATTGATTAGTATCGTTCAGCATTCACAGTAGCAGCATTTCGAGCACCATATTAAAATAAACGTAATGTAAGTTTGAGCTTTTGTTAGAGATTTTGAGCCGCTTAAGTTTGTTTTCGTTTTGATGAGTTTCGTCGATGTGAGATAAGATTTGAAGTGTCTACGAAGACGGTATACATAGACTTTTCTGGCGCAAAAAGCAAGTATTATCCATTGACGCGCGACGGGTTTTGACGGCTGTGTACGTCAAAGTGTTAAGCTAACTAAGTCTGTTGGACAAAAGACTTCCAATATTTTCTTCCATCCCAAAGATTCAGAGAAATCCAGATAGAAGCCTAAGACGCGCTCGCGTCAAGGAAGCGGCTTTATTTAGATGGCAGGAGAGGTGATCTGCGTCGGTCGTCGGCCGCTACCTCTCACTTTCTTTCTCTCAGTTAGGCACCACCTGAGGCGACACCTGGGCTTTCAACAACTTCAGAGTGTCCATGCAGAGATCCATCCATGGACGCAGACCATGTTCTGTGGACATTTTCGGGCATGGCGTCCGATCGCGAGGCGTTCCTTCGTTGTGTCAGTGGTCCGAAATTCGGATCAGTTGGACACGGAAGCCTTGTGGCCATTCTCTCTGATTTTAGGGCATTTAGGGCTTTTTGTAAAAGTTTTGAAGGAAAATGCATTCCCAGGGCTCAACGATCTTCACCTAGGGGTCCTTGCGACTGGTAACAATTAGTGGTCTCGCCACTAATTGTTATTTCTTGCATTTTTTTCGAAGCCGCATGTAAAACTCAAAGCTCTTCCCTACCCTATACAATATATATTCATTCAATTATTTTTTTCTATTTCATTTTTAAGCAGTTTTCATCTATATATTTATCCTAGCCTAAGAATTTCAAAGTAAAATTAGAATCTTTAGCTAGCTTCCTCCCGCGTTCAGAGTGCAAGTGGCCGCAAGCAGTGGAGAAGGAACGTGTCCTTGCAGACATGGAATTTTAATTTGACGATTTTGCACCATTGTGTGCATTTTGCGAGCGGGCTGGTATGCTCCCGAATAGGGGGACCAATCACACAGCTCGGGTCAGAGGAGGCTCCCCATGTTGTTGTTATATTCATCCCAAAGATTATGCTAATGCCGTGCTAATGAAGTACCTTTAGATTCAAAATGTTTTTCCGGATGGTGTGCACCGTCTAGTAATAAATGATTTGAGCGTGAGCAGCCCGCATACAGCTGTCCATGTGAGAAGCATGCACGCATACCCTGTGTGTTTCCATTTTTTGTTGATGCTCACACCGGAAATTGCACACGTTTCAATTCGAATAGCATATCAGTCGGAATCGTTGGGCCATAACCTCTTTTTAAATTTTGCATTTCAAACTGTAGCTCCGATGATATCATTCATCTTTTTTTTACATGTCATTTAATTAATGCCTTTACATACAATTGATATCAAAAAATCACGTTTGAATTTATCTCGCTTATAAACGTACCACATATTGAAAACCACTGTTTTGTTTGAAAATATCGGTGCAGTAAGCTCTTTTGGAGGCACCACCAAAATTTTGTTTCAATCTATTAGCTGGTTTAAGAATTATATCAATTTTACGAAGGAAGTAGAGTTTCATGAATTTTAGCGCGGAACACCCGAACTGTAAATTGTTAAAGTTTTTTTTTAAATTTTGATGTTCGCATTCATCCTTAATATATTTTGAGGCAATGATAGCACTTCATATCGTGTTGAATCCTGGAGTTTATTTCGCTATTGATTGATTTTTTATGTATGAAGATGCATCCAACTCGCTTTAAGAATGAGTGATTTGTTTATTTATTGATTTAGATGTGGTTGCTTAGCAACACGCGCTTAGTTGGAAAGCTACGCGATGTATTGGTGTGGGAGTGAGAGGTAAGGATGCGTGCGCTCTCCCTCACTTCGTATAGCGACTGGCGAGCCGCCGAGCACCACGACGCGCCAGCCGTCCAGCGCGGCCTTGGCTGACGCAGCCGAGCGCTTCAACAGACATTAGATTGATAGCATTATCGCCTCTCGGCATAGTTGACAAAAGGCTTTGTTTACCTTAGAAAATTTTGGACAGCCGGACAGATGGACGGACACACATTGATTTTTTTTTATATATAGATAGATTACACAAACACAGCTTCATTTTTTAACTCTAAATTTTTGCTAACAAATGGAAAAAAATGCATAAAATCAACTTTTCTTCGGGGTTAAGAAGCTTTATTTCAGGCAATTGTTACTTTAAATAAAGATGTTACGTACGAAACATACAGCACAAACATTGATTTCATATTTATTTGTGTTTTGACGTATCAATTGATACTTGATTTCAAATAACAAGTTTTATTATAAAGTAGCATAACAAAAAGAGATACGTTTTATAGAGGTAGTCCTGTTGTCCCAGAATACCTTATGCGATAAACATATTTTGTTATTGGGCGTGCATCTTATCGTGGATGATATAACGGAGCGGTGCTTCATTGTGGGAAAGTTAGTCCCGGAGTCCCTAACGACGGCGGAGTACAAAGAGGAGCCGATAGAAAACGGGGTAAAGCTGCGCAGCCAGTTAGCACAATAGTTGTAACGGTAGATATTGGGTGATTATGCTGGGGTAGTGGAGATAGCGGAGGTTGCTGACGCGCTCGGAAAACTTTGATTTATTTACGAGCGATTCTTCAGATAAAAGCGAGCACGGGACTTCCCCGAATGTGGGACAGGGGAGAGTCGCAAACGAACAAACAAAAACCGACTGGGGGTCCACTTCCTACATGTAAAACAGTTGGATATCACTTTTCGCCAGTGATTTTGTGCGCCATTAAGCCACCTTGTTAGGACTTTGCTACCCGGAAGTTGAACCCGACACACAGACCGTTGCTCAAAAGCGTTTCATACGGGATATTTTGAATTTTAAGCCGAAATTTTATATTGTCAACAAACGAAAGCAATAAAATAATATGCTACGTCGTTGTAATTTATGATATAAAAAAATCTGAGTTTAAGGGTGGAAAATAATGTATATAATATAATATTTGCTTTTACTTTTGATGACTTTAAGATCAATTTGAATTGAATTTTTATAACATTTTTATAATAGTGACTCTTATTATGAGCGGTCCGAGTTTCATTTTGACATTAATCCTTTTCGTTTGAAAAAAAGTTAAAGATTTTTACAAAAGGAAACGAGATTGGCAATTTTTTAATGTATTTGATTGAAAAACTGATTGGTGTATTTCAGCTTTTTTGCCAAACTTCTTCATCAAAGTCGAGATTTGATATTTCATTGTAGTCTTTTTTGCCATTTTTCTTGTTGTTTACCAAAATAGTCCACAAATTCTAAAATGTGACAAAATTTTCCTCCTCGAGTTCAAGATTTGGATCGTAGGAAAAGCCGAGAAAACCAAGTCCAAGGTTGCTAAAAAGAGACAACGGTTGCTTTTCGAAAAAAATTGCATCAATTTTCTAATTCTAAGAATTCCAAATGGGTAATTTCTGAGAAATTTACAAATTTTAAGAATTTTAATTGGCCGGTTTCCGAGAAATTTACTAATTCTCAGAATTCCAAGCAGTTTTTTTCTGAGAAATTCAAGTCCAAGATTTGGACTTAAAAAAATAATCATTTATTTCAACCCTTTAAGCACGCAAGTCAAGATTCAATGTCACGTGTCAATTTCAATCTCCAGGCGGCGCCTGCTTTCACGTGGGCTTTCTTTAGATACTTCTTCATTAGCCACGTGAAAGAGATCTGGCTGCGGGAAGGACGTCTTCCCGCAGCCAAGGCTAACCGACGACTCCTCTCGACTCCCACCTCTTGCGCATCACCACCCAACTGTAATTAATTCATTCGAATATTTTGTTTGGGATGTGTGTTAAATATTTTCTTGTATTTTTGGCTATGGTTTTCAATTCCTTGAGCCATTTCTGTATGTTGTTGAGGTCATATTGGAGCAATTGAGACGCTATTGCGGGGTCGTTGTGTGAGATTAGAAGAGCTGTGTCGTCCACGAAGGTGGCAGTTGTCGTGGTGTCTTTTGTCGGAATGTCAGCTATGTATAAAATGTATAAAACTGGACCAAGTACGCTGCCTTTTGAGACACCGGATTTTATATCATGGAGTGTGGTGGCTTCATCTTCGTATTTGACGTAGAATTTTCTGTTGGTCAGGTATGATTTGAGTATGAAAAAGTAATTTGTGGGCAGTTGTTTTCCAATTTTATATAGCAAGCCCGGATGCCACACTTTGTCAAAAGCCTGAGTTACGTCCAGGAATGCTGCCGAGCAATATTTTCTGTCTTCTAAGTCCTTGTGTATTCTATTAAAGACCCTGTATATTGGTATTAGATTGTTTTTCTCAATTATTGGTTAAAGTCTCTTCAAGCAATGTTTCGCGAGATCTTTAGCAGATGTACCATGTTAGCGCATATTGGTATGGTGAAGTGAAGTAGGGTAGCGGTGATGGGGGGAGGAAGGATGTGCGTGTAATACGGCGATTGAACTCCGATCACGGGAAAGAGGGAGATAGTCTGTCTTCGAGGTGAGAGTATCCCTTTACTGCTTCTTTAAAATCACGTTACTTCGCATCAACTCAGCGTTTATTTCTTCAGTAAACTGTCTCATTATACACCCAAACACATGTAAGACAGAAAAAAGAAAAGCGGGGATGGAGCTCGGGAAGAAATTCGATCCGTCACATATTTTCGGCTCATTAATTACGAATATAATAAAGCCATCAAAGTGGTAATTTCTGTGCGAAATTTAAACGATACTCGAGTTTAATGGGAAATTAATTACGGCAACTTTTCACAAAAGCGCTTAGTGCTGTTAAACTTTGGCTCGAGGCATGTTAACGAGCCGGCATTACGACGACAAATAAAATCGTCGTCCACACGGCCCCAAATTTGTCATACGTCATTCGTACCGCACGGGAGCGACCCAAATATTACCTACTTGTAAATCTCACTTACGGCTCGAAAGATCAACACGTATTTGTTTTTATTAAAAACGGCGCCGTACTTTCGGCGTCGCCCTGTACATGGCCGACCCGCACGGCCCCAATCGCGATAAAGCGTCCCGGTGTAATGTTCATAAAATTTTCGTTTAGTTCGTACACTTCCGGAGGCTGACCCTTTCTGTTGTTTTGCGACATTTGTCATCGCTTTCATCAAATGCCAGATCGATACTGAAATAATACATAGTGTAAAATATCAGCAAGCAAAGTGTTGCTGAATAATAGCACAAGGAAAACATTTACAGGTGCGGCAGGGAAACTACTTTTTTTTAAAAATTATTAACATAAACAGTATAGACTATATCAGCTTAATTCTTTTTTTCATGTTACACAGAATTATTTATTTTTATTTTTTATATTATAAAAATTAAAGTGACCTACATTCTAATAAATGCATTGAGATAGTTGGGATGATCTATCTATGATCGATCTATTGTGCGACTTTTTGATGTGGAAACCTGGTATATTCTATACTGTTTGTGGTATTCATTTTTAAAATAAGGTATTTTCCCTGTCGCATTCTGTATATATTAGGCTGTCTCATAAGTTTCTTTCGCAAATGAACACAGATCTAATCATAGCCATGGTTGAAGAAAACCCGCGATATATTGTTCGCGAAATAGCTAACAAGGTAGAAATTCCACGAACATCTGTCCATAATCATCTGACAAAATTGGGCTACATCAATCGTTCAGATATGTGGCTTCCTCATCAACTGACTTACTCAAATAAACTTCAGCGTATTTCAACATGCGATCTTCTTCTCTAGTGATATAATAACCAACCTTTTTTGAAGACAATTGTCACTGGAGATGAAAGTTTCTATGAGAATATCTAGTAGCTAAACCTGGCCTACATCCAAAAAAAGTTTTGCTATTCATTTGGTGGGACTGGAAGGGGGTAGTTTATTATGAGCTACTTCAGCAAGGTGAAACGATCAATTCAACAAAATATTGTTTCCAATTAGACAATCTAAAGGATGCAATTTCCAGAAAACGGCCAGAATTAGCGAACAGACGAGGCGTTGTTTTTCATCTTTGCTCCTCAGAAATAAATTATTATCATTTGACTGGGATGTTTTACCTCATTCTCCATACTCTCCGGACATTGCCTCTTCAGATTATTATTTATTTTTTTCATTGAAAAATTATTTACGTGGTAAAAATTTTAATTCAAAAAATGATATAAAAATGTACCTTGATCAATATTTGGCTATAAACCTGGGAAATTTTAGCAAGAAGAAATTATGAGACCTCCGGAGAAATGGAAAAAAGGTAATAGAACAGAATGGATCATATATTATTCAATAAATGTTGATGTAATACAAATTATTGTTTATTTTTTCTTAGTATGAAAACGAAAGAAACTTATGGGACACCCTAATACATAACCTGGGGTTACCTGATATACTTTCCGATAGAATAATTTTAAATAGAAGCTGGAGTACCCAAAGTTTTAGAAGAATTCATCCCTTTTCTTTCATTTTTAACGTTAGTGCAGTAGGGCTTTTGTTGTGGAAAATAGTTTTTCATCATATCAAAAAACGATAGAATGATATTCAGACTATCCCCATTCAATAGCGGAAAAATCTTTCGTCTTCTTTAGGCGCAAGGTATTTAAAAGTCTCATCAGCTGTCACCGTGAGGAGTCGTCGGTTGGCCTTGGCTGCGGGACGACGTCCTTCCTGCAGTCTGATCTTTTTCTCGAGGCTACTAAAGAAGTGAGTATTTCTATTCGACGCCCGTCCACATCTATCCGTCCGTCTGGTATGTATATATAGTTGATAAAAGGCTTTGTTTACCTTAGCAAATTTGGATCGGACACATTGATTTTATATATATATAGATAAGGCATATATAAAAGAAGCGAAGCAAATAAGACATTCTGGTGGAGAGGATGATATTTAACAAACTATATGAAATGAATATTTGGGAAAAGTGTGTTAACAACGAGTGTTCATGACTGATTAGTTCATGATCCATGTCAGTAAACTGTAGACAACTTTTTCAAGGTTTTACAACCCAAATTTACATGGAAATATTACGTACTATATTCTATAAAAAGGGACGATTTAAATATTTTTTCGTTCGACGAATATAAAAGCTTACGGAAAGGATTACAAGTGGGCAAGTAGGAATAAAACGAGGCAGAGTACCTGTCGGCTTTGAATGATGGCCATGGGAAAGAATTAGCGTTTTCATAGTTACTCAAGCCAAAATTATCGATAATTTTTCATCCGAGGACTTACAGGAAGCGATAAATATACCGGCAATAATATCGCGTTCCCAATAAAGTCCTGGAATTGCCACGCACTCACAAAATTATAAAGGAAACGCGAAGACTTGTTACAATATATTATTTTTTAGTGGCTTACATTTTCAAACGGAAGATTTTTAAGTACACCATAAAAAGTAAAATAATTACTTTGAAGCTAGTAATTGCTAAAAGCACAACACTTGAATCCAGTTCCGAGGACCCTCAAGGGACGTGAAGTGGTTTAAATGCTTGCAGCACATTTTACTGACGACCCTTAGGGCCATCCTTGCTAAACCATTGTGGTTAAGTAAATTCGCCCTATTTATAATGTACCTCGTTTAATGACCGACATTGTTTGGTGGGTAAAAATTGTACCGAACGACCACTCGATACCCTTGCGGTTTATCCAGGACTATTTTTGAGACCCTTAAGCGGTATCATTCGTGAGGATCGCTGTTGTTTCGCAACGAAGCCTTTGTTCGACGATAGTTTAACTGTGATGATGATGATGGTGTTACATCCTGATGATTAAAAAAAATCTATCTCGTGTGCTGCAATAAAAACATGGAGATAATGGAAGCAATTTCGGGATTGGACTCTCGGTAACAAACCGTAAAATTAATGTCATGCACGAGGTCAAAGATGCAAACATAAATTTGTTGGCTTTATGTTTTATTCCATAAACATTTTAGCCATTTACCATTGAAAAAATTTATGCAAATATGAGCATGTTGTTTGAAATTTATGGCAGAGGCTAATAAAAATCCTTTTAATCTTTCAATACTATATACATATTTAATAGGTGTGTTTTAACACTACTTTACAAAAAAACATATTCTTCCCTTTTTAAATATTTAAATAAAAAATTACAATTGTAAATTTATGTTAATCATGCAAAAATAATATAAGAGGCATTATTCTATCGAGGGATTTGCAATTTATCTAAATTATAACTTTAGCAAATTCATTATGATGGTCTTAAATATGAATAATTATGATATTTAGGAATAATTCTTCAATTAATATTTATTTTAAGATTATATATTACTTTTATCAATTTTAAATAGTTGAATTTGTACCTTTATAAATCTAGTGGTATCAGGTCTGGATACCGTACTAGCCACGGAATAGGGCACGTCCCCAGACAAAGAAATCCATTGGTGTCAGATCTGGTGACCGTGTGAGCCACGGAATGAGACTGCCAAGATAATTCATTTACACGACAGAGGTGCCTACAATAGAAATTCTAAAATAAAGAATGGGGCTTACTTCTGATACTTAATAAAGCGTATGTGTGAAACCAAGCAAAATACACCCCAAACCCACTAAAAAGTGTAACAGTCCATACGCCAAACATCCTATATATAAAATAGACAGCTACATGATTTATTGCTACAGGCCACGTGTAGCGCGAGCTTTCCTGTTTCATTTCGCCAGACCAACATACGCTAATATGGTGCATCTGCTAAACGTATCATTAAAAAATTGCGTACACAAACAATGCTATATTGTACTGATTCAAAAACGTTCACAAAGATGTGCCCAATAACTCTTCAAACTTTCATTGTAATCAGATGAATAGTTTAAGAATGCATACAGAACAAACGTACAACAAACCTCAGACATTCATTTTTATATATTTAATATCTACCGCGCAAATCGATTTGTATATTTATATAAGTCAATTTTGGATGTTAATAAAATAGCATTGGCTAATTTAGACATTAATGAAAGATACATTTTCATCCATCCGACGAGTCTTTTGCATACAAGCGGAGAACTTGCAGATATAGTTTTCCTTTTTGTGTAGACAATGTCATTTTCCGACTATGCTTTTAGGAAAACTTTTTGACATTTAATTAATAAGGCTCGCTTTTGACACCCAGAGAAAAACGCTCCCAGTATGAGGGGTTGAATTTCAAAACGCAAAGTTCTCCAGCAAGGTTGGTGCGGAGATAATAAAACTTTTGTGTGTTCAATTTGAGGGTCATGTGTATTAATTAATTTTTACCCTGATCTACGTTCGTCGAGCGGTACAAATTCTGCTGAAATATTTCGAACCATTGATCTTAATTTCGGCCACGAAATTCAACAACGAAACTCCATTGATAATCGAGGTAGAAGTTTTTAAAAGTTTTCTTTTGGGATATTAAATTTTCTTGAAGGTGGGCGGAGTGGTCGTAATTTTGAAGCATTTTCAGAGCCGAAAAATAGTCATTGCCTTTGGGAAAGTTGGAGATCGAATAAGTCAAAAGTCGAGTGCAAGGGTTGGCGACTGTTTACTTTATAACTCTTTTACTATAAATCACAAGCGCAGAACTTTTGGATCGATGTCTTAAGGAATATGTTACCTAAATGTATTCTACGATTCAACTTTGTAGCTGAGATCAGCAGAGTGTGGCGAAGCATTTGCATGGCGACAGTTATATGAAAAGAAACTTTCGGCACTGCTCCAAATATATCTAAAAAATATACAGAATGTCCAAAAAGCAAATTTGAAAATGAATAAGAGTAGATCTTTTATCAGAATGTGGGTTATCCCAAAGAGAAAAATGAAGACCAATATTGATATCACCATGTGGGAGAAAATAGAATTTCGTTAGTTCTCAAACTTATGATTGATGTTTTGTTGTATTTCCATATACATAATATATATATATATATATATATTCGTATGAATTTCAAGCAAGTTGATTTGAATACTAAGCCAAAAGTTGGAACTACAAATCACAGTTAAGAGAATACTATGCTTAATTGCAAGTAATTGTTGCTCAACTTCTGAACTATAATATAAATACAAAGATAATTTACATTTTAAACTGAATATACTATCGATATTTGAATTAAAAAGCATTAGACAGCTTAAATTTTCTAATAATTCTGCATTTAAAATAAATTAATTTGGTCAAAAAATTATTTTACTAAAACATTTTTCACCAAATTTGGATTACATTTTTACATAATTTTTATACTGATAAAATCAAATTTTGGCTCGCATATCAATAAAAAAATATAAGTCTGTATACAGCATTTCATAATAAATGTATTTATGTAAAAAATATATTGTAGTTTAAGGTGATGAAACGCGCAAATCTGTGCGCCCGGTATTCATAGAGTTAATGATGTACCTTAAAGACAATTGGTCGCATTCGCTGATGACGTTGCCATCCTAGTCAACGCCAAATCCATGGAGATCTTATGAACGACCTGCGAGGAGGCGCCGAGGAAGGCCAAGAAGTGGTTGACAGGAGCTGATTTGGAGCTTGCTGTCCAAAAAACGGAGGCCCTCTTTTTCATAAGACGCAGGAAGCTTGCGCTCCCACCTCTGAAGATCGGGGGTTGCGAGATTAAATACTCAAGATCCATTCGGTATTTGGGGATCTGGTCAGATTGATGCCCAACATTGATGGCACAAAAACAAGCAGGAGGCAATTATACAACGAGGTAGTGCACTCGGTACTGTTGTGTGTACTGTACTAATATGGGCTGAGGCACTACACATTGAAAGGGCCAGACTTAACATGGCCAGAGTCCAGAGAAGGAGTGCAATCCGAGTGGCTGCTGTATATCTCACAGTGTCGAAAGACGCCATCCTGGCGCTGATTGCCATACCGCCAATCAACTTGCTCGCCTACGAGAGACAGGCAATACAGAAAGGTGCAGACAGGAAAAGCGCTAAGCAGAGGACCATGGCTTTATTGCAGTCCCGATAAGACAAATCGAACTAATACCGAACTTGAGAACCTGGGTATACAGAAAGCACGGTCAACAGTGCTACCACTTGACCCAGGCTCTTACCGGGCACGGTAGCTATCTCTGCAAAGCAAAGTACGACGATGTTGCAAACACGACATTTGTCTGCCCAGCGTGGAGTACTGAAAGGGACATCCTACGGGAGGAGATGGGAATCAGCTCACTCTCCCCTAGCAACATGGTATCTTCGATAATAACGGATCCCAGGGCATAGAATGCGTGGTGCAAATATTTTTTAATATGAGGAGCTTTTGAATTTTAAACTTCTTTCACCAAATTAAAAACATGTCTATTTATTCCACACGAGAGAGAGAGATCTGGCTGCAGGAAGGACGACCTCCCGCAGCCAAGGCTAACCGACGACTCCCCCGACTTCCGCTTCCTGCGCGTCACTACCAACCGGCAACTGTGCACGCGCAAGAAGCGATCGGTCGATATGGAGGTCTCCATAGGGGCACAAGAGATGGCGCTGTTAAAATAACACAATGCACCTGAAAAGAGATAGAACATGTAGTTGTTAACACCGCTACTACGTGGGGATGGTAAATTGCCCACGCTACATGGATTTGTAGCGCTTTCCGTTGACAGTTAGACAATACGAGTTTCATTTCATAAATAAATTTAATAAATAAGATTTGATAATTTGCACACATTTAACAGTATTATCTTTTATAACAATTAATAAATGTCGAGCTTTTCTAATGAAATATCTCGTATGTATTGTAAAACCATTGAAATAAATGACATGCTTTTTAATTTTTGAAGACTGCTATAATGGCATGTAAAATGATTGTTTATACAAAGGAAAGATGATTAAAAACGTACTTGCTTTCATCGTGAATTCGTAGCATTGGATTTTTAATCTGCCTGTCTTGCAGATGCATCACAAAGAAGAAATAACGTTTTGGCTTTCTGAAAAGAGCTTGCAGATTGTTACCAGTGCGCTTGAAGCACTTTTAAAGGCTTTAGCGTATAACTCGGTGTATAATGGCGAAACGAGGGTTGATGTCCACAAACGAAAGCTCGATGGTTAAAAGCTGTGCAAATATGACAGCATGCTCCTGCTGGAGCACTCCACAAAGCAGCGACAAACGCAACACAGATGCATTTCGCTAGGGTGGTATGGGAGTCTACTCCAGACGTCGGGAGCTTTTATCCGCAGCGGGCTTTCGATAGAGCTTTTAATCAGTCACGGAGTCGCTTTAATTGTTACCGTGGACAAGCGGAGGCATCCGAAAGAAACTTGTTACGGGTCCTTCTTTTATTTTTATTCCGACTCTTTAATTACATTCGTCTGATGACCTTTGCAATGCTTCCAGAGCTTTGCTCCTGTACCGGAGCTAAATGCTTCGCAGTTCACGTTTGAGAGGGAATTTTACGCATTTAGCGCGCAATAATCGAATTAGTTGGCCTTTCTTTGTTGCCACGGAGATTGAACAGTATGAATTGAATTTAAATACAGAATTTTAGCGAGTTTTCTTTTCATTAAATAAAACAAAGATGCTCAGCGTCTCCTCGATATGCATTCGAAATTAATATTACAATAGGGCTTCGACCCTTGGCTCATGCTATGCGTGTTAAACTAATGGACCTTTAGATTAAATTCGAGCCTTTAAATAAAGTGCAAGAAAGCTTTTATTCTCTTATAATACGTTTCAGCCAAAAATAGCCTTTATTAATTAAATTTTAGAAAATATCAACTCATTTTTCACATGAAGTGTCCGATTTTTTAAATCCCATTTTATGATTTACATTTGATATCAAAAAATTGTTATGATGTAAACAATAACTAAATTTAAAAAACTTTCAGATTTTCTCAGAAATGAGTCCCAGGTTATGTATTAGGCTGTCCCATAAGTTTTTTTCGCAAATTAACACAGGTCTAATCATAGCCATGAGGAAGAAACACAGGTCTAATCATCAATCGTTCAGATGTGTGGCTTCCTCATGAACTGACTGACTCAAATAAACTTCAGCGTATTTCAACATGCAATCTTCTTCTCCAGCGACATAAAAGCCAACCTTTTTTGAAGAGACTTGTCACTGGAGATGAAAGTTGGATACTCTATGAGAATATCCAACGTAAACGGTCTTGGACCAAGGGTACAGAAGCTTTAACTGTAGCTAAACCTGGTCTACATCCAAAAAAGTTTTGCTATGCATTTGGTGGGACTGGAAGGGGGTAGTTTATTATGAGCTACTTCAGCAAATATTGTTTCCAACTGGACAATCTAAAGCAGTGCTCCGCAACACTTTCCCACATACGGCACACCAAAGTTCCTCCTTAAATTTTGCGGCACATCAAAAGTTAAAATAATGGATATTGATTTATTTATTTATTTTAAAATAGCTTTCACCATAGTACGGGGCATATCCCGAAAGTAAGTGTACTACATGTTTGTATATTTTAAAAAATATATAGAATATTGTTGATACACTTGTCAACTATTGTTCAATATAATTTCCATCCCGTTCGGTGCATCTGGTGAGCTGTAGCACAAGCTTCTTTATGCCCGCCTTGTAGAACTCTCCCGCTAGCTTCTTCCTCCATTTTAGAACCTCTTTCTGTACCTGTTCGTCAGTTGAAAATTTAATTATACGTGTTTAATTTATGAGTTTTTTCAAGCACACTCCTCTCATCAGCATACTCCTCCTTTTCTTTTGAATGCTTCTTTTGAGTTTTTTTAGGGTCTTACAATATCATTGTGTATTGATGGTCTCTTCCTGAGATAGAAATTCTATTGTGACGATTGTTTCTTTTATTCAGGCATGCAATGAGCCACCCACATTTCATCTCCGGTCACAATATAACTCAGAAATTCCTCACCTTCCAGTTCAAATCAAAGGGATCACGGAACATGGCTAGCATTTGGCGTGATTTCTTACCGACATCTTTCACACAACTGGATACTACAACAGGAGTTTACGTACTGCCATGTTCCTGAGAAGCTCGCTTTGTCAGGAAATCTCCCTCTGCAAACCAGTATTGCCAACCCTAAAAAAACAAAAAACCACAGCCTATTATGGTTACAGTACACTTACTTTCGGGATATTTTTCGTACTTAAAGAAATGTAAAAAATACACAAAAAATACATAATAAGAATATGAATGAAAATAATAATAAAAGGTTAAATAAGTGTTTTGTCGATAATTTTTTTGTTTATAAAGGATGCAATTGCCAAAAATGGCCAGAATTTGTGAACAGACGAGGGGTTGTTTTTCATCACGATAACGCCAAGCCTCATGTGTCTTTGCTCGTCAGAAATAAATTATTATCATTCTCCAGAGGCATTATGATGCTTCTGGAGAGATGGAGAAAGGTAATAGAATAGAATGGATAATATATTATACAATAATTTCTGATGTAATGCAATTTGTTGTTTATTTTTTTCTTAATATGAAAACGAAAGAAAGTTATGGGACACCCTAATATTAATATCTAATCTAAATCAGAAACAAAATATGAGATTTTCGACTATAAACGCGTTTGGCTCTCAGACGCGTCTATAGACGCTTGTGGCAATCAATCGCATTTTTTTTAATAAGATGATTTTTTTTATCCAGAATCTGAATTGATGAACGAGAATGCATAGATATTATCAAATCAAATTCTCCTCCTAATTTATACCAATGCTCAAATTCCATTGTTAAAAGCTTATCATCGGCGTCGAAATGTGTCATTATTTTCGCACAATTAATTGTTCCAGATTCACTCGTATTATTGCTTCGCAAATGTATTCGAATGTTGTACAAAGGTTGACTTTAATAGGCCGAAAAAAATGCAGAGCGGATGAAAGATTACAAGCAAATGTCAGAATAATGTCGCTATAACGCCTCTGTAACTGCTTTCTGTTCCTCGTTTTTCTTCTTTGATGTGACAAAAGAAATGAGGTTTTACAGCGAACAGAGAAAATGATTTAAAATTTAGCAAAGGAAATCCCATGTACCGGCTTAAGATTGGAGGCGCTTTATCGTGCAGCTTCCATCTTGTTATAACTCTTTTTCAGCATCTTAATATTCAACGCTTTTCTCAGAATTTCGGCTAAATACATAGACTAGATTTCATAATTGAGGATTTTTATTCGAAGCGTTAAATCAATGATGAAATAGCATTGCACTTGATTAGAGCAGCTTCGATCGTCGAGCGATTTAACTAGTTCGAACTTATACTGTACTCAATTACTAAATTCTCAAACTGACGCATTAGTGAGCTCAAATCCAACTTGAAAGCATCCCATTGAATTCAAATTTCATCGGATATATGCATACTTAATTGATTATAACACAAATATTTCCAGATGAAGCTCCTCCGACCGAAATTTACTCCGGGGACTGAACGAAGACGCCGCCGCGTAATTGAAAGCTTAACAATACGGCGCCCTGAATGGAAGCAGAGCTCGTCAATAATTTAGAGTTTGAAATGCAAAAAATACATATTTTATGTACAAGATATGCAAGAATTTTGATTTGGAAATGTGAAGAATGATCACACTATATTTTTATAACCCGGCTCTAAGCGTACATTGACGCTTCCCGATACTCGCATCCAAATTTCCCATCGGATTTGCGCCACTACTTCAATAAGACTGAACGCAGATCCTCAAATGGTGTTGAATTTCATAAAAATACATAAAAATTTCACACATAAACCAATGGGAATCTCATTTATTGCATTATCAGAATACTTTATTAAACCTAATATCAAAAGCGTGGAACTTGAATTTAAACATTTATAGATGTGGTAGGCCAAATTTGCTTAAACGTCACGAAAAGTGAAACTTGCATAGACTAGAGAGAGCTAGAAATTTGGGACTCCGTGACTAGGTACATAGCAAATAGATAAGCCAAGCAAAATACATAATAATGAGTCAAGATTAAATTTGGAATTTGGGTTCAAAACAATTTTACCTAAAGCAGTATTCCCCAGCCTTTTTACACTCGTGGACCACTAATACTGAAATTAAAAAAGGTTATTTATGTAATGTTTTTTAATCTTATATTGTGAGAGATTGACATAACTATAACTAACAAATATACATATAATAGTATGTTACATTAAAATTTAATAAAACATTGTTTTTTAAACAAATTAACCCCTAAAGGAGTACAACCACAAGGCCTGTAACCCCTCTCCATTTATTCAGAAAGAGCACTCTTGTACATTGAGCTCGGAGACAGACAGAGACAGAGAGAGAACGTAGCGCAGTTCGGGAGACAGAGACGGAGAGCTTCCCTGCATACATCGCGCGATTGTATAGACCGTCAGCCCAAATTTGATGATTTCGATTTCAAGTGTGTTATTATTTTACGCAAAGAAATGATCGACTATTTTGTACTATTCACAGAAGTTATTTATGTTAACGAATCGATTTTTTGCGTGTTATTTATGTAAAAAATTGATGTGGTCTTATATTCTCTATCAACAGTGTTTATTTACAATTGACTCTGCCTCGAACTGAAGATTGTCTTACGCTGATTTTAAATTTGATCACTCCTCAAAAGGTTAACGCGAAACCTGATGGCTGCAGTTTTTGTGGAGTTAAGACACGTATTTGTGTTGAGACGGCTTGTGTTAGCGAACACAATAATTGCAGAATTACGCTAAAAGCAATTTTCTTGGAAATGCATAGGAAAGTCAACGTACGAATAGAGTGAATCTAAAGCAGAATGTTTTTGGCTGAAGTTGAAGTTTGTTTATAATATGGAACAGCGAGTGACCGTGACAAATAAAGCATCCACTTAGGTCATAATTTGAGCCGCATTGTCCACCAAAAGATGCTTGTATGTTTTGAATAGTTCAAATTCAGATCTCAAAATGAAAAAAAGGTTTTGCTCGGAGAGAGACTAAGACGGAAAGTGTCTTGTTCAATGAGTTAGATATAGTTAGATAACCCAAATTTATCGACTAATTATAATAACCCAAATTAATCGATTTTAAGTGTATTTCAAATGTATTGTTTATGTTTACGCGAAGAAATGAACAAATATTGTATACTATTGACGGATTTTATTTATTTATATACAAGTTTTATACACGCTGCGGTGATCCAAATAGATAAGTAGATTTGTACGTAAATTAAGTGGCGGACATACGAATATAACATCTAAATTTATGATGATCTAAAATTAGCTCAATACACAAAGGGTTAATGTTTTGTGTTTAGATATCAGAGTGGCATCAAAAGACAACTCTATTTTTTATAAGTCCTTATTCCAAAAGGAGACAACGTCACCTTTTCGATAAAATCAGCGAAATTATTCAATTCTTAGAATTACAAACTGTTCAATTCTGAGAAAACCAGCGAAATGAAGTAGTCAAGACACAAGCTTATCGCTCTGAAGAGTTTTCTTTCTTTGATTTTGATCTGTGTTTAGGTGACATCTTACGTACTGTTCGAGAATGTCATTATTATCTGAATACCAACACACTTTTTATACGTATTGTGTTCGTTTTGTTGGCTGGGCCGCAAAATATTCATTGTGGGCCGCATGCCGCCGTGAGTTTGACAACTCTGCACTAGACCATTAGCAAGCCTATTTTATTATATATTACACAAACACAGAGCTAAAAGTTTTACTTCAACGAATCTTATACATTTTTTTTAAAAATGGGGTTGGTGTGTATTTTCTTTTCAAAAAGAGGGTAGCAGACTAAAAAAGGTTAGAGCCTTTGATTTGCATTTTAAAAAAATGTAAGCCATTCCTATAGTGTTTCAGTTATACAGGAACAACTTTATATTTGTACGTCCATCGATTTATCCACCCCATGGTGCTTCTCCTGATGGTCTGATGGAATGAAATTATTGTTACAATACATGTAAAAATACTCGTATTTTGCCATTTGGCAGATTAGCAATCTGTGGTCGAACATAGGTGCGTCGAAATATGAAAATGTAGGTGTGGAACAATTGCACCGAATCTAAAAAGAGCTGAATTGGGATTGAAAATTCACATTAAAATCTCAATTTCAACATATTCATTAAAATAGAAGCGATTGGCCCGAATAGTGAGCTTTAGCTGCATTATGGTCAACGCATTTAATACATTTTAATGCATTTGCGGATTATCGAGATAATGTGAGTTTAACGTTCGCGTTGCAATGTTAGAAAAATTATGCCCATATAGTGATTAATCGATTTGGGGGTTTAACGGCTGTCTAGGTTAATTTTGAACAAAGTCTCAATGGGAAGCGATTACATCCAGACTTGAACAGTTTTTCTAGTCGAACTTAAGCGAATCACGAAAACGGCTCTAGTTTCAGAAGTCCTCCGGCACTGGAGATGGAATAGATTGGCAGTGGTTTGTAAAAGCGCTCGTAACCGGATTGGCGATTCAAAGGAGGTGCCAAAGGTGGCATAAGGGTGGTAGCTGTTTGCTTTCAGCCGCTTTGGAAATTATTCTGATTGAATTGACGACGTATGCAGGAGCTGAGCTGCATCAAGCATTGATTGAATAAGATGCAATCAAAGTGCTGGCCCTTTGAGCCCTTCTACTCCCAATATCCTTATAGCTACGTATTATTTGCGTTTCAATTATGGATTTCAGGGATAAGCTTATTACGGATTCGTGAATGTGACATGACGTAATCAGGCTCGGATGCTCTTTGATCTTGTTATCACTAGGGTCACCATGCCATAGTCAATATTATGAATTATCAACAGAGTCGACATAAATGTATCAGGCTTCACATTGATACATATATATTTGGCTGATGATATTAAACAAATTAATTATTATTTTTTAATTATTAATAAAAGCAAATTCATATTGAAATATGATGAACATCTATTTCAAAACGAAACACAGTTGGGAATATTGCTTATGTTTGTTAAAATATTAATTAAAAAGTAAAACGGACTGCTCCTTGTTTCCATGTAATCGCCAAGACGCCTGGGCTTGCACGCGGGTTCGTTCTGCTATCGGATCGAGATGGAGCTGAACAGTGAGATGGAGGTGATCGGGTGTTGATAAGAAATACTCAATATAATAAGATTTATATACATATAATAAGATTTTTCATTGACGAAGTAAGAAAAGAGAGAGAGAGAAAAACATCTGATTGCGGGAAGGACGTCTTCCTGCAGTCAAGGCTATCCGACCACTTCTTGCACGTTATTATTGTAGCAACAATGGAAAGCTTACAACTACAATTCTTCTTCTTAATGGATGAAAAGTGAGCTGAAATCATTTGCCGGGAACAAGATCCATTAAATATGCTAATCGCTATGAAGTCAGTAGAGTCTCTGTGCCTTGAACATTTATATTTAGACGCCTGTGCTCGCACGTGGGTTTGTTTTTTTGTTGATTTTTTTAAGACTCACCACGTACCTCCGTCATTAATCAGAGGGTATTGCTGGGATCGTTCTTCTGTTCCACCGTGACCACTGCAAGAATTTACAGGGAAATTAGGGAATTGGACAATTTGCTTCCATTTCTGGACAGAGTTACTTAGGAGAAGATTACAGAATTATCCTCCGTAGGAACCTTCTTCCGCACATTTGATGCTAAAACGCATTTTTTTAAATGAATCGTATGCGCGGGGACCAGCCACTAAGTCAGCGTGTCCAACAGGTCCTAAAGTAGAACCTCTGACACAATACAGGAGAACTTCCCGATGGGCCCCCATGCCCGGACATGATCATAGAACGTGGAAAATAATCTCGTAGTAACTACTATATTTTATTTACGTAGAGAGAGTTAACAGATGTGAGTCTGCAGGAAGGACATCTTTCCGCAGCCAAGGCCATCCAACGACTCGCGTATAAAATGCATAAAAATCTAGATAGATGATATAACAAGACGTAATGTGCTCGAATAGAGACAGTAAATGAAGAATTGTTGTACGGGGAGGTTTATTTTAAATCCGATGGCTTCTAGAAAATGGAAGTTTTTTTTTCTAAAAAATGGAAACGAAGTATCTTAGAAAGCTCATTTGCTTATCTGATCTCGATCCACCATTTGGCGCCTTTATTTGGATCGTTGAAGAATAAATTACATAAGTAATTTTATTGGAGAACTATAATAGCGCTGTTAATCTGAGTAGATTTAATTCTTCAGATTAGCAATTGCATCTGCAATTATCGACCAATTTCTCTTTTGCGTGCAACGTTGCCGATTGAGTAATGACGCGCAGGAGGCGGAGGAACGAGGAGTCGGTGGTTGATCTTGGCTGCGGGAAGACGTCCTTCCCGCAGCCAAATCCCTCTCTCTCGTGCCGAATAAAAAGTTAACAAACACATTTTTATAACATATAAAATAATAAAATTATGATTAAAATATATATACATTAATAAGCATTCTAATAAATTATTGCTTTGGTATCTGTTTTAAATTAGGCCAATAAGGCGAAAAGCAATAATCAAGTTAAGTGAATATGTATGCATAGTGTTAAGTTGGTGCGGGCAATGGTAGATGTAAGAGGTAATTATTTCGTTCAATCGTTTAACTTGTATATTAGGGGTATTGAAAAGTATTCGCGTATTTTGAGACTTTATGTTTGAGCTCAGTTTGTGTCCAGACGCTTCTAAGCTGGATTTTTCCTAAAAAAAGGATCAAATGACTGTCAAAGCGATGGGAAGATGTGTTGAATAATGAAGGGAATTAAACTATTTTACGTTGCATATACACATTTTTGATATTTAATAAATTTGTACCATTTAATTTAAATACGCGAACACTTTTCGATACCCTAATATGTTGTTTTGACATAACATATGATTGCTTTTTGGATATCGCTCATATGAATTAACAATTCATCGATGACTTTATATTTATTGAAAAATATACATTATTCTTCATCAAATACACATTTTAGTGCTTGGTATATATTATGATTATTAAATAAACTTTAACGATGTGATCAAAATTTCGCTGATGAAATTCAAAGTGGGATGAAGCGATTATTAGCAAAGAGCTCGACGTTCAGGAAGTAAAAGCTTATGAAAGCTCAAAGCTCTCGATACAAACTATCGGCATATTTTGGAACGAACAACAGCATTGAGCTTAATTCGTATTCAATTAAGTTGCGTGCATGGAAACGCCAATTTTGCACCATATTTAAAATCAAGCGATCATGTTGTGCAAAATAATTTAATTTATTGAGGAGCAGCTTTGGGGATATTTTATGCAATTAAATATATCATATATCGCGAAATATATCATGGCAAAAATCCGTATCTTCCTTGAGGTCCCTCGCAGGGAGCCGTCCTCTCTGGGGTGTGAATATGCTACATGCGAGTGTTGATTAATGTATGTTAACACGCCCTGTAAAAATTTCATGAGGGAAAACTCTGAAGAAAACCGCGAAAAACTTTGATTTATTACGACAGAAATATAAAATAAGCCCAGTAAATTTAAATTTCGCCCATAACAGCGTAAATTACTTGTTAATTTTGCAAATGAAATATGTTTTTGGATTTGTTTCGCACTTTCGGATGCTGAAATTATTTAAAACGCCGATTGTCGAGTGCGGCTTAGTTATTCTGCGCCCGGGGCGATTTTTTCGATTTGCGAATTTTGGAGGTCAAACGAACCTGCGAACAAACCGAAAGTTTACGATGTAACGGCGTTATAGGATAGAGCCTTAATATTTACAGCCTCAATAAAAGCACTATGAATATAGATATTTTTTTCGCTTTATCTGCATTAAAAAACGATAAGATATTCGTACCGAAACACAAAGGTCTATTATACTCCTCTCGGAGCAATTATTTTAAAATTACAGCGAGATAAAGTATTACAATTTATTATAATAGGAGAAATGTATTCATATTTCATGATTATCAGAGATTTGTGTAATTGAAAAATTATAGTATATTTTATGTAATTAGAAATCAGACAGACAAAGAGGAGCACTCGATAATTTGGAACTAATGTGAATTTATCTCATCGAATTTTAAGCTTGAACGATAACATATAGGCCTTTTTATATATTTTATTAATACACGCTTGAATTTTTATTTAAACTAGATTACTGTTTTAACCCTTAGAGTGCTAAGATACGATATATCGTCGATTGAGAATCTTTTTTATACACTTGTACATTGGACCTGATTAAATGGATGTCATATGTAAAAAACATTTATAACACATCGAGAAAAATACTTTAGTTCGTCTTTACTTTCTTAGGTATTCAAGCTCGTTTTCACTTTATAGCATGAACTAAAGTTTTGTCGTAATATCAGCGTAAAATAAGTTGGTCATATGAATTTTTGTTAAGACTATGCAGCCAATGGAAAAGGATGGATTCACAGAATCCGATAGAATACGGTTAAAGTGGAAGTTTTAAATAAGTTAGTCTGCGACATTTTGTTCCATGAACTGGTTTCCATTTCATATGGAAGGTTTGTGCCTCGTGGCCATCGCCGAATATCGATGGTGTAAATACGTTTTATACCACCGAATTTAATATTTTAATTGTCTTCCTATTAATTTTTGAGTCCTTTTCATGATATCATATCACTGATAAATATTAAGGACTACATCCCCCCCTTAAATAGAGTATATCACTTATTTATCGGCATTAAGATCAACATTGAGGCTAACGTTGGCACTCGAGTGAATTCCCAGTGCGATTTCCGTAGCCAAACAACGCGACAAAACGCCGCAGCGACGAAAGCAACGTTAACAAACTTATTAAGATATTTCCAAATGAAAATAAAACCACTTTTCGTATTTTGTGGTTGATTTTTATACCAGTTGTTTATTAATATTTTTCAAATTTACAAAAAAATATAAAAAAAAGTTAGACTTGTAAATTGTAAATGGTAAAAAAAGGCGTGTCCTAGTTGACAAGATTTAAACTCTTTTGGCCATATAAAATAAAAAAAATGAAAAAAGATACCTAATTAATAAAGGTGTTTCTATAGTTCCTACATCAAAAAAATAAATATTAAATTATGTTCACAAAATGGTGACTGTTCAAAAAAAACATTTTTTGACCATATTTTTTCACGGTTTTATTTTTTTAAAAAATAGTTCAAAATAAATTTTTTATATAAATCTGGTAGAAACGATAGAAAAATAAATATATATTTTTTTAAATTAAATTTGAAGTAAATCTATCAATTAAAACTTAAGATATGATGTCAACCGTATTTAAAAAAGTAGTTTCGAGAAAAACGCGTTTAAAGATTGTATTCTGGTAGGACCGGCATAGTTGTCGCACCACTAAAATTGCTATAACTCCGAAAATAATTAAAATTTTGACAATTCATTCAGAGAATATACTTTTGAAAGTCTACAGTTTGAAAATATGTAAAAAAAATAAAATCGATTTTTTTTAAATTCTAGACTTATTAAAAAATCTGTGATATAAACGCGTGTTCTTTACTAGGCATATTTGGTGTCGGTTGAAATTAATTAATTATTTATAATACAAAGCATTTATCTAAATTAAGATATTTTTTCAAGGTAATCTTTTAGCTATGTCAGCATACGTGGCATGTAATGAAATGAAAATTCGCCCACCAAAGACGCAATTTATACAACGTGAGTGTTGCCGAGTAAACTTTGGCTTCATCTCATTGGGTGCAGCTCAACAGAATAAGTTTAGTACAAAAGCTGCACCATGAGGTAAGAGTAATTTGAAGAGGTTTTGGATTAAGGAAACCCACAGGATAGAGGCTAAAAGGAAAAGTTTCCAAACCGGTTGTCTCACTTTGGAGCGCTTCGGAGAAAGACCATCCATGTTTTCCTCCACCCTCGCTAGTACATGGCGAAATTCTTTACGGAGATCGATTGTTCAAAGTTTCAAAATACCGATAAAACATTTCTAAAGACGTGCTCTTGTGCATTTTGTGCAA
Source organism: Stenopsyche tienmushanensis (assembly GCA_008973525.1). Classification (NCBI taxonomy): domain Eukaryota; kingdom Metazoa; phylum Arthropoda; class Insecta; order Trichoptera; family Stenopsychidae; genus Stenopsyche; species Stenopsyche tienmushanensis. Next base: position 1,333,124 of record WACJ01000027.1, read on the forward strand.
AAAAATACATTCGTAATACTAAGCTCTGCGCCGATAATTTTGTTCACCAACCCCTCGGCCTTGCCAAGCAATTATTAAGCGGAGCTACTCCAGAGGAGCAAAAGCACATATTATACGATGGAACAATCTGGCAGAAGCTCCAAATTGTTTTCCTCCTTTATGACATTAGCCTCAAAATTTTGCAAAATTAATTTCGACCGAAATTCGCAATGTCGTAGAGAAAAATGCGACACTCTCGTAAAAGACGCCTTATATCGAATGCTTCAAATTAACTCACATTTGCAGAACATTTATGGCTTTTATAAATTACTAGCTGGTACTCGGCGCATTGCTGCTACAGAAGTAATAATTCTAAAAATATCGCTAGAAATTTGAAAGAGTTATCTTGTTTGATTAGAAATGATAGAAATAATGAAAATTATTTTATTTTATTGATTTTTATCTGTAAGATTCACTGTAAGTTAATTGTAATATACTTATATTATTTGAAAAAGTGCAAAAAATAAATTGGCAAAGTTTTATCGCAATCGAATGAACGGTAAAGTAGCGCATTGAATACGAACAAACAAACATTATTTTCGTATACTAGACTATGCCTATGTTACTCGCGCAATTCTTAACAATAAATTTATGAAGTTTTATTGCAATTTGATGAACGGTATGGCAGCACATAAAATACGAACATGTTTGGGCTTAATATTTGATATCAGATGCATTCAAGAATAAATGCGCTTGGAATACATCCGCCGCCGCCCGTACAAACTAACCATCTCGCATTATTAATATAAATTTCATAATTGATTAAATTTATTGTACTATTAAAAATTCTTAATAAATCTGGTTACAGACTGTGCAATTTAAATGCAGTTAGATTCGGGGCCTGTTTTTTGCCCTTATATAACCACGTTGCATTTTGAGGTCAATTATTGAAGGATAAATGCGTTCATCAAATGATAATTAGTATCAATGACGTATCCTCTAAAGGTTGTCTATTGCAATTTAATGAAATCGGGTGGGAATCAATACGTCAGGCTCGATTGATTTAACGTTGACATATGTATTATAGATTTAAGCTGATTTGGATGCATTTTGCATTGAATTGAGATTGATAATAGCCATAATAATAAATTTCATTTAAATCATGGGGAGTGTATATTGCATCAACACATCTTAGTCGGGTGACGACTTTCATTAAAGCAGGCAAAATTGCGCACTGCGTGTGATAAAACACTTTCATGCATCTCCATAATATTAAAATTTATAAATATTTTCCAATAAACACTTACCACTAATATTAGATATTCCCATAAGTAATGTCGTTTTTTTTCCAATTTCGATAAATTATTTATTTCCGTCGCTGCAGATGAATATTTATATACTATAATACTTTGATGTGATTCGCAATTATATTACGGAGGAATAAAAAATTCTGAGCCCGTATCTATTATATTTCATATCGATATTCCATTTATTAGAGTCAAGGTGTAGTAAATACATCACCGATAGGGAAAGGTAAATATAACAGTTTGAAAAATATATATGTACTTTTTATATGTATACATAGATTAGACCAGGGGTGGCCAACCCGCGGCCCGCCTTGAATATTTTTCCAGCCCGCAAGATTTATTACACTTTTACAAAATATATTTTTTCACTTCAAAAAAATGTCTATAGTGTATCTAAATCTAAAATGGGGATATATAATTTTATATGCGGCCCGCGGAGCTATGATGCATTTCCAAAGTAGCCCGCAAGATCATTTGGGTTGGCCACCCCTGGATTAGACAGTTACTGCCTCTAGGCATCGCTTAAGCTCGCCAATTAGTAGTTACGCCACCGTTTCCAAGCGTCCAGATTTCGGCGTGAATGTCTCGATTTAGTAGCCTTCATCCTGCTGGTGAGGTGTACGATTTTTGTTAGATTAAAATTTCAATCCCGAATTTTTCGGGATTACGTTTACTAATCCCGGGATTCATGAGCACCTAAAAATGCCTGTTATCCCGGGATCCCGGGATTGGATTCCCTAGGTGGCATATTATATATTATTAGATAACGTTCATAGCACTACTAGGGAATCATTGTATTAACTCATTATGGTCCGCTGATTTCGTAAAAAATACTACTGTAGTCCGCTATTTTTTTAATCTTTTAACTGCCAGTGAGTTTGGGGATATTAGAAATTACGTAAAAAGTTGTTTGACTTTTATATTTTATTGTCTAAAGGCGTCTTCTGTATCCTAGCACATTAATTTATACCACACGCTGTCCTGGAGAATAATTTATGTACTTTGAGCGTTTCTTCTTTAGTAAATATTTGTATTTTTTAATTTTTGTTAATATTATGATATAAACACACCGTCAAAATTGATAATTTATTTAGAATAATCTCAATTTACTAATAATACTAATAAGAACAGTTTTTAACAAGACATTCTTACCGATACATCCCAAAATCGATTCACTTACATAGAAAAGATCATTCAATGGGCAGCCCTGATGACCTTTGTTGAATTTATTTAAAAATAAATGGAAATAAAATGATCTATTAAAATATGAAGACATTTTAGGTATTAAAACATATGCATAGATGCTCACCTGTGACTCGAAGGACGGACGGAGGAAGGACGTCCTCCCGCAGCCAAGGTCAATCAACGACTCTTCTTGACTCCTGTATTCTGCGCGTCACTATCCAACCGGCAACAGTGCACGCGCAAGAAGTCCCCACAGCGTCACAGAAGATGACGCTGTTAAAATAACATATTGCACCTAAAGAGAGACAGAAGATGTCGCTGATAATTTGGCGAATTTAATCTGCTCAGATTAACAGCGCCATTGCATGGGGATGGTAAATAGCACACGCAAGGCGTTTCACACAGACACGTTAACAGACAAGTATGATGTATGCGTCAGTTTATTGTCGTCTCAAATCTTTCGCGTTTCTCGAGTACATAACGAACTTCAGGATTTTATGGTTTTATGCTCGACTGCATGAAAAAAAAATATAATCACCACACAGCAATAAAGGATTGTGTATCATAGGCGCACTTTTATGAGACATGAATAACGACCCGACGTTAAGATCAAGTTTTTTTTTTCAAATTACACAGAGGTGCCCCGAAAACAATGGCGTGGCCCAAAATGAAGTTTCCAGCAGGGCAAAAGAACGGCGTTATCTGTAAATGAGCATAAAATTTTACGACGGCTTTACTCGCGCGTCTAAAATTTATGGCCCAAATATTACAATATTGCCGGGTAGCACCCTGAAATCTCACTCGAATATAATAAACTTATCTGCGGCCCTGGGACGGGACGGGCGCGCGCACCCCTGGGCGCCCGAAGGAGGTGCGAAAAATCGCATGTACCAATAGACCGGCGAGAGATAAACTTAATGCGATCATCGTAAAATTCGCATTGAAATTATGCATAAAATTAACGTTGGAGATGCGGCCCGTTATTCCGAAGATACTATGAATAATGGTTTAGTATCACTACGTCGTTCGCGATTTATGCCCCTCCGTAATGGAATATCGACGTTATTGCCTTTTCATATGAGAGATCCTACACCTAAATTTATTTAGGCAGTCTAGATATTTTTTTAGATTTATGTGTTAATATATATGAAAACATAATACTGCCTGTATGCAAATTCCAAATTAATGGCAATAGTTTGCCTTGGAGAAATATTCAGTGTGAGTTACCTTTAAAAATCTACCAGCATTTTTTAAATAATCTTTTTGCAGTCTTGCTATGAAACAATTATTGATTACTAAGATAATTTGAACCTAAAATGTTTTTAACATCTTGTATGTCAACATTATGTCGAAAAAAAATTAAATTCATGTATATATAGCATGTATAGGGTGCATCCCAAAAGTCATGAAATATATTGTTTTTTGACAACCCCTATTGATTGCAACGATTGAATCGGTTGAGTGATATGAGAGGGGCTCTTAGCTTTACAGTGCACTAATGTTCAGTCTGTTGTGAGCATCAATAGAATCAAGAGAGCTGATTAAGTGCACCCTTGTTTCGAGACCACCGAGCAAATCCAAAATGAAAACAATTTTAATTGTATTTTTCGGCAACAAGATACATGTTTTGACATGAATATATCTTAAATTCATGTCAAAACATGTATCGATAACTCACACATTCGTTAAACAAAAAAAAAGTACCGACTGCTTTGGAACTCAACATATATTTCGATGACGTATATATACGTCCTAACCAATTTCGATGCATTTTACGTTGGACGTATATATACGTCCCGCCCACTTGACGGGCTAAGAGTTAAATTCATGATACAAATGGTACGTCAGAATACTCATTTTCTAGAAGGAAATAATTAAAAATTACATCTGACATGTTGATGTATGTAAGCATGGTGCTTAAATTGTTAACTATAATAACGATTAATGAGGTGTTTTGCAAAAATAAATTTGTAATGGTTGCTTTAAAGTATAGCAAACACCCGACGTTCACCGGCGACCATAATTTCTCCCGGCGAATTTTCACAAGCCAAGGGGATTAAATAATAAATAAATTCGTCTTAAGTCGACGCTAAAAGAGGAAGTTGTGGAAAACTTGCAAGCGACACGTGTGCTGTATTTTATGTCGTAAAGTGAGTTGTAATGTCGGTCGTAATGACAAATTACCATTGCAGCTAATTTAGTGCCATTTGCGACACCTAATGAGTACATGTTAACTAACAAACTCTCCCGGAAGTTACATCCTCACACCGGTTATTTGTGGTCCCTATTACCAGCCACTTCATTCTGGACTTTACTCTTATTTGACAAAAAACTTTGAAGCCAATTTTGAATGGTACATGCAAATTTGTCGCAGTTTTAAAAATAAAACTAGATGGCTTTTGAAGCAAAATTATTTTCAAATTTAATAATAAACTTGCCACACAAAGAGTAATTTTGCGGATCAATCAACAAATCGAACAGAATACTAATAAAAAATATATTGAATTCTAAGAATTTATCAATTTCTCGGAAAGAAGAGTTTTAATTCTGGGCGTGAATTGAGTGGCTTGGAATTCTAAGAATTAGAAAATTTCGCTGATTTTCTCTAAAATATGCCTTTGTCTTCTTTTGGAACAAGAGCTGTAGCATGGGAATAATTCGCCATAATTTTTGAATAATATAAAAGTAAATAAATAAATTAAAATATAAATGTATATGGTAAATAAATTTGAGTAACAAAATTTCCTACTGTTTTAATTGTTTGTTGAAAAAATACGAATTTCCGTCGCGTGTGCTGCGAGTTCGCTTCGAGACTGCGGAGCCCCATCGCTACTGAGGAGCGGATGCCCCTGGACTCGATCGATATAAATGATCATTTACGTCCGATATCAGATATGACATCTTATAAAGAAAAACAACTTTGAATGATTTTTTTTATATCCATGTTTGGAAGTACTTATCGGTGCAAGCAGTTATTTTCACTTATGAAACTCCCCGTTCTCACATACTCGTCGAGATGGCCGCACTAACGCTTTGCGATCTGTTTTTCTTTCGGGTCATAATATAGCCGGGCGGATGTATGAGGATGGACAGGCGTCGAACAGAAATACTCTCTCCTCTAGATAACTCTTCTTTTTAACACGAAAGCGAGAGATCTGGCTGTGGGAAGGACGTCCTCCCGCAGCCAAGGTTAACCGACGACTCCTCCGTCTCCTGCGCGTCACCACCCAACCGGCAACGGTCGCTGTTAATCTGGCGAATTAAATCTGCTCAGAGTAACAATGACATTGCATGGGTAAGATAATTCGTCTGATTTGTTCTCCGAAGATTTATTTCTGTACCAGTGGCGGATTTACGAATACTAGCTAAATAAAGGTAAGCAGGGAATATATTTCATGTCAATGTAATTTTTTTTTTAGCTCATGGAAGTAACGCTAAAGTTCCTTTTTAAAGAATTCGAGATGTAATCTCCTCCTTCAAACTTTTATTTATTTCACCTTCAGTATATCAAATATGGCAATGTGTCCAAGATTTATTTACCTTCTGCAGTTTTGCAGCTTGGATAAAAAAAGCTCCAAGATTATCGTGAAATGTGATAATATTCGTTTTATTTCAATGCATTTTCGATAAAAGAAGAGACGTTCAATGCATTTTCATTTTTAAAATATGTATTTTCGAAGTGTAAATAAAATTCGGATCTTTTTAATTTTATTTGCTCTCATTTCCAAGGTCATTAACCCGCGGGGCATTGTATCGATTTTATTTTCATATTAATTTTAAAAAGCCTATATATTCTGTCGTCAAGTAAACAATTCAAATAAACATATTATATCCAGCTGTCATTTTTCTCCATACCACTGCTCTTGGTGGGGGTCGTGAGGAGCCGTAGCCTTGTCTGCGGGAGATCGTCCTTTCCGCAGCCGAGCAAAAATATTATCATTTACAAGGTCATTAATCCGTGTTGTATCGATTTTATTTTTATAGTACTATTTGATTTTAAAAAGCCTATATATTTGGTCGTCAAGCAAACAATTCATATAAACGTATTATTTTCAGCTGTCATTTTTCTATCTACGACTGCTCTTTAGTAAAATGGTCGTATCATTTATGTTGACGTATAGATTTATTTGTGATTTATAGCAAATCTTCTCCATAGTTTTTTCTACCAAATTGCATTTAGTATTTAGCGATTTTACATCTTATCCTTCTTGGAATAAATTTCACAGCAGGGCGCGTGTTTCAAATAAGGAAGTTTCTCTGCCGCATCCTATATTACTAGTTTTTGAGACGACTAAATTAATAAATATTAGGCAGTCCCATAAGTAATCAATTATTTCGAATTAAAAGGAAAAAAAAGCGATAAGATTTTATTTTAATTATTCAATCAATTATAACATTTACATTATTATTTACAACTTTTTGCCATCTTTCAGGCAAAGTTTCAATCTCGCTTTTATAAAAAGAGGCTGACTTTGATGAAAAATAGTTATTTAGGTGAATTTCAACTTCATTTACATTTCAAAACGTCTTATTTTCAATGGATTGTCTAGAAATTTGAATACATAATAATCGAATGGCGCAATATCTGGCGAATATGGCGGATGAGGTAGCAGTTCCCAATTGAGTTCCCTAATTTTTTTCTGGGTTACTTTAGCTGCATGGGGTCTGACATTATCATGATGCAATATCATGCCATGTTTTTCTAATAAATTTGCATTTACTTTCTCTGATTGTAAGCAATACATTTGTGCAGTGATAGTTTCTTTTCGTTTTAGAAACTCAAAGTGTATTATCCCACCACAATCCCACCATATGCTCAAAATGACCCTTTTTTTATAGTCAAAGAAGGTTTATGAATTGGTACAGCCGGTTGATTTGTTGAAAGCCACTGCTTAGTTCTTTTAACATTGTCGTTTGTGTCGGACAATTGGTGAGGAATCCAAACGTCCTCTCTATAACTTTTGCCAATCGCGTGCAAGTGTCTTTGCACTAGTCAATTAAAATATATTCTACAATCATAATGACATTTCTCTTATGATATTCAATATATTTTAAATTTAAAATCGTAAATGCTACTATTATAGTCTTGCATAACATGAGAAATGTATTTGCATAGTGAGATTATCATGTACCTGGTGGTCATATACAGTGCTGGCACCGAGCGCAAATATAGTCATCCGATGGGGATGAATTATTTTCCGCCATTTTAACATCAAATACGAATTACTGCGACGTAAATAGGGATGATTATGTTTGTTCTACACAAAATAGGTATTTTATGTGTGTATGTATAAAGGGGCTAAAAATATACAAGTGGGACAATAAAACTCATCCGAGGAAGACGATAATAAACTTCGTTTTTCTTAGTCATGTAGCGGAAAAAAGAAAAAGAAACAACAAGACGGAAGAAAAATTTTCATTCACCTTTATCTTTGAGCGCTACCTCCGTCTCGCTCGCTCTTATCGATCAGAAGCGAGATGCAAGATATGCAGACCCGCTCCATAAACCGACTTGCATTTTGTGGGCTACGCCACTGGCAAAACCCTTCAATTTTGCAAACACATGAGTGAATGGGGATCGGATCCGGATTTTAAATTTATACCGGAAAGTTGGTAACCGGATTGGACCCAATCCGGGATTGTTTCCAAATCCATATCGCATTCGGACGCAACACGATTTGTTCGTTAACTTTTCCGATTCCTTTTAGATGGCAGTTTTATAAAACCACTTACGCGATGAAAATTCGACCGAGAGCACTTGAAAAAATTGAAAACGCCATTGAATTTCAATTGGGGAGCTTTCGTTAGGCGGATAAAATTTAAACATCACACATGGGATGCGGAAATTGTTGTCAGTTAATGATTTTTTTGCAAAAAAAAACGACGAAATATTCGAGACGATCAATCGTATTCAGGCTGATCTTGAAAGATTCAATCGTTTAAAGGAAAGAAAGGCATAAACTCGACTTAACCCTAAAAGTTATTTACATGTGCATTTTGCCGGGCGGCTCCTCGTGTGTAGTCGAACAGATGAATGGGGATGGATGGGTGTCAAACAGAAAGACTTTCTTTTCTAAATCACATTTTATTCAAACGAGAGAGAGAAATCTGGCTGCGGGAAGGACGTCCTCCCGCAGCCAAGGCCAACCGACGACTCCTCCCGATTCCCGATTTCCGCTTGTGTATCAACACCCAACCGGCAACGGTCAACACGCAAAAAGTGATCTGTAGGTATTCCAGACACAATGTCCCCGCAGCATCACTCTGATTCTCAAATAGCCCGGAGGCGAAATGTAGGAGTAATCATACAAAATATTATTTATTCCCACCCAAACGCCAATCCCTCGCGTGTTATCTGCTTTCTTAACCCAATAAATGCCGTTCAGATTTTTTTCTAAAAAAGGAATATAATTAATTTTTAAATTTTAATATGAAAAATAATTGCGAAAATCAAAATGAAACTTCATTCTTTATTCCATCAGAGAAGAGGCGTCGAAGGGGGGTCGTTGACGATCAGAAAAATATCTGTTTTGTTCAAGATGATCGAAACTTTACAATGGTGAAGTTCTTCATCGAACTTCTCTAATGTCTATTTGACGAAGAGAAGACGTCTTCTTTCTGGTATGACTTTGAGTTTCCCATTTTACACAACTACGTGACTGCGTCAAACATTTCCTGTACACAAATGACCCACCATTATCCCACAATTAACCCGCGCGACTCATGAGATATGTTGATGCGGATCATTAAGTGGCGGAATTGCACTGGGTCAATTTCACCCCAATTCACTGAGGTTATTATTAAAAATTATCATTTTAAATTGATAACAATGCATATTTTTCATTCCATATAACTGCGATTTAAGATAAGTCTAAAGGCGTTAATCGTTTGACGAGATAACCGTACCCTCAAATCGCTCGTGCAGTATTTCCATCGTGGCATGCGCTATGTGGCACGTAGCACCGTCCTGTTAAAACCGCCCGTTGAGGCGGGGGCGCTCTCGGGGGCAGAGTCCCCGGGCGGCTCTCCGCCCCCACGTGCTCGTCGGGATGGCCGCGCCAGTGTACGGGTCCGTTCTATTATCTGGCCGTGATGCTACTGGACGAATGGATGGGAATAAACAGGTGTCGAATAGAAAGACTCTCTTCTCTAAATATTTGTTCCACACGAGAGAGAGATCTGGTTGCAGGAGGGACGATCTCTCGCAGCCAAGGCTAACCGACGACTCTCCACACTCCCGCCTCCTGTGCGTCACTCCCCAACCGGCAACGGTCGGTATGCAGGTGCAATGTCTCCGTAGGTCCACAAGAGATGGCGCTGTTAAACTAACACATTGCACCTGAAGAGAGACGGAAGATGTCGCTGTTAATCTGGAGAATTTAATCTGCTCAGACTAACTGCGCTATTGTGTTGGGATGTTAAATCGTCCACGCTACAGTCCCAAATCTGACAATTTTACTTGTTAACACACCCATTCTTTCTAAAATGGACCTAGTCGTCAAAGATGATTTATTTGGCGAAACTTCTATATACAGGGTATTTATTAAAAAACTCTGTACATAACTGTTATTGTTTTTATTTTGCAATCACCAATTATTAGATTGTTGCTCTATTTTTCTTAAATGAATCGATTGAGAAACGTTTTATAATTGCATGAAATACAAGAGAAGACATTTTGAACGGGAAAAGAACGTCGCTTCTGTATTGTTTCATCCAGAGTGTATGTCATAAAATTCCTCATTAAAACGTCAAGTTTGTTATACGATCAAAGTTAGTTCCGTGATGAGAAAGTTCACAACCGGACCGAGTCGAACCGGTTTTCCGCCCACTGAGAAAATGCATTTTATTGGATAAGAAAACTCGGGTTTTCCCGGGCTGAGCTTTTTATTTTACAAATCCATCCGCTCTCGGCAATGGTAACGGAGAACAGTGCAAAGCGGAAACTTTTAACAAATACTCGTCGAAATGTCCCTATGGCATTCATTTTAATTTTTTAGCTTCGACGTATACAAAGACGCATCATAATGTTTCGTTCTCTTCCGACAAACCACTTACAAATTACAATTTTATAAATGCAAAATGAAGCGTTTCCGCGCTGTGGAATTGTAAAAATCCCCTTTGTTTAATAATTGTATGGCAATTTATGCTTTACAAGTTAAAGTCTAAACTCGGCCACCCTTGGAGCGTGCTAAAACAATTAAAAAGTGGAGTTGGTTTTGCTTAACTGAAAAAACTACGATGTACATTTTTGTTCTCTGCTGCGCGGCATAGTAATTGCATTGTATTTAAGGCTTAATTTATTTGATCCTGCATACTTGAAATTTCTTAACATACACTTCCACAATTCCCTATAAAATAATACATTTGTATTTAGTGAATTATTTAAGATGTAACTATGGAAAGATCAAATTTGTGCTGTTGTGGCCAAGTCTGATGAATGGATTAATCGAGTTTAAATATCACATACAACTGCCAAAATTGTATTTTCCGTCTCTGATGTAACATCTTAGAGAAGATATTTTCTTAATTCTGTCCAAAATATAATCAAATCACTAATAATTCTTCTTAGTAGTAGGGTAGTCTGGGGGTCGAACGCGCTCATCTTAGCCTGAAGGGCATCGAACAAGAAGCGATGAAGCATCCATCTCTCGGTCGACAGGGCTCCACCGCCCCGAGAAGGACTCGCAGCATACGCGACGGAAATTTGTATTTTACCTTCATAGTGAGACCGATTCTTTACTTCGATCGCTCATTCGACAACACAGAAAAGGGAGTAACCTCAAATTGAGAGGGACACAATTATCGGTAGTGCCAAAAATACGAACCATTTTTATATTAATTTTTTAAGTATAATAAGAAAAAAAAACAACACGAATTTGGAGGATTATTGATTATACAGCATTCTTGTTCTCTCAGGATTTAGAAGCTTGTAGTGTTTAGGAGTTTATGTACTTATTTTTTCCGACTTTTCCTGCGATTCAAATCTGAGATTGAATTTTTTAGAAATAAGTCGCTTGGAATTCTTAGAATTTGAAAATTTCGCTGATTTTCACGAAAAGGTGGCGTTGTCTTATTTTGGGATTCTTGGACGCGGTAAGCTTTTCCACGAGATAACCAAAAAGCAATTTAATCAATAATTCTTCAAATTCGCATTCGAAAATTCTGGCAATACACTTTCTGTATCTGTGAAAATTGTAGACGTCCAGACTGCAAGATATGTCAAAATTAACTGTACAATGACTGTTTTAAAGCGTTTAGTAAAAAAAATATTACAAAGCTTACGCCCCTTATCTTCTAATGGCTCTTCTAAACAGAAGTATACAAACGGCACGTATTTTTGGCACTACTGATATAAACGTAAATGTTTTTTAAAGTAAAAAATATAGCTTTATATGCTTTTATCGTTTAAGCGCACACTCAACATACTCATATAAATGGTTTAAAAAACACCATAAAACTCAATAGTTTTGACTTATTTTCTAACGTGCCAAATTATTTCCGTATTTATTTAAAAAATATAATTATATTTCTAAATTTCTTCTCAAATTTTTTGCTAGCTTTAGAATTATACTGATTTTTACAAAAAGAAGTATTATTTTGTAAGTTTTTTATGCTATCCTGCATTAAAATTTTGGAAATCAGACTAAGCCTGGATCAAGACAGTTGACTGAAAAAAATGGATACTTCCAATCAACCAAATTTATTCAGGATTCAGGATTTGAACATATATATTATATATTTAGAGTCCAGAACATCTAATCTATTACACTTAAATTTCATTATTAAATGTACTTAATATATCTACATTGCCGGTCATCTATTATATTTCCATGGGGACGAACATTATATTAGAAATAATTTGCTATCAAAGCATGAGTATTTGAGCTTGAACAACTTGATGCTTAGAAAATATTCTAAAAAATACTCTACATACTAAATTTGATTCTAAATATCAATTATAAATAGTTGTGTAGTTAAATTAATAAAATTGCATCGTCCATAATATGTTTTAAATATATATTTTTTCCATATATACGTTGTTAATATTGTCCACTATTATTTAATATCATAATAGACATGTACGGTGGTGAACATTGAGTGATGTCAAATTGTTATGGAGTTGGTAACAAAGCTTCAGGCAGACATGTAGTCTGACACGGAATATTGAAGCAAAGCAGAGGAGCTCGTTGCATACGACGTTCTATTCCATAGCTGCTGGAGACGCTTTGAATATCATATTCTAGATGCATTTTCATGGAAAACGCTGAATATCATTATCAAATTAATTATGAACTAAGCAAGAATGGAGTTTATTCAATTTGGAACTCATGTGCCTTCTCGAATGTTGATTGATTCGAATTCCTTGTAACAAAGAAGTCGAATATATTATGTTGTCCTATAAGTTTCTTTCGCAAATGAACACAGATATAATCATAGCCATGGTTGAATAAAACCCGCGATATACTGTTCGCAAAATAGCTTACAAGCTAGAAATTCCACGAACATCCGTCCATAATCATCTGACAAAATTGTTGTTGTTGTAGTTGTTGGTTAGGTTTGGGCTTTCAACAACTTCGGAGTGTCCATGCGGAGATCCGTTCATGAACGCAGACTATATTCTGTGGACATTTTCGGGCATGGCGTCCAATCGCGAGGCGTTCCTTCGTTGTGTCAGTGGTCCGAAATTCAGTCCGGTTGGACACCCAAACCTTGTGGTCTCTCCCTCTAATTTTAAGACATTTAACGTAAAAGTTTTGGGGGGAAATGCATCCTCGGGGCTTTCTACGATCTCCATCAGGTCGTAGAGGCCCTTCCTTGCGACCGGTAGCGATTAATGGATTCGTACCCTTTTTTTTTCGGGGCCGCAAGTGATACTCTAAACTCTTCCCTACCCTATACAACATATACCTATGTAATTATTTTCATCTATTTAATTTTTAAGTAGTTTCATCTATATATTTATTCTAGCCTAAGAATTTCAAAGTAAAATTAGAATATTTAGCTAACTTTCCACCGCCCTCAGAGTGCAAGTGACCCCAAGTGAGCCGAGTGTTGCAGACCGCTCACGCCACGTTGGCGTGATTCGTCACGCACAACTTTACATACATATCCCAATAATATTATGATTTGGATTGTGTTTTTATTTGGCAGTATACATTCACAAAATATCGGTCCCGAATAAAATATATACGTTTCTTCTTTTTGAATCAGAAGTCAGTAGTTTTCATATTTACGGTATTTTTTAATCAAATACTAAATTATTATCAACATTTTGTCCGAAAAGTCAATGCAACGTAGGGTTAAATCATGCGTTAAATATTATACGCTACTGGTATTGTTTGTAAAGTAAATATTAGACCGCATTTATTAAATCTGATTTTAAGAATTATATCTTTCTAAAAAAATATTTTGTAAAAAAGGTTGGCGTGAAATATTTCCAGATTTATAGTTATACACAATCTAGAGACGATGGTAATATTTTGAGAATTTTATCTCCGGCTAAGAGTTGGTTGTGTGAAAAAAAAGGTTGGCAACCCCTGTCCAGAAAAATTCCATATTTCGAGGCTTACAATCGTACATAGCCCAAAGGCTATGGGAATATTTTGAGAGTTCAATCATTCTCTAAAAGTAAGATTTTCTTAACTTTTCCCTTTACACATGTAAAAAAGGTGGCAACCCCTGTCTAAAAACAGCGATTTCACTATTTAAGGTTCTAAAAAACAATAGGAGCCTAAATTCTAATTTTTATTCAAGTCGGTTAATAGGTTCAAATGTTATGCTAAATTTACGAAATCTATTGTTTTCACTCAAATTTTTCAAAAATCACGTGGTTTCAGGCGAAATCGTGCAGTCCGTAGAGTGTTAATATATTTTTCAGGCAATGCTAGCACCTCATATCCTGGAGTTAATTTCGCTATTGATTGATTTGTTATGTGTGAAGATCCTAGGTCGGGCATTGCTTTTCTTGGCGGGTATTCGCTGATGAATGAGTGATTTGTTTATTTATTAATTTGGAGAGGCAAATATTGGATGTGGTTGCTTAGCAACGCGCGATGTATTGGTGTGGGAGTGAGAGGTAAGGATGCGTGCGCTCTCCCTCACTTCGTATAGCGACTGGCGAGCTGCCGAGCACGGCCTGCCGCCGAGCTGGCCGCCGTCGAGCGCGGCCGAACGCGGCCGAACGCGGCCGAAGACGGCCGAGTGGACAAATCAATAAACAAACACATATCCGGACGCCTGACATGAGAAATTGATTTTTATATATATAGAAAAGAATTTCTTTACGTGGTAAAAATTTCAATTCAAAAAATGATATACAAATGTACCTTGATCAATAATTTGCCAACAATCCTGGTCAATTTTGGCAAGAAGGCATTATGAGGCTTCCAGAGAGATGGAGAAAGTAGTAGAACAGAATGGATCACATTGTTTATTTTTTTCTTAATATGAAAACAAAAGAAACTTATGGGACACCCATATATATTATATATTGCCTTTTTTATTTAGTAGTAATGAAAAATTCTATATTTTTTAAACAAAGTTTAACTATAATAACTTTTTGTAAAGAATATTGTATGTGAATTAAGATGTCGTTCAATGTCCGCCGCGGCTTTGCTCGGTGGCACGTATTCGGGAGGTCCAATTTTTGATGACTGTCGCATAAATCTGGTTGAATCTGCTTAAAAGCGTTCAATATGTTGACTTTGAGGATATTAATTGTTTGCAGTTTAAATATAAAGTAAACAGAGTTAAATCACACGATTTACCTGTGACGTGTACCTCAAATCGCTCGCGCAGAATGTCCATCGTGGCATGCGCTGTGTAGTACGTAGCGCTCTCCTATTAGAACCGCATTCAGTTAAGGCTACAAGAAATTGCTCATAATTAATCTGTAATGCTTGTCGTTAACGGTTACGGTGTTGACGAACCAACTAAAATTTGATAATTTGGACTTTTTTGGGAATTTGCCATACACTACTAAATAATTTACAATAAATTTGACAAATGTTGCTTTAATTATATGGCAAAAACTAACAAATTTTGAGCATCCCTATTGAAAGACTCCATATAACCGCTGTATAGTGGGCGATTTACCATCCCCACGTAGTAGCGCTGTTAATCTGAGCAGATTTAATTCGCCAAATTAACAGCGCCATCTTTTGTGGACCTAAGGAGACATTGCATCTGCATATCGACCGATCGCTTCTTGCGTGTGCACTGCCGGTTGGATAGTGACACGCAGAAGACAGGAGTCAAGAAAAGTCGTTGGTTAGCCTTGGCTGCGGGAGGACGTCCTTCCTGCAGACATATCTCTCGCTTTCGTGTTAAAAAGTGATGTGCATGGCTTTATTACCAAAACAAATGCGCGATTGCCATTATGAACGAATAACGGCGTATAAGTGTCAGATTCTGATCTGATGGTCGACCAATTGTCTTGGCCGCGGGAGCAAGTTGTTTTCCCACTAACTTATCCGATCTTGTAATTATGGTTTTTTTTCATCATAGAACAAATAATTGGATCCAAAAGTTGTATTTTAAGGATTCTTTCGTCTTTACCATAGTAAACGGACTATACATGTGGCTGGTTCCATGGAAGAATTCTGCGGCCTGGGGTTCACACTTACGAAATACCATTATATTCGATGATCAATCGTGAAAATATTAATAAATTGTTAAATTTATTAACATGGTGAAAATTTCATCCATTCGAATTTTTATAATATGAGTCCAGGATTTGTTAAATTATCCAGTATTTGTCGTCATTGTCGATGTTTAATTATTTATTATGGACGCGTGGCAAGGCTAAATTTTGATTAAAATTGAAACATTAAATTTGATGCATCCATTGTCCAAAATATTGAAATTCCCAAAATCATCTCCCATTACCTGGCTTTCGATGATAGGGATTGATGAATACATGGATTATAAGCTGAAATACGTGCGTGGTCATCATGACAGATTTCAGATACCAATTGACCTTTCATTAAGCCGCGCACAATGGCGGTTGTAAATGACAGTGCAATTTTCTGCCGTTCCTGTGTTTTAATTCGGGATGAATTGGAAAACATTCGTTGTTTTTTCGCGTCCTCGATTCAAATTCAAAAACATCACTTCGACACAAGATAAAAAGCCAATTTAAAATTTCATACGCCGGTGGAATGGCTGTCGAGGGCCAGGAGGTTGGAGCTAAGTTTCTGCGGCCGGTTAATGTGTACTAAAATATACAAACTGGATATTTCCTGAATTAATCAAAACAATGTCCTGTGGGTAAGGCATTACTGCTATAATAGAAGTGTGTTATAATGGAAACCGTATGACGTATCCTCTGTGGAATGTGAATTAATAGCCAGAGCTGAACTGAGCTACCCGATAATTTGTGGGATCACTAATGGCTTCCACGTTTGATGCTAGGGTCGGGATTGAAGATCTATGAACGCATCAATCAGGTCAAAGATGGCGAGTGAAATTTAAATGGCTCATAAACGCATCTTCGATTATACCACACAGCCTTCGGGAAAATCTCCAAAAAATAAGAAAGCCCCATTTTTTCAGAGAGGAGACGTAGATATGCATGAATAAAGACGTACGTGGTCAGAATTACGTGACGCGCACGAAACAAATGATATTATACATGATGTCTCAAAATTCCTGCCACGAGCCACACTTAGGCGTAGCGGGACTAGCGTGAGCCGGAATTACAGTGATGGAATACTGAGTATCTTTGTCAACACTCTGTATAACCATCGTGGTTTCTTTTCTTTGAGCATTTTAATAGATTTTTTGTCCCACATACGTGACAATAAAATGTGATATAATACCGTCGTACTTCGCATCCAGGCCGATTCGCAAATGAGCTTTCAATCAAACCATCAGAGCTAAAAGCTCTTCTGTACATCAGCAATCTAACAAAGACAGGTTTATGATGACTCATGATAACATGCGAGGATTTAATAGGAGTTGTAACAAAGCTTCATTAAATCATCACTCAGGAATACCCCATTTAATTAACATGAACCAAAGCTTCGAACGGTTCAAAATCGTAAAACATGCATTCCATTAACTTGAAAAACAGATTAATTTCAATAGAACTGATTTGGTGGCTTGTCATTGTCTTCCATATATGATAAAACTTCAAAAACACAGACAGAAAAGGATCTATAATTGAGTTTATTATTGGCAAATTTATTTTTTATGATGAAGTAATCAAATAAAATTTGGATCGATATGATTTGTTTTATCAATTTAATCTGGATTTAATTCTAAACTTCTGACTTACCTACTGTAAGTTGACTGTACAATATCTATATTATTTGAAAAAGTGCAAAAAATAAGTTGGAAAAGTTTTATCGCAATCGAATGAACGGTATGGCAGCGCATTAAATACGGACAGACAAACATTGATTTTGTATATTAGACTATGCTTATGTTACTCGCGAAATTCTTAGGAATAAGTAGACGAAGTTTTATTGCAATCCGATGAATGGTATGGCAGCGCATTTCGAACGAACAAAACCCATTTTTTATATATTAAAGATAAATCCTATATTTCCATAGATTTAATTGTGATTTTATCTTATGCTTTCTTAGAGCGCTGCAATGTATCAGTTTTGAATATATTTATTAGCATGAATATTAATGTTCAATCATCAAAATCAATAGTCAATATTTCCATAGGCTTCATAAAATAAAATGGAAGTGTTTCTTCAATATATAGCTTATATTTACTTCGACATTTTTATTGAAAGCATACATTTTCATTACATATGAAAATTGCATTTTCACGGAATGCATTTTATGAGTAACCTCTCAGGTGGCATTACAAATTACATATTCCTTTTGCTGGGTACGTTGAAACTGAAAAGGTGGTTCTCAAAGCCCACCCCAATTTAATCCGCACTTGAAATTAAATTGAGATTATCGTGGACGTTTTGCGAATTAACGCGGTCGGGTTGACCGCCGCATGGACACACTTGTCAGTATTCCATTGTAGTTATTGAGACAAAGGAGGGCCGTAAGTCGTGTACCCGGCTGTGACAGCTGTTGTTGAAATGTCGCTAATTATTGTGCATTAGGTAGACACATGAATTATTGTTTCTAATTAATTAAATTACGCACGCGTGTCAGTAATTAACGAATAATTGCTCGTACATTTTTAACGATTGCATCCAATTATATAAATAATTGCAATAGCGGGACCGTAAATACAAGCAAATGTATCAATAAAATCGATTATTGATTGAGTTTTCATTACGATGGATATTTGCATTCAAACCTATTGGATTCAATTGAAATAAAAATCAGTATTTAGAGATAAAGTCGGTTGTCTATTTGGCACCCGATCACTTTCATCCCATTTCTGACACCATTGTTGCATAGGAGCGGGGGCACTATCAGGACAAAGTCCCCGTGCCGAACCTCGCAGAGTGCAGGCGATCAAGTGCCGGATAGAAAACTGGCCGCGGGAAGTACGTCTTTCCGCAGCCAAGGTTATCCGACCACCTTTACGACCCCCATTTCTTGCGCGTTACTATCGGAAGGCTTTTTTGTCAATATCAAATTATTATTTTTGGGAAAGAGCAAATTCAACAATTATCCAAAGCAGCAAGATGCGCTCATTTGATCATAAGCCTATAATATTTCCAATTAAAAATGATAATATATAAGTCATATTGATACAGCGTACCACACATTCCCCACTTGACCCAACGCTTTTATCCTGTCTAATTCCTAACAAAGAGATTTGATTAACAAAAATTGCGTGAAGATATGTAATTTAAATACCAAACATTTACAAATATTTAGAATTAAAATGCAATAAGATAATTTAAGAGAATTTTATGTCATTTTCATATATAATTTTAAATTTAAAAATATATATATTGTAGCATGGGTAATTACCATACCCACGTATAGCGCTATTAACAGCGACATCTTCCATCTCTCTTCAGGTGCAATGTGTTATTTTAACAGCGCCATCTCTTGTGGCCTTGCGGAGACATTGTATCTGCATACCGACCGATCGCTTCTTACGCATGTACCATTGCCGGTTGGGTAGTGACGCGCAAAAAGTGGGGGTCGTAAAGATGGTCAGATAACCTTGGCTACGGAAAGACGTACTTCCCGCGGCCAGTTTTCTATATATATATATATATATGTTTCTTCTTCGACATAGATGATTTACGTTTTTCATTGAATCATAGGGTATTGAAGGTTGAAAGAAGGTAGATAGACAAAATTGTGTTGTGACGCCGGACGGCATAGTGTTAAAAGCAACTAAATAGTGAAACATCCAATTGCGAGACTTTATGATGAGCTTCTTCCTCAATTATGATCAAGGTCAGCATGAGGGCAGCAAAAGATGTTTTCTTTCATAAATGCGTGGAGTCCAAAATCATCTTCATCCCATGGCTTTTTCATCTACTAATAATAAGGGCCGCAACTTCAATGCTTCTATTTCTTATCTCTGTAATTAAACTATTAATCAAACAAGATGATTCCTGATGTGCATTTAAATTTCGCCGACTTTATCTCGCTCTACATTAATAATATAACCACGATAGGGAATATTGACTTGAACGTCACGAAAAGTGAAACTTCAACCGGCAGTTTTTCGGAGAGGAGAATCGTCTGTACCCAAAATTGTGTCCCAAAATTAACGAAATATTTTTTTGTTCCCTTGCTTGTGCATCTGTTCTCGTCTTGTGGTTCAGAACTGTCGACTTTAATTTCTTTATCCACCTTGAAACGTGCATATAAGATTGAGGAGACTCCTAGTTGGTTTACACAGACTAAATTTTGGTGTGCCGTAAGGCTAAAGGTCTCCTTCATCTCATCCAACTGGTTCAAATACGGAGCGAGCAGTGGGGGTGTGGAAAAAAATAGATTTCATGACTTTTGGGATACACTCTGTACATCAAAGATGCGTTGCGCGCTTGCGCCGCGCCGCATCTAAAGCATCCAATAGACCAGTAGCTTGCCTGTTTTATTATATATTACACAAATATAGTTTCATATTTTAGTTAACAATTCCTCTTAACAAATCGAAAGAAAGCAACTTTTTCAAGAAGCTAAGAAGTTTCATTTTTTTGCGCGAGTGTCATCCATATTTTTTTAATATAAAAATTAAATGCTTTATTGATATCATTGTATTAAATTTAGTATTAATACTACTTCACTAGAGTTTTCCCCAATAGATATTTCCTTAATTATAATTTTCTGACAGTTCGTGTAGCACTCACTTGTCCAGCATTTTTATTTTTAAAATGTTTCTAATTCTCAGAATTCCTTCCAAAGAAATCTTCTTTATTCCTAAAATTCTGTACAGCTCATTTTTTGGAAAATCAGCGAAATATTCCAATTCCAAGGAATTCAAACTGTTAATTTCTGAAAAAATCAGCATTTGACTGTGTGATCATGGATTAAATCAATCTGCGAACATGAACCCGACAGGAGGTTCGAAATATCGGATAAAGTCAAAAATTCTAGTTTTTCCCCATAAATGCCAATAAAACGCGATCGGACACCCGTTTCTAACGTTTTAACGTTATTAATAATTATAAAAGTATACATATATATAAAATACTTGATTTTTTTAGTACAAATATTAAATGAGTTTTGAATTTTTGAATGTTTAAAATTCAGTTGAGAAACATTGGTCAAGAAAACGGAAGTGATGCGGTATGAGGCGGCTGCAGATTTCCCGGGAGATATCCACGATGATAATAACTTGTAACCGGTTCACTGAGCGCCAGGATATCTAACGGCAGTATCCTTACACCCTATTGAGGATAAACAAAAATACAAAAAAGGTCTGGAGCTTATTTTATCTATTGCACGTATCAGAGGAGAACTAAAATAGAAATACGCACATTTTTTTCAAAGGAAGTGGAGTATTGAGGACTGTGCGTAATTCGCGTGTTTTTGAAGAAAATTAAAAAAAAAATCCAATTTATAATAAAATTATCACATATGAGGGTGATTCAAATATAAGCCGGAATTTTACTGTACAAATTTATCAGTGATATAAATGGAGTATCTTATATTTTTACACAGTTTTCTTCATTAGAAATATATGTTTATAATAAAGAAAACTATATAGTGTATACAGCAAAATTCCGGGTTATATTTGAATCACCTATGTATGTTTTTAAAAAAACATTAAAACATATTATAAACGTAAATATCATAAGATGTTTGACGCTTTTAGCACACACAATAACGATTTAAAAATCGATCACAATAGACGGCTGACCCGAATAAACTTGAACCCTGCTCTGTAGCAATTCGGCAAAGGCTCCCCAGGAATAGTGCAAAGCCTACTATTTTTCTGGTTGGCTTTCGCCGGAATCAACAGAGGCAGATTGCATATCCACATTTTGATTGATTCGCCAGTGATCCCTCAACGTGTTTTGGGAATCAATCTTCTCTCCCCGTATTATCACCTCCGCGGAGGAGACTCCCCCGCCGGCGGGATATGACAGATGACTTACTATCAGACTGACACGATTCCCGCAAACTGCAAATTTATTCAAAGCTTCTTCCCCATTGTTGCGGAAGGGGCCGGGGTGGTGCCTGTAAACCGTACCCCCCTTTTAGCCGACAGACACAACGGAAAATTTACGATTTTTCCGATCCGTTCTCCAAACTCTATATATCACGGAAAACCTTGTAACATTAGGAGGGATATCCCT
Organism: Stenopsyche tienmushanensis; assembly: GCA_008973525.1. Lineage (NCBI taxonomy): Eukaryota > Metazoa > Arthropoda > Insecta > Trichoptera > Stenopsychidae > Stenopsyche > Stenopsyche tienmushanensis. The sequence goes on from WACJ01000027.1 coordinate 1,355,286, forward strand.
TCTTCGGATGGGAGGGTGGAATCTTCGATGAATCGGATCACGTCGGCGTTTAACTTCGTGTTTAACCCACCATTATCATGCTGCCTATGTGGATTTTATTCCTTATTCATCCTTTGATTTCCAAAAATTGATTACATCTTGCTGACGAGTCGCTTAAAAGCCTAGATAGGAATCTAAAATATCCCACTTCAATTTTATTGCTCAATGGCGGCATTCGGGGAATAAAAATCACTATTGATTTCGAAGCAAAAACTGGGCTTTATTGTTGTGAAACATCGTCGAATACTTGATTGAAATATCCTCACGATGCTGTTTTTGTTCCATTGTAAGCAAACGCGGCACTCGTCTTGCGCATAGCTTTCTCATATCCAAACATTCTGTCAATGTGTAATGTACAGCACTTTTTGAAATGCTTATCATATCTGCTAGCATGTATTTTCAGTTGACAGTCACCTAATACCATTTTGTGTTTTTTTCTCATAATTTCTAATGTGGTCACTTTCGCGATGTTAGTCTTGATACCTCGTACGGCCTCATTTAAATTCTGCCACCCAAAATTTTATGGCGACCATATTTTTCCATGTTTACAAATTCACTGAGAATGTTCACTATTGATGGCTGCTAAACAAACATTAAACAATTTAGTGTCTTTAGTAAGCTTTATAATGTAGGTAATTTTTATCACAATAATTGTTTAAAACAACAGCGTTTAGTGATGGAATAAATCTATTTATAATTTGAAGCAGCGAGTGACCATAAAAAATCAATGATCAAGTCAGGTCATAATTCAGTTGTAGGCCTTAAATATTAAAAAAAACGCATTCTTATTATATAAACACAGTAAAAATTAAGATTTTATTAATGATAATATATGGATTCCATAGGATGCTTTTATAGGAATGGGTTTTTCATATGGGTATTTTGTATAATCTTCCAATAAATAATTTTTTTGTAAATAGGCATTTAATATGATTTGTTATGAAACGGACGGCCTACGTGAGTTCGTCCATTATCGGTTCGTAGAACACATTTAATGAACATTTTTCGAGCGACTTGGTTCCAAGCAGCTTTCTTTTAAAATAGTAGAAAACACAGTATTTAAATATACATTCTTAATCTTAAATGTGTGAATTTTAAAAAGAATAAAAATTTTCTATAAAAAAGTTAAATTTTAATTGAAATGTATAAAAATAATATTACGTACGAGTTTAAAACGCTTCAATCTAGATATAATTTATGTTACTTACCTCCTTCAAAAGACATACTTTTGTAGGATTATGGTGATTTAGAATATGGTGCAAGGATAATCCGGTTTGACTCGATCCTTTCCCGAGCAGGTAAAATGATGCATACGTTCGAATTTATTTCTGTAACCCAACACCGCTAGTCTTATAAATCTTTCAATAAAACTTCAAAAATGAATAAGGAAAATCAAAATTGTCATGTATAGGGAGATGACACATTTGGATGACCCTTTATATAATCGCTAGGAGTCTTTTAGTATATTTCACACATAGACCCTATGTCCCATTTGTCGAAATAGTTTTTTTTTTACATTATCAAAATATATCCAAAATTTCACCTTTGAATCTTCATAACATTTTTATCTGTGGTTGTAATAGCACGAAATAGTTGTTTTTGTGCGAGCCACAGAATAAGGCACGTCTGCAGATAAAGAAATCCAGTGGTGTCAGGTCTGGAGATCGTGCGACCCACGGAATAGGGGACGTCTCCAGACAAAGAAATCCAGTGGTGTCAGGTCTGGACTCCGTGCGAGCTAAGGAATTAAAAAGTTATGACAATTTACAGGTGAAATTTTGGATATTTTTAACACTTAGGGCATACGGCTTATGTGTGAAACATAGCAAATGACCCCCTTAGCCCCTAAAAATATTTTGTCATTAGGATGACTCTATATAATACATTTTTTTTAAATTTAAACTACTTTTATAAACATTATGATTAAAAGTTGGCTAATTTATATTTATCAAGGACCAATATTTTGAATGCACCGCTTTTCGTCCTGTGGTAATGAGTAGGGAATCCAATCTCGGGATCCCGGACAGTTTTAGGTGCTCAAGAATCCCGGGATTAGTAAACGTAATCTCGAAAAAATCGGGTTGCCTCACCAGCATGTTGAAAGCTAATAAATCGAGACATTCTCGCCAAAATATGGACGCTTGGTAACAGTGGCGTAACTACTAATTGGCGAGCTTAGGTGATGCCTAGGATTAGTAACTGTCTAATCTATATATACATATATTCAGTATATGTATGTTTTTCAAATTGTTATATACTAACTCTTCCCTACCGGTGATGTATTTACTACACCTCGACTCTAATCATGGGAATATCGATATGAAATATAATAGATACAGGGTTCAAAATTTTTGTATTCCTTTGTAATATAATTATGAATCAAATCAAAGTATTATAGTATACAAATATTCATCTGCAGCGACGGAAAAAAATAATTTGTCGGGAAATCGGGAATTTTGCGAGTTTTAGTCCGGGTCTCAACAGATAGGAAATATATCATTCACATTGATGGTGTTATACGAAAATGGGGGCTCACATGGTCATCAACTCGAACTAGCATTTAAATATGTGATGACGATACCTCCAATGAGTGTGGAGTGTGCATTTTCAGCAGCAAGATGCCTGGATTTCAAAATTAAACCAGACTAAATGATGAAACACTCGATGCTTTAATGAAATCCCGGGATCGAAATTTTGGCTCGGAATTGGATTCCCTAGTCATGAGTAGCAAGCAGGAGTCGTCGGATAACCTTGACTGCGGGAAGATGTCCTTCCGGTGCATAGATCAGACTGATAGCTGCAACTTCTCTTTCCATTATTTTAAGCACTTGGTCAAAATAAATAGATTTTTTATAAATAAGTTTGAAATTTATACACCTCATGCAAATAATATGTAAAAATGGGATTTTAAGGATTTGTTTTCGTGGATTGATTTAAATATTTCCGTTTGGCCGAACGAGGGATTGGGGGTGTGTTTATTTGGGTTGATTTCGAATTTAAGATATCGAAAAATATTACAAAAACATCTAAGGCTTCGATCCGATCGACGTAACGTGCTCCAATAGATTCGTTTTGTGACGTTTATTGCTTCCACATCATTTATTCGTGCGTTTGAATATCAATTGCCAAGTTAGCCCAAATTCCCATGAGGGCAATTTTGAGAATGGATTGGCTAGAAATGACATTTCCGAAAAGTTTGCCCATTATCATCATTCTCGGTGAATCATGCACCTCCATTAGACTTTAACATAAGGGATGCATATTTTTAAAATGGCCGCAACTCAGGATTCAGCATAAAGCCGCATGGGATCGAAGAATATAATGGCTTTGGTTCGAAGTAAATTTAATTCTGCATTTCGTTGTGAGACGAAGAAATATGACATTGTTGAGGATTTAATGGAATGTAGCAGACATCAAATCAAGTGCCCGAAGTGGCCCAATAGGGCGATTAAAGATTTTGCGCCCGAGAATGATAATATAATTAGTTGACGGCGATTACACGTTTAAGTTAATGCCGGGAATCGGTTGAAACATAAGAACCGGGGGCTAACAAGGTTTACTAAGTAAAAGGTGTTAAGTGCGAATTTGTTACTTAGGGGATTAGTCAAACCCGAGTGGCTTTCAGGCTTTATCCCGGGCCCTTAATTTGCATTCATCCTATTCGGGAGTAGGGCCCACTCGAGAAAATAATCAAGAATGCGGAAAACACATTAGGCCAAAACTTTCACGAGGCCGTATTTTCTTTCCCGTGTCCTCCGCGTGTAAAGTTTCATTTTTATCTCAAATATGCATGCGAATGTCGAGCGTCGGAAAAGTTCTGTCCCTTACGATCTTATCAAGCCGCTTGCCACACAATACCAATTTATTTGATATTCTCCAGAAAAATGTATAAAAGATATCTACACCAACAGAGTGTGCTTTTACAAGTAATAAAAGGTCCCCTCAGGGGCTCACCCCTCGATAATTTATTATACAGGGTGACCCCATAAAGACGATGATTGCCTTTTAAATAGCTGTTAATTAGAGCGAGTGTTTCATGTGTAAGAAAATAAAATTGATCTATTGATATAGGATCGTTTACGCAAAAACATATATATCTTACAGATGCCGAAGTTCGGTTCAAATTATATTTCTGTGTATTCGAACCACCCTTTAAATACTGTTTTTTCAGCTTTTATTTGCTTTTAAAAATGTGGTCATAAACCACAGTAAAATGTAGTACAATTTTATGCATAAATACGTAGATATTGTATTTTATTAAAAAAATATATTTAGGCGTTACATTTGGATGACTCAATTTAAAAAAAAAATGGTTTAGAATTTTAAAATTATAATTAACAGCTAAATTCAATTAAAATCTCATTATGATATTATGAAAAAATAATTAGTGCTTATAAGTATAAGTTTTAGGCTCGTGGTCGGACGCTCCCTCTCAGTGAGCGTCATCCAACTCATAGATATGTAAAAATGATCACATTCTTATATTCGTTCGGTAAAATTATGTCAAGTTCATTAAGCATCGAGCAAAATAAATGCTCCGAAACAACAAGTGGAAGCTCTATTTAATTTTCCGCTATGAGGCCGATTGCATAGAATAAATTTCGCATAAAAGAAAAATCCCCTCTGATTCCGTGCATCGATAAGCCATATTTTAATACCGTATTATTCAAATGAAATCAATGCGTGCCCTTTATTAAAATAACGAGTTTTTTACGACTGTATACTTTTGGGCATTCCGGTCGTTTTTCATTTTTTCCCGGCTTCAAACCGGCTATTAGCCTAACGAAATGGCAAGCCGATAAGCCCTGCTGGCTTTTACAACAAACAATTCAGACGGAATATAAAAGAGGGTAAAGAGGAGATTTTGCAATATAATATAACTGTTAACCTTGCACACAATGGCCCATAATAAGGATGTAACGTATTAAAATCAAACTCGTAAAAACGCACCGCGCTACTCGCCAAATACAAAATACTCGATTAACCCCGAGAAAACAAGGCCCGGGGCAACTAAACATTTCTATTAAGCCTTCCACTTTCGATGAATTTTGTATTGAAACAAGAATATCGAGATCCTAGAAATTGGGCCAAATATCGTATTCTGTATGAATTTTTATTCAAGAAGACCATAACATTTCTACATTGGTGTCAGAAGTGGGATTGTAGCGTGGTATGCCTATATTATTTCTTGTAAATGAAGTGCTATAGAGTGGAATTGGTTTAAAGTTGGCTTTGGCCATACTAAAGCAAGAGGTTCGTCACTGCAGAGTCTCGCAGTTGGAATCCCTTAATTGTTCAATTTTTACCTCATATCCCTCATCTTCCCCATTTTTATTATTACAATTAATATTGAAAAAAAGCATTTGCTTCGTAGTCTTTTGAACTTCCATGTGAACGATTTTGATAGTGCATATCTAAATCGATTTTAAGCAAATATGTATTTATAATAATAATGAAAAATAATAAAAAATTAATGCTTAGGTCGAATATGTAATTATGTGAATTTAGATGTTCCCTCTCTGTCCAGCGGTGTTAATGGCCCGTGTAAGCTCCTATTTTATGCATCGTAATTATCGAAGGATATTCCCCATAAATATCCCTTATCCTGAATTTTCGAGAGCAAAGATCAGAGCAGAGCTGCTTAACACTTGTGTAGAAATTCCCGTCGTGGTGGCAATATTAAAATATATCGGAGAAAAGAAGATACAGCGATATGGGCCCGGGGATGCCCCTGGCAAGGAAATAGAAACTATCCGTTCCATTAGGCTGGCTAATGTTCAATTTATATGGCGGATCCGTAGCAGTTTGTAATATAAAACGACTCTCGCATTTTTATGGGCGCATTTATGTAAAATGCAAAAACCGATACCCGTCTAAATCAGACCTCCAGGATGAGATGCAATCTCGGCACACGCCGGTCCTAATGTAATATTTATTGAACACATGGGCGGTTCCGCCCTCGTAAACTACCCCCCCGACGTAGAATGCCCGAGTATCAAATTCAATAATGCACATTAGCTTATTCTGTGTCTGTCTGTCTGTCTGTCACGCAGGTGCGAAGCGGTGGAGTCCCATGAGAAAAGGGACGCTTTTCCGGGGATGAAAGCTTGATTCAACCATTGTGTGGCGACGTTTAACAATAAAAAATGAATCACCAAAGCGAATGAAAACCTTGTTATGAAATATTATAAAATCATTTTTATTTTTTTTTAAATATTAATATTAATGAATAAGAAGTATTTAAATTTCTTGTATTTGCAAGATAATGCTGCTATAATGCGATTATCGACAGTTCTTGGATATTCTTGATCGTATGTTGGAGACGAAAGATTATGTTACTATTATAGGTGTTTATTTGTAGTCAGAAAGATCATAAATTATGCTGATGGGAAGAGCATGTTTTCCCTTTTATATATAAAAATTAACGTGTGTCTGTCCGGCTGTCCAAAATTTGCTAAGGTAAACAAAGCCTTTTGTCAACTATGCCGAGAGGCGATAATGCTATCAATCTAATGTCTGTTCAAGCGCTCGGCTGCATCAGCCAAGGCCGCGTGGGACGGCTGGCGCGTCGTGGTGCTCGGCGGCTCGCCAGTCGCTATACGAAGTGAGGGAGAGCGCACGCATCCTAACCTCTCACTCCCACACCAATACATCGCGTAGCTTTCCAACTAAACGCGTGTTGCTAAGCAACCACATCCAAATCAATAAGTAAACAAATCACTCATTCATGTATTCTAAGAGCGAGTTGGATGCATCTTCACACATAACAAATTAATCAATAGTGAAATAAAATCCAGGATTCAACACAATATGAGGTGCTATCATTGCTTTAAAATATATATAGGACGAATACGAACATCAAAATTTAAAAAAAACTTTAACAATTTACAGTTCGGGTGTTCCGCGCTAAAATTCATAAAACTCTACTTCTTTCGTAAAATTGATATAATTCTTACCAGCTAATAGATTGAAACGAAACTTTAGTGGTGCCTACAAAAGAGCTTACTGCATCGATTGTATATACATTTATTTATTTATATAAAATATATTAAAAAAAATATATTTGAAAAATATATTTTAAATATATTTATATAAAATATTGTAGCGTGGAGGCATACGTAAATTATTAAATATAGAGTGCATGCGGCGAAATCCATGGGATTCCGCCGTTGCCAGTCCATATGGTCAAAAGTATCGCTATAAGGGCTGGAGCGACGCCTCTCCGTGTAGATAAGAACGCTGGCGTCGGGTTTAGAGATAAGGAAGGGTGCTGGCTTCAATTGCCAGGTAGAAATGAGACACTCTTCTGCCAAATCATGAAGTTTTTAGTTGATTCCTAGTCCTTGCCCGACCAACATCTCTTCGGGGACTTGGTCTGTAGAAGCCTCCTCGTACACGTCGCCTGATTGTTCATAGTATACGCCATTATCATCCACGACTGTTGCGCTCCGTATTTTGAATAAATACATGCGTTGAGCCAACATATTGTGTATCCATTATATATCCCTGCGGAGCTCCTGTTCCTGGAATCCCGTCACCGAACGAGTTACAGAATCCTGACCGTCGTTGATCAGCGCCAGAACGACATTCGGAGCCACCCATTACATCTCCGTACTGTGGTCGCTTTTCGAAGCGATCCCTCGCGGTTTTGAGCGTCTCTCCGGTGCGGATCTCGCGTCTGAAGAACGCGATAACATAATCGCAGCGACGTAGATAACGGACCGCCTTGTGTCAGCGAGGGGTCTACGTTACAGTGGTGTCATCAAGTGGGATTCGGTGATCTACGGAATCCAGGATGCTGACCAGGAGAGCTGCCGCCATGGAGGAAACAGAGTTTCATCTTGCAGCCACCACAGAAGAATTAGCAGAAGCAGAAGCATTGGCTACTGCTGCAGTACAGTCAGGTTGGTCGATCAAGACAAAAAATATGTTTGATACGACGCAGCAGCAATTGGAAGACTCCGAGGATAAGAGGCGGAAAAGGATACTGAAAAAGTATAAAAATTGGAGCGATTATTGGACGGCAGTCCTGCAGATAGCTCCACCTTCAGTAAGAGCTTTTATCCAGAAGGAAATGGAGACGCAGAGGGAGGAGTGCATGGCGGACTTGGCGTATATGACGAGGCAAGTGAACGTGATAAGGATGGCGAAACGCAGTTATGTACTTCAATGTGCGTTACGCGGAATTAGGAAACGCGAGGACGAGATCGCGGCTAAGAAGCAAGCGCCTCAAGATGCTTCGCAAGCGCCGCCCGCTCCAGATGAGCTGGCTCAAGCCGCCCATCTACAGCCACCCGCTCCAATTCAGGAGCGCCCATCACTTGCCGCTCCAGATGAGCCTGCTCCAACCGTTCATCTTCAGCCGCCCGCTCCAATTGAGGAGCGCCCATCACTTGCCGCTCCAAATGAGCCGCCCGCTCATCTTCATCCGCCCGCTCCGATTCAAGAGCAATTATCACTCGACACTCAAGATGAACCGCCCGCTCATCTTCAGTCGCCAGCTACGATTCAGGAGCGCCCATCACTCGCCGCTCCAGATGAGCCTGCTCCAACCGTTCATCTCCAGCCGCCCGCTCTGATTCAAGAGCACCAACCGCTTGCCGCTCCAGATGAGCCCGGTCAAATCGCTCACCTTCAACCACCAGCAGACAATCAAGAGCATCCAATCATGACGTTCTTTCGAGATCGTGTCGCTATCGTGCTAAACAAAGGATGGATCAAATGCTTGGTAATTTTGGCATTTGCGCTCCATCTAGGAGGGTACGGCATAACTAACACAAAAGAAGCCCTGGAACGTCGCAAGCTTTCTCCAGCCGATCAAGGAGGAGGAATTCGACCTGACAAGATCTTCCGGCGACGAGGAATGAGGACCGGAACCACCAACGCACGGCGGCGACGCCGCGGCGCCGTTTCCTCGCTGCATCCGCAGCATGCGCCGCGATGCCTCGCCATTGATGATGGCCGACCACCTATAGCCTCGCTGAACGCCTTCATCTACAACCCGATACATGGTGCGTGGTTTCGACAATCAGCTCGGGCCACATCCACATTGCAGGCTGCGCTTGGAGCGTTGGCCGCGGTGTGGAAATTAGTGAAAAAAAATCCAACGGTGGATTTGTGTAAGCGTATACAACTCGCAAAATTCTAAGTGTCTAAGTTTCTTCTAAATCTAATTCTAAGTCTAAGTGTCGTTTCGTTGTTTGCCGTTGTTTTCGCAGTATCGGATGGATTTGACATCACGCGTTGTTCGTAAATAAACCGCGCAATTAAAGATTTTTTTTGTCTAGTAAATTGAATTTATGCTTAAACAAACTTCTCGCGATAAGGCATTCATGCCCAATTACTAAATCTGTGACAGTGATTGTTAAATTCGCGAGGAAATATCGTACGAGCATCTCGGGGACCGGAGTATAATAATAATGAATAATAATAGTCATTCGCGTACGTTCATAAGAGCACCAGTACCAGTGAGCAATTGTTGCGACTGACTGGTTAAATCGCGGTGGGCGTCGATAGAGAGCTCGACGTCTAGTAGGGAGAAACGTGACTACAGCTGAGCTCCTAGAGAGCACTTGATCTCATCCTTAGGCTTTGATTCTTCAGCCAGGATAGATACATGATCATTTAAAAATGCACCAAAATAACGGCCAGGAACGACTCCTGCGTCAGACGGCTATGAGAAGCCGGGAAATATAATTATATGCTTGTACTCATCGGGTACCGGATTAGCTCGCGATAATAATTAGTTAATTGTAAAAATTCATACGAAAAGAATAATTTAATTAAAATCAGTAAGAAAATAAAAATAAAAAATCCCGATACTGCAGCGGCGGCAGCATTTATGATTACGGACGTTTCTCCATTGTATTTTGTGTATTTTACTATTTGCTGATTGATGATTTTGTATAATGAATTTCTTGTGTACTCTATTAAAAAAAAATATGTGATTTTGGAGACGCACGGTTATGGATGGTAATCAAGGCAATTAAACACGTTCGTCTTTTGTTGAATTGATCGGGACGATCAAACTTAAGTCAGGGGGAGTGTAGCGTGGAGGCATACGTAAATTATTAAATATAGAGTGCATGCGGCGAAATCCATGGGATTCCGCCGTTGCCAGTCCATATGGTCAAAAGTATCGCTATAAGGGCTGGAGCGACGCCTCTCCGTGTAGATAAGAACGCTGGCGTCGGGTTTAGAGATAAGGAAGGGTGCTGGCTTCAATTGCCAGGTAGAAATGAGACACTCTTCTGCCAAATCATGAAGTTTTTAGTTGATTCCTAGTCCTTGCCCGACCAACATCTCTTCGGGGACTTGGTCTGTAGAAGCCTCCTCGTACACGTCGCCTGATTGTTCATAGTATACGCCATTATCATCCACGACTGTTGCGCTCCGTATTTTGAATAAATACATGCGTTGAGCCAACATATTGTGTATCCATTATATATCCCTGCGGAGCTCCTGTTCCTGGAATCCCGTCACTGAACGAGTTACAGAATCCTGACCGTCGTTGATCAGCGCCAGAACGACATTCGGAGCCACCCATTACATCTCCGTACTGTGGTCGCTTTTCGAAGCGATCCCTCGCGGTTTTGAGCGTCTCTCCGGTGCGGATCTCGCGTCTGAAGAACGCGATAACATAATCCCAGCGACGTAGATAACGGACCGCCTTGTGTCAGCGAGGGGTCTACGTTACAATATATTATTTATTTATTTATAATAAATATATTTGAATTGGATATTTTAACACTGAAAATCGGCGTGCCTTCTCTGAAACAGAAATCCGCCACGACATATAGCAACTGTACCAGGTTTTTAGTGAAAAAAAAAATATATGTATAATGTAATTGAAGCTACAGTTTGATATGAAAAATTTCAAAAGAGGTTGTGACCCAACGATTCCGACTGATATGATATTCGAATTAAAACGTGTGCAGTTTCCGGTGTGAGCATTAACAAAGAATACAAACACACAGGGTATGCGTGCATGCTTCTCACATGGACAGCTGTATGCGGGCTGCTCACGCTCAAATCATTTATTACGGTGTACACCATCCGGAAAAATATTTTGAATCTAAAAGTACTTCATTAGCACGGCATATGCATAATCTATTGTGTTTTATCTTACATGTTTTATCTTCATTAACTATATAATTAACATTCATTGATTATTAATAAAATATATTAAATTGAATGTATGTCTGTTTTTCTTTCGGGTCATGATGTAGCCTGACGGATAGATGGAGGTGGATGAGCATCAAACAGAAAGACTCTCTTCTAAGATTGTTATCTATTGTATTTAATATGAGAGAGAGAGTGATTTGGCTGCGGGAAGGACGTCGTCCCGATTGCCAGATCAAGTGTTACCATTATAAATATTGAATTCCAAATAACGACTAAATTATGTGATTGAAATAAATTATTGTACTGTAATATTAATTAATTTCCCAAATTTAAATGATTTTGGCATATTTGAAGAAAATTCCGTTTGATTTTAGCGATATTTTTTTGTTCTTGTATGTTGAAATTGGTATACATTAAATATTAGGGTGTCCCATAAGTTTCTTTAGTTTTCATATTAAGAAAAAAATAAACAATAATTTGTATTACATCAAAATTTATTGAATAATATATGATCCATTATATCATACCTTTATCCATCGCTCTGGAAGCCTTAGAATGCCTTCTTGCCAAAATTTCCCAGGTTTGTTGGCAACTTAATATATTGTGTTTCCTGAACTGTGTCTTGATACAAACTGACTTTCTTATTATTTTTATTAAAATTTTAAGGAGTACAGTCGTTCATTTGCGATCGTATTCCAGTTATTCAAAAAGAGGATTCTGGCACGTTGAATTCGGAGATGTGAAGTGGGAAACAAAGACGGAGGGAGGTTTTTGACCCAAATTAATTGATTTCAAGTGTATTATTTATGTTTACGCGAAGAAATGAATTAATATTTTGTGCTATCAAGGTTCGTTTATTGATATACAAGCTTTATACACGCTGCGTGGTCTTAAGAGATAAGCGAATTTGTATGGAGGATATATGGATGATACATAAATATAGCATCTACGTTAAAGTCATTTTAAAATTAACTCACTACTCAAAAGGTTAAACATTAATTTATGTATTAAAACAAGTCAAAGTACAAAGCTTAGAAATTAGTCGACATTTATATTTTAAGAGATTATAAGAAATTTGAGCGATGGATAGTGTTTTTATTCATATAAGTTGGTTTTTATTTATATTTTCAATGTTTGGGGGAAAGTGTTTATAAGAAGAATTATCATCAACCAATAAAAACCTAAAGAAAGTGAAATACTAATCAAGATATAACCATCAAATTAATTAATGTATAAAAAAAGGTTTGAAAAAAAATCAATATTTAATTATGTATGTTAATGTAAAAGCTTCATTGGACGCATTGATGAGAGCGCGGTTTGTCTTGTTATGATAATAACTATACATTATTCACGTATTAATTCCACAAGCATATGATATACATTAAATTACACGTTATTTCAGTGCTAAATTCCTAGGTTGTCTCAAAAGTTTTTGGATACTTATTGTGACGGGCTAAATGTTAGCTCTATGCTTAATAATAAGGTAACAGGAAGGATTATGGTGTTTCTCAGGGTACATTGGCGATTGTGCTGCTATAATTTGGCTAAGAAATAATTGAAATGCAAAACAATATTACAGGATTGTCGACTAAAATTGATTTAAAATAATTGTGTAGTAAAAATGTACATTACAAATTCCCAAAGAGTAATCCTCCCTATAAGTGCCTACGCAGCAGTATCCACGATGGGTCCCAAACTGGTGAAAAACCTCAAGTTGGATAATAAAACCGCAAAGAAGTTGGCCAAATGTTACTTCGGAGGCCGCAGAAAAAGAAACGAGCCGACGCAACGGAGGTACGTAATTGAATGAATACAATTAAGGTCCAAACGAACTAAGTTAAACCCGAGAAAAAAGTAAAGATTCCAACCCCCGCGGGTGGAACTATTAAAATGTTCCGTTTATTTTTATATCCCGGCCTTGTGCGAACTTACACCTTGCAAAGTTGCCTTTATGATTAAGTCCCGCCAACTTCTTATTAAAAGGACTTGCGCGAATTCTGTCCGGATGATTAAGAGCTTTATAATTGAGGCCAATTTAAGGGCTGAAAAACGACAGGGAATAAACGCGATATTCATTATACTAAGACCTAAATTCAGAGACCAATTAATTTTTAAGCTTGAGCGTTGAACTTTTACCGATTTTTTATCACATGTTTGAAGCGATTGCAATCAAATCCCATTCCCTTCAAATCATCTGTCACAAATTTCAAAGCATCAATATTTATCACCAATTTTACAGACAACATTTATTATTGATTAAAAAACTATGTGAAACGAAATAGATAAAGGATAATGCTATGTTTGTGTAATCTATATATATAAAAATCAATGTCTCGCGTCCGTCTGTCACGAAGCTCGATGCTCGTTGTTCGCTCGGCCGCGCTCGGCGGCTGGCGCGTCGTGGTGCTCGGCGGCTCGCCCGTCGCTATACGAAGTGAGGGAGAGCGCACGCATCCTAACCTCTCACTCCCACACAAATACATCGCGTAGCTTTCCAACTAAGCGCGTGTTGCTAAGCAACCACATCCAAATCAATAAATAAACAAATCACTCATTCATGTATTCTAAAAGCGAGTTGGATGCATCTTCACACAACAAATCAATCAATAGCAAAATTAACTCCAGGATTCAACACGATATGAGGTGTTATCATTGCCTCAAAAATATATTAAGGACGAATACGAACGACGAGACGAATTCGGGTGTTCCGCGCTAAAATTCATGAAACTCTACTTCTTTCGTAAAATTGATCTAATTCTTAAACCAGCTAGTAGATTGAAACGAAATTTTAGTGGTGCCTCCAAAAGAGCTTACTGCACCGATATATTTAAACAAAACAGTGGCTAAAAAAATTTAAAAAATATAACAAATTTCTTTTAATATTTAATTATAAGAAAGCATGTCCTCCAGATATTATATGTAATTAATATTGCAATAATTTGAGAGTTATAATACTTCAATTAAGTTTCCGGACTAAAACTTACGCCACATCAACCGAAGTTCTAGCCACCTTGTATCAAAAGTAGACGACGTTTATTTAACAATAATTAGCTTAAACTACTTATGTACAATAAAGCAGCTTTGTAGACTTTAATTTAAAGCCAGTACGGACTTGATAAACTAATTTTCCTGATTTACATTGTACGAACATTTGTAATAAATTCGGTACATTGACTCTTTGAGCGGTAATCATAAATTTATATGTCCGCCACATATTCGTATAAATCCATTTATCTGTCAGGACCGTCGCAGCGTGTATGAGATTTGTACAAATAAATAAAAACTATAGGTAGCACACAACATTCGATCATTTTTACAAGTAAATATAAACAATATACTTGAAATTTCATCTATATATCATTATTAGTCGATAAATTTGGGTTAACGATCTATACAATCGTACGATATACGCAAGATACTCTTTCCGTCTCTGTCTGTCTTTAAGGGTTTAAAGGCACATATTGATATGTTGTAAGATTTTACGCGTTTTTGCATAAAATAATGTTCTTGGATATTTTTTAAAATTAATTACTGGCCGAGCTGTTTAAATATTCAGGTAAATTTATCAAACCTATTGAGAAAATATGAAATATCCGATTGTAGACAAAGGGTTTATAATTAACTCGGCGGGCCTAAGGTATTTGCAGCTGCGGACCTTCGCCATGAATATTTAATTTTTTTAATTAAAATGTTTGCCTAAGCTGAAAGTTAAAATTAATGTTTTAAGCGTTAAAATCGTGTGAATATTGCCGCTTTTTAAATTTCGGAAAAGTGTTCCCGCCCAATAATAGGGTTTCGCATTTTCGCCGACCCCCCCAAAGTTGTATTTTTTCTTGTGTAATGAAAACGGTTCTGTGTGGAATTGAACTGAGAACAATAGAGGCTTTCGCAGATTGGATTGTTTGGAAGAATTGGGATTGGCCAAACCGGGAGTTATCTCCAGAACACAGCAAGGGTGCGGCCATCCAGTCTTTGCTCGACTTTTGCGAGTGCTTTTTTATCGAATTAATCGATTCCTTTTTTAGCTGACCTAAGCGCAGCTCATTAAAGACGGAAAACTTGTAAATCTCCCATCAATCCCCGGGAGCACCTTTGATTGATTGAGCCACGGGACGACGCCGCAAAAATACTTCGCTTTCGGGGAATCATACAAATATTTGAAGAGCCGAAACCACTAATGCGAGTTGAAAATTTCTTATTATAATATTGTTGGCTTTTGCAGCATCTGTTCTCAATTACTCTCATCTTATAAATAAGCGTATCCGTTTACATCCAAAACAAACCCTGTGGAGCAATCCATATAAATAGATGAAATAATTAACATATTAAAGTAATTCTACGCAACCTGCTATTGTTGAAACCTAATTCTAATGTACAGTATGACTATGAAATAACTTAGCAGATATACGCCGTAATTCATATCTTTGTATAGCCAAAGCATAAATTTTAATTGCGATATAACATCCATTTATATTACGTCCATAGCAATAAATTCAATGTGTGTCTGTCTGTTCTTAATACAATTTAAAGCTCCAAAACAAATTTCACACGGTTAATCTGTCGATTCGTGCACGAAACATATGTGCCCTCTTCTTAGCCACCCTTATAAGTTTTTCATCATAAATTATTTATGAAACCACTTCGATATTTCATGCAAATTGTGATATAGAAAATGAAATTTAAAAACATAATAAAAAATCATATCAAAGTCTATAACTGTGTGTTTTCCACATATAGTCTTGCCATAGGAGTGACATGATAATTTCGTCATCCTATGCTTCTGATAGGGATAAAATGCACAAAATTTACATTTATTAGACTGTTCTTATACATTTAAAATGGGCAACATCCTCGGAATTCATCTAAATGCTCATCAATTGTCAGATGGAAACTAGGCTATAAGATTTTTTCACAAATCTCAATAAACTTTTCCCGAAAACTCTTATCAGTGCAAGTCTATCTGACGCTCTTTTTTCATGACTGGTGATTCTAGATGATTAGATGAGATAAGATGATTTAGATGAGTTAGTGGCTGCACTATGATGATGAGATGACTAATTCTTCATAATAAATTCAATTAACTGACGAAATATATACATAAATGTTTTATCTTCATTGACTATATTATTAATATTCATTGATTATTAATAAAATATATTAAATTGAATGTATGTCTATTTTTCTTTCGGGATGTAGCCTGATGGATGGATGGAGGTGGATGAGCATCAAACAGAAAGACTCTTTTCTAAGATTGCTGTCTATTTAACATGAGAGAGAGAGAGAGAGAGAGAGATCTGGCTGCGGGAAGGACGTCGTCCCGCAGCCAAGGCTAACCTACCACCCCTCTCGACCAAATTAAATAATGGATACCTATTGTATAATGGGGCAAAGTTTATTATCTTCTAATTTGCAAACGTAAAATAATATTTTTTATGCCCATAATAAAGTATAAATTTTTATTATAAAAATCGCCATATCAAGTGTTACCATTGTAAATATTGAATTCCAAATAACGAATAAATTATGCGATTGAAATAAATTATTGTACTGTAATATTAATTAATTTCCCGAATTTAAATGATTTTGGCATATTTGAAGAAAATTCCGTTTGATTTTAGCGATATTTTTTTGTTCTTGTATGTTGATATTGGTATACATTAAATATTAGGGTGTCCCATAAGTTTCTTTCGTTTTCATATTAAGAAAAAAATAAACAATAATTTGTATTACATCAAAATTTATTGAATAATATATGATCCATTCTGTTCTATTACCTTTTTCCATCTATCTGGAAGCCTCATAATGCCTTCTTGCCAAAATTTTCCAGGTTTGTAGGCAAAATATTGATCAAGGTACGTTTTTATATAATTTTTTGAATTAAAATTTTTACCGCGTAAAGAATTTTTCAATGAAGGAAATAAATAATAATCTGAAGGGGCAATATCTGAAAAGTATGGAGGATATGGTAAAACATCCCAGTCAAATGATAATAATTTATTTCTGACGAGCACATGGGGTCTGGGGTTATCGTGATGAAAAACAACGCCTCGTCTGTTCGCTAATTCTGGACGTTTTCTGGCAATTTATGGCTTTAGATTGTCTAGTTCAGGGGTCGGCAACCTGCGGCTCGCGAGCCACATGCGGCTCTTTGGACCTGAAGCTGCGGCTCTTTATCACAGTTGTACTCCAAGCATGGCATCCACTCAAAAAAGGAGAAGAACTGAAGAAGAGCATTGAGAATTCAATCGGGATTGGACGAAGTCGTTCGCTTTCATATTCAACTCAGATGGCCTCCCATCTTGTCTCATTTGCCACAAAAAACTTGCACACAATACGTAGCACTGAATCGGATTTGTTTTTTTCGCGAGGTGTATCGAGCGTCGAGTCGTTTTGCTTACAAAATTTCCTTTACGTCTACGTTTTGCTTACAAAATTTCGTTTACGTCTACGTTTTGCTTACAAAATTACGTGTACGTTTACGTTTTACAGTATATTATAATGTTTTGCACGTAATTTTCGTTAGGACAAGATGGAACGATCTTACTGATTATGGGGGCCCCTTTTGGAGGACCCCATTTGGAGGGCGCAGCCCCGGCGGAGGGGCGGAGCCCCGGCGGTGAGGCGGAGCCCCGGCGGTGAGGTGCCGACAAGGCGCAGGAGGGATGAACGTAGCACTGAATCGGATTTGTTTTTTTCGCGAGGTGTATCGAGCGTCGAGTCGTTTTGCTTACAAAATTTCCTTTACGTCTACGTTTTGCTTTCAAAATTACGTGTACGTCTACGTTTTGCTTACAAAATTACGTGTACGTTTACGTTTTACAGTATATTATAATGTTTTGCACGTAATTTTCGTTAGGACAAGATGGAACGATCTTACTGATTATGGGGGCCCCTTTTGGAGGACCCCATTTGGAGGGCGCAGCCCCGGCGGAGGGGCGGAGCCCCGGCGGTGAGGCGGAGCCCCGGCGGTGAGGTGCCGACAAGGCGCAGGAGGGATGAACGTAGCACTGAATCGGATTTGTTTTTTTCGCGAGGTGTATCGAGCGTCGAGTCGTTTTGCTTACAAAATTTCCTTTACGTCTACGTTTTGCTTACAAAATTTCCTTTACGTCTACGTTTTGCTTTCAAAATTACGTGTACGTTTACGTTTTACAGTATATTATAATGTTATGCACGTAATTTTCGTTAGGACAAGATGGAACGATCTTAATGATTATGGGGGCCCCTTTTGGAGGACCCCATTTGGAGGGCGCAGCCCCGGCGGAGGGGCGGAGCCCCGGCGGTGAGGCGGAGCCCCGGCGGTGAGGTGCCGACAAGGCGCAGGAGGGATGAACGTAGCACTGAATCGGATTTGTTTTTTTCGCGAGGTGTATCGAGCGTCGAGTCGTTTTGCTTACAAAATTTCCTTTACGTCTACGTTTTGCTTTCAAAATTACGTGTACGTCTACGTTTTGCTTACAAAATTACGTGTACGTTTACGTTTTACAGTATATTATAATGTTATGCACGTAATTTTCGTTAGGACAAGATGGAACGATCTTACTGATTATGGGGGCCCTTTTGGAGGGCCCCATTTGGAGGGCGCAGCCCCGGCGGAGGGCGCAGCCCCGGCGGTGAGGCGGAGCCCCGGCGGTGAGGCGGAGCCCCGGCGGTGAGGTGCCGACAAGGCGCAGGAGGGATGAACGTAGCACTGAATCGGATTTGTTTTTTTCGCGAGGCGTATCGAGCGTCGAGTCGTTTTGCTTACAAAATTTCCTTTACGTCTACGTTTTGCTTACAAAATTTCCTTTACGTCTACGTTTTGCTTACAAAATTACGTGTACGTTTACGTTTTACAGTATATTATAATGTTATGCACGTAATTTTCGTTAGGACAAGATGGAACGATCTTACTGATTATGGGGGCCCTTTTGGAGGGCCCCATTTGGAGGGCGCAGCCCCGGCGGAGGGCGCAGCCCCGGCGGTGAGGCGGAGCCCCGGCGGTGAGGTGCCGACAAGGCGCAGGAGGGATGAACGTAGCACTGAATCGGATTTGTTTTTTTCGCGAGGCGTATCGAGCGTCGAGTCGTTTTGCTTACAAAATTTCCTTTACGTCTACGTTTTGCTTACTAAATTTCCTTTACGTCTACGTTTTGCTTACAAAATTACGTGTACGTTTACGTTTTACAGTATATTATAATGTTATGCACGTAATTTTCGTTAGGACAAGATGGAACGATCTTACTGATTATGGGGGCCCTTTTGGAGGGCGCAGCCCCGGCGGAGGGCGCAGCCCCGGCGGTGAGGCGGAGCCCCGGCGGTGAGGTGCCGACAAGGCGCAGGAGGGATGAACGTAGCACTGAATCGGATTTGTTTTTTTCGCGAGGCGTATCGAGCGTCGAGTCGTTTTGCTTACAAAATTTCCTTTACGTCTACGTTTTGCTTACAAAATTTCCTTTACGTCTACGTTTTGCTTACAAAATTACGTGTACGTTTACGTTTTACAGTATATTATAATGTTATGCACGTAATTTTCGTTAGGACAAGATGGAACGATCTTACTGATTATGGGGGCCCTTTTGGAGGGCCCCATTTGGAGGGCGCAGCCCCGGCGGAGGGCGCTGCCCCGGCGGAGGGCGCAGCCCCGGCGGTGAGGCGGAGCCCCGGCGGTGAGGCGGAGCCCCGGCGGTGAGGTGCCGACAAGGCGCAGGAGGGATGAACGTAGCACTGAATCGGATTTGTTTTTTTCGCGAGGTGTATCGAGCGTCGAGTCGTTTTGCTTACAAAATTTCCTTTACGTCTACGTTTTGCTTACAAAATTTCCTTTACGTCTACGTTACCAGATTGCTACAGTGAGGTGAAGAATTTGGCATTTGGAGTCCTGACTATCTTTGGATCGACATATTTGCAAGAGTAAGGCCCGATTCACACCACGGTGCCGCTAACGGCTCGATCCCGCTCTCGGTCTCGGTCCGGTCAAACACTTTCACACAAGAAACGGAATCGGAACGATCCGATAGTGTGAATACTCTGACTGTTTCCTGTGTAAGAACATTAGATCGGACCGAGATCGGAGCGAGATCGGACCGAGATCGGAGCGAGATCGAACCGTCAACGGCACTACAGTGTGGATCGGGCCTAAGCGTTCTCTTGCATGAATATAATTAAAAGTAAAGTAAGAAGCCAACTAACAAATGAAAATTTAGAGTCGTGTTTGAAACTTAAAACAACAAGTATGAGCCAAATTTATCCAAACTTTCTAAAACCATGCAAAACCATCGCTCCCATTAAATTTATTTGCTCAAATGTATGTTATTGTTTTATTTATTTCTAAGTACAAATTACATTACTTAAAAAAAAAATTCTACTTGAATAACCATGCAAAACCATCGCTTCCATTGAATTTGTTTGCTCAATTGTTTGTTATTGAAGTACAAGTTAGTGTTGTAAGTAAGTGTTTAATTATTTTTGATTTTTTAACTTAATAGGTGTATATAATAGGTGTGATTATCTAATAATACCATATATATATTATCTAATAATACTATATATATATATTATCTAATTTGTTGTTAAAAATATTACTTATATATGAATAAATAGATTATTTTTACCAAAAAACTTTATTTATGCGAGTACTATTTATTGTTGGCAAGAAAAAAAATTGTGGCTCTTTAAACACTTGAAATTTGTAAATTGTAATTTTTGGCTCTTCCGACTCAAAAGGTTGCCGACCCCTGGTCTAGTTGATAACAATATTTTGTTCACTTTGTTCTTTTTGTTGGACAAAAGACTTCCTATATTTTCTTCCATCCCAAAGATTCAGAGAAATCCAGATAGAAGCCTAAGACGCGCCGCCACTTCTCACTTTCTTCCTCTCAGTTAGGCACCACCTGAGGCAACACCTGGGCTTTCAACAACTTCAGAGTGTCCATGCAGAGATCCGTCTATGGACGCAGATCATGTTCTGTGGACATTTTCGAGCATGGCGTCCGAACGCGAGGCGTTCCTTCGTTGTGTCAGTGGTTCGAAATTCGGATTAGTTGGACACGGAAGCCTTGTGGCCATTATCTATGATTTTAGGGCATTTAGGGCTTTTTGTAAAAGTTTTGAGGGAAAATGCATTCCCAGGGCTTTCTACGATCTCCACTTAGAGGTCCTTGCGACTGGTAACAATTAGTGGGCTCGCCACTAATTGTTATTTCTCGCATTTTTTCCAAAGCCGTAAGTAAGACTCAAAACTTTTCCCTACCCTATACAACATATATTTATTTAATTATATTTTTCTATTTAATTTTTAAGCAATTTTCATCTATATTTTTTATCCTAGCCTAGAATTTAAAAGTAAAATTAGAATCTTTAGCTAGCTTCCTCCCGCGTTCAGAGCGCAAGTGGCCGCAAGAAGTGGAGAAGGAACGTGTCCTTGCAGACATGGAATTTTAATTTGACGGTTTTGCACCATGCTGTACACTTTGCTCGTAGGCTGGCATGCTCCCGAATAGGGGGATCAATCACACAGCTCAGGTCAGAGGAGGCTTCCCATATTGTTGTTATATATATCCCAAAGATTATGCTTATGCCGTGCTAATGAAGTACTTTTAGATTAAAAATATTTTTCCTGATGGTGTGCACCGTCTGGTAATAAATGATTTGAGCGTGAGCAGCCCGCATACAGCTGTCCATGTGAGAAGCATGCACGCATACCCTGTGTGTTTCTATTATTTGTTAATGCTCACACCGGAAACTGCACACGTTTCAATTCGAATAGCATATCAGTCGGAATTGTTGGGTCACAACCTCTTTTGAAATTTTTCATTTCAAACTGTAGCTCCGATGATATTATTCATCTTTTTTTCACCAAAAACCTGGTACAGTTGCTACATGTCGTGGCGGATTTCTGTTTCAGAGAAGAACTATAGGCACGCCAATTTTCAGTGTTAAAATATCTAAAAAATAATAGAATGATAATCTAACTAAATGTTGTCTTTATTTTTTGTTCGTGTGTTTAAGTGTCATTTAATTAATGCCTTTACATACAATTCATATCAAAATATCACTTTTGAATCTCGCTGATAAACATATCACATATTGAAAACCACTGTTTTGTTTAAATATATCGGTGCAGTAAGCTCTTTTGTAGGCACCACTAAAGTTTCGTTTCAATCTATTAGCTGGTTTAAGAATTATATCAATTTTACGAAAGAAGTAGAGTTTTATGAATTTTAGCGCGGAACACCCGAACTGTAAATTGTTAAAGTTTTTTTTTTTAATTTTGATGTTCGTATTCGTCCTTTATATATTTTGAGGCAATGATAGAACCTCATATCGTGTTGAATCCTGGAGTTTATTTCGCTATTGATTGATTTTTTATATGTGAAGATGCATCCAACTCGCTTTAAGAATGAGTGATTTGTTTATTTATTGATTTGGATGTGGTTGCTTAGCAACACGCGTTTAGTTGGAAAGCTACGCGATGTATTGGTGTGGGAGTGAGAGGTAAGGATGCGTGCGCTCTCCCTCACTTCGTATAGCGACTGGCGAGCCGCCGAGCACCACGACGCGCCAGCCGTCCAGCGCGGCCTTGGCTGACGAAGCCGAGCGCTTGAACAGACATTAGATTGATAGCATTACCGCCTCTCGGCATAGTTGACAAAAGGCTTTGTTTACCTTAGCAAATTTTGGACAGACAGACAGACGGACAGACACACATTGATTTTTATATATTATATATAGATGTTGACTGAAATGAGTTCATATTACATTTTTATCAACATCCATGTAATTTAACAGGCGAAACGAATGGGATATTATAGAAAATCAGAATTTAATATAAGTCGATAAAAGCTAAATAATTACATGTTTTCATTTTATTTTTTGTGATTGTGTAGCATTTTTCTTTGCTTAACTGTCACATATATACAATATTGGAAATGGGTTTATTTATTAAGGCTCTTGTTGTGTTTAATAAGAAAAAGCTTCAACCATCTTCCATTAATTAAAAGCAATCGCCATCAAGAAGACAGAAGTCGAAGGTACAATTGCGACATTGTTTCCGTGCACTTGGTTCAATAACGAGCCAAAGTTACGAGTTCAGATATTGGTCTCGTATTGTTCTTGCCTCTCCATGAAAGAAGTTGCAAGACCAGCTCCTCCGGCTACACTTTAGCAATAATTAAAATCTCGCCTGGATAGGGGAAAGGCTACGTGTTTTAGAGATTTCATATAAAACTTGTGTAAATTTTACGATCTATCTCATATCGGCACGTACTTTCGACATTGTTCCGTCGCTTGTTACGGCCACTTCCCTACTTTCTACGGCTTTATCCCGAGAATGGGAACAATTATTTTACTTGTTGCCCAAGCGTTCATTTTGATGCTGAAAGGGCCTGATTCCGGAAAAAAATTATATTACCATAGTTAACTCACATTCTCCGATTCTGACAATACTTAAAAAATTTTCCCCAGTCACACAATATTTCACTACGAATATTGTTTATTATAATTTCAACGAATGCTTTGGAAGTTAATGATTTTGAAGCCTTTCATCATCTGTATTTCTGTGAAAATACTCAAAAAATGCGAATATTGGATAGGACGCGTATCTTGAATGCTGAACATATATGTTTTTAAATTATTATAACGTTAAAAAAGAGTTTTTAGATTTAATTTATTGCACAAAAAAATGCAAAATTTTCTAACCTTTGAAAGTTAATAGTTAGATTAGATATAAAATAGTTCCCCCACGTCTCCAGAACCACAACACTAAGAAAAATATATTGATTTGGATGTCTTCATAAAGAGAACCAGCTGCGAGACTCGCGGTGAGCGTCTTCCGCATCCAAAATCAAGGTCAATTCATAGCCAAAAAAAAGTCTTCTAACATCTTCTATCGGCCAATATTTCACGGCTCTCGTTCCTGATCCGATATAAAAATCCTCCTTCAGTCTCTTATCTTCAGGTCATCCAAATGTGACGCCTAGATGTTTTTTTTTTAACAATGAATTCAATAATAATGTATTATTGCAATGTGACCCTGGTTGATATTGTACTACCTTTTATTAAAACAAAATGGCTTATATCATTTGAAAAAAACGTCACGGGTATACATTATACAGTGCTGACACATAGGCGTCGCATTTGAATGACTTTATTTTTTTCGGCGCCTGCGCACAATCATCCAGCAATTAGCTCACGCAATTCGTGAGATGCAGTTGTAGGGTATTCAAAATTTAGGGCTTAATTAATACTTTTTGCATATATTGCATATATGAAAAAAAAAGTTGCGGGCTTTCCCTAAAACTTAAAATACGTGTGCACATATTTTGGGGAATTCCCAATTTTTTTATACATGTATAAAAAATGCGATTCGTTTCAAATCATGTTTTTTTGTCTGTATAATCTTTTTCTTGTTATTTTAAATAAAACTAAACGGAAATACGGAATATCTATACATACAATCACTGCGATTCAAAATATGACTTGAATAGGTATTTGCCTTTACATGGCCACTTGATTAGTGAGCTAATTTTAAATTGCCTTAACCCCTAAAGGAGTAGTATCGCAGGGTCTGCGATCCCCCTCCACTTATTCAGAAAGAGCACTATTGTACATTGAGCTCGGAGAAAGACAGAGACAGAGAGAGAACGCAGCGCAGTTCGGGAGACAGAGACGGACTGCTTCTCTGCATAATCGGACGATTATATAGACCAGGGGTCGGCAACCTGCGGCTCGCGAGCCACATGCGGCTCTTTGGACCTGAAGCTGCGGCTCTTTATCACAGTTGTACTCCAAGCATGGCATCCACTCAAAAAAGGAGAAGAACTGAAGAAGAGCATTGAGAATTCAATCGGGATTGGACGAAGTCGTTCGCTTTCATATTCAACTCAGATGGCCTCCCATCTTGTCTCATTTGCCACAAAAAACTTGCACACAATACGTAGCACTGAATCGGATTTGTTTTTTTCGCGAGGTGTATCGAGCGTCGAGTCGTTTTGCTTACAAAATTTCCTTTACGTCTACGTTTTGCTTACAAAATTTCGTTTACGTCTACGTTTTGCTTACAAAATTACGTGTACGTTTACGTTTTACAGTATATTATAATGTTTTGCACGTAATTTTCGTTAGGACAAGATGGAACGATCTTACTGATTATGGGGGCCCCTTTTGGAGGACCCCATTTGGAGGGCGCAGCCCCGGCGGAGGGGCGGAGCCCCGGCGGTGAGGCGGAGCCCCGGCGGTGAGGTGCCGACAAGGCGCAGGAGGGATGAACGTAGCACTGAATCGGATTTGTTTTTTTCGCGAGGTGTATCGAGCGTCGAGTCGTTTTGCTTACAAAATTTCCTTTACGTCTACGTTTTGCTTTCAAAATTACGTGTACGTCTACGTTTTGCTTACAAAATTACGTGTACGTTTACGTTTTACAGTATATTATAATGTTATGCACGTAATTTTCGTTAGGACAAGATGGAACGATCTTACTGATTATGGGGGCCCTTTTGGAGGGCCCCAGTTGGAGGGCGCAGCCCCGGCGGAGGGCGCAGCCCCGGCGGTGAGGCGGAACCCCGGCGTCGAGGTGCCGACAAGGCGCAGGAGGGATGAACGTAGCACTGAATCGGATTTGTTTTTTTCGCGAGGTGTATCGAGCGTCGAGTCGTTTTGCTTACAAAATTTCCTTTACGTCTACGTTTTGCTTTCAAAATTACGTGTACGTCTACGTTTTGCTTACAAAATTACGTGTACGTTTACGTTTTACAGTATATTATAATGTTATGCACGTAATTTTCGTTAGGACAAGATGGAACGATCTTACTGATTATGGGGGCCCTTTTGGAGGGCCCCATTTGGAGGGCGCAGCCCCGGCGGAGGGCGCAGCCCCGGCGGTGAGGCGGAGCCCCGGCGGTGAGGCGGAGCCCCGGCGGTGAGGTGCCGACAAGGCGCAGGAGGGATGAACGTTGCACTGAATCGGATTTGTTTTTTTCGCGAGGTGTATCGAGCGTCGAGTCGTTTTGCTTACAAAATTTCCTTTACGTCTACGTTTTGCTTTCAAAATTACGTGTACGTCTACGTTTTGCTTACAAAATTACGTGTACGTTTACGTTTTACAGTATATTATAATGTTATGCACGTAATTTTCGTTAGGACAAGATGGAACGATCTTACTGATTATGGGGGCCCTTTTGGAGGGTTCCATTTGGAGGGCGCAGCCCCGGCGGAGGGCGCAGCCCCGGCGGTGAGGCGGAACCCCGGCGGTGAGGTGCCGACAAGGCGCAGGAGGGATGAACGTAGCACTGAATCGGATTTGTTTTTTTCGCGAGGTGTATCGAGCGTCGAGTCGTTTTGCTTACAAAATTTCCTTTACGTCTACGTTTTGCTTTCAAAATTACGTGTACGTCTACGTTTTGCTTACAAAATTACGTGTACGTTTACGTTTTACAGTATATTATAATGTTATGCACGTAATTTTCGTTAGGACAAGATGGAACGATCTTACTGATTATGGGGGCCCTTTTGGAGGGCCCCAGTTGGAGGGCGCAGCCCCGGCGGAGGGCGCAGCCCCGGCGGTGAGGCGGAGCCCCGGCGGTGAGGCGGAGCCCCGGCGGTGAGGTGCCGACAAGGCGCAGGAGGGATGAACGTAGCACTGAATCGGATTTGTTTTTTTCGCGAGGCGTATCGAGCGTCGAGTCGTTTTGCTTACAAAATTTCCTTTACGTCTACGTTTTGCTTACAAAATTTCCTTTACGTCTACGTTTTGCTTACAAAATTACGTGTACGTTTACGTTTTACAGTATATTATAATGTTATGCACGTAATTTTCGTTAGGACAAGATGGAACGATCTTACTGATTATGGGGGCCCTTTTGGAGGGCCCCATTTGGAGGGCGCAGCCCCGGCGGAGGGGCGGAGCCCCGGCGGTGAGGTGCCGACAAGGCGCAGGAGGGATGAACGTAGCACTGAATCGGATTTGTTTTTTTCGCGAGGTGTATCGAGCGTCGAGTCGTTTTGCTTACAAAATTTCCTTTACGTCTACGTTTTGCTTACAAAATTTCCTTTACGTCTACGTTTTGCTTACAAAATTACGTGTACGTTTACGTTTTACAGTATATTATAATGTTATGCACGTAATTTTCGTTAGGACAAGATGGAACGATCTTACTGATTATGGGGGCCCTTTTGGAGGGCCCCATTTGGAGGGCGCAGCCCCGGCGGAGGGCGCAGCCCCGGCGGTGAGGCGGAGCCCCGGCGGTGAGGCGGAGCCCCGGCGGTGAGGTGCCGACAAGGCGCAGGAGGGATGAACGTAGCACTGAATCGGATTTGTTTTTTTCGCGAGGCGTATCGAGCGTCGAGTCGTTTTGCTTACAAAATTTCCTTTACGTCTACGTTTTGCTTACAAAATTTCCTTTACGTCTACGTTTTGCTTACAAAATTACGTGTACGTTTACGTTTTACAGTATATTATAATGTTATGCACGTAATTTTCGTTAGGACAAGATGGAACGATCTTACTGATTATGGGGGCCCTTTTGGAGGGCCCCATTTGGAGGGCGCAGCCCCGGCGGAGGGGCGGAGCCCCGGCGGTGAGGCGGAGCCCCGGCGGTGAGGTGCCGACAAGGCGCAGGAGGGATGAACGTAGCACTGAATCGGATTTGTTTTTTTCGCGAGGTGTATCGAGCGTCGAGTCGTTTTGCTTACAAAATTTCCTTTACGTCTACGTTTTGCTTTCAAAATTACGTGTACGTCTACGTTTTGCTTACAAAATTACGTGTACGTTTACGTTTTACAGTATATTATAATGTTATGCACGTAATTTTCGTTAGGACAAGATGGAACGATCTTACTGATTATGGGGGCCCTTTTGGAGGGCCCCATTTGGAGGGCGCAGCCCCGGCGGAGGGCGCAGCCCCGGCGGTGAGGCGGAGCCCCGGCGGTGAGGCGGAGCCCCGGCGGTGAGGTGCCGACAAGGCGCAGGAGGGATGAACGTAGCACTGAATCGGATTTGTTTTTTTCGCGAGGCGTATCGAGCGTCGAGTCGTTTTGCTTACAAAATTTCCTTTACGTCTACGTTTTGCTTACAAAATTTCCTTTACGTCTACGTTTTGCTTACAAAATTACGTGTACGTTTACGTTTTACAGTATATTATAATGTTATGCACGTAATTTTCGTTAGGACAAGATGGAACGATCTTACTGATTATGGGGGCCCTTTTGGAGGGCCCCATTTGGAGGGCGCAGCCCCGGCGGAGGGCGCAGCCCCGGCGGAGGGCGCAGCCCCGGCGGTGAGGCGGAGCCCCGGCGGTGAGGTGCCGACAAGGCGCAGGAGGGATGAACGTAGCACTGAATCGGATTTGTTTTTTTCGCGAGGCGTATCGAGCGTCTAGTCGTTTTGCTTACAAAATTTCCTTTACGTCTACGTTTTGCTTACAAAATTTCCTTTACGTCTACGTTTTGCTTACAAAATTACGTGTACGTTTACGTTTTACAGTATATTATAATGTTATGCACGTAATTTTCGTTAGGACAAGATGGAACGATCTTACTGATTATGGGGGCCCTTTTGGAGGGCCCCATTTGGAGGGCGCAGCCCCGGCGGAGGGGCGGAGCCCCGGCGGTGAGGCGGAGCCCCGGCGGTGAGGTGCCGACAAGGCGCAGGAGGGATGAACGTAGCACTGAATCGGATTTGTTTTTTTCGCGAGGTGTATCGAGCGTCGAGTCGTTTTGCTTACAAAATTTCCTTTACGTCTACGTTTTGCTTTCAAAATTACGTGTACGTCTACGTTTTGCTTACAAAATTACGTGTACGTTTACGTTTTACAGTATATTATAATGTTATGCACGTAATTTTCGTTAGGAC
Organism: Stenopsyche tienmushanensis; assembly: GCA_008973525.1. NCBI lineage: Eukaryota > Metazoa > Arthropoda > Insecta > Trichoptera > Stenopsychidae > Stenopsyche > Stenopsyche tienmushanensis. Next base: position 1,384,276 of record WACJ01000027.1, read on the forward strand.
AAGATGGAACGATCTTACTGATTATGGGGGCCCTTTTGGAGGGCCCCATTTGGAGGGCGCAGCCCCGGCGGAGGGCGCAGCCCCGGCGGTGAGGCGGAACCCCGGCGGTGAGGTGCCGACAAGGCGCAGGAGGGATGAACGTAGCACTGAATCGGATTTGTTTTTTTCGCGAGGTGTATCGAGCGTCGAGTCGTTTTGCTTACAAAATTTCCTTTACGTCTACGTTTTGCTTTCAAAATTACGTGTACGTCTACGTTTTGCTTACAAAATTACGTGTACGTTTACGTTTTACAGTATATTATAATGTTATGCACGTAATTTTCGTTAGGACAAGATGGAACGATCTTACTGATTATGGGGGCCCTTTTGGAGGGCCCCATTTGGAGGGCGCAGCCCCGGCGGAGGGCGCAGCCCCGGCGGAGGGCGCAGCCCCGGCGGTGAGGCGGAGCCCCGGCGGTGAGGTGCCGACAAGGCGCAGGAGGGATGAACGTAGCACTGAATCGGATTTGTTTTTTTCGCGAGGCGTATCGAGCGTCGAGTCGTTTTGCTTACAAAATTTCCTTTACGTCTACGTTTTGCTTTCAAAATTACGTGTACGTCTACGTTTTGCTTACAAAATTACGTGTACGTTTACGTTTTACAGTATATTATAATGTTATGCACGTAATTTTCGTTAGGACAAGATGGAACGATCTTACTGATTATGGGGGCCCTTTTGGAGGGCCCCATTTGGAGGGCGCAGCCCCGGCGGAGGGGCGGAGCCCCGGCGGTGAGGTGCCGACAAGGCGCAGGAGGGATGAACGTAGCACTGAATCGGATTTGTTTTTTTCACGAGGTGTATCGAGCGTCGAGTCGTTTTGCTTACAAAATTTCCTTTACGTCTACGTTTTGCTTTCAAAATTACGTGTACGTCTACGTTTTGCTTACAAAATTACGTGTACGTTTACGTTTTACAGTATATTATAATGTTATGCACGTAATTTTCGTTAGGACAAGATGGAACGATCTTACTGATTATGGGGGCCCTTTTGGAGGGCCCCATTTGGAGGGCGCAGCCCCGGCGGAGGGCGCAGCCCCGGCGGTGAGGCGGAGCCCCGGCAGTGAGGCGGAGCCCCGGCGGTGAGGTGCCGACAAGGCGCAGGAGGGATGAACGTAGCACTGAATCGGATTTGTTTTTTTCGCGAGGCGTATCGAGCGTCGAGTCGTTTTGCTTACAAAATTTCCTTTACGTCTACGTTTTGCTTACAAAATTTCCTTTACGTCTACGTTACCAGATTGCTACAGTGAGGTGAAGAATTTGGCATTTGGAGTCCTGACTATCTTTGGATCGACATATTTGCAAGAGTAAGGCCCGATTCACACCACGGTGCCGCTAACGGCTCGATCCCGCTCTCGGTCTCGGTCCGGTCAAACACTTTCACACAAGAAACGGAATCGGAACGATCCGATAGTGTGAATACTCTGACTGTTTCCTGTGTAAGAACATTAGATCGGACCGAGATCGGAGCGAGATCGGACCGAGATCGGAGCGAGATCGAACCGTCAACGGCACTACAGTGTGGATCGGGCCTAAGCGTTCTCTTGCATGAATATAATTAAAAGTAAAGTAAGAAGCCAACTAACAAATGAAAATTTAGAGTCGTGTTTGAAACTTAAAACAACAAGTATGAGCCAAATTTATCCAAACTTTCTAAAACCATGCAAAACCATCGCTCCCATTAAATTTATTTGCTCAAATGTATGTTATTGTTTTATTTATTTCTAAGTACAAATTACATTACTTAAAAAAAAAATTCTACTTGAATAACCATGCAAAACCATCGCTTCCATTGAATTTGTTTGCTCAATTGTTTGTTATTGAAGTACAAGTTAGTGTTGTAAGTAAGTGTTTAATTATTTTTGATTTTTTAACTTAATAGGTGTATATAATAGGTGTGATTATCTAATAATACCATATATATATTATCTAATAATACTATATATATATATTATCTAATTTGTTGTTAAAAATATTACTTATATATGAATAAATAGATTATTTTTACCAAAAAACTTTATTTATGCGAGTACTATTTATTGTTGGCAAGAAAAAAAATTGTGGCTCTTTAAACACTTGAAATTTGTAAATTGTAATTTTTGGCTCTTCCGACTCAAAAGGTTGCCGACCCCTGATATAGACCGTTAGCCCAAATTTATCGACTAATAATGATTTCGATTTCAGGTTGTTACTTGTTTACGCAAAAAAATTACCGAATATTTTGTACTATTGACAGTGTTTATTTGTTCGTCGCTGCTTGTCGATTATCATTTCGTTTAAAAGCAAGAGCAAATGAAACAATTTCTCGTGTATTGTTTATGTAAAGATGACGTCTTTATTCTTAAGAGGCTCAAAATTATGCGTTCTATTACCTTGAAGAAAGGTTTTTTTTTCTTAATAAGAAAACGAAAGAAACTTATGGAACACCCTTATATATTTAATACTTAATGCCAAAAAATATTCTTTTTAATAAAACAAAAATCAAGTGAATATCTTATACACCACTTATTTTACTTACATTTAAAAATTGAAAGTCCCAATATTAATACATTTCCGTGAGCTTTAATAAATTTTACATGTTTAAATTTAGCTGAAAAGTCAGATAGTAATTTTTTAAATTTTATTTTTAAGAATATCATTTGAATTTCATGTTATTCAAGTGTTCAAATATAAATTGTGGAATATTTGTAGAGCCATCTGTGCCTACTCCGAATATGCGGTATTGAGAAGATTAGATGGAGATAACAAAGTGGTTTCTTTCCTCCATCTCGTTTTATGCAATTCGGCCGTATCGTGTAAATGTCGGGTGCATTCGACTAAAAGGGGGGGGTTCAAAGTGACAATAAAAAACTTTTCTTATTCCTTTTATGTGGCGGGTAAGTTGGGCGAGCTACAATAGCGCCGTTCAGTCGACTATTATCAGGTAATTTTATGTGATAACATCCAGCCTATACTTCGCCTCTGGAATTACTCCGTTTTTGAGCCGCCCCTTTTGAATAAAATATTTTGAGCATTTCAACCCTTGACGCTCCCTTGGTTTTATTGATCAGTCATATCATATGAATGCGTTCTCCGTATTAGATATGATCGAATAATCCCGAAAGTAATAAACCTGTCTGAAGAGCACTTTCATTGCAGTACGTGTATCCATTCAAATTCGAATGAATATGAACGTTTGCACACGAATGCTGCAGATAAGCGCAAAACCAAAGGAATCCTCGCATTCATAATGGATATAATCAAAAGCGTAATAAAATGATGAAATAAAATCCATCAAGTCGCATGTAATGAATGTGGTAAAATTTATTTGATACAATGTCCTCGTTAAAAACGAGCGCCCCAAACCATCGCCGATGAAAAGAAGGACGGATAAATAGGATGCCATCATGCAAATGAACATGATTTTAATTATGTATGTATAGGAAAATACAGAAGAGGAAGAATTTCCGCTGCAATCAGCCCAAACGACCTCATTTGTGAGATAAAGGAAGACCTGATGGTGTCTGAGGCCTCACCGCCGTCTCATTACTTTTATGACATCCATAATGTAGTGTCTATCCGCTAAAATTACAAACTGTTACATTAAACGCAGATATTCGAGAAACAATTATATTGCATGAAACATTTCCAATGGTTTAAGATCATCGATACCTTTAATTTACACATTGATTGGGAATCGCGCATATTTGCGATCGACCGCGAGTGATATAGAAAGGTCATTCTTGCATATTGAGTGCAAAGATAATGAATCGGAGACAGAGACAAGTGTCATCCATCTCATCGTATACATCAATGATAAAGCCGCTCGGTAAATACACCCCTACACATCTAAATTATCTATTTTTATAATTATTTTGACATGTTTCAATTAAATTTTCAGACGAAGCTTTACAAACAAAAAAAAATTGTCCATATCAATTGATTCGATGCGATCAAATTTATAGATTTCAAGCTTCGACAAATGCATTATTTTCTTATTTAAACTGAAGACACACATGTGTATTATTTAAGTTTACGCAAAAAAATGAACATTGTGTGCTATCAACGGTGTTTAAGTTCATTTATTTAAATACACGTTTCTATCACGCTATGCGGTAAACATTTTTCTTTACATAATTAAAAATACGGGTACAAATTCTTCAAACTACATTTGTTTCATTGATGAGGTGTTTCTTGAATTCCAAAGTACGAGGACAATTTTCATTTGCACTTGAAATTCTCGGGATTTTAAAAGTTTTCATGTCTTGTAATTGGTGAAGAGTGTCACCGTCATTGGATGCAAATGAATATTTCTTTAAATTAAAAGTGAACACGAATACTTTTATCACTTTTTCTAACGTCCAGTACGAAAATCTGAAGGGACAATGCATATTCTACAAAATTACCCCAAACTGCAAGTCGTAACATTGAAATTTAAAGAAAAAATATGCAATTAATCAAAAAAAAAGTTTTTTCGTAATATTTTTCTTTGCAAAATCGAAAATTAGGTTATAATTTCATCGAACTATCCTTGTTTCATTGTTGAGGTGCTTCTTGAATTATGTATTACGGGCACAATAATCATTTGCACTTGAAAATCTCAGGCGGACAATAGTTTATATGTATTTTTATTCGTGACGGGTGTGGCCGTCATTGAATTCTAATTATTTTTTCTTTAAATTAAAAGTGAACACGTATACTTTTGTCAATTTTTCTTACGTTAAGCATGAAAATGTGGAAAGACATTGCATGTTCTACAAAATTACCCCAAACTGCAAGTCGTAACATTGAAATTTAAAGAAAAAATATGCAATTAATCAAAAAAAAAGTTTTATTGTAATATTTTTCATTGCAAAATCGAAAATTAGGTTAAAATTTCATCGAACTATCCTTGTTTCATTGTTGAGGTGCTTCTTGAATTATGTATTACGGGCACAATAATCATTTGCACTTGAAAATCTCAGGCGGACAATAGTTTATATGTATTTTTATTCGTGACGGGTGTGGCCGTCATTGAATTCTAATTATTTTTTCTTTAAATTAAAAGTGAACACGTATACTTTTGTCAATTTTTCTTACGTTAAGCATGAAAATGTGGAAAGACATTGCATGTTCTACAAAATTACCCCAAACTGCAAGTCGTAACATTGAAATTTAAAGAAAAAATATGCAATTAATAAAAAAAAAAGTTTTTTTGTAATATTTTTCATTGCAAAATCGAAAATTAGGTTAAAATTTCATCGAACTATCCTTGTTTCATTGTTGAGGTGCTTCTTGAATTATGTATTACGGGCACAATAATCATTTGCACTTGAAAATCTCAGGCGGACAATAGTTTATATGTATTTTTATTCGTGACGGGTGTGGCCGTCATTGAATTCTAATTATTTTTTCTTTAAATTAAAAGTGAACACGTATACTTTTGTCAATTTTTCTTACGTTAAGCATGAAAATGTGGAAAGACATTGCATGTTCTACAAAATTACCCCAAACTGCAAGTCGTAACATTGAAATTTAAAGAAAAAATATGCAATTAATCAAAAAAAAAGTTTTTTTGTAATATTTTTCATTGCAAAATCGAAAATTAGGTTAAAATTTCATCGAACTATCCTTGTTTCATTGTTGAGGTGCTTCTTGAATTATGTATTACGGGCACAATAATCATTTGCACTTGAAAATCTCAGGCGGACAATAGTTTATATGTATTTTTATTCGTGACGGGTGTGGCCGTCATTGAATTCTAATTATTTTTTCTTTAAATTAAAAGTGAACACGTATACTTTTGTCAATTTTTCTTACGTTAAGCATGAAAATGTGGAAAGACATTGCATGTTCTACAAAATTACCCCAAACTGCAAGTCGTAACATTGAAATTTAAAGAAAAAATATGCAATTAATCAAAAAAAAAGTTTTTTCGTAATATTTTTCTTTGCAAAATCGAAAATTAGGTTATAATTTCATCGAACTATCCTTGTTTCATTGTTGAGGTGCTTCTTGAATTATGTATTACGGGCACAATAATCATTTGCACTTGAAAATCTCAGGCGGACAATAGTTTATATGTATTTTTATTCGTGACGGGTGTGGCCGTCATTGAATTCTAATTATTTTTTCTTTAAATTAAAAGTGAACACGTATACTTTTGTCAATTTTTCTTACGTTAAGCATGAAAATGTGGAAAGACATTGCATGTTCTACAAAATTACCCCAAACTGCAAGTCGTAACATTGAAATTTAAAGAAAAAATATGCAATTAATCAAAAAAAAAGTTTTTTCGTAATATTTTTCTCTGCAAAATCGAAAATTAGGTTATAATTTCATCGAACTATCCTTGTTTCATTGTTGAGGTGCTTCTTGAATTATGTATTACGGGCACAATAATCATTTGCACTTGAAAATCTCAGGCGGACAATAGTTTATATGTATTTTTATTCGTGACGGGTGTGGCCGTCATTGAATTCTAATTATTTTTTCTTTAAATTAAAAGTGAACACGTATACTTTTGTCAATTTTTCTTACGTTAAGCATGAAAATGTGGAAAGACATTGCATGTTCTACAAAATTACCCCAAACTGCAAGTCGTAACATTGAAATTTAAAGAAAAAATATGCAATTAATCAAAAAAAAAGTTTTTTCGTAATATTTTTCTTTGCAAAATCGAAAATTAGGTTATAATTTCATCGAACTATCCTTGTTTCATTGTTGAGGTGCTTCTTGAATTATGTATTACGGGCACAATAATCATTTGCACTTGAAAATCTCAGGCGGACAATAGTTTATATGTATTTTTATTCGTGACGGGTGTGGCCGTCATTGAATTCTAATTATTTTTTCTTTAAATTAAAAGTGAACACGTATACTTTTGTCAATTTTTCTTACGTTAAGCATGAAAATGTGGAAAGACATTGCATGTTCTACAAAATTACCCCAAACTGCAAGTCGTAACATTGAAATTTAAAGAAAAAATATGCAATTAATCAAAAAAAAAGTTTTTTCGTAATATTTTTCTTTGCAAAATCGAAAATTAGGTTATAATTTCATCGAACTATCCTTGTTTCATTGTTGAGGTGCTTCTTGAATTATGTATTACGGGCACAATAATCATTTGCACTTGAAAATCTCAGGCGGACAATAGTTTATATGTATTTTTATTCGTGACGGGTGTGGCCGTCATTGAATTCTAATTATTTTTTCTTTAAATTAAAAGTGAACACGTATACTTTTGTCAATTTTTCTTACGTTAAGCATGAAAATGTGGAAAGACATTGCATGTTCTACAAAATTACCCCAAACTGCAAGTCGTAACATTGAAATTTAAAGAAAAAATATGCAATTAATCAAAAAAAAAGTTTTTTCGTAATATTTTTCTTTGCAAAATCGAAAATTAGGTTATAATTTCATCGAACTATCCTTGTTTCATTGTTGAGGTGCTTCTTGAATTATGTATTACGGGCACAATAATCATTTGCACTTGAAAATCTCAGGCGGACAATAGTTTATATGTATTTTTATTCGTGACGGGTGTGGCCGTCATTGAATTCTAATTATTTTTTCTTTAAATTAAAAGTGAACACGTATACTTTTGTCAATTTTTCTTACGTTAAGCATGAAAATGTGGAAAGACATTGCATGTTCTACAAAATTACCCCAAACTGCAAGTCGTAACATTGAAATTTAAAGAAAAAATATGCAATTAATCAAAAAAAAAGTTTTTTCGTAATATTTTTCTTTGCAAAATCGAAAATTAGGTTATAATTTCATCGAACTATCCTTGTTTCATTGTTGAGGTGCTTCTTGAATTATGTATTACGGGCACAATAATCATTTGCACTTGAAAATCTCAGGCGGACAATAGTTTATATGTATTTTTATTCGTGACGGGTGTGGCCGTCATTGAATTCTAATTATTTTTTCTTTAAATTAAAAGTGAACACGTATACTTTTGTCAATTTTTCTTACGTTAAGCATGAAAATGTGGAAAGACATTGCATGTTCTACAAAATTACCCCAAACTGCAAGTCGTAACATTGAAATTTAAAGAAAAAATATGCAATTAATCAAAAAAAAAGTTTTTTCGTAATATTTTTCTTTGCAAAATCGAAAATTAGGTTATAATTTCATCGAACTATCCTTGTTTCATTGTTGAGGTGCTTCTTGAATTATGTATTACGGGCACAATAATCATTTGCACTTGAAAATCTCAGGCGGACAATAGTTTATATGTATTTTTATTCGTGACGGGTGTGGCCGTCATTGAATTCTAATTATTTTTTCTTTAAATTAAAAGTGAACACGTATACTTTTGTCAATTTTTCTTACGTTAAGCATGAAAATGTGGAAAGACATTGCATGTTCTACAAAATTACCCCAAACTGCAAGTCGTAACATTGAAATTTAAAGAAAAAATATGCAATTAATCAAAAAAAAAAGTTTTTTCGTAATATTTTTCTTTGCAAAATCGAAAATTAGGTTATAATTTCATCGAACTATCCTTGTTTCATTGTTGAGGTGCTTCTTGAATTATGTATTACGGGCACAATAATCATTTGCACTTGAAAATCTCAGGCGGACAATAGTTTATATGTATTTTTATTCGTGACGGGTGTGGCCGTCATTGAATTCTAATTATTTTTTCTTTAAATTAAAAGTGAACACGTATACTTTTGTCAATTTTTCTTACGTTAAGCATGAAAATGTGGAAAGACATTGCATGTTCTACAAAATTACCCCAAACTGCAAGTCGTAACATTGAAATTTAAAGAAAAAATATGCAATTAATCAAAAAAAAAGTTTTTTCGTAATATTTTTCTTTGCAAAATCGAAAATTAGGTTATAATTTCATCGAACTATCCTTGTTTCATTGTTGAGGTGCTTCTTGAATTATGTATTACGGGCACAATAATCATTTGCACTTGAAAATCTCAGGCGGACAATAGTTTATATGTATTTTTATTCGTGACGGGTGTGGCCGTCATTGAATTCTAATTATTTTTTCTTTAAATTAAAAGTGAACACGTATACTTTTGTCAATTTTTCTTACGTTAGCATGAAAATGTGGAAAGACATTGCATGTTCTACAAAATTACCCCAAACTGCAAGTCGTAACATTGAAATTTAAAGAAAAAATATGCAATTAATCAAAAAAAAAAGTTTTTTCGTAATATTTTTCTTTGCAAAATCGAAAATTAGGTTATAATTTCATCGAACTATCCTTGTTTCATTGTTGAGGTGCTTCTTGAATTATGTATTACGGGCACAATAATCATTTGCACTTGAAAATCTCAGGCGGACAATAGTTTATATGTATTTTTATTCGTGACGGGTGTGGCCGTCATTGAATTCTAATTATTTTTTCTTTAAATTAAAAGTGAACACGTATACTTTTGTCAATTTTTCTTACGTTAAGCATGAAAATGTGGAAAGACATTGCATGTTCTACAAAATTACCGCCAAACTGCAAGTCGTAACATTGAAATTTAAAGAAAAAATATGCAATTAATCAAAAAAAAAAGTTTTTTCGTAATATTTTTCTTTGCAAAATCGAAAATTAGGTTATAATTTCATCGAACTATCCTTGTTTCATTGTTGAGGTGCTTCTTGAATTATGTATTACGGGCACAATAATCATTTGCACTTGAAAATCTCAGGCGGACAATAGTTTATATGTATTTTTATTCGTGACGGGTGTGGCCGTCATTGAATTCTAATTATTTTTTCTTTAAATTAAAAGTGAACACGTATACTTTTGTCAATTTTTCTACGTTAAGCATGAAAATGTGGAAAGACATTGCATGTTCTACAAAATTACCGCCAAACTGCAAGTCGTAACATTGAAATTTAAAGAAAAAATATGCAATTAATCAAAAAAAAAGTTTTTTCGTAATATTTTTCTTTGCAAAATCGAAAATTAGGTTATAATTTCATCGAACTATCCTTGTTTCATTGTTGAGGTGCTTCTTGAATTATGTATTACGGGCACAATAATCATTTGCACTTGAAAATCTCAGGCGGACAATAGTTTATATGTATTTTTATTCGTGACGGGTGTGGCCGTCATTGAATTCTAATTATTTTTTCTTTAAATTAAAAGTGAACACGTATACTTTTGTCAATTTTTCTTACGTTAAGCATGAAAATGTGGAAAGACATTGCATGTTCTACAAAATTACCCCAAACTGCAAGTCGTAACATTGAAATTTAAAGAAAAAATATGCAATTAATCAAAAAAAAAGTTTTTTCGTAATATTTTTCTTTGCAAAATCGAAAATTAGGTTATAATTTCATCGAACTATCCTTGTTTCATTGTTGAGGTGCTTCTTGAATTATGTATTACGGGCACAATAATCATTTGCACTTGAAAATCTCAGGCGGACAATAGTTTATATGTATTTTTATTCGTGACGGGTGTGGCCGTCATTGAATTCTAATTATTTTTTCTTTAAATTAAAAGTGAACACGTATACTTTTGTCAATTTTTCTTACGTTAAGCATGAAAATGTGGAAAGACATTGCATGTTCTACAAAATTACCGCCAAACTGCAAGTCGTAACATTGAAATTTAAAGAAAAAATATGCAATTAATCAAAAAAAAAGTTTTTTCGTAATATTTTTCTTTGCAAAATCGAAAATTAGGTTATAATTTCATCGAACTATCCTTGTTTCATTGTTGAGGTGCTTCTTGAATTATGTATTACGGGCACAATAATCATTTGCACTTGAAAATCTCAGGCGGACAATAGTTTATATGTATTTTTATTCGTGACGGGTGTGGCCGTCATTGAATTCTAATTATTTTTTCTTTAAATTAAAAGTGAACACGTATACTTTTGTCAATTTTTCTTACGTTAAGCATGAAAATGTGGAAAGACATTGCATGTTCTACAAAATTACCCCAAACTGCAAGTCGTAACATTGAAATTTAAAGAAAAAATATGCAATTAATCAAAAAAAAAGTTTTTTCGTAATATTTTTCTTTGCAAAATCGAAAATTAGGTTATAATTTCATCGAACTATCCTTGTTTCATTGTTGAGGTGCTTCTTGAATTATGTATTACGGGCACAATAATCATTTGCACTTGAAAATCTCAGGCGGACAATAGTTTATATGTATTTTTATTCGTGACGGGTGTGGCCGTCATTGAATTCTAATTATTTTTTCTTTAAATTAAAAGTGAACACGTATACTTTTGTCAATTTTTCTTACGTTAAGCATGAAAATGTGGAAAGACATTGCATGTTCTACAAAATTACCCCAAACTGCAAGTCGTAACATTGAAATTTAAAGAAAAAATATGCAATTAATCAAAAAAAAAGTTTTTTCGTAATATTTTTCTTTGCAAAATCGAAAATTAGGTTAAATTTCATCGAACTATCCTTGTTTCATTGTTGAGGTGCTTCTTGAATTATGTATTACGGGCACAATAATCATTTGCACTTGAAAATCTCAGGCGGACAATAGTTTATATGTATTTTTATTCGTGACGGGTGTGGCCGTCATTGAATTCTAATTATTTTTTCTTTAAATTAAAAGTGAACACGTATACTTTTGTCAATTTTTCTTACGTTAAGCATGAAAATGTGGAAAGACATTGCATGTTCTACAAAATTACCCCAAACTGCAAGTCGTAACATTGAAATTTAAAGAAAAAATATGCAATTAATCAAAAAAAAAGTTTTTTCGTAATATTTTTCTTGCAAAATCGAAAATTAGGTTATAATTTCATCGAACTATCCTTGTTTCATTGTTGAGGTGCTTCTTGAATTATGTATTACGGGCACAATAATCATTTGCACTTGAAAATCTCAGGCGGACAATAGTTTATATGTATTTTTATTCGTGACGGGTGTGGCCGTCATTGAATTCTAATTATTTTTTCTTTAAATTAAAAGTGAACACGTATACTTTTGTCAATTTTTCTTACGTTAAGCATGAAAATGTGGAAAGACATTGCATGTTCTACAAAATTACCGCCAAACTGCAAGTCGTAACATTGAAATTTAAAGAAAAAATATGCAATTAATCAAAAAAAAAAGTTTTTTCGTAATATTTTTCTTTGCAAAATCGAAAATTAGGTTATAATTTCATCGAACTATCCTTGTTTCATTGTTGAGGTGCTTCTTGAATTATGTATTACGGGCACAATAATCATTTGCACTTGAAAATCTCAGGCGGACAATAGTTTATATGTATTTTTATTCGTGACGGGTGTGGCCGTCATTGAATTCTAATTATTTTTTCTTTAAATTAAAAGTGAACACGTATACTTTTGTCAATTTTTCTTACGTTAAGCATGAAAATGTGGAAAGACATTGCATGTTCTACAAAATTACCGCCAAACTGCAAGTCGTAACATTGAAATTTAAAGAAAAAATATGCAATTAATCAAAAAAAAAGTTTTTTCGTAATATTTTTCTTTGCAAAATCGAAAATTAGGTTATAATTTCATCGAACTATCCTTGTTTCATTGTTGAGGTGCTTCTTGAATTATGTATTACGGGCACAATAATCATTTGCACTTGAAAATCTCAGGCGGACAATAGTTTATATGTATTTTTATTCGTGACGGGTGTGGCCGTCATTGAATTCTAATTATTTTTTCTTTAAATTAAAAGTGAACACGTATACTTTTGTCAATTTTTCTTACGTTAAGCATGAAAATGTGGAAAGACATTGCATGTTCTACAAAATTACCGCAAACTGCAAGTCGTAACATTGAAATTTAAAGAAAAAATATGCAATTAATCAAAAAAAAAGTTTTTTCGTAATATTTTTTTTGCAAAATCGAAAATTAGGTTATAATTTCATCGAACTATCCTTGTTTCATTGTTGAGGTGCTTCTTGAATTATGTATTACGGGCACAATAATCATTTGCACTTGAAATTATCAGTTTTACAATAGTTTTCATTTATTGTTATTCGTGACGAGTGTCGCCGTCATTTGATGCTAATCAATTTTTCTTTAAATTAAAAGTGAACACGTATACTTTTGTCAATTTTTCTTACGTCCGGCATGAAAATGTGGAAGGACCATGCATATTCTACAAAATTACGCCAAACTGCAAGTCGAAACATTGAAATTTAAAGAAAAAATACGCAATTCAACAAAAAAAAAGGTTTTTTCGTAATATTTTTCTGTGCAACATCGAAAATAAGGTTAACACTTCATCAAACTATCCTTGTTTCATTGTTGAGGTGCTTCTTGAATTATGTATTACGGGCACAATAATCATTTGCACTTGAAAATCTCAGGCGGACAATAGTTTATATGTATTTTTATTCGTGACGGGTGTGGCCGTCATTGAATTCTAATTAATTTTTCTTTAAATTAAAAGTGAACACGTATACTTTTGTCAATTTTTCTACGTTAAGCATGAAAATGTGGAAAGACATTGCATGTTCTACAAAATTACCCCAAACTGCAAGTCGAAAAATTGAAATTTAAAGAAAAAATACGCAATTCAACAAAAAAAAAGTTTTTTCGTAATATTTTTCTTTGCAAAATCGAAAAAAAGGTTTAAACTTCTTCAAACTATCCTTGTTTCATTGTTGAGGTGCTTATTAAATTACGAAACATGGGCACAATCTTCATTTGCACTTGAAAATCTCAGGCGGACAATAGTTTATATGTATTTTTATTCGTGACGGGTGTGGCCGTCATTGAATTCTAATTAATTTTTCTTTAAATTAAAAGTGAACACGTATACTTTTGTCAATTTTTCTAACGTCCAGCATGAAAATGTGGAAGGACAATGCATATTCTACAAAATTATGCCAAACTGCAAGTCGAAACATTGAAATTTAAAGAAAAAATACGCAATTCAACAAAAAAAAAGTTTTTTCGTAATATTTTTCTTTGCAAAATCGAAAATAAGGTTAAAATTTCTTCAAACTATCCATGTTTCATTGTAGAGGTGCTTATTGAATTACGAAACATGGGCACAATCTTCATTTGCACTTGAAAATCTCAGGCGGACAATAGTTTATATGTATTTTTATTCGTGACGGGTGTGGCCGTCATTGAATTCTAATTAATTTTTCTTTAAATTAAAAGTGAACACGTATACTTTTGTCAATTTTTCTAACGTCCAGCATGAAAATGTGGAAGGACAATGCATATTCTACAAAATTACGCCAAACTGCAAGTCGAAACATTGAAATTTAAAGAAAAAATACGCAATTCAAAAAAAAAAAGTTTTTTTCGTAATATTTTTCTTTGCAAAATCGAAAATTAGGTTATAATTTCATCGAACTATCCTTGTTTCATTGTTGAGGTGCTTCTTGAATTATGTATTACGGGCACAATAATCATTTGCACTTGAAAATCTCAGGCGGACAATAGTTTATATGTATTTTTATTCGTGACGGGTGTGGCCGTCATTGAATTCTAATCAATTTTTCTAACGTCCAGCATGAAAATGTGGAAGGACAATGCATATTCTACAAAATTACGCCAAACTGCAAGTCGTAACATTGAAATTTAAAGAAAAAATATGCAATTAAACAAAAAAAAAGTTTTTTCGTAATATTTTTCTTTGCAAAATCGAAAATTAGGTTATAAATTTCATCGAACTATCCTTGTTTCATTGTTGAGGTGCTTATTAAATTACGAAACATGGGCACAATCTTCATTTGCACTTGAAAATCTCAGGCGGACAATAGTTTATATGTATTTTTATTCGTGACGGGTGTGGCCGTCATTGAATTCTAATTAATTTTTCTTTAAATTAAAAGTGAACACGTATACTTTTGTCAATTTTTCTTACGTTAAGCATGAAAATGTGGAAAGACATTGCATGTTCTACAAAATTACCGCCAAACTGCAAGTCGTAACATTGAAATTTAAAGAAAAAATATGCAATTAATCAAAAAAAAAGTTTTTTCGTAATATTTTTCTTTGCAAAATCGAAAATTAGGTTATAAATTTCATCGAACTATCCTTGTTTCATTGTTGAGGTGCTTCTTGAATTATGTATTACGGGCACAATAATCATTTGCACTTGAAAATCTCAGGCGGACAATAGTTTATATGTATTTTTATTCGTGACGGGTGTGGCCGTCATTGAATTCTAATTATTTTTTCTTTAAATTAAAAGTGAACACGTATACTTTTGTCAATTTTTCTACGTTAAGCATGAAAATGTGGAAAGACATTGCATGTTCTACAAAATTACCCAAACTGCAAGTCGTAACATTGAAATTTAAAGAAAAAATATGCAATTAATCAAAAAAAAAGTTTTTTCGTAATATTTTTCTTTGCAAAATCGAAAATTAGGTTAAAATTTCATCGAACTATCCTTGTTTCATTGTTGAGGTGCTTCTTGAATTATGTATTACGGGCACAATCATCATTTGCACTTGAAAATCTCAGGCGGACAATAGTTTATATGTATTTTTATTCGTGACGGGTGTGGCCGTCATTGAATTCTAATTATTTTTTCTTTAAATTAAAAGTGAACACGTATACTTTTGTCAATTTTTCTACGTTAAGCATGAAAATGTGGAAGGACAATGCATGTTCTACAAAATTACGCCAAACTGCAAGTCGTAACATTGAAATTTAAAGAAAAAATATGCAATTAATCAAAAAAAAAGTTTTTTCGTAATATTTTTCTTTGCAAAATCGAAAATTAGGTTATAAATTTCATCGAACTATCCTGTTTCATTGTTGAGGTGCTTCTTGAATTATGTATTACGGGCACAATCTTCATTTGCACTTGAAAATCTCAGGCGGACAATAGTTTATATGTATTTTTATTCGTGACGGGTGTGGCCGTCATTGAATTCTAATTAATTTTTCTTTAAATTAAAAGTGAACACGTATACTTTTGTCAATTTTTCTTACGTTAAGCATGAAAATGTGGAAAGACATTGCATGTTCTACAAAAATACGCCAAACTGCAAGTCGAAACATTGAAATTTAAAGAAAAAATACGCAATTCAAAAGAAAAAAAGTTTTTTTCGTAATATTTTTCTTTGCAAAATCAATATTAAGGTTAAAATTTCTTCAAACTATCCATGTTTCATTGTAGAGGTGCTTATTGAATATGTATTAACGGGCACAATATCATTTGCACTTGAAAATCTCAGGCGGACAATAGTTTATATGTATTTTTATTCGTGACGGGTGTGGCCGTCATTGAATTCTAATTATTTTTTCTTTAATTAAAAGTGAACACGTATACTTTTGTCAATTTTTCTTACGTTAAGCTGAAAATGTTGAA